>OX596075.1:66594382-69086882 GCA_951394005.1 Protophormia terraenovae | reverse complement strand
CAATTTAAATAATTTTGGAATAGTTTTTGATCATTAGGATTAGTAATTGTTTTAAATATTTTAACATCATCTGCAAGAAGATTCCTTTATTAGTTAATGTTGTTTTAAAATTTGGAAAATATATTAGTTCATTCTTTTCAGTTTTAATGTTTAAGTATTTAACCTAATTTTCTTATAAATGGGTTTAAAAAATTTATATTTTTCTTAATTCCTCGCATTTTAACAAATGTCTTATAAAGATGACAAATCTCCTATAAACTATAGCGAAAAAAGTGATTAACTCGTAGAAGCTTTAATTTAAAAAATATATATTTTTTATTACTGGATATTCATAAATACGGAAAACACTACAATTTAAAATAAAAATATCTTAGCTACTGTTGTTTTTAGGGAAAATGGACTTTATTTAGAATTTTTGAACTAAAAGCTATAAATTAATAAATCAAACTGTAAACTGAAGTATACTTATTATTATATAAAACAATTTTAAGAAATAGCAGACAAAAGTGTTTTAAGGTGTGCGATCGAAAAAATCTTAACACACGTTTTGCCTCATAACTTTTTTCGAAAGCAATATTAAAAATTTTGTTTGATCAAGTTATCTTTGAAAAATTCTTCAGTTATTATTTTTAATAACAACCATGTTGATTTGTCGCGACTTTGATCAAAATGAGTGACGAAAGAGATGTACGTGCTACAAATTATTAAAAAACTTCAAAAAATCTAAATAGGTCCTACAAAAAAATTGGCCACAGAATTAAATTTCTGCTGTCAAACTGTTTCTAATGTTATTGAACAGTATCAGGAGAATTTGACCATTGATAGGAATCCGGGTTCGGAAAAAAAAGGTCCACATGATATCGGGAAGGCCAGAAAATTGAAAGCATATTGAAAAGAACTCCAAACACATCTGGTAGAAAAGCAGCCCGGTTAGCTCAGTGCTTTGACAATTTGGTGCGAAAATTTTAAGCTAATGCAGAGTTCATAACATATAAAGTCCAAACAGGAATGATGCAAAAAATTTAGAAGCCAAGAATAGGACACGGAACTTAAAACCAAATTTCATACAAAAATACTCATGTTGTATAATTGACGAAGAAACGTATGTGCTGGCACAATTTTCGCAGCTTTTTTGTCAAAACTTTTATATTGGCAATGTTTAAGATAAGTTTAGGACCCAAAAGCAGAAAAAATTTCCTAAAAAATTCCTGGTATAACAAAATATTTGCATTGCGGCAAAACAGGAACTTCATTTGTTACATTCGGCTCTATAAATACCAAAATATACATCAAAGAATATTTGCATAAAAGACTTCATCGTTTTATAAGAGAGCACAACGTGTCCGCACATTTTTGGCATCATGTAGTACCAAAACAATAACATAGTTTTTGTACCAAGAAAGGTAAATTTTCTAAATTGTCTGGAGCTAAGACCAGGGGAGAGATATTGAGCTCTTGTGAAAAGTGAATTGAAGAGCACAAAAAAGGTGTCCAAAAATACCGCAGATTTTAAAAGAAGATGTACACATTGTTCCAAAAAAGTGACTGAAGCAACTATCAAATCTCTAACGGAAGGGTTACGAAAAATTTTCCGCAAGTTCATATGCAGTAGTTGGAACTATAAAAGTTATATTTTTCTATAATCTGTAAAAAATTATCAATTAAATAAAAAAATAATGAAAACTCTAAGATCAACCGTTTCCAAGTTATTGAATATAATATATGTTCAAATTTTTTCGAACGCACTCCTTATATCAGCATTAATGTTACTCAAAATATAAAAAATTAAGGCAATTTTTATAATGAACAGAAAAATGATGCCGAAAATCAAGAAATTTCGATTTATTTCATTTAAGATATATTTTAGGCAAGTAACAGAATTTATTCATTGATTTTAACTTACGTTCGAGTACGTTGATCAATGAATTGCAATACGTTGTGATAGATACAGTTATAAATACAATTTAAGATACAAGTTTATAGATTTAACTAATTCGAATTTTATTTCAATGAACTTGTTTGCAGAATTGGTGATGCAAATTTAATTATCTCATACGTTAACTCAGCGATCTCATGAATTGAATTTAATGAAAATGTTCATTGTCCAAGCGAGAATATACTTAAGAATTATAATAAACGTATGTATATTAAAGTACTTTGATTTGTATGGGGACAAAAAGTTGCAAATTTACCTCCCTAAAATTAATGATTGGATATGTTTAAAACTAATATAAATAATATTTTGCCTCAAATATTTTGCTCACGTGAGCTGGACCATTTTTAAAATACCTCTAAAAATATGGGTTTCGATCAACTGTGTATGCAATTTTTAATATTTTGTAATAATTTGTAATAATATTTTAAAATTTGTTTTCATTCTCACGAAATTTAAATTTTTAGTAAAATATTCAACGTTGTTATTTTAAATAGAATTTTATTAAAGTTTGAATATTTTGGATATTTTTTATTTTTGTGATTATTATCGCGGTTTTAAATTAATAAATTTATCGATATTTAAATGTAATAAGTACTTCCATGTGACTTATTCGCAAAAATTTCTAATTTAACGTTTTGGTAACTAAATGCAATTTACCCTCTAGTTGTTAAAGGTTTAATTAGATATAATATTCAGTAGTATTAGGATAGACCATTCCAAATAAAACCAAATATATTTTTAAAAATATCCGAAATACATAAAATTACATGTTTGAACAATGAAAATGTTAATAAAATCTTAATATTTCGCGACTGAAAACAGATATAATAATTATTTAATTGAATATTCAAGGCTATAGTATACCTCTATAATAACACTGGCCAACAAAAAAAATTTTTTTCGTGCTCCTTCAAAAAAGCATATGTGAACTAGATGAAATTCCGCATGCTAAACTCGAATCTGCTTTCAGTTTTCTCCCATCAGGTCGAGATTTTTTTATGGGCGTGTCTAATATTGCGCTCTAAATAAGCCGATTACTCGAGTATATTTCACTATAACTAAAGAACAGTATGCACGATTTATATAAATAATAAACCAAAATATGCGGAATAAAATTGGCTTTTAGTCGTTCTACTAACAAATTTTTATTCGCTCAATACTTTTGGAGATATTTCGAAATAAGTGTCCGAAAAAGAATTCTTCATGCTAAATTCAAGATTTATTTTTTTTACTAAAACTTCTTTTTAAAAGTGAAAACATCAAAAATGTTTCAGTTTATCATCTTTGTCTTAAAGCTGGCAAAACTACGAGTAAATAAAGCCACGTATCATAAAAATTGATGCACAAATCTTGATTGGATTCACAGTTAAGTTAGGATACCCATGCATATCTACAGTTAAGTGGAAATTAGAGTATTAATTTTACTCGACTTATAATAAGAAATTAGCTGAATGTAATACACATTTTCTCTGCCGCTTTCGGGGTATCTTATACGTTTCGGTTTCAGTGAAACCTAAACAATTCAAACGAAAAAAATTTTCCTGTTCAGAATAAAAAATGATTCGATCAAAATTTTTTATAATAATCCATACTCGATAAAAATTGGAACGCCAACTAGTTCGCATTTAAAGTGAAATATTGGAAATAATTTTTTTAAATTATTCGAACAATATTTTTAGAATTAGCTCGTCAAGTTTGATGTGTGCCTTCTTCTCAATCGAGTATATCCATTGCTTAGTAGGATGTTTCGAGCTAGAGGATTTGGGTGAATTTCTTGTTCAAAAAATTGCTTTTTTTATTTTATTAAAATCGTCACCCTGCCGTTGTAAAAGGCGTTTCTCGTAAGATATTTTTTGTGTGTTTAACCAGCATATGGAGGTATATCGTCAGTATATTTTTTTTTGCTGACATCGGTTTAAACATCATTGAATTTAAGAAAACAAATTAAACAACTTTTTAAAAATTTACAAAGTTTGGATAGGGCTTGTGTGAAAACCGTTCCCCTGAGCGTCTCCGATTTTGTTTTACACGCATTTACGTAAAGATTTCTTTTTAAACCTTTTGTAATGGTCTGTAATCTGGAACAAAAAAAAAAAAAAAAAATATATATATATATATATATATATACATATCGTCAACTAAAATAAAAAAGGCCATAACCACTTAAAAATCAAATGTTGGTTTAATTTACTGGTATATAATGTACTGACCCAAACTACATTTATACAAACAATTTCATGATCATATCTCTAAAAATTACATCATTATTGACAAAAATTAAAAGATCGTAAAATTAACTTCATAAACAAAATAGTCGTAAAATATGTTCCATTTAAAAAACATTTTTGTGTGAAAAGTGTTTATGATTTATTTATTTTTGCATTAAGGAAATTATTGAAGAATTTTACTTGATGGCTCAATTTGAAGCAAAAAACTAAAAATTTTGGTTTCTTTTGCTTCTACGGTAAACGACGTTTTGCATTTTAATTAAGACATTATTTTTAATAAATTACGATTTCATGAAATTTATTTTATGGAGTTTTTGGCTAAAGTTCGCTTCTCTCTGTTTTCATTCTATTTTCCTAAAATTACTTTCTAAATTTAGTAATTTTTTGTACGCGAAAAAAAGGTGAGACTTCTTGCCACAGCATTTTTACTAATTATTTTTCCACTAAATTTTAAAAATAAAAAGCATGTTGAGGACAGATTTGACAACAAAGTCATCATTGGCATGTAACTCCATTTAAAAATGACAGGATTAACTTGGGAAAATGATGTTGATGTCGATCTTAAGCTGCGCCCAATTACTTTTTTTTATATGACTGATGACAATGTCGCCCTTCTTGTTGTGTAGAATTTCTATGCCCTTTGTTCAAAAAAGTTGTCAAGATTTATAGAAATCTGTCGCCATTGTGTTCTCATCAAGACTGTATTCAGGAAATAAATAACTGGAACAGCATCTGTTTTTAGGGATCAAGATTCATTTTCTCTCTTCTAGTATGAAGAGTTTTTAATCAAGTGTAAAAATCAAAGTTAAATTAAAAAACTAGTTTTTGCTCAAAACCAGCAAAAAGTTAAGTTAGCTTCAAGAAATGTAAATAAAGATGAAATATGAATGCAAACACAGTCAAAAATGAAAATATTTCTTTTACCGTTTATGATTTTTGTCCGCCTACGAGAGATGTTTTTTTTCAAAAAATATTATGGCCCCCAAGCTTAAAAAAAACGAGGCCAAAAATGGATTTGAAATGTGAAATTTTTCTCTTAAATTATCTTAATTACCTACAAGATTTACAAGGACTATCGATATGTAATTTTTTACATTCAAGTCACAAATTAATTTTTGCCGAATTTAAAAAAAATCATACCCGTGGCTACTAACTTTACTCTACCCCCATGACCCACTAGAAGCCTGTACTATTCCAAATCAACTCGGAAACACCTCAGTTCTGACCATGCGAATTTTATTTGGAATCTCTAATGGTTCATAAGTTACAGAATTATTTCCAAAAAAAAAAAAAAAAATCGGTTTGGAACCGGTTAGTGAGGCTGCTATTTTTTAACACACCACTAAAATGAAAAGATTGTACTTAAAAATTTGGCACTATCACTAAGTATTGGCGGAAACTGCAAATGTATTTGCATTACCCCAACTCTGTTTTTAAACTATAAACCTTTAGACTAGGGGATCGTCATTTGGACCGGGAAGGAACATGAGTCTAAAGCTTTATGGTTTAAGAAAAACTTCTAATAACCAATATCTTCAGAGAGTTTCATTGAAATCGGAGATGGCAAATCCCATTGCTTTCCGTTTAGGCATGAAATCACTCATATTTTATATAAGTGAAAGTACTATAGTATTATAACTTTTTTCCAGAAATTTTAATGTTTCACAGCTTTCTGAAATTTTTTTTTACATAAGCAATTTTTATTTCCCTTTTAAGTATGTTTTTTTTTTTTTTTTGCTTTTAACTTTCCATTGAAAATCAATGGAGAATATGTTAAATAGAACAAAGTGGAAACAAAAATTAATGTACTTGTTCTTCGAGTAAGACACCTTCTTAACCCTGGAAGGGCTTCAATATTTTTACCCTTCTGAGGGCTTCGTTAGTCGAAACGACTAACATTAATTTTTATTCGAAATATTTCAAGATGTATCATTAAAATGAGAAATAAAACAATTGATTTTTAGTTGATGAATTAATTTAAATAAAATAACAGCAAAAATTCCTAAATACGTATCGTTGTTTTCAATATATTAAGCAAAAACTGAAAAGACCTCAATTTTTGTACTTTTTCGGAGATGGTGTTAATTGTCTAAAAAGTTTGGAAGAGGCAACATGTTTTTTTAAATGTATGTATGTATCCTATAATTATTCTTACCAAATAAGAGTTAAAAAATAAATGTTTTTACATATTCTGTACATATTTGAAAATTGTGATACTTTTTTTAATTTTTTTTTAAAGTATCCTTTAGTAGTTCAGTGTTTTTTTTTTTTTTTAGCCACAGAAGCTGAAAACTTATTTTTCTTTTTCTACAATTTACACTATTGTTATAAATTTACATGGAGATAAGAGATTTTCCACATTTTTATAATGCTTAGTTAATATATTAGAAGTAGAACAAACTCGATAAGACATTTGTCGCTTAACTAGATTGTTCTGCAGTTTTTAAGGAAATTTTATAAGAAAATAGTTCTTTAATTGTTTTTAACATATTTTTTGAATAGACTATTAATAATAAATAATGTTTATTTTGATGCAGAATATATAGAGCAGCACCGATATATCTTGATTTAGTATGATATTTCTCAGTATATTTGGTGAAAATATCAATCGCGTCCTTAGGTTTTATTATAGAATTCATAAGATGGAGTCGATCTGTAATCTTTAGTACTTTATAATATGGCTTTATTCAGTCTTCATCATGTTTTTATATTTGATATATGATATAGAGCTTTCTCATCAAAAATCCATAATTGACAAAAAATATACTTATATATATATAATTATGTGTTGCTAAAAATAATTTTTGGAATTCATACACCCAGAGAAATATCAATCACATACGTGTTGAAAACGATACCATTCTGTGTCAATAGTGAATCTACACCGTATGTGTTTAAATTAAACACTGCGTGTTCAATTCTTATTGAAAATCGATACCTAATTGGCACCAAGTTGAAACCATTTCGGTATAAAATTTTTAAATTTCATATGTTTTGTATTAAATTTGTTAACGAAAGGTATTAAAAAGCTGTTACCGTAAATTACCAATGTGACCACAACCGTTGTTGATTTTGAATAGAATTTTTTCCCTTAGTGTATTGTATTTATTTTCCCCCAAAAAATACATTTCACACTATAGGAACAAATATTAAATACACAATTTTACAATTGTGTATTTAAATTTTGTTTTACCTGAATCAAAATTCTTATATTTTAGTTAATGTTTCTTACCTAAATAAATATGCAAGTTTCATAACTGAACGTACAGGTTTTTCTAAATGTTAAGATCATTTTCTTTTAATAATAAAAGTATTTTCTTGTTCATTAAAATAAACGAACAAATACGTTATATATAAAATAAAAAAATTAACCTACATATTTCATTACATAATAATGCGGTGAATTTTACAACCAATTTTAAGTAATATTTCCATTGAAAAAGCGAAATCGTACGTTGAATCAAAGAAAAATAATAATAATAATAATAATCAGAAAACGAAGTAATTTTTATTGTTCTACTTTTTTTGTTCAGTGTAACAGATGGATATTTAGAATAGACCATGTTAACATGACTACTATTACAAACTTTATAAATATGATAATCTTGATTATTGTAACTACAATGATTTAATAATTTACTATTAATTATTGTGCAAACAAATGACAACCAAATTGAAATGGCTCGTCATGGAATTAAATAATGATGAGCATTATTTGTTAAATTCAATGAGGTTTTAAATTTCTCGAGTTCTTTATTATTTTATATTTTTTTATTCTTTGTTTTTATTTTGTTTTTAATACCACAACCATAATAAAAATAACAATAACAGTAACAATAGTAATAACAAACAACTACTACCATAATAATAAAAACAAAAAAAAAAAAAAAAAATACAACAACTTTGGTAAAACAAATGCAATGCAAAATAACTACTACTAATTACAATAGCAATTTGTGACATTTACAATAATTGTTGTTATAACATGAGCACACATCAGTCTTCACAACAACAACAACAAAAACAACAACAGCGACAACAAATAACAACAACATGAGAAATAGCAATAAAAAAAACATACAACATCAACAAATTGAATTAAGTAGCTAATAACAACAACAGCAACTAGTAGCAGCAACAACAACAATAACAAAATGTCAACAGCAGTAGCAAGCAACAGAAGTAGTAATGAATACAACAATAGCAATATAGACATACATATACATATGTACGTACATGCACACATACATACTTATGTAGCTATTAAGTAGTAAATATAGTTGCTATTTGAATATGTATCATATACGATAAAATGAAAGTGAAGGAACTGGAAGAAAGAATGTTTAAAGATGAACTTTTAATACTATAATCGAAATTGTTCTCTGATGCATAAACTTGGTTTAAATTTGCCCATTTTATTGCAGAATAAAAATAAAGTTTTAAAACTACTAAATGTTTGTTTGTTTTTACTGTGCTGACTTAGATATTTTTAATTTAAAAGAATTAATTCTTGCTTTATAGACTTTAGTAATACCTATGTTTAACCTTTTACATCTAAAATTTTATGAATTTTTTTGGCGGTTGTAGTTTTCAGTTCGTTCATCGAAAAATATCAGCAATAACAGTAGTGGATTAAACGATATTTTTATTAAGCATTTTTTTCAATAGAATCCGTCTCCAAATTATTATACGTGTCAACATATATTTGAGTGTTATAAATAAATTATAGTTAAAGGATTTCCATATGTAGTGACTTCATGTAGAGCCGTCTCCACTGATCTTCCTTTGATGTTCTTGGAATACACTGGTCGACAAAAAAATTTTTCGTCCTGCTTTAAAAAAAAAAAAAAATATGTGGACTGGATGGAATTCGATATGCTAAACATATCGAATTCCCTTCAGGTTGAAATTTTTTTTTTAATGGGGGTGGGTAATATTGTGTCATAAATATGCCGATTATTCGAGTATATTGCACAATAACTCGAGAACGGTATGTACGATTTATATAAATGATACACCAAATATGCAGAATAAAAAAATAGAATTTAAATTAGTTAATAAAATTTAAACTTAAAATTTATTTCGAAATACATAAATGTAGGGAAAAAAATTGTCCATGCTAAATTGTAGATTTTTTTTACTCAATTTTCTTTTACATCTTTATCTGAAAACTGGTAAGACTACGTATCTTCAAAACTGATGCACAAATCATAATTTTATTTACAGTTTACTTAGAATACCCATGAATATATACAATTAAGTGGGCAAAATGAAATAAGTAGGTGGATTAGATGGAATTTAATGTGCTAAACAAGAATAAGATTTCACTTTTTTTTTTAACGCGTATTGATTTTCTTTTATGGGCTTGACTACTATGACCCCGACTTTAGCCAGTCACACTTGTATAACTCGAGAACGGTTTGACCAATTTAGATAAATTAAACTCTAGTAGATAGCGATTGAAATTATCTTTGAGCTATATTTACATAATTTTTCGTTCAGTTAATATTTCCTTAGTTATTCGGTAATTATTAACGCAAAAAGTAAGCGAATAAAAAATATTAATGACTTATCTTGAAGACAATTTTAATTTGCATCTTATCAAAATAAATTTTGGTGATACATGCCTAATTTTATTGTGAAACTAAAACATTTTTGGTTTTCATTTATCAAAAAAAAAAAAAAGTGAAATAATAATCGTAACAAAAAAATCTTTAACTGATTTATTTTTTTTACCCTAATTTTGAAATAACTCCGAAACTATTGAGCACATACAAAAATGAAGTTAGAGTGGCTTGAAGATATTTTTAGTTCGCATCTTTTGGTGGATCATCAATAGTATACACCGTTCGTGAGTTATGGTGAAATATACTAGAGAAATAGCCTTATTGAAATATTAGACACGCCCATAAAAAATACAGACCTGTTGGAAAACTGAAAGCAGTTTCGTGTTTAGCACATCAAAATACATTAATTCCAACTATTAAATTTTGGGGGAGGAATTTTTGTCGTTTTATCAGCCTTTCATGTTGTATCCTGCTTTTCACCATGTCATCCCCTATCTGTTTCATGGTTTTAAGCTTGCAAGAAGTTAGGCTAATCGACTGAAAAGCTTTTGAAATCACATAGCTCCCTTTGAAAACACAGTGGGGCAGAATCGAATGCGTAATAGAGGAGTGTAAAATTCTAAATTCGGAAGGGGGACCATATATACATCTCAGAAAAATTTCCTTCGCTTACCAAATTTTTGTTTCTCAAATTTTTTTTTTTTTTTTTTGATTTTTGGAATTAAAGTAAAATTCTTATAAAAAATGTGTTTTTGGAGAAACTATAAATATTAGATCTCTAATAAAATTTTCAACGACTATTGACTTTATCATTTGAAGTGGTAGTGTAGACAAATTTAAGATTTTTTAAAAAGATATCCCATAAGTATACATTTATTACAAGTTTAAAAAAAAAGCCATTGGACGACTTTATGGAACACATAAGAATTTTCTTAACTGCATTCGGTTTGAAGAAGTAGCCTTTGAGATTTTAGAACATATAAGCTAAAGTCAAAATTTTGTTTTGAAATAGGTCAAATTCGTGATAGTCTGTACATAGTCTTGTGTATTCTGTGTAGATACCTTTTAGAAAAGTTTTAAGTTATTACATGTTCTTAAATAAAATTTTATTTTTGAGCAAAAAGAGTGTTGACAATATTTTTTCAATTTTAAAATCGTTTATTTTTGGACTCATAAGGGATATTGGCTTCTATTCGGTAGATAAATTCGGTAGCTGGATTAAGATTAGAAAATCGCATAAAAATATTTGGCTATAATATATTAAAAAATAAACTGAGCCAAGATTTGGTAAATTTCAACTCAGGGAAAAAAAGAAACGTAAATCTTAATGAAATAGGATACAAGTTCACGTACGAGTCTCTCTTTAGTAGAGTCACCCTGTTTCGGTTCGTCGAAGGTTCCAGGATTAAGTAATCGGCATTTCCGTATTCAGAGCAAACAAGGTTTCTGATTAGAGTCTAAATTATGTGGGTTGAGTTTTGGCTGGTTGCGGATTGGCGGGAGCTCTTTTCTTACTTTCATTACATTTTCAAATTTTACAATAATCTGTTCACTTTTAGCCATGAAAATCTCTTTGGTTTTTATTTAGGGATTTAAAACACACTTTTTTTTGTATCAAATATGATACTTAAAATTGAAATAGTTATATTTTTATAAACATCGAAATTTATTAGATAATGAAAGTTAAAAAATGCATATTTGTGCATTTTTTAACTTTTTCTACACATTAATATATAAGAATGCATAAATTCGTTGGTTTTTATATATATTCATGCTATTTTTGCATATTTCTGTGCATATTATACCATTTTTTCGTGCTTTTTCAAGCGCATATTTCAATTATTTTTGTGCATATAAAAACTTGCCCTGAATATAAATGTTTACATAATATAAGGAAAAAAGAAACAGTAATCAACACATAAGGGTTTAATTTTACGTAGTTGTTTGTTGTTTGTTTTTGCTTCTTTTTCAAATTCATATTTTCGTTAACTAGCTTTTCATGAATGTAGGAAACTTGGATTTTACCTTGCTCTGACTCATCTTATTCAAGCGAGGGAATTCCCCTTTTTTGTTTTATTCACATTGTGTTTGATTGTTCAAAAGCAATCGAAAAAAAGTATGCATAGAATCCCGGATAATAGAGGTAATCACTGTTAATCGATGCAAAAGAAAATTAAATGGATGGAAAAAATTAAAACAATTACAAATTTTCTTTCCCGGATAATCGTTGCCGGTTAGACGTTGTCGGTTAATCGAATCACGAATATTCGAGGCCCTACTGTACTTTTATTTCACCATTCTTACCAATCAAGGGCTTTGAAGTTACAGTTGTAACGTTATTTATTAAGATCGATGTGGTCCACTTTTAAAACTAAAGTACTCAATATTATCTTTTATTTAAATCCTTTAAATATCTGCCGACTAAGTAATTTGTTTTTATTTCAAAGTACAGACAAGTAATATTTTGTTTTGGTTTTGAGTGAATAGTAAATGCAAATTCTCTAACCGCATCCCCATTGACAACAGCATGAACATTACGCCAACAATGACAGTTATAACAACAACAACAATAATTACAACAGCAGCTCTAAACTAAAAGTGCAATACAATAAAAAAATATTGTCTTGACATGACATAAAATACCATAGAAAAGACAAATATGAGAGTGACATATTCAAATGCACCATATACATAAATGTGTACATACGTAACAATCAGATATAACCCAGCAAACATATGGGTTTTACTATAAACGACATGAGAAAGTTGACAAATATTAAGGCGGAGAAAATATTAAATATAAATAAGAACAAAAAAAAAAAAAAAAATATTGGTCATTAACCTGTATCTTCTAAATTGCTGAAGGTATCGTATTTATGCACCGCAAAGCTATAGAGAAGGACCTAAGCTTTTAGAAAAAATAGTCACCCTGTAATAACACGAGATATGTTACAGTGTGCCAAAGTTGAGTATGTAAAACTTTCAAATCAAGTTAGATTCCAGAGATGTTTACATTCTTTAAAGCGCTTGGCAAAATAATGAACAAATTAGCTAACTCACCTAAGTGCGTCAGTTTATTTTATGGCCTTCAAAACTGAGTTTTAAAATGAATCAAATTTAGAGATCTTGACTTCTTCAGATAAATGCATACCTTTGATTTATTAAACCTAATTTAGGATTTCAAAATTCTAAAAACCGTGTTTGTTGGGCATAAAGAAAATACAAAAAAAAAAAAAAAAAAAAATTATATGTTTAATTTGCAAATGTAGAAACAATAACAAAATGAAGAAAATAAGCGAAAAACAAATGTGTTTCGAACATTCGTTGAGAGAGAAATTCTGTAAATACTTATGGAAAAACGAAAACTTACTAACAAAATAATTAAGCATCACTGAACACACACTTAACGCATATAGAATGTTTAAAAATTAAATAATATAAAAGAAAAGTGGTAATAAAAATAAAACCACAGAATGACAAAGAAGGTTAATTTATATGTGGTCACCCGCTGAGAGAGAAAGAAAAATAAAAGCAAATTTAAGAGTGGTCTTACTCAATAAAGGAAAGCTTAGAGAGCTTAAAATGAATGAAATAAGTAGAAAAACATTTAAAACTATTTAAGCAAAAAATGGTAATGACCCTTCTATTGCAGGTTTCAGTAGCTTTAGTACTTTTTATTAGTTCATTACATTTAAAAATAACACAACTTTAACATTCATATGAAATTATTTAAATAATGTTCCTTTTTAAAACTTCGAAGACGCACGTTGGGGTAAAATGTGTCAAAAGTGGCGATTAATTGAATTTTTAGATTTAAATTTTCTTAATAAAGTTGTCAAATTAAACATTTTTTTAAAAATTTTGTAAAAAAAAAAAAATCATTTCAGTGTATTTTTTTTTAATAAAAAGCCTTTTAAAGTAAGAATTTAAAATGCAACCATCAACTTTTATTTAAGTGTACTTTTCTTAAAGTATTTGTAAATTATATTTTTTCCAAATATTTTTTTATTTTGTTTATAGGAGCGAAGCTCCTATTAGAATTCTAAGAATACATTTTCCTGAAAAAAGTGCCATTTACGAACAATTTTCCCCCAATGTATAGACGGACGGACATTAGCTTTCTGTCAAAAAATTCCTAAAATTCTAAAAATGCATTTTTCTATCTAACAATAAATAGAACGATATAGAAAGATATAGTCTGTCAAACTCGACCATCATATTATTTAGAAATTTTTAAGGAATCTGGCGAATATTTTAAAAAAAATTTAGGGGCAATACTAAGACCAACAAGTTAAAAAAAAAACGAGGCTAAAAATGAGTAAAAATTTATTTCGACCCAAATATATCTTAAACTAAAAGAGATCACCTACACATGTAAGCGCATTTTTTGTAGAGGTTTACAAGGACTATCTATATATAAAATTTCTTTTCTGTCATATCATATACTTTTAGCGATTATTAAAAACAAAAAATGTCCAAGATGGCCAACTTTGGAGGGCCACCCACTTCTCCCGCTAGGAACCTGTACTCCTCCAAATCAACTAGAAAACACCTCAGCTCTAACCATGAGATGTCCCTAACGGTTTAATAGTTACAGAATTATTAAAAAAAAAAAACAAGCGCGAATGTTATATTCGGCTCGGCCGAATCTACTATTATACCCGCCATCAACTTTTTCGAACTTTACGCTATATGGTAAGTGGGTGGTAAAGTGGGCGGATCACGCCCATTTTTTGTTTCCGAGTTTACATTGGTTTTTGAACTATTTGCACACAATTTCGTTGAAGTTTCACCTTATATGGTAGGTGGGCGATAATGTGGGTGATAAAGTGGGCGATAAAGTGGGCGGATAACGCCCATTTTTAGTTTCCAAGTTTATATCGACCCTCAAACTATTTATACAAAATTTCGTTTTCGTACATGCTTTTGTTTAAGAGATATCAACAGAAAAGTATGAAACGGACACCCTGTGTTTCTAGTTTTTAGCCCATAACTTTTTTATTTATTAACCGATTTTACCCATTTTCAATACCAAACAAATCTTATATAAGATGTGCCAAATTTCGTCCCCCTACGTTGCCCCGTTCGAGCCCTATCCTGCTTTCAACAGACAGACAAACGGACAGACGGACATATCTATATCGACTCAGAATCTGACCAGGACCCAGAAAATATATACTTTGTGGGGTCTTAGATGATTCCTTCGACATGTTACACACGGAATGACAAAATCAATATACCCCCCATCTTTTTGATGGTGACTATAAAAAAAAAAACGTTTTGGAACCACTATGGGATCTTGGTATTTTGTTAGACAAAAAATTAAACTTTATACAACACATTAAGATGGCTGTTAATATAACTCGAGGAATCTTGGAAATTTTAGGAAATTCTGTTGTAATTTTAATGAAATTTTTACCTTTATAGATTTTTCTTTAAATGTTGATGTTTTAAAACGCAATTTTATTCTAAGTTTAAACAATTAACTGTCTTAATATGAAGAAAAAAATTTAATTTAATATTTAGTCTGTAAGGATTTTATCCATATACTTAATTAAATAACAAACACAAATGTTATATTCGGCTCGGCCGAATCCATATACCCACCATCAAGTGTTTCAAATTCTACGTTATATGGGAGGTAGGCGGTAAAGTGGGCGGATCACGCTAATTTTTGTTTCCTGCTTTGAACAGACGGACGGACATAGCTAGATTGACTCAGAATCTAACCAGGACAAAGAAAATATATACTTTATGGGGTCTTAACTTATTTTTTCGACATGTTACACCCCATATTTTTGATTTTGGGTATAAAAAAATCGGGGAAGGTCACATATTACACCTGTGGCCAATTGTGGATCGATACATTTTTTAAGTTTTGCGATTTAGTTTGATACCCGAAAGTGAATTTTTATGGTAGCCATTATAAATTATGAACCGAACCTCATAAAATTTGGCACTGTGATTTCTATTTAAATAAAACTTACTTTTGTCGAATATTAACTTGATAGATCGTTACATCGACTCAGAAAGTGATTCTGAGTCGATTGGTTTACTTTAAGGTAGGGGTTTTCTGTGCGTTACAAATATCAGCACAAACGCATAATACCTTAACCACCTATGGTGGTGTAGGGTATAAAAATAAAATCATTAAAATATTGATTTCACTTTTCCCTGAATTAAGCGCCATTTAAGAACCTTTTTACCTCAAAGTAAGATGGTGAGAATAATTTCCCGGCGTAATATTTTTCTTTCTATGTTGAATCCTATTACTATGTTTGTTTGTATACTATAATTACCTTTCCTTAACTTTTGGAAATTAAGAACGCTTTCAAAGAAGTGTGAATGAAGAGGTAGATACTTATTTGAAAGTACTTTTTGCATTAATACTCATCACTAATTTAGGAAATAGATAATATACATTTGTACTCAATTACATTATTAACGTTATTTATCGGCGTAATAGACGTTTAAGAGGTTGTAGGTAACCGGCGTGCAAATAAAGACAAAATTAAAATTAGTCGCATAACAATGACTACATTATACCCTATATTGCATTGTAACGAGAATATTAAATATTAAATTGAATCAACAGCCTTCAAAAATCACATCTCTAAACTTTGTTTATAAAGCTATAGATTAATTTATAGATCCATATAAACTTTATACTTGAGCTTAAATTTAGTAAAAATATCAGGAAAAATCAATCTCAAGTTACCAATCTAATGACTAACATAAAATACACATTGTGTATTGAATTGTTCTCTATTAATAGGTTTAACTTAGTTTACTTACACGAGCAAACATTTAGTGCGTATTCATTTAGTTAGTTTTTCAGTATTGTTTACAAGAAGCCCCTGCAGTTGTCAACCAAGAAAAATTTCCGGTCAGACATAACCTTGAAATATGATTTATCACAATACATTCAACTGTAACCAAGCAAAACTATTTGTAGTATAGAAAAATAAAATTGCCAAGGTATCGAATACACAATGGTGAAATTAATAGTTGAAAAAAGTAAGAGAAATATTTATTTATGTTATTGGTAGCTAAATGACAAAAAGCTGTTTGTTCATGCATTTGTATGTATATGAGAGAATGATCAGACTTTTCGGCGGGAATAAAGTGCAAGGGAAATACTAATAATAATTATCAGGTTGATAAAAATAAAATTAAAATGTGTTTGTGTGAGCGTAACATTTACGCCGTAAATGCACAATAGATTACTAAAACTAATACAATTTTTTCGTTTGGTTTTCTAATCATAGTGAAAGAATTATGTTTTGGAGGAAATTGATTTGAATGTTTGTATATTTTTGCATATTAGGGAAAAGCCAAGAAAATTTGGATCTGTAATTTCAAATCAGTACAACAGAATTAGAATCTTGGATTCATAGATTCATCTTACAAATATTTTATTTACGTCATATTAAATTTTTTCTTAAGGTCCTCATTAAGATCTTAAAGTTATTGGCATCTAAAAATTCAAAAAATCATAATTTTGTAGTAAATCTCATAAGAATTTATAAAGTTTATACGTCCTTTTATATTCATAGAAATATTGATGATAGCGTGTGACTTTCATTTTCACATATGAAAAAATCGATATCATACAAAGTTTTTCTCTAGGACGTCAAATACCTTTTGAAAAGGGTCTCAAAAAAATAGATAAAATATTTATGCATATTATATTAACCCAATATAGGTATCACAGGTCAACAAAATCGCAAACAAAATTTTATATCTGGAATAAGTCTAGAAAATTATTATTCCTTAGGCTTGATATAGTGTAAAAGGTCAAATGAAAATTTCCCATCACGTCACATTTTTAACCCATTGAGGACCAAAAAAAAATTTGTTTCCTTGAGAAGTTTTTAGGTTATAAAATTTTCCAGGTAATAGGTAGAGGAAATTTTTCACACATGTTTTATAGGCAAGACATGGTTCTATAAAAATGTAGTACCAATAAAGTTTCTAACTTCTCACATATAGCACCTAGAAGTCGTTAAAGTTGTAAAAATCAAGAATTTCTCAATTAACCCTCATAAAACCATTGAAAAATTAGGAATAAGTAGTGGGTGTTTAGGAGAAATTTGTATTTGATATAACTAATACAAGACCGCAGATTTAAAAAATGGTAAAATTTTTAGAATCGCATTGACAGAAAATGCGTAGACACCAAAAGTTTGAAAAAAATAAAAATCCTAGTTTAAATAACAAAGCTAACAAAAAATTAGAAACAAATTTTATCTTAAATAATTTTGTTTAATTCATACTACTTGGACTAAAAGTAGTGAAAAAAGTAACATAAAACATTTCCATCACACTTTTATCCCATTGATGACCAAATGAAATATGTACCTCTAAGAAATTTTTAGGTTATATAATTTTCTGGCTAATAGATAGAGCAAATTATGGATCCGTATTTTATAGAGAAGGAACAATAAAACAAAAGTGTAGAATATGCCATGTCTCTAACATGCCCTCCATAGCACCTAAAAGTTTTTAAAATTGCTAAAAGCACTGAAAAAATAAGAAAAATATTCGAAGAACAATGGGAGCTTTTACACCAAAATGCTGTTGATTGAGAGATTATATCAACGCATATGGAATCCTACTTTGGTGACTGACTATTGCTGCATCTTAATATGAGTAAAAGTTAAAAATAGTACATCCTTAAATCCTAACTGAAGAATATATTTTTCAATGAAGTTAAAAATAAAAAAATTATATATTTTAAAATTGTGACGTCATGGAAATATTTAATTTAACTTTCTGAACTATATTTTTTGTTAACTCTGTTATTTAAGTTGGAATTTTTATATTTTTAATATTTTTGATGGCTACGCATTTTCTGTCAGTGCGATTTTAAAAACTTTACCATTTTTGAGATCTACGGTCTTTTGTTTGTTATACCAAATACAAATTTTCCTCTGCTTCTACTCCTTACCCCTCATTTTTCAATGGTTTTATGAGGGTTAATAGAAAATTTCTTTATTTTTACAACTTTAAAGACTTCTAGGGGCTATGTGTGACAAGTTAGAGACTTGACTAATACTACATTTTTTTAGCTCCATGTCTTGGCTATAAAATATGAGTAACTAATTTGCTCTACATATTACTTTAAAAATTTCATAACCTAAAAACTCATCATGGAGCCATATTTTCTTTGGTCCTCAATGGGTTAAAAATGTGACGTGATGGAAAAAAACCGAAATGTTCCTGGTAATTGGGACGACTATACCTACAATATCTGCAACATGATTTTCCAGATACTTTTTTAGTATTGACCTGTGTATCAAATGAAAGCTAAGGACCCCCGCAATACACAATGGAGCACAATCGAATTTTTTTGGAAATAAATCTGTAACATCTAATCGACTGGTTAGATTTGCATATATGTATAAATAAAGTCACACAGTCATAGCAGAGGAGTGTACAATTTTAAATTTGGAATAGGGGGACTCAACATGTCCTTCATGGGCGGATAGAAAATTATTCATTGCTTGGGAAATTTTTGTTTCTTATGCGATTTCAAATATTTTTAAAGCTCTCGATAAGACAAAACAAAAACATTCATTGCTTATCACAAATAGTTTTCAAGTTACTTGCATTTGAAATTTCTACTATTTCAATTTCGCCAAACCTTGGTTAAGTTTTTTCAAATTATAGGCCAATATTTTTATCAAAGTTTTTATTCATTCGATATTTTTTCTGAGCAGTGTTGCCAGGAGGTAAGAAAAAAAAAAGTGGCTAAATTGGACTACAAAAAAGGTTAGGAAAGGCTAAATGCCCCAAAAAATAAATCCAGAAAAAAGCTAACATTGGGGTCAACACAATTTTTTTGGTAATAAATCTATATCTGCTAGTCGGATGAAATTGAAATGCATGGAAGAGTTGTTGACCATTTTCAACCAACGCTGGATGTAGGGTACAAGCCTAAATCAGATCAAAATTTCTGTATCAAACATTTATGAAATAATTTTTTTATTAACGGAATTTTGAGTTAAAAGTTAAAGAACTCTACTACTCTCAGAGTGCTACTAATTTCAGAGTGCTGACTTTATGTATTTTTGACGTATAGACGAATTGAGATAATCCAAATATTTGTTCAGCATATTATCTTCGAATATATGTAAAATTACAGAATATTTTTAAACAATTTTACCTATCTAGATAAGCCTTGTGGACAGGCCTTTGCCCTAAAGCTCCTATGGATTCACTTTGCACGCATTTGCATTTAGGTTCCTTTCGAAAACATTAAAAAAATTATAAAGCACAGAAAAAAAAAAAAAAATATTAAAAATTATCAGTGAATAAATATTGTTACCTTTTTGGAAAAAATGTGAAATTTTAGAATTTTATTTAGAATTTTGAAAGAAATCTGGTAAATATTTTTGGCGCAATATTAAGCCCGCCAAGTTAAATAAAATAACAAAAAATGGCATAAAAATTTACTTTGGCCTGAATAACTCTTAAACTAAGAGATATAACCAATACATTTAAACATATTGTTAGTAGAGATTTACAAGGACTGTCTTCTGTTTCCTAATATCATAAATTAAATTTTGGCGATTTTTCAAAAAATTGATGGCTAAATTTGGAGGGCCACACACTACCTATCCCACCCGCTAGGAACCGGTACTCCTCAGCTTTGACTATGTGAGATATCTCCAACGGTTCAAAACTTACAGAATTATTTGGAATAAAGGGCTTTGGAACCACAATACACCACCAAAGGTGATTTGACATAAGTGACATAAGAAATCATCGGACCCCCACCTTAAAGTATACCATTTGACTCTGAATTACTTCCTCAGCCGATTTAACAATGTTAGTTCGTCTGGCTGGCTGTCTGTCCATGTACACCTTGTGAACAAAGTATAGGTAGCAATTTTTAAGATATCGATGAAATTTGGTACGAATTTTGAAATTAGGTCGAAGCCTCTTGAAATTGGTTATGATCGGAGCATTATTTTTTATGGATAGTACTAAAAAGAGAATAAGATTATAGTAAAAGAAGTTTTGAAAATAATAGGCAAAAACGAAAAATGGGGCGAAATATTGAGCTATAATTAGATGAAACTGGAGCAAAATATTTTAAAATCGGGATAGTTGGAAATTTAAATGTAGATAACTGCAAAACTATAAGAGATAAATTGTACAAACACGCATGTTTTGTGTAGGCATTGTCAAACGTTTTAAGAAGATATAAAAATTAAATTAAACTGGATAAGAAACAAACTAGCGCGAATGTTATATTCGGCTCGGCCGAATCTATATACCCAACATCAACTTTTTAAAATTTTTCTTTTTATGGGAGATGGGCGGTAAAGTGGGCGGACTACGTCCATTTTTTGTTTCCGAGTTTACATTGGCCCTTTAACTATTTGTACAAAATTTCTTTGACGTCTCACCTTATATGGGAGGTGGGCGGTAAAAATGGCGGACCACGCCCATTTTTGGTTTCCAAGTTTATATCGACCACCAAACTATCTGTACAAGTTTACTTTGTGGGGTCTTAAATGATTCCATCGACATGTTACACACGGATTGACAAAATCAATATAACCCCCATCTTTTTGATGGTGGGTATAAAAATTGGGAAGCGGTTAATAATGTCTATGGTCACAGGTACCTTATTTTCCGACCCCCTTTTCAAACTTAAAATTATACTTTCTATGCCTTTTGTTTTGTTTGATTAATTTTAATATATTGTTTATTCTTCCCCAATGTGCATTAGAACAAAAAATGTGTGACTAATTATGTAATTGTGTTATTTGTTAAAGTATTTAAAGTAAAAATTTAATCGATGGATACACAGAAAAAAGTCACCAAATAACAAATATGTTAGAAAATAATTTATTCAATTAAAAACTTGTTTAAATTTGCACCTCTCACCAAAATGATTATATCAATTACTAAAAACTCTAAAAAATACAAAACAGAAAAAAATTCCCAATTAATAAATTAATTAAATCAATCAAGTAGTTGATGAATTAAAAATGTATATAAGATATAAAAGTATAGTTAAATTTTATTATACCCTTCACCAAAGGTGTAAAGGGTATATATAAGTTTGTCATTCCGTTTGTAATTCCCACAATTTTCGTCGGAGAGCAAAAAAGTTGACATTTTCGGGATCCTTGTAAGAAATGATGACGATAGAACCATGTCCGTCCGTCCGTCCGTCCGACCGTCCGTCCGTCCGTGTGTCGGTTGAAATGGCGTTTATGAAGCCCACCGATAACTGACATATATAATATATATATCAAACGATCGGAAATGCTTTCGAGAATTTTGCTATTGGAATTCAGCAAGATCGGTTCATACAATGCGGAGATATGTTAAAAAAACCGGTTTTTAGAACCGGTTTTCCAGTTTCTGAAGCCTCTGTATATACTAGGGACTTCGTTTTTACAAAGAAGTCTCGGACATTTTTTTCTGAATTTTTGTTCTGAAAAAATGAAATAAATCGGTTCAATAATAACTGAGATATCGGACAAAACGCATTTTTTATTTTTTGAAGCCCTGGTTTAAGCTATAGATTTTTATTTTTATACAGATCGGTCACAAATATTTTTTTAAAATTTCGGTTTTTTGAATCAGCAGGATCGGTTTGTAAATGGCGGAGATATGCTTTAAAAACCGGTTTTTGGAACCGGTTTTTCAGTTTCTGAAGCCTCTGCATATACCAGGGACTTCGAATTTTTAAAGGAGGCTCGGAAATTATTTTCTGAATTTTTGTTCTGAAAAAATGAAATAAATCGGTTCAGTAATAATTGAGATATTGGGGAAAACGATTTTTTTATTTTTGAAGCCCTTGTTCAAGCTACAGATTTTTATTTCTATATAGATCAGTCATAAATGTTTTTATAAAATTTCGTTTTTTTTAATAAACCAAATTCGTTCAGAATCAACAGAGTTATGGACCAAAAACAAATCTGTTAAGAATATAAATACACACACAAACATGTATATTAAGTATTGTAATGACTATTAGTGACGTTTTTTGTTTTTTGTATAGACAAGTAGTTTAGTTAGAAACAGCAGTCATATAATGAATAACAGTGTTGTTGTTGTTCTTTGTAAATGCAGTCTGTACAAAAATAAATAGATATGGAATTGTTGTTGTTTATTTTTTAAAACTAAAACATACTATCTTTTAAGAATATACATAAATACATACACAAACTTGTATATTAAGCATTGTAATGACTATTAGTGACGTTTTTGCCTATAAGACAAGTAGTTTAGTTAGCAACAGAAGTAATATAATAAATAACAGTGTTGTTGTTGTTCTTTGTATATGCAGTCTGTACAAAAATAAATAGATATGGGATTGTTGTTGTTTATTTTTTTTTAAAACTAAAACATATCTGTTAAGAATATACATAAATACATACACAAACATGTATATTAAGCATTGTAATGACTATTAGTGACGTTTTTGCCTATAAGACAAGTAGTTTAGTTAGCAACAGAAGTAATATAATGAATAACAGTGTTGTTGTTGTTCTTTGTATATGCAGTCAGTTTGTATATACACACATAAAAAAATAAATAAATATGGAATTGTTGTTGTTTATTTTTTAAAAGCAAAGCCTGCTATGATTGTTTTTTTTCATATTCAAATTTTCGTAGTTTGAAAAAAATTTGGATTTAAATATGTGAAAATATGAAAGCATACGTTAAGGCGAAAATTTTATTATTTGTCGGTAATATGGTAATATGATGTCGATAAGATAGTAAGATGGTAATATGGTGAAGGGTATCAAAGATTCGGCACAGCCGAATCTTTTTTCAATTTCATTTTTATTTAATTTTTGCTTGAATAAATTTATTAAATTTCGAAGCAAAATGAAACAACTATGTTAATTGAAAAAAAGACCGTAATAATTTTTTCTGTGAATCGGATTTTTGGATAAATTGGCAAATTTTTTCTTAAACTTCTCAAAAAAAAAGTTCAGTATACTTTCCTTTTATTTAAGTTGAGGTTAAAACATGTAGCATAAGTAATTTTTAAAAATAAGGGGCAATACTATTAAAAGGCAATGTCTGACCTAATTATATTATTGCTTTTTCTTTTTCAGAGTAGAACACAAAAGAGGGATAAGGCCAGAATTAATTAGTTAACATTTCTTACCAAGTAACTTTTATTAATTTTATTTAACAAACAAAATAAATTAAATGGCATAATTCGAGGAAGCACTATGCTACTCCTATAAAACTATTTTGTGCGATTACGAGTTTAAGTTAAATGTGTTAAAGGGGGCGAATCGTTAAAATTGGGCGTACGAAATAGAATTTATCTTCTTATAAAACATTTAATTAAGTTTCACATACATGCAAGACAATGTATGCAGTTTTGGTCTTAAGCCAAATTTAGCTTGCAGCAATATTTGATGAAGACAGACAGTTGGTTGAATGCGTAACCAGCCGCACACCAATACACTTACACATATATAATTAAATAAATACATATTAAACACTAGAATATTTGTGTTGCAAGTAGCTTAAGAAAATAATTAAACTAAGTGCATCATCTTTTAACATTTCTCTACTTATCCATGTACTGTTATCGTCCTATCATTATGAGAGGTAGAAAGAACTAAAATGGAATAGAAGTATTAAAACAATTTCTGCAACTAGTTTCGTGTATTTTTTTCTTTTTGTTTAATGGAAAAATAAAACGAATAAAACACACAAACAGAAAAATACGCCTCTTTTATTTTTCAACATTTAGTAACTTAATAATAAGTTTTTTTTTTTTTAATTTATGACTTTGTGCTGATTAAGGATTTTAATTAAATGAAAATTTGCAAGTTTTTGCAATTATTCACGTTTCTTTCCTCTATGAAATGAACAAAAAAATGATGATGGCAACAGCAGTAGCAGCAGAAACAGTGTCAGAATGTTGAATGATAATAAGCTCTAAAAACTATGAACCACACATACAAATGGATTCTATTATGTTTATGTGCAGTTGTATGTATGAATGTATGCCACATTGGAATGAATGTATGAAATTGTAAATGTGCGTGCGTCAATGCAGTTTGGCTAGCAAATGCAACAAACAACAGGAAAATACAGAAAATGATGGAAAACTCAATTCTGGTTTGATGCAAAGTTAATTGAAGAATTCTCCACTAAAAGCTTTACAATCAAAGTATTTTAATACCACAGCTAGAAAAATTTTGTTTTTATTTTTAACATTCGGCTCGGTCGTATTTAACGTTTTCATTAGAGAGAAAGGGTTACACAATAGTTGTTAGGGAAAATCAAATTTAAACTGTAGAAAAAAAATTACTTAATACGTGCATGTTTTTAAAAATATTGTTAATATCTTATTATTCCAGGAAAGAAAGACTAACAAATTACTATACCTCGGAATTTTATGGAGGCAAATATAGGAAATTTTGTCTTCTTTTCAAATATATATAAAATATTTACAATACGAAAATTTGTTGAAAACTTTTTGCAAAAAGCACTGGCAAAGAATAGATTTGTGATCTTGTGCATATTTTTTGTTTTTTTAATTATGCAATAAAATTCTTGCTAGTGAATATTTCTGAATGAGATTTAATACCTAAGTAGTTAATTTTAGGCACTATTCACTTTTTCAGATTTGTCCACAAAAATCCCACAATTCCTAAAAAACTTAAAAAATATTCCTAAGATGGGTTTTTTTATTTTTGCTATATCTTTTCAATCGATATTATTACAAAAAAATCAAAAACACATTGGACTATATAACAAATGTTTTTGATACCAGCTTCGCGATTTGAGAAATTAAAAGAAAAATTCGGAATTTGTTGGAAAAAATAGGTCGATTTTGGGAAACACTGGTTCTCGTAAAAATCAATTTTTTGGCAAAAAGTTTAAATTTAAATGCCTGTAACTTTTAATTGCGTAAATATGTTTTCTAAATTCCTCCTTTATACAATTTTGCCATTTGTTGTTAATGAAATCGAGAAAATTAGGGTAAAAAAAAGCCTAATATCTCTAAACTTAAGATATTCATACGACAATGTTTTTGTAGATCTTGACTAGCAGAAGTCGGTTAAGATATAAGGAATAAGGAGAATTTAAAAAAAAATTGTATATGTACCTGAGGTGTCCAACATTGCGACCCTGTGGGCTTGCTTCCTATCAATATGCTCAAAACTTAAATTCGCCTACACTCTACTATCACCGCACGTTGGGGTAAAAAGGGTCGAAAATGGTGATATCAATATTTTAATAATCACGTTTTATTTTTTTTATTGATTATTAGTTAAAAAAAATTAAGTTTTAGAATTTTAAGATTTTTTTTAGCAGAGCAGAAATGTCTGTCCGTCCGTCTATACATTAGAGTTAAATGGGTTGAAAATTATGCATAATTCAGAGAAGGGTGATATCAACACTTTAATGATCACGTTTAATTTTTCTATTTATTAGTAAGTAAAAAAAATATATTTTCATAATTATAACATGTTTTTTGGTTTAATGGTAATGTCCGTCCTTCCGTCTATACATTTGGGTTAAATGGGACAAAAATGACGCTTCATTCAGGAAAAGGTGATATCCAAATTTTGATGATCACTTTCTATTTTTCCTATTTATTAGTTAGTTAACAGATGAATTTTTAGAATTCTAAAATATTTTTTTGGCAGCATGGCAATGTCCGTCCGTCTATACATTTGGGTTAAATGTGTCGAAAATGCCACTTAATTCTGGGAAAGGTGAATTAATACTTTCGTTTGATTTTCATATTAATCGAGAAGTGGAAAAAAAATATCTTTCGAATTTGAAGATTTGTTTTTTGAGGAATTCTAATGTCCGTCTGTTTGTTAATTTTTGCCAATTTTCCAGTTCAAAATTGTTTAATTTTTGTCTATTTTGAACCCCTATAGTTCCGCTCCTGTTGCGAATATTGGACCCCGCTTCTAAACTCAAAATACTACTGTTCTCTGCTACGCCTGTATGAAATTTCATAGAAGTTACAGATTTATTTCGATTCTTCCCCACTGTTTAATGTTTGATAAAGCAAAGAAAATGTCAGGCACTTAAGCTGTTTTTTGTATGAAATCTACTGGAGTTTTTTTTTAATTATTTTCTCAAATCGGGCTACATATGCGCACGATTTTTTTCTTCAGAATATTAAAGTAGACAATATGTTATATTTTTCAGAAAATTTTCAATCAAAGTATCTGTAACATTTTTAGTTGCACTCCATGAAAGTTGAAAATTAGTGTATTTTTGGACAATTTTCAAAAAATTAACAAAAATACCTGGACAAAAATATAATTTACAAATTCTAGAATAAAAGTAAACTCAAATACCTGAAGTTAATGGTTCAATTTTCAAATTTTTCTTCAAATCACTTTTTATTAAAAAAAAAAAAAATTCACCGAAAGTTATCGAAAATTGAATTTTTTGCCCTTTTTTAAAAAAATATTGAATTTTGACAGCTCTGTACACAAAAATAACGCAACCCAGGCTAATGATTTTTATTGTTATTGATACATAATTTTGTCTGTTTTTATTCGGTATCCAATTTTATTACAAACAGTTAATTTTTAAAATTCAATTAAACGCCACTTTCGACCCCTTTTACCCCAACGTGCACCGTGTGAAACTTCATGGAAATCAGAACAGCCGTTTCGAAATTCCATAATTATTTCAATTTAATTTTTTGTATCGCACACTGTTCATAGGTGGATGGGATATTATGCGTTTGTGATAATGTTTATAACACACAGAAAAAATGTTTCAACACCCACCATAAAGTATACCAGTCAAGTCATCATAGGGCTTAGCTAGAACAAATATCTTATTTATGTCACTATTTCAATGAAGTTCTATACAAAGATAAATCGAAGTGCAAAATTTCAGGAACATTATTTTCCCCTTTTTTTGTTTCCATGTTTAAATTAGTCCTTGAAATATTTTTGCGAAATTTCGTTGACCTTTCACCCATTTCGACTTTCGAGTTTATATCGACCTAGAGCTATCTGTACAACATTTCTTTGCAGTACATGCTTTTGTTTAAAAGATGTCAGCAGATATCAGCAGAAAAATTAAGCTACAACAGTCACACTGTGTTTCTAGTATTTGGTCCATAACTTTTTTGTTTATTAACCAATTTTACCCCTTTTCAATTATATAAGATAAATATTTGAGCCATATCCTGCTTTTAACGGACATACAGACGGACGGACATAACTAGATCGACTCGGAATCTAACCAGTTATTATTTTTCTGTGAATTAAATGTTCAAAAAATATGCTTACAATGTTTAGATCAATCTTAGTATCATTGGAATGCAGAATAAAGTTGCAATTATTGAATTTGGAAAAAAATAATAATGAGAAAGTATAAATGGCTTCATAGGTTATATGCGCTCCAATATGAACAAAATATGTTGATCCTCCTTTAAAAAAAAAATATTTTTTGAAATCTTTCGTTGCATATGGAAAATTTATTTATTATTTTTTTCAATGTCAGTATTGTCAAAATAAATATGCAATTTGCCAAAGCATTTCGCTAAATCTAAAATAAGCACTGGTTTACGGTATAATAACAAATAAAATTCATATTTTCTTCATTATCAAGATATTAAAATAATACGAAAGAATTCTTAACCAAATAGTCTGGTGATATGTCCTCATATAATTATAAATTATAATTTTAACCGTTAATATTGAAATACTACTTATTTATTTGTAACTACCTAGTTACAACTATTATGTGTAATGATAGATACACATGTTTATTTATTGTAACATCAATACGAAGTGGCAGCAAAAAAGGCTTCTTAGGTACCATTGGCGTAGTATAAAGAAGAGTAAGGGGAAGAGGACAATACTATTTTTTTTTAAGCAAAAAAGTAACCTTCTAAAAACAAAACTTAAAGAACAATAAATATCATTACTGGGGGGTATATTAAAATGTATTTATCTTTTTTAAATATGCGCCTAAAAATGCACTTAAAAATTCAAAATATACACCAAAAATGTTAAAATATGCACTTATTTATTTATTTATTTTTTATTAAAAATTAAATAATTCTAAAGAAAAAACAAAAATCAGTTCATAGTAAGCTAAGTAATGTATCACATTTTGTATTTTCGTGTAATTGGTTTTAATAAAACTTTAGTTAGATAGACTTTTATTTTTATAAACAAAAATGTTTCTTAATAAGTTGTCAAACGTAAACGTTTGTAAATTTTGGCGAAAACATTTCTATACATAGAAAATGGTTCTTCCAAATCAACAGTTATGATAGGAGCATATTTGAATAGCTGAAGTTCAGAAGTATAGTATTCTTCTTTTTTTTAATTTTCTCAAAGCCTTTATTTTAAATAACAATTTGCAATTTTTATTTTATTTTCATTCCGAAGCTTCGTTTTTTTTTTCAATAGAATCATCAATTGATCTGATTTAATTGCTTAAAAAATAAGAAGTCTCTACTTTGGTAATAGTTTCAGAAGGAAGTCCATATTAGGACCAGACAAATAAGAGATTAGATTTACCCCTTATTTTGTAAATCGCTTCACCTCACTTTAAAATATTTTTCATGCAAAATTTTTGAAAAATAAAAATAATTTATTTGAAATATTTTTAAGTGTGGTAAAGTGATTTAAAAAATCAGGCCCTTAATATTTATTGATAAACTCTTTTAACAATTTGTATAAGGAGTGAGATCGAAAAAATGTTAACACACATTTTGCCTCATTACTTTTTTCGGATCTAGTTATCATGGAAAAATACTTCAGTTATTATTTTTAATAACAACCATGTTAATTTGTCCTTATTTTCATTAAAATAAGTGACGAAAAAGATTTACGTCCTACAAGTTATTAAAAAATTTCAAAAAATCCAAATAGGTCTTACAAATAATTGGCCACAGAATTAAATGTCGTCCGTAAAACCGTTTCTAATGTTATTAAACAGTATCAGGAGAATTTGACTATTGATGTGAAACCTAGTTCGGTAAGAAAAAAGGACCATATGATATTGGGAAGGCCAGAAAATTGAAGGAATATGAAAGGAACTCCAAACACATCTGGTAGAAAATCGACTATTTGGTGCGAAAATTTAAAGCTAATGAGAAAGTTGATAATATATAAAGTTCAAAAAATTCCAAACTAGAATTCTGCAAAAAAAATTACAAGCCAAAAATAGGACTCGAAATTTAAACCCAAATTTCATACAAAAATACTCAAGCTGTATAATTGACGAATAAACGTAGGTACTGGCAGAATCTTCGCAGCTTGTGTCTCAAAAATTTTTATTGCTAATGTTCGAAGCAATGTTGGAGATAAGTTTAAGACCCAAAAGCAGCAAAAATTTCTTACAAAATTCATAGTATGACAAGCTTTTTGCAGTTGCGACAAAACAGGAAAGTCATTTGATACATTCGGATCTATAAATACCTAAATATGCATAAAGGAATATTTGCAAAAAAGACTTCTTCTTTTCTTAAGAAAGCACAACGTGTCCACATATTTTTGGACCCATTTGGTATCATGTAACTACGATAAGAAAGCTCTGGAGTGGTACCAAATCAATAACATAGTTTTAGTAGCAAGAGAGGTGAATTTTCAAAATTGTCCATAGCTTAGACCAGTGGAGAGATATTGAGCTCTTATGAAAAGTGAATTCAAGAGCACAAAAAAGGTGTCCCAAAATAGTGAAGATTTTAACAGAAGATGTGCACACTGTTCCAAAAAAGTGACTTAAGCAACTATCAAATCTCCAAAGAAAGGGTTTCCAAAACTGGTCCACAATTTTATAATTAGTGGTTAGAACCATTTCTCTGATTTGTGCTGAATTATCAAATGATTAAAAAAATAATGAAAATTCTAAGATCAACCGTTTCCAAGTTATTGAATATTATGTATGTTAAGAATTTTTCGATCTCACTCCTTAGCTTTAGAGTCGTTACCATTCAACTCATCCACAACTTTTTTGAAATCGCCAAAATATTGTTCATAATAAGTATTTTATAGCACCAATCCAATATACCAATATCATAATAACGCATGTACACAGAAAAAATTATAACCATAAATTTTTCAATTAACATATTTGTTTAATTTAATAAATATTTAATTTAATAAATATATTCAAATAAAACTAAAATGAGAATTAAATTTAACTAAGATTTTATTCATTAAAATTTTTAATTCATTTAATTATCCACTTAATTGATTTAATTAATTTTTTAATTGGAAATTTTTCTTTTTTAAATTTTTTACAGTTTTTAGTAATTGATATTATCATTTTGGTGAGAGGTGCAAATTTAAAAAAAGCTGCTAATTGAATGAATTACACTGGCCAACAAAAAAATTTTTTTCGTGCTCCTTCAAAAAAAAAAAAAAAAAAAAAAATATGTGCTTTCAGTTTTTTCCCATCAGGTCGAGATTTTTTTTATGGGCGTGTCTAATATTGCGCTCTAAATAAGCCGATTACTCGAGTATATTTCACTATAACTCGAGAACGGTATGCTCGATTTATATAAATAATACACCAAAATATGTTGAATTATAATTAGCTTGAACTTCTTTTTAAAAGTGAAAAAATCAAAAATATTTCAGTTTATCATCTTTATCTCAAAGCTAGCAAAACTACGAGTAAATAAAGCTACGTGCTATAAAAACTGATGCACTAATCTTTATTGGATTCACAGTTAAATTAGGATACCCATGCATACCTACAGTTAAGTGGAAATACACTAGTCGGCAAAATTTTCAAGTCACACTTGTATAACTCGAGAACTGTTTGTCCAATTAAGATAAATTAAACTCCAGGAGATAGTGTTCTAAATTGTCTTTGAGCTGAATTTTTTTATCCAGTTCATATTTCCGATAACTAGTAACGAAAAATTATTATTATTTTTTTTTTTTTTTTGCCCACTTAATTGTAGGTATGCATGGGTATTTTTACATAACTGTTAATAAAATCACGATATGTGCATCAATTTTGAAGATACATGCTTTATTTTGTTCGTGGCACTACCAGCTTTAAAATAAAGATGATAAACTGTAACATTTTTGATTTATTAAAATAAATTTTAATAACACAAAAATCTAAAATTTTGCATGAAAATGATTTTTTTGAGCACTTATTTTAAAATAACTTCGAAACTATTAAGCACTATTTAGATGCTTTGAAGATATTTTTAGTACGCATCTTTTGGCGTATCACTTATTTCAATCGTACACACCGTTGTTGAGTTATGAGAAAATATACTAAAGTAATGGCCTTACTATGGGCGAAATATTAGACACGCCCATAAAAAAAAGAATCCAGACCTGATGGAAAAAAACTGAAAGCAGATTCGTGTTTAGCACATCAAAATACATCAAGTCCAACCAGTGTTATTTACTAACATATTTAGCAATATGCCAAAAACTTTTTTTTGTTATTTGCAAAATTACCGTTATTTCTAGGTTATTGAAAAAAATCACAATTTTGACCTTTAAGTTTCCAGAATTCGGCCAAATGATGTTTGGCAACTTTGTACAAAATCCTTTGATTTTTGCTGAACATATGAACTCATAATAAAACAGGGTGTTTTGATGCAGTTTTAATAAAAAATTAATTTTGCGCCATCTAGCGGCAATAATTTGTACTAACTATGTTCAGCAATTAGAGAGGTAATTTAAATACATTTCTAAAAAGAGCTTTGTTTTGAAAATCGGTTGAAAAATAACCGGAAATCAGTAAAAAAATCTAAACAAAAACAGTGATACAAAGAAAAACAACAAAAAAACAAGCGCAAATATTCGGCCCGGCCGAATCTAAATACCCACCATCAACTTTTTCAAATTTTGCGTTATAATGAAGGGGGTGGTAAAGTGGGAAGTAAAGTGGGCGGACCACGCCCATTTTTTGTTTCCGAGTTTACATTGGTCTTTGAACTATTTGAAAACAATTTTGTTGATTTTCACCTTATATGGGAGGTGGGCGGTAAAGTGGGCGGACCACGCTCATTTTCGATTTTCGAATTTACATCGATCCCCAAACTATACATACAAAATTTCGCTGTCGTACATGCTTTTGTTGCAGAAATATCGGCAGAAAAGTGTAAAATGGACACCCTGTGTTTCTAACTTTTTTTAAGCTCATAACTTTTTTGTTTATTAACCGATTTTGCCCATTTTCAATCCCAAACAAACCTTATATAAGACAAACATCTGTGCCAAATTTCGTCCCCCTACGTTGCTCCGTTCGAGCCCTATCCTGCTTTCAACAGACGGACGGACATAGCTAGATCGACTCAGGATCTAACCAGGACCCAGAACATATATACTTTGTGGGGTCTTAGATGATTCCTTCGACATGTTACACACGGAATGACAAAATCAATATACCCCCCATCTTTTTGATAGTGGGTATAACAATAATATTACAAATGTAAACAAGCGCGAATGTTGTATAGGAAGTGGGCGGTAAAGTGGGCGAACCACGCCTATTTTTGTTTCCCTGTTTACATTTGTCCATGAAGTATTTGTACAAAATTTCTTTGACCTTTCACCTTATATGGGAGGTGGGCGGTAAAGCGGGCGGACCATGCCCATTTTTTATTTCCAAGTTTATATCGACCCATGAAAATGCTGTTATGGTACATGCTTTTATTTAAGAGAGATATATCAGAAAAGTATGAAATTAAGCTACAACGGACACCCTGTGTTTTTAGTATTTTGCTCATAACTTTGTTTATTTACAGATTTTACTCATTTTCAATATCAAGCAAATCTTATATAAGATAAATATTTGGGACAAATTTCGTCAGCCTTCGGTGTGCCGTTCGACCCCTATCCTGCTTTCAACAGACGGACATAGCTAGATCGACTCAAAATTTAACCAGTACTCAGAAAATATGTTTTAAATTAAAAATAGTGTGTATGGTCTTAGTTACTACTGTATAATTCATTTCAGTAACATAAACTCCCGTTTGTTTAAATATATACTATATTTTTTAAATGAATGAGTAAAATTTTCCGAAAATAGGCTTTATTGTTTTTTGTACGGCACAAATTGGACTGAATGTTATGCCTTGAAAGTCAACATAGTTGTTGATGACAATAATGCCTAAAATTCTGCGGTGGTGCTTGAAGATTACATTCCTACTTCAAAAGTTATATATGAATGAAAGTAAAAAAACGCATTCTTTTAAATTTTTTCGATTTTTTTTGAACATTTTCCAAATTTTCTCGTAAATGAAAGATGCGATCGTCAAGCATCACCGCAGAATTTTAGATATTATTGTCATCAACAACTATGTTGACATTCAAGGCATAACATTCAGTCCAATTTGTGCCGCGTTAAATATTAGCAGTAGTATTTTCTTACTTCCATGTTTTGTTGTTGGCATTTTGTTTTTCTCAGTGTATTATTGCAACAATATCCGAAAATGGAATACTACTACCCAGACTAACTATCCAACTAATAAAAACATTTTGTTTTTCTCAATGTATTATTGCAACAATATCCGAAAATGGAATACTACTACCCAGACTAACTATCCAACTAATAAAAACATTGAATTAACATAAATAATGCGTTAAATTAATAAAAAGTAAAAAAAATCAATTTTTAAAGGCCACCCTATATTTCCGTTTTAGGACAAGTGAGGGACACCCTAATTAGATATTAAGATAACTGACTCCACCCCCGAAGCATTAAAAATCATTCGGCATTCAATGCTTGAAAATGAAAAATTACTTTTTTTGGCATATTGCTAAACATATTTGATGAATGATTTGATTTTTTTATTTTTTCTGTATAGGAACTTTCAATATAAAATCAACTAATCAATGTAATCAATATTGCAGGTTGCATGCAAAATTTTTTGATAAATAATCTTAATAGCTTTTGCTAATTATACCATATATGCATTTTCGAGTAAATATGCTAAAATATGCACTAAAAAATTGTTCGCTTTAAAAAATGTTTAGAAAAAGTGCAAATATATAAATTTATATGCAATTTTATAAATTTATATGCAAAAATATGCATATTCAGGTTAATATGCAAAAATATGCATTAATAAATCGATTACTTAGTAAGGTGTTTTTAATAAGTTTCTTAAAATAACTGATTATTACTCCAAATTAAAAAGTAAACATAAATTGTCTATAAACAAAATACTAATTTAAGGGTCTGCAAAAGCCCGCCCATGACAAATAATATTCCTACACCAATGTTAGTTATGTATGCAGTAAAATGAAAGATCGCTTTTTTTTTTTTTTTTTGTTGTGCCTATTAAGTGTGTATGGTCTCAATAATTAAATCGTATAATTGTTGTAAGCTCAATGCGTTTGTCTGCTTAGAAGGTGATCGTTTGGTATTTTTTTTCTCTGCTTTTATTAGATACACGGGTATTTTTGCAAGAAAAAAAGAAACAAAAAAAAAAAAAACATTTTATAACAAGAAAAAAAGATATAGTCGATCAAGACCGACCATATGATACCCTACATCTTTGTGTGCATCAAAATTCAGGGAGGGATCTTTAATTAGACTTGGGGCTAATTGTGGAACGATACTTATATTAAGTGTAAAATAAACCATATGAATACAGAATATTACGTCGATTCTAACATTTATATGAATTTATTCTCGAAAAAAGACCTTATATGAGAGCTATAGTAAATTATGGACCGACCTTCGTCAAATTCGCCACTATCTTTTATATTTATACCAAACTTATCTGTCAAATATTAACTTAATACTAACATTTTAATGGGATTTATGTCCGTTAAAGTTATTTTCTGAAAGGGGGTTTAGATGGGAGCTATGGTCGATTATGGACCGATCTTCCTGAAATTTATTTATTTTATTTATTTATTTCAAACTAATAATCATAAAGCCTCTGGGCCCAAAATTGATTATAAAGATAAAAATTAATTTAAGCACAAACTTATAGTTTACATATTATAGTTTACATATTTTAATAAAAAATAAAAAACTTGTATTTCAAAGCACGAATAGGATAATTTACATATATTAAAATTTTTAAAAATTAAAAAGAAAAACAGGGTTGCAAAACAATAAATATTTAACATTAGAATTAAATTATACTCATAATTAAATTAAAAAAGACTTGTATAGAATTTGAAAAATTCCTGTTTGAATATGGTATTAAACGAATAACTCTTATTGTAAAGGATTTCTGCATTATAACTGTATTTATTTGAGGACATACAACAGCACCTGTTCTAGATGAGTTCGAAAAATTAAGCATATTAGCAAGGTATTTGGGAGATCCAAATTTTATCGTCTTATAAAAAAGTATTAATAACCTAATACTCACAAAATCTTCAAAACTACATCCTAGAAAGTCAATAGTATATCCTGATACATGATCACGAGTATGTAGATGATATACATATCTAATGATTCTATTAAAACATTCCTTTAACTTTCTAAAATTAGAAATACTAGTCCCAGAAAAAATTTCAAGACCATATAAAATAAGCAGGGAGTGTGCAATTTGATTTCTTATTTTAATCGACAAATTGTAACATGAAGAATAAATTCTCCTTAATGCTAAAATTATCCTTGAAACTACAAAATGTATATGATTAAGAAAGGAAAATTTGTTATCAACATAAATACCAAGTATTTTGCAATAAGATACAAATTTAATTTGTTCACCCTTTATAACAATTTTTGGTATATTTTGAATATTGGTATTAAAAATCATTGCTTTAGATTTAAAAACATTTAATAAAATAAAATTATCATCGCACCATTCTTGAATTCTTGATATATCATAAATAATAATATATTCTAATTCACTTGAATTTTGAGAAATAACAATCAATTGTAAATCATCAGCATATAAATATCCTTTTAAATACAATAATTGATTTAACACATCATTAATGTATATAAAAAATATTTGTGGCCCTAATATAGTACCTCGAGGAACACCTTGGAGTATTTTCCTTTCCGATGAAACATTATTTAGTATTTCAACATGTTGTGTTCTGTTTCTGACGAAGCTGTCTACTAACCGACATGCTGAAGTAGAGAATCCATATGTTCCAAATAATTTATTTAGCAATATTTCATGCGAAATGGATTCAAAAGCCCTACTAAAGTCTAAACATATCATCGATGCAATTTTCTTTTCATCCCATGTAATTCTAATCTCATCAGTAATTTTCAATAGCAAAGTTTTCGAGCTATGACATTTTCGGAAACCTGATTGATTATCCGAAAGTAATTTTCCAACACTAAGATATTCATTCAATTGGTCATTCATTAACAGTTCAAGTATTTTAGAGTATACCGATACTACATTTATAGGGCGAAAATCAGACAATGTACTAGGATTTTTAACTTTTGGAATTGGAATAACTCTTGCACTTTTCCTAAGTCTAGGATATGTAGATGTTGTTATAATATAATTAAAAATATGTTTAAGGTGGTTAGAAATTTGAGTAAAAATTAGTTTTAGAAATTTAATGGATAAACCATCAGGACCAATACAATTTTATTTTATTCGCCTAATTGCATCCCAAACTTCATATTCAGTAATATTTCTAAAAGAAAAACCATTCTGACTACTATTTGCTTGTTCATATGCAACTGATGGAGCATTAGATATAGCTGGTAAAATGAAGTAATCATTGTATTGTTCTGCTTCAAAGTTGCAATTATTATTATTTCCATCATTATTATTAGCAATTCCAACATTTTTTAACCCATTCCACATCCGCATAGGACTACATTCGAAAAATAAATTATTACAATATTTAGCACGAGCCCTTCTTATATTTGATTTCAACTTATTTCGGTATTTACAAAAGGCTTTCCAACTAGCTTCTGTTCTCAATTCTAGGTCAGCCCTATAAGACATATTTCGTTTCTCTATAGCCTCTTGTACATATTTACTCATCATCCAGTTATTTCTACTTTTAGTCTTAATTATTTTTGTGGGAATATGTTTCCCAGCAAAAAAAGAGCATACCAATCATTAGTAAAATCATTGATGTTACTGAACCTGAAGTAGTTCCATTTCTGGTGAAACATCAATGAATTTAACACGTGGTTGTCATAGGACGGAAGTGATCCAAAAAGCTGAATAGTATGTGCTTTTGAGGAACACTGAGATATTATATGAAAGTATACCTTTTCATGTTTCTTTTTTCATTAGTGAAACAATTTAATACAATTTAGTATACATACATATACAATGCTTACATACAAATATTATATAAATGATATAATTTTTTAACATATTGAGATGTTGCTAAAAAGAACAATTTTAGAATATGAAATTCATAACTTAAAGCTACTTGGTATGTAATGAAAATGCTGTGATTTTAGAACAACTTCTGAAATATTTTGCTGGGTTGTCATACAAATCTAGCAGTTTATGCGTAAAATAATTTACTTTAAAATCAACATTAGGTGTATTGTAAAAAGGAGTAAAATCAATTTCGGCAGATTTATGATCGTTAAACCCTTTTCCGGGAGGACATTTGTATGGGGTCTAGGTGAAATAATGGACCTATCATAACCAATTTCAATAGGCTGTAAGAAACCTGTGTGCCAAATTTCAATCATTTTTGTTAAAAATTGCGACCTGTAGTTTGATTACAAGGTTTACATGGAAGGTCAGACGGACATCGTTAAATCGACTCAGCAAGTGATTCTAAGTCGATTGGTTTCAATTAAGGTGGGTTTTAGACCAATATTTTTGCACAAACGCATAATACTCATCCCATCTATGGTAGTGTAGGATATAAAAACAAGTTTAATAGTATGTATTTACGTTAATAACTGGCGCTTCATATAACATGACTTTCTTTAGCTAAACACATTTTTTCATGTTCGAGTCGTATTTGTAATACATGTAGTTATGATGAATTTTTATTATTGAAATGTTAACAAAGAGCAATAGGATTAATCTAAATATTTAGAAAATTATTACGATTCACAACAAGTGAGTAAATTATGTTAAAAGTGTTTTAAATAAATTGATAAATTCTTATTTTGAATTTAGTAAATATGAAATAACGTTACTTCTAACTACCAACAGCACTCATAATGATAGTATAATGCTATACTTCCAGTTATAATACAAAGTTTAATGCAACAAAATAACTCAATTTCAGATTTATGAATTTTTTATGTTATTTATTGTTCTTATTTGCTACTAAGTATATTAACGAAAACAAACCTAAATATGCAATAGTTAAGTTGCTAAGAAACTGAAACAAGCTGTAATAAATCATGTACTCATATCAACATAACCATGATTTGTTGACTGTGAACATTATCTTTCTCACTCTTTATTAGCAGTTTACACGCTATTTGAACTCATCTTGAAATTCTGCTTTATTTGAGTTTTTAGATTGTAGAGCCACCTTCGCTAAGATATATATTTTAAATAGAGTGTACAGAATTCGTCTATGTGCTTGATAATTCGGAATAATGCGTTTTGATTTTTTCATGTAGATCATAAAGGTATCTAATTTATTTGCCTGTGCATAATTTAAAATCAAATTTTACTGTGTGAATGTATAAACAGAATCAATTTAACGCATTTAGGTCGTCAGGTTATTTGCTAATGGTGGAAAAATTGTTATTGTTAAGTAAGCAAACTTATATAAACATATGTAATTATTAATTGAATACAGAAGAAACGCATAGCTTCTCTGGATATATGTACATTAGGGTGATAACTTTTTTGGACAAACAATTTACAGAGTACCACGTTATGGACAATATTGTGTATTTTAAAACCTTTCAGGAATTTCTTTTTCGAAATTAACCACAAAAGCAAAAAAAAAAAAAAAAAAAAAAATTCTAGGCAGTTTGGAAGTTTGGCATTTTCGGAACAAAATAAACATTTTGTTTACTATACCGTCTAAAGTAACAAGAGAATGTTGATACTCTTTGGAAGCAGTATTCTAATTTTTTTGAGAATATTTGGCACGTCTAACCACAACGCGTCCGAAAATGTTTGGAATACTTCTTAAGAATTGTACCGAAACATTTAATTACAAAAAAATATTATTATAATACAGACAGCGTTACCGTTGAGGATTTTTAAAAAGCGTCCAAAAAAGGAGATTTAAAAATAAAAAGTCGCCAAAAAAGCGTATTTAAAAAAAAAAAAAGTGTCCAACTGCTTTAAGACCTAAAAAAATTCCTTAAAATTTGTTTATTTGATAACAACAAAAACAACAAAATTTTGTATTTAAAAAAAAAGTAAAAAATTCAGTTTTATAAATAACAAAATAATTTATAATTATTTTACAACAATTTTTTTATTGCAAAAATAAGGATTTATGCACAAAAATAGTTAACATACAACCCTCTTTTAATTATTTAAATTTCTGTACTTTTGTACGAGTTCTTCACACGTACTCCAGTCTTCCAAATCCCCGTCGGAGAAATTAGGATGGAACGCATGGATCCACAAGTATTGACTTAAGTCTGTTAGACAAACTATTTTTAATTAATGATAATTTAGTAAAAAAAAAACAAGTTCCTTAAGGAATTGCTATAAGGAATGTAAAATCATATATATTCATCGAATCTTTTTATACCTACCATCAAAAAGATGGGGGGTATATTGATTTTGTCATTCCATGTATAACATGTCGAAGGAATCATTTAAGACCCCATAAGGTATATATTTTATTGTGTCCTGGTTCGATTTTGAGTTGATCTAGCCATGTCCGTCCGTCTTTCTGTTGAAAGCAGGATAGGTCTCGAACGGGACAACCTAGGGGGACGAAATCAAATATTTGTCTTATATAAGGTTTGTTTGTTATTCAAAATGAACAAAATTGGTTAATAAACAAAAAAGTTGTAGCTTAATTTTATACTTTTCTGCTGATATCTCTTAAAGAAAAGCATGTACGATAACGAAATTTTGTACAAATAGTTCGATGGTCGATATAAACTTGGAAACAAAAAATGGGCGTGGTCCGCCCACTTTACCGCCCACCTCTAACATAAAGTAACTTTTGAAAAACTTGATGGTGGGTATATAGATTCGGCCGAGCGGAATATAACACTCGCGCTTGTTTTTTTAATTTTTCAATCCAGTTCAAAAAGCATATGCCGAATGATATAAATGATATAAATAGCTGTTCATAAACTTTATTATTATATTTATATCACTAATATATTGTGAAACAATCTAAAAATTATTAATTTGTTTGCTAAAATTAATTAATAATGGGTCGATATATTTCAAACAACTTAGTTTCTTGTCATTTAGCACAAAGTCTTAAAAAGACGTCCTTTAGTCGCCATTTAAAAACGAGAGAGAAAATATAGTCCTACCATATGATACCCTACACCATTCAGTATGTGTCAAAATAATTATCTGTGCCAAATTTTATCAAGATATCTTTAAAATTGCAACTTGTACTTTGTTCACAAGTTTTACATGGACAGACAGCCAGACGGACATCATTAAATCACGGTATACTATAATGAATTCAGGAATTTCAATTATCCGCTTCGAACATTGATATATATGGACAGCTTTGTCGCAATGGTGGCTCTGAATTCTACCATTATAAGATCGATATGTGTTGACGACTATACGCTCCTTAACTCAGCTGAGACACGATTTCGTTGCTCTTTTCAATACTCTTGATAAGTGGGCGGTGAATGAAATGGAACTCAGGTGGTCCTCAATTACCACTTGTAGACTGTCAAGGACTCTCTCTCTCCGGTCACGGAGCAGAACTCTTCTCTTGATCCCTTGATAGGTCATCGATAAGGCTTTTTGTAGGAATTATCACTGGGCACTGTATGATCGGGCGTATGTTATTCTGGGTTATCCAGAAAATAGAGAAGTTGCTTATATGAGGAAGAGGGAGAATCCGTACAACACTTGTTATGCGAATGTCCAGCACTGAAAGGGAATAGACTTAGATTCCATGGTAGATAACTCTTCCAAGATCTGGATCCCATAGGGTATCACAATGGGGCTACACCCAGAGAAATATCAATTACATACGTGTTGAAAACAATACCATTCTGTGTCAATAGTGAATCTACACCATATGTGTTTAAATTAAACACTGCGTGTTCAATTCTTATTGAAAATCAATACCTAATTGGCACCAAGTTGAAACCATTTCGGTATCAAATTGTTATATTACATATATTTTCTATTAAATTTGTTAACGAAAGGTATTAAAAAGCTGTTACCGTAAATTACCAATGTGAACACAACCGTTGTTGATTTTGAATCGAATTTTTTCCTTTAGTGTAGGGGCCTTCCAGTGCATTTGCAATAGCGTACGACCCTTATAACCTAACCTTATTTCTGCTAGAACCAGGGCCTACCAAATTCGACATATTTTTTCATGATTTTGCAATGAATATTTTTTTACATAATTGTGTTTTTAAGTTTTAGGTAATATAAATTTTTACTCCCCTACCTTCGTTGAGAAGATAAAGCAAAAAAGTTAAAAATTAAATTTTTGGAAAATTTTGAAAGTTTTTTGGGAATTACATACACGCTTTTCCTTAACAAATGTAAAAAGTGAACAAGACTTGAAATTAAGAATGTTAAACTCTATTTCAATATATCCAGTTTCCAGACAAAAATCTAATAAATTCTAAAATAACTTTAAGATCATTGCATTGTTGCTTTTAAACAAAAATGCATTTATTATAAACTACAACTTTTTTGAAAAAATTTATTTGTTGTAAGTAGTTTAGAAATCAAAATCTAAAAGGAAAAGAATAAACAAAAGTGTAATAGAATAAATGATACATTTATACAGTATAACTCAGGGTGATAGGAGATTGCTTAAGGTGCCCTCAAAAAGTCTTATAAAGAAGGTGATATTCATAGATTATTGACATAGATATGAAGCTTAAAAAAAAAAACTCAATTGAAAAAAAAAAAAAAAAAAAAACGAGAGAGGAAGATACATTGTGTACATCAAAATTCGGGCAGGGGTCTTTTATTAGACATGGGACCAATTGTGGATTTATATTCTTAGTAAGTGTAAAATAAAGCAAACGAATGCAGAATATTACGTCGATACTCACATTTATATGAATTTATTCACTTTTGGGTAATTCCCGAAATAATAGCTTGATAATAACATCGTAATGGGATTTATGTTCTTTAAAGTGATTTTCTGATCTTCTTGAAATTCGGTACACAGATTTAGACTTATGTGGAACTTATATGTGCCAAATTTCATTAAAATATTGCTATATTTAATGGATTTATGATCGTTAAACCCTTTTTCGGGAGGACATTTGTATGGGGGCTAGGTGAAATAATGGACCGATTATAACTAGTTTCAATAGGGTTCATCCTTGGTCTAATAAAAGATTGTGTGCTAAACAGACGGTCAGACGGACGAACATCGTTAAATCGACTCAGGAAGTGATTCTGAGTCGAATGGTATACTTTAAGGTGGTGGTCTGATGGTTTTTTCTATGCGTTACAAACATCAGCACAAACGCATAATACCCCAACCACCTATGGTGGTGTAGGGTATAACAAAATACTTACAAAGCACACGTACTACAATTGTTTTTAATAGAGCCCTGCAAACTGTGTCTTATAAGGCTGTACAAGCCACTTGATATTTTTCAAGTGTTGTTATCAGTGTGTGTGCGGAGTAATAAATACTGTTCTGCAGGCACTTAAAACCATACAAATACTGCGTGTGTGCTTCAACTTTATGAACAAATCATGAGTGTGCTATGATAGCGACCAAACAAGCCTCTCAAAGGCTTGTATAAAAAAATACAAGCCTTTTGACCACTTGTTTGCTTCAATAAGGAAAAAAATTGTGTTTTCTTTTTTATTAAAATTATATGTGTGTGTGTGCGTTCATGACTGTATAAAGTAATTTCGTAAGTAAAACAGTCGTTTAAAAGTATTATTAGTCAAGGAGTAAACGTATATGGAAACGAATTTGAAAAATGAAAAGACATTGTTCTATATTATTTCCTTTTAGTTTTAAAATAGAATGATTACTTAGTAAATATAAATTAAATGCAATAAAATCTAGCGAACAGTACGAACAGTATTTATTGTTGTTTTTGCACATGTTGGCTATGAAACACACACTTGAAATTCAAGTGTGTTTGCTTTTCAAATCATCTTGCGCAGGAGACTAGTTTTTAATGAAATTTTTTACTAACACATTCTTAGACTTAGGTTTTTTTTTTTTTTTGACAACCATCTTAGATTTTTGACCACGGAACTTCATATCTATGTTATGATCTATGATTATATCATTTCTGCAGTGATGTTTTACAGCTGCAAGGTGGTTTCTTTATTTGCGGATAAGTATGTTAAATTAAAAATGATTAATTCATACAAATTAATTTGCAATCTCTATTTTAAAACATATAACTTTCTAAGAACAATGATAACTATAAAGCAACCTTCAATTGCTTCCGCAATAGTTATATTTAAGATGAGATTAGCATCAACAAATTAAACATAAATTTCAAATACTTAATTATATTCCTCCCCACAATTATGTTTTATTGCGATTTTTGTCATAAACCATTCAATTCATTTGTAAAATGAATAAAAAACTTTTCAACAATAACAAATCGTAATTATATTTATTTATGAATTAAACAAAAAAAAAAAAAACAAAAGGTACAACTCATAATATTTAATAGCATATTTATTAATTCTTTAAGTAACTAACTAACTCTGACTAACTAACAAAATAAAACTTAATTATGTTTTCATTTTGCCACAACAATTAATCATATTCACTTGAGAGTGGGAATTGCAAAATAAAATCTAGTGCCTCGTTAACAACATGTTTCACACAATCGTACAGAAAACTATTATATATAGTTTTTATATATATTTTTAATGTGTTTGTTATTTGCCACTTAAAAGGCAAAAGTGGAAATAAAAAATACCACCGCAAATAACAAATTTATTATTATTATGTTTAAAACAATTAAAAATGCTTAAGCAAACATTGAAAATCTTTTTGTGTGTAAATGTTTGTGTGTGTGGTTGTTTTTTAACTTATGTTTTTACAAATATATTTTTTCATAATTAATTTAATTCTTAATGTTGGAATATTTTTGTCTTCAACTGTTTGTTTAAGTTTTTCTCCCCTTCACATACAATCACACTCCCGCTCTATGACTCGTTGCAGATGCAATGAATGTCTTTATTTTGTTTGAACAAAATTACTGGTAAATGATGTAAAATTTTAACGCAAATAATAAAGAAATTATTAAGGTATTTTTTCGCTTCATGTAATTTATTTGCTTTTGGAATTTGTTAATTTCTTTACATTTATTTCATTTCTATTTCTAGCTTTTTATGAAATTTATGTAATAAAGAATTCTTGTGGAACATGAAAATTCCTTACACCTTTTTCCAAACGGTTACAATTTAAATTGCTCTAATAGGGTTAGGGAATAAGTCATTTACGTAGTTCATATTTCTATTAAATATTTTCTATTACTTTAAAATATAATTTAGTAGAAAATTACTTTTACCCTTTACCATTATTAGTTGAACATTAAGCGTCTTGTTTTTTTGTAGTTGTTTTTTAATTCAACTATAATTGCGATCAAATATTTTTTAATGAGCATTTAACTGCTACTCGTAGCAGTATTTTTACTGCTTTAAATAGTTTATCGTGTTTAGCATGTGCTATTTTGTATATTTTTTGAAGTTTTGGCGGTGCCAACGAATGAATAACTTAATTATAGTTAAATAATTTTATTTTTAATAAAAAAAAAAATAATAATAAAATAAAAAATGGCAGAAAAAAATAAAACGACTTAAGTTTTATGCACTTAATAAGTAGTAAACAAATGAGTGAATGGCACAGCAATTGAATTGAAATGTTAGATTTTTAGACATGAAATTATAACCTTACAAAGTGCCTCATAAATTACTATGACCAACACAAACATATGCACGTTTACTTTTTCATATTCATATACTTAAGTACTAAAAAAACGAATTCATATTTAATTTTAATGTTTTATACTTGTTTGCATTTGTTCCTTTTAAATATAAACAAAATTTCTTGCGTTCAGATAATGACACTAGTACGAGTAATAGTAAGTAGCTGAAGTTTTGTTCAAAAGGAAGCAGGCAGAGTTGTGAGTACATTGAAATTAAATAGTATGGAGCCATAATTTGGAAGGCGTGTTTATGATTCTACTACCGTATAAAAAATATATTTATAAATATTTATTATAAAACTCATAGGCAACCATGTTTTTTACTAAAACATGAAATTATGTTTAACTATTGATTTATATCCTGTATGGTCTGTTGATTGATATAAAATAAACTCAAATGAAGAAAATGATACCTGAAATAAAATTTAAATTTTGAGCAAAATATTTGCATGAATATAATACATAGACACCAACCGGTCTTTATAATCACTTATTCATTTTGGTGTTTTATAAAACATTTTCAGGAAGTATTATTGGTCGTAATATTAGGGCTTTAGATTTTGAGAAATTGTCGCCTTGGTCTATTACTTTTAACTAAAGATTTCATGATTTTTCAATGTTTGGTGTTATCCATTTGTGTTAATGTTTTTAACTTTAATTAAAAAAATTTGGACCCACACTTCAAAGTTGATTATTTCACAATGCCCCCATTCAAATGTCCTCCCAGAATAGGAATTTAACAATCATAAATGTCTTAAATACAGCAATATTTTAATGAAATTTGTCTTACATAAGTACAAATTCTTATGTCAAATTTCTTGAAGATTGGTCCATAATTGATCATAGCACCCATATAAAAAAATCTTCCTCCGCCTATAATTGATCTTAGACTTCAGAAGAGCGTCACTTCCAGGAATTACGCTAAAGTGTACAAATAACATAATCAGGTATGTGATGAAAACCGATCGTTGTCAAAACGAATTGGTTTGAAAAATTGTGATGAAATTCATGTGAAAAATAACAATTATTTTTAGGCAAATATAAAAAAAAATTATTTAATAAAATCTAAAAGAAAATGATTAAAATATAATTTTTATCAATAACAAAAACGAAAATATCAGTGCTTCACACATTTTTTCTATTTGAAATCGATTCGTTTTTGAAATCGTTTTCCATCACATACCTGTATATAATGAATAGTTACGTTTCATAAAAACCATATAAGGACTGCGCACGAAAAAATCCGTGCATGCTCTTGGGCTTAAAGCATTTGAAGTAGTAAAAAATAGTTAAAAAACAGTTAACATTTGTCATTATGCTCAATAGCCACGTGCTTAGTTTCATGGTAATAGCGATACTAGTTTTTTTGTTAAAATGGAAATTGAACAAAAAGCAACTAGACATATTTAAATTTATCATGAAATATTGCATCGGTCATATAAAACAATTGCTAGGAAGGCAGTTGTATTACAAAATACAGTTTCTTGGGTCATAATATTATACAAAGAAGTCATGATCACTGAATGGTAACCTGGTAGTGGAAGAAAAATAGTATCTTCAGGCTGTAGGACTCAGACAAAATAGAAAGGATTTTGAGAGAAAATCCCCTAATTTCTGGAAGAAAAGAAGAAAATTTAATTGCTTTGAATCTTTATCAGAAAAGTTGAAGAAATCTAGCTTGAAGAAATGGAAGAAGAATTTGGAGGTACTTCAGACGAATTTTTTCAGATATTTTATTGCTGCATAATAGACGATGAAACGTTCGCACTGGGTGACTTTTTCCAACTTCCTGGTCAGGAATTCTATGTTGCAGATGCTAGAGGGAATGTGGCAGACAAATATCGTGTATCAAAGAAATCAAAATATACAGTGCCTTGATTTGTATGGGGACAAAACAAGTGGCAAATGTACCCCTCTAATATTAAAGACCGATGTGTTTTAAACTCATTCCCAAAATATTTTGTTTAACTTTTGAACCGTTCAAAATATTTCAAAGAAATTTGACATAATCATTACTGAGCTATTTTCCAAATATTTTGGAGGAGTACAAGTTTCTAGCTGGTATGTGGGCAGGAGGAGAACCTCCAAAAGTGGTAAACTCTTTTAATTATTTCTTATATAATATCAGAGGTGACCCATTTCGGAGGGCCTCCCCCCTGCCCCAAGACCACCTAGAAAATTGTGCTCTTCCAAAATAGTTGGAAACTACCTCAGTAATAATTATGTGAAATTTCATTGAAATATATTTAACGGTTCAAAAGTTGCAAAAAATTATTAAAAAAAAAAACACGTTGAACGTTGGACAATTCTGAGGTGTATGTCAATTGATAAGAAATAATTGAAAGAGTTGACCACTTTCGGAGGTTCTCCTCCTGCCCCAAGACCAGCTAGAAACTTGTGCTCCTCCAAAATATTTGGAAAATATCTCAGTAATAACTGTGTGAAATTTCAATGAAATATATTTAACTGTTCAAAAGTTACAGAAAATTTAAAAAAAAAACTTTGAAACTGCTGTGCACTTATGTATATAGAATGCTGCAGCACACATTTACTATGGAAATTAAGGAAAATGTGCACATTTCAAGTTTCAGTTAGTTTCTAAACGATTGTGTAAAAGATTTAGGCAAGTATTTGGTATCATTAAATAGGTTACTACTTGAAAAATAATAATATATAAATAATATAGTATTCCAAAATACCCAAAATTCCAGTTCGGGGAAAGCTTCCTTCAAAAATTTACTTTTTTCATTGAAATGGTTACCCTGTCGTTATAAGAGGCCTCCGTCAGAAAATACTTTTTGGGTATATATCTTATATATAGGGCTAAAACATTAAAATAAGTTTAAGTCGATCCCAGCTTTGCGATTTGAGAACATAACAAAAAAAAGAAAAAAACATTTTCCAAAATTGACAAAATGTGGATAGGGCTCGTGGGCAAACCTTTGTCCCAAACTCCTCCGGATTTACTTTATACGCTTCTACATTAAGATTTATTTTTTGAAAACATTAAAAAAAAAAAAAAAAAGAAATTATAAAGCTCAGAACAAAAAACTAGTTTTATCACTGAATAAATATTGCCACTTTTTTTGGAAAAAAAAAAACCCAAAAAATTTAAAATTTTGTTAGTTTCAACTTTAGATTAATATAACTTTTTAACGGATTCATACAATTATATGATTCTTGCAGCAATATTATTTAGAATTTTGTAGGGAATCTGGCAAACATTTTAGAATTCTAGGGTCAAAATTAAACCCGCCAAGATTAAAAAACTAAAAAAAGGAGAGGCTAAAAATTAGGTAAAAATTTAATTCGACACGAATATCTCTTAAACTAAAAGCGTATTTTTAGTTAAGGTTCTTTAGTTAATGAATTATTTCCAAAAAAAAAAAAAAAAAAAAAAAAAACGAGAGAAAAAGATATAGTCGGTCAAGTCCGACTATATGATACCCTACACCAATGTGTACATTATAATTCGGGGAGGTATTAAACTTGGAGTCAAATGTGGACCGATACTCATAATTGTAAAATAAAACATACGAATACAGAATATTACGTTGATGCTGATATTTATATGAATTTATTCACTTTTAGGTGATTCCCGAAAGAGGGCCTTATATGGGAGCTATGGTAAATTATTATTTTTGTCGAATATTAACTTTATACTAACATTTTAATGGGATTTATGCCCGTTAAAGTGATTTTCTGAAAAGAAGTTTATATAGGAGCTATGCTTAATTATGGACCGATCTTTTTAAAAATCGGCACACTTATTAAGACTTATATGAAACTTATAAGTGCCAAATTTCATTAAAATATTCCTATATTTAAGGGATTTATGATCGTTAAACCCTTTTCCGGGAGGACATTTGTATGGGGGCTAGGTGAAATAATGGACCGATCATAACCAATTTCAATAGACTTCGTCCCTGGACCATAAGAAACCTGTGTACGGACGGACGCACGGACATCGTTAAATCGACTCAGAAAGTGATTCTAAGCCGATTGGTGTAAATTAAGGTGGGTCTTAGACCAATATTTTTGGGTGTTACAAACATCAGCACAAACGCATAATACCCTCCCCGCCTATGGTGGTGTAGTGTATAAAAAGCGTTTTGGAACCACTGTGCTTCAGCAAAATTTTGCAGCATTCTATATACATAAGTGCACAGCAGTTTCAATAAATTTTGAACAGTTAAATATATTTCAATGAAATTTCACATAGTTATTAATAAATATATTTTCTAAATATTTTGGAGGAACACAAGTTTCTAGCTGGTCTTGCGGTATGAGGAGAACCTCCGAAAGTGGTCAAATCTTTTAATTATTTCTTATCAATTGGCATACACCTCATAATTGTCCATGTAAATTTTCATTCAAATACATCCAGCAGTTCTAAAGTTACAGAATTATTTCCAAAAACAATCGTTTTGGGTCCCCTGTGTGCTGGTCTTTTTCTACATGTGTTTATAGCCAACATTAGAAGAATTGGACACTTATGCTAAAATCCGCGATTACAGCAATCAAAAGAAAATGAAAACACATGTTAGTTTCAAACACTTTATTTAGATTTTGAGTCTTGCATTTTTGTTCTGTTACACCACCAAGTGTTGTTAACATAATTGCATCAAAAGGTATTTTAAAAAATCAGAAGTTAAAAAAATATTTGAGGTTGAGGTCGGTTTTATAAAGGTAAACGTAAAATGATAATTGCCCATACGTGTCAAACTGGAGCTCATACATAATAAAACAGTGTAGGTACTCAGTTTTTCTTCAAGACGTCAAATTTCTTTCAAAAGGACTTCAAAGTTGCGAAAAATATGCCACTTTTAAAATAACAAAATGAAATTAAATTAATATGGATGTCAAATGAAAGCTATGAATCCCTAAAATATAAGAAAAGTTCTAATTTAAATGTTGCAGAACAAAATATTTAGAAAAGATCCTATATATAAAGTGTGTATAAAATTACAGGATTAAATTTTCAAAAATTTATTTTGTTAAACTTTTGTTCTTTTGATGAATATGGCATCCGAGAACGAAACTGGTTTCACAGTTTTGTCGTAGATGGTATCCAACGATTTTTTCACGTGTGAGAATAATTTTTGACGTCTGATATATGTATACTTGAAAATAAATAGTAATAATAAGGCAACATCTCTAAATATTGAAATACAAAATATTATTATGTTGCAGGAACACTTAGCTTCTATTCGACACCAATACTGGGTTGATATAATATTCGTAAAATATTTAATACGGTTTTCGTTTTTTTAAAATATGTTACAAAACCAGTCATCAAATAAATATACCCTCTAAAATTTAGATAAGTAGCCAAATTTTATTAAAAATTTAATACGAATATAAACGTTAGACTAATACAATAAGTCATTCGTTACAATGTTTTTGTTTTTTATATATTTTTTTCTTTGCATGTTATTGTTTTTAAAATTTATTTCCATATTTAAAAACCAATAAAAAATAAATTATTTCTTATATTTAATTTTATTTATTTTTATTCCGAAAATAAAGCAGAGAAAAAAATCTATTGAAATGTGCAACAGCTCATAAAAAAGCAGTTAATTACAATTTTATGCAAATTTATTTTAAAAATTGTTTACTTTTCGAATAATTGTATGAAAAAAATAAGTAAATCAGCAAGTACATTAAAATAATTATACATGTTTCGACTCGTGTTAAGAAAATATTATTTGCAATATAATTTTATTTTTGCTTCTAACATTTTTTTGGTTTACGTTTTTAAAAGTAGTAAAATTACAAGAAAATGTTAAGTTTTGCTCATGCAAAATATGCTCCGTTGTTTAAAATGGCAATGGCTGGTGATTTGTTCTTATATTTGCTGTCGATTTTATAGATGTGGAGTGAACATGGAACATTTTTCGTTAGCATTTTGCTAGATCTTGATACACAAACAAATTTGTTTAATGTTTTTATGGAACTCCAAACAGTGGGATCATTTAGCAGAATTTTTATTAATATTTCAGAATATGTCATACATAATTATAATTAGATACCATTAGAAATTTAAAAATTAATCTTATATATAGATTTTCTACTTATAATCTGCACAAATAACAGATGTAATTACTTTAAGAGATTTTGCACCTCATACTTTTTCTTCTCTTATTGGTATATTTTAACACCCACTGTACCATCGATAATCACTTTGTAGTTGTTTAATTCAAATCTACCCGTAACTAGTATTTAAAACGTCATATCAGAGCAGAAAATATCATGAAGTGAATAAATAAAATATAAAAAAAGTCTTTTAAAAACAAATTACGGTTGTTTGTAAAATTCATGTTCATATAAATGCTTATTGTGGGTTAATTTTGTGTAATAAAAATCTTCGTGTTGCTGCCACATGATGATTTGTCAAAAAATGTTTTCAAGAAATAATTTTTATGCAAATTAAGTGAACGAAACCAGCTTTATTTCTTTTTATAATTTATGTTAATGTCTTTAATTATAAGTCGCAAAATCTGATATCAATTTCCGTTTTATACGTTTTGTTTTCTTTCTCTTTGTAGACAACCCCATATGCCTTAAAAGACACAGCAAACAGTACGGCTGCATGGACATCGACGCCGTTACAGCCTTCAAGTTATTATACGTATGATCCAACATTTGGTGCGTGCGGGTAAGTGAAAATGTAAGTTTAAATGCGAACCGTTTAACAGAAAGCTAAATGAAGAAGAAGAAATATTTACTATTATAGTCTGGTAGAAATTTAAATTTCTTCTGAGAAAATAGCATAATTTGTTTTCCATTTTATGTTTAGAAAATTTAAATATTTTAAACCGTAATTTTTCTGGAAAACATTAAATTAAACAAGTGAAACTTTAAAGTTTTTTATATTGCTTATATGGCTGCAGACTTTTAACCATTTTTGCAGAAAAGTCATTAAATGTTCCCAATTGCTATAGGATATAGCTTCAAATATTTAATTCGCGCATGTATGAAAGATATTGTCAGACCAATCCACCATATGTTAACCTATAGCTTTGTGCATGTTCGTGAAAATTCAGGAAGAGGTCCAGTATGAGACCATTGGCCAATAACGGCCCCTTTCTTTTAACATGTGGAATGTGTATTAACATTTATATGAGATTTATGCACTTTAGTGTGATTTCCGAAAGTGGAATTTAAAGTTGTTAGGAAGGAAGTACTTAAGCTACGTTCACATTTGCCAAATTTGCGTGACCACTAGTTTTACAAAAAGTTATTTGCCGTTGTTTGAAAATGTTTTGTAAGAGGAAACAGTGTCAAACCAGATGTGATAAAATGTTAGCTATGACTACTGATAAGCAGAGTTGCCAAGAGGTGAGAAAAAAGAGGCTAAATTGGACTTTAGAAAAGGTCAGAAAAGGCTAAATGTCCCAAAAAATAAAGCCAGAAAAAAGAAATAAATGTTAATGTGAAGAGAGGTTTTTATGAATGACTTCAAAATACGTACAAAACACAGTGCAATAAGAAAAAATTGCATAAATAATTCCAACGCAAAATTAAGGCCAGCAAAGTCCCCAAATGGTTTTTCAAATTTTGTTTTTTTTTTTGGACTCTTGAATTTCGAATTTTTCGGTTACTTTTTCCAATATAATTGGAAATAAAAATCATAAAATTACTCAATTCAAATGTTATTATATGTTGTTTTTTATATTTTTGCAGGATGACACTCCCTTTTTATGCCCATTTTTGTCATAGTATTGTTTACTTTTTGTCTTGACGTTATGTCTAACCTACTGAATTGATTAAAATGAAACATTCTTAACACAGGAAATGATTTAAAACTAAGCCCACTTAAAAAGGGTTCATTTGTTTAAAATTTCATAAAAATTTTGATGACAGTGGTAAAAAATATCATAATGTTATAAAAGTAGATAAAAAAAGAGGCGTGGTACACATAAAAGTTAAATTGTATAAAATGGCATATTTTCTAATTCTTCTGTATGTCAAATTGTATGTGAATTGTGTTAGTGGTATCAAGAAAATAACAAAATTGTTTTTAAACGAAAGTGATCTAGAAGCTGGGCGTGATCCTAAACTTATATTTTAGACGTTTTTTACAAAAAATATTGGTCTAAGGCCCACCTTAATTTATACAATCGGCTTGAAATCACTTTCTGAATAAATTTAACGATGTCCGTCCGTCTGTCCCTCCATGTAAATCTTGTAATCAAACTACAGGTCACAATTTTGAATATAAATTAATAAAACTTGGCGCACAAGTTTAGTTATGATAACCCCACACAAAAATAGTTTAAGGATAATAAGGAGTGCATCGAAAAAATCTTAGCACACGTTTTGCTTCACAACTTTTTTCGGAATCAATATTAAAAATTGTTTTTGATCTAGTTATCATGGAAAACAGTATCAGGAGCATTTGACCATTGATATGAAAGCTGGTTCGGAAAGAAAAAAAGGACCACATGATATTGGGAAGGCCAGAAAATTGAAAGCATATTGAAAGGAACTCCAAACACATCTGGTAGAAAAGCGGCCCAGTTAGCTCAGTGCTTTGACTATTTGGTGCGAACAATTTTGAAGCCAAGAATAGGACTCGGAAATTAAAAACGAATTTCATACAAAAATACACAAGTTGTATAATTGACGAAGAAACGTATGTGCTGGCAGAATTTTCGCAGCTTCTGTGTCAAAACTTTTTATCGTTAATGCTCGAAGCAATGTTAAAGATAAGTTTAGGACCCAAAAGCAGAAAAAATGTCTTACAAAATTGCTGGTATAAGAAGCTTTTTGCAGTTGCGGTATAACACGAAAGTAATTTGATACATTCGGATCTAAAAATACCAAAATATACTTAAAGGAATATTTGCAAAAAAGACTTCTGCCTTTCGTAAGAGAGCACAACGTGTCTTCACATTTTTGGCCCGATTTAGTATCATGTCACTACGGTAAGAAAGCTTTGGAGTGGTACCAAAACAATAACATAGTTTTTGTACCAAAAGAGGTAAATTTTCCAAACTGTCCATAACTTAGACCAGTGGAGAGATATTGAGCTCTTGTGATAAGTAAATTGAAGAACACAAAAAAGGTGTCCCAAAATACCGAAGATTTTAAAAGAATATATGCACACTGTTCCAAAAAAGTGACTGAAAGAACTGTCAAATCTCTAATGGAAGGGTTACCAAAAATGATTCACAAGTACATAAGTAGTGGCTAGAACTATGAAAGTTATATTTTTCTGTGATCTGTAATAGATTATGATTCAATAAAAAAAAAAAATAATAAAAATTCTAGAATCAACCGTTTCCAAGTTATTGAATATTATATATGTTAAGATTTTTTCGAACGCACTCCTTAAATCCCTAAAATATAGCAATATTTTAATAAAATTTGGCAAATATAAATTACATATAAGTCTTAATCTATGTGCCGAATATCAGAATCGTAATCTTTTTAATCGATGCAGAGTAGGGATTTCTTCATTGGGTTTTCTTGCAGCTTGTGCTAGAAAAATATACAAAGTTTAACAGTCGATAATAGCGAAATTCTAATTAATTTTGCAAAGCTTTTTTATTATTTTCTTAATTTGATAATACTTTCATTATTCGTTGGGATTATTGAAACAATGTTTGATTACCAAAAAGTATAATAAGCTAGATATATAAAAACTGATTTTTGTAATGTTTAACCGCGAATAACTCGAGTTACATAAACATGATTTTTAACTGCACGTATAAGACGCCAAGGCGAATATATATGTCAAAATTCGATTCTCTCCATCAAACTCCGTAATAGAGAATTTTTTCGTATTTTTTAAGTATTTTAAGTATTTATTTTATTCAAAAAGTGAAATAAAAATTATAAAATTAATAAATGAATTAAACGGAATTAATTTAAAAAATAACACAGGGAAACACTGATACAGTTATTTAGATATTAAGCAAATAAAACAAGACCTATTTCATTAAAATCAATGCATAAATTTAGATTTTATTCACAATTTAGTCAAAATACTAATTTACAACTTACGTAGAAAAATTAAAAAATTTTATACCCACCATTAAAAAGATGGAAGGTATATTGATTTTGTCATTCCTTGTGTAACATGTCGAAAGAATCATTGAAGACCCCATAAAGTATATATTTTCTGGGTTCTGTTTCGATTCTGAGTCGATCTAGCCATGAACGGGACAATGTAGGGGGACGAAATTTGTCTCAAATATTTATCTTATATAAGGTTTGTTTGTTATTGAAAATGGGCAAAATCGGTTAATAAACAAAAAAGTTATGGGCTAAAAACTGGAAACACAGGGTGCCCGTTGTAGCTTCATTTCATACTTTTCTGCTGGTATCTCTTAAACAAAAGCATGTACACGCAAAGAAAAAATATGGTTCCTGTGACCATAAAGTAAGAGCAACATACTATGATTGTAATATATGATTCCAGGTTACAATAAGTATATTTGTACGTAATCATTATTATGATTCCAATTTATAATTTATTAGTAAGGTTCATAACCTTATTAATAACTTTTAGTAAGTTTTATAACCTTTTCTTAAGTATTGCTTTCAATTTCATCATGTTTTTATCATTTAATAATTCCATGTTATTATATATGTATAAACTAATTTCATCATATATATAATTCCATTTTATCATATATATGAACTAATTTAATCATATACATGAACTAATCTAGTCATATATATGATCCCATGTTATCATATATATGATGCAATATTTTCATATTTATATTCATTTGTACCAAGATATGTGGTACGTTCATCATACTGAATAAAAACAAAAGTTGTCAATTTATATTTGTTCATATATAAACTAAATGAGAATTAAAACTGCAAGACTGATACACAAAAATGTGTATTCAAAAGTCATTAAAAGTTAATGGCCTAATGGTTGTAGAATTAACCAAATTTGTGGAATTGACTAAATGATTGGATTTATTCATAAATATGATTTCGTATAAACATATTTAAATACATATTATAATTCAGTGAACCATATTAAAATTTTGATTGTGGGTAATCATTAAATGATTAAACAGAATCATAAACGTTGGTATCATGAACACAGTATATATAATCTATATAATCATTGAATAGTTGCGGTGATCATGCTGTAACCTTATTTTTTTTCTGCGTGTACGACAACGAAATTTTGTACGGATAGTTCGGGGGTCGATATAAACTTGGAAACCAAAAATCGGCTTGGTTTGCTCACTTTACCGCCCACCTACCATATAAAATTTTAAAAAGTTGATTTTGGGTATATAGATTCGGCCGAGCCGAATATAACATTCGCTCTTGTTTATTTTTTAATTTGTTTATTAAATTGTTAATGAGTAGTTATTAGGGTATTCACTCGAATATTGTTTGCTCGATTAATCGACAAATTAAAATCAAATGTTGGTTCGATTAAATTAAAATCAATAAATTCGAGTAAAAATTTATTCGAGCAAATTATGCCGATTAATCGAATAATTCGAGTAAAAAAATATTTTAAATAGTTCCTTTCTTAACTATTTTTTAGGATGTTTTAATTTTAGTTTTTTAAAAAACTTAGCTTGAAAACAATGTTTCAAAATTTTTATAGGTTGTTTAGAATCAAAAAGTGGCACCACAATTTGGAAGAATTAAAAAAAAATTTAAAAAGAACCGAATATATGCCTAAATTACAGCACGTAGTTAAAGGTTGTTTCGATCACAAAATTTAACAAAAATATAAACGTCTCTTTACGCTACATCCAGACTAGCCTTTTTCTTGTTCGCACAAGAACAAACGTCGGCAGAGCAACACACACAATTCTATTCATTTTGTTTTCAGTAGGCAGAACATTTGTCGAACAAATCATAATTTTTTGTTTGCCGTCAGTATCGCTTCGATACTTTTACATGCAGCGCCTCTTCTTCCGCATAAAAAATGACGTTTGATGGCAGACATGGTTGCTCGAACAATTGTGCGAACATCGGTGTGCGAACAAGAACAAAACATGAACAACTTGTGTCCACACTATCCAAATGCATGTGCGCACAACATTTTGTTCAATGTGCGAGCATGAAAAAGGCTCGTGTGGACCGCAAATTAAAAAATTGTAATGTAAAATTCAAATAATTTTTTATAATTTTAATAATTTGAGAAGGATAAAGAAATAAGATTCTCCTTTTTATATTAAATGTTTTATAAGAAATAAATAAGAGGATTTTAAACTTGATTTACAAAAAACATATCAATAAATTCTAAGTCTGGTGTGGAGGATATGATGGTGATGGCTTGGATGGAATCAAAAATAGGAAGCAAGGAGAAATAAAATATTGAACATTTTGGGTAAAAATTATGGTTAATTTCAAAATAGAGCCAATTATAATTCTTATGCGTACATTTGGGAGAAATAATTATATATTTTAAATTTACAATAAATTTGTGTATTAAATGGAGAAAAGTTGTTAGTTCTAACTAACTATATATATGACTAATTTACTATAAAAGTTTATAGAATTTATAAAGAATTTTTTATACTTTTACACCGGTATTATTAGAAAATTAAGAGTTGCGAAACATTTCTGCACAAAATAGAACTAAAACATAATCACGAGATCACTATAATATAAATAAGAGTAAATTATCTTAAAAACTATATACATTTGTATAATATTAAATGACTGATTAATACTTAATTTATTTGTCTATGTCTAGCGATTGGTCATCGTAGTATATGGCTAAAACGCTCCACATTGTGCGATTCAGAAAATGAAATTGAAATAATTATGGAACTTTGGGAACAGCTGCTCCGATTTCTATGAAATTTCACATGGTGATAGTAGAGGTATAGGTGAGTTTAGGTTTTGAGCTTGGACCATATAGACCTACAGAGGGCGAGTCCACAGGGTCCCAAAAGTGGACACCTCGGGTATAAAATTTATTTAAAACGATCCTGATTCCCTATATATCTGAACCGATTTCAAAGACTTTTATATGGGAGGTTCTGCTAGTCGAGATCTAAAATTTACTAAAAATACTAAAAAAAGTACTAAAATTTGTTGAAGACTTTTTGCAAAAAACTCCGAGAAGGCATGGATTTGTGATTTTTTGCATAGTTTTCATTTTTAATTATGCAATAAAATTAATTGTTAGTGAATATTTTTGAAACTAACTTTTTTAGATTTGTCTACAAAAATCCCGTAATTCCTAAAAAACTTAAAAAAATTTCCAAAAATGGGATTTTTACATTTTTTGCTATATCTTTCCAACCGATAACGGGGAGCAAAAATTTCTATTGCGAAACTTCGAAATTAGTTGAACAAATTAGTCAAATTTGGGAAACCATGGTTTTCGCAAAATTCGATTTTTGAAAGCATTTTTTTCTTTAAAGTATTTTGTTTTTAGTTATCTTTCAGAAAAATATAAATACTATATATGTTACTTAAGAAAATTTTTATATAACAGAAAAATAATGTTACCACTTTTTTGGCAAAAAGACGAGAAAAAATCTACTTTTTTTGAAAGTTTAAATTTAAATGCTTGTAACTTTTGACTACGTAAATATTTTTCCAAAATTCTTTATTTGCACAACTTTTCTATTTGTTTTTAACGAAATAAGATGATGTTTTTTGTAGATCTCGACTTTGATTCCTTATATCTTTGAAATCGGTTCAGATATAAGGAATCAGGATCGTTTTAAATAAATTTTATACCCGAGGTGTCCAACTTTGGGACCCTGTGGACTCGCCCTCTGTAGGTCTACATAGTCCAAGCTCAAAACTTAAACTCGCCTACACCTCTACTACCACCATGTGAAATTTCATAGAAACGGAGCAGCCGTTCCAAAGTTCCATAATTATTTCTATTTCATTTTCTGAATCGCACACTGTGCGTTCCCAAATATTGAACAAATATTTTGAATATTTATTATGTGTCCAAATTTAAAAGTGAGACAAAATCGCTAATTATTTCAAAGTGGTTAAAAACTCAACATTAAATTGTTATCGAAAGTATAGATAATCACTTTTAATTGGGTATTAGTGTAAAAACTAGTAAATTTATAGCATTTAAAAAATTATTAAATATAAAACTTTAATATAAAATTTGTTCGAATTAATACACCAAAATGATTAGACCTATTTATTTTAAAGACAAATAATCATAACCATTTACGCGAATTTTAATTACATATTATTTTCGAAAGACTATTTCTTGTTTTAACCTATATTTTTTTTTTATTTTTTAATAATCATTGAAAAACGAGTAAAATTTTAAGGTATAATTAACTCGAATAACTCGAGTAACTTAAAAGCTTTACTCGATTATTCGAGTAACTTAAAAACTGCATTTTCGAGTTATTTGATTATTCGAACAATGAAAAAGTAGAGTAAAATGAATACTCTAGTAGTTATTGAAAATATTGTTATTAAAATTAGTATTCAGTTTCAAATATTATTTTTATAAAACTGCTTATATGATGGAAAAATGCTTTTCTTCAAGTATCCTTTAATGCTATACCTGTTTATCATCATAAATAAAAATAATATCCTTATATTTTAAATTAACAAAAATTGTCAGCTGCAGTTAAAATGTCCTTATTGCAACTGACATTGCATAAATGCATTTAAAATTTAATATAATTTTTCTACATCTTTTTCATATGCAAATAATTATAAAAATCGATTTATGCAAATTTCTTTAACACTTTCACATACAAACGTAAACACACAGACACATACTCAAGCACACGCACACTCACATACATAGGCAGGCATATGTGGACACAATTGAATGTATGTATAGGGCAATATAAAAAATAAATAAAAATAAACGAGATCAAAAAATTAAAATACAGTCTAGCAATTTAAAAAAAAAAAAAAATGCCGGTAGTTAAAATCGTATATATGAAAAAAGAGAATTTAACAAAATTATTTAAATATAAACTTTAGAGAGTTAAAGTAACCCAGAGAATTATATTTTAAGCAGAACCAGGAGAATTATAATTATAAAGAATTTATAAAATATTATGAATTTGAAAGTCACTAATAGAAACATAAAACATATGAATGATTATATTAAATATCGAAGATCACTTAGATTAGTTTTTGAAAACTATTTCCACCATTAAAAAATGTTAAATTTTTTATAACATTTAAACAAAAATTAACACTAGGATAACAATTAATTTTTTATTGCAATTGATATCCTTTGGTTATTAATTTTATAACTAACAAATTAAATTAATAAAAATTGTGTAAGTTTCATTATAAGTTACTTGCTTAACCTTCCCAAAATGTTCACTGGGTTACAAGTACATAAAACACTCCATTACAATGCCAATAACCTTGTTTTAAAGTGCACACAAAAAATAAAGTTTTATATTGTTTTTTTTTTGCCCTCTCATTTGGGGTTGATAAATAGGGTTCAATAAAATCTTCTCACATTGTTATTTATTTGGCCAACAATTGAAAAGTTTAATGAATTTGAATTGAATTCTCCCCATTTTATTCCCATCCGCCTCAAACTTTACCTTAATGCAACAATGAGGCATTTATAAAGTTTAAAACTGATTTTATTTTAGACTTTTTGTAAGAGGAGACAATATTTTGTAGATAAAAGAAGTCATCTGATAACTGGACATAATGAATTCTATAGGAAGCAAAAAGTTTGATTTATAAATTAAATAAGAAAAGAAAATTTCTTAATTGAATTAAATTTAACAACATTATGGTGTTAGCAGCAATAAGAAGTAAGAAAAAAAAATATGAAAGTTAAAAAAAAAGTAAAACTTAACCAAAGTTACCATTTGTCAGTTGTTAGATGAAGAAAAAAGTTAAGTTGAGTAGAATGTTAAAAAAATGTAAGTCAATTTTTTTATGTTAAGTAAAAAAAAGCTGCTGGTAGACTCCTACAAAAGGAAGAATTTTAATCTTAGTAGAAATTTAATGTACCCTATTGAATTGATACAATGGGACTAATTAGCTGTTATTTGTTGAGAATAGCTACGCAAAAAAATAAAAAAATTCCTCAATAATTTGAACACAAAATAAAAGCGTACCAGAAGCAGTCTAGAGTTTCGTTTTATGGACCTTTATAGTTTAAATTTTTCTGAGCCCTTTTTCCAATATGTTTGAAAATAAAAATCATATAAATAATTTAATTCAAATCTTATTATATATTGTTGTTTTACTAGAATGCAAGCATTATTACACTTTCTTGAATCATACAGTGGTTCTAAAACGTCACTTTTTTTTTAATAATTCTGTAACTTGTGAACCGTTGAAAATATCTCAATAAAATTTCACACGACAAGAGTTGCGGTGTTTTAAGTTGATCTGCAGGAGTACATATTTCTAGAGGGGTAGTGGGCGGCCCATCAAAGTTGGCCATCTCGGGTATGTAATTTTTTTTTAAATTGCCAAAAATTCAGTTATGATAAAACCATAGATTATAACATAGATATGAAGCGACCCTTATAACCTAACCTAGGTTTTTGAAAACGGAACTTCATATCTGTTTTAATCTATGATATAAACCTTGTAAATCTCTACAGTTTTTAGTTTATGAGATATTCGGGTCAAAATAAATTTTTCTCTTCTTTTTAGCCTCTTTCTCTTTCTAACTTAATATATTTTTATATATTTATCAGAGTTCTTAAAGAAAAATTAGATAATATTGCTGCAAAAATCATACTCTGAAGAAAGAACTTTAAAAAAAAATTTCGATTTTTTTTTTTTTTTTTTAATGTTGGCAATTCACTTATTAAATTTGTTTTTGTTCTGGACTGTATCATATATAATGTATCATTTTTTTAATACTTTCAAAATAAATATTAACGAAAATGCATGTGAAGCAAATCCGAAAGATTTTGGGGCAAATACAAACTTTGCAAATTTTGAAAAATCTAAACAAATTTCTTTTGTTAGATTATTAAATTGCAAAGCTGAGAGCACCATAAAATTATATAATTAAAATTTCAATGAAAGAAAGAAATTTTTGCAATATGTTCTTCCGGATTGAGATTTTGTGAATTTTTTTTTTTACACAAAGTGGGAGTTTTTCTTATTCTTTAATTTTAGAACAAGTCTATTTACATTATGCCGAAATGTCAATAGGATATCTTTGTTCATTTAAATTCTATTTCATATTTATTATTTAGAATTTTGTAAGGAATTTGATGAATAATTTAACAAAATTTTAGTGGCAATATTAAGCCTGCCAAGTTAAAAAAAAAATAAAAAATGAAAAAAGGAGGCGAAAAAATTAATATCTCCTAAACAAGAGGTCATAACCAGAGAAGACAAAAAAATGCTATATAAATTTTTTATAGAAAAAAATATCAGGAAAAAAAAGCAACATATTGGAGCTAAAAAGCAGCAATAAAATAAGCATATTTAAAGGATTTACCGCAATAAATAAGAGCCCAATAACGTAATTTCTGTACTAGATAAATTTTTATCAAGACAAACGTTAAATCAGTGTGAATATAGACAATTTAACCTTTAAGCAGCTGATTATTATTTTTTGTTGATACAGCTGTCAAACAGCATATATAACAAACATTAATGTTGCCTTATTGTTGTTTTTTTTTTAAACTGTTACCACCTTCCATAAGTTCGGATTGATTTTGACGTTTGCTTTTATAAAAAATTGTCTAATATAGACACTATTATATAACACATTATGACGATAAATGTTCATTATCTTTTGAGAAACTCCATCCAATAATAGTGGATATTGATAGGGCAGATTTAAATATAAACTTTTAATAAGTTCATGATGACAGGAATTTACGCCAGGAAAAAATTGTATTTATATGTATTTAAAGACTGTTCCAGGTTATTTGATATACTGCATTAAATTCGCTAACTAGCTTTTTATAAAAAAATTGGTTAATAAACGCACAAGTAATTTCCAAATACTAGAAAAATCTTGTGTTCGTCTTAACTACAGTTCATTCTTTTCGTAATCTGGCTTCAATAAGAGCATATCAAAAATGATATTACTAACAATTTTATACATCAGAGTTTTAATACAGACAGAAATACTTTCAATAAATGTTGAATGTCTGAAACTGTTTTTAAAAAAAAGCATAAAGGCGCAAAAATCGAAAAAAAGCGTATTTTTGTAGAGATTTTAAGGACTATCTATACTTAAAATTTGTTTTTTTTTTTTTTCATATAATAAATAAATTTTTGGCGATTTAATACATTACATATGTATGTAGATGGAGAAATTTTGGAGAGCCACTAACTACCAAAAGCACCCCGACTATTGAAATACCTGCAACGGTCACAAATTACTGAATTATTAAAAAAAAAAAAAAAACGTTTTGGAACCACTTTTCATCACAGTATTATAAAAGGAAGCGAAAAATGAATGAAAAGAGGAATTAAAAACTTTGTGAAAAGATTTCCCATATTTTAACACCCTGTAGCTTAACTCGTGTTATCACTGAAATTTCTCTATACTTCTCAATACTATCCAGCCATTCGTTTAGGAGATACAGATTTATTAACACTGTGCAGCGTAATATTAAGTATAGACATGTAAGCGTATGATTAATATTAATTACATAAAGTTCTCTATGTAAAATTTTATAACATTCAAGTCATAAATAAACTTTTGGAGAATTTTTAAAAAAATTACATAAATGAGGGTAAAATTTGATTCGACCGAAACTTTTTTAAACTAAAAAAGAGATAAGCTTTTTTGTACAAGAACTATCTATATGTAAAATATTTTAATATTCAAATTTTAATTAATTAATGGAAAGTTTTGCCTTCTACCTTCTTAACTCGTTAACTTCAGTCAACTCGAAAATTTCAGCTCTGATTTTATAAAATTTTATTAAAATATTTTCAACGATTCACAACTTACTGAAATTTTTTTTCCTAAAAAGTGATTTGGGACCACTTCCTGCTTTAAATGCCGAAATTAAAATATGATTTTAAATAAAATTTTGACTGCAGTAATGCAACATATTATACATTATGATTCATAACTTTTTCGCTGCTTAGAATCTGGTTTGATTATAATAACCCAGCAAAAACTTTGGTTGCCAGCTAATGAGTTATGAAGCTAATATTATGGCTATTTTCTACTTACATATTAGCTGAATAATTCATTATAACATTCATGTCATTACTTAGATGTCATTATAAGAACTAATTACTTTTATGTTGTTTAATAACTCATCGATTTTAAAGTATTACTGGAGTAATTACAAGTTAAAACAAGAGGATCAAGTTGTCTTTTACGTAACTTATTAGAAGTAAAATTTTAAGATAAAAATAGTTTTTATTTTTTTTATTATTATTTTCTTTTTTAATTTTAAACCTGGAAAGATTTTTAATTTAAACAAGCGCGAATTTTATATTCGGCCAGGCCGAATCTAGGTAAAGTGGGCGGACCACGCCCATTTTTTGTTTCCGAGTTTACATTGGTCCTTGAACTATTTGAACACCTTCTCGTTGATTTTCACATTATATGGGAGGTGGGCGGTAAAGTGAGCGGACCACGCCCATTTTTTGTTTCCAAGTTTATATCGATCCCTGAACTATACGTACAAAATTTCGTTGTCGTACATGTTTTTGTTGAAGAAATATCAGCAGAAAAGTATAAAAAGGACATCCTGTGTTTCTAGTTTTTTGTTTATAAACCAATTTTGCCCATTTTCAATCCCAAACAAACCTTATATAAGACAAATATTTGTTCCAAATTTCGTCTCTCTACGTTTTCCCGTTCGAGCCCTATCCTGCTTTAAACAGACGGACGGACATAGCTAGATCGACTCAGAATCTAACCAGGACCCAGAAAATATATACTTTGTGGGGTCTTAGATGATTCCTTCGACATATTATACACGGAATGACAATCAATATACCCCCCATCTTTTTGATGGTGTGTATAAAAACTTAACAATAAGGGAACACTTAATATTTTAAAATCTATTTTAGATTAAAAACTGATTCATAAACTATGGTTTGTTGTTGACATTGAAAGGTAACTACATCCGAAATTACATACCATCACCAAGTTTTTGCCAGACAGTTTTATGGCATTTTTTAATAAAGATATAGGAAAAGGAAAATTTGTTCATCCTATTTAAGTTGTCTATATTTTAGCACTTTTTATTAAGAACTTGCATTTCAATGCAAGGAGTGTGATCGAAAAAATCCTTAAACACTTTTTGCCTCTTAACTTTTTTCGGAAGCAATATTTAAAAATGTTTTGATATAACTATCATTGAGAAATATGTCAGTAATTATTTTTAATGACAACCATGTTGATTTTTTGTTAATTCTGCCGTCAAACTGTTTCCAATATTATTAAAAAGTATAAGGAGAATTTAACCTGGTTAGGAAAGAAAAAAAGGTCCACATGATATTGGGAGGGCTAGGAAATTACAAGGATATTGAAAAGAACTCCAAACACATCTGGTAGAAAAGCAGATGTGTTAGCTCAGTGATCTGATTATTTGGTATGAAAAGTTAAAGCTAAGGCGGAGTTAAAAACACATAAAGTCCAAAAAGTTGCAAACAGGAATGCTGCAAAAAATTTAGAAGCCAAGAATAGGACACGGAAATTAAAATTAAATTTCATACAAAAATACTAATGTTGTATAATTGACGAAGTTACGTATGTACTGGCAGTATTTTCGCAGCTTCTGTGTCAAAACTTTTATGTTGATAATACTCGTGGCAATTTTGAAGCTAAGTTTAGGATGAGAAAGCAGACAAAATTTCCTAAAAAAATTCTGGCATGACAAGCTTTTTGCAGTTGCGGAAAACCAAAAAGTCATTTGTTACATTCAGCTCTATAAGTACAGAAATATACATCAAAGAATGTTTGCAAAAAAGGCTTCATTCTTTCATAAGAGAGTACAATGTGTCCACATAATTTTGGCCCAATTTGGCATCATGTCACTATGGTAAGAAGTGGTACCAAAACAATAACATAGTTTTTGTACCAAGAGAGGTCAATTCTCCAAATTGTCCAGTGCTAAGACCAGTGGAGAGATATTGGGCTCTTGTTAAAAGTGAATTGAGGAGCACAAAAAAGGTGTCCCAAAATACCGAAGATTTTAAAAGAAGATGTGCACACTGTTCCAAAAAAGTGACTGAAGCACCTATCAAATCTCTAACGGAAGGTTTCCATATTAAGTAATGAATACCTTAAAATATCCAATTAATATGTAACTTACTGGTTCTTAATTCATAAAGCAAAATAAGAAGTTTTTGCTTATTATGATTCTAAGGAAAATTATTCTAGCTTTTATATGAAAACAAAATTATAAAGTTATATATTAAGTAATTAATATAAGCTAGCTCCATTTGCAAATAATTCCTCAAACTGTCTTTGAGTTTGAAATTTATCATAACTAAATATATAAGTATAAATTATATTAAATATTTATGAAATTTGAAGGATTGAGGATAGAAATATTAATGTCCTTTGCTTAGAGAATTAGTAGAAGCTGGAGCCCTAAACTGGGTATTAGAAAATGAGGAAAATTTAAACAATACACAGAAAAAAGTAAAAATTAGTTTTAATTATCAAAATGATTCATACAATTGAAAAAATGTTTAAATTTGCACCTCTCACCAAAATGATTATATTAATTACCCAAAATTGTAAAAAATGGAAAAATATAAAAATTTTTCCAATTAAAGTTTTCAATTAATGCAATAATTGAATTTTTTAAAATTTTAAACAACGTATGGATCATAAAATTTATTTTTTTTTTTTTATTTTTTTAGTTCATAAAAAAATTTTACTTTGATTTGATTTTACATTTGACACATTTTATTTATTTTTTGTTTAAAGAAAAATTACAAAAAAATGTTTTTCTCATTTTTTGGTCTTTTTGTTTTTGAATTCTTCGATCTTGGTCTCTTCCGGTAAGTTCTTGTTGCAATTAACATTATATTTCTAAATTTTTAATTTCTTATCAGTTTTTATAGATTTCATTTACTTCAACCATCACCACTGCAAAAAAAAAAAAAAAAAATAAAAAAAAAGAAAAAGCTTTTCAACGAAAAAATACAGCGAATTCAATTTTCAATTCTGCCAATTATCTATTATTTCTTATATTTATTAAGATTCTTTTATCAAAAAACATCTTAAGAATTGATCTTCACAATCAAGTTTATCATGTTACAGTCATAAATAACATAACTTTAGTGAATTTAAGTCCTTTCTGTCCATAAAATACATGTTACTAATAAAAAAATTGATTTATTTTTCAATATTTTTATTTTTTCATTTGAAGTTCTTTAAACCAAAGTCAAAATATTGTATGTTTTTTTAAGTCAATGAACAAATGATTGAATAAATTAATTTTTTTAATTAAATTTTAATAAGAACTCAAACAACTGAGTTATTTAAACAATTTTAGGCAATAATTTTTTCTGTGTAGCTTGTGCCCATAAGAACACTTAAAATTTTAAAACACAGTTCCCTAAATATTTAAAAGAAAAATATTTACAAATAAATTACACTTTATATTATTCACCGTCGATCTTTAAAATATAAAGTATTTTATTGTATTGTGGCGTATGAGTAATATATTTCTTTGTTTATAATTTAGCAGTAGTATCAGCAATTTTTGTAATAATATTGAATTCTTTGAAACATTTTTTAAATCATAGTTACCAACTACAAATGGCAAAATTTTATAAACAGCACGTGGTACTGTAGGGTATTTTAACGCACAAAAAAAAGTTCTTAAAAATTCAAAGTTTAAAGAACTTTGTCGCCTGGCATACAATATGGCATATTTGTAAGTTACTTAAACCGTCTAGCATTTGACTTCCCTATTAAGGACTTTCATTTTGTTCTTGTTATTTCAATATTCTCACAAACAGCCCACTACTCAAACTCCTTAATAGTAAAAAAAAAATCCTTGTTGTATTGTTGAAAACAGTTTTAAATACTTTAAACTGGGCACTTTTGCTTTCTGACTTTTCACTTTGTATTCTTATAAGAAGTGTATGTGTAAAATGTATACACGCACAAACACTTGCTAATATATACAAATATAGTCACAAACATACAAATGCCCACCCACTCCTTGAGAAATTTAACAAAAAGATTTTGTTGGAAACAATTTTTATTTTTACGTTTTTTCTCTGTGTGTGATGTCTGGTAAAGTTTTTTCTTTTATTTTTTTTTTTTTTTTTGTTACTTTTGCTCTTTTATACTTTCGAGCATGCTGGCAGTTACAACCACTTAAAATGTTCATCTCTCTTTTTTTTTCTATAATGTTTATGTGTGTGTGTGTTTATTTTACCAAAAATAGAAAATAAACCATTTAAACAATACAAATTTCTATGATGGTTTTCTTTAATAAATAAAAAAAATATATATGTATATTCAACTCCTATTAAAGTAGAAAGTGTTTGTTGGGTTGTATTATGTTGAAGTTTTTGTTGCTGTTGTTGGCATTTGCCACACGCATTTCGACTTGTTCATCGTTCTTTCATTCATTCACCAGCTGGAATTATCTCACGTCGTTGTATGAGGTTTTTTATTGCATCAAGTTCAAAAGTTCGGAATTTTGCCAACAATTTAAGAAGTTGTTTATATTGTAGGAATAATAAAACCTCACAGACACAACATTACTTTTACTTAAATAGTAAAGAGATTTGTGTTGCACATAGAAAACAATAACGAAAACATCGAAATAAAAAAAAAATAAAACTACATTATAAGTGTTGTATTTAATGGCATTTATGAGGACAGATTTTTCAATTGTTTATGGTAATAAAGTTTAAAGATTTAACAAGGTTAGAGGGAAAAGAAAATAAGAAGTAAATTAAACTAAAAAATTTGCTATTATTTTAATAGATTTAAGAATTATTAAAAGGTGTAGAGGTATGATTTTCAAATAAGCTATAAAGTTAAATGAAACTATTTTTGAGAATGGTGCTTTAAAATGCATTTTCCAAAAAATGTATGATTCTCTATATCCGAAAGTTTATTTAAGTTAAGACTTAAAAATTTTGGTGATATTTGTGATAATATTTGTCCATAAAAACTTTAATACTATTTCAAATAATATTAATTACAAAAATATTTATAACAGCAATCCATTTTTTCATAGATATTATTGATCAAAATGTTTATTACTTTTTAACCCTACGATACATACCCAACAATATTATCGTTAGTCAATAGCTTTGGTACCCGGGTACCATAGTGTAATTTAATAATAATAATTTTACACAAATTATTTTTGCAACCATTTAGCTGGCCATAGATCTTAAAGCTAATCGGTAAATACATTTAGTAAAACATGTTTAGAGAAGGAAAAATCTTCTTGAACAATATGGAACTAAAATATACACTGACGGCTCAAAGATGAACATCGTTGTCGGCTCTGGTATCTTCTCTAAAGACCTTGGAATTAAACACTCATATAGACCCCCTGATGAGGCAAGCGGTGCGGAAATACTAGCGGTCAGAAAGACGTGTAAACTAATTCGCGATAGAATTATTCAAGGGAATATTGGTTTATTCGTTGACAGCCAGGCGGCAATACTATCGCTCAAATCGCCCAAAACTACCTCTATTCTAGTCATATTACTTTTTATTTCTGTTTTTCAAATGCGAGGTATTACCTTTTTAAAAGTTTTAAAATACCAATATCTCGGTATAAAAATTTACGCCTAGCAAAAACCGTGAAATTTTGGTTTTGTTCGTCCATCTGTGGTTCTTAAAAATAACTACATATCTATATCGATAAGAATTATGAAATGGTCATTAGTCTCAAAAATTGTTGGATCCCTTTCCGTTTAGATCAGGTTTTAATAGTCTTTTCTTAATGTATTTGATGTCAGTAATAAAATAAGCCCATAAAGAATACGTCTTCTTTTAATATCAGGGAACATTTGGTTTTTAACTAATTCCTTTTATTTTGATAAGTTTTTAAAAAAATAATTTATCATTTAAATTTTGTTTGCACCACACAAGTGTCTTTAAAATAAACAGAGTCCTTTTACAAAAGATTAATGATAGACTACTAGCGAAGATAAATTTAAAAAATGTAAATGAAATTTAGCTCTTCAACAAGAGCTTAAAGGATGTTTTAACATATATACAGGCAAATAACTAGTATCAATAAAGGATAACAAAAGTGTTGAAAAAGAAAACAAAAATTAATGCATATAAAAATTAAATGGTTGATAAAAAGTACTTGGCCAGACTTCTAAAAAGCACACTTACGTTTTCATCATCATCATATGAATTATAAAAGACTGGCGAAAGCAAAAACAAAAACAGATACTGAAAAAAATCCTTATAGGCTTAAGTTACAATGAGCCTTCTACTTACATACGTATGTATATAAATATTGTATATGAAATGTTTTTGTAAATACATATCCTTTGTATATATTACACATGGTTACACTATGTAGTACAGTAGGGATGAATATATAGTACATACATACAAATATATGTATAAACGTTAATAAGCCTTTGTATTGTACATTTTATTAAAGTCAATGTTCTTCTCGAAAATGCCACTCAATAACTGCATTTCATACTAGGCGACTTACACTCTAACCGTATACTATTATGTACCTTTTGTGGACATACATATGTACAAAAACATACATATGTACTTTATATATATATATTTATGCAAAGATGTGTTGTGATTGTAATAGAAGAAAAAGAATCATGTATAAGTGTAAGTTTAAATATTGCCTTTGAGTAATTCCATATCAAAACGGAAAAAAACAGAAATTTTCAGATTTGTTATCTCCGGTTTCAATGAAATTTGCTGCAGTTGTCACCTATTGCAATTGCTGCTCAAATTACAAATTTTCAGACTGAAGACCCTTTCCGGTTCAAAAAATATGATGTATTAAAAATGAAAAAAACTGTCAAGTTTTTTTTTTTTTTTTTTTTTTTGTAAAACTGTACATACTTTATTGCTCATAACTTTTAAATTATACATTGAAATTCTAATTTTTATTTCATTTAATAGAAAAAGATATTGACTTAAAATGACATATATACAATTTAATTACTTCAAAAGTTCAAATGTAAAAATCGATTATATAAAGATAAAAGTTTAATATCTCAAAAAACGGTATCTTAAAATTCTTAAAAAAATTATATATTGATAATTTAACTCTACTTTATACTGTAGCCAAAATTAGGTTGGAGATTCTTTTGGTCTAAGGGTTATGAAGCAAAATATAGTAAAAAACAACTTTAATGTATCCAACAATTTTAAATATTTAAACAAATTAATTTAAAGTATTAATTTTATGAACACATATTTAAAAAAAAAATATATATATATATATATACAAAATTGGACTTTAGTTTATATTTTGTTACATAACTCCTAAACTAAAAGAGTATCCAATATAAGAGTGTCTAATATAAGATTCTGGTATGAACAAGAGTTGTGTATACAAATATGTAATTTTTTAAGAATTTTAAAAATATCTTTTTTTGGAGATATAAAGGTTTTATGTTTATAAGTCTAATTTTGACCTTTGAACATTCGAACTAAATCATTTTGAAAGCAAAATCTTCGTTAAAATGATACTAGAACTAAAATTTTATGGTACACAGTTCAAAAGTTATAAGTAATTATATCTTATTTTGACCCATAACTTCTAAACTAAATGAGTCTCCAACTTGGAATTTTACGTGCATAAGAAGAGTTTTCTCAACAATATACACATCTGCTCAAAATAATAGATACACCTACTGGGATTATATTAAAGTGACAATAACTTTGGAAAATTCTTCAGAAATACTTCGAAATTATTTCTTTTAGTAAACAATATGATCTGGCAATTGCACTTTAATAAAAAATATAGCAAGTATGTGCATAAAAATTAATTTACACACATGGTTAATAGATATATACAGTTAATAGATACAGTTAATTTATTTCTAATTTTTTATATTAAGTCGAATTCACAGAAAATGAATAGAAACAATCAGTGAACCAAATAGGAGAGAAAAATGCTTCAAAACAAGCGAAAACTACAAAGTCGTTGATTTAAGTGGCAAATAGGGGCTCAGGAAGACATTTACACTTTGCGCAAAATGCCTTATCTAAAAATCAAATGATATAAACTCGTATTAGACCTCCTAAAGAACCCCAGAGACTGAAAAGAGGATTATTGTATTAGTAAAAAAAGTAACCCCTTCATTTCTTTGAAGGCTATTTCCGCTATAATTTTTAATGAAGTAGGTCCGCAAACAGTTTGGCTTCGTCTTCTGGAAAAAATTGCCAGAAAAGTTCCATGAATGCGTATAAAAAAAATTTAAGATACTATAAAAATAAAGATAAAACTACTTAAAATACATTTACATACAGTAGCGAGCATTAAAAATGCAACGCTATGTGATATGATCTTTGTTCGCATATATTTTGCTTATAGCAAGTCCTAATGTAACAGTACTATTGTGATTTTATTACTTGTGGTAATTGATACCTGTTGCATATAATTTTGTTGAATATTTTTGTTCGTAACGAAAATTATTGAACGTAAAAGCAGTTGAAAATGTGAGCGAGCAAAAAAAATGCAACTCTAAACAAATAAACATGATTTTTAAAATTTTGATAAAAGTTTTGATTGGAAATGGTTGGAAACTATAGTGTTGTTAAAAAACATGATTTTCTATCGTTGCATATTGTCTAAGATACATGAAATCTACAAATAATATAAATATTTGCAATAAATTTCAATTTCATTAAATTTTGATATTTTTATGAACTATTTTGGACATTTTTCAAATGAGATTGATATTTTTGGAATTATTATTTATTTTGTTAGTTGTTTTAAAACCAACAAACATTTTCTATAAATAAGCGATCAAATATTTATGATAGTTTAGCTTAACTTCATAATTTATAATTGAGTACGACCTTTCGACCGAAATAACGCAACCACTTTCGATCGTTATTGAGATGGAATCAACAGCTTAAAATATTTTTTTCGAAATTATATGACATTATCGAATGCCCTGTATCGCTATAATGTTCAAATATTCCTTGATTTTGGTCCTGGAACAAATTCTAACACAAGGAAAAACAGTTAAGAAATATAACTATTTTGAACTCTTCACATGTTGAAAAATTGAAAGTGCATCCTTCGTGATGATTGGACTATTGGACTTGTTTACTATTGGAAGTAAGTATGTCTACCTAGACCGTCTAAAATTGAAATATATGGGTTTAGAGTCAAATTAATTCGAGTTATCGTAATAGGCTATTATTTACATTATACAGTACTCGTAAAAATAATAAAGGACCTGCCTCTAAAAGTAAAGGTGGTAGTTTTATATAAGTAAATAATATGTGTTTTGTTAGAAGGATATCCAGTTACCATATTTACATTATTAAATCAACGATTGCTGGCAATAGTAGCTTGAATGGCCAAATGTGGTCATTCAGATAATACAAAATATCTACTGTTAAATGACTTGTATCAATTGTTACAGGCATGATCGTTTCAATATTGTTTCTTTAAGATAATGTTTAAGAATCTTCATATTAGAACTACATATTAATATTATTTCACTGCAATTATCAGAATGTTATTCAAAAATATTCGAAAATTCTTAAAAAGTATGGAGAAAAGAGTGTTTTCTTAATATTATTAATATCCTTTGTAGTTAAAATTACCTTAAATTTATATGTATTGGTAGTGATTAGTGGTATACTACCAAATTATAGTTTTCATAATTTTTCAATAATTATTTTTATCAAAATTTAAAAAAATCAGATGATTCTTTAGGAGTTGCATTTTCTTTGCTCCCTTAAATTTACAACTTTAAACAAAAAAAAAATATTATTAACTGTTCGCATGCGCAACAATTTGGAACAAAATGACATACAATAGTTGGCTAAGGTCGCAAAGAATAAAATCACAATAGAATTGGCTAATTTAATGACGTTCTTAAATTAGCCAATTCTACGTTAAATTAAAACATATGACTGTTTCAGAGTGAGGTGCAAATATAAAGGTTTGGGAATGCTTTTAATTTAATTTAAATGGTTCTATTTATCATATTCATAAATTCAACAAATGCATATGGGTACTGGGATACTGCGGATCTATTCAATCAAAAATTTCAGCTGAAATAGCCTTCAGAGAATTGAAGGGGACCTTTTTTGCCTATAAAATAATCCTTCTATCCAATTTTAGGGTTCTTTTATGAGGTCTTTTACAAGTTTCAATCGTTTGTTGTTTATGTAAAGCATTTTGTAGAAAACATAGGTATTTCCCTAAACCCCTACTTGCAATTTCAAGTAACGACTTTCCATTTTCCTCTTGCTTTGAACTGTTTGGTGCACTGATTGTTTCTTCCTATTTTCTGTGTCAAAATACTATTTTTTATAATATTTTCAACCTAAATGAAACTTTTCTTATTCTATTATGTAAAAATAATCAAAAAAGTACAATAGAATTCGACTTAATATAAAAATTTAGAAATAAATTAACTGTATCTATTATTATGAGCAACAATTTCTAGTATTTAAATCGAAATCATGTGTGTAAATTAATTTTAATGCACATACTTGCCGTATTTTTCATTAAAGTATCATTGTCAGATCATATTGTTTACTAAAAGAAAACATTTCGAAGTATTTCTGAAGAAATTTCCAAAGTTATCGTCACTTTAATATAATCCCACTAAGTGTATCTATTATTTTGAGCAGATGTGTATGTACATATATATTTTACAGAATTTTAAAATTTCAAAATAATGATTTGATTTGTATGTGCCTAACTCTGACCTTGGAAATTTTGATGTAAAAAATACTATAAATGTCGTTATAAAGGTAATATCTTTGTCTTTAATTTGAAACTAAAACCATAGTTTAGAAGTTATTGGCAATCTTTGTAAAGTTTTTTTTTTTTGTTTTGTAGACCGTCATATTTTTTGACCGGAAAGGAACATGAGTCCAAAATTTTATGATTTGAGAAATACCGCCAATTGCCAATATCTCTAGTGAATTTCATAGACATAGGAGATGTCAAGTCCGATTGCTGTCCGTTTAGATATGGAATCACTCCTTTATATTTTGTTCATATGTATAAGTAGTTGTTGTATTTCAAAGTAAAAATCCTTATTTAAAATCACATTCATACATAATGTGTGTATGTGAGAATATGAATATTTGCATGTTTATGTGAGGTTTGTTGTTTGTGGTGAAAGTTCTTTCATTTTACATAAACTAAACACCACAACATTTATATTATGCTTAAAACTCTAGAAAAATGCAAACAGTCTCAAATATACAGGTCTACACTCGAACAATTGATTTTAGAGAATTTAGAAAAGTCAAGAGTTATAGTGAATTTAAATAGTTGTAAACTTTTATTTTGTATGAATTTAAAATTTTAGAAAAATCTAATTCGATGTACTTATTTTTTCTAATGATTCCTAAATAGCAAAACAGAGAAGTAGTTGGTAAATTAACAAAGTTGGACTCTTAGGGTATATATCAATAACCATTCAAATTAATTTATGATTTAATTATAAACAAGTTAGCTAGAGCAGTAAAACAACATTGTAATAATGTAGAATACAATAAAATAAAAGAAAAAGCTTTTATAAAGTTATTTCAACTTAATACTTAAGAACTTAGAATATGTAGTGATGAAGTTACGTATTCTAATTCTTAAAAAGTGTGAGTTAAATGAAAGATCATTACGATTAGCACTAAAAGGCACAATGGATGCTGAAGAAGATCGTAGCGGATCAGAAAATGCATTCCATCCTGCTAGTGTCTAATAAATCTTTTTCTGTATTCTAGAACTTGAGCCTGAACAAAAATTCAAAAATGATTAATTCATAAAAAGTTCGAAAAATATTCATCATTTACTAAAAATCAAGTTTAATAAGTATATATTTTATTCGATAAAAGAACGCCCAAAACTTTTTCTTAGATTTTAGGATTCAAAAAGTATTTTCTGACTGAGACCCTTTAATAACGTCATGATATCCTTTTGAATGAAAAGAATCAATTTTTGAGATACGTTTTTTACTGGTTGTGATATTGGGTATTTTGGTACTAGTTAAAAAAATATATTTACGTTCCAATAATAACATTATTTCGCAAATATACAGGTACTTAAAATCTAAATTTTAAGTTCCTCGGATCATCGTTTTAAGAAATTTTACCGTATTTAATACATTTTCCCAAATTATGATTCTTTTATAAAATAATCTTTATAGAAATATTTTTCATACAAAAATATAAAAAATTTCCAAATTTTTTTTTTGCAATTTTTTGTCTAGAAGCTGAATATATAAGTATTTGGTATCAATAAACTCATAATTTTGTGTAATGACATCTGATAGAAATTAATAAAATGCAATCGGAACCACTTCAGATTCTTTAATAACATCCTCAGAACTAGTGGTATCACAACCAATTCTGACACTAATGGAGTAGAACTTTGTTGTGATTCTAAATTCGTATGAATTCTACATCACTTCTGAGAACACATTACTCCTAGAACTGTTTAAAAAACTTGTAAAAAAAATTTCAAAATTTCCAAAACAAAAAAAAAAAAAAAAAAAAAAAAAAAATCGATTATTTACAAAATTAAATTGATTTTCTGTGTTTAAGATTTTGATTTTAAAAGTGGCCTTTAGGAAATAGCCCATTAAAATAAATAAAAGTTCTACTAGTTCTGAATGTGACAATTTCGAACAAAAATTATTATCTAAAAAAACTAGTTCTAAAACCGTTCCATAGAATAGGTACTGGCTAGCTAACACTTCCACAGAACTAGTTCTGGAGGTGACAATTTCAAACCAAAATCATTGGTCGTAACGACAAAGTAGAACAAGTACAGGATATTTTCTTGTGTTCTTTAACTAGTTGTAGACTTAAAACTTTTAAAAATTTTAAACGAGTAGAAGTATTCTTATAAAGTTTTGGAAAAATATAGATAAACTTATCTATATGCCATTTTTTATTTTACCAAAATACCCAAAATCCCAAATTCTGATTTTTTCATTTAAATTCTAAGTGGGCTTCTTCAGAAAATATTTTTGTGTTTATCTAACATATAGAGGTATTTAATTTTTTTTTTTTTTTATCCCAGCGTTTCATTTTGAGAATTTCACAAATATAAAAGAATTGTGGAAAATTTACAAAGTTTCGATAAAACTTGTGACAAGACCGTTTCCCCAGCGCCTCTGGATTTGTTTTACATGCATCTACGTTAAGATTCCTTTTGAAGACATAAAAAAAAATTGTATAGCCCAGAATAAGAAACAAATTTTATAAGTGAAAAAATATTGCCACTTTTTTTTTTTTTTTTTAAATAATAATAAATAAAAATTAAAAGAATAGAATAGAATATGAAAATTTTTAAATGCTACAACTTTAGATTATAATAAATTTTCATCGGATCTATATTTTTATATGCTTCTGGCAGTGATATTATATAGAATTTTGTAGGAAAACTGTTAAGTAGTTTCAAGTACTTTAAGAGCCATTATTAAGCCCGCCAAGTTACAACATCAAGGCTAAAATTAAGAGAAATATTTGTTTCGACCGTTTCTCTTAAGCTAAATGAGATAACTTATAAATGCTTTTATGAACTTACTAGGAGTATCTAAATATAAAATCTGTTAAGTCATAAATGAAATTTTGATGATCTTTTTAAAAAATTATGGCAAATTAAAATTAATGCATGTAGAATCAGTTCACTATAATCATTTCGTGCAGGGGACGCGAAAGTTATAGCGGTTTTAAGTTGAACATATAAAATATTTTAAAAACTAGAATATTATCTATAAATCTGGTAAAAATTGCGCGTAATATAGAAACTTTCTGAGTTATTAAAATAACATTTATGATATTTTCAATGTGCACAGAAAAAAGTAAAAATGGACTTCAATTACGAAATTTGTAGTATTAATTAATTTTTAATTGATTTTGCTCCAATGATCAAAATGATAATATTAATAACTAGAATAATTGATATTATTATTACTTCTTTTCCTTAAATAGATGCAATGAGATGAAAATTTTAGAAAATTTACTTAAATTTATTTTATTTCTGTACTTTTATAGACAAATATTTAATTTTTCTTTATATTTTATTAACAGATGTCAATTTATTAAAAAACAAAACTGTAAATCAATTAGAAAATTAATTATATTAATAAATCATATAATTAAATTCCAATATAAAGTTAATTAATAATTTTATTAAAAAATTATTTTAAATAATTTTTTCTGTGTGTGATATTTAGGGTTTAAAATATTAAAAATTTCTTTATAATAAAAATCGCGATTCTCAAAAATTTTGAGATCAAATATATATCACCCAGCAAAAGTAGGTTTGTAAGGGAGAGATAAAAGAACTCTCCCTTACCAACCTGCTTCAAGAAGGCATGATTTTTGTTCGTGATGTCCCACTTGGTAGGGATCTTTGCTGCGCTACATACATGCCTTTATTATGCGCATTTTAAGGCATCATAGATGTGATGATTTCATGCCTCTTTTATGTGCATCTTTTAGAAATCCCAGAAGCTGTGAAATCATGCCTTGAATTAAAATAATGCATTTATAAAAAATATTATTTTTTTTATTTAATATTATTTTTTATTTGATTTGTTTTATAAAAATTTAAAAAGAAAAATCGACAATTTTTTAAATCAGATCATCAACTGGCCTTTTTATTGGGGGAATCCTTAATTATTTAATCTGCAAAAAAAATTATAATAATAAAAAGTTATATTACTTAATAGAAAAAAATTAACATAAAAACATAAGATTATGTTATACGTACCGTATATTAAAAAAATAAATAACCCATTGTTTTTTCTCTAATAGTATTTTTTTTTCTAATCGTATAAAAACAAAAACACAAAATTTCTACAAAAGTCAAACTGAAAATTAAAAAAAAGTAATAAAACACAAAATACGTTACAAAACATGTAATTTCTTGTATATTATAAAGAAAACTAAAAACAAAATACATATTTAGAGCTTTATTAATTTAATAAATAATATTATTTTGTTAATATAATAGTTATTTAAAATAAATATAATAATTTTACTTACAATTTTAGTATAATTTGTGTACATTATTTTTTCCGACTTTCACGAACAAACTTACCTCTTAACACTTTGAACGTTCGATCACAACTAATCAACCCAATTGAAAATATTGCATCATCCAACTTAGCAGAACTTTTTGTATTAAATTACAAATAAAAATGGGGAGAAGAAAGTCATTCGCTTACAATCCCGCATCCAGGTAAGCGAGAGAGGATGCAATTCGGTAAAAAAATATGAACCCAATGTAAATTTCTCGCTTCCTTTTATAGCTTACTCAAATGCGCATTAATGATGTGCTATCGGCAGGCATGAATAATTTTGCACTGCTTACCAGTACCTAAAAAATTTTTGCTGGGTATGTTCAGTAATCCATGCCATTCCATATAAAACTCTGAATTTTCCTCGTGAAAAACTGACTTTTGGAAAGATTTTCGCTCTTGTTTACCATAATTTGATACTATCTACCAAGTTGACTATTTCGGGCACATCAACGAGATATAGCGCAAAATACGCAAAATTCCAGCAAGTATCAATCTCAATCCAAAATTTTGTAATCGTTTGAGCGACACACAGACACAGCTCAAAAAACTGAAAAATTTAAAAATCCAGTATTTAACTGTTGAAAATCTGTACAAAAAAGATATATGTGTGTATAATTTATCCACAAAGTCCAGTTAGTTTATGTATGATCGAATGACATCAAAAAATATAAAAACACGCGAACAAAAAGTGAAGAAGAATGCGAAAAGTTTTTGAACCTTTAACAACAATTGTGATTGTAAAATGAAACCTGTGGTGCTAAAATTAAGTAGGTTGAAAGAGGATTGCAGAGAACTGTATGTGTTCACAAGACCAATGATGCTGATCCATAGTAAATCCTCAATAAAGAGAGAAAAAAAAACAAAATAAAAATAAAAAATAGAGTAAAATAAGTATATATAAATATAATAAGTTTCTTAAGCTCCACATAGTGGGTTCTCCTCTTAACAGTCAATTCTTTGATTCTTTGTCAATCTTGTTACATGTATCTTTGTTGCCTTAATAAATTTCAAGATCTTTAATGGACTTATCCCTCTTAATTCTTTCAGATTCTAAAAAAAAAAAATCAAAACATTTAAATTTATAGCGTGATATAATGTATCCTCTTTCTCCTTGCTGCACCATCTGCAGTTATTATCATCATATACACCAATTTTCTTAAGCAAATATTTTTAGTCATTATGACCCGTAATAATACCTACACAGAGAAAACAGATTCGTTGCTGCAACCGAATTTATTGCCAATCGAATTTAGGCGGTTGCATGTACTATCAAACAAGTTAGTTGTAATTATCATATATTTCGTTCCTTAACACCTTAATATTCGGTTAGCATAAATGAAAATATCTGTGAATTAAATTGAAATGGGCACAAATAATTCGGTTGCAGTAAACGAAAAACTTTTTTTATGTAATTTGCTGCATTTTTTTATTTATTTATTTATATACATATATATAAATAATATGTTCTACCATTAAATAAAAAAGGCATCAATTTATTCAATCGTGATGAATGACTTCCTGAAAATTTAAAAATATACATATATATTCAAAAACATATCAACTACTAAAACAAATCAAACCTTATGATTAAAGATAGTTGAACTGACGACTCTCCATAACAACTCCATTTATCGCAAATCCAATAGTCGAAAAATTGAGGTGCACTCTATAAAATTTTGGGAAATACACATTTTGGAATCCATTGTCTACCCACTAAAAACAGACACAAATATGTACAAACATTTTTGAAAACAATTTAAAACGTATATACTTACCTAACTGTAATACTGATAACGTACGTCTACCTTAGCTGAAGACTGCCGGTTAATATTATTGCAATAATTTTTTAATTATATTTCTAATGCATTCAAACAAATTTGATTAAAATTCTTTTCATATTTTATTTTATTTTATTTTATTTTTTAAAATGTCAATTTTACATTAGCGTTTACTGCAACTGAAAATATATTTATAATTCTATATAACAGAGCAGGATCGAATTATTGATTGCCACTACTAATTGTTTTCTTCCAAATAAGAGATTAGTTTGGTTATGTCTGCCAAATTGGAAAAATTTATTTTACAAATACACAAATTGGCTACATTGAATAATACTACAATTATTGGTACCATAATTTCATGATAATTATGTTTTCACTCGCCTAAATACTAAAATTATGTTTATTTAAATTCTTTTTATTAATTATAATAAAATATTGGGTAATATCATTAAAAATCTATTATTGTAATGGTTTTCCAACCAATCTTTTTTCTGTGTGTACAAACGTTCTCAGTTCATTTCTTTCCATATCCAGGACTTTCCTATATGTATTGTTATCCCTTGGTTCTTATAACGCCTTTGTCTGCTTATATCTCCAAGAGTAAGCCCAGAGGGTATCAGCTTCCAGTTTGAATTTATCTCTTATTTTCCGATATTTATAATCTAGTCCAGGATAAATGTCTTCACGTGTGTTATACGGTTACATATCTGCCTCAGTTCGTGCTAATTCATCAGCTATTTTGTTACATTGAATATTATTGTAACCCGGTTTTTTGATATTAAAAAGTGTTGTTTGTTGAGAACTTGTAGATTTCAGCGATAATGGCTGATCAGCTTTGACCTAATATTCCTTTTAAAATGTGCTCTTATGCTAGCCTGACTATCCATGTATATCGCTTCTAAACATCGGTGTCGTAGATATTAATCTTTCTGATTCAAATACTGGAAAGATTTCAGCTTGTAAAATGCTTCAAGTGTTGTTCAGTCTTGAGCTGTGTTTAATACCTAACTATTCACAGAAAACCCCACTTTCCATTCCATTATCTTTCCTCGAACCATCAGTGTACACCTCAATACCTACTATGTTACGATTATTGGTCTTCCTGTCTTCTCTTGGCAGTATAATCGCTGTAATCTCCTTATTCCATTGAGTTTCAGTTGTCATGTAATGTATGAATAAATATTCATAACTAAATTTTCTAATTAGGGATTAATGTCTATTATCTCTAATTACCAGTTGTTCATTTTGACACAACCTTATTTGGGTCTTTAAAACGTATTCATTTATGTAGAAATGTTATGCTCAACGCTATAACCCTGTTTACGCGTTCAATGAAAGAAACATGCGATTTGGTCTCCAAACAATGCGATAATTGGCCTCCAAACAAGCGATCCTTGTGTTAGTATGGGTCAAACAATTGTCTTATATATCCAGTAAATTAAGCTTGGTTTAAAAGCCCAAGAATTGCACTTTATTACTTTAGAGTCTTGTGTTCTGTAACCAGTTTGTTTAAAATATCATTACCACAAAACTTATAAACGATTTAGGTCAGATTCAGCCAGGTTAAGAATGTTTGATAACAGCCCATTTACAAAGAAATTTTTTTATTAATTTTACATAATTTTTAAAAATAAAATCCTTAAAAAATTCAATGAAGAGAAAGCGATTATTTCCTCAATTGGATTTATGGCCACGTTAAAATAATTTTTAAATATTTTTAAAGTTATAGAGCTGCTACAGTTTTCAGAATTATAATTAATGTTATTCTGGTAGATTCTTGAATGCCTTCCTCTATATATTCACTAATTTTTATCCAAATCTGAGACCAAGGGTAAATATTTATTCAATTTATTTCAATATGTTTTAGTTATTACTTACTGCCTTTTTTCGAGTGTAGAATCAAACACAATGGAAAATTCATTAACACTAATGCTTACACATACATTTGTATATTATTTTGAACCCAGAGACATAAACAATGACATAAACACATATTGCAAACATAAACTGTTTGCAATATGTGTCCGGATGACTGGTTGGTTAGTTGGTCTCATCTTAGAATGAAATATCAAAATTTTGCCTATTTCAAAGAATATATTTACGGCTGCTACCAAATACTAACACTCAAACATTTTTAAACCATGTGCTGTTCGGTCAGTCGTCTATTTACACTTTGTTTTACATAGAAAAATGACTCGTCTCTAGTAAATGGACATAAATATAGTGATGGCTTTTATGTCTTCTACTTATTTCCTATGCAGCCATTGCATGTAAATAATATTGTCCACTTGTAGTCACATCAACACATACATATGTTTGTATGTAAGTAAATATGCTGCATATGTGTTGATATTGTTGTTATTACAATATAAGTGCATAGTTTTTTTTTTTCCTTTGTTGTACATTTTTATTGAAGTGCCAGCTAAATTCGCATAAAATGAAAACACGCTGTCTACAACGTTTTCTACAAGTTTTATAACTTTTGTTGTAGCAATTTTTTCTCTAGCAATTGTTTATTTACGTTTGTGTTATTTTTTTCCATCATTTTCTATAGCCACTAATGTTGTTCTTGCTGTTGTTGTTTGGTATTCCACTACATGCAAGTAGTTGAGGTTGAGGTTCTTTTTTGCTTCTTGTTGTTGCTGTAATGTATTGTTTGGTTCTTTAGTATAGAAAAAAAATCAGCTGAATGCCAGACAATGGCATACAAAAGCTCATGTAAAATAAGGATTTAATGCCGACTTGCAACATTTTACGACCATGGACACATTGCTCTAGAAACTATGTAAATTAATGTACAAGTACTAAACATAAAAAAGTATAAGCAAAAAAATGAAATTTATATTTACCATTTTACTTACAAACATACACACACATACATATTCTTATGTACTCACACATAAACATTTGCATAAGTGTTGCATTAAAAGTACAGGAAACTAAAGTAAAATTAACAAAATGTTTTACAAACCGTGGATTGTGGGTTCCAACATTGTACATGTGTGTGTGTATGTATGTATGTAAGCAGAGCTCTTTTACCAGTAATAAAACAAATCAAATGGGATTTTAGGAAACTTTTTCCGGTATTATCTACTTACATAGTTTGCAATAAAAACAAACTTTGTTTTACAATTGAAAAATTTGCTTTAAACTTAAAACGAAAATAGTCAAGAAATTCTTAAAAACTGTTAAGGAATAATATTTATTTTTTCCCTTTTTACTTCATTTATAAAGTTGTGAAAAGTTTTTAATCACTCTAAAAAATCTTGCAAAGAAAGTGCCAAATATCTTAAAGCCAAATTTTGTTTAATAAAGTTTTAAATCTAAAATGAAGTAAACTGTTATTGAATGTTTGGTATATTGTGTTTATTTTCTTTACAAGTTTTAGTATTTATTATTTCTAAAAAAATTGTTTTACATTTGAATATAACTAAAAAATTAACCTCTAAAAGATAATTTTTGATTTACGAAAAGATCGTTATTTTTCTAGCACATTATTTTAGCGACAAGCCAATCTAAGGACTGTTCACGAAATTTAGGGCATTCTATCCAGCATATAAAAATTAATCCAATAGGTAAATGCTTTTAAAATTTTGTTTGTTTAAAGTCCATTATATTCTAGTTTTGTATTTAAAAGAAAAAATATTTTTTTATTAATTTTCAATAAAATATTTTATATTTTTTCTCCATAAGAATTTTGTTTTGTTTCCGATTACTTTTTTGTTGGAATGGGTCCACTTATTTTTTAAATTCCTTAAATTTGTTTGAAACTATTCAGTTTCTTTTTTGTTAAAAAAAATATATATAATTTATTGTTATTTCTAATGATAGAAAGGAATATTTTCTGACGGCAATAATTTGCGTACATTTTTCTGTCAAAAGTGTCATTTGTTATGAACGAAGTGCTTTTTTCCTATATGTACAAATGTCTTGCCAGACCAAAAGTTTATTCGACTATTTCGATTTCTTACATGATATTTATCTGATGATTTCCCATAACAACTGTGATTAAGCTTTCAGAAAAAGTCATCTTGTAGTCACCCTGTGATAACACAAGATCAGCTACAGGGTGTCAAATTTGACTACCTCGAATATGTAAAAGTTTAAAAAAACGTAACTTCTACAAATGAAGTCCAATGAAGATTTTTATATTTATGTAAAGTGCTTGATAAGATAAAGATAGAAATAAGCTAAGTTATCTCTTACAGATAAAAAGATACTTACACTTGAATTTTTGATTTTTTGCCTCGACTTTCTTTCGTTTTTCGGGAATAAGTCCTGAGGTATATGAGGTAAGAATTTTTTAAAGATATTTTGTAATTTATTATATATTTCAAAATAATAAGCTGAAAGAATTTTTGGATTATCTTAATTCGTCTAGACGTGAAAAATATTTAAAGTCAGCACTCTGAAATTACTATGAAAAATGGCTATTTTTTACAAAAATATAGTAAAATTCTTTCACTTTTTTCTCAAAGCTCCGTTAAAGAAAAAAATTTCTTCTTTATATATTTCAAATGATAAGGCTTCATAAATGTTTAATAAAGAAATTTTGAATTGATTTATGTTTGCACCCTACATCAGGCATTGGTCGAAAATGATGAATTTTGGAAAAAGAGTAAAATTTGTTTCGATTAATAAAAAAAAATGTCACGCGAGTTTTTTTTTTTTTAATTTATTGACGATATTTTATCAGAAAATAGATTTAGAGCGATTTGATACTAAATTGCTCCCCGCCCGGCCAAAAATCGGACTTCATTTGTAGAAGTTACGATTTTTTTAAACTTTTACATACTTGAGGTAGTCAAATTTGACACCCTGTAGCTGATCTTGTATTAACACAGGATGACTACAATATGATTTTTCTGAAAGCTTAAGTCCTCTTCTGTAACTCTTCCATACATTTCAATTTAATCCGAGCGGTAGTTTTGGAGATACAGATTTATTACCAAAAAATTTGCGTTTGACCCCACTGTGCGATGCTGTAAAAAAAAATCACAAAATCATTTTTTTATTTTTCTATGTAACTTCCACTAATTTGTGAATAAAATCAAAACTTAGGCATTAATTTTAATGAAATATGCCCTGTTTTATTTGCAACAAATTATTCTTAGAAGATGGGCTTAATATTTGTATAACTCTTGACTGTATTAAAAAGTAATACAAGAGCGTCTTGAAATTAATTTGAATCAAAAGTTTTAGTTATTTTTTTAAACAAAATTGTCCAAGCCGTTTTTGACATATGCTTATATATATAGAGCAACCTCCTTTGTTTTACATATCGCGAACTGGAGTTAATTCAAAAAAAGTGGATTAGAATTTATAAATATTTTATAAATGTGTATCCTTCGAATCTTTGAAGTATTTTTAAGAAAAAATCTGACGTCCTGGAGAAAAACTGAGTACGCAGTTTTACTTCGTATGGTCTCTAGTTTTATGCGTATATCGATTTTTTTATGAGTGTAAATTACTGTCACACGGTGTTCTTTAACAATTACATCCAATAATTGCTTTACATCTGCTCCAGGCTTCCTTGTTTTATTTTTAATGCCGATGGAGTCCGTTGTTTTAGTTGAAATCTTCATAAACTTAAACTCCGGGTTTGCTCTAGTTGAGACTTGTATGTTGAAGTCAATATTATGATGTAATAACCTCAACATTTCTAGAATACACTAATTTTAAACTTTGATATAATGGTTGTTTGTTTTCATATTTCATGAAAAAAAAAAAAAATAATAATAATAAATAAATAAAAAAATAAAATAAAAATTCATATATTTTTTTTTTAATATTCTACAAAATCATTCACATATATAGACCGATTTGAGAAATAAAAGTTTTTGTTTAAAAATCGTCAGTTTCTCCCATACAAAAACATCTTAAATGCAACCTTTTTTTTTATCGATTTATTAAACATTTTGGGAAATATACCTGTAACTTTTAATTGGCTGATTTAATTTATATACAATTTCACACAGGCATAGAGGAAGACTTTTAAGTTTGGAAGGAGGATCCTTTATACATCTCAGAAGCGGAACTATGGGGGATAAAACTAGGGTACATCTGGCATAAAAAATGTTTAACCAATTGCCGAATTTTATCCTACTCGATTTCAAAGATTTTTAAAGCATGCTTGTATATACTATTTATTTTATATATTTTATAACATTATAAGAATTTGAAATTTTCAACTATCTATCTATATTAAGCTCATCATTTTTGACCAATTTTATTGCATTTTTTAATAAAAGAAGATTTGAATTAGATTTTAACTGAGTCTAAAAATAAACGATTTTGAATTAGAAAATTTTTCAAAAATTAAAAAAACGAACAGACGTACGGATATCAGAATCCTCTACAGAAAAATATTCTTAAAATTTCATCCAATTCCACAAAACACCCTTCTTTGAATTAGACGCCATTTTCGATCACTTTTACCCCAGGGAGCGTTATTGTCAAACGTATGAATGATATTAATTCTATTAATGTTAATCATACGTACTATTATCTTATTAATCAATGTACAGAAAAATTTGGATTACGAACGAAATTTTCTGTTCTTCTTCGCTTTTAAAAATTGTTTTGAAAATTTAAAAAATTAAATTAAATATTTTAATAAAATTAGTTTCTTTACTTTTAAAATTTGAGTTTAAAAAACAATCCCAAAAATTTGTTTAATTTGTGGTTGTGAAGAAGATCGTTATTTTACAGTTGCAAATCATTCGGTAGATTGATATGTGAGTGAGAAAAAGTGTATTGTTGAAAAAAATATGTAAAAATAAAAGGATAATGTGTAAACATATGTAACAAGGTATGTGCATTAGGGGTATAACTTTTTCCTTTTTTTTTTTTGCAAATATCAAAATGGACCTAGCATAGTCAAATAGGCCATCGAAAATTATTTAAAAAAATGTTATTACTTTTTCGCGGTTGTCAAAAAAATTCACCCAAAAAAACGCGGTAAAGTTTGGAAATCAATCATTTCAATGCAACAGCGAAGAATCATATGCACACATCTTGGTATTAAAGTAGTACAGAACATTTATCCAACAACATTTTTCACTTTACTATTTTACTTTATTAATAATATATTTAAAATTTGTTATTTAAAATTGATTTTATTATTTCAAAACTTAAACTGTAATGCGAAATATGTGAGTTTGATTTTTTAGGTTAAGAACATGTTTTTTTGGTCCATACCTAGCCTGTTTATTTTACTTTTAGCCTCAAAATTTTCGTTTTAGATTCTATCCTATTTTTTTTAGCCTTTTTGGATTCTTAAAATTTCGTTAAAAAGGCAAAATTTTTTTGTTATTTCAACAAAGATGAAAATAATTTCTTATTTTTTTATCAATTTTATTTTTACAGAATCATGCATTTAAAGCTTTTTGTGTATTAGCCCGCAGAAAAGATCGGGATTATTTATATTTAAAATAATTTCGACTGTGGCGCTTCATCATCCAAATCAATAATTGAACTCATTTTATGGATTTGTTTCATCAATACTTATAATTATTATTTAATTAATTATAATAATCGTAGAAACTGTTTATGAATACAATTAAAAAAATATTATAAAAGAGAAAAATCACCCAAAAATTTAATTCCTTTCAAAATTCAAAAAAAATAGGTAATTTTTCAAACTATGCTATTTTTATTGAACAATTTTGTTGGCGATCGCTCAGTATTTTATTTATACATTTGTTACAATATCAACAATAAGTTTTAAAATAAAAATGTTAGCTTTTTTCTGGCTTTATTTTTAGGGGCATTTAGCCTTTTCTGACCTTTTTTTAGCCTATTTTTTTCTCACCTCCTGGCAACACTGGTTGTCAACAAGCAAAATAAGTTTGGAAATGAATGACACTGTAGCCGATATAAATGACGTTTCTTTAATTTTTTTCATAATATAAATTTTAATCATTAAAAAGATTCTCTACAAATATTTATCGATGACCCAGAAAATATAAACTTTGTGGGGTCTTAAAACATCCCTTTGACATGTTACACACGGAATGACAAAATCAATATACCTCCCATCTTTTTGATGGTGAGTATAAAAAGGAAAAGCGTCAAAATGTTGATCAAATATTTTTGTCCTTGAATTATTTGAACACAATTTCGCAGAATTTTCACCTTATATGGAGGTGGCGAACAACACCCATTTTTAGTTTCAAAGTTTATATCGATCCTCAAATTATTTATTCAAAATTTCGTTATCGTACATGCTTTTGTTTAAGAAATATCAGCAGAAAAGTACGAAATGAACACCCTGTGTTTCTAGTTTCTGTTTATTAACCGATTTTGCCCATTTTCAATCCCGAACAAACCTTATATAAAATAAATATTTGTGCCAAATTTCGTCCCCCTACGTTGTCCCGTTCGAGCCCTATCCTGCTTTCAACAGACGGACAGACGGACGACATAGCTAGATCGACTCAAAATCTTACCAGGACCCAGAAAATATATACTTTGTGGGGTCTTAAATGATTCCTTCGACATGTTACACACGAAATGACAAAATCAATATACTCCCCTTTTTTTTTTTTTTTGATGGTGGGTATAATAAAAGTCGTTTTAAAAATTGGGGCTAAAGTCGCTGTTATGTTCGAATCAAAAGCACGAGCGTTCTTCCTTCTCTGATATTAATACAATAATAATTAAAAATGAGCAGTAATTAACGCTTGCTGGAAGTTTGCAATACATATATTGCATTCTTTTAATTCTCAGGTTCTGTTATTAGGTATTTATTATTTTTTAAGAACCAGGTTCTTAGCAAAGATCAAGTTTAAGTATTTTAGAAAATGATATTCATATGATATGTTAAATGAGTTTGGATCTATTTAAATTTATTTGTATACATGTTTTCTAAAATAATTTTAATTTATAATTTTATACGTAAATTTATTTCTCTCTTTAAAGTTTATTATAAAATCCATTCAGGGTTTTTTTTATCCTGCAAATCGTTTTATTTCATTTTATAAGGTTTGTTTTATACTATTTTTATGCCAAAGTACTCATAGCCAAAAACATATGTTTTTATTGCTATAAAATGGAAAAATGTTATAGTTTTTTTTTCAGTTGTCTTTGTTTTTCTTGCAATTGTACAAGTCTGAATGGTATTGTTATGGAAGTGTATGAAAAACCATTTTATTACTTTTATATGAATGTTAACAAATGAATATTGTTGTTGAAAATGTAAATATAAAATGTGGTATTTTAATATATTTAGCTGGGTTTTTACAAATAATATTTTTTTACATTAGTTTTTGTGTGTTTTAAAAGGGATTAGGTATAATATAGTTCATAAGCTATTTTAAATATGTTTTAAGGATTAATTTAAAATACGAAAACATTTTTGTTTTTCTTTTTTTTATAAAATATGAAAATATTCTTAAATAATTTTATTTTTATCAGCTGTATGATTATAGTAGTATATAAGAAGGGTATTCTTTTTAAAAAAGTATATTACAATTTTTTATAAATATATTTTAAATAAATACCTAATGACAGCTTTAAATGTTTTATGGTGAAAAAAGTGCTATTATCGCTTTTATTTGAATATCATCCTCTTACTGTTGAGTATCAAAAATGAAATCCTATAAAAACAGTATCAACTGATTGTACATGCTTAACATGTGTTTGCCTTTAAGCGCATGCCAAGCAAAAACAATATACGGAAATAAACCTACAAGTAACAAATACATTCATATACAACATACATACAATATTATACAAATAACTTGCTCATCTTTTTCCGTTTAGAAGATAAACTTACACATACATAGACAATCATAAACACTCAGTTTTATATGAATAATGATGACGAGAATGTCTGGTCTTGTGCTATACTTATATTTGCGCCATTGAAAATACAACGTGGTGTATAAAGATGATGAAGAAAATATATGAGGTCAAGCCTAAAATTAACTACATTTGTTTTTATAAAATCAAAATAGTATTTAAATTGTCTTTATTTCACCTTTAGAACAATTTGTGTTAGGTCCAAATAATGTAAATGATTAAGATGGCTATTAAGAAATTACTTAAACTATAGATCAGGGGTTCCTAGCTCTTCATTCTTAAGGGACCCTTTTATAAATTTTGGATTTTTCGCTGACTCCTTGTCACATTTTGATATTTAGTATATTAGTAATAAAAATACTTAAGACTTACTTATTTTAAATAAAGTTGCGTTACCAAAATAGATTCAAAGTCAGTTTTGGCACACATTCTTGAAATTTATTGGGTGTGTCATCAATAAGCGCTTATTGAATCAAATTCAGTTAATTAAATTTACTGTTAGGATTGTTTAACGTCTCGAAGAATTTTTCTGTAATTTTTTTTTATAAATATCCTCATTTTGTATAAAAGGAAAATGTCTACTTCTGTCGTTAATTTGAGTAATCTCTTTAGCATATTTCCCTTCGAAATCAAACAAACGTTGGACTAAAATGTGTCAAAAGTGGCGATTAATTAAATTTTGAAATTTAAATTTATGTATTAAAGTCGGGTACCGAATAAAATAGACAAAATTATGTATTAATATCAATTAAGTAAAGTTAAACATTTTTTACATTTTTGAAAAAGAGTAAAAAAATTTCATCAACCTTCAGTGTATGTATTTATTTTAAATAAAAAGTCGTTTAAAGTAAAAATGTGAAACAAAACCATCAATTTCAGGTATTTAAGTGTACTTTTCTTCATGTATTTATAAATCAAATTTTGTCCTAATATTTTTTATTTTTTGGAAATTGTCCAAAAATACACTAATTTTCAATTTTCATAGAATGCAACTTAAAATGTTAACGGGATGTTTTTTCTGAAAAATAGTACATATTGTCCACTTTAATATTATGAAAAAAAAAAATCGTGCGCATATACATATATCCCGATTTGAGAATTATTTTTTTTAAACTCAAACATTAAACAGTAGAGCTGAATTGAAATTAATCTGTAACTTTACATGAAATTTCACATAGACGTAGCAGAGTACAGTAACATTTTGAGTTTAGAAGCAGGATCCTATATATTTTTCAAGAGTGGAGCTATGTGGGTTCAAAATATGATACTAATGTCAGAGAAAATGTTTAACCTCTAGCGAATTTTTGTTCCTTACCCGATTTCGAGGATTCACCTTAATAAATCCTTTAGAAAACATGATTGCATGTACTATTTCTCTTTTATATTCTTCGAGATATATTCATTTGAAATTTCAACAATCTTAACTTTGCAAGATGTTGGTTAAGTCTTTCCCATATAATATCCCAACATTTTCAACAGATTTTATCGTGTTTTTTTCAGTTTATTAAATAACGAAATTGTTTATCGAATAAAGAAAATTTGAAGTAGATATGAAGTAGATATCTAACATTAGAATTTTTTAAAAAAAAGTCTTAAAATTCCAAGAATATATATACACAGAAAAAAAGTTACCAATTAACAAATATATATAAAAATAATTCATTCAATTATAAACTTGTTTAAATTTGCACCTCTCACCAAAATAATTATATCAATTACTAAAAACTATAAAAAATACAAAACAGAAAAAAATTCCCAATTAATAAATTAATTAAATCAAGTAGTTGATTGGATGAATTAAAAATGTATATAGGATATACAAATATAGTTAAATTTTATTTTTATTTAATTTTTGCTTAAATTTATTAAAATTCAATGCAAAATGAAACAATAATGTTAACTGAAAAAAAAAACCGTAATAATTTTTTCTGTGTACATATATATTTTTTTTACTTCTTGCTTATATAAAAAACAAATTTAAATACTAAATGTTCGTATCACCTTTCCCTGAATTAAATGCCATTTTCGACCCAATTAACCCATGAAGAATATGTATAGAAGGACGGACATTATGATTCTACTAAAAAATGTTTTTTTGAATTCTAAAAATACATTTTTTTAATAACTAATCAATAGAAAAATAGAACGTGATCATCAAAATTCAGATATCACCTTTTCCTGAATTAAGCACCATTTTCGACTCATTTAACCCAAATATATAAACGGACGGACATTACCATTCAGCCAAAAAACATCTTATAATTATAAACGTGTTTTTTACCTTCTTAGTAATAAATAGTAAAATGAAACGTGAAAATTAAAGTGTTGGTACAACTTTTCCCTAAATTATGCATCATTTTCACCCCATTTAACTCTTATGTGTAGACGGACGGACATTACCATTCTACCGAAAAAAAATCTGAAAATTTTAAAACTAATTTTTTTTTTTTAGCTAATAATAAATACAAAAAAAATAAAACGTGATCATTAAAATATTGATATCACATTTCCCTGAATTAATCGCCATATTCGACCCCTTTTACCCCAATGTGCATCGGTATGAAGTAGTAACTTCTTATGTTCTGCATTTAAATCGTCACATAGGGCTTTAGGAATTCTATTTCTTAAGGCACTAGTTTTCTAAAATTTACTACGTCTATAGTAGTTTGAAGAGCAATTTTAAATATATCAGGTAAGGGTTTCGCAGCAAGTAATTGTCCCTGAATTATACAGTAAGATTTAAGAGATTTAGAAACCTGATCGCGAATCTATCATTGATTCATTTATATCTGTACACCTTTAGAAGTGGTAGGTAAAGGCTTAGTAAACAATAATTTTTCCATTATTTCACTTTCTGCAACAAATAAAATAAAAGTTGGCTGATATCAGAAATATTTGTCGTTTCACTACATTGCAGGCTAGAAATTCCTTAAAGAATTATGTGATAGATGTATTATTATGACTTTTTCTTTTCAATAGATTTTTCGCATCCAAATGAATGACACCTCTAGAATTCAGCTTTGGTATAATTATACTGTGACAAAAAATACCAAAAAAAAAAAAAAAATATCGTCCATTCCATGAAAGAACACCCAAGAATATTTTTTATGTGTTCCGATTTTAATAATATTTGGCATACGCATACCCTATGGAACCATTTAAATATCTCCATTTTTATTTTTTTTTAATTTTGAAAAATTCTCAATTTTGATTTTTCGAAAAGTAAAAAAAATCGATAAAGTGTCTAACTTTAAACACCAATATCTCTAAAAGTTGTTAATGGATTTTAATGGTTTAAATTGCATATTTAAGAAGAATATGTCTATTATAAATGTAGTAATTTAAAAATAATATTATCATTTAAAAATGCATTCATAATGCAAATGCAATTTTAGTATGCATTTTTGAAAAATTTATACCTTTTAAATTTTTTCTTTTGATATAAAAAACATTATTATGCAGATTAAGCAGATTAAGTGCTAATGTTTTATATAATGAACATATTTGTCTTCAATATTAAGCAAAAATATTTCAAATAAAAAGTGTAGAAATTTCTTAAAAATACATCCGAAAATTGCATTCTTTTCGTGAGTGCATCATTAGCAAAAAAAATTATTTTTGATTCATACAATATAATTTACAATATTTATCGTAATAAACTTTGTACTAGTTTTTAAATCAATAAAACCGAAGTATACTTGAGGAGTTATAAACATTTAAAGATACATATTACTAAAAGAGTATAACCAAAAAAAAAATTAAAAATCAAAATTTTTTGAAAAATTAAAATTTTTATATGAAAAAATTTATAGAAATTTTTTTAAAAAAATATTAAAAATAGTAGATTCTATTGTCCCAGAACAGCTATTTTGCATTTTATAGTAAAGATATTGCTTTTTAACATATTAAAAAAAATTAAAATCGAAAGGGTAGAAATTTTTCAAGAATGCATCCTAAAATTACATTTGCATTATGAATGCATTTTTAAATTGCAATATTATTTCTAAATTCATACATTAAAAGAGTACATATTTATCTTCTACATGCAGTTTAAATCATTAAAATCCACTAACAACTATTAGAGATATTGGTGTTTAAATTTGGACACTTTAGCGATTTTTTTTTTACTTTTTGAAAAATAAAAATCGCGAATAAATTCGCGAATTTTTCAAAATTTAAAAAAAATAAAAATGGAGATATTTAAACGGTTCCATAGGGTATGTGTATGCCAAATATTATTAAAATCGGAAGACATAAAAAATATTATTGATGTTTAAAGTTACACACTTTTCCGATCTTTTTGACTTTTCGAAAAATTAAAATCGTGAATAAATTCGCGAATTTTTTAAAATTCCAAAAAATAAAAATAGAGATATTTAAATGGCTCCATAGAGTATACGTATGCCAAATATGAACAAAATCGGATGACCCTCCGTCAAAAAATTGGCATTTTTTATAAATCTTTCATGGAATGGACGATATACATCATGTACAATAATTCCATACACATATTCAGTTTCCCTCGCGGACCCTCCGAAATGTTGCTACGGACCCCCATTTGGGAAACCTTGTTATAGATTTTAATTTTAATTTAAAAACATTAAAAAACCCAACAAATGTTTCTTTAAGAATCCTTTTTTGTATGCCTTCGTACTTAAAACAAATAAATAAAAGCCCAAACTTAACCCCAAATAACAAATTCAAATATGTATTATAAACACACATACACATCCATAAACAACACCATATAAAAATACATAAACACACATCCATACAGACAAAAAAAAAAAAACAAAAACCGGAAGGACGCCATAGTCAACATTTACAGCAGCAACAATAAAAACAACAAAGAACATAAAAATAAATTGAATAAAATCACAGTTGGATTGTTGTTTTACACACACTCTCTTACCTGCATTTACACTCACTTAAAGTATACACTAACACACATACAAATAACTCCAAGTGAACGAGTAAAAGAAAAAAATAAAAGAATTATTTCCATACAAAGTCTGAAAGTACTTTAACGTTGAAATGGAGATGCGCCAAAAATAAACTTGAATTATAATTTATTTGAGCTTTAGTTGTTTTTACTTTATTTTATTAACGTTTTTGTTACCTCTTAAGGAGACATATTTTTGTTTTATTATTTTTGTTGGCTTATTTGTTTTGTTATTGTTATTGTTTTTTTTTTTTAGCTTGTTGTACAAGAACAATAATGTTAAGTAAAGTGGTATTATAGGACTACAAGGTATTTAGGGAATTGTTCTTTTTTTTGTTTTTGCAAACAAAGAGCGTTTTGCAGAAACCACAAAAAAGAATGAGAAAAAAAAAGACAAATCTATAACGTTATAGTTTTGACCACTAAGTGCATTAAGTGAAAACCACAGAAATACCAAATAGTTAGTTGATTATAGTTAAAAAGAAAAAAATTTAAATGTATTCAATCTTTTATAGGTTTTAATTAAACATATGTTAAGTGTCCATAAACTTAATACTAATTATTAGAAATGTTTGAATCGGTAGACACAATATCTAAAAATTGATTTGTTTTTTAAATAATTAAAATTATTTTAAAATAAATTTAATTTAACAAATAAGTATCTTGGATTAGATCAGATTATAATGGACCTTCTGATACAGGTTACGGCAATAGCAATCTATTGGCTAAAATATACTTTATCACAAAACAAGTAATAACGAGCGCGAATATTCGGCCCGACCGAATCTATATACCCACCATCAACTTTTTCAAATTTTACGCTATATGGGAGGGGGCGGTAAAGTGGGCATTAAAGTGGGCGGACTACGCTCATTTTTGTTTCCGAGTTTACATTGGTCCTTGAACTATTTGAACACAATTTCGTTGATTTTCACCTTATATAGGAGGTGGTCAGTAAAGTGAGCGGACCACGCTCATTTTCGGTTTCCTAGTTTATATCGATCCCCGAACTATACGTACAAAATTTCGTTGTCGTACATGCTTTTGCTGAAGAAATATCAGCAGAAAAGTATAAAACGGACACCCTGTGTTTCTAGTTTTTAGCCCATAACTTTTTTGTTTATTAACCGATTTTGCCCATTTTCAATCCCAAACAAACCTTATATAAGACAAATATTTGTGCCAAATTTCGTCCCCTAAGTTGTCCCGTTCGAGCCCTATCCTGCTTTCAACAGACGGACAGACAGACGGACCGACATAGCTAGATCGACTCAAAATCTTACCAGAACCCAGAAAATATATACTTTGTGGGGTCTTAGATGATTCCTTCGGCATGTTTCATACAGAATGACAAAATCAATATACCCCCCATCTTTTTTATGGTGGGTATAAAAATATTGTCGGTCATCCTCGAACTACAGCATTTCCGATGTATACCAAAGTTTGGGGAGGAAACTTATATAGAACCTGGGGCCAACTCCTGACCAAAACATTAATAAGAATTTAATACAGTTCTATATAAAATATAGTTTTATTATATTATTTATGCGTTTATGATACTAACATTTGTATGGAGTTTATGCACATTAAAGTGATTTAAAATAACAAAATTCATTCTTAGCTATCTTAATCAGGGATACTACTCCTAATCATTTACTTCACCACATCAACATTTCTTCTCTATAAAACAATAATAATACTTTCATATTTAATTAATTCTGAAATTCATAGAATCATAAATTGAAAGTATAATTTAAATTTCTTTCTTTCTCTCTCTTTTTTTTTTTTTTTTTTTTTTTTTTTTTGTATAGCACAAAGTGATTTAAGCCCTGAATAACACACATCATGATTGTCTTCATCAGTAGTATTGTCATACCAAATACCTAACCATATACATTCACATGTGTATTGGTAAAAGTATGCAAAATGCTCATACTTATACGAACTGTCAGCCATTGTCTGATGCATAATTTCGAAATCGGAATACTTAAGTATTTTTAGCAGTTGTATTTAAATCTTTATGTTTTTGGCATGAGCAAATATGCCATGATGGATTTTCATTTGTTAACTGCTAAAGCTGCGTACTATGCACATTTTATACGAGTAAATACTCCATTAAAATTATTTCATCATTGGAATCATATATAGTATAAATACGGTACATTTTGTGGCACCAACTTATGCCACACATACACACACACACTAGTATACTTATGTTTGTATTATTATTTTATTAGTAACAACAGCAGCCACCTGAGCATCAGTGTATACATATATGCACAGTTATGCTAATGTGTGAATTCATAATGTATACATCCATAGGTTGTTTTAAAAGTATTTGTTACTAGTCCACATTTCTTTTGAAGACTCAGCATATCAATATATACTTATAATTTCAATGTCAGTTATGCACTTTGCTAAAACACGTAAAAATTTTCAAAACAAAAAAAAAAAATTTATAATTGTAAATACAGTACAAGCTCGGTATTCACGACTACTCATTATCGTGACGGCATAATTTTTAAAATTTCAGGTTCGTAACCTAAGTGAGAATAATCGCGATAGTTTACGAAAAAGCTAACGATTTCTCAAAAATTAGAGATTTAAAAAAAAATTTAAAAGCGGAAATTCCAAAATTTTAATCTGCGTGAATTACAACTTGCATAAGTCTTCGGTTTATCACATTTTAAAGCTAGAAAATTAATTAAAAAAGTTCGTACGTAGAATAGAAAATGGTCCTGGCAAACGTTGCACCTTAAAGAAAGCTGAGTACCCAAGAATGGAAAAAATTTAAAACAAAGGGAAAATGTTCCAATATCAGAAATGTTTTTAAAATCAAAGGCAAAGGAAGAATTGTTGAAGAAATTTAAGCGTCAACATGGAATTAGATTTTAAAAAAATAAGGACAAGAAATTGTCTTCGAAACCTCGTCTTATTGGTCCATTTGTGAAAGTGTTTAAGGATTACTTTGATGAGCATGGGTTGACTCTTCACCAAATCTACAATGCCGACGATTCCGGTTTATATTATAGAATGCATCCAAATCATGCTCTTGTCACATGTAACGAGAAAGCGGTTCCCGGAAGAAAAATATGTAAAAAGCGAATAACTTTTTGCGCTGTTCAAATACGAATGGCACAGACAAACTGAAATTGTTGGTTGTTGGAAAATCGAAAAACCCACGTGACTTTAAATGCTTTTTCAATTATCCTGTAATATACAACTCTAGTAATAACACCTGAATAACATTATTTATATTCAAGGACTGATTCCATCACGAACTTGTTACCTACGTAAATAAAAGTAAGTTGTTTATAAGTTAAAATATTTAGGTCCGAGAATTTTTGGCTTCAAAAGACCTGCCAAAAAAGTAATGATGGTTTAATTACAGCAATGAATCTACAACCCAATTGTACTGCACTCATTCAACCGTTAGATCAAAACGTTATCAACTTGGTGAAATTAAATTCTAAAAAACAACTGCTCTTACACTTGCTTGGCGAGAAGGGAACAAATTTGGAACTCAAACTAAAAAGCTAAAATCTCAAAAATGCAGTTCAGATTCTAACTACGTCCTGGGATAAAATATCAGTGTCCAACGCTCGAATTCGGTATTAAATATTTTACAAAATCTAATACAGCAAGAAAAGGAAAATCTTTCAAAAGGAAGATATTGGTATATTGGTACACTTGTAGCTCGAATTGGTATGGAACTTTTTTTTTACGAATGCTGACATAAACAATTGAATTAAAGAAGAATTTCATGTGAAAAGTAAAGAGGACGAAATGGAATTATCAGATATGAAATCGGAGTATTTATACGATAGTGGTTATGAAGAAAACAAAATTAAAGTTGACGATTGTATAACATTGATAAACATATACCTACAATGGGCTTTGAAAAATGATAAGCCGACAATAGCACTATATGAACAACAGCTGTTATTTTAAAAAGTAATTTGCCAAAAAAGCCACTCAAAATTTCCAGCTTCCTTCAAAATATTTAAAATGTAAATATATCAATAAAAACAATACACTGTAATTGTAATTGTAAATAATTTGAAATTAAAAATCAATATTTTGATGTAGTAAGGACATAAAAAGTAGTAAATTTATTATTTTTGTATCCAACACGTAAAAAGATTTTATTAGTTAAAATCTTATTAGTTAAAATGTTAACCACAAAAAAAAAAAAAAAAAAAAAACTTTATAAATGAAATCCGATGTACTTCATTGCCCCTGTTGATGCAATTATTAATATTTTCTTTTCATATTAATAATTAACTTCTCAACATCTTAAGATTAATTTACATTACTCTCCTTGTATCAACCCGTCCTTTTTTATTTCAATTGTGAATATTGATAAGATAATTATTTCGACAAAATCTTAAAACATTCTCTGTAATAGTTCTTTTGATTAATAAATAAATTCCTTATATGGGAGCTACAATTCCATCTGGAGCTACGCGTCCTATTTTCATCCCAATAGTGGAAGTTAATAAAAAAATTTAACTCCACAAAATCTGGAGACTCTCATTGTGATGGTTCCTTGGATATACGATAATTAAGATTTATTTTATATGGGGGCTATTGCTCCCACAAGACCTATTCATCGTTTGTGAGTAACGATAAACAAATTATTCCCACGCAATTTTCAGACTTTCGTTATAACAATTATTTAGGTATGCCATAATTAATATTTCGTTTTCGGGAGGGCGGGTTATTCTTCTTCCTGATCCTATCGAAAAATAAGAAGAACGTGAAAAAAAAAATCATCGAAGAAATGTTTGGGAATTTTTGGTGGGGATTTCTCACCTTATGCGATCGAAAATCTTGAATATAAACAAATTTAAATTAACATATTGCTTTTAGTTCATAACAAAACCAGTATATATTAGTATTTCCATCATTTTCATTAAGAAAATCATTTGAATACATCTCTCGTATCTCATACACATAAAAGCGAAACGTACAACAATGAAAAAGTGTTGCAAGCATCACAAATGAATTAAACAGACTAACAATAAAATCCATAGTAGACAGGCCAAAAAAATAAATACACACCCAAACATACCAATACTTCAATGCATACAAATAAATAAACTAAAAATAACTGTAGTAAATACAAATGTACGAGTGCTTTAAAAGTGTTGTATGATTGTAACTTGATTCAGTTGTTTATGGTGCTGTTCACTTTAAATAGTGTCAGTTTGTAAGTGGTATGTGTGAGTAGACTGTTTTCTTCATTTTATATTGTTGTGCGCGTATTTGTGGCATTTGCATTTCAATTTAAATTCACTTGTGTTTCAGGTTTTTCATTTTACTATATATAGCCAACAACATTTCATTTAACATATTCCACCATTCAAAGTGGGTGGCTCATCAATGAAATAAATCATTCTGATTGTGTGTTTGTATATACTGGTTATGCGTAAATAATTTCAACCACTCGTATTTTATATTGAAATATGTGCAAGTTTTGTATGTAGCTTACCCTCCTGCCCCAAACTCATTTGAAAAACAAAAACGGAGAAAAAAAAAAAAAACGCATACACTCTGTTAAAACTTTAGCAATCATTCATCGTCTGTTTGGTAGTCTCATTTAAATCACATTTCCATTTCCGTATTTGAGTGTTTCTCCCCTGGTTAGCATACACCATCAAATACAGATACATACATATAAACATTTTTCCAACAGAGTTAAGCCATCATTTTGAGTAATGTCAATTAGATTGATTTGATCAGCGAAAATATGTGATTTATCAGTTACCCTCCCTCTCTTCCTTCCCTTTACACAAATACACTCACTCACATTAATATATTCGCACAAATACACGTACACATACATATAGTATATGTATATTTCAAAGGATATACATATATATATATATACCATTCATATAAACAGACTATTAAATGTTTTACACCTACAATTTTTTATTTTTATTTTCTTCTATTTTTTATACATTTCATTTCAATTGAATGTTTTATGTGGCAAAAGAAAAACGTATGCATAAATAATGTTTATTTCATTTTATATTTTCCTGTTTGCCTTTAACAAATTGTTCATATACATGCACATATATTTGTCTATGTAAGTATGCATTTGTATGTGTGTTTATGAAAGTATTTTTCTTACAACTTGTTGTCGAAGATTTCAAAGATAGATTGTGACGTTTATCTTCATTTTTTCCTCATCAATCAGTGTTTGGTATTTGCTGGAGTATTTACGTGTTTGAATGTCAATATTTTTCTTCAGGCTTTAACTAAGAGTTTCCTTTTCATTAGCAGTTCATTGAAATTCCCTTGGGTCTCACTAAAAGTTTATGCGTTTTTTTTTTTTTTTTTTTTTTTGCTTACTTTTCAACCAAATGAGTTGATGATACTGAATAATTTGTTTAAATTTTTAAGAATAAAATATTAAAAAATTTAAATTTTATGGAAATATTTAAAATTAAAGCTTTCTTTATTAAATATTGATTAAAGAGTTAAATTCTGACATACTTATAACACTATGATTCCAATGCAAGATAAAAGTGGTTTTGTCGTCGGCTGAGGTAGCTTAGTCGACTCCAGAGTCTACTTACGGATCCACAAACCTTAAGTAATAAGACGGTTGATTTACCCTTTCTGGGGGTTAAAATAATTTAATCTTTATTGAGTATCTATTTAATTTTAAATACAAAATATTCAATACGAGGGAATAACTACGATAACGTTGGATTGGATCGGCTTTAACTAGGCTTGTTACGATTCTTCGGCTTTTATAACGTTCGGGCGGTTATTCGGCTTGATCGGTTTTGTATTGGGATCGGTATTTATCAGTCTCGGTTCGATTATATCAGGAACGATCATTTATTTGGTGTAGAATAGGCTCGGTTTAGAGGTAGCGTTGTACGTTCGGCCTCGACACACTCGGCTGTTACAACTGGTTCGGGTTTACGGCGGAGTCGGAATCTGGTTCAGGTGGCAGCTTCGGGGAACGAAGATCGTATGTTTTTCTACAATTCGTACACTGTTTCTTAAAGCTAATGTCTAGCTACTTCTCAGACTACTTCTACCATGCACTTCTATGGGTTAATATTCTACTTCAATAAGCGACGCGAGATCACTTATGAGAGCGAGCGACCGAAGTCACTCGTGAGAACCGAAGACTACTGTGAGAACGAGCAGCACGAAGCCACTCGTGAGAACGAGCAACCGAAGTCACTCGTGAGAACAGCCGACCGACTGAGCACTCTCTAGATTATATTTTACAAATACAATTTTTATTTGCAAAGAAAAGTGTTCTTATAAAAAGTATAAAAAATATACTAAATTTCTAAAATTTTGCAAAATTTCGGCCAAAAAGTATAAACTGGAGTGTTTTATCCATAACGTTGTTGTTTATTAACCAATTTTACCCATTTTCAATGTCAGAAAAACCTTATAACCTTCGCTCCCCTAGGTGGTCCGCCTGAGTCCTACACTGATTTCAACATCCAGAAAGACAAACGGACGAACATAGGTAGATATATTCAGAATATTACCAGGACCCAAAATATATATTCTTTATATGGTCTTAAATAATTTTTTCGACATATTACAAATAGAATGACAATGACGTGTATTTTCAGCTAATGAATTGCTTATTATAGTTTTTCAAACTTTCTTATTCATCGAATTGGATCTTTTAACTACTTTAAAACCTTGTTCAACTTGAAAAAAAAAAAATGAATAATATAAAATAAATAAAATGTTAGTCCATGGGTAATAAAAATACCTAAAATTATCATGAAAAATTACCAAATAGGGAGAATGAAAATATTTATAAGCAATAAAACAGTGTAAAATTTAAGCAAATACGCTAAGATACAACCATCTAATAAGACTTTGTGGCTCGATTTCCAAAAATTGTTTTTCTGATTATTTTTTATAGCTTCTAGATATATTTTCCCACAACGTTATATTGTTTTTGGTCTCAATTACAACTCTGGTCTTAGATTTTACATTGCAAACTATGTAGTTCATTTAATTTAAATAAAATCACAATTCTCAAGTTACTACACAGACAAATCAATAAGTTTTTTACAGAAATGAGTTTCAAATAAGCAGCTAATGTCTTCTAAAAGTGTTAACATCATTTTGACCATTATTTGACTTAAAATAAAACGCTAGGAGCATTTTTATTGGTTGTATCTTTAAGCATTTTAGGGCTAAGTCCGCTTTGTAAAATTTGCTACAAATACGGGCATTAAAAATGCAACCCTGTGCTATTGACTTGGCTTAAAACGGTACTAATTTGGTTGTATTTCTATTATTTGCGATCATAGTCAATTAAATATTATGTGTTATTTTTACACGTAAGAACAATTATTAAAAAATTTGTTAAACAAGTGGAAAATTAATATGATTTTTTAAAATTTTAATAAAAATAATTATAGAAAAATTCTGAAAAATATAAAAAATATACATAATTTTTAAGAATATTAAAACTATACAAACAGGGCAAGTTTTTCAAGCTTTTCGCTTGGAAAGTAAGCATTTGCATATTTCAAAAGAATTTCACAAAAAATGCTTATATTTTAAATCTTTGCATAAATTTGCATATAATGGATACAAAAACACAATTTTTTGATGATTTTTTGGAGTTCAATCAAATGATTTCTAAACATTTTTTTGTGAGTATTTTGAGTACATTGTAAATATTGTAAAGAAAAAAATTTGGAAGTGTCAAATACGATACTTAAAATAAAAATAGTTATATTTTTTATAAACATCGAAATTTATTTGAGATTGAAAGTTAAAAAATAAATATGCATATTTTCTACACATTAATATATAAGAATGCATAAATTCGTTGGTTTTTATATACATATTCATGCAATTTTTGCATATTTCTGTGCATATTATACCATTTTTTCGTGCTTTTTCAAGCGCATATTTCAATTTTTTTTGTGCATATAAAAACTTGCCTTGTATATAAAAATAAAACTTTTTATATGTAACATCTCGAAATATTCATCATAACCTTCGTAGAATTCTTAGACTCAGGTCGGACCACATAGAAGGAAGAAATTATGCACGTGTAAATTATACTCATTATACCTAGATTTTATTATAAGAAAACGTATTGCTAGTTCACAACTAATGCCACTTTTATTATATGGTATGGAAGTTTGTAGTGGAACAAATAGTTTAGTGCCAAAACGCCTTCAACTAACATTTAATCGTATTGTTAGATATGTTTATAGATTACGGATGAGGGAACATGTCTCACAGTTTGTATTGAAGTTTATTGGACTCGTATTTTGAGATTTGATAAGTTCAAGGATTTTGTTGCTATTCTATAAAATAATCAAGTGAAATTGTCCCCCATACGTTGCTTACAGTTTTATATTTTCTAGATCTTTGAGAAATCCTCAGATAATTTTTTCCCACATTGCATCCACTATATATGAAAAATTATTTTAAGTAAGGGTATCGAAAGTGTGGAATTCTCTTTCCAAGGAACTTAAAATATTTTCTTATTAAGATCAGTCATTTAAAAATAGAATGATAAATTATTTAAAAGAACATAATCCTTAACTTACGAAATAAATTTTCTTCTTTTATTCTAAATACATAAATGCTTAAAAAGCTTGTTATCGCTTCAATTAAGTCATAAATTAATATTACATTATTATCATTGAAAATTAAATTATATAATAATTCTTTACTGTATTATTTTTGTTGAGTAGTATATAAGCCATTTTGGGCTTGGTTTAATTGAAATAAATAAATAAAAAAAAATATCACCCTGTATATCTCTTATAAAAGGTTTGTATGGTATTGAAAATGGGATAAATAGGTTTATTAAGAAAAAAGTTATGGGTGAATTGATACTTTGGCTAATTCATATTTCAATAGAGAGACAGACGGATATAACTAGATCGGCCTGGAATTTTACGATGATCCAGTACAAACGTAAATGGAATGACAAACTCAATGTTTTTTATTTTTTTATTTTAACCCAACCCAACAAACCAAGAAACGATACAGTATCATTTATGATATCATAATTTTAAAATTATATGATAAAATATCGAAATTATATTTTCCTTAGAAAAAAACATTTTCAGGAAAATTAAATTAAATTGAAAATTTTTGTATCAAAAAAATATTTTACGTTATGTTTTATATGCGAATTGAATTTTTACAGCTAAAATTAGTGTAATTGCAAAAAATTAACGCGTATAAGATGAAGAAACCAATATCAGCCCGGATTTAAAGGGGGACTTGTATTCGGATTGCAAAAGTTTCGTATTACATGCAAAATGATTTGGAGCTGTATGAACATTGGTTTATTATGACTATTTTATTAATTTTTGAAAACATATTTATAATATTATATATTGATCCAATCTTAGCATATATTTGTGTATATATTTTGCAATATATTGCTAAACTATCGCGCTGCTTAAATTTAATGATATCATTACTAATATCGTTATTTTCAAAAATTATGATATCATTTTCGAGTGTACCTTTTAGAAAGCAACCTATATCATTTTAGAATTATAAATGATATCATTCTCGGGCTTCTATATCACCGAAATGATATCGTAATGATATTATTACGATATCATTTGGTTTGTTGGGAATAAACCAAAAGATATTATAATGATATCGAAACGATATCATCTAGGTAATAAAAACTATCACTAGTGATAATCGTTTTCGAGTCTATAACGATAGTTTTTACGGACTAAAGTGTACCTTTCCTTATGATATCGTTTTTCCATAAAATTATGATATCGTTTTCGGTATCGCTATTTCCAAAAATAACGATAGTAAAATCGTCATGAACCAAATTTTGTTCTGAACGCTATTCAATACTAAAAATTATGTTTATTTGCATTTAAATATACTAAATATAATTAATATAATAGTATAAAAAGAACCATAATCAGCTAAAATGAGAAAAAATCCTAAACAAATATATAAAAAGATATAAAAATCATCATACATGATATATTTTATGCAAATATTATCAACAATATTTGCAAATATATTTATTCCTTGATTCCCAGCTTGTTTTTGTATGTTGAAAAATTTTTATTTTTATTTGAAGTTTTTTCCAAATGATATTTTTTTATTTTATTAAAACGAAATATTTCGAAATATCAATATCATAATAATATCGTTTTCTGCAATACAATATGATATTATAATCGGCACCTAATATGATATCGTTTCCGCTATCATATCATTCTAAGGTTTATTGGGAAAGTTTTCTGAAACATTTATCGTTTTAAAAATGTAAATAATATAAGGTTTATTAATTAATTTTAAATAATACTTTCATTTAGAAAAAAAAGTTTATTAGGCCTATTTATGGAAAACTTATTTTTTCTGAATTGTATTTAAATCATGATTTAAATCGTTATCTCTACTCAGAAAGTGGTTTTAAGTCAAACAGTATACTTTGAGTTGAAATTGTTAAAAAAAAAAATTATTTAGTCATAAAAATATTTTGGATGATTTAATGCAGTAGGCTGTTTCTTAATGAATTGGGTACTGACTGGCATCGATTTTGTAGAACTATTTCTAAAAGTGACAATCTCTAACAGAATTCGTTGGTCGAAACAACAAATAAGAATGTATGGAGGCTTTATACTAGCATTCTAGATCTAGTTATAAAACTAATACATATTTCTTGGGAATTACTTAAAGCAAATAAAACTTATCTTTACTAAACATTTCAAGGCAGTATATTGCTCTTTACGTGGTAGACTTACCTTATAACTTAACACTTTTATTTAATTATGTAGCTATATTTTTCATTTGACACATTTTAACATATTTTCCCACATTTATTCATTCAATTGCTATTTTTATACCATAACACATTTATTTTGCAAATAAAAATGTAACGCCATTTTTCAAAATATTCACACAATAAAACTTCAACACCCAAAAAAATAAAAAAAACATACATTGAATGAATGAATGAAATATATCAATTCAGTTAAATAAACTCCCAAAAAATATAAACAAATGTGAATAAAAGGTTCATGTTATTAATGTGTTCTAGTACTGTGGAAGTTGTACAGGCATAAAAACAAAAACAACAAATACAACTACAACAAAATAAAATAAATAACAACGAAACACTTGAGGGTGTCATATAAAACAAATAAAATAAATCAAATCAAATGAATTGAATTGAAATGGCAACAAAACGACAATCATACATACATATCAGTAAGTATATATAAACACGTAAATACCTACATACTACTTATTTTAGCAATATTATATGTTAAACATACGTGCAACATGCCCTGTAACAATAACAATAATACGAGTCATAATATTATGAATATAATATTTATACGAATATTTGTATTATTATTAAGCATACGTCATGTTACCCCTGAGCATGAATGAAAAGTTAATGTGACCAATTACAAATTTCAAACATATGAATATAAGAATGATGGTAACGTATGCTCTGGATTACTCATTGTAATCATTTGAATTAGAGAAGAGTTGTAAGAAATATTTCAAACTCTTAAAGGACACAAGAGTTTTTAAAAAAATACTCTAGTCTAAGAAATAGTTTTGTAGTGTTAAACAGTGGTGCCAAACGAGTATATTTTACTATAACTCGAGAACGCTGTACACGATTTATATGAACTATACACTAAAATATAAGAAATAAATGAAGCTTTAAGTGGTTTTGGTATACAATTTTTATACACTCAGTAATTTGGGGGTAATTTTGAAATAAGTGTCAAAAAATTTTTTTGGAAAAGCGTAAACATGTAAAATGTTTCAGTTTATCATCTCAGAGCTGGTAAGACTACGAGTAAAATAAGTATTTTTTTTAAATTGATCTTGATTTCATTCACAGTTACGTGAAAATACATATGTATACCTACAATTAAGTGAAGATACACTGCACAGTGGGTCATAATACAAAATTTTTGAAAATAAATCTATAACTTCTAATTGGCTGGTTAGATTTGCTTGAAATTTGGTATAAAAGTAGCGAAGGAGTGGACAATGTTAAGTTTGGAAAGGGGACCTAACAGACCCCTATGGGGGAGCTAAGGGGGCTCAAAGTATATTATATACGTTTAACATATACAAATTTTAATCGCTTGCAAAATTTTTGTTTCTCGTCCAAATTTTTGCTTCTCGTCTTCTAGCTTGTGTGTGCTATTTGAAAATTGCAAAATTTACCTTGCCAAGCTTTTTACAGAAACTTATGAAACTTTTGCGTACTCGAGGTATTTAACTTTGCCACCCTGTAGCTTATCTAGTTTTATCACAGGATGATTACAAGATAATTTTTCTGAAAGAACAGGTTCTCCTCTACAACTCTTCTATACATATAAATTCGATCCCAGTTTAGCAAATACAGATTTATTAAAAAAATATGCGTTGGGCAACACTGTGATATTGTGGAGACATTTTCTGAGACAAGCCGATTACATAAAAACCGTTGTCAACTGCCCCCAGTTTTATGCAAACATTTTTAGCCACTCAACAACATATAGGCAAATTTCTTATGGGGTAGAATATGCTAAACATAAAAAAAAGTTTGTATTATAGCAGGATTTTATCTACTGATAATATAATAACCAGGGAAACAACAAATATGTAGTTGCATATTTTCCCCTAGACGTTGCACAGTGGTCCCAAATATAATAATTCTGTAACTTTAGAACTGCTGGATGTATTTGAATCAAATTTCACATTGATAATTCTGAGGTGTATTTCAATTGATTTGGAAGAGCACAAGTCCTTAGAGGGTCTAAGGGACAGGGGGTGGACTTCCAAAGTTGGTCACCTCGGTTATGAAAATTTAAAAAAAAAAAAAATCACAAAAATTTCATTTATGATTTGCTCGAATAAAAATTTTGCACATAGACAGTCCTTATAATTCTCTACAAAAAATATGCTTACATGTGTGGGATATCTTTTTTACTATAAGAGATATTTGGACCGAAGTAAAATTTTGACTCATTTTTGGACATGCTTTTTTAGTTTTTTTTTTAACTTGGCGGGCTCAATTTGAGTCCTAAATTTTTAATATTCTTTGGATTCTGTAGAAAATTCTAAATAATTTTCGTGCAAGAATCATATACCAACTATTTTGAAGGAGCACAAGTTGCTTGCTGGTCTCGGGGCGGGGGGGAGGACCTTCGTAATGGTTCACCTCGGATATTATATAAGAAATAATTACAAGAGTTGACCACTTTCGGAGGTTCTCCTCTAGCCCCCAGACCAGCTAGAGACCTGTACTTCTCCGAAAAGAGTTATACCTCAGAAATAACTTTGTGAAATTTTATTGAAATATATTTAACTGTTCAAAAGTTACGCAAAAATATTTAAAAAACTCGTTGAAACTGCTGTGCTCTTATGTATCTTTCAACGTTTTTTATACCCTACACCACCATAGGTGGTTAGGGTATTATGTGTTTGTGCTGATGTTTGTAACGCATAGAATGAGTTATCCAACACCCACCTTAAAGTATACCAATCGATTCAGAATCACTTTTTAAATCGATCTAACGATGTCCGTCCGTCCGTCCGGCTGGTTGGCTGGCTGGCTGGACGGCTGGCTGTCCATGTAAACCTTGTGCACAAAGTACAGGTCGCAATGAAGATAATTGAATGAAATTTGGCAGGTGCAACTTTTATGATACAAGGACGAAGTCTATTGAAATTGGTTATGATCGCTCCATTATTTCACCTACCCCCCATACAAATGTCCCCCCGGAATAGAGTTTCCACACTTAAAAATGTCTTAATATTAAGAATATTTTAATGAAATTCGGTGCAAAGAAGTTTTGTGCAAGTACCAATCTTTGTACCAAATTGTATGAAAATCGGTCCACGATTGACCATAGCTCCAATATAAAACCCCCTTCCGAAAATCACTTTAACGTGAATAAATCCCATACGAAAGATAGTATCAAGTTAATATTCGACACAAATAAGTTTTACATAAGTAGAAACAATATTGCCATAATTTATGAAAATCTGTCCATAATTTACCATAGCTCCCATATAAAACCACCTCCGGAAATCGCCCTATAATGCATAAAATCATCAAGATGATATTATTAACGCATTATTCTGTACTTACATGCTTTATTTTAGATTTAGTAAAAGCGTTGGTCTACAGGTCTCATATAAATCCACTTCCCGAATTTCTATGCTCATACGCAATGGTGTAGGGTATCATATAGTCGGTCTTGACCGACTATATCATCCTCTCTCGTTTTTAAAATAATTTTGTGTAGCTTTTGAACCGTTAAATATATTTCAATTAAATTTCACACAGTTATTTCTGATTTATTTTCCAACTGTTTTGGAGGAGTACAAGCTTCTAGCTGGTCTGGGGGCAGGGAGAGAACTTCAGAAAGTGGTAAACTCTTTTAACTTGCCTTCAGTTAATGTTTTAAACCTTTTTTATAAAAGAATATGCTAATTTTGATAATTCCTGAACTAAGAATAATGTCTAGAATTATATGGGTAAGAAAATGGAAGATCAAGAATATTTTTATGTAATAAAAAAAATTGTGAATTAAATTTCGACATAATTTATAAATTTATGTTTTGCCTTATTTCATAACATTATAATGTTAACAAAACCCTAAGTATTAATGAGAAACATAATTTTATTAAAAAATTAAATTTTTTATTATGAATATTTTTTGTTTTTGAGAGCATATTTTAATTTTTTTTCGCATTAAACCCTTTTTTTAGAGAATATTTCTGGTTTCCTTGATAGTAACAGTTGGTCACATTAAACCAACATTTTTTGCAGTTACATGTGAACATGCAAAAACTAAACCAAAAATAAAAATAATATTTATTTAGTTCCAAAAAAAGGAGTGCCTGTTGCCTCAACAATAATATAAATATTACAAGGATTTTTTCCTCGTCTCAATGACAAATCTAAATAAAAACCATACAAAAATGTTAAAATAAAAATTGAAAAATTTATAAATTTTTCATAATGTTTATAAAATATTCAAAGAAAAATAATTTTCTTTTCTTTGACCTTGATTAAAATTGTATACATATTTATTTTGTCTGTGTAACAAAAAAAGTAAATTTATTTAAATTATATCAAACTAAATAAATGATCCTTTTACACCACATATAGAATCAATTGTGTGAGACTGTGATATGTTTGAATGGTTAATACAATTTTTAAGAAATTTGTCAAAGTGTCTTATTTTAACAGTTTGTGAACCATAATCAAAATATTGCAAATTAAAGGCAGTCTAAATAAATTCATTTGAGTAATTTCAAATGAAATATTTATACGGGATGGGTTGTATTGTTGTTTTTTGACTTTGAATTCAAGTCGTTCAGGCAATTTTTTTTTTTTTTTTTTTTAGATTTAATGATTGATATTGAAGTGTCACGCAGACGCGCATGTGGTAAATGTAAATGTGTGTATTTCCTTTTTATTGTATTTTATACGATTACTAATACTTATAAAGAATCTCATAAGGCAGACATTTATAATTGTTAAAATATGTGTGAGCAAGAATGTCTTATAAGTCTTTAGGCCCTGCTGCGGGTGTTTAATCACTCATTCATTGGAGTTCACATCCACTTACGATTTTTGCTTACACATATTCGTGGTATTGAAAATAAAATCAACTAAAAACCATATATTTTTTATAACTTACATATCTTTTAACGTATGTAATAAATGTCTGCAAATAAATATAACGGTATAGAAAATAACAAATTTATTTGCCTCTTTACGACTTTGACAAGCGGTTGACAAATGTTTACGTTTTACTTATAAATAAAGGTATGTATGTAAATATCAGTAAGAGTTTTAGTTATAAAATATATACATACAGTATGTCAGAAAAGTCTTTCTTCAATATATAGGATATAAAAGGATCATACGAAAAGAAGGAAGTTTCTTAAAAAACATCTGTGTTGGAAAATGCCCTTACTTTCAAAAATCCAAAGTGCGATAAATACTTCAAGACTCTTTCAAAAAAAATTCTTTGATTCAATATAATATATTCTCAGTCCATGTGTGTCAAATCAGTAAAATAAGGTTTGTTTTTAAAAATTCTATTAAAATAAACATTTTCTAAAAAATCAAATTTTTATATTCCAATTTAACGTAATATAACAATTGATTTATCATAACAATTTCCTCTCACACTGTATTTGTTTCTAAATAAATATTTGTTTGTTGCATGTTTTTAAACATTTGAATGTGTCGGTAATGTAAAGATACATACATATGTTTGTGTGTTTTATGTCGTTTTTCATTCGCATAATGAATTTTACGTTATTTTGATAATAAATTTTTATGCCACACTTTTAGTGACATTCTAATAGAGGTAACTTTTTTTTTGTTCTACTTCTCTTTCGTTTCCAAGTAAATAAAGTTAAGTGACATTGTTTTATTAAGGAAAACTCAAGAAAAAGGAGTGAATTTAACAAATTGAAATAAAATAAAGAAATAAATAAATAATGTAAGATTGATAAAAAAGCTAAAATATATTTTATCTGATGAAGAAATCGTTGACGTTTAAGACAAATCGTATAAATTTTGTTTAAATAATTAACTGAAAACATAGTTTTTTTTAGGGAAATGCAACCTTTAAAATGTAGGCCTTAAGAAAATTATATCAACTTCGTGCTGATAAAATGACAAAAGTGTCTGTCCCGTTTTCAACTATCAACTTAAATGTATGGTCCCGATCAATTATACTTATCGCCATTCTTACATCTATACATGAAAGGTTTTTCTCCATAGCTTCGCATTTTTAACCCACTGAGGGCTAAAAAAAATCTTTCCTGAGCAGTTTTTAAAATGTTCTATGTAATATGTAGAAAAAATTAAGGACTGCGCACGAAAAAATCCGTGCAAGCAAATCTGCTTATAGAAACTAAACCAGTCTGCGAATTTTTTTAAAACTATATTTTTATTAATGACTGTTATGTTCAAGTTCTAAACATAAAAGAATAAGTTAGCTCCTATTGAGTTTTAAGGAAATATCTGATCTTTTCCGGAATTATTCTAATTAAAGGTTTTATTGTGTTTCGGACACTTTTTTGTTCGAATAAGTCCACCAATTTTCAAACTCCGTTTCATTTTATGCTGAGCTTTTAATGTCCTTTAAATTATTTTTTACTAGAGTCCAATATCTTTCAATTGTATGGAGTTTCGAACAATTTCATGGATTAGCCTTTTTCGGTACAAACTCGTTCAATTTCTTTGCTACAACTCCATTGTTTTGTTGTTGTAATGAGAAGAAGCGGAAATAGGCCAGAAAACAGCGGATACACTGAATTTTATTAGGAAAGGGAGAAGTCTTTTCCAAAAGCACTAATTCACGTATATTTCTATGTTAATGCAACCATTTTTTAAGAATGAAGTGCTTTATTCCTGTGTATGCATATGACTTCCCAAATCAATAACTTTCTTGAGAATTTTGATTTCTTTGATACACAAAATTTTTTTGCCATAATCCCTCTAGCATCTGCGACATAGAATTCCTGGCTAGGAAGTTGAAAAAAGTCACCCTGTAAGAATGCTTCATCGTCTACTATACAGAAATAAAATTTCTGCAAAAATTCGTCCCAAGTACTTTCATGTTATTTTTTACCTCCAAATTCTTGCTTGCGATTCTATTAGGATTTTTTTGTACTTTATAAGTCTTCAGCCTAGACTTCCTTTAAAATTTTCTGATAAAGATTTAAAGCAATTAACTTTTTGTGACACTTTTCTTCCAGAGATGAGGTGATTTTTTCTGAAAATCTTTTCTATTTTGCCTGAGTCCTACAGCCTGAAGATACTATTTGTCTTCCATTACCAGGTTACCATTCAGTGATCATGACTTCTTTATATAATATTACGACCCAAGAAACTGCATTTTGCGGCACAACAGCCTTCCTTGCAATTATTTTATATGACCAATGCAAGATTTCATGAAAAATTTGAATTATCTGTTTAGATGTTTTTTGTTAAACTTCCACTTTAAGAAAAACCAATTTTGCTATTACCATGAAACTTTGCACATGACTTGCCATAATGGCAAATACAAACCAGTTAACAGAATTATTAATTTTTCACTACATCAAAAGTTATAAGCCCAAGAGCATGCACGGATTTTTTCGTGCGAAGTCCTTAGTTATTCATGTTTTATAGATAAAACATGGGATACAAAAATGTAGAACTAGTCAAGTCTCCAACTTGTCACTCATAGCCCCTAAAAGATTTACGGCCGTATGCAAAAAAACTTAACACAGCGTTACAAAATATTTTTAAGCTAAATTCCATAAAACTGTATGCAAAAACGTTTATTAACTAAAATATAACAAATGTAATCTAAATATTTTAAAGAAGGTATGAACTTACATTAAACTTACTACAAATGACATTATGATTAGTTTCCTTTTTCTCTTTGGGTTTGCAAAAAATTCACGCTTGTTACCTCCAACTCTAGTCTTCTATATCTTTCTTCTTTTTCAGACCGATATTTTTATTCATTATAGGTGCGATTTGTCTATCCTAGGCAAATATTAAGAGAAAAAACACATAAAAAATAATAAAAATTTAAAAAATGTTTAGCGATGTACGTTCGAATACTTATTTTATCCGTTCCATATAATTTTTCATATTTTTGCTTTTTAAACTCTATTATTTCTTATATTTTTTGTATTTCTACTAAGTTATACTAATAATAGAAACAATATTTTAAAAATAATTTATTTTATGCATTTTTTAAATTTTGAATAACCGAATGGATTAATATTCGGCAATCTACAACACTAAATATAAAGAGGGGAAAAAATACAAGTGTTGCCGTAATCAACGTTAAAAGACTTTGTAAGTTAAAACTATTTTTTTTCATACGTTTTTTTAACAAAGGTTTGTTAGCCTTTAAGTTTTGGGTAACTAATGAGTACTTGAAAGCTAAGTTAATAATATTTTTTGCTTACAGCACTTAAAATTTGTAAAAATTAAGAACTTTTCAATTAACCCTCATAAAAGCATGGAAAATGTGGGGTAAGGAGTGGGTGTAGAGGAAAAATTTTTATTTGATATAACTACAAGACCGCAGATCTCAAAAATTTTAACATTTTTACAATCGCATTTACAGAAAATGCGTAGACGTCAAAAGTATGAAAAAATTAATTTCTAAATTTAAATTATAAAGCACAATAGTAAAATCGATTTCTTTAAATAATTCTGTAACTTGTGAACTATTGGAGATATCTAAATAAAATTTCGCATGGCCAGAACTGAGGTTTTTTCCGAGTTGATTTGGAGGAGTACAGGTGGGGGTAGAGAGTAGACCTCCGAGGCTGGTCACCTCGGGTATGTATTTTTCTTTTTTTTTTTTTTAATTCACTAAAAATTAATTTATGATATGAATGTTAAAAAAATTACATGTAGGTAGTCCTTGTAAATCTCTTTTAGTTTAAGAGATATTTGGGTCAAAGTAAATTTTCCCTGATTTTAGAACAAGTCTATCTATATTGTGACAAAATTCATTGGAATACCTTTACTTGTTTAACTTTTATTTAGCTCCAAATATTAACATTTGTTCTCGAAAATTTGCGTAAAATGCAAAGAAAACAAATTAAAAAACTTTTTCAAAATTGACAAAGTTTGGATAGGGCTTGGGGGAAACCGTTCCCATGAGCGTGTAATTGTTTTACGGGAACAAAAAAAATATTTTAAAAGTGAAGGAATATTATCATCTTTTTGGAAAATAACTTCAGATTAATACAACATTTTATTGAATAGATATATTTATATGATTCTTGTAGAAATATTATTTAAAATTTTATAAAAAATCTGGTGATTATTTAAAAAAAATTTGAATTTAACTAAAAAAAAACCAGGACGATAATGAGGGTAAAATTTGCTTTGACCCAAACTAAAAGATATAACTTAAAAATGTAAACATGTTTTCTGTAGAGATTTACAAGGACTACCTATATGTAAATTTTTTTTACATTCAAGTCATAAATGAAAATTTGGGGAATTTAAAAAATAAAAAATTACTTACCCTGGTTGACAAACTTTGGAAGTCTACTCTCTACTTCCGTGACCTGCTAGCAGCCTGTACTCCTCTAAATTAACTATAAAACACCTCAGCTCTAACTATTTTATTTAGATATCTCCAACGTTTCTTAAATTACAAAATTATTTTAAAAAAATCGATTCGGGACCACTGTGCAAAAAAAAAAATAACAAGCGCCAATGTTATATTCAGTTCGGCCGAATCTATATACCCATCATCAACTTTCTAAAATTTTACGTTATATGAGAGGTGGTCAGTAAAGTGGGCGGACCACGCCCATTTTTTATTTCCAAGTTTATATCGACCGTCGGACTATCTATACAAAATTTCGTTATCGTACATGCATTTGTTTGAGAAATATCAGCAGAAAACTATGAAATGAAGCTACAACGGACACCCTGTGTTTCTAGTATTTTGACCATAACTTTTTTGTTTATTAACCGTTTTTGCTCATTTTACCAAACAATCCTTATATAAGACGTTTTTTAATTTTTTTTCTCTTACTAAAAAGCAGGAATGGTGTGTAACCAAAATAGGATTCTATATGTCTTATTATAATTTACCAATTACAGAGTTTTGTTGTAAAAGCTCGCATTGTTCTGCGCTTATTTCTCCTATATTTTCAGTGATTTTAGCAATTTTATAGTCTTCTAGGTGCAGAGAAAAAACATGATTACAGCATTTTTACTACAACAATATTATGTTCTCATTGTTATTTTCTTTTTTTAATATAATTAATTCTGTGTTCATGATAACAATGTTTTTGTTTAAATTTTGTTATTTAATGTTTACACTCAATAACAATTTTAATATGGTTAACTGAAAAAATATTGAATATTTTTACCAAAAAAAAAAAAAAAAAAAAAAATTGGATTAATATGAAAAATATCATTACTTTTTCAACCATTAAATATTTACATTCTCTTTCTTGTTCTGAAAACGTATTCTCTTTTTTGACCATACTAATTTTTATTATTCCCGTAAAAATAAAATGTTTCAAATAAATATAATAATTATGCTTTTCACAAACAATAGAAAAATTCATAAATTAATTGTTTTTAATTAAATTTTGTTTTTAATGTTTGTTTTTCAATTTCATTAAAATTCTCATTTAGTTTATATATGAACAAATATAAATAGAAAGTTTTAGTTATACTCGGTTTGATTTAAGCAATTCGAGTTAAGGGTTTGGTTAAAAAAATATCTTGCATATGAACCACACACGGTGGCGCAAATGAATATAATATGAACAAATAGTATGCACTTTTTTTATTAATCAAAATTTGTCTCTATTATTTGGAATAAAAAATGTATAAAAATAATATTTTTTTTTTATTAATAAGTATATATTTTAATATATGATAAAATGGAATAATATAAGAAAATAATATGATAAGATTGGATACCTATATGAAAACATTTGATAATAATATGTTAAAATTTAATAATTCAATAAAAGTCTTTATATAGATGGCTACAATAATTGTATGTTTTGAAAAATTTTTACCAGAAACAAACATATTTATATTGTAAATATTTTTCTTGCTCTTAAGCCATATTTTGTTTTCAAACCATATTGTTTAAGAACAAAATAAATAAATAGGACACAATATGATAAAATTGAATCAATCATAATATGTTGCTCTTAGATTATGGTCACTACAATAGTATTTTTTCTATGCGTGTACACATTTCTTTATAAATTGCTCTAGTATTACCTAGAAAATTCTATATTTTCTTTGGTCATCAATTGGTTAAAAGTGGGATGTGATGGAAATATGTTTTGTTTTTATTTAAATTATAATTTTTATTATTATTTTTTTTTTTTACTTTCTGTTTATTCGTAATATAATTTTTTTTTGTCTAATTGGCCATGACCAACGTGTTCCTATGACGAATGGTACCTCTTCTACCCTACCTGTTACCATAATATAATCTTATTAAAACAGTAGATAACAAGATTTGTGAATTTTATTTGCAATTTCCAATTTAGTAAGTAAAATGTTGACCACTTCCTTTAAACAAAACTGCTATTAACATATTTTACCTTTATTAGTTTTTAATGACGTTAGTGTCATTTGGAACTGGAATAGAACATTAGTTTATGTTTTAATTGCCAACTGTTTATCAAAAATATTTATTGAAATGATTTTTTAATTAAAAAAACAATTTAAAATCTCCTTAAATAATAATTACTTTTAGAGAGAAATGTGTGCACGAAAATGTATGTGCAAATGAAACTAGTTCAGCGATTGATTGATTTATTGTAATTTGTTCAACGAATGACAAGTTAAATTGAAAATTATTTTATTTAAAAATTGTGACAAATAATATTACGCGTATAACTCACAAAACGGCTTTAATTTAAGCTCCATTTAGGTAATGTTTGTAAAAGTGTTCTGTTTATTTATTTGCTTTTGACTTTTTTTATTTAAAAATTTTTTTTGTTGTTCAAATAATCCTGCTGTTACAATGCCACTAAACATATTAGTCGAATTGTGACAACATAAATAAATAAAATGCAATAAAAAACTTAAACTGACTAAAAATGCATTTGCAAAAATACATCACAATGACAAACACCTGCTGGGTCGAAAATAATGACCAATACACATTTCTTGATGTGAGACCATATGCAGAAAAAAAAAAATATTAAATAAATAAATAGCCAGACAGTCAAACTGTCGGCCGATGAGCAATTTAGCCACTTAGCCAACCAAGACTTTATTTAGAGCAATATTTATTGTAAAAATTATTTAATGTAGTTTAACAAAGCATGTAATGAAATTTTTTGTGGGTTAAATCAGGCACTAAGTTGCACTACAGATGGAATTTTTATTTATTTATAATGCGAATTGGAATTGATCAAAAGATTTGGAATACGAAATGTAAAAACTGCAAGTTAAAAAATTTTCTTTCCAGCAAATTTCAAATTAGCCTTGTTTCAAAATTTAAAGTTTCGCTGAAATCTAGCATGTTTACAGAAAAAAGTAAAAATGGACTTCAATTACGAAATTGCTTATATTAATTATTTTTTTTTTTTTTTGTTTTTCCTCCTTATTATTACTGTTTCTTCTTAAATAGATATAACGAGCTGAAAATTGTTGGAATTTTTTCATTTTTCTTTATATTTTATTGAGAGCGGCCAATTTATTAAAAAAAAATGTAAACAAATTAGAAAATTAATTATATTAATTAAATTACAATATAAAGTTAGATAATAATTTTTCACATTCGCTCTAGCAACACTCAGAGAAAAAACGACACCTTCGTGTTGAAAACGATACCATTCAGTGTCAATAGTCAGTCTGCGCCGTATGTTTTCAAATTCAACACTCCGTGTTAAAATTTTAACGATAATCGATACCTAATTGGCATCAAGTTGAAATTATTTTGGTATCAAATTATTTAATATGTTCTAAACAATTTGTTAACGAACGGTGTCAAAAAGCCGATACCATAAATTACAAATGTGACCACAACCGCTGTCGAATTTTTTTCTCTCAGTGTAAAAGTAATCATAACGAGATAAAAAAACATTACATTTAATTGTCTTCTATTATTTACTTTATAAGGAGACGTACGTTGGGTTGAACAGTACTCAAAACGGGTAATAGAAAACAAACTGAATTATTATAATCTGTAAAATATATTTTTCTATGCTGTTTACTTTTTTTGATACACTCTCTCAAAGTCCAATAATTTTTCATAAATAATATAGTAGCAAAAAGTGAAAATTTAAAAATTTCAAGTGGGATTTTTGTTAGTTTTTATAAAACCATAATTCTTTTTTTAAACCACATAATTTCAGATAGTGGACTGTATTCTAAAATAAAATTTATTCTGATATATATTGTATAATTATTTTTAATAATTTTGCAAAAATTACCCTAAAAATGGGAGTATTTTCGAGATATATGTAGAGTTTTAAATAGTTATTGGGTACAATTGGGTAAACAATTGTATATAGTAATAAAATATAAGATCTTAGCTTGTGTAATAAAGAAAAACATTTTGCCAATATTTGCCTAAACGAAAAATATTTAATTTTATATTAAAATAAACCAGTTCAAATTATGCAAAAAACACAACATATTACACTACCAGAGGAATCACAAGAAGTTCAAAATTAAGATTTTAAACAACTGTAGCCATTAAAACTACAATAAAATTATTTTTACTAAACTTCTCTTAAGTTAGTTGCCTAAAAATATATCTTAAATGAAATAAATCGCAATTTCTTAATTTTCTGCATTATTTTTTCGTTCACTATACAAATTGCATTCATTTTTAATATTTTCAATAACATCTATTCTGCTATTCGTTTGTTGACTGTTAAAGATTAAACAACTCTTGAAAAGATATCTGGTGTTCAAAGTATACGATTTTAGTTACTTTTTGTAAAATAAACATAAATTAAAATAAAAAATTAAGTTTTTATTAAGTTTGTGCCTAGTGGCTTTGGCCAGTGGCATTGTTAATGCAGATGAAAGCAAAGGACCTAAAGTAACAGAAAACGTATTCTTTGACATCACCATTGGTGGTAAACCGGCCGGTCGTATTGAAATTGGTTTGTTTATCAAAACAGTTTCAAAAACAGTTGAACATTTCAAACAATTGGCTGAAAAACCTAAAGGAGAATGTAATGTGGGCAGCAAATTCCATCGTGTTATTAAAGATTTCATGATCCAAGACGGTGATTTCACACGTGGTGATGGCACTGGTGACCGTTCCATCTACGGTGAACGTTTCAAGGATGAAAACTTGAAGCTTAAGCATTATGGTGCTGTTTGGTTGTCCATGGCAATGATATCAATTGTTCTCAATTCTTCATTACCACCAAACCTACTTCCTGGTAGGATGTTGTACGTAAAATCGAAAAGGTTAGCACTGATGGCCGTGATCATCTCACTAAGGATGTTGTTATTGCCAACAGTGGTTCTTTGCCCGTGCCCGAACCTTTTTCAGTAGCCAAAACTGATGCTTCTGAATAGATTTTGAACTGAGTTATTTTGGAAGTAGCTTCAACAATCGATGTTTAACATATATAAGTTTTTTCATATTTAAGAATATATTTGAAATTGAGATCTGTTTTTTAATAATAATAAAACGCATTTGTCTGTTTTTTCTTAAAATTATCTTATATAATAATAAGTATACTTCAATTTACAGTTTGATTTAGCTTTTAGTTCAAAAGTTACAACAAAAAGTCTAAATAAAGTCCATTTTCTCTGAAAAATAAAAGTAGCCATAATAATTAAAAAAAAAAAAATGTTTTCCAAGATATTTTTTATTTTAAATTGTAATATTTTACGTATTTATGAATATCCATTACTAAACAAATATATATTTTTTAAATTGAAGCTTCCACGAATTAATCCCCTTTTTCGCTATGGTTCAACCCACTGTGAGACGTAGAGTACAACTAGTCTACTTAATCTAATACTGTATTTAAAGAGAACAAAGTAGAACATTAAAATATCAATTGCTTACTATCAAGTTAATAAAGTTATGAATCAACTGTAAATGATGAATATTTAAGCCTTTGGACAGCAATAACAAATAAAAACAAAACAGCAACAACAATGAAAACAAAACGTTGCATAAATTTTATATCTTAAAGAGAACTGTATATGTAAGCCGCCAAGAGACGTAGAGTAGAAAGATGATGAAGAAGAAAATGTACTATTGTGCTAATGTGTCTTACACAGCTCCAACTCTAAGGGGGGTTTAACTTTTTATACATAGACCTCATGTGGGCTTTATATTCGTATATATAAACCATTTTAATATTTTGTTGGTCTTGTTGTAGTTGTTGCTATTGTGTTAATGGGTTGCACAAAAAACCAACAGGCCATAAATACTTCGTACACACATTTAACTCTTATTTTCACTGTTAACAAAGTTAACAATAATTTTGTTTTGTTTTTCACTCATCTGATTTTTTTATTATTTTTTTGCTTTCCCTAGTAATGCGTTAAACTTTTTTTCTGACTGTGTATGTATGTGTGTTTTTTTCTATCTTGCAGTTATGGCGCCAGTTATGATTTAGCAGCACGTCGTAAGAATGCTACACGAGAGTCGACGGCAACACTGAAGGCTTGGCTAAATGAACACATGAAAAATCCATATCCAACCAAAGGCGAGAAGATCATGCTGGCAATAATCACTAAAATGACTCTGACGCAGGTCTCCACATGGTTCGCTAATGCTCGTAGACGTTTAAAAAAGGAAAATAAAATGACATGGGAACCGAAAAATCGTACAGAAGACGAAGATGCTCTGGGCTCAGATGAGGAAAAAGAACATGAAGATGAGGTTAGAATACGTTCGACATCGAGTACAAGTGTAGCTGCTGCATCTGCAGCAGCAGCAACATCAATACCATTACAAACACCAGTAATGCCAGCGCTTAAGCGTGTGGAATATGAGGCGCATTTAAGTGCAACAGGTGGTAATGGCGCTATAGGCCTTAACAACAATGTGGCAAACAGTGGTGCTCTTAGTAGTGGTACATTGGCTGGCGTGGGTGTTGCAACAGATCTCACTGGAAATCATCATAGTATTACAGGATTAAGCACGCAAGTGAAAGGTAAAATATATAAAGTCTTTTTCAATTAAAATTATCGCAATAACAAGAGGTAAGAATTGAAGAAGTAAATGAAATTAGAAATGATGCTTGAGATTGTTTAAGACTAAATAAAGTTAAAGGGTACATACAGTAGGAGGTTTTTTGTATTCTATTAGCAATACGTTTTAAAAAATATGATGATTTTATCCATATATTAACCAAATATAAAACTTCGTTGTCAAAAACCTACGTCGGTTGCCTAAAAAAACATAAGTCTCAAAAATGATGGTGGATATATTGGGTTTGTGTTTCCGTGTATAAGCTTGAAGAAAGAAGGATATCGCTCAGGGCGGACCACACACTTAACAAAAAACATGTTTTTAAAGGTATCAAAATGTTCAAAATTTGCTATTTTCGTAGCTTCTAATATTTTTGGCACATTCCAACAAAGATTCTAAAGGCACTCTCACAACCTAGAAATATACACTCAAATAAAGGCATTAATCTTATGTAACATATTTGCGGAACAAATCTCAAGAAGAACTAGCTTGTTTCCTCACTTCTTCCGATTTTGATAATTTTATTTTCAAACTATTTTTAGTAAAAGATTCATGGAGGTGTCATATTAAAGGTATCAAAATTATCTTTAACATAACTTGCAACATTTTCTTTAACATAATGTGCAACTTTTTTTCCCCAATATCAAAATGGTCCATGTCTCGAGATTTTTAGTTCGAGATTAGATATCTCAAAAAATTAGATATTTCGCGAAAATCTGTGATAAAGATAGAGAAAAACAATTAGCTAATCATTAGTTCTAGAATTGGTGTAATCAGAACTTCTTTAGATTCTTTAATAACATCCTTAGAACTAGTGGTGTATATTTCTGACATTTATGGACTAGAATCTTATTGTGATTGTATTTTGGTTTTTAAGTAAGTGTTTTCGAGAACTAGTGCTTAAGGACTAATTCTGTATGACTTCTACATCACTTCTCGGAACAAGTTACTGATTTCCAAGAGACTTCCTAGAACTGTTTACAAAACTTGTAAAAAATCTCAAACACAGAAAAAAGTAAAAATATACTTCAATTACGAAATTGCTTATATTAATTAATTTTTGCTTAATTTTGTTCCAATCATCAACATGATAATATTAATATCTAGAATAATTGATTTTATTATTACTGCTTTTTTTAAATAGATTCGGAAATTGACTTAAATTTATTTGATTTCTTTTTCTTATTATTATAGACAGTTTTTAATTTTTCTTTATATTTTATTAAGAGCTGTCAATTTATTTAAAAAGAAATGTAAACCAATTAGAAAATAATAAATCATATAATTATATTCCAATATCAAATTAGAGCCTATTTACATTGGGGATTATCGCAGCATTTTTTAATGATATTTTGTTTTGAAGTTGCTTCCAAATCCCTTCTGCATTTACACATATAAATTTGTATTGTGAAATTTTTTCAAAAATGTTTGACAAAAAACAACAAATCATAAAAATTTAAAATAAATTTGAAAAAATTTCATGTAATTTTTTGGCTTTGCGACGACATGCAACTTTTCTTACCCCGCTTGTCTCTCTACACCTCTTGCCTACAAACGTAAAAGTTGCAGCGATTTTTTCCAGGGAAAATCCCCAATGTAAATGAGCTCTTAGTTAATAATTTTATTAAAAAATAATTTAAAATATTTTTTTGTGAAAATTCCAAAAATTAAGAAAAAGTATTAACAAAATTAAATTGGTTGATTAATGAACTAGTTCTAAAATCGTTCCATAGAATAAGTACTGGCTAGCAACTAACACTTCCACAAAACTACACGCAGAGAAAAAACATTTCTCAATATTATAAAATAATTATTTTCATTGCAGAGAGATTTTTCCATCGCAAACATTCTTATTGTTCAATATATTTTATTTTAAAAACAATTTTGTTGTAGCAATTATACATTTGTTCTCAACTCACAATTATATTGTTGGCAAAACATGTTAAGCAATATGTTTAAATTAGAACCACATTATTGTTGTTAAAATTCATGTGCAAAAAAAATATTTTCAATTCCTGAATATATTATTTTGTTTGTAATTTTGAATTGACAATAAAATATTTGTTTTATATTGGCAACAATATACATTATTAGTACTTGACAATAAGTATACTTGCTGATTTTTATTCAGTTTAGTTTGCTTCTTTCATTGAACTAGTTGTCTGTCGGCAAGTTAAAAATGTATTAGAAAATATGCTGAATATATATTTAAAAGTGAATTCTTTAAAATAAATTATTTTTATTAAAATTAAACTAGAAATAAATAAGTGTTTCATATTGTGAAAATATTGTAAACGGATAATATACAAAGAAAATTACATAATTGGTTATCTTCGGAGTGCTAAAGAATGTGTCAGCTTGTACAAGTATTCAAGAAATTTCTCAAGTTTCATTATTCACATTTGATAAATTTATCTTTTTATAAAAAAGTGATTTATTTTACGTAACTAAATCCTAATTAATTTTAATAAAAACTTCCATACAATAAATTAATTGGCTTTTATTTATTTTTAGGCATAATAATTGTTTCTCGACGCTAAGTACCGTTATTGTGATTCAGCCATATACATGAATCAAGTATATATACAACAAAAATATAGTTGTAGGTCAACAATATTTTTATTGTTATTTAACCATATTATTGTTATATACATGGATCAAGTACTTATACAACAAAAATGTGGTTGCAGATCAACAATATTTTTATTATGATTGAACCATATTATGGTGTTACATCTAACCATAATATAATTTACAAACAATCATAAAATCTAACCATAATATGACAGTACTCGATTATGGTTGCTATTCACCATATTTTTTCTTTGCGTGTAGTTCTGAAGATGAAATTTTCTAACAAAAATCATTAGTTATAACACCAAAGTAAAATGAATACAGAATATTTTCTATCGTTCTAAAACTAGTTGTAGAACATACATTTTTTCCTGGGTTTAATTTCAAGACAAGTGGCAGTAGCTGATATGCCGCTATGACTAATTCTCTTCCTTCTGCCATATATATATTAAAAGGAGTGTAAAAACATTTTTGTGACATAATAATAGAAACGTGCAAATCAGATGTGATGTTTTAAGTAAAAAAACGCATCGAAATCAGCTGGTACAAGTATACAAGTTCAGTTTCTTTACCTGTAATAGTGTAGGTGATGATGATTCTGTTGAATTTTGTGTGTGAAACGTCTAATTTAATGTATATTGATCATAAACAAATAGGATACTGATATTATTGTCGATATAATGATGTACGTTTGTCCATGTGTCTAATATACATTGTAGATGTGATTGTTGATGACATACATAAGTATATCACGTGACTCCTTGATTTTGAAATTTAATGATCAATTGAGTCACAAAAATCAGTTTATTTAATAACAATACTGATAAGTTTTTGTGCCGTTTTGTAAGTATATGAAATATAGATTCGCTACCCTATTTTATGTGATAATTAATATTTACTTTATATGGGGACTAATACTCCATCTAGACCTATTCGCCTTATTCATATTTATTATATATGAAAATTACTCTTACAACTTTTAAAAAATTTTACTGTAATACTCCTTTAAATATGCCCTAATTATAATTTCTTTGTATGAATGCTTTTTCATTTTATCAATGCGATATGATAAAGATGTTCGTAAGGAGTTTATGGTATATCATAATTAATATTTGCTTTGAATGAAGAGGCCTAAATCCTGTAGATTGGAAAATATAACACACCATCCATCCCTAGTGTATTTTTAGAGTGAGAGGCGAACCTAAAATCCTAATTTTTTACTTCCACCTTCTCTTGTTTAAGCTGGGAAATGTTGAATCATTCAGTCACTCAGTAACATTACTCTTATTTAAACTATAGCATATATATAAGACTTTGTATAGTAAATAGTAGCCAAAGCCTAAATTAAAACCCTCAAACTTTAACTGTATATTGCTAACATTAATTAGGGTATTTTTAATATTAAATTATATTTAAATCTTTATTTTATAGATTTTTTCTTAACAAATACCTTAAGGTAGGTCAAGTTTGTTTCTTTTTCATTATTTACTTTAATTCAATTAAATTTCTCATAAATAAAAATAAAAAACATACAAACGAAAAAAAAAAATAACCCCAATTGTAAATAAATAGTCCTTTTAACACACAATAAAAAGCTTTCAAAGTAAAAATGTCCCCAGAGAGATTAAATAAGGCGTTAGAGCATATAACAGACTCCGTCTCATCCCAACTCTTTATCGCACAGCTCATAAAAACACAGACCCACAAAATATTTGACTAAACTAAATGCAGTGGTTTCCCCTTTTTAACCAAAATTATATACTTTGGCCATACAAATAAACACAAAAGGTTCTTATTTAGCTACGCAAGCAGTCAGTTAGCTATACTGTTCGCCAGTAGCTGGTGAACCCTTAACAATCAGCAAACAAATAAAATAAAAATCACATTTAGACGACTAGACGAGACGCAGTCGTTCGCCCTCAACTCAAGTTACGATAATATAATTCCTCTCGATATATTCAGCATTCATTCAGTAATATTCAGTTAGAAAGACGGCAACAATAAAGCAACACACAAACAATACGGAATTTAACAAAGAGGCGTTGAGCAGAACGCATTAGATTTATGCCGGGCAACGTGAGCTGCATATGTTTATAGCTTTAACCCAAAAATTAAAATACAAAAATACTAACAAAGCAACGTTAGACGTTGTGGCAAATAGAGGGAAAAAACTTCCGGGCCACTTTATACCGACCAAAACAAAAAATAAAAAGAAAACGAGAGAAAAAGATATAGTCGGTCAAGCCCGACCATATGATACCCTACACCATTGGGTACATTATAATTCGGGGAGGGGTCTTTTATTAGACTTGGAGTAAAATGTGGACCGATACTCATAAGTGTAAAATAAAACATACGAATACAGAATATTACGTTGATGCTGACATTTATATGAATTTATTCACTTTTGGATGTTTCCCGAATGAGGGCCTTATAAGGGAGCTATGGTAAATTATGGACCGATCTTTGTAAACTTTGGCACTATCATTTATGTTCATATAAAACTTATTTGTGTCGAATACTAACTTGATACTAACATTTTAATGGGATTTATGCCCGTTAAAGTGGTTTTCTGAAAGGGGTTTATATGGGAGCTATGGTTTATTATAGACCGATCTTTTTAAAAATCGGCACACTTATTAAGACTTATGTGAAACTTATACGCGCCAAACTTCATTAAAATATTAATATATATAAGGGATTTATGATCGTTAAACCCTTTTCCGGGAGGACATTTGTATGGGGGCTAGGTGAAATAATGGACCGATCATAACCAATTTCAATAGGCTTCGTCCCTGGGCTATAAGAAACCTTTGTACCAAATTTCATTAATTTTGGTTCAAAATTGCGACCTGTAGTTTGATTACAAGGTTTACATGGACGGACAGACGGACAGACGGTCAGACGGGCAGACGGGCAGACGGACGGACGGACGGACATTGTTAAATCGACTCAGAAAGTGATTCTAAGCCGATTGGTATAAATTAAGGTGGGTCTTAGACCAATATTTTTAGGTGTTACAAACATCAGCACAAACGCATAATACCCTCCCCACCTATGGTGGTGTAGGGTATAAAAAAATAGCAAGATGAAATCCAAAGCATAAACTAAGGGCGTTATAAAGTTACTGCGTGTATAAGTGAGTAAAAGTGTTTGTGTATTTGTGTATTTGTATATTATATACATATTGTGAGATGGTTAACCAAAAATAAAACGTTTGAACGGAATCTGCCTCGTTGGAAACGCATTCAGAATATTGTTCACTTTTTTATTGTCGTTGGCCAAAGTGAAACTAACGCAGCTCTTAAAGCAACCGATAAGAAGAGAGTAATGGGTAAGTGAGAAATTTGGAGGGTGCTGAAAATAAATTTTTATTCGTTAAGTTGTATGTATCAAAGGGGTTGACAAAAAAATATTTCAGTCGAAAGCAACAGCATTCATTTGAAATAAATACAAACTGATTTAATGTTTAGCATCATTTTTCAATTTCATTGTAATGCATTTATGTATGAAAATATGTATTTCTTTACATTAGGTTGGTTCCAAAAAAAAGTGGTTTTGTACTTAAATTAAACTGTATACAGCTTAACTTAAATAAAACAAATAGTATTTCTTAAGCCATTAATTCAGCTTAGTAGTAATTAAGAACATGGAATGTAGTTTTATTAAATGGAAACGGATATAATCTAATGTATGTATATGCATAAATATATATTAATATTATGTTTGTAATAACTTAAAAGAATTAGTTCTTTATATACAGGATTTATTTTGAAATAGAGTTATCAGTTTTGATGTCATCATATTATGTTTTCAAAATTACCTATTTATACAATTTAGTGTCAAAAAAAGTCGTGTGACGTTTTTTATTAATCGATAAAAATTGAACTATTTTCTAAAATTCACCATTTTTGATCAGTGCTGGATGCAGGGTGCAACCTTAATTAATTTAAAGTTACCTTGATAACCATTTATGATGCTTTGTATTTTGAAATATTTAAAGAAAAAAAATAATAAACTTTGAGAATAAAATGAAAGAATAGTTGTGGTATTTTTTTGTAAAAAATAACTGTTTTGATACTAATTTCAGAGTGCTGAATTTGAACAGTTTTCATGTCTAGATGTATTAAGATAATCCAGAAATTGTTTTAGCATATTATTTCGGAATATATTGCAAATTATAGAGTATTTTTAAAAAAATGTTTCCATCATATACCCCAGGACTTATTTACGAAAAATGAAATAAAGTTGAGGCAAAATATCAAAAGTTCAAAACTCAAGGGGAAATATATTTTTAACTCTAAGAGATAACGTAAGTGAGTAAGCTAGCTTTTTCCTTATATTGAGAAGCGCTTTACAGAAATGTAAATTTGTAAAAGTTACGATTTTTTGAAAATTTTACAACTTCGATTCGAACAGTTGTTTAGGAGATACAGATTTATTACCAAAAAATAAATAAGAATTGTCCAAATAAATTGTAGAAATTGTCCAAAGGTAATCATATAACTTTTCCAATTTTTCTGTTATTTTGTTGCATTTGTCCAGGTATAAAAACTTCATATAACGAAGAATGCGATTATAGGTCTTTTTTCGGTTGTGAATCCTGTTTATGGTGTTTTAGCTTAAATCAGAAATTAAGCTATTCGAATTTTCAGAATTCAAACTTGAATCATTATCAGAATCTGTATTTTCATCTACATCATTTTAAAATAGACAATAATGTAAATCAACAGCGAATTCCTTAGTTTCTGTTTTTGTGATTTCAAAACATTATCATTACATCGGAATTTTCCTGAACTTAAATAAACAGTAAGTGTATTTACAACTTTAAGTCGATAACATATTTCTTGTCAATATTCAGTGTTATTTTTTTTTTTAATTGTTATACAAAAACTTATGAATTGCTTCCCACTCTATTAGAGTTGCAAAATCTTTTAAGAGCTTTAATAGCTATTTCTAATGGTTGAAAAATTTTCCAATGATTATCTAGTGTATCTATTTCAAGATTTGTAAAGGAACTTATACCAAACTCTAACAACGAAAATTTGTTGATTCTTAAAAACTGTTCAATCATTTTTGACAAAGAGTTCAATCTGTTTTTTACGTCGCAAATTAATCGTAGCTCTTTACCTTCTTGCTTTTGTATAAAGTTTTGCATTAAATAATGTACACTATGAAAATATAGTAAATGAAAAATACTGTGTATTTTAGTTAAAAATTAAAAAACCGGTTAACTGACAGAAAAAAAACCATCAGATTTTTATATCAGCTTAAAGTTTTTTATAAACCCTTTAAAAACCATGTTTGTATTTACTATTTGTCTGAAATAGTTTTTTTTCACAAGATTTCATTTTTCCATATATAGCTCAACATTTTCGACCGATTTTATTGTAATAAAGTTATCCACCAAATAAATTAAAATTTGATTATCTATCAAATAAAGGAAATTATGAAGTTTTGAATTTTAAAATTTGCAAAAATGCACAGACGGATAAAAGGACGCACAGCAGAATTCTCTTAAATAAATCTGAGAATAATCTGTGTATTGTTCTTCGACCTTTCTGTTTAATCAAAAATTAAAAAAATAAATATTCGAGCTCTAGGTCTTTAAAGACCTAGAGCTCGAATATTTATTTATTTAATTTTTGATAAATCTGAGAATTTTAAAAATTTATAAAGGGTCTTAAAATTCCAAAAATTAATATAAAACAAAAAATAAAATATTGATGTCAATTCTCCTTGAATTAAGCGCCATTTTCGTCCCCTTTATCCCCAATGTACGCTGGAGGGTATAGGACGTAAAAATTTTGTGTTTTTCGGCCACAAATAATATTGAATGGTTTACATAATATTGATAAATCGTTTATTTCATCATTCCCTCAAGAATTGGTATTAGTGTTTAATTTTTGGTGCCGTTTGTATTGACGTCTATTAGAAGGTTCTAATATCCAAAAAATATGTACTAAATAGATCTTTGTGAACATATACAATTTTTATACTACTATATTACCATATTAACCCTTCATGGCTACACTACATCGAATCGATGACGCATTTTCAGTGATGCCGTATTTTGAAAATTGATTTTTTTGTAATAAAATGGAAGAAAATAATTTTTTTTATTTTATTTCATTTATATACAAATTAAATAATTCAAAAAGTTAAATTTTCGAAAATTTTCAAGATTATATTGTGTACAAAATCTTTTTTAAAATCGCAGTCGTCGATTTGACGAAATGTAGCCTTTTCGTAATAAAAATAAGTGTAGCTTTTTCAAGGTTAAATTCTCTAGCTTCAGGTTTTAGTTTAGGGCGATGATGAATCAGTAACGAAAAATCTTTTCTTATATTACTCTTTTAAAAAAATTAACAATACTTATAATTTTTTTTTTACTCTCTTCTAAAAATTATAAAATTTCAATATCTCTTTTTTAATTTAACCCTAAATAAAAATGAATTCTTTAAGAACTCTGCTTTTCATGATTCAATAACTTTTCACACCAGGAAAATACTTGGCTGGCCTTGACAATGTGTGGTGTTGGATTTACAGCAACAATAACAAAAGAAAAAAACAAATCCGGAAAAGACGTCGAGGGCGTATGATGTGTCACATAAAATTTACTCTGAACGCAATAAACAGCTCAATGACACTCGTTATGAATTGAAAGTATTTGTAGAACAACACCAACGCACATGAATGTTTTTTTTTTTTATTTGTTGCAAGCTTTTGAAAGGGTGTAAATGAAGTAATGAGTTCTCTTATATTGTTTTTGTTATTACAATACATATTTTCATTTTCAATATCATTCATTCATTTATTATTATTATAAATTGAGTGGTAGAATTATTTAAGCATCAGTTGATAAGTACATGAACATACTCCTGTATAAATATTTGTCCTTGTATTTGAATTCATATCACATTATTTTTGTTTTTTCCTGGCTTCATTAAAAAAACAGTTGGGTATTTTCAAAATAGAAGTAGTAGAAGAAAATTAACCCTCAATTGAGGTTAAATTTAATTTGGCGCATAATAAGAGTATCTATATCTATATTTTTGGTTAGCAAGTGAAATATGTATAAAAATAGGGTGTATTTTGTGTTTGTTGTTGGGGTTCAAATTCTAATGTCATTAGTATAATATTCAAGTGAGTGTGTGTGTATTGTCATCAAATTGTCTTCTATTAATTAGTTGGATGCTCACTTTTTTTTTTTTGTTCATTCTATTACTGAGTGTGTCTATTATTTATGATCAAATTATGAATTTGTCATATGGTTGACAAATGACTATCAACACATAAAAATTAAATAATTTATATGTGAATTGAATGGCTTAATGGTTTTAATAACAAAATTATTAAATATTTTAGTTTTAAAGAAAAATGTAAGGGTTGTTTGTAATGTTGTTTGAAATAATATTAATTGGAAGACAGAATTATAATTTAAAGAAGAGAACCTACAGAATTAATAATAAAGTAATTCTGTAAAAAATAAAGAAAAACAAAAAATTAGATCTGGTTTTATCTATATATATAAAAGAGTAATGATTGAGTGATTGACTGACTGATTTACTTCGTGATTCATCATCGCACAGCACAAACGGTTAAGGCAAGAAAGATGAAATATTGACTGTGGATTGGTCTCCTACCGAATAGATCCACTAAGACGGGATTTTTTGAAATTCGAATGTTTAGGGGGTAAAAAGGGTAAAATCGGTAACCTCATATCTCCTAAACTAATAGAGATACAATAAATAATAAACTAAATAGTTTTAATGTTTAAATAATTTTAAATTATTAGCTTGAATGTCTAATAATTCTAAGCCAATATTAAATTAAGAATTAAAGGGTATCGTGAAAATTTATGGACCGATTTGACTGATTTAAAAAACCGAAACTCGAAAAAAATATTTATGATCGAATAATCGTAATAACGCGTTTTGGCCTATAACTCGGTAAATACTGGACCGACTTAGTTCATTTTTTTAACACAAAAATTAAAAAAAAAATCCGTATTTTCAGTGAAAGAAAAGTTCAAAAAGTTGAAAAAAAAAAAAAAACGATATTATATGCCATAGTTCATTGTTGTTGTTTTTCAGCACCCATGAAACAACTATATATATAAAGTTTTTAAGTTGTTGGTAAAACTTTTAGTTTTGTGTGAAATGTTGAATTTTTGGTGAAGTTTTCAGTTTTGGTGAAATTTTAGTGAAATTTAAAATTTTTAGTGAAATTTAAAATTTGTCGAAATTTTTGAGTAATTTTTATAATTTTGTAGAACATCAATGAAGCATTAAATACACTAGTCGGCAAAAAAGAAAAACCTGCTTTACATTTTTTCCATAAGTTTTTAATTTTTTTTATAGGAGTGTCTAATATTTCGCCCATAATATTCACCATAACTCAAGAACGGCTTGTGCGATTGATATAAAAGACCAAAAAATGCCGACTAAAAATATTTTCATGCCACCCTAACTTTATTATACCCTACACCACCAAAGGTGGTTGGGGTATTATGTGTTTTTGCTGATGTTTGTAACGCGCAAAAAAATATTCCAACACCCACCTTAAAATATACCAATCGACTCAGAATAATTTTCTGAGTTGATTTAACGATGTCTGTCCATCTGGCTGAACGGTCTGTCCATGTAAACCTTGTGCACAAAGTGCAGGTTGCAATTTTGAAGATAATTTGATGAAATTTGTCACATATGTTTATTTTGACATAGCGACGAACGCTATTTAAATTGGCCATGATCGGTCCATTATTTCACCTCGCCACCATACAAATGTCCTCCCGGAATAGGGTTTTAACGTTAACAAATGCCTTATTTATGTCACTATTTCAATAAAAGTCGGTACGAATAAGTGCTACACAAAAATAAATCGGCGTGAAAAATTTCAGGAAGGTCGGTCAATAATTAGGCTTAGCTCCCATATATGATCCATTTTCGAAAATCACTTTAACTCGCAAAAATCGCACATAAATGACAGTATTATGGTCATATTTGAAACAAATAGGTTAAATATAAGCAGAAATCATATTAACTAATGTCATAAGGATCGGTCCATTAATTGCCCTAGGCCCGATATTAGCTCCATTTCGGAAATCATTTTAGTGCACAAACACAGTGGTGTAGGGTATCAAATTGTCGGGCTTAACTGACTATATCTTTTTCGTTTCAGAATAGAACACAAAAAAAGTTAAAGGGTAGGAGAAAGGAAACATTTTAGTCAGAAAGAAAACGCCAGAAATAGCTACTTATATTCTGAAATAAGTTTAGCCACATTGACATTAATAAACGAGGAATTTCCTGTAAAAATAAATAAAATATTTATCATTTAAAGCTTAAATGCTAATCAATAATTTACACACAAACAAAACAAAGATATTGCATATGTGATTGATAAACGTTTGGTCTTTTGCCAAGTAATTTTTAAATATTTAATATCCTTTAAATTGTATCTCTAATATACCTAAAAAGTCTCTTCGAGCTGTCTATCATTGCTTTGACATTGTTAAATAACAAATTACTTCAAAGTCAAAATACTTAAATCTCAATTACTCATAAAAATTCCTAAATATAAACATTCATACTACTTAAAATACATACACAAATATTTATACTTTTCTATGAATCTCCCCTTAATAAATGAGAAAACCTGTGATGATGACCTGTCATCATCATCACACACACACACACATAAGGCTTTTAACGTATCTTACTTAACATAACAGTAACTAACTGCGTTTATAGCTATAGCTGTAGCGGTGATATAGGGGAGTAATACAAAAGCACAAAAAAGTTTAACTAATGAAAATGCCACTCTGATGATGTGTATGATGATGTTGCCCTCCTGTACATAGTTTTTGCTCGTAAAACAAACCCAGCAAGATAAAGAAAACAAAAACAACCTAGAAAAACGGCCTATAAAAATAAATGAAGTCTAAAACAGAGTGATACTTGTAAGTAGTATGAGTGTGTTCCCACTGACTTGTTAACAGTGATATCTTTTTCTTTTTGTTGTGCTTTTTGCAAAGACAATATAGTGGTTGATAATGCTGCTGTTCCTGATGTTGTTGATGATGATGACGACAACGACGATGAGAATGACGGTGATGATGTTTATGTTTGATGGAGATGTAAAGAAAAAATGATGAATTATATTTGACAACTTCATAGACTTACAAAGATGCTAGTACATTAGTATGTTTGTATGTACATTATACATAAGTACATATGTATGTATCAGTGTATACATATTTGTATGCATGTTGTATACAAATGTACTTGAGCTTTAAGTATTTGTTTATATTTTGTTTACACATACCATTCATTCACTACCTTAACTCAACCCAATGAAAAATGAAAATGATATTTTTAAATGTATCTACATACGGGTATGTGTGTGGATATGGTTGATGTACCTTATTGTAGAAAAGATACAAATATTATCTGCATATAAGTTTGTTATAGACCTACCGACTTTGTAACTTCAAGGGGAAGCAAGTTAAAAGCTTTATCATTAAATTTAACATCCTTGACATTGTGTTTATTTTAAGAGTCACGTGATACTCAACGAACCATGCCATAGACAAACATACATAAATATACAATCAAACACACACACACACACACTTTCTTACTTATTGCACATGCAACTAAGGGGAGATAAAATGTTTTTTGGTCATAATACTTTGAATAGAAAATTTTTTAATGAAGCCTTTTATAAAAGATTGCATATTACAAATTAGAATTTGAAAGCACCTTAAAGTAAAATATTTGAAAATTTTGGAGGATTTATTGATTCTAATTATTGCACAGTGGGCAGAAATTTTTGTTAATAAATCTATAACTTCAAACAAACTCTTAACACACATAACAAATTCCAAAACTGCATTCTGTTTGCATATTCATGGGCTGGGATTTTAGAACATAAACATTAATGTCAAAACTTTCACAAAAAATAGGCCAAATTCGGGAGGGTGTAAAGTATAAAATAATTATATGTTGTTAAAGTAAATTATATTTTAGAGAAAAAAGTTATTCATTCAAACGAATAAATTTATATTATTCGTAAACGTATTCGTGAAGCGAAGGTGCATTTGTTTGCAAATAACACTGGTCGTCCTCCTTCAAAAAAAAAAAAAAAAAAAAAAAAAAAAAAAAAAATTATGCGGACTAGATAGAATTCGACATGCTAAACACGTATCTGCTTTCAGTTTTTCCCCATCAGGTCAAGATTTCTTTTTATATTTCGCCCCAAATAAGACGATTACTCGAGTATATTTCATTATAACTCGAGAAAGGTGTGCACGATTTATAAATGATACAGAAAAATATGCATAATAAAATTGGCTTTAAGTCGTTCTAAGATCAGATTTTATCCGCTCAATAGTTTCGAAGTTATTTCGAAATAAGTGTCCGTAAAAAAATTTTCATTAAAAATTTGATATTTTTTTTACTAAAATTTATTTTGAAAAGTGAAAACATTAAAAATGTTTCAGTTTATCATCTTTATCTCAAAGCTGGTAAAAATACGAGTAAAATAAAATAAGTAAAATACGAGTAAAATATTATTTTTTTTTTCGTCTTAAATATGTGGATTACTTAGACGGAATTTCTACTATGGCGGTCACACTTGTATAACTCGAGAACGGTTTGTTCAATTTAGATACTGCAATAGATAGCGATTCAAATTATTCAGTTAATATTTCCGTAGCTAATAGAGAAAAAATAAACAATTTTAAAAATACGGACAAATTTTGATCCTTACCTCTGAAATTATTGGGCGAATAAAAAATAATGTTGACCTGACTTGAAGACAATTCTCACCTGAATTTGTTGGTGTATCACTTATCAAATTCGTACAAACGGTTCTTGAGTTAAAGCTATGAATATAATTTATATTTTATTAGTTTAAATTTGAAAAATAATTATTGAGTTTTACTAGTGTGAGCGCTTAATAAAGTGATGGTTAGGGAGTGCATTTTAATTCAAATGCATGTTTTTTTCGAGAATTTGAAAACTACCTTATGTTGTTATCTATCCGAATCAGACATTTTACTAAAAAATGGCAATGATTTGTTAGTGCATATTTTTGCATATTTACTCGAAAATGGATATATTTTATTTTATAATGCATATAAATTTGCAATTTTACATTTCTTTTACTTTTTTTAACATTTTGTTAAAGTTCTGTTTTTTTAAAGCGCGTAACAGGTATTCTAGCGATTTTTAACTTTCATTTAGCGGTTATTCTCGAACAAGTTATTTACAAGGCAAGGTTTTCAAACTTTTCGCTTGAAAAGTAAGCATTTTCATATTTTCATATAATGGATACAAAAAATTGTTTTCTTATCAAAAACGCCATTTTTTAGTGATTTTTTTTGGAGTTCAATCAAATGATTTCTCAAAAATTTTTTTTGTATTTTGAGTAAATTGTAAATAAAAAAATTCGGATGCGTTAATTATGAGATTTAAAAAAATCGAAATCTATCAGAGATTGAAAGTTAAAAAATGTTTGTGCATTTTTTACATATTAATATATAAAAAGGCATAAATTCGTTTGTTTTTACATATGTATATGTATATTCATGCTATTTTTGCATACTTCTGTGCAAATTATACCATTTTTTCGTGCTTTTTCAAGCGCATATTTTAATTTTTTTCGATAATATTTAAACTTGCCCTGGTTATTAAGTAGGGGAAGGACATTAATAAACATCAAATTCTCTTAAATGATAAAATCTGCAAAAGCCATTAAGATTTTTTGTCAAAAAATTTTTCATGTAAGCAGGTCCATGCATAACACCGAGTAGCAGAGGAGGTAAAAAATTTTGAACCTTGATTAACGATTTGGATAAAATTCGGTGCACATGTAGAGGAGTACTCAACATCATGTAAAATGAATTTCATTAATTTTTATTTTGAAAACTGTGGCAACTCTATAGCTATAAGTATGATAAACTATTTCTTTTTTTAAGTTGTATATAAGATATTAAAATATTTTTTTTTTCTTCTTTTTGCAAAAAATTTCTCAAAACTGGTATTTTAAGATGTCACATAAATGTTTAATAAAATTTTTTTCTAAAAATTATCTATAAAGACGTTTATTTTAAAAAGTCCATCTTTAATTTTTTTTATAAGTTTTTTTGTAGGAAGCTCTATCGGTATACTTACTATAGACAAAATTTCAGAGAGGTAAAATGTTAAAATTTAAAATGGAATTACCCACATATATATTTATATTGGAAAGCTTCTACACGCGTTGAATATTAAAGGAAAATTATGCCAATTTGGTACTTCTTTTTCAGTCAATTATTACGAGATTGGCATCACGGCTTGATGCTATAAAATATTATGTACAATATTTTGACGATTTCAAAAAAAACTATGAATTACCCAGCAAAGACTTTGGTTGTCATGTAATGAGTTAAGATATTAGCTTCTTAACTCATTACATGGCTCTCCACTACTTACACATTGCCTGAATAACTCATTATTTTAACAATGTGATGACATTAGAGGCAACTACTTACCCTAAACATTACTTAGATGTCATTACAATAACTAATTACTTCCAAGCAATGATTTTAAAGCTTATTGAAGTCATGATTAGTAACAACAATAGGTACTAGTTACATTTTAGGTTATAAATAAGTAATGAAATGTGAGCATATAAAAAATATTTGTTGTTGTAAAAAGTTTTTTTAAATTTTAATATAAAAAACTTAACAACAACCAAAAATTGTTTAAAATAAATGTAATAAAAATAAACTATTTTAGATTACAAATTAATTCATATGCAAATTTTGTGTTTCATTTATGTATCCCTTCTTCAAATATATGAATTGGTAACTGCATAATAAAAATCAATAAAAATTCATATTTTTAAAAATCTGATCATAAATAATTATTTACATTCGGTTTATAAATAATTCTATGTAATGCAGACAGTATGTTGTTGTCATTACAAAGTAACTACATCCGCAACTACATGTCATTACCAAGTTTTTGCTGGGTAGTTAAATGACACAAAAAATAATAAATAAAAACTATTAAACGAGTATTAACATAAAGAAATATTAAATTTAATATAAAGTAAAATTAAAATTGCTGTTACTTAAAAAAATAAAGGATTTGAGAAAAAAAATCAAACTCAGTTATTCTACGTTCAGAACTCGTGTTTAGAAAAAGACACTCCTTTTGAACTACAATTATTCAAATATGCTCCTATCCCATCTGTTGAAGTAGGAGAACATTTTCTATGTATAAAAATGTGTATGCCAAAACAGAAAATCCTTTCGTTTAACAACTTAAAAAAAATAGTGTTTATATAAATAAAAGTTTATCTAACTAGGGCTGTATTAAACTCAATAGCACGAATATACATTTAAAAAAAATTAACCTGAAAAAGTACAGATTTAAAAAAAGTTCATAAAATTAGCATTGATCTTTTAAAACATGGCTTTAAGTTTTAAAAATAAAAAATGTAATGCATTACTTAGCTTACCATGGACTGATATGCATATTCTTTAAATTTGTTGTGTATGTTTTTAATTTTTACGTACTTTTCAAAATATTTTCAAAAAATAAATGCATAAAAATCCGCCCTCTAGTGATGATATTAGTCATGCCCATAAAAACATCAGTGCGTGGTAAAAGAAAAGTGAAAGCAGATTCTTGTTTAATTCGTCAAATTTCATCAATTCCACCTATTTTTGTTTGAAGTAGAAAGAAACAAAATATTATCCACCACTGTATTCCTACTTAGTTGTGAATAAGATCAAGATTTGTGCATCAATTTTTATGATACATGCCTTATTTTATTCGCAACATTAAGCTTTAACATAAAGGTGATAAACTGAAACATTTTTGATGTTTTCATTTATCAAAAGAAATTTTAGTAAAAAAATCTTAAATTTTGCATAAATTTTTCTCGGACACTAATTTCTATGATCTCTAATTTATGTACATATATTTTAGAAATCATAGAGTTAAGGAAAAATATATATTCTTTTTTTTTTTTTTTTTTTTTTTTTTGTATTTTTAGATGTATACATGTAAATATTATATTTTATATTGCTATGTAATTTTTAAAATTTTTTATAATTTGTATGCTTTGATTGTGTAATATAAACTATCAAATCCGGAAATACTGGTATATTCTCTCAACTATAATCTCTTAGTTATTAAAAAGCCACTCAATTTGAAGGCCACTACTTAAGCCAAAGAGTATTAAAAAGTTAAAAAAATTTTATTTATTTAATTTCTTACAATAGTTTATATCCTTAATCAAACAGGTAAATAAGTACTTAATAAATATAATTAAAACTACCCTTAAGACTAGAAAACATTGAACCCCTCAGACAATATTTAGTTGATAAGAATGATGAGATTTTGATGATGACATAAATCTGGTGGTTAATTCAATACTCATACAGATTTTAGAGGGGACAGACAGCGCAAAAGAACGCTCAAACTTTAATCATTAAACACTCACAAAAAAACAAAAAGATACAGTGGAAAACATATTTCACTACTACAAAAATAGTCACTAGTACTTATACATATTGAATATGTAGTATGTGAGTATTTAAAAATATATTGGCACGCGATTCTAACGAAGTGAAAAAAACAAAACACAATCTGATTGTTTTTCCCAAGTAATAATAAATGTCCAGATAGCAAAAGATTTTGCACTATAGCTATAAATTTTGAGACCAAAAAAACAAAAAGAATGAAATGAAAAACATTGATTTTATTACTTTGGGGAGGGAGTTTAAATGTTGTTTTATAGCAACAGGGTTAAAAGAGCTTGGTATAGATGTTGAAATTTTTGGCAATAAACTTCATACTTTGGCCATGATGAAGTATTTGGCAAAAAAAAAAAAATAAACTTTATTTTTTATTTAAAGATTTTGGCAGCAGAAAATTGTTTTATATTAAATTTCATAAAAGTTAAGTGCTTTGTAATTGATATCATAAAATATTTATGATACGAATGAGTACTTTTGTACTAAAAGAGAACTAAGAGATTTAAGTCAAGTGACTGTGCTTGAAATTTCAATTATAATGGAAATGTCTTTTTGATTTTATTTTTTTGGTATTTGTTATATTTAGTTTTGAGAATTTCCTTTTTTCTGGATTTTTATTTTTTTTATTTTATTTTTTGTTTAATATAATTGACATTAATTATTTAAAAGTCTGTTAAAAGTTTTACTTTTAAAACAATACAAACCTACATAGAAATATTTATACTGGTATTTAAAATATGTTTATAAAATAGAAAATTTCAAAAGGCCAAGTGTTAAATGTTCAACACATTTATTTAACACTTATGTCTAGAGATGACATTTCAGGGCTAATTATTTTAAATTTGTTTAAAAATATTTTCAAATTGTTGAATATAAAAATTTAGCTATGTGTTCAGGTTTTTATATTTAAAGTAAATAAATATACTGAACCCAAACTTTTAATGCTATACTCTATAAAGACTTTTTAAAAAAGATTACAAAATAAAGTAAGCCATGGTAAATATTTTAAAAAAGAATTAAATATGAAAATAGTGGTACTATAAAAAAATACCAATAAAATATGTAACACTTGGAAATATTATACGGCTACTTATTCTAGGTTACTCTTTTGTAGCACTCAAAAGTCTTACTAATAGCACAAGAATTACACTATGCAACAGTATTTTGGGGGCGGAATCATTCCGATTGCAATTGATAGCTCTTGATAAGTGTAATAAAAACTCCAAAGGATTTTTCGCTGGTAGGCAAAATTTTTGTTTTATGACCACTTAAACTTTTCTATTTTTGCACCAAGGTAGTTATAGATAAATCGAAAAAAATAATATTAATATAATTCGAAGCTAAATTAATTTTCCATAAATGCTTAGAGTATTTAACGGGGAATATTTCATTAGAGCTTTCTGTTCATTTATCTCTAATAATAAGGGGTCATTTCTAGTCCGTTTGAAGGAAATGACATGAAAGTCGATTTAAACTTGAGTTTAATGGCTTAATATGTTCTATAAATATTTTCTTCTTCAAATTTTACTAGGGATCTCCAAAGATAAAAAATTCATCCGATTTATCATATGTTGTTAAAAAAGAAAGTTATGAAATTTTCCCACATTTCTTATATAAACTCCTTAAACCAGGCAATGAAATATAATAAAAAAATTAAAAGTTTTGTACAAATCGTAAGCAAAATTAATAATAATTCCATCAATTTCATTTTTTTGGATAAACGCTTTACCGTATGAACTTTGTACCTTCAGTGAAATTCTACTTAGAAAATGTTTGTAGAATATTTTAACCCATTAAACTCAAGTTTTAACGGACTTTTGTTTAATTATGTTTAAACGGACTAGAAATGATTACTTATTATTAGAGATAAATGAATAGAAAGTTCCAATGAATTATCGCCATTTAAATGCTCTAAACATTTATGTTAAAATATTTGAGCTTCATACTTAATTTATATTATTTTTTCTATTTATATGAAACTACTTTGGTGCAAAAATAGAAAAGTTTAAGTGGTCATAAAACAAAAATTTTGCCTATCAGCGAAAAATCTTTTGGAGGGTTTATTACACATATCAAGAGCTATCAATTGTAATCGGAATGATTCCACCCCCACGCGATGATCATCAATTTGTTGCATAGGGTTATAAATCATAGATAGATTATACTGGCCGTCAAAAAGATAGTTTTCACCAACATCTTCTGATATTTTACTAATCTAAACCGTATAAACGGTTCTTGAGTTATGGTATAAATTTAAACAAACCGTTCTCGAGTTTTGCTACTTAATTTGACAGTCATGGCCACAAAATGTAAATATTGAATTCCAGATTTGTGCATCAATAGTAACGGCTTATTTTATTTGCAAATAGAAAATGCAGACCAAAAAAGAGTCTTCAATTTTACACGAAATAAATCTTTTTCTACACTAAAATTCTGAATAACTTTGAAACTATTAAACAAATAAAAATAATAATGTAGAGACCTAATATAAAAAACTGAAAGCGGATTCGTGTTATACACATCAAATTCCATTTGTTTTGTTTAAAGAGGACATACTTTTTTTTTTGCCGATATATATATTTAAGACATTTATAAGCGCAAACAACTATTAGGTTTTTCATTTTTAAAATGTCATATTGGACCGGAAAGGGTCTTTAGCCAGAAAGTTTGTAATTTGAGCAACACTAGCAATGGGTAATAACTGTAGCGAATTTCATTGAAATCGGAAATATCAAATCCGAAAATTACTGTTTTTTTGTCCGTTTTGATATAGGATTACTCTATTATGACACGACATTTTTATGTATTTTATTACATATGTATATGTATATCTAAGACGGACATCGTTGTTCGACTCCACTACCTAACCATTAGAGCAACGGTTCTCAAATGGGGGTCCGCAACCCACAAGGGGTCCGTATAGACATTCGTTGGGGGTCGCGAAGAGATTCTGAAAAATTTTCTTGAACATACAATTTTAAATAAAAATTCCAATGAAAGCATAAAACTATTTAAAAATGGAAAGATATTTTTATAAAAAAAATCCCCAAATTAGGACAGAAGTAATGATTTTTTAATGAGTTCTTTTAGGAACCAACTAGCATTATCTGCAAGAAAACGATGCAGAAACCCGAACTCCGATTGAAAATATTCTGTTTGATAAAGAAAACAATGATCAAATAAAGAAAGTGATCCTATAGAATGACACAATATAAGAAAACTACGATGTGGCAGGAAAAACGTTTAATTAAAAGGATAAATAGTTCACTTTAACTTGATGAAACTATAAATTTTTCACTTTTATTTTTTGCAAGTTAATTATGTTAATAATTTTTTTTATAAAGTCGTTTCAATGCCCTTTCGAAATTTAACCATGGAATAACACCCTGTGTAATAAGGTAATTAAAGTTTGCTCAAATGGTGTGACTTCTCAATGCTAAGTAAACACTGTTATATTCGCTCTTTTGTGCACAAAACTAAAGTATTAAACATTTGTTTTCCCGGAGAATGATATTAGATATGCATTATATGAAAAAGTCTCTTAATATTAATGAAATCATGAAGCAGAAGCAATGTCGCAATTATTAATATTATTTTATTTTTACGTACAATTTTATCTGAACTAGTCAAAGTTGTAGTGGGTCGCGCTTCCATTACAATATCAAAAGGGGGTCGCGAAGCAAGATCTTGTTAGAACTCCTGCATTAGAGTATCCCGATAAACAATTTTTTTTAATCTGATGTAGAAGCAAAATGCAGGCAGAATACTATACAGAATATAGTTCCTTTCCGTCAAGAAAAAATTACTTTTTATTATCGAAATTAGTATTGTATTTTCGAGCTTGTAATAGAAAAAATAATTTGAAATTGTTCCCCATGAAAATTTGTGAACAATTACTTAAAGATGGATTTAAAAATTTATATATCATCCATTCCACGAGAGAACGCCCAAAAATATTTTTGATATCTTCCGATTTTGGTAATATTTGGCATATTAAATATATTTTTTTAAATATATTAAAATTAATTTCAATCATAATATTTCATAATTTGTTATTTGTGGTATACTATATTTTTGTCTCAGTTTAAATGCTGATGTATTATGTAATAAAACTTAATTGTTTTCAATATTAAACAAAAATATTTTAAATCAAAATCGTAGAAATTTCTTAAAAATGCATCAGAAAATTGCATTCTTGTTGTGCATCTTTAGCAAAAAAATATTTTTGATTTATACAATATAATTCACAATATTTATTGAAATATTCCTTATACTGGTTTTTAAATCAATAAAATATAGCTAAGTAGTTATTAACATTTAAAATTACATATTATTAAGAGTATAACCAAAAAAAAAAAATTGTTTATGAAAAATTTTATGAAATTTAAAAAAAAAAAAATATTTAATAGTAGATTTTTTTGTCCCAGAATAATTTTTTTAAATTTTACAGCAAAGATATTGCTTTCTAAAATAATTCAAAAATGCATCACAAAATTGCATTTGTATTATGAATGCATTTTTAAATTATAATATTATTTTTAAATTACTACATTAAAAGCGGATATACATATTTATCTTCTACATGCAGTTTAAATCATTAAAATCCGTTAATAACTTTTAAAGATATTTATGTGTAAAGTTACACACTTTTCCGATTTTTTGAGTTTTGGGAAAATTAAAATCGTGAATAAATTTAAAATTCAAGAAAAAAAATAAAAATTTTAGATATTTAAATGGCTCTAAATGCATACCAATCATGAACAAAATCGGGAGATTTTTTACCTCCGTAAAAAATTGGCAATTCTGTGAAAGAATGCACAAAAAGGGAATTTTTTACCTGTCCATCATTTTCCATAAAAATTTGTATACACAACCATTATTAAACCATTTATTGACTTCAGTTTTCAGTTTCTAAATTGTATTTCTCTTTTACACTTTATCGAAAACCAAAAAAATTCCAAAAGTAGGTAAATTTAAAATGCTCCAAATTTTTCATATAAAAATAATATTTTTTCTTATTTATTGAAAAAGTATTTAATTTGCATTAAATTTAACAAACTACACTGGTTGACAAAAAATCCTCCCCCAAAGACTAATAGTTGAACTTAATGTGCTAAATACGAATCTGCTTTCAGGTCTGGATTTTTTTATGAGAGTGTCTAATATTTCGCCAATAGTAAGCCCATTACTCTAGTATATTTTATAAGTCATACACCTGAAGAAGCGTACTAAAAATATCTTCCAATCACCCAAACATAATTTTTTTATGTGCTCAATAGTTTCGAAGTTATTTTGAAATAAGTGTCCAAAAAAATAATTTTCATGCAAAATTCTAGATTTTTTTTGTTACTAAAATTTCTAAATAAATGAAAACATCCAAAATGTTTCAGTTTATCATCTTTATTATAAATCTTGTAATGCTGCGAACCAAATAAGGCATGTTACATACAATTGCGTAGAAATACAGTGGTGGCAAAAAAATATATATATTTTTTCTTGAAACAAAACTAGTCCACCTATTTTAGGTGGGTTTTGACGAGTTAAACAAAAATCTGCATTCACTTTTGTTCACGTATTCATTTTTTTTTATGAGCATGACTAATATCATCACCATATTCAGCGGTAACACTACAAAATTCTGCCCAAAGGCGGGGTCAGAGTAGTCACGCCCATAAAAAAATCGATACGTGTAGAAAAAAAGTAAAAGCTGATTCTTATTTAGCATATTAAATTCCATCTAATCCACCTATTTTTTTTTATTTAAGAAAAAATCCTAACTTAACTGTGACTCCAATCAAGTTTTGTGCATTAATTTTTATGATACGTGGCTTTATTTACTCGTAGTTTTGCATAAGTAGTTTTGGTTTGAGATAAAGATGATAAACTGAAACATTTTTGATGTTTTCACTTTTAAAAGGAAGTTTTAGTAAAAAAAGAAATCTTGAATTTAGCATGAAAAACTTTTTCAGACACTTATTTCGAAATATCTCCTAAATTATTGAGGAGATATAATACTAGAAAAATATAATTTGTATATGAAAAAATGTCTTAATCTAAAATTTTAAATAGCATGATTAACAAAAAATGCATTTGCATTAAAATGCGTTATTTAAAAATCTTTATTATTTTTAAAATGTTCATTACAATTTAATGTTCGCAATTTAAATAATTTACATTTAACAAAGCCTTTCCAGAGATAAAATTGATTAAAAAAATTTATTAAAAAATATTAAATTTATTACAAATTCACCAGACCATTAATGTGTTTTAGAACATTTGTGTAAGAAGTGCACAATAAAAAGCTATTTACAATTCCAATTGAACCATAATTACAAAAACAAAAAATTCATTTTGGTTTCAGCAGGGTGATCCAAACACCTTTCCATGCTATGTTAAAAAATGTTTAATTTTTTTAAGACCGTTTCAAAACTCCAATTTCAATCTTTAAAAAAGTTTGTTAAACAAATTTGGAAAAAGTTCGAAAAAAAACTTTGCAGGTTTATATACAACACTATAGAAAATAATATAAAAAAATAATTTGGTCAATATCTTTTATTACTAAGCCGTACCGTACCGTATTTGAATTCTGCGGATTTCGGCAAAAAGTCATTTTTTACAGTTTTTTTTTTATATAAATTCAACTTTTTTTGAACTGATATTTAAGCTAAACAACATTATTATGTAATAATGTAAAACATATGTCAAGAAATACATTCCAAAGTTTCTAAAAAAAATTTGGTCAAGAATAACCTTTAAAATACGGAGATCAAAGTTAGAAAAAAAAGTTATTTGTAAAGAATTTCAAACCACTAACATACATTACATATTTAAATTTTATGAACATTTTTTAAAAATGTGTAACAAAATTTAAATAAGGACTTCGCACGGAAAAATCCGAGCATACAAATCTACTTATAGAAACTAAACCATTGCACAATGTCACATTTTTTCAAATTAGAACGACAAAAATACGAAAATAAAAGTTCATTAATTGAAGTAATTTTTTTTCGCATTTATTAATAAACATATCATTTATTATGAAAAAAATACTTTAAGTATTGGAAAATGTCTATAGTGCGAATTATGGATTTTCGAAGTTGCAGCTTTTAAAAATATTTTAATTTTACTTACAACTTATGTAAAGAAGTATGTTAACTTTAACTTCATATATCTCTGTAAATACTACAGATATTGATATGATTCTTTTTGGGATGTAATAATAATTGTATATAAATTATTTTAATATAATCTGTTAGATTAAAAAATCAATACTGAAAATATTGTCTTTTATTTAAAAGAAGTCATAATATTAAAAAATATATTTGTTGGGCAATTCTATTTTTAATAGACTGGAACTAAAAAGTTCCAACGAGTTCCAATTTAAAAATACGATTTTTATATAAAAGAACATCTATAAAATTATATTTGAGAAAATTGGCTGCGACTTTTTGCGATCTTTCGAAATATATAAAAAATGTGACACTGTGCATTGGGCTATTTTTTTTTTTTTTAATTATATTTTTATTAATGATTGTTATGTTCAAGTCTTAAACATAAAAGAATAAATTGTTTCCTTTTGGTTTTTAAAGAAATATCTGATATTTTCCGGAATTCTTCTAATTAATGGTTTTATTGTGTTTCGGTCACTTTTATGCTTGAATAAGTTCAGTTATTTTTAATCTCCTTTTCATTTTAAGATGAGCTTTTAATATCCTTTAAATTACTTTTTACTATAGCCCAATATCTTTCAATTGCACAGAGATCCGGACAATTTGATGGATTAGCCTTTTTCGGTAGAAACACTAACAATTTCTTTATTACTACTTCATTGTTTTGTTGCGGTAATGAGAAGAAGCAAGAACAGGCCAGAAAAAAGCGGATACACAGAAATTTCTCAGGAAATTGAGAAGTCTTTTCCAAAGGCACTCATTCACGTATATTTCTGTGTTAATAGAACCACTTTATTCATAAGGAATTTTTTTTGGGAATTTTGATTTTTTTTTGTACATGATATTTTTCTGTCATATTCCCTCTAACATCTGCAACATAGAATTCCTGGCCAGGAAGATGAAAAAAGTCAGCCTGTAGAAACGTTTCATTTCATTCATTTTCATTATACACTACACAGAAAAAAGTAAAAATGGACTTCAATTACGAAATTTGTAATATTAATAAATTTTTAATTGATTTTGCTCCAATCATCAAAATGATAATATTAATAACTAGAATAATTGATATTATTATTACTTCTTTTCCTTAAATAGTTGCAATGACCTAAAAATTTTTGAAATTTTACTTAAATTTATTTTATTTTTGTACTTTTATAGACAAATATTTAATTCTTCTTTATATTTTTTTAACAGCTTTCAATTTATTAAAAAACAAAACTGTAAACCAATTAAAAAATTAATTATATTAATAAATCATATAATTAAATTCCAATATAAAGTTAATTAATAATTTTATTAAAAAATTATTTGAAATATTTTTTTCTGTGTAGTCATAATTATGAAAAAAAATTCTTCTGAAGTACTTTTACGTTATCTTTTTTTTAACTCCAAATTCTTGCTTGCGTTTCTATTAGGACTTTTTTGTACTTTATACGTCTTCACGCTAGATTTACTTTTAACTTTTCTGATAAACATTCAAAGCAAATAACTTTTTGTGGCACTTTTCTTACTGAGATGAGGGAATTTTCTCTCAAAATACTTTCAAAGTCCTTTAGCCCGAAGATACTATTTTTCTTCCACTACCAGGTTTCCATTCAGCGACCATGACTTCTTTGTATAATATTATAACCCAAAAAGTTGTATTTTGTGACACAGCTGCCTTCCTAGCAATTGTTTTATATGACCGATGTAAGATTTAATGAAAAATTTGAATCATGTGTTTTGGTGTTTTTTGTTCAATTTCCATTTTAAGAAAAACTAATTTTGCTATAAGCATGAAACTAAGCACATGATTAGTGAGCAAAATGGCAAATGTAAACCAGTTATTAGAATTGTTTATTTTTCACCACATCAAAAGTTATAAGCCCAAGAGCATGCACGAATTTTTTCGTGCGCAGTCATAAAATATAACTTTCTAAAATTCTCTATTACTTTCATTTAATCCAAGATTCTGCAATGTACCATAGTGTTATTATATATTGGTATTGTGTTATCAATTGTTGTCATTATGCTTGCCAGTAGATCATTTGGCTTTTAAATTCAATTTTTAATTCATATCCATAATAAGCAGCCGTTTTAATAGTCTTCATTTTTTTATTCCCTTTTCAAATGTTGTGTATCCTTTATTTAAACTATGAAAAATAAAAATGAATTTTAAATAAATTTAAATACTCTTGTAAATCATGTTTTTATTTCCGAGAAATAAGTTCAATATTTTATCTTTCTAATACTATTTAAATAATATTTTTTATTACACAAAAGATTTTCAAAATTTATTAACATCACTAAATACAACTAATTATATTAACTATAAAAAAACAAATTTCCATATTAAACTCGTGCATAATTTCAATTAATTTCCCAAAGAAATATCAAAGCTGGAATATTTCTAAAACATTAATTGTCTTGAGAAGCTCTGAACACAAATTGAGGAAAAGAAATTAACAAAAAAATTTTAAATCGACAAAGTAAAAGAAATACAAGTGGTAGATGTCCCCAACGATAAAAGATTTCCGGTAAGAATTTTTAAATATGCCATATTGATTATACAAAAAGAAAACAGAAAAAAAAATAAGTCCAAGATAGAAGATCAAGATTGGATAGAATCCATAAGGGATTTCTTAATGGACTTTGAAGCTATGGCGGTAAAAAATAATAAAAAAAAAATAAAAAATCCCCATACACACATTTTGTTTTTAGTCGCATTTTGTCCACCTAGCTGGTGGGTTTAATTGATGGCTTTTAAACTTTTTAAAGACATTGAAAATTGGTTTTTGAATTCTTGACTGAAAGTGGATTTTATTTTTGAAAATGTTAAAAACTAAAAAAAAAAAATAAAAAAAAAACAAATACAAAATAAGTGCTAATAAACACGTGATTTACTTTTATTTACATTCAAAATGTTTCAACATGTTGCAAGTTTCTATAAATGTGAGTTTATGTGTGTATGTTTAAGTTAGTTGGTCTTTGGGTCGTTTTTTTACCACACACACATACACACAGATGTTACTTATGGAAACATCAATGAGTTGGCCTTATCTTTTCTTTAGATCTCTCATCAAAATGCTGTTCATTAATTTTAAAATTAGGCTCGTTTTCAAATGAAATAAAGTTTCATTCGCATCATCACCATACTACTCATCGTAAGTATTTCATTTGTTGTTCTCCTTTGTTATACTCCAAGCTTGTCAAAGACTAAATAAATGCATTTTTCGTTGGGTTCTTCTTCCTTTTGTCTTTTTGTTTTATGAATACAACCATGTGTTGGCCTCTTTGTTTGTACGTTCGTCCATCCATCCGCCTGTTTGCCTTTCAGTTTGGCTTGTTTTTCTTTGGTTTGAGTTTTGTTTTCTTTTTTTGGGAGTTTTACCGAAGTCGCATAAATTAATTAAGTAAGTCGGTGGAATGTCGACCTTTTGTCTGGCACTACCAAAACTCCCAAACCTTTAACAAAAATATCATCAGCATACATACTCACATACTACATATGTATGTACATTCAACATTAAATAAAATATACATATTTATATATGTATTTATATACATGTACGTTTTATATGTGGAAGAGTTTAATGACAAAGAAAAAGACAAAAGAAATTATTCTACCAAAAATGTATGCAGTTTTACATACAGGTACACAGTGGGGCAGACTCGAAAATTTTTTGATATCAATCTGTAGCCTCTACTCAGCTGGTTAGACCTATACAAAATTTTACATAGGAGTGCACAGTGGGGCAGCGTCGAAAATTTTTGGAAATAAGTCTGTAACTTCTGATCGTCTGAATGGATTTGCATGAAATTTGGTACAGGCATAGCAGAGGAGTGTAAAATGTTAAGTTACGAAGGGGGATCCAACAGACCCCTCTGGGGCGAAACTAAGGGGACTCAAAATAGGGTACCCTGACATAAAAAGTTTTTAACCGCTTGGAAAATTACTCGTCCGATTTCAAAAATTTTTACATATTACTGTAGGCCATGATAAGACCTACAAAACACATGCTTCCATGTCCTACTAATTTATAGTTTTTTTTTTTTTTTTCTAGTTTTCGAGTTATTTGCGTTCGAATTTTTAAGTACCTCAATTTTACATGTTCTTGCTCCAGTTTTTATTATATATATCCTAGTATTTTCGACCGATTTTATTTGTTTTTCTTTAACTAATTAAAGAACAAAATTATCGACTTTTTGCGTTTTTTTTTTTTGCCAAAATGTATCTACATTCTTTTTTCTCTAAAATAAATGTTTTTTTTAACAACATATAATAATTTTATACTTTTCTGAAAGGTATCTTCACAGAGAAGACTTTGAAATAAAAAACAATCCCAATAGCTCAAGTGGTCAAGGCACATACCCTCCCCAATTTGACCCATTTTATATGAAATTTTCGAATTTAGTCTATATTTACTCAAATCCCAAAGCACGAATCGACAAACGAAGTGCAGTTTAAGAATCTATAATATGTTGTTAAAAGTTTTCAATCAAAATCTACGGGACTTCGGAAAAATGTGGATTTTATAGCCGAAAATGTAAAAAACCCATTTTTGGGATTTTCGGCGCTTTTTTGCGAATTGTGGGATTCCTTTTACAAAACTCTTAAAGTTTTTTTAAATTTCTCACTTTATACGATAAAGTCTACATTTACCGAAAATTTCGTTAAGATATCTTTACTAACAAAGATTTTATTAAAGATAAAATATTTATAGTTTCTCAAAAAAAAAAAAAAATAAATAAATAAAAATTTTACAAAAATATTATTTTAATTGCAAAAATTAGAAATTAGTATTAAAAAAAGTAACTCGATTTTTTCATCTAAATTACATTGTTGTGCTGACATAATTCTTCGTTATATAAAAAAAAAATTAAATCAATGTCTTTTATAGAACCGAAACTATACCACTTTAAAGTTTATTTTATCTCTGCCTCAGCCGATCAGAAGTTACAGATTTATTTCCAAAAATATCGATTTAGTTTCTTATATTTTTACTCTTCATATTTTTTCATTGACTTATTGCGCTTTAAAGTAGCGTAGTTTTGGTTATAAACTTTATCGTATACAATGAGAAAGTGTATAAAACCTAAAGAGTTTTGCAAAAGAAGTCCCACAGTTCCCCAAAAAAAAACTGCCGAAAATTTCAAAAATGGGATTTTTTTAATTTTTTTCAACATATCCTGGAGATTATGAAAGAAAACTCTTAAAAAATATTATAGATTCCTAAACCTGAATTCATGTAAATTCATGGGTGAAATTCTGGAGACTGTCTACGTAGACCGCTTGGGTTATGGAGCTAGTTTTCTATTTTGAAGCAATCTGAAGATATCTTTCAGAAAATTATAAAATTGTTATATGTTGTTAAACAAATTACATTTAAAGAAAAAAGAGTTTAGAGGCTTTTTCGAAAAAAGAAAAAAACACAAAAAATCGTAATTTTTACAATTTTTAAAACCGTTTTCTTTTAGACACGTTAATGATGTCTTTATTCAATAGACAATTTTATTCTTAAATGACTAATGAAATAACTAATCAAATCGATCAGAAATACTGGGATATATATGAAAAAACTTGACCAAGAACTATTACAATTTTTACTTTAAACTTACAACAGGACCTAAAATTATGTTAATATGGATATAATAATCCCGCTCTTTATACCTACAGCTACTACCTCCCATAGCTGTAACTTATGAATTAAATAAAAAATAAAAATACTTTTTATTTCATTTCTATTTCTTATTTCTAATTAAAAAATATTTGTTAATCAATCTATTATCTTTTGAATAAAAATATTAAGGATTTCTATTTATACTAAAACAATTGAATTTATTATAAATTTGTATCTGATTGAACAAAAAAAATTAAAAATTAAAATATTTTATTTAACCAAAAGAAAAACAAATATATGTTTATAAGAAGATAATCAAAAGTTTTTTAATTTGACTATTTTAAAGTTTAATAATATTCATATGTATTTTATTTAAATAAAAAAAGTTCAACAAATTTTTCTGATTTTTATTCAAAAGCTTTATATTCAAATAGAAACATTTAATATAAATATTTTTATTATTTTATTCAACAAAAACTCCAAAAAATAAAAATATTCAGCCTCAAAAGGCTTGAATAACAAAAAATTATAAAATTTTTTCAAATATTCAAGTATAAAAAAAAATATTTTACTTATTTTTCTTTTTCAAAGTAAATTTAAAACTACCCAGCAAAAACTTTGGTTGCCATGTAATGAGTTAAGAAGCTAATATAATGGCTCTCCACTACTTACACATTAGCTGAATAACTCACTATTTTAACACGGTGATGACATTAGAGGCAACTACTTACCCTATACGTTACTTAGATGTCATTACAATAATTAATTACTTCCAAGCTGTTAAATTGCGCATTGATTTTAAAGCATTACTGAAGTCACGATTAGTAATAACAATAGGAACTAGTTACATTTTAGGTTACAAATAAGTAATGAAATGTCGGGATATAAAATACTTTTTTTGTTGCTGTAAAAAGATTTTTTAATTTTAATTTAAAAAACTAAACATTAACCAAAAGTTTAATAAAAATAAATGTAATACAAGTAAACTTTTCTAGATTACAAATTAGTTCATATGCAAATTTTGACCTTTCATTTATGTAGCCCTTCTTCAAATATATGAATTGGTAACTGCAATCAATAACAATTAATATTTTCAAAAATATGATCATAAATAATTATTTACATTCGGGTTATAAATAATTAGTTACTAATAAACTTTTATGTAATGCGAATAGTATGTTACAAAGTAACTGCATCCGTAACTACATGTCATTACCAAGTTTTGCTGGAATAAAAATATTCAAAAGTTTTCTATGAATAAAAAAAATTGAATGTTTTAAAACAGATATTATTTTATTTTTAAAATGGAAAATAAAATAAAGAACAATTGTATTCAAACTAAAGAAATAAAATATATTTTAAAATTAGTTAGACTTAAGAATTTGATTTATATTTTATAATACTTTTGTGGAAATATTATTTTATCTAACTTGTTAACAAATGGAATAATATTTAAATAATTTTTATTCAAATTAATTTCAAGTAACTGAAAATCATATTACAAAGAGTATAAAATAATTTTAAAGAAATTTATTTCTAAAAATATAAATAAAATATTAAAATAATTTATTTTTAACAAATATTTTGATTGAAAATATTCACAATGAACAGCTATGCTACCTCGTATCTTAAAAGGATATTATGTTAAAATCCAAAACTTGATATATAATATCCTACTTGTTATTAGTTTTATAAACAATTTAAGATTTTTAAAGCTACATATATTTTCTTCTTTCCAAAATTGTTACATATTTACTTTAACACAATCCCCAATACTTTATATTTATAAACTGACTATCCATCCATTCATTTATTTACTTAACTTTGAGAAATGGGTGAATGCCGGTTATAAATTAAAAATTGCCGCTGTTTTAAAATACGTTACAGCCAGAGTACCAACCACGTGTGTCTTACTCACTTTAAGTATTTTTACGTATGTTTGCATGTATATAGTACATATAAGTTTATCCATGAATGTGTGGTGGCTTTACGGAATCATTTGCATTTTAGCCTGGCCTGATTATGAAAGATGCTGCGTAGCTGATAAATGATGCCACAATAAGAGACACATTTAAGCTGGCAAGCGAATGAATATACGACCGAACAAACGAACAACCCACCATGAATGAAAGATTTAAACTATAAATTTTCAAAAATGTTTTATTTTCATTTAATTTCGTTGATACCACCATCAAACAAACAACGAGGAGAGGGTGTTGTTTATTGTCCTTTGTCTTTAGTTTCCTTAGACTTCATTTAAAAAATAGTTGGCTAACAAAACTTAAATTGAATTTTCGTTTTTACTTAATAAGCGTATTCATATAAAAGTCAGCGTTAAAATTGCTTAAAACCTAAAACGAATTAACCCCTTGCTGAGCATTAGCCAAACCTCCTTCTGTCATCCATGATTCCATCGTGAGCAGCTTTACTCGAATATTTCATTATTTTAAGTAGCAATATAAGTTGAACGTTTGGAAAAATGAAAACCCCAGGGAGTTTTGTTTTTACCCTTAAAAAGTTTGTGTTGTGTACATAAACCAACCATTACCTTACTTAATAACTCATTCTACTCGTACATAAATAAATATAAAAGTGGAGTAAAACACCTCCACTAAAATCTCTTAAATACACATAACCAGTGAAGAAAAAATTATGTATATGTCAGAACTGACAAGGTATTTGAAAATAAATAACACGAAAATTTAAGGATAAAACAAATTTATTTATTTTCTACAGAATGTCTATCAAAAACGTTGATTTTCTATTAAAAATTAATCAATAACATTAATTTTCTATTGAAAGGTGTAAAGGGTATAAAGTTTGTCATTCCGTTTGCGATTTCCACAATCATAAGAAATGATTTCGATAGGACGATGTCCATCTGTCTGTCCGTCCGTGTGTCCGTCGGTTGAAATGGCATTTATGAAGCCCACCGACAACTGCCATATATAATATATATATCAAACGATCGGAAATTATTTCGAAAATTTTGCAAGATCGGTTCATAAATGGAGGAGATATGTCTAAAAAACCGTTTTTTTGTTGTTGTTTTTTGCTTAAAGATTATGTAAATGGCGTTTATAAAACCTTCCGATAACATAGATGCATCTTTTTCAAAAGATCAGAAATTTTTTCTAAAACTTTTCTATTGAATTAAAAAAAAATAAAAAAAAACGGTTCAAAGATAGCCGAAATATTAAAAAAAAAACCGGTTTCAAAAAATATTTTTTCGATTTTCTGAATCCCCTATATAAGCTATTGACTTCATTTTACGACAAAAGATCAGAATTTTTTTCTGAATTTTAGTGTAGAAGAAATGAACTCAATCGGTCCATTATTAACCGAGCTATTGGCCAAAATATATATTTTTTACCGATTTTCAATCTTATATAAGTTACGGACTTAGTTCTTATATACATCGGTCACAAATATTTTTCTTGAATTTCGGGTTTTTGAATCAACCAAATCGGTTAATAAACAACCAAGTTATTGGCAAATCTTATTTTATTTATTTAATGTGTGTTTCCCTTATAGTTGTTGTTTTCATGGGTGCTGAAAAACAACAACAATGAACTATGGCATATAGTATCGTTTTTTTCAACTTTTTTAAGAAACTATACAAGCTAGAGGCTTCATTCTTTCACAAAAAATTTGGATTTTTTTTTTTTTTTGTGTTAAAAAAGTGAACTAAGTTGGTCCAGTATTTACCTAGTTATAGGCCAAAACGCGTTATTACGACTTTTTCGAGTTTCGATTTTTTAAATCAGTCAAATCGGACCATAAATTTTCACGATACCCTTTTTTTAATTTAATATTGTCTTAGAATTATTATTAAACATTCGAACTATTTAATTTATTATTTATTGTATCTCTATTAGTTTAGGAGATATGAGGTTACCGATTTTACCTGTTTCTACCCTTTTTTACACCCTTAACATTCGAATTTCTAAAAATCCCATCTTAGTGGATCTATTTGGTAGGAGACCAATCCACAGTCCATATTTCATCTTTCTAGCCTTAACCGTTTGGGCTGTGCGATGACTCAGTCATTACTCTTTTATATATAGATAAAACCAAATCTAATTCCATCTCAACGATGGTGAAGGGTATATAAGATTCGGCACAGCCGAATATAACGCATTGTTTAAAATTTATCAGTAATTATTTGTCTTTAAAAAATTTATCGATCATTTATTTTCGATAAAAAAAGGTGTTTATAGACATTTTTACAAAAAAAAAAATATCGATAAGATAAAAAAAAAAAATTATATAAAAATTTGTCAATAACCTACGTTTTGTACTAAAAGTTAATGAAAAACTAAATGAAAAAATAATAAAAAATATGATCATATGATACCCTACACCATTGTGTATGTATATATGTATGGAATATATGTACTTTAAAGTGATTTTCGGATGAGGGGTTTATATGGGTGCTATGGTCAATCATGTGCCGAATTGAATTAAAATATCGCAATATTTAAGGTATTTATAGTCGTTTAACTAATATTCCGAGAGGATATATATATATATATATATATATATATATATATATATATATATATATATATATATATATATATATATATATATATATATATATATATATATATATATATATATATATATATATATATATATATATATATTTATACATATATATATGGGGGCTAGGTCAAATAATGGACCGATCATAACCAGTTTCAATAGGGTTTGTCCATGAACAAATGGAAGATCATGTGCTAAATTTCATTGACTTATCTTTAAAATTTCGGCCTGTATTTTTATTAAAGTGTTTACATGGACAGACAGACGGACCGACATCTTCTGAGTCGAATGATATACTTGAATGTGGTAGTGCGTAGTTTTTTCTATGCGTTACAAACATCAGCATAAACGCATATACTCCAACCACCTATGGTGGTGTAGGGTATAAAAATAGTCAATAACAAAAATTTTCTAAAAAAAATTATCGATAACAAATTTTTTCTAAAATATTTTTACCGATTTTTTATTGAATATGAATAATATTTCCTACTGAAAATATATCGATAACATTGATTTTCCATTAACAACTAATTGATAATAAAATTTATAGATACCTTTATTTCTCTATTAAATTGATAAAATTCATTTTCTATAAAAATTGTCTAATGGAAAATTTATAGTTAAAAAAACGAAAAGTGTTCTATTGAAAAGTAATCGATAAAAAATTCTATAGCCATGTTTCATACACATATTGATAATAAGTTACTTTTTATAGAAAACCTAACGATAACATCATTTTATTATAGAACGTTTAACGATACCATTAATTTTATATAGCAAATTTATCCATAGCATTATGTTTCCACATAAAACTTATCGATAACATTAATGTTCTCTATTCTCTATTATCGATCATTAATTTACTATATAGAAATAACAAAACAAATACAAAATTGTTCTATTAAAAATTAGCGATAATAAAATCTTCATATGGGTAACAACAATTTTCTGCAGAAAATTAATCGATAACAAAATTTCATTTATATACATTTTTTTTTTTCGATTACAAAAATTTATTGATAAAAAAAAATTTGAGAATTTTTAGTGTAAATAATTTTTAATAATATTTGTATATTATTTCTTATAAAAATCTATATAGGAAAAATAATTCATTCCTTCAATCCTCTGCTTTGCTCTCCATCTTAAGAAACTAATTCAACTCAAATTCACTCTATTACACTTCAATAAACGTTTAACTTTTTTTTTTTTTTGTTTTTCTTTCATTCCTTTTAAGATTTAATATATACTGATTGAGTTTTAATTAATTCATTTAATTTTCCAAATGACTTCACTTGAACTCTTTGCATTTGTCCTTTAGAAAATCACAACAACAGCAACCCTTTCCACACCCAACATCCCCCTACTCCACGGAAGAAAACATAAGCACACATTAAGAAAAGGAAAGGAAAAAAAATATTGAATTGTAATGAAATCTTTTCTAATAAATAAAACTTTATCTTTTGGTTTCACAAGAAAACCACCTTCAATTCTAATTGCAGTCACTTTATTTATAATCAAATGTCCGTCAAGAAGTTAATGAAGTGAGTAATTTCTTAAGCAATTATCTCTTATTCGTTGCATATTGTTGTTGTTATTGTTGCTGTAGCTAAATCAATGATGGTGGTAGTACTTATGTCTATGGTGGTATGGTTTGATGGTCATATTGTAAACGACTGAATGACTGGCAGACTGGAGGTGAATGGATGGGTTTTCGCCAATAAACATTGTTAAAATTTTAATTGATTTCAAAGACTTAAGCTAATTTAAGTATTAAGAATTAATCAGATCGACAATGAGAGTAAGAGAAATTTGTTTTCAAAGGATTCATTTGCTTTTCGCTACAGAAAACAAATTACAAAAACAAACAAACATTAAAATGGTTAAGCAATTAATTGCAGATAATTTATTTTTATTTATTCATTCGTTGATTTATTTGTATTGATTTATGTCTGCCAAAAAGTTGAAGCTGTCATTAATGAATTTCAATATAAAATTCCATATTTCAAAGTTAATGAGTGTTCAAGGGCTTTAAGTTGTGATATGTTGTGGAAAATATTTGAATTAAATTCAAGGAATTTTGTGTTTTAATAATTGTAGATATAAATCTTGACATTTAATTGGGTTAATGAAGAGACATAATCATTTATTTAGAAAAATAAAACCAAAAAATGAATTTCAAATGTGATATTGATATTAATAAATGAAAATTAATAATTTTAATTAAAGAGTGATTCCATACCAAAACGGACAAAAAGCTGACATTTTCGTATTTGATATTTCCGATTTCAATGAAATTCGCTACAGATATTACGTATTGCAAATGTTGCTCAAATCACAACTTTCTGAGTAAAAACTCTTCCCGCTCCAAAAATATGACTTTTCAAAAATGAAAAATCAGTTGAAATTTGTCCCGAAGTAATCACACTTTATTGCTCTTAACTTCTAAAATATATATTGCACAGTTCTTATTTTTATTTAATTTAATAGAAAAACACATTATTTTTAAAACGACAAGTAAAACATTTATATACTTCGAAAGTTCAAAGGTCAAAATCGATAATATAAAGATTAAAGATTAATATCTCAAAAAACGGTATTTTAAAAAATATGTATACTGATAATGTAGCTCTACTCTATATTTGTGCCAAATTTAAAGTTGGAGCCTCTTTTGCTTTAGGAGATATGAAGCAAAATACGGTTTGTAAAATTTAAAATAATTACAAAAATTATTTTTAAATGATTTTTTTCTATGAGCACATACAGTGTGGCCTCGATTAACCGGCAACGCCGATTATCCTGGAAAGAAATTTTGTAACTGTTTTCTTTTTTCTATCCATTTAATTTTTTTTTTTGCATCGATAAAACCGTGATTACCTCTATTATCCGGGATTCTAAGCATACTTTTTTCGATTGCTTTTGAACAATCAAACACAATGTGAATAAAACAAAAAAGATGAATTCCATCGTTTGAATAAGATGAGTTAGAAACAAGGTAAAATCCAAGTTTGCTGCATTCATGAAAAGCTAATTAACGAAAATATGAATTTTAAAAAGAAGAAACAAACAAACAACTTTAATATTTTTAATAGACATATCGAAAAACGAAGCATTTAATACAAAATCCGTAATATGGACAATTTTAAAACTAACCTAGTTCAAAAGTTGACAAACACTGCCGGTCAACAGAATAAGTTCATGATTATCCTGACCTTAAAGGGTGGATTATTTTTAATATGATTATGATAATTATATTTTTTTCATCTTAATTTCTAGTCTTGAATTCAAAGATGTTTAATTGCAAGAAATAGTTAATAAAGAACTAAGTACGATTTTTAACGGATTTTGGGTCATCTGAATAGGTTCATTAACAATAAAATCAATTTGCGTTAAATATTTCTTGAACTCGCCCATAATTGTGTGTTTTCTTAACATTTTCAAACGTTTTCAATAAAAATATTTTTTTAGCGTAAAAAAAAATTTCCGATAAAAAAAGGAGAATTATAGCGTATGAACAACTTGGACTTAACCTATGAAATATGGCGAAGAAAAATTGAACGAAGTCAAAATATTGTGAATAACTTTTTAAGAAATCAACCTCGCTATGGGAAAAATACAAAAAGAGGTAATTATAAAACAACAAAAAAAGCTGACCGAAGATAAATCATTCGAGATGCCTCCAATTCTACTGATAATACACCAAAAATTAATCAAAATTCACGTATTAAAGTAAGTGTCTTACCGTAAAGCATGTCATTAATAATTCAGTGCACCTAAAAATACTAAAAATTAAAATTAAAAAGAACTAAACACCATTCGTGAAGTGTAATTACTCCCGTTTACCCGTGAACTCATGTTCTAAAAAGGAATGAAACATATTTTTCTATAGGATGAAAAAATCAATCTGGACGGCTCCAATGGCTTTAGATATTATTAATTTCATTATTTGAGAGAAGAAAAATGCTAATTATGTATCCCACAAAACTCCGAAGGAAGTGTGATGGCGTAGGTTGCAACTTCATATTATGAGACATGTGAATTTAGATTTTCTTCGCATTCTGGAAAAGTTATTTTTACATTTTACACACTATTTTAATTCATTCCATGCCCATTCCAGCTTGTCAATGACCCTATACACCACAGGAGAGGTAAAACAGTGAATTCGAAGTCAAAATAATACCACTTCCGAGGGGCCAGCATACTCTTTCGACCTTAATATAATAGCAAATGTATGGAAATTTCTGTATTTAATAAATAAGGCTAATTTTATTATCAATAATTTCCTAATCTATATATATAAAAATTAATGTGTGTTTGTATGTATGTATGTATGTATGTATGTATGTATGTATGTATGTATGTATGTATGTATGTATGTATGTATGTATGTATGTATGTATGTATGTATGTATGTATGTATGTATGTATGTATGTATGTATGTATGTATGTTTATTTGAAGTCTATAGCCGCCTAAACGGCTAAACCGATTTTCTCGAAATTTTCACAGTGTATTCCTATATACCTGGAAGGCTACTTTTTATTTTCAAATTCCATTGGCATGACGCTTGCCAATACCAAATGCCGTAAATTTAGGAAACTTTAACAGTTGCATTTCCCAAATTTTGTACAGTAAACTTAAGAGTCAATGTGAACATTTTGTGCAAAAATGGGTGGAAAAGAAATAGTGGGCGTGCCATCTCTCATATAAACTTAATACCAAAATTTTTATATCTGGGAAACTATAAAAGTTAGAGAGCTAAAATTTTGTACGACTAGCATTAGCTTCAATATGAATATTTTGGGCAAAAATTGGTACACTAGCAATAGTGGGCGTGGCACCTCCCATATAAAGAAAATATTAAATTATCATATCTGAGAAAATATAACAGTTAGTGTTCTAAAATTTTGTCGGAGCCACTTTGGTATCAATATTAATATTTAAGAAAAATATGGGCGGACTAGAAGTAGGGGACATGGTACCTCCCATATGAACTAAATGCAAAAATTCGTATATCAGGGAAACTATTGGAGTTGGAATGCTCAAATTTTGCACAAAGAATTTTGACATCCATGAAAACATTTGTCTAATAAATTAGCGGATTATGGGGGTATGGTCCCTCCTATAAAAATTAAATACAAAAATTAGTATATCTGGGAAACTATTAGAGCTTGAAATTTCAAATTTTGCACGGGAAACATCTATCTATCTAAATTTTAAGAAAAATGTTATATTTTAATTACTAAATAAATATATTTTTTAATCTTTTAATTACTATCTATTTCATTTCGGTGGGTGGCGAAGTACACCGGGTATTAGCTAGTAATATAATAAAACAAAAAAGTACCAAATCAATCCAAACATATTGTTGTTTTATTAAATAAATAATGTTGAACCTGATGATCCAAAAAATTTACCTTAAAAATTCTTTTGTTGAAAAAAAAAAAAAAATAATAATAATAATTAAAACTCGTACATAGTTCTCACTTAAATTTATTTTGCTTGTAAATAAATATCTTACTTTAAAACTTATTGTTAAAAAATATCTAAATTTTAAGAAAAATGTTATATTTTAATTACTAAATAAATATATTTTTTAATCCTTTAATTACTATTTATTTCATTATTATTTTAAAAATAATAAGAGTTTTAATGTAACGAAAACATTGAACCTATTAATGTGGACTATATAGAAAACATTTCAAAATATTGACGAGAGAAAAAGATATAGTCGGTCAAGCCCGACGATATGATACCCTACACCATTGTGTACATTATAATTCGGGGAGGGGTCTTTTATTAGACTTGGAGTCAAATGTGGACCGATACTCATAAGTGTAAAATAAAAAATACGAATATAGAATATTACGTTGATGCTGACATTTTTATGAATCTATTCACTTTTGGGTGATTCCTGAAAGAGGGCCTTATATGGGAGCTATGGTAAATTATGGACCGATCTTTCTAAAATTTGGCACTATCATTTATGTTCATATAAAACTTATTTGTGTCTAATATTAACTTGATACTAACATTTAAATGGGATTTATGCCCCTTAAAGTGATTTTCTGAAAAGGGGTTTATATGGGAACTATGGTCAATTATGGACCGATCTTTTTAAAAATCGGCACACTTATTTAGATTTATATGAAACTTATATTTGCCAAATTTTATTAAAATACTGCTATATATAAGGGATTTATGATCGTTAAACCCTTTTCCGGAAGGACATTTGTATAGGGGCTAGGACCGATTATAACCAATTTCAATAGACTTCGTCTTTGGACTATAAGAAACCTGTGTACCGAATTTCATTAATTTTGGTTCAAAATTGCGACCTGTAGTTTGATTACAAGGTTTACATGGACGGACAGACGGACAGACGGACAGACGGACGGACATCGGTAAATCGACTCAGAAAAGCCGATTGGTATAAATTAAGGTGGGTCTTAGACCAATATTTTTGGGTGTTACAAACATCAGCACCTATGGTGGTGTAGGGTATAATAAAGTTTACAATCTTTTTGAAATTTAGAATTTTATGCAAATTTCTTTTTCAAATCAGGTTTTACTTAAAAACATCTCTTATTTTAATTTTTTACTTTTTCTTGGAGCTTAGAAAGGTCTGAAAAGAAAACAAAAATGCTTAAGAAATTATACGTAAATCCAGATATCTCCGCTCCCTGACATAAATTTAAAAATCAGGCTTCGTTAGAATTTGTAGGACGAATAGTTATTATTATATACTATCTGCCTTATTCAATAATAAAATTTTAAAATTTAAAAGCTTTTTATTAATAAAATTTGTATGGACAATTTTTCTATAAAGCTATACTATGAATAAGCACTAAATTATTTTAGACACTTGTCAATATGGGCTTTTGAAATAAGTATATTTAAAATTTATAACAACTTTACCTTGTATTTAAATATTCACCGTCTTATTTATTGAAAATCCTCATAAATTTCATGGTTAATTTGTTTGATAATTTATTTAATGAAATTTTATACCCCATTTAAAGCTTAATAAGACACTTAACATTTGCTTTAAGACATTTTTAATGCTGCAATAAAAGCACTTCAGACGACATTCAACTACAAAAAGAACTTGTTTCGCCTACAACGATTAGAAGGAGAGTAAGAGCAACTGAATGAAAATACAGAAACTGAACGAAATAATGGTTACAAGCAATAATACTTTTATAACAGACATGTTTAAGAACGACTCAATAATAAAATTGAAATTAATTTAAATTCTTAACATAATAAATTACAAATTTTTTTTAAATTACACAGAAAAAGGTAAAAATGGACTTCAATTACGAAATTGCTTATATGAATTATGTTTGATTTTGCTCCAATCATCAAAATTATAATATTAATAACTAGAATAATTGATTTTATTATTACTGCTTTTTCTTAAATAGATAAAATGAGCTGAACATTTTTGGAAATTGTATTAAATTTATTTTATTTCTATATTTTTATAGAAAAATTGTTATTTTTTTTTATTTTTATTACGAGTTGTCAATATATTTAAACAAAATTTTAACCAATTAAAAAATTAATTATATTAAAGAGTAATATAATTAAATTCCAATATAAAGTTAGTTAATAATTATATTAAAAAATAACTTGAAATACATATTTTCTTCTGAGTAATATTAAAATAAATTTATTTTCTTTTTTCTTTTCTTTTCATGTTGTCTCTAATGAAGGTGATGTTTGTTGTATAAGTATAATAATAGAATCGTTTGAAATATATTTTTTTGAATTAAAACTAAAATTAATAATTGTTGTTTCTCTTACAGATCCTTATCATTTGGCTTTACCTCAAAATTTGCAACAGTATTCAACAAACTTCTATTATACCAATGCTGCTGCTGCAGCAGCTGCCAATCAGCAATATTCACATCCCCAACATGTAGCAGCTGCTGCAACATCACTATCACCAACAATGCGACCTCAAATCAGTTACGACACATCTCTATTAATGCCTCCTCAACATCATTTGTTGTCGTCAGCATCACCCTCTTCATCGTCAGTAGCACCATCATCAGCGGTAACAGCAGCAACAGTTGCTGGTTACAATGTGGAACGTCGATAGCACCAAATGTAGTTTAATATTTTTATACAAACAAGTGTCCATTAATATGGAATTGACATGAATAGAAAATATTGCAAAACAAATGAAAACAAAAGAAAGAAAAAACATCCAAAAACAATTATTATTACTTTTTTAATTTATAAATATTTAAAATAAACTGTTGTAAACGTTAAAAAAATCTAAAAGAAAAAAATATTCTCTAACTGGGCACAAGTGCAAAAAGTAAAAAAAATATCATAAGAACCAAATATTGTGTTGTATTGTCTATAGTATTATTTTTTTATTATTATTTAATATTATTTGTTTATTATTAAAAAAAAAAAACTATTAACAATTGAATGTATTTTTTACAAAAGAAATATTTTCGGTTTCATTTTGTAGAACCCTACACCTATAATGGTGGCATTTTACTTTTAAGCAGTGGTTTAGAAAAGTAAAAAAATTTATACAATTTATATTAAGGATTCTTTTAAAACTTGTCCTATATAAGTATAATGTTATTTGAAAAATCATTTAAATAAGTATAAACATTTTTCAAATTGTAAAAAACACAATTTTAATCTTATATTTTTCCACTTTTCTTTTTATACTTATTTATTTGCTTACTGTTCCGCAACTAAGAAAGTCACCAATTAATTTTGACGTTTTTGTCCTACACAACCTATTGCAAAATGAATGGTAATAAATCTGTATCTTTTAAAGAATTAGGCTATCGGAAAATTGTCTATTAAATGTGTATTTGAAGCACTGACAACGCTAGTGTAGACCAAAGCTGAACTTGAGAAAGATAACCTTTTTGAGCTTTTCATTTTTATACCCTACACCACCAAAGGTGGTTGGGGTATTATGTGTTTGTGCAGAAGTTGTAACGCAGAGAAAAAATCTTCCGACCCCCACCTTAAAGTCTACCGTTCGACTCAGAATCATTTTCTAAGTCGATTTAACGATGTCCGTCCGTCCGTCCGTCCGTCTGGTCGGCTGGCTGGCTGGCTGGCTGGCTGGCTGTCCATGTAAAGCTTGTGCGCAAAGTACAGGTCGCAATTTTGAAGATAATTTGATAAAATTTGGTACATATACTTTTTTCAATACAAGGACGAATTTGGTTATGATCGGTCCATTATTTCACCTAGCCCCCATACAAATGTCCTCCCGGAATAGAGTTTTAACACTTACAGATGCCTTAAAAATATGAATATTTTAATGAAATTTAGTACAAATAAGTTTTATATCAGCAAAAATACGTCTGCCAAATTTCAAGAAGATCGGTCCATAACTGACCATAGCTCCCATACAAACTCCTCTCCCGAAAATCACTAACATGCATAAATCCCATACAAATGTTAGTATTATGTTAATATTTAACACAAGTATGTTGTGTACATATACGTAAAAACAAAATTATGTAGATCGAAGTGGTGTAGGGTATCATATAGTCGGGCTTGACCGACTATATCTTCTTCTCTCGTTTTTTTTTTTTTATTTCTTCTTCAAAACTAAACATAAGGAGCAGTGTTTAGCCTTTTTAAGGCTTTTTATTTTGCTTTTAGCCTCAAAATTTTCATTTTAGCTTCTAGCTTTTTTTCTAGCATTTTTTATTCTTAACAGAGCCTTAAAAAGGCAAAAAATTTAATAATTTTATTTTTACAGAATCATCAATTAAAGCATTTTTGTGTATTAATTCGTACAAAAAATCTAAATTATTTATATTTAACGAAAATTTTCGACTGCGGCGCTTCATTCCACAAATATATTATAATTAGTTTTTAACAAACTTTACTACCCATAGAAACTATTTATGTTATATTTACAAATTTACTAAAATGTCTTTAAGAAATACCAAAACCTAATGAGACGAAAAAATAAATGCGTTTTTCTGGCTTTTTATTTTGGGACATTTAGCCTTGTCTGACCTTTTTTATAGTCTAATTTAGCTTTTTTTTTCTCAAGTCCTGGCAACACTGATAAGGAGTGAGATCGAAAAAAATTCAATCATTTGGGAACTGTTGATCTTAAAGTTTTTATTTAATTGATATTTAATTACAGATCACAGAAAAATATAGCTTTTATAGTTCTAATTACTACAGTTATTTTTTTGAATCAGTTTGCCCATCTCCTTTTAAAGTCTTCAATATTTTGGTTACCTTTTTTGTGCTCTTTAATTCTCTTTTCACAAGAGACCAATAACTCTCCACTGGTCTGAACTCAAGACAATTTGGAGGATTGATATCTCACAAAAACTATGTTATTATTTTAATACCACTCCAGAGCTTCCTTACCGTAGTAACATGATGCCAATTCGGCCAAAAATATATGGACACATTGTGCTCTCTTATGAATGGAAAAAGACTTTTTTGCAAACCTTTTTTTATGTATATTTCGGTAACAAATGACTTGCTTCTTTTGACGCAACTGCATTAAGTTTGCCATGCCAGGATTTTTTAAAGAAATTTGATCTGCTTTTGGGCACTTAACTTATTTTCAACATTTCATCGTGCATTAGCAACATAAGCTGCGAAATATCTGCCAGTACATACATTTCGTCGTCCATGGTACACCATGAGTATTTATACCCTATACCACCAAAGGTGGTTGGGGTATTATGTGTTTGTGCAGAAGTTGTAACGCAGAGAAAAAATCTTCGGACCCCCACCTTAAAGTATACCGTTCGACTCAGAATCACTTTCTGAGTCGATTTAACGATGTCCGTCCGTCCGTCTGGTCGGCTGGCTGGCTGGCTGGCTGGCTGGCTGTCCATGTAAAGCTTGTGCGCAAAGTACAGGTAGCAATTTTGAAGATAATTTGATGAAATTTATGCTTTTTTCAGCACAAGGATGAAGCCTATTGAATTTAGTTATGATGGGCCCATTATTTCACCTACCCCTCATACAAATGTCCTCCCGGAATAGAGTTTTAACTCTTATAGATGGCTTAAAAATAGGAATATTTTAATGAAATTTAGTACATATAAGTTTTATGTCAGCAAAAGTCCGTCTGCCAAATTTCATGAAGATCGGTCCATAACTGACCATAGCTCCCATATAAGCTCATCTCCCGAAAATCACTAACGTGCATAAATCCCATACAAATGTTACTATTATGATAATATTTAACACAAGTAAGTTATATATAAGTAAAAACAAAATTATGTGGATGGTAATGGTGTAGGGTATCATATAGTCGGGCTTGACCGACTATATCTTCTTCTCTCGTTTTTATTGAAATTTTATTTTAATTTCCGTGCTCTATTTTTGGCTTATAAATTATTTGAAGCAGTCCTGTCTAGAACCTTTTGGACTCTGTATGATTCAAAGCCTGCATTTGGTTAAACTTTTCGCACTACTCTTCTAACAGATGTGATTGGAGCTCTCTTTAATATGCTTTCAATTTTCTTGGTCTTCCCAATATCATGTGGACTTTTTTTCTTCCCGCACCAGGTTTCCTGTCAATGGTCAAATTCTCCTGATACTGTTTAATAACATTGGAAACAGTTTGACGGCAGACCCTTAATTCTTTGGTAAATTTCTTGTCGGACCGATTTGGTTTTTTTTTTTTAAATTTTTAATAATTTTATCACGTACTTCTATTTCATCACTCATTTTGATCAAAGTCATAACAAATCATTAAAAATAATAACTGACATATTTTACAAAGATAACTAGATCAAAAAAATGTGAACATTGCTTTCGAAAAAATTAAGAGACAAAACATGAGTTAAGATTTTTTCGATCTCTCTACTTATTATAGAGTAAAACGAAAAGTAATATATTTGTACAGTAGAGTGTCCCGTAGACAAACATTTTGTGGGAAGACCCCTCAACCGATGCGTAAAAATTAGCTTAATATGGGAAAAATATTAAAAAAATGTTTAAAATTGATCTTCAGTTGATCCTACCAGCGATTGAAAGTCCCGGGTCTAGTACATTTCGTCAAAAAAATAGTATTGGTTTTTGTCTTGAAATGGGCACCAAAAAATTCGTAATTTTTTTCCAATTATAAAAAAAATATTTAAAAAATTTTTCCCAAAAAATTTTGTCCATTAACCGTCATTTTAGTACATCATGCAAAAAAAATTTTCGATATTTTTCTTAAAAAATTTATAATAATTTTATAATTTTGTTCCCTTTAAGGCTAAAATATTAAAAATTTACATTGTAGTAAGTACTGTTGATAATGCCTTAAAAAGTCTTCTAGCGAAACAAAATGCCATGGGAAAATTTTTTTAAATATTTTTTCCATAACCAGCATAAAATAACGAATTTTTGACCAAAATGTATGGGACCCATGACTTTGCAATCGCTGGTAGGGAACTGAAGACCAATTTTAAAACTTTTTTAAATAATTTTTTCGTATCAAGCAAATTTTTACGCATCGTTTGAGGGGTCTTCCTACATCGAAATCTTGAAAAAGGCTTTCCTCGGGACACTCTATTGTACAGATATAATGCCCCTTTTGGGTCAGAAGCGAAGTCTGACAAAAACTTTATTTCCACGAATAAAGACCAATAACCGCTTATCAAACCATTAGTTTATTTAAATTTCCGGGAATAATTTAATGTCTTAGCTAATAAGGCTCTTCAAAGTGTGGATGTCAAAGACAAAAAATGTAGTTGTGCTAGTAAGAGTGAAAAAATGCACTCAAAGAAAAGTTGAGTTTAGTAAACGAAAGGCAGCAGTTATATATGGGTTTTTATTATTATTTTTAATGCTTTTTGCGTTCCTTATACTTAAATTTATTATGTCTTTAAATAATATAATTTACATACCTCCAATTATATCTTAAAATATTAACATAAAAGAAATTTATGGATAATAATTAAAGAGCCAAACAATTTATTTCCATAAATTTTTGTCAGTAAATTTTAAAATGAAATACATAGGAACTTTGCAAACACAATTGTGCCATGAAATTAACATCCCTACTTTAAGTCCACATTATAGCTCGCTAAACCAATAACTTCTTGCAGAATTTATCCATCCAGCAAAAACTTTTGTTTCCATGTAGTGAATGGGTCTTCATTACATACACATTAGCTGCATAACTCATTATTTGAACAGGGTAATGAATGATATTAGAGGCAACTACTTACCGTTTATTATTACAAGTAGACATTTCAGAAAGTTGTTATTACAATTAATAATTACTTCCAAGCTATTGGATTAGTTAAAATAATAGAAACTAGTATAATATTTTAGTTTACAAATAACTAACAAGTAAAATGTCAGAATATAAAAAGCAGCTTTTTCTAGTGTAAAAATATTTTATAAATTTGATTTTCAAATGCTTAACAATAACCAAAAATGCTATTAAACTAAATGTAATAAAAATAAACTATTTTAGATTAAACAAAATTAAGTCATACGCAAATTTTGCATCTTCATAAATTTATCCCTTCATTAAATATATAAATTGGTAACAGATTTAAAAAATCAATAAAAAGTAGTCTATCCAAAAGTTTGATCATAAATAACTATTACAAATAAGTAGTTACTAGACAACTTCTATGAAATACAATCGTATGTTCTTATCATTGAAAAGTAGCTATATTGTCATTACCAAGTTTTAGTTGGGTATATTTGTTCTTTTAATTTACCTTACCACGCTTATTAGAAACATAATATTTTTTTATTCATTAATATACGGCGTTAAATCTTGTTAATTATTATAGTTTATTATTATATAGTTTTCGAGCTCTTTTTTTCCATCTTTGCGATATATGTTTTTCGGACCGATTTTGGTACTTAATAGCGTGATAGAAATAACTATAAATCCTCAAATAGCACTAAATTTTCAGTTTCCACTAATACTTAGTGATAGTGCAAAATGTTTAACCCTTAAGTACATGGCGTCCATATATAGTACATCGCTACAATCAAACAAAAGTGACAAAAAAACAGTTTTACCGAGGTACAGAGTGGTTAAAATTAAAGCATACAATATTAAACATAATAAAAATACTATAAATTAATACACAATTGGGGGATTCACAAAGTTTGCTATCATGTCGTATTGTCATAATGTCTAAAATTTTACAAAGGAAAAGCAATAACAATATTTTTTATACATTGAAATATTTTAGGATATATGACAATACGACATGATAGCACACTTTGTGAATCCCCCAAATGTATTTCCATTACGTGTTTAGCAAACGTTTTTCAATTAAATTAGTTCGATCTAGTTTTTGGGGACAATTTTTTACTTTTTAGTGGTGAGTTGAAAAATATCAGCCTCAATATGAATAGTGTTCTCCCACTAAAAGTTTTTTTTTTCCACTAAAATTAATGAGTGATAGTTAACATTTTTCAGCTCAAGCTTAGTGCAACATTTTTTTCTTCACTAAATACTTTAGTGTAAAAAACAATCCTCCACTAATGTAAGTGGAATTTAGAAATTCTTCACTAAATTGAAAAATGTTTTAATGGTTTTTAAACTTTAGTCACTAAATACAAAATAAAGACTAACCCCCATTTTCACAAACCAATTTTAAATTTAAAATATATTTTGAAACATATATTGTATACAAATATAGTATCTTGCAAAAATCCCTTCGTAGTGGTTATATTTGTCGGGACACCAAAATTCAGTCCAAATTTCATCTCTCTAACTTTAGGCGTTCGGGCTGTGGGATGCTGAATCGTTTATATATAAAGGACTTAATAAAAACAAATATGCTTATAAGATCTCCAAAACACACTAAAAGAAATTCTAAATTATGTAGTGATATTCTAAAATAATTATAAATTTGATAATTACCATCATAGCACACTAAAGTTTGTTCAGTGAGTTGTGATTTATTGGAATAATTTGATAATTTTAACGTTTAATAAAAAAGTTTAATTGCAGGTTATGTGTAGTGATCTTTCAGATTTTTTCACTAAATTTAGTTATAGTAAAAAAAAAAACTGCACTATCACTAAAATTTTTTAGTGATAATGAAGAAGTGTTTTTTTTTTTCACTAAAGTGCAATTAAGAGAAAGTTGAATGCACTCACAATTTAGAGCACTACCCCCAACACTGTCAAATAGAAGAACTCTTACTGATGTAGCATAAAAAAAAAAATAATAATTTTAATCACCGAAATGTTTCATTCAACGAATAAAATATTCAAATTTATAACTGTCATCAAAAATATTATATCAACTACCCAGCAAAAACTTGGTAATGATATTTAGTTACGGATGTAGTTACTTTGTAATGACAACAACATACGTCTGCATTACATAGAAGTTGTTTAGTAAGTAATTATTTATAACCCGAATGTAAATAATTATTTATGATTAGATTTTTGAAAATATTAATTTTTATTGATTTTTATAATGCAGTTACCAATTCATATATTTGAAGAAGGGATATATAAACAAAAGGCAAAATTTCCGTATGAATTAATTTGTAATCTAAAATACTTTATTTTTATTACATTTATTTTAATTACATTTTTGGTTGTTGTTAAGTTTTTTAAATTTAAATTTAAAAATCTTTTTACAACAACAAAAAAATATTTTATATCCTGACATTTCATTACTTCTTTATAACGTAAAATGTAACTAGTTCCTATTGTTATTACTAATAATGACTTCAGTAATGCTTTGAAATCAATGCGCTGTTTAACAGCTTGGAAGTAATTAGTTATTGTAATGACATCTAAGTAATGTATAAGGGAAGTAGTTGCCTCTAATGTCATCACCGTGTTAAAATAATGAGTTATTCAGCTAATGTGTAAGTAGTGGAGAGCCATTATATTAGCTTCTTAACTCATTACATGGCAACCAAAGTTTTTGCTTTGTACTTAAAATTGTAAGAAATAAAAAACCTGAAGAAAGGCTTTAATTAAACAAATAATTGAAAATTATTTAAACTTTTTAAATAAATAAATCAAAAATGTAAATAACAAAATTATATATGTTAAATAAATCAATCAAGTTGATGATTGAATAAAAATAACGATTAATTAAAAAATATTTTTATTTTCATTTTTCATTATTTTTGTATATTTTTTGTGACCTTTTTAAAAACTTATTTTCTTTCATTCCTTTTCTCATGAAATTTTTGTACCATATCACTGACCAACAAAAAAAATTTTTTCCGTGCTCCTTCAAAAAAAATATGTGGACTAGATGGAATTCCGCATGCTAAACTCAAATCTGCTTTCAGTTTTTTTTTCCATCAGGTCGAGATTTTTTTTATGGGCGTGTCTAATATTGCGCCCTAAATAAGCCGATTACTTATTTTATTCACAGAATTACCAGCTTTAAAAGATAAAGATGATAAACTGTAACATTTTTGATGTTTTCGTTTATTAAAAAAAAATTTTAGTAACAAAAAAATCTAAAATTTTTTTTGGCCACTTATTTCAAAATAACTTCGAAACTATAGAGTACATAAAAAAATTAAGATGAAGATTTGAAAATATTTTTAGTACACATCTTTTGGTGTATCACTTATGTCAACCGTAAACACCGTTCTTGAGTTATGAGGAATTATATTAAAGTAATGGCCTTACTATGGGTGAAATATTAGACACGCCCATAAAAAAAATCCAGACCTAATGGAAAAAAAACTGAAACAAAATACATCAGGTCCAACTATTCGTCTATGGGGGAGGATTTTTTTGTTGACCAGTGTATTTAGCACTTTTTTGGAACCTTTTTTTGTTCTTTTTACTATACATATACATTTTTTTTTAATTTCAATATGCCTTGAATTAGCATAGCAGTAAAATAAATATTGAAAAAATTTGGTAATTAGTATTTTTTTTAATCAATCTCCCTGGCAAGGATAAATTTTATTTTAAGAACGAAGAAGTCTTTTTTAAAGTTTTGTCCATTTTTAATTAATATATATATATATATTTTTTTTTTTTTTTTTTAAGATAAAATTTTCGATTTTATAAGATATCAATATGACATTTGTCTGGAATTAGCATTTCTGAATTGTTGCGGTTCAAATATGTATGTTTCAAAAAACATGATTTTTTATTTTTCTGTTTAATTTTAAGCAGTCGTCTAAAAATTTGTGAATAGTAAGGTATTTAATACCCAGCAAAACAACGATCAAGAGTTTCCAAAAAAGAACATTTTTACCACTTCAATAGTGGAACAAAGTGCATATTTTAAACTTTTTTGGAAATTCTTAATAATTACTTCCAAAAAAGTGAAAATAAATGAATTTTTAGCGGAAAAAAAGGTTAATAATTTCTAAAAAAAATTAAAATTTTATAAATTTTAAAGCATTTTTATTGTCTTTTAAAAAGGCTAAATCGGAATTTTTGGTAACAAATTTTATAAACCTAGTTTTAAGGGAAGTACTTCAAAAGAAATGTCAAGAAGTATAAATGAAGAACATCCTACCAATGACAACCATGGGTTAAAAAAAACTTCTGCGGCTCTTTTTCACCAATAAGTACTTCGTTCCTATGACAACACAATTTTAAATTCATAATTTTTTCAGCACTTTTTCAGTTCCTTTTTTGCTTGGATAGATATTATTTTAGCCACAATTTTCTTTAAAATCCCTCAAAAGAAAATTATCAAAAGCAATGATTTCAATTTAGTATTTGAATTAGAATGATGGTTTTAGCGCTGAACACAGAAATTTATTAATATTAGCAATTTCGTAATTGAAGTCTATTTTTACTTTTTTCTCTGAAAAAAAAAAAAAAAAAAAAAAAAAACTAAACAAAAACTAATTTTCATTGGATGGTATTTCCCATATGTGAAACAAATAAAATTTGATTCTTCAATAATATTAGTTCTGCAGATATAGAAGATATTACCATTTATATTGCGATCGGACTGTTAGTACCGGTTATAAATTGTTTTATTTTGTAGATGGAAATTTGCTATTTTAAGGTTAAAATATTGATTTATATCAATGATTTTGGAGTTTAAAATTAAATACTAAAATTTCATTATTTTAACACATTAATACCAGATTAGGTTTTAGGAACATATCAGATCTGGGAGTTGGTACTTTTGGAACAATTTACACAAATATCTTTATTCACTTTAAAAAATCAAATTTAATCCAAGTTCCTAACTATTTTTTTAAATTAATTAAATCATAAACTTAATTCTTTAATAATTAAAGATTTTTAGAAAGAGTTCTATAAAAAATGTGCAATGAATTGAATAATTTTACTTTTTATTATTATTTATATATATTAAATTTTAAGTAGATATAAATTAACAAATATTTGGATAATCCACACGTTAACAGAAATTTTATAATATATATTTATTTAATAATTTGTATTAAAAAACGTTTGATATGTGTAAGCTTAGGAAAAAATTATAAAGTATTAAACTCAATAAAAACTAAGTTCTCGGAATTTTAACTTATTTGGATATGTTTTATATCTATGATCTTCATGCCTATACCACTACTTAAGTAAATTCATCAATATAACATCATTAATGCCACCATTCAGGTTGTAGGGTATCGTCCCTAAATAAAAATTATAATCCATTTTATTTTTGTGAATTGTTCTATTTGAAATAGAAAACAATGTTTCGTAGTTTTATTATAACTTACTATTAAATATAGATAGTTTAGATAATAAATAAATTAAAAAATGTTTCCTTTGTATACGTATCAATAGAAGTTTTAAATTCCAAATATCTCTTTCTACTCTGCTCTTAATACTACTACAAACATTTAAGTAAATAATACATAATTTTATTAACAGCGATTGTTTTGTATTTATTTTGTTTATAAAACAAAGAATCACTAATCCAAACAACTAAAATCAAATAAAATGCTATTAAATATATAAAATAAAATCAATAGAAATTATTGTTATGTTTTAAAAGAAATGAAAAAAATGTATTGTGAAGTGTAAATAGATTTTTAAGAATTTTCTGTTGCAAATATATAAAAAAGAGAATAGTATTAAAATATAATTGAAACCCATATCAATAAAATGAAATGATTTTAAATTATAGTCTACCATTGGTAACTGTTTAAGGAAATTATTTTAGAATATAAGTTAAAGCATACAAAATTTAAATTCATTTATATTATAAAAAAAGGAGATCATATAGCAAATTACACTTTTATAAGATTGATTCGTTTTATTTGAAATTCTATGATATATATTTCGATGCCCAAAATTTATCAAAACTTAAATGAATTCTCTCGAAAATTAAAAGAAATGTATGTAGGTATTTATTTCCCTTCTTTTAAATTTCCTCATATTAAAGAAACAAAAATGCTCACCGATTCACACACATTTTATAAATAAAATGTAAAGTATAACTTAGGGATGCATGATAATAGATCAGACCTAAATATTAAATAAATGCTTTTCTGTTGCATACTTTTAGTTGCCATATTTAATTTCATCCAATTGGAAAACTAAATAGAAAACCTTCATAAACATGAAAATATAAAATAATGGGAAATTGTTATAATACTGGTTAAATTAAAAAACAGGGGAAACAGTATGATCTTATTAGATACAATTTATTAATAAATAAATCTTTGCAAAATTGTGACGGAACATTGTTAACAATAATTGTTTTTATCAAATCAGTTGTGTTTAATACGATTTGTATTATACAGGAAAATTTAATTGGTGTAAGGGTTATCATTTCTATGACTTTTAAACTAAAAGTATTGGAGTTATTAAAATAAAAGTATTATTTAACACTGATTAATATTTCCCTTCTTTGATATATAAATAATAACGTTTTAAGACATAAGGCCAATTTAAGTAATCAGCATGAAATTAATTGTTATTTATTTAAATACATATCTGTATTCATTTGATATTTTTAAGTCGTTACAATTTTATTTAATATATATTTCACAATGCACACTGGGGTAATGCCCCAGTTTTTATAATATCTTTTTATAAAACCGCAATTTTCAATGAAAAAGATTTTGATATCCTAAAAATGTTAAAAAAGTTTTATGTCGCTTTTAAAAAACTGAAAAAAATATACCTAAAATTTAATAAAATTTTGGTAAACCGTTTTTTTTATATTGTGCAAGAATGATGATATTTAGTCACTTTTAAGTGTTTCATTTGACACTTAATGATGTTATAAAACGATTTATCAGTATCTGGCCGTTTAACCGACTTGTCATTATTAATATACATAAACATTCTAATCAAAATATAGGCCACAATTTGCAAGTTAACTTAATTAAATTTGACCTTCAAGGAAAATTATCATACAAATGTTTTCCCGAAATGCATACAATTTTACAATTTATATTTATTGGTTTTAACTTTATTAAATAGTCTAAAATTCATGTTTAAAATTGATCAATTAGTTGAAGAAAAAATTTTAACAGAAACATCCCAGCAAATACTTGACAAGTAGATACTTGTCAATGGTAACAATATACCGTCTACATTACATAGAAGTGGTTTAGTGATTACTTATTTTTATGTAACTCGCTATACAATTATTTCTGTGGCCAAAAGGAAAAACTACCTAACTTGAGTTATGTTTCATATTGAGTAAATTTTTTAGGGAACTCTGTTCATTACTTTAGGGGATAGTAGTCTGAAAAACAACATAATTCGGTTGATTTTTTCGAAATGTAAAAAATGTATAAATTAACATATGCTATTTTTTCATAATTTCTATATTAAAATTTAACATACTTATTTCAAATATGTACTTTTTTAGACATAGATTTAAAGACAGAAATGAACAAATTTTAATAAAATTCGTGATTATAAGCAAGATATCTTAGATACCAAAAGCAGTTTCTTAAAAAATTACAATTAAATAAAAAGTGCAATAAACATCGTCGTTAAAGGTTTTAATCACATTGGAATCGTTGATATGCAATTTAATACAATTTTAATTGGTTAAAAATTTATTTGCAAACATTTTTTTTTTTGCAATTTTTTTTCGCATAAATTTTCTTTTTCCAAAATTTAATTTAGAATTTTGATTTTGAACACATATCCGTTTTTTTTTTTTTTAGTAAACACACCTGTTATTTGAAATTTAGAACGTTTAAAAATGGTTCTGCCGACCACAAAATTTCGCGTTTTTTATCTCCTGATTGGTATGATATCACAAATTTAACATATTGTCAATTTTTTTTCCAAAAATATTTAATTTTACTTCTTTAATTTCCTATAAACAAAACGGGCTATATGAACATTTTATAACATACAATAAAAATAACTAAGACAAAACGGGCTATCTACCATAACTTCGCGAATAATGGAGTTAAATGATTTATTTTTCAGTGTGAGGTTTAATAGACGTAATATTAATAACTCCTAGAAGAACGGATTGCAAAATGTTGAAAAATGAGGGAAATAAACAGTTTTTATGTTCTCCTGGGTCTTTGCATGTGGATCCTGGGTCTTTGCATGTGGCCCGTTCTGAATATAAGCCCTCGATATTCATAATATATTTTTAAATTTAATTTTGGAAAAAATTTATAACTTGAGATATTATTTAAACAAAATAAAAATTGTATAAAAGGAAAAACAACACCATTACTTTATTGATATATTATTCGATAACCAGTATGCACATCGGTTCCAAAAATATATCAAATATTTTTCATCTGAATTGCGGATATATTTATAGGGAAGGTAATCGCCAATCGAATTTGGTCGGTTCCAAATACTAATTTAAAATTTGTTTGGGATAGCCAAATAAAATGATGACAGCAACTGCTCAAAAAAAGTAATTCTGTTGGAGTAATAAATGAAATACTTATTTATATTTATATTAGACTGGCCCAAATAAAAAAAAATATATATTTTTGATTGTTATTATAATTTTTTTAGATATATTTAATACATTTTTATAATGTGACTTTATAAGTATAACAAACAATTATCGTTAAATATATTACTACATAAGAAAATGCAATTTACAAAACTTTCATTTTATTTTTCTTATCCGACATATACAAAATTTAAAATATAAAATTATAAGCCATTTTAAATAATAAATGGTCCAATTTTAAATCACAAATATGTGCAGGAATTTAAGAACGTTTCATAATATCACATGTATTTTAGTGTTTAAGCATACTTTATATTGATTAGCAGCTGACAAGCGATCCATCTTACAAAACAGTTTTCATTTTACTTATTTTGGTTATTTCGTTTTATTTTATTTTTTAAATGTCATTAAAAATATCATTCTTTCAGTAATATTAATATATTATTCGGTTGGGAACAATAAATTTATTTTCTGACGTAATTTTGTACTAAAATTGTAATTAATGCAATAGAAATATTGGCTGCAGTTTAAAGTTTATTATGACTCTAATTTTTTTGGTTATTAGTATTAATATTTAGTATAAAATTGAGAATAATACGTAGTTGTGTTTATCGAATTTTTAGAACTTATTTAAATAAAGAGTAAATTGGTTAAATAAACTAATTATATAATTATAGAAAATATTATTCTATTATAATAACATTTGTATGGTTGTAAATAAAGATAAACTGTCAATATTATACATTTTTAACAACCACAACAAAATGTTATAATACGATTTTTTTTAAAATGCTATTTTTTGATGTTATTTTATTCAGTCTAACAACTCATAAGAGGGGATAAATGCATACTTATGTGACAATACAAAATAGTTTATAAAATTTTTCGTTATTGTTAAGTTTTTGAAATTAGAATGTATAAAATTTCTCTAAGTCCAAAATTAAAAAGAAAAGAAAAAAGCTCTTCATTACTAATTAGTTAGTATGACTTACTAATTTTTAAATGAACATTCGTCGTTGTCTAATTAATAAAGGGCAATTTAAACCAAATTGACTGGGAATGTTTTTTGCTTCAGATCGTGCATAATGAGCCGTTACCAAAAATAAAAATAATTTCTATTGGCAAATTTCTTAAGTAGATGAAATTTAACATTAGTTCTAGTATTACTTAGAAACAAATTTTACATATCGAACATCTACCATTATGTCTACCTACTTTGAGTTGGAGAAATCACCTATATAACATCTTATTTTAGTAAAATGTAAATGGCTTTTGGTCTCCTTAACTCTAGTTAACTAAAACTTCCTTTCTATTTTCCCTGAAGCGGACGAAATATTTCAGCACAAATGCCATTTACATACATACGTAAAAATTATGTTTTACAATTTTTTTATTCTATATTGAATACAATCACATTTTGTTTTTAAGGAATATGTCAAGGACTAAACGAGGAATACTTCAATTAGAAACGTTATCAGCATCGCCTTCGTCATTAATATGATTATAATCTTTAAACCATTCGATAAAAATCCTTAAGAAATATTTATCATCGTCACTTTCAAGTTCTTCAAAGCTGCAGATGACCCAAAAGAATTGCCTTAAAAAACACTTTTTTTGTAAAAAAAATCCATTAAAAATGGTGCGTAGTTCTTTATTGCTTATTTCTTGCTATTAAACATCTTAGAATTCCAGACTTTAAAAATCAAGATGAAAAAAGACATAACTATTTTTATTACATTAAAAATAATGCGAGTTTTAATATAACGAAAATATTGTACCTATTCTGTTGACCGGTAGTGTATTGAGAAAGCTACGTTCTTCTGCTTTCTAAATAAGGTTAAACATTTTAATTTGACTTATAATGTATAAAGCTAAAAACGGTTTTTCGCCACGTCTCGAAATTTAGGACGAGTTTCGAAATTGTTGATATTCTCAAGAAAGTCTATAGCCCACATTGGATCGTTTTCCGAGTGAAAATAAAAAGTGTCATTTTGTAACTACACGTATTCAAATAAAAACAGTAAAAACTAGCAGACGAAAAAACGAATATTAAAAAAAACTTTGGAGGCACACACATAGTCCAGTAAATATTTTGGAGTAATAACTATAGAACTTATTAGATTTCAGCTCTCATAACCAGAGCAACTAAAACTATGAAAAATCATATTCTTCCTGGGGTTTGAATGAACCAAATTGTTAGTTATTTATGAATTTATTACAGCATACTTTAGCATACTTTAGTCCTAACAGCATATTTTTTTATATTTATGATTAGCTACATATTTTGTCATATTTTCATAGAAAATCACTATTTTAAATCATATATTTTTAATTTAAATGGGCAAAACTAAAGAGCATAATTTGGATATATTTTACACATAAGAGAAAAATTTTACTTATTTTGCATTCAATAGAATTTTTTAGAGATATTTTTATTCAACTGTCACAATCGTTTTACAAATTCTAATTTCCAATAATTTTCATCTTATTAATTTGATAGAAAATTTTAAATTTATTGATAAAGCTATAAATATTTTTTAACCTTGAAAGGCTACACTGATTTTTAGTACGTAAAGGCTACACTTCGTAGAATCGACGATGTACAGTGTCCCATTCACAAAATGAAATGGAAAAAAATCTTAAGTAAAATTAACTGCTGCATATGTTACTTAAGAAACATAAAAGAAGCACCATAATATGGTTGAATTAAATCAAAAATATTGTTGATCTACAACCATATTTTTGTTGCATATGTACTTGATTCGTGTATACAGCAATAATATTTTTTTGAATCACAATACAAATATTGTTGATCTGCAACCATATTTTTGATGTATATATGTTCATGTATACAGCAATAATATGGTAGAATCGCAATACAAATAATGTTGATTTCAATCATATTTTTGTTGTATATGTACTTGATTCATATACACAGCAATAATATGGTCGAATCACAATACAAATATTGTTGATCTGCAACCATATTTTTGTTGTATAAGTACTTGATTATTTTTTTTTTTATATATATATTTATACAATGTTTCTAAAATCTCCAGAAGATCGATATTTTTAAAGTTGTAGTACTCTGCGTGGAGTCTAAAATTTAATATGAGAACAAAAACATTTGTAAAGTTGTCATAACTACTTTATGTAAAAAAGTTGTGTTTAACTTAACTTACTTGATAACTTTATGTCCAATACAAAATCTTAGACGGCAATAAATTGTGGAAAATAAATAGAAAAAATTCCTATGTGATTTCAAAACCATTCGAAAACACACCTATTTAAATATTTTTGTTGTGAATTTTGCTTATAATCTTCCTCTTTTTTAGCACCCTCAAGATAATCTATTGTGTAGTTTTCTTTGCCTATTATTCATTTAAAATATTTTAAAAATCTATGACCCTTATGTAAAATATTTATTTCGAGTTTAATTTTAATTAAAATAATTAATTTTAAATAACTCACTTCTTTACATATACATTCAGTATATTTTCTAATAAATTTTGAACACACCGACAGATAACTAGCTCTATGGAAGAAGCACACTAAACTGAATAAAAATCAGCAATTATACTTATTCATAATACAAAACAAAAATGTTGTTGTCAATTCAAAATTTCAAACACACAAATATATTTAGGTGTTTAAAATAACTTTTTTGGACATAGAATTTTAACAACTAATTTAAACATATTGCTTAACATCTTGTGCAAACAAAATAATTGTGAATTGAGGATAAAAGTATAACTGCTACAACAAAATTGTTTTTAAAATAAAATACATTCAACAATAACGATGTTTGCAATGACAATATATCATTGCGATGAAAATAATATTGTTGGGCCAACCATATTCCGAAATGTTTTTCTCTGCGTGCTTCCATATAAAAATCTTTGAGATCGATTTAAATATAACAAATCAGGATTGTTTTTAAAAATGTTCATACCCCAGGTGTCAAACTTTGGGATCCTGTGGATCCAAATGTCTGTATGATCCAATCTTGAAATTTAAACTCTCCTACATCTCCACTATCACTGTGTGAAATTTCATTGACATCGACACATCTAGTGCCCTTTTTTACTTATATTTCTTTAATGTAAAACAAATTTATGGAAGTTGTTCACACCACTGAAGAAATATCTAGATACGTATGCTATCGAAAAGAATCATTAGAAAAATAAATATCTACTATTGAAATTATTTTCGATTCAAAGTTTATTTCGATCACGTGTGTGAGAATTACCCCCCTAATCTCGTTCACTTATGCAAATCTAAAAATTAAAAAATGTATCTGGGATATAAATTTAAATAGATGCACACTGAATCGAGTAGAGCTTACATTTTTTCATCTTCTTAAAAAATCAATATATTAAATAATAATTTAGTTGTGGTTGAGATTATCATACTGTATGTAGATCATAATCTGATCATCTGAAATCCTTTCTAGAGTCTTAAACTAAGAAATGGACAGTTTCTTTGATTTACAAATATTATTTTATACAATTTATCACCTTAATAACATTTTCGATAAATTATATAATAAAACGAAGTATCTTTCACTCTATAATATTGTTATAAAATTTTCTCACTCTCTTCATTTTTCCGCTTTATCATTTGCCATAACTATAAATTGTTATTGGAAGCATATTATATAGTTAAATCTAAAATTTCGGCATTAACTGTAATGCGGTGTTCAATGCGGTGTTACATAAAAATGAAATTGAAAAAAGATTCAACTGTGCCGAATCTTTGATACCCTTCACCATATTTACCATCTTACTATCTTATCGACATCATATTGCCATATTACCGACAAATAATAAAATTTTCACCTTAACGTATGCTTTAATATTTTCACATATTTAAATCTAAATTTTTTTCAAACTACGAAAATTTGAATATGAAAAAAAAAACAATCATAGCAGGATTTGCTTTTAAAAAATAAACAACAACAATTCCATATTTATTTATTTTTTTATGTGTGTACATACAAACTGACTGCATATACAAAGAACAACAACAACACTGTTATTCATTATATTACTTCTGTTGCTAACTAAACTACTTGTCTTATAGGCAAAAACGTCACTAATAGTCATTACAATGCTTAATATACATGTTTGTGTATGTATTTATGTATATTCTTAACAGATATGTTTTAGTTTTAAAAAAATAAACAACACAATTCCATATCTATTTAGTTTTGTACAGACTGCATATACAAAGAACAACAACAACACTGTTATTCATTATATGACTGCTGTTTCTAACTAAACTACTTGTCTATACAAAAAACAAAAAACGTCACTAATAGTCATTACAATGCTTAATGTACATGTTTGTGTGTGTATTTATATTCTTAACAGATTTGTTTTTGGTCCATAACTCTGTTGATTATGAACGAATTTGGTTTATTAAAAAAAACGAAATTTTATAAAAACATTTATGACTGATCTATATAAAAATAAAAATCTGTAGTAACAAGGGCTTTAAAAATAAAAAAAATCGTTTTCCCCGATATCTCAGTTATTACTGAACCGATTTATTTCATTTTTTCAGAACAAAAATTCAGAAAATAATTTCCGAGCCCCCTTTAAAAATTCGAAGTCCCTGGTATATGCAGAGGCTTCAGAAACTGAAAAACCGGTTCCAAAAACCGGTTTTTAAAGCATATCTCCGCCATTTACAAACCGATCCTGCTGATTCAAAAAACCAAAATTTAAAAAAAATATTTGTGACCGATCTGTATAAAAATAAAAATCTATAGCTTAAACCAGGGCTTCAAAAAATAAAAAATGCGTTTTGTCCGATATCTCAGTTATTATTGAACCGATTTATTTCATTTTTTCAGAACAAAAATTCAGAAAAAAATGTCCGAGACTTCTTTGTAAAAAGGAAGTCCCTAGTATATACAGAGGCTTCAGAAACTGGAAAACCGGTTCTAAAAACCGGTTTTTTTAACATATCTCTGCATTGTATGAACCGATCTTGCTGAATTCCAATAGCAAAATTCTCGAAAGCATTTCCGACCGTTTGACATATATATTATATATGTCAGTTATCGGTGGGCTTCATAAACGCCATTTCAACCGACACACGGACGGACGGACGGTCGGACGGACGGACGGACGAACGGACATGGTCCTATCGTCATCATTTCTTACAAGGATCCCGAAAATGTCAACTTTTTTGCTCTCCGACGAAAATTGTGGGAATTACAAACGGAATGACAAACTTATATATACCCTTTACACCTTTGGTGAAGGGTATAATAATAAAGAGTATTTGTTCAACGATCTGTGTTCCTTTAATCTCATATTGTTATGAATAATATCACACCTTTTCTTAAGTGCTGATTATAAAAATAAAAACTCTAGGTATTTAATAAAGTTATGATAATAACTCAATTTAATTACAATTCGTTACACATCAAAGCAGCACAAAAGAAATGGAAAGAGTAAAATCGACCATATGCTCAATAAAAAAATATCAAACAATTGTTGATATAATATTCCATAATAAACCAAAAATAGGATCTTAATTTATTTTGCATAAGATGATATTGCAAAAATATTTTTAACAAGCAAACAAATAAAAATTTTCTCAGCTAAATAGAAGAAGTCAAAACAAAATCTAACAATGAAACACTATGGGGTCTCATACACTCACACAGACATATGTATATACATATGTCTTTCTCAGTATATAATGTTTGAATAAAATCAGCAACCAAACAAAGATCTCTATAAGATCTTTCTTACAGCCAGACATAAGGACAGACTTGCAGACAATATAGCTAAAGACGACAATTGTCTTAGATAAAGGAAACTAGCAAACAACTCGCAATACAGCTAAAACAAAATCTTCGATTCAGGTAAAACAAAAAACCAATAATATAAGAAAAGAAAAAACTATTCACCAAAAAAAGAAGAAAAAGAACAACAAAATATAAGTGATGTTAGAAGAGAAGCAAAAAATATATGTTTAAGAATAAAAATACGATAATTTTAAATGACATTCAGGTATTAATAACTGTCAAAACATGAACTAAAAACACACTTAAGGTAAAGAACACACACATACTTAATACATGAGTATATATGTATATATCGCTGCGTACGCAGGCGTATAAAACTCCTTTTGGTACGACCAAAAATTAGAGAATTTAAAACAGAAAGTAAAGGCAGAACTAAACGAATTCAGCCATAGACTGTTGCCACTAATATATGTAGCTGACCTCTAAGGATAACTCAATTAAAGACGTCAGACTATACACGCAATGTTTAACAGCAGGATATTTGCCTCGAACATAAACACTGGTAGACAGACACAAATTCTACACAAAAACATTTTCAAATTGGCCAAACTGTTCAATTCTTTCGTTATTACAATCTTGTTCTTGCTCATGAGTTGTGAATTGAATGAAAATATGAATGAGTTTTTAAAACAGTTCTAAGGAACAAAGAAACTGTAGGGTGTAAAGACAAAATAGATTTTGTGGTTTTCCTCAGCTGGAAGTGCTAAAGATAGAGATATTACGTTAAAAGAATAATTTAACTGTGAAACGATACAGAACGGAGAAGAGAAATACTATCGACATCATTAACACAGTGAAAAAGACGCGACATTCAATATTACTCTATAAGTTATTAAAGATGTCGAGACAATGTTGCAACATTTAGTTAGTACTGTTAACAATTTCGCGTCGTCATTATTGCTGTCGGACTTGTCTCGTTAAATACTATTTAAATTATAATTTCACAAATCTGTTAAATTTTATTACATTTAAATATGAACAAATCCCTTTTTATATGGTCAAATTTAGCTGCTTCTTCCCTTGAGCACTCTGTGAGGTCTTATTGTAAACTATTTTTGGGTATTTTTTTCTTTAGATTTAAAAATTGGTTTTATTTTCATGTTTTAATAAAGTACGAGAAGAAAAACATGACTTCCATTGTAACATTAACAATCATGTTTCTCATAGTTACACAATTTTTTACAATTGTTTTGTTTGCAGCCAAAAGAGCTCTAAATGCACAATAATGTGGCGTCTCTTAGACCACCCATGCAACTTTGTAAGGGAGCTAGCAGTTACTAAGATTTAGAGCTAAGAACTTTTGCATATACTGGACGAAAAATGAATATGGTGAAAAAAGATTACTAATAATTGGAGTTTTCTAATTATTCTTTTTAAAGATAAATAACAAAGAAGATAGTACGGATGCTGCAAAATGTCATCTATATATATAAAAGAGTAACGTGACTGACTGACTGATTCATCATCCCACGTGACTGACTGACAGACTGATTCATCATCCCACAGCCCAAACGGCTGAAGCTAGAGAGTCGAAATTTGGAACGTAGGTAAGTCTCCCCCATATAGATCCACTAAGACGGGATTTTGGAAATTCAAATGTTTAGGGTGTAAAAAAAGGGTAAAAACGGGTAAAATTGGTAACCTTATAACTCACAAACTAATAATGATACAAAAAAAGTTGAATAGTTATCGTTATTCATTTAAAAAATAATTGCACAGGTGTCTGGTACTTTTTTGGAAATCGGCCGTTTTAGGGAGAAAATGGGTAAAAACTGTATTTTGGTACTTTTTTGGCACCATATGTATCTTTGAAACCAATCAACATACAGATAAAATTTATGTCGTATTCATAACTTACCAAAAAATGAGAAATATAAATTTGCTACTTTTTAGACATTCAAACGTTTAAGGGCTAAAAGTCGTACCTATTTTTGGCACTTCTTTCATAAAACATTTTCTTATATTTATTGAAATATTCATATGAGTATTTTAATATTGGAATACAATTTTTGATACTTCGATGGGTGAAAAAAAGTACCAAAAAAAGGGGTAAAGGAGGGATATTACATTTTATTCAAGCTTAATAATGAATTTTCAATTACATTAAACATAGAAACATGAAATTAACAAAATGTAGATAAGAATTCACAAGAGTTTAATTTGTGGTACTTAAAGATATATGGTCCTGTGGGTAAGAATTCAAGAGGATGGACTTTGTGGTACTTTTTGCTTCTTCTACTGGTATTTTTTTGCATCTTCCGTAATATTTAACCTAGAAACATTAAATTAAATACGCATGGTCTGATGTTTGAAAGAATTCACAAGGGGACTTTGTGGTACTTTTTCGTTCTTCTAATGGTACTTTTTGAATTTTTTATAATTATGAACCTAGAAACATGAAATTAGGGATATGTGGTCCTTAGTTAATGAGAATCCATAAGAGGGGACGTTGTGGCACTTTTTTTTGTAATTTTAATGGTACTTTTTGAATTTTTTATAATATTTAACCTATAAATATGAAATTAAGGATATGAAGTGCTAAGTGAGTGAGAATCCATAAGAGAGAACTTTGTGGTACTTTTTCGTTCTTCTAATGGTACTTTTTGAATTTTCTATAATATTTAACCCAGAAACATGAAATTAAAGATATGTGGTTCTAAATGAATGAGAATCCATAAGAAGGGACTTTGTGGTATCTTTTTTCGTTCTTCTAATAGTACTTATATAGATATTTTTATTTATAGATGACATAACACCATTATTAAAAATGTTCCTAATATAGTTAAGAATCTTAGTTTAAATTTATTATATAGTATGGTTTTTACATAAAAAAAAATTACCGCTAACGAAGTAGCGTGTTTACAGCTCGTGTTACATATCGAGGGCTTATATTCAAATCGGGCCTCATGCAGATTTAGAAAATTTTTTTTTGCGTCAGACTCTTCAGTTTTCTATTTTTTATATATGGTGTTAATTTTGGAGTCAAAAGTTAATTCTAACACTATGTTTTTCACCTTTTGTTTTTGGGTTATCTACAAACAATATATTTTTTTTAAAGCAAAACGGGCTATGTGCAAGTTTTTGTTTGATTTTCAAAGAAATGTAAAAATAAAAATTGATAAATAATGAGAATTTTCTTTGCGGTTTGAACTTTTCTTAAACATTTTAAATTATAATATTAATATGTCTCATAAAAATTTTGTTATCTCAATGCAGTCTGGAGAAAAAAGCCATGGATAGATTTTTAGCCTTTTTTAGAAGCTTATAGATCATACGCGGGTACACCTATCAAAATTTTTTGAAGCTAAGTGGGAGCACTATACGCTATATTTAAAGACAGGAATGAAAAAATTTTAATAAAATTTGTAATTATTAGCAAAACATCTTAGATACCAAAATCAGTTTCTTAAAAAAATGATAATTAAATAAAAACTACAATAAACATCGTCTTTAAAGGTTTTAATAATTTTTGAGTTGTTGATATGCAATTTAATACAATTTTAATTGGTTCAAAATTTTTGTTTGCACAATTTTTTTGGCAATTTTTTTCGCATTTTGAACACATTTTCGTCCTTTTAGTGAACATTCCTGTTATTTGAAATTTCTAACGATTAAAAATGGTCCAGCCAACCACAAAATTTCGCTTTTTTTTTATCTCCTGATTTTTTTTATCTCCTGATTGATCATAAATTTAACATATTGTCAATTTTTTTTTTTCCAAAAATATTATGTTTTATTTCTTTAATTTCCAGTAAACAAAACGGGCTATGTGAAAATTTTTTTACAAACATTAAAAATAATTAAGACAAAACGGGCTATCTACCATAACTTCGCAAATAATGGAGTTAAAAGATTTATTTTTTAGTGTGAGGTTTAGTAGACGTAATATTAATAACTCGTAGAAGAACGGATTACAAAGTATTGAAAAATGAGGGAAATAAACAGTTTTTATGTTCTCCTGAACAATTGGGTCTTTGCATGTGGCCCGTTATGAATATAGACCCTCGATATGTCCATATAATCTCCTAGCTTCATAAAATATTTCTACTCAAATGAGGGAATGTTAAGATCGTTTTAATTTTCATTAATAGAAGACACCACGAAACTTTGAAGTAGTCGGCATTAAATAGGTTCCACATAAGGTTGCACAATGGTTCCAAAATGATTTTTTTTTTTAATTCTGTAACTTTTGAACCGTTGGAGGTATCTCAATAAATATGGTCAGATCAGATTCGGATAAGTTGAAGGCTCCTTGCGGGTGTAGCGGATGGCCCTCTAATTTTTCTCAATTTCCCTACAATTTTAAATAAGGTTATAAGGTTTGGTTGGTATTAAAAATGGGGAAAATTGGTTAATAAATAAAAAGGTTATGGGCCAAATACTAGAAACGAAGGGTGTGCTTTGCAATTTCAGTTCATACTTTTCTGCTGATATCTCTTAAGCAAAAAAAAAAAAATAAAAAATTCATACATATAATTCGAGGGTTAATTTAAACTTGAAAACTCTGCTCACTTTATCGCCCACCTCCCATATAAAGTAAAACATAAACGAAATGTTGTAAAATTAGTTCAAGGACCAACATAAACTCGGGTACAAAAAATTAAAGTGTTCCGCCCACTTTCCATATAAGGTGAAACTTTAAAATTTTGCTGATGGTGGATATATATTTGGTCAGGCCGAATATAATATTCTGACATGTTTCCTTTTGTAAATTTTTTCGTGCATATTTAAACTTGCTCTGGTTATAGAGTTAGTGTCGGCCTAGGCGCATGGAGACTGTTGTTGTATGAAACAGGAGGACAAGTAAGCCGAAGCGGGATCTAATTTCATATCACCAATGTGCAGTGTAAAATTTCTAAATTTTAGCAAATTTTAACATAAAATATTATATGACTAAGATGAGAATTTGGCTAAAAAAGATGGGCGGAATTTGATAATTTCCACGGTTTCCTCCCATGCAAATGCCAAAATATTTCTAATTAAAAAGTAATTAAAAACTATAAAATTTTTAAAAATGGAAATGTCAATGGCCATAATAATATAATGACATATTGGTGAGATTTTCATGAGAAAACTGCTAAAATAAAATATATATAAATTTTTCGATAAATTAGCCTTAAAGTTCAATCCAATTTGGACAGTGATAGACCCTGTTTACCACCTTACGTTCAGTTGGTGACTAGGATGGGGCCGGAGCAACTATTGTTTTGCCAGCTAAATCCCTAGAGACAATTGCAGCAGAATTCATTTTGTTCTGCCTAGTACCAATTGTATTGTTAGCTGTACTTGCAGTATGTTGTCCTGCACTCGTTAGAAGAATATTTTTAAGCGATTATTTATTTTTAGTATACTCAAAAATATTCGATTTTGAAGTTGCTGCTAACAAATATTTTATACTTTTCTAATCAGTGAGAAGTCCTCTATGAAATATGACTAAACTGGAATTGAAAAAAATAGACTTTTGTCCACTTAAATTAGCCAAATTTTATATGTGAGATATCTTGACCCACTTAAATATCTCAGGGCTACTTACTGAATGAAATAAGATACTTTGTATCTGGCGAATGATGTGATCATGTTAAAACGTCCTTTCGACTCTATTTTACAGTTTGCGCATAGCGATATATTATGAAAACTTAACGCCTTTCCGTGAGTAGAATTAATAATTTTTTTTATTAAATCAATTAAAAATGTTTCAATAATATTAACCTGTTCAAAATTAGTTCTTAAAAGCTTACGCCTGAATATACCTTAGAAAATGTCCCTATTTGAATGTTTCGTAGTAACTTTTGCATCATTGTTTTTATTCAAATTTTTTTTTTGTATTTATATCAAAAATGCTTGTTATTCTTAACATAATAGTGTTTTAACTTATGTTTAGTTTTTCTTCTTTTTACCAACATTATCAAAACGATATCATCATGCACTCATAAGCATCCAGACTTTCGGTTACTTGTACATGAACATCCCACTATTCCCAAAAAAATAAAAAAAATCGGCATTCAGCTTTAACTACCTTAAACATAATAATACCACTAAACATACTAAATTCATAATGGAAAATCGTGCAGAAATATTGTTGCGGCATATAGGTGACAGGTGGCGCCCAATGTCTAACGTATCTTCTTCTCGAGGTGAATTATAATTTTGCAAATTAAATATCAATGAACGGAAGCTGCGCTGTATCATGTCCTTTTGCATAAAAGAAAAAAAAAAATCAATTGTTTTATTGTTATTTGTTTATTTATTGATGAAAATGTTGATGTGGTAAATAATTACCTATGTAAGTATATATCTTCAAATCATACGAAAATAATATTTAAGCAGAAGAATTATGAAGGCAAATGAGAAATATAATAGGGCTATTCAATAAAGATAGCGAAAAATAAATAGTTTATAAAAAACAGATACGCCAATACTGAAAATTTATTCTCCTAATAGTATGTCACATTCGTTAGATTTTATCATATTTATAAGAATCAATTTAGAAATCTGTGATTCGTTTAGCATGAATATTCGTAAATATACAACAAATCATATAAGTATGAACAAATAAAATATATAGTTTTCCTGTGTCATTAAATAAAGAAATTTAATCTGTCGTAAATAATAATAAAAACCACAAATAAAAAATTTTATACATTCAAATAAAAGTTAAAAACAAAAGCTACAAACCAAAATGAATTTGTTTTTTGCGCCAGTCAAATTTAAGTTGCTTTTTCTGTTTTTTTCCTTTTGTTTTTGTCTCTTTAAAATATAAGCAACCATCATAAATTTCCACGCTTTTAAAATCAAAAAGAGACGACAACCCAAAATCTTTAAAGAAAAAACTTAAACTAAAGAAACAAAATAACATCAAAACCAATTAAGATATACATAATTGATCACAACCTTAAGATGATGATGACGACGATGATGAGACTAATTTTTGTGGTTACACCGACAAAAAGCTACGAATGGACACAGGAATACAAAAAATAGAATATAATATTAAAAAAGGACAGGAATAAATGGTAATTTCTATAATACCCTACATTTTATTATTCAATTGGAGGATGAGCCTTAAAAAATTAAGACGAACGATAATTATCTTTCAAACTTCTTTTATTTATAAAGAAATAAGCTTAAAACACCCTCTTATGAATAATGACATATAAAGTTTTTATATATATAATTTTTATTTCCCCTCTCTAAAGGATAAAATTTATATTTTTAAAAATCAGAACCAGCCAACCAGGTGGAAAACTTAAAGCGAAACTGACGAAAAAACACTGCGTTATATGGACTGAAATATTTGGGGGATTCACAAAGTGTGCTATCATCTCGTATTGTCATAATGTCATAAAATTTTACATAGGAAATGCAATAACATTATTTTTTTTTACATTGAAATATTTTAGGACATATGACAATACGACATGATAGCACACCTTGTGAATCCCCCAATTATTTGGTTCGAGATATTGTGGAATAGTGAAAGCCTTAGTTTTTATCGATAGCTAAAAAATAAAGATACCCACATATTTGAACCAGAATATCTATCAATTAAGTGTTATAATTTAAAGTTCTTCTGGGTACCGAGATCTATCATCTTACTGGCATAGCAACAGGAAAATTTTTTGTAGCCCCCTAAAATTTTAATTCACTTTCAACTTATTTTTGTGTTAGTTATTGGAACCGACAAAACTCGAATGTCTAAAAATTCGGTAGTCACAATGAATCGGTTTTCTGTTTGTGCTTATTGTAAATTTCTAAAAAAAATTAATAATATCCAATACATCAAAGAACTATATTTGTTAAGTGCAGATAAGAGGATATGTCCCCAAATTGGCAATTTAAACTTTCATTTTGGAAAAGATTTTCATGTGGTGGGATTTGGGGATTTTTTTTTTTTAATATGGGAATTCTTTATTATATAAAATGTTTATTAAATTTATAGATAATTTCCGATAAATTTTATTACTTAAAGAAAGACTTTTTTTTGTTAAATATTACATTTATTAAAATATTTTAAAGAAAATTTTCAATGAATTTCTTATAGAAAATGTTGAAATATTATAACATTAACTACATTTTCAATTAATTTTTCTTTCCAAAATCAAATAAAAACTACCAAAAGAATTATTTATGAAACAGTTCATTTCATAATACAGTCGAACTCTGTTATAGCGAACACCGGTTATATCGAACTATGGCTATAGCGAACACTTTTCTTCGGTCCCATTGATTTTACTAGAAATTTCCATACAAATAACTACGTTTATAACGAATACGGTTATAGCGAAGTTTTGTTTTTTTTATAACGAACACATTTTTATGCTCCCAAGAACAATATTTCATACAAAAAACTACGTTTATAACAAACTCCTAAAAATACAAATTTTCTATAAATAAAATTGCACATTTCAAAATATTTTAAAAATTTAAAAACTACCAGAAATAACTTATTTATTTCACTTAAAAAGAGGAGTTTTATTTTTATACTTGTTTAACATAACGCAAACACATTAACGAAAATATCTAGAAATAATACTGAAATTGTAAGAGGATTAAAAATTAAAATATTAGAAAATCGTTATTCCTCAAAGAGTAAAGATCTTAAAACACGCCATTGTCAAAACTTGGTAACACAGAAAAAAGTCACCAATTAACAAATATATATGAAAGTAATTCATTCAATTATAAACTTGTTTAAATTAGCACCTCTCATCAAAATGATTATATCAATTACTAAAAACTATAAAAAATACAAAACAGGAAAAAATTCCCAATTAATAAATTAATTAAATCAATCAAGTAGATGATTGAATGAATTAAAAATGTGTATAGGAAAAAAAATCATATCAAAATTTATTTTTTACTTTATTTTTTCTTGAACATATTTATTAAATTTTGATCCAAAATTAAACAACTGAATTAATTGTAAAATAGACGGTAATAATTTTTTCTGTGAATAAAAGAAAACGTTGAATGAGTATAAAAAAATAGAGTCAATTTCCTCTTGACCAATGATGAACACAAAAAATGTTCTTCCTGATATAGTAAAATCATTGATATTTAAAACACAAATAATACAGCCTATTTAAATATTAGTATCGTAATCAAGTAATTACCTATATTTTGTTAACAAATACAGTGAAAGCTCCCATAGGCGAACAGCGATCGTCCCGCTGATTTTGTCCGTTATCGGGAAATGTCCGTTTATGGGATATGGTACATAACATTTTTATTCCAACATTTAAAATTTATATTGAATTAAGTTATAAATATACATATTCTTATTTATACATTTATATCGTCAACTAAAATGCAAAAGGTCGTAATCACTAAAAACTCAAATATTGGTTTTATTTACTGGTTTATAATATACTGACCCAAACTACATTTATACAAAAAATTTCATGTTCGTATCTTTAGAAATTACATCAGTCTTGATAAAAGTCAAATAATCGTAACATTAACTTCATAAATGAAATAATCGTAAAATTTGTTCCATTTAAGACAAATTTTATTTGAAAGGTGTTTTCTGATTTATCTATTTTTGCATTAAATGGACATTTGAAATTTTTTGCTTAATTTTAAAGCAAAAAAACTAAAAATTGTGGTTTCCCTTTTCTTTTGCTTTTGAGGCAAATGACTTTTTGAATTTTCAATTAAACATTATTTGCAATAAATTAGGATTTTATGAAATTCATTTTATGGAATTTATGGCTACAGTTCGATCTTTCTAAATTTAGTAATTTTTCGTACGCGAAAAAGAGGTCAGACTTCTTTCAACAGCATTTTTACTTGGTAAAATGATGTTGAGAGCCTGGCCTCAATCTTAAGCAGCACCCAATTACTTTTTTATATATGAATGATGACAATGTCGCCCTGCTTGTTGTGCAGAATTTCTGTGCCCTTTTTTCAAAAAAGTTGTCAAAATTTGTAGGAAGATAACACTACTAATGAAAACTCAACGTTGGATTTTGCAGCGGCAATATCAACAATAATTTAAGTTTAGGTTAAGATTTTAATACTTATTGTAAATTTCTGAAAAAGAAAGATTCAATAAAAAAACTAATATATATAAAAAAAAAATTTTTTGTAGGAATCTTTCGCCATTGTGTTCTCATTGAGAGTGTGTTCAGAACATAGATAACTGGGACAGCATCTGTCTTTAGGGATCAAGTTTTCGTTTTCTTTTTTCTAGTATGAAGAATTTTTAATCAAGTGTAAAAGTCAAAGTTAAATTAAAAAACTAGTTTTCTCTCAAAACCAGTTAAGTAAAAAAACAAAGAGTAAACTATTTAACTTCAAAAAATGTAAATAAAGATGAAATATGAATGCAAACACGGACAAAATTTAAAATAAGAAGCATTTCATTATTTAATATTTGGTACATTTCTTTTACCGTTTATGATTTTTGACCGCCTACGAGAGATGTTTTCTTTAAAAACAGGTGTCCTCGTCCGCCCAAGAGAGCGTCCGCCTAGCGGAGATTAATTGACTCTAAAAATGCCACCTTAACCATGGGGTCTAAAAAATTGTCCGCCTACCGGAGCTGTCCGCCTATGGGAGCAGTCCGTTAAGGGAGCTTTTACTGTATTTATTTTTGGAATTTTATGGATATAACGAACTAAATTTATCGGTCCCTTCGAGTTCGTTATAACCGTGTTCGATTGTATTAAGTTTTCATGATTTTCGGTTTTTAATTTATAGAAAGATTAAAAAATTTTTTTTTTTTTGATAAATTAATTTTTTTAAAGAAAATTTTTTATTTTTTGTAAATGATGAATATTTTTTTGAACATTTTATGAATTAATCATTTTTGAATTTTTATTCAGGCTCAAGTTCATTATTGTAATAATTTTTCTAGAATACAGAAAAAGATTTATTAGAAACTAGCAGGATGGAATGCATTTTCTGATCCGCTACGATCTTCTTCAGCATCCATTGTGCCTTTTAGTGCTAATCGTAAAGATCTTTCATTTAACTCACACTTTTGAAGAATTAGAATACGAAACTTCATCACTTTACATATTCTAAATTCTTAAGTATTAAGTTGAAATAACTTTACAAAAGCTTTTTCTTATATTTATTGTACTCTAAATTATTGCAATGTTGTTTTACTGCTCTAGCTAACCGTCGGTAAGCATAGTATGCAGATTTAAATGTTGTTTGTTTTGTCTGTTACATTGTTGGTTCTATACTAGAATTCCAACATACAGTCAGTAAACAAGTTACAGCGTGCCCTCTGTAGTATTAATTTTTGTAAATGATAGTGTCTAATAAATCTTTTTCTGTATTCTAGAAAAATTATTACAATAATGAACTTGAGCCTGAATAAAAATTCAAAAATGAAAATTTTTTATTATAAAGAATTTTCATTAAATGTCCTTTTTTATGAATTTTTTAAAATTTTTTTATATGAAATTATTGATTAATTTTATTTTATTGGCAACACTAACACCTAAGATTGTGGAAAACCTTTTCTTTTCTACGTTCTAAGGATTAGGGACCACTCAATAAAACACTACCAAAACCCTTAATATTTAAAAAAAAAAAATGCTAAAATGCTACTATGCCCAAATCTGCATTCTCCCTATATTCGAAAAGTCTCATTAGAGGTTTTGATACCACTTCATAAAACTTCTGCAGTAACCATTGTAAAGAATACAAATATATACATATGTTCTTACTTATCGCCTATTACACAATGCTCAAAGAGAATAGAAACCTTTAAGATCTGGTGGACACTATTATACGACTTAAATGCAATGCACTATCACTTAAACCCCAAAACGTGGTAAGAAAACAAGATGTTAATTAAATTTTCTACATGTTTCAAATGCAACACCCACACTAAAAATGTCTGCCAATATTTTGTAAAGTAGAACATTAAGTAAAGAATTATCCGACACTGGTTGGCTTTTAAGTTTTATTTGGCAAGAACAAAATCAACAGTAAATAACTATAATAAAGAAGAAATAAAAGCGACTACAAAAACAACATGTTACCGTGTGTTAAAAATACACTCTGACTTTATACGAATTAAACGTATGTATCGTAAAAATTAAGAAAACGTTGATTGGTAACAAATGTTTGGTGTTTATTCAAGTGATAACAAATTTATAAGTTAAAGACAACAGCAACAACAACAACAACAAGAGCAAGAGCATCCAAATCAACAACTATAAAATAGTTAATGATATTAAAATCCATATTGACTGGATTATAAGATAATTTTTTTTTATTCTTTTACTTGACTCTCTTTGATTTTCAGCCATTTAAAAAGGTTGCTTCTTTTGATGTTGTAGAGGAACCGCTGGGTCATATATAGTATATTATGAGATGTGTGGTTGACAATGACAATGAATGGGTTTATATCTAAAACGAGTGAATGAACAACAACAGAAACTCATGTTAATATGAACGCCATTAACAAACAGGTAAAACACGGCCACTGCTGCTACAACCTTAACAAATGTCCCCATAGATATGTATGAACACACCTATCTATACATACTTATGCTTTTGGAACGAGCGTTAAAACGAAATTGTCGTAATATTAAAAGAATTTCTTTCCTACATAACAAAAACCGAATTTGAATCCTTTAACTGAAATTACTAATAATAAAATTAAGAAACAACAAGCTGCAACGGCGCATATACTCGTATTAAATTACATTTTATAGTGTTTTTGGGAGAAAAATCACTAAAATTCAAATAAGAAAAGAAAAAGAATTTTGTTCTTTACACTAACAGAAATATTGTTAGTAAAAATGATACTTAATTTAGAATAAACATTTTATCATAAAATTTCCAGATTAAAAATTTTAATAAATCTGCAGTTTCCGAACTGCTAGTTCGATTTCAATTGAATTTTAAACAGAGATAGTAAAAATATAGGCGAGTTTAAGTTTTGAGCTAGGGCCATATAGACCTACCGTAGGTTGGTCCACAGGGTCCCAAAAATGGACACCTCGGGTATTAAAATTTTTAAAATTGATCCTGATTATTTTGTACATCTGGAGCTGTAGAATCACAATCTTTTTTTTAAATGTTACTACCTGAGGTATCCATTTTTGGATCCGTTCCTGATAGGTCTATATGGCAATGGCTCAAAACTTAAACTCGCATTCATTTCAACTATCTAAGTGTAAAATAACATTGAAAACTAACTAGCCGTTCGGAAACTGCAGATTTATTGCCATTTTTAGAATGGGACACTGTGTAACAAATTAAGTTCCTATAAATTTTCCAAGCTTCAAATTTTTTTTACTTATTTATTTTTTTATAAAAAACAAAATTTTGCCAAGACTTTTATTAGCATTTATTAATAAGTCAACTAAGATTTTGTTTCGAGTTTAAAACAATCGAAATATAAAAAAGAAAATCAAAATTATCATGTTTTACATTCAACGGTCTGTATGGTCATAAAGTTTTAAACCACAAATAACGAAGTCTTACCATTTACAGGTAGAGCAAAGTTGTGATTCTAAAAAGGCAACTCATCAGATTATACGAACAAAGAGAACTTTGCATTTTATGCTCATAAAATGACAATAATTTCATTGAAGAAAAAAACAAAACATACACACATCAAACTACAACGTTTTTATCTTAAAGAGTCTTGTATTGACGACTATTAAATGTTCATTGTACAACAGAATACAAGACGACCTTTAGATAGAACAGCAATTTATAAATGACTCAAACTCTTTAAAATTTACAAGAGATAGAGATTTTTATTTAAATACCTGTAAACTTACAAAAACTCTGCATGATGTCTATAAAATCATAAAAATTTCTTTTCTTCCCATAAAACATACAAATCAATATTATTACCATTAGAATTTTTGTCAATGAATAACTGAATGAATGCAAGAATGCTGAATGTCATATAGTACATAGAAATAGGACAATAAAATAAATGCAATGGCAAGGTTACACTGATAACGTTGGCGTCACTACACTGCAGAGTAATTGTTGTCTAATATAATGTCATTCATATGTTTTTTTCTTGTTTTAACACGAAAAAAGGTCCTTTAAAATTAGATAAGATAAAGAGGTACATACGAAGGACTACAATGTATTTTCATTCTTATTGTTAGCGGCGCCAACTTAAATTGACCGGCATATAACCATAAATCTGTTGGCACTTTTTTCAGTTTTAAATACAACTGATTGTATAGAGGATTGTATGCTGAAATATGTGATAATAGGGTTGGATCGTTATAAAATTAAGATCACCCACCACACAGACACACATTATAAATGGATATTTATGATCATCGCTTCAACACTTCAAACGTTTAGCGAATTTTTGATAAGATATGAGTAAAATAAGGTTATTTAGTGTAATGATTGCTGCTTACATCTTTTAAGCCAGCATCCTAAGTTGTCAAGCATTGCATTCTTTTACCAGATGTTTTAAGAATTTGTTTTAAACATTAAAAGAGATTTAAACATTTAAGATCATTATGCTACTTTTGATATTAAAAACAGGATCTTCAGATATTTATTGGGTTATGAAAATTAACAAATATTCATAATTTTTGAGCATTTAAAAGCTATTATATATTGTTATCTATCCGAATCAGACATTTTACAAAAAAATGGCATCGATTCATTAGTGCATACCCAGCAAAAAAGGAACTGAAAAAGAGCTCAAAAAGTCATGAATTTAACATTGTTTTGGCATTGGAAGGAAATACTTAGTGGTGCAAAAGAGCTGCAGAAGTTATTTTTTTAACCCATGGTTGTCATTGGTAGGATGTTCTTCTTCTATGCTTCTTATTCATTTCTTTTGAAGTACTTTCTTTAAAACAATGTTTATGAAATTTTTTACAAAAATTAAATTTTAGCCTTATTAAAGGATAATAAAAATTTATAAAATTTTAATTTTTTTTAGAAATTATTAACATTTTTTCCAGCTAAAATTTCATTAATTTTTACTTTTTTGGAAGTAATTATTAAGAACTTCCAAAAAAGTTTAAAATATGCACTTTGTTTTACTTTTGAAGTGGTGAAAATGTTATTTTTTTGAAAGCTCTTGATCGTTTTTTTGCTGTTAATTTTTTTTTTTTCATATGTTCCTTAATACTGCATATTACGAAAAAAGTCGTTTAATAATATGATTTGAATACTTTACACCGAAAAAAAAATATTTCAAATTATTTTTTAACCCTTAGTCAAACTAGTCTGGTCAGACCAATTGCAGATTTAAATGTAAATTTCATATATTTATAATTAAGCTAGAGACTTGAAATTTCAGGTGCGGTACTACAATTTAATTTTTTAACGTCATATTCGAAACAAATATGGTCTGGCTGGACCAGTTATATTTTGTATCAATAATAATGTAGTTTGACGATGATATCCGTCTCTTTTATATTGTACTAGCTAATACCCGGTGTGCTTCGCCACCCCCCGAAATGAAATACATAGTAATTAAAGGATTAAAAAAATATATTTATTTAGTAATTAAAATATAACATTTTTCTTAAAAATTAGATAGATAGATGTTTCCCGTGCAAAATTTGAAAATTCAAGCTCTAATAGTTTCCCAGATATACTAATTTTTGTATTTAATTTTTATGGCAGGGACCATACCCCCATAATCCGCTAATTTATTAGACAAATGTTTTCATGGATGTCAAAATTCTTTGTGCAAAATTTGAGCATTCCAACTCCAATAGTTTCTCAGATATACGAATTTTTGCATTTAATTCATATGGAAGGTACCATGCCCCCTACTTCTAGTCCGCCCATATTTTTCTTAAATATTAAAATTGATACCAAAGTGGCTCCGACAAAATTTTAGAACTCTAACTGTTATATTTTCTCAGATATGATAATTTAATATTTTCTTTATATGGGAGGTGCCACGCCCACTATTGCTAGTGTAACAATTTTTGTCCAAAATATTCATATTGAAGCTAATGTTAGTCGTACAAAATTTGAGTTTCCCAGATATAAAAATTTTGGTATTAACTTTATATGAGAGATGACACGCCCACTATTTCTTTTCCACCCATTTTTGACACTTAAGTTTATTGTACAAAATTTGGGAAATGTAACTGTTATAGTTTCCTAAATTCACGGCATTTGGTATTGGCAAGCAATATTAAGCGTGGGATGTGCTACACCCCCTATTGCTAGCTCGCCTATTTTTGCCCAGAATGTTCATATAGGTGTCAAAGTTGTTCGGGCAAAATTTGAGGTCTCTAGTATTACCAATTTCCGAGATATACTACTTTTAATAGTTATTTAGTAAGTGGGCGTGGCACCTCGCCCACATGGAATTTGAAAATAAAAAGTAGCCTATTTTTCCTTCCAGGCATATAGAAACACACTGTGAAAAATTCAAGAAAATCGGTTTAGCCGTTTAGGCGGCTATAGACTTCAAACAAACATACATACATACATACAAACAAACACACATTAATTTTTATATATGTATATTGATATTACTTTATTAAAACCTTTTAAACTGAGCTCTCATCAGTTTACAGACATTATTTTATGATTTTCCACATATTCGTTCATATATTGTTCTATGAGAGTAACAACTATAAAACTCAAATGATTGAAAAGAAATATTATATGCGATTTTAGACCCAAAACAGGGAAAAGAACTTGAATTGTGTAGATGGGAAACGGTTATATCTTGCAAAGTTATGCAGTGGTGATGCTAGAATATATTTATACAAATTTACAAGAAATCACCAAAATTTCCATTAAATATATAGAATTACAGAGCTGGTTTGACCAGACCAAATATAAAATAAATTTAAGTCAATTTTCAAAAATTTTTCACTCATTATAGCTATTGAAAAAAAAAAAAAAAACACACAGTACTAATAAAATCAATTACACAGGGAAACACTGATTCTGCGACACGAGGTTTCTCAGTCAATTCGGATACACAGTATTAATAAATAATAAGTACTAAGACTCTAATCCACTTTTTTGAATTGACTCTAGTTCTCGCGATAAATCGCTATTTGTAACATTAAGGAGGTTTCACCATATATTGAAGCATATCTCGATAACTACTTGTCTGATTTTGTTAAAAAAAAACTACCAGAAATTCGCATCCACGGTTTAAATAGGCCTCTATCCCACTTTTTTGAATTGACTCTAGTTTTCGCGATAAATTGCGATTTGTTAAATTAAGGAGGTTGCACTGTATATTGCAGCATGTCTCAAAAACGACTTGTCTGATTCTGTTCAAAAGGATATCGAAAAATTTTAATTAAAATTATCTTCAAGTTGTTCTTACATTATTTTTTAATACGATCAACAGATATGGAGATATTAAACTCATGTTTTTAGAAAAAATAAAATTTTATACAAAATTTCAAGAAAATAATTATTTAAACAAATCATTAAAATTTTACTTGCAACAAATTTCTCAATGAATAAAGAATAAAATTTGAATTTTTGACACTTTTCAGTTTTTATGATTTTTATTTTTTTTTTAATTTCTTTTCTTTAAATTTTGTATAAAATTTAATTTTGGGCTTAATATCTCCATAACTGTTGACTATATTAAAAATTAAAATAAGAACGACTTGAAGATAATTTTAATTAAATTTTTTTGACATCTTTTTGACAAGCGGTTTTTGAGATATGCTGCAATATACAGTGCAATCTCCTTAATTTAACAAATCGCGATTTATCGCGAAAACTAGAGTCAAAAAAAAGTGGGTTAGAGGCTTTCTACTTATTGATACCATGTATCCGAATTCGCTAAGAAAATCCCGGGCCACAGAATCAGTGTTTCCCTGTGTTATTCATTGCAATTATTTATTTAATTTTCAACGAACGTGTTTATCATAATAAATAAAAACGAAGTACGGATGAGTTGAGTCAATATATTATTTCAACGTTAACGTTAGATCAAAATTAAGTAACAAATTCGTAGAGTCAACGAACTTTTTCATTATATTTTGTTTTACCATTTTGGTACTAAACAAGTTTGCAATCGTAAATTGCATTGTTGTCTCGGTTTGGCGGTACCAAAGCAGAGTTTGTGGACTATAATTAGACACCAGCAGAATGGAATACGTATTTTCTGTGCCGCTACACACTTCATCAGCATTCGTGGTGTCTTATCCATTTAGGTTTCGTTTAAACCTAAACAGGTACAGTGTAATTTTAAACTCATTGGACCAAACCCAATGTTTAAAATTTCCAAATGACAATTACAGAAGATTTGTTATTCTAATACAAATTTTTATAGGGACGATGAAACTACTTATATTAAGATTATTATTATGTTTGTAGCATATCGAAATATTGACCTTAAAGCAACGAGTAAAATGCGTTTGTAGTCTAAAAATCATCTTCAATAATGGGACATAATGGCAGAATATAGACGATGCGAATTCATTCCAAGCCCACTTAATGGGAAGGTATACACAGAAAGTTATCTTTACTGTGCAGATATTGAGTCTATAGTAAAAAATTTACATTATTATACGGATATGAAATTCTTGAAGCTTCAACTGGTCGGTACTTTCATTTATCTCTTCCAAGACTTCTGACAAACAAATGATGTAGTGTTAACTTTCAAAGCTTATCTGTCTACATTCCTCATTATGTAGCCTAATGATACATAACTATAATATTCATTTGTAACTGGTTTGTACAAATATTTATCTACGTAATTAAGAGTTATCTCTCGTGTTTCATAAATAAAACTAAAATGACAAACAATTTAAACAAATTTAAAACCTAGAAATGGTCAATGTACTAAATTGAATATTTAAAAACAACATGTCCACTAGTTTTACGCATTTAAATTGTTGAAATTAAAAATCGTTGGTTTTAATTTAATTCAGAGTTTTTATATCAGAAGCATTTCTCACGCCATTTACTAAATTGGTTTTTATTTGTTTTAGCGCGATGCTCCAATAGTTTTTGTGGAACATCATAAATTTCATAAAACATTTAGTAAAACAAATGTTACGCTTGACTAATTTAACAAATGTAAAATTATACAAAAAACCATATTTAAATTTAAATGTTTATGAAAATATAGAGAGAAAAAAAAAAACAGGTAGGAAAAAAGCAACTTTAAAAGTAAATAATTTATGCAAAAAATATAAATTTTATTTTTAAAAACAACATCTTGAATAAAACTTGTACACATATGGATGTTTAAATACGTTAATATGTGTGTTCTCAATATAGACCAATTTTAAACATGACAAAAACTGAAACAAATACACCGGTCGGTCAACTGGTCAAATGTTGTTGGTTTTTTTTTTTTAGTTTCAGCCGAAAAACGACAACAACAACTACTACAAGAACAACATTTGTCTATGGTCTTGCTGGTATAAACAATCGAACATACATTTATTTATTCACTCATATTAGAATGAACGACTATAATTTTGTAGCCAAGACAAATTTGAGACATTTTTATGGTCATTTGGTCAATAACAATACAAAAACAACAATAGAATAATAAACCTTCTTTATATTTAATTTAAACACTGGTCAAAACAAAACAGGGACACTTGTATAATTTATTGACCATTTTCGTGGGTGAGCAATTATTCATCTAAACTCAAATACTCCAAAAGAGGGATATAAACGCATAAATTATTTATTTTTAACATTCTAACTGAAATTAATACTAAAGTCAAATGTTAAGGCGAAATTTGTCAAATTTTCATACTCATCTATCAATTTAATTAACAACCTTCTACGAGTTTTTCCTTTTTAAGGTTTTCCATTTTCATCTTGATTGAAGAGCGTTAAATTTGTGTAATTTTCTTTTATTTTGTATTTCTTTTTTTATCTAAACAACCACCCTTGTTTGGTATTTAAAATTTACTTTACATACAACTTTGTAATTTTACATGTTTGACATGCAGATGTGCTTGTAAAAATACAATTTCCATACAAAATGTGACAAAAAGTCATCATAATCTTTTTGTCACATTTTGCATAAGACTTGTTTCGCGCGTTATCCTTTTTTTTTAATTTCGCTATTCTGTTGGAGATTTTTTAGTTTGTTTTTTATTTCGTGTATCTCGCTGTCACTTTGATTTGTTTTAACGTGTGTATTTGACATTTTACACTTGATGGATGAGCGTTAATTATGATTTAAAGTCTGATGGGTTGTTTGGTTTCTTTGTTCGTAAAAATAAACAAAGATAAACAATTTTGCATACAACTTTTTTTCATTTTTTGTTAATTTTGAAACACATGTTAATAAGTTTTAAATTAAAATTTTAATAAAGGGCTCGTTTTTTTAAGATTTAACATCACAAACCCTTTCTTTCTAATACCATGATGAATTATTAAAATGAAATTTTTAACCCTAATTATGAAAATATTTTTAAATATTATATTTATGTTCACTTATGTATTTTTAAAAAGACAAGCTTTAAAATTATGTTATTGATTAGTAAATGTATTGTTTTCCCATAAAACTGTTATTTTTTGCGGGAAAGCTAAAAAGATGTACGTTACTTTTTTTTATTAAATTTGTATATTTGGCAGTGTTGCCAGTTTAGCCTTTTTAAGGCTAAATCTAGCCTTTTTATTTTACTTTTAGCCTCAAAATTTTCGTTTTAGCTTATTTTCTAGCCTTTTTTGATTTTTAATATAGCCTTAAAAAGGCTAAAAGCTTACTAAATTTATTTTAATAGAATCATATATTTAAGCATTTTTGTATATTAATTCGCAGAAAAAATCGAAATTATTTATATTTAGCGAACATTTTCGCCAGCAGCGCATCGTTCCACAAAAATATTATGATTATTTTTTAACAAACTTTATTACCCATATATACTGTTTAGGTTATACTTATAAATTCTCTAAAATATCTTTAAGAAATACCAAAAACCAATAAGAATAAAAAAATAAATGCGTTTTTTAATAAAACAATATATTAGCTTTTTTCTGGTTTTATTTTTTGGGACATTAAGCCTTTTCTGACCTTTTTTAAAGTCTAATTAAGCTTCTTTTTTTCTCAAGTCCTGGCAACACTGATATTTGGTGTATTTTCTTAGAATAGAAGAATTAGACGTAACGTTTCTTTTATTTATATATTGAATCTACCTTTTTTTAAGGCCTCAAAATATGTATTCAAATCTTAAAACTAAAAACTAAAGACTACTTTATCTCTAACGAGAGCAAGCCCAATTGAATTATTTGTCCTCTTAATAACGGGGTGGAAAATCGGCTCTACGAAGCCTTGAATCCGATCGAACTTCAGTAAGAAGTCTTGCGAGCGGGTTGGGGTGAGTCTGCAGTTTTACAATGTAATTTACATTGCGTTTTTTAAAATCGTCTTTTACAAATGGAACCCCTAAATCTCTATGGATATTCTCATTTCTTATATACCATCGAACCCGTCATGGTTCTAAGAATTTTTGATTAGGCCCTCTGTATAATATCAATACTCGTTTTACTGGCTGTACCCCATAATTGGATACCATACGCCCAAATTGGTTTTAAAACGGTTTTATACAGGATGGCTTTATTGTCAAGGCTTAGTTTAGATTGTCTGTTTATTAACCAGTGAATGCTAGAAGCTTTAAACTTCATATGAAGTCTCTTGGTTTCTATATGACGACGCCAAGTTAGTCGCCTATCTAAATGTATACCAGGGTATGTAACATGATCTGACTGGGGTATACTTATGTCATTAAGTTTAACAGGAGGACAATTTCTTCTTCTGAGGGTGAATGTAACGTGGTTACTTTTCAATTCATATACTCGTACATAATTTCAGTATTTAGGCAAGTAAGAACTTAATTATCATGAAATTATGGTACCTACAATTGTAGAATTAGTCAATGTAGCCAATTTGTGTAACCTAAGCTAATCTCTTATTTTGAAGAAATAATTGGTAGTGGTAAACAAAAATTGGATCTTGCTCTGTTTTATTAAATTATAACTATCTTTTCAGTTGTAGTAAACGCAAAAATTCGGTTAAAATTACAAAACTGAATTCGGTGTTTAGAACCGAATGAATAGTAAAAGAATTTTAAAATATTTGACATTTTAAAAAGTAAAAAGAATTTTAATTAAATTTGTTTAAATGCAATAGAAATAAAATTAAATTATCATTGCAATAATATCAACCTGCAGTCTTTAGCCGCATGTTATAATCAGTATTAGAGTTATGTAAGTGCCTACATTGTTTTGAAAAATGTTTTACATACATGTACATATTTGTGTCTGTTTCAGTCGGTAAGTAAGGGATCGCAAATTGTGTTTCCCAAAATTGAGTGTACTACAATTTTTCGAGTGTTGGATTTGTGACAAATGGAGTTGTAATGTAGAATCGCAAGTTCAACAGCCTTTATGATATTAATCGCATCTTAAGGTTTGATTTGTTTTAGTTGTAATTTATAAAAATAAATAATTAAAAACGTCACAAATTGCGTATAATGTTTTTCAGTTGCTGCAACCGAATTATTTGTGCCCATTTCAGTTGTATCCAAAGATATTTTCATTTATGCTAATCGAATATTTAGGTGTTAAGGAACGAAATATATGATAATTGCAACTAACTTGTAAGATAGTATATGCAACCGCCTAAATTCGATTGGCAATAAATTCGGTTGCAGCAACGAATCTCTTTTCTCTGTGTATGTGTGGGATTTCGTGGGAACTGAATATTGCCGTATCATCAGCAAACGTAGAAACAGTTAGTCCATCGCATACTGGTAAGTCAGAAGTATAAATTAAGTACAAGGTAGGTCCAAGAACACTTCCCTGTGGGACACCTGCTTTTATTTCAAATTCTTCCGTTACAAATTCGTTATATTTTACTCTAAATAATCGGTCAGATAAATAAGACTCCAGTAATTTGTGGGTACATGGTGGTAGTAAACATTTAATTTTATATATTAGGCCCTTGTGCCAAACTTTGTCGAAAGCTTGCGAGGTATCCAAAAAGAAAGCTTAACAATACTTCCTCAATTCAAAACATTTCCTTATCTCTCCAGTTAGACGATTCACTTGTTCTATAGTTCCATGTTTTTCACGAAAACCAAACTGGTGAACTGGGACGATATTTCTATCGTTCAAGAACGGCATAATTTTGTTTTGAAATACATTCTCGAACAGCTTTGACAAACAAGTTAGAAGGCTAATAGGTCTATAAGATGATGGTATAGTAGAATCCTTTCCTGGCTTCCACATTTTTGGAAAAACTCCTAGTTTTAAGATCGCATTGAAAATTATTGAAAGCACGATAAAACATGGATGGTGTTATTGAATCATATCCAGGTGATTTTCTAACATTTATATTTTCCTTGATAACTGTATTAATATTTAGCCCAGAGGACAATTATATCATCATTATTTAGTGTAGTGTCTTCCAATACAAAATTATTTGTTTGGGGATTTGGTTGAAAGACAGAGCTTAAATAGCATGCAAATAAATTGGCCTTATCGTCTGAGCTGTGCCCAGGTACCGTCAGCCTTCCTTAAAGGTTTTTGTGCCTCTACCGGTGGCTTTATATCTTTCGTTGACTTCTATAGGGAAACATTTTTATATTTATTATTTGTTAAACTTTCAATGTAATTTCTATTCTGGCGATCCTCTTCTAATTGAAGCGCTTTTCTTAGTTTCTTAATTGCTGTAGACAACCTCAACTTTGCAGCTTGTAATCTGGTTTGTTGCCATTCTCTTCTACATTTTCTTTTTTCAAGAAGATGTTTTGAATTTCATAATTAGAAACATATTATCATTCATAAAAGTTTCACTTTTTGAATGATCCATAGCTAAATTAATTAACGACGTAAAGTCGTGTACGCCTTTGTTTATATCTTTCTCACACTAAAAATATGGATTTGTGTGGATATGACTACTGATGTATTTTCTATATTTTGACCAATTTGTCCTATAAAAAGTATTAGTAGGATTTTGGTATGTTAGTCCTTCCATAATATGTTACTATTATCGGAGAATGGTTAGAAGATAAATCATATGAAATTTCCGTAGTTATTGAATTTCGGTTTATATTTTTAGATATGGCAAAATCTATGAGATCATGGGATTTATCAATTTAGAACCGCATTAAGTATGTTTGGCATTATAGTTGCCACATGCCAGGAAGCGATCTCCTAGTGTCTTAATGTTGAACTTTTTTACTTTATTATATTTCCTAAGTGTATTCTTATATGTGATCTTAGGGGTAATTCTCGCGCTCGAGATCGAAATAAACTTCGAATCGGAATTTCGATAGTACTTATTTTTCTAATGATGTTACTCGATAGCAAACGATGTTTCTTCAGTGTTGTGAAAAACTTGAATAAATTTGTTTTAAAATTTTATCCAATTTCATTTTTTATTGGTCATTTTCCGATTTTACAATTTTTTAAAAGTTATGTATTTTTCGAAACTTTGCAAGAAAACTTAACGTCATGGAGAAAAACTGAGTACATGGTTTCATTACCTATCATCTTTAGTTTTATTCAAATATCGATTTTTTTCATGTGTGAACATTTTTTTTGGGAAACTATTGCACTTGGTGTAATATATATAAATAGAAACCGTATTTTAACATTAAAAATAAATTAAAGTTATTCTATATTTATTTATCACCATTTCAAACTACATTACTTTAAGTCCTTTAAACACCAAGATGACTTTATTAAAGTATGTATATGGATAAACAAACATTCTTACATATCTACGTATGTATTTACTATATACAAACATAACAAACGTTTATCGAATTTGAAAAGGCGGCTTAATATCAAAGTCTATTAATAAATTCAACCATTTTATGGATTTTTTGCGTTTATTCATTTTATATGGATTTATTTTTCATTTATAAGTACATTTCGTTTCGTTTTGGATTTGGTGTTCGTTCAAATCTCGAAATCTGATCAAAATTGTAGCAATGATGTGCAAAATGTTATTGAAATTAATTAATCACTTTAAAACAACAAATGACAACTAAGAAAATGTACAAGCAACAACAATAACAAATCCAACAACGATGATGACAATACACACTTTTAAACATCACTTGTGATCAATACGAACAAGAGAAACAACAAATAAAGCAATATGTTTTACATATCAAAGAACACAACAACTCTTCTACATTAAGAGATACAACAGCAACAGCAATAACAACAACAACAGGGCAATACCAACAACAATTTTAATAGCAACGCTATAAGTTATAGAAAGAAGGAAAGAAATCATTTCAATATTATTGACTTTAAACGACTTAAAAAGATAAAGAAAATTAAAGGAAAGAAAATAAAAGCAACAGCAACAACTAAAAAACATTTCAATACGCCTTATGGCTCTTAGCAAAATAGAAGGAAAAGAAATAAAGAAAGATGTCGCTGAGGATGATGATGATGATGGCGAGCGATGACGATGCAATGACAACACAGCGCAAAGTCATCAAAGGAATATTAAAGGCGGCGGCTAAAGAAACGCGTTGTATACACAAAAACAATCAAACAAATATACAAAATTTACATACGGACATACAAGTGTGTTTATATTTATACTTATGTATGTATTTTGTGTATCATATGACAATTTCATAGATGATAAAAATAATAATAATGACGAAGATTGCGGCGATGATGATGTTATTGTTGTTAACTACAATCAAATAAACAAAATACCGATACTTTTATGCGACATTTGTTGTTTATATTAAAGGATGAAGTATAAACTCTCATATGCACACTCTCGTTCGATATCAATAAATAGTTTATTACACCAATGATGCCAGATTTGAGACATTTTATAACATGTCGAAAAATCATTTAGGAACCAATGAATATATATTCTGAGTCAATCTAGAAATGTCCGTCCTTCGCCTGTCTGTCTGTCTGTTAAAAACAGGATAGGGCTCAGATATGGACCACCTAATGGGACGAAATTTAGCTCAAATAATTATCTTATATAAGGTTTGTTTGGTATTGAAAATGGGAAAAATCGGTTAATAAACACAAATGTTATGGGCCAAATACTGGTCCGTTGTAACTTCAGTGCATACTTTTCTGCTGATATCTTTAAAACAAAAGCATGTACGATAACTTAGTTTTATAAAGATAGTTCTAGAATCAATTCAAAGTCCAAAAATGGACGTGGTCCGCCCACCTCCCATATAAGGTAAAACCTCCAGAAAAAATTGCACAAATAATTCAAGGTTCAATTTAAACTCGGAAACAAAAATAGGGGTGGTCCGCCTACTTTAGCAACCACCCCTCATATAGGACAAAGCAGTATACAACATTCTCACTTGGTTACAATTGAGCGACGACAAACTTGTAAGCCTGTTCAACATTTTCCTTACCAGGTTACTGGGAATTATAGAGCAAATCCTTTATAAGTTTGGGAATCGAAACAAAAACTCTTAGACTTCTCAACAAAAGAAATAATAATAAAAAATATTTATAATTTGTGTTTCAACAAATTTACATTTTCTGTAAAGATTTCTTGGTGAAACCAAGAAATCTTATTATTTTGAACAACCTGGTCCTTGCAAATAAGGTAAAATATCTTAAGATTTGATACAATGTGTAACCACGACAGGCGCGGTTGTTATAATGAATCTCAAGAGATTAAGACTTTAAAAAACTAATCATACTGTCCTTTCTAGATTATTAATAATTTTTAATGAATTTTTTCACCCAATAGATCTGGCAACATTGAACACATACACGTTGCAAACTTAGCTACATGTTACTCTGACGATAATGATGATTAAGAGTTTATGTTTGTATTTTGTTTGTAAAAGAGTTTTAACATTTGTCTTTTTCACTGGTTACAAATAAAAATAATGTTAGTTTCTTTCCTTAACAGATACGCATCTATCTTTCATTTCGATTTGTTGTTCTTTTTGTAATACATCGACAAGTTTTTATGCATTTAAGTATCTGCTTTAAATAAACAAACAAACAAACCAATTTGAAATGTTTCTTATTTTGTTTTTTGTATATCTACTGATACCGCAAATGTGACTGATATAGTGTTTGTAGGCTATTGTCGATGATGAGAAATTTATGTCTCCTTAATGGTGAAATAAAATTTTTCAATTCTATGATTTTGAGAAGAACTAAAATATTTCTCATATTCACACACCTTGTTTGTTCGTTTTTTGTTGAATTTCCTTGGGGGCTATAAATTTTTCATCATCAACGTCATCATCATCTTTGCTGTAGCATCAACATTTGCTTACAAGTGCCACATTGATCAAAGATAACGCATGCGATGTTAAGCGACTTGTAAATGACACACATAAGTATATCTTTGTTTTTTTTCTGTGTAGATTTCTTGTTAGCAATTAGTACAAAATTTAAAGTTTCCTGGCATGAATGAAAAAAAGGAGTAATTTAATTTAAAATTTATAAAATAAAAGCGTCCTCTGGTTGTGAAATGTTTAAATAAAGTTGAAGTTCCCTAAAGCTTTTTCCTTAGATGAAGAAAGCTTTTTAGGTGCTGAAGGTTACTATACACCTATAAATGTATGTGAATTTGCTTTTAGTTTATGCAGTTGCATTTATTAGTTTGTTAAAATATTTACGTTTTAAAAGCTCTTAAGAAAAATATGACATAAATAGCTTTATTAACACTTCATTGAAAGTAACATTAGATATATTTAAACAAATTTGTGCACTTTAAGTCTTGCATATCTTTATATGAAATTTGCTATTTCCGGTGCGCTTCTCTATCACTTTTTATGCGATTACTAATATCTACTTTCTATGGAGCTACTGCACTACCCTGTCCAAACCGTTTCGTTTTCATCCTACGGTTTTGACTCCGGCATGTTAACATAATCTCCCTTTTCATTCTTTATTAAAATCTTTGATGTTTTTTATTTATTATAAATTTTGATAAGTTTGAAAAAACTGCGCTATATAAATATAATATAATTATTATAAATTCAACGTATCTTAATTTGAATTTTGCTTTTTTTCCCAAAAAAGTCTTTTTTTTTTTGTGATTTTTGTGTTATGGAAATTTTTTACTAGTAGATTATTGAAAATTTTATCAGAGCAACCAAAAGTATGCAAAATCATATTTTTTCCTGGACTTTAAAAGACCCAAAGTGTTAGTTAATTATCTAATATAAAAAATTTTGTCATCGCTCTCTTACAATTTATTTTTGTATATTTTTATCCTAACAGCATATTTTGATACTAACAGAATATTTTTGTTAATAACAGCATATTTTGTTATGTTTTTGCGTATATTACACTAAGGAGCATCATTCTGCTTATTGTAGTTACAATTAAAAGACAAATTTTGCATATTTTGGTTCCAATAGAATATTTAGAAGTATAGTTTAGAAGTTATTAGCAATGAAGTATGTATACTTTTGGAAAATATTCGATAGCTTTTTATACCCACCATCAAAAAGATGGGGGTATATTGATTTTGTCATTCCGTGTGTAACATGTCGAAGGAATCATCTAATCGGCCCACAAAGTATATATTTTCTGGGTCCTGGTTAGATTCTGAGTCGATCTAACTATGTCCGTCCGTCTGTCTGTTGAAAGCAGGATAGGGCTCGAACGGAGCAACGTAGGGGGGACGAAATTTTGCACAAATATTTGTCTTATATAAGGTTTGTTTGGTATTCAAAATAGTCAAAATCGGTTAATAAACGAAAAAGTTATGGGTTACAAGCTAGAAACACATGGTGTCCGTTTCATACTTTTTTGCTGATATTTCTTCAATAAAAGCATGTACATACGAAATTTTGTACGTATAGTTCGGGGGTCGATATAAACTCGGAAACCAAAAATGGGCGTAGTCCGCCCACTTTACTGCCCACCCCCCCATATAAGGTGAAATTGTGTTCAAATAGCTCAAGAACCAATGTAAACTTGGAAACAGAAAATGGGCGTGGTTCGCCCACATTACTGCCCTTTTTACCGCCCCTCCTATATAACGTAAAATTTGAAAAAGTTGATGGTGGGTATATGGATTCGGCCGGGCCGAATATAACATTCGCGCTTGTTCATTTTTAAAACGTCTTATTTTTGGACCGGAAAGGGTCTTCAGTTTGTAATTTTAGAAACACTTGCAATAGGTAGTAACTGTAGCGAATTTCATTGAAATAATATTTAAATAAAATATTATTTAATTTATATTTTCCGATTTTAAGAAATTTGATTATTTAAAAAAAATTTTAGGGCCCAATTAAGGGTATCTCAGTCAATTCGAATACAAGGTATTCATAAGTATCAAGCCTCTAATCCACTTTTTTTGAATTGATTCTAGTCTTCGCGATAAATCGCGTTTTGTAAAATTAAGCAGGTTTCACTATATATTGGAGCATATCTCGAAAACGACTTATCTAATTTTGTTTAAACAAACGCGATAGAAGGATAATGTCAGTCAAGCCCGAACATATGATACCCTACATCATTTATGTGCATCAAAATTAGAGAGTGGGGCCATATATTACACAGGTCTATATCTAATATAGAATATTACATTAATACTAACATTTATATGAATTTATGCGATTTAGGGTGATTCCCGAAAGTAGATTTATATGTGAGCTATTATAAATTATGGGGCGAATCTCATAAAAGTTGGCACTGTGATTCCTATTTGAACAAAACTTTTTTGTGTCGAATATTAACTTGTTACTAACATTTGTATGGGATTTACAAATGTTGTGATTTTCAGAAGAGGGTTTATATGTGAGCTATGGTGAATAATGGACCGATCTTGATGAAATTTGGCACAAAGATTGACACTTATACAAAAAATAGGACATTTGTATGGGTCTAGATAGGGTTGTTAGACGGCCTTGAAGTTTAAATGTACTTAATTTGTAAAGTTGAAAACAATTTGTTTTTTTATATCGATAAGCCCGAACATAATTTTATATTTTATTGGATATAATGACTTCTGCTGTATTACATTCTGAAAGTGAGACTTGTACAGAAATATATAATTTAAATTTAGATATCTTCAAATAATAAGATAGGCAAAGTGACAAAACTCTTAAAGAAATAAGTACCATGAAATAAGTCCAAATGAAAAAGGACCTAAAAAACGAATTAAATCCAAATCATTTTTAATGAAATAAATCCTATAAGAAATTAAATTAGTTCAATAACAATAATAAAATACAACCCAAATTTTAGATTTTATTTACATCATTATTTATATCATATCTATTGAAAATGTTTAATAAAACATTTTCGTCTGCTGCGCTTTACCATTTACCGCTTTTTAAATCGAAACAGAAATAATAAGTTTGTTTACTTATATATGACACCCGCTGTATTTACCAAATTTCATCAAATTATCTTAAAAATTGCGACCTATACTTTGCGCACAAGCTTTACATGGATAGACAGCCAGAAGACCAGACGGACGGACATCGTTAAAACGAATCAGAAAGTGATTCTGAGTCGAACGGTATACTTTAAGGTGGAGGTCCGAAGATTGTTTCTCTGCGTTGCAATTTCTGCACAACCACCACATTTTTATACCCTACATCATAAAGGGTTAAGTTTTATTTGAAATGGTGGAAATATTGAAAAGCTTTTATAAAACACTTTTATAACAGTTCTCATATTAAAATATATGAAAATAAGCTTTTAACACTTAAAAATGTAACAAACTAAGGAACATTTTAATGTAATAGCGAAAAGCTTAATGTTTAAAACACGTAATGGAAAAAGTTTACTTTAGTACAAAGAACCTTTGAAACATTGCTCGAATAACAATAAAATTTAGATACTTTTTCATCAAACTTTTACAAAACTCCTTTTATTAACTTTGCTGTTTTATAAGTAAGTTTCTTTTAGATAACAAACTTTTGATATTCCTTTTTGTGCAAAACAAATGCAATAACACAGTAAAATAACATCCCCAAATTAAAATTTCTACAAAAGTTTATTTTATGTCATTTATCTATTACTAGTTGCTAATAAAATTTCCCAGTATTTTCCTAGTTCGCGTACAATTTTTACTATTTGAACAAAACCACCTATATGGGGTATTTATGCGAAGCAAAAAACCAAAACAAAAATAGACAGTCCCCAAAAATGGCTGCTGTTATCTTATTCAAATAAAACGATCGCCTTTGTTTGGAGCTATGTGATGAAAGAGTTCAACTATATTTGAAATTTATGGAGCAAAGTTTCTTTATCTTTGTTTGCCTTATAATTTATCTGATTGTTAAAGTGTGCGTGCGCAATTTCCCCTCTTTTTATGTTTTTCCTTTTTGAGTGAGTTAAAAAAAAAACTCAATTGTAATTTTTATTTCTTATGCTTTGTGCACTCTTTCGTTATTTTTATTAAGTTTATTTTATTTCGTTTCTTGGCTAGATGGTGTTCACAGCTTTGGGAATTATTAACGGGTGAACATTTTAATTAAAACTTTAAATAACCGTATTCTTATGTGATAGCAACTAAAAAATTTTTAATTATATAAAGCTTTTCTTTCCAAAATTTGATATCATTCATTAATTAAACAATATTTGAAACGTGTGAAATTTATTGAATTTATCCTATGATAGTTGAAGCGCGAAGCTACAAAAAAAGGTTGAGAATTTTTAGTTGTCCCATTAATTCAAGAATATTAATATTATACAAAAATCCAACATCCACCTTAAAGTATACTAATCGACTCATAATCAATTCGATCTAACGATGTCCGTCTGACTGGCTAGACGGCTCGCTGGCTGTCCATGTAAACCTTGTGCACAAAGTACAGGTCGCAATTTTGAAGATATTTCAATGAAATTTGGCAAGTGGAACTTTTATGATACAAGGACAAAGCCAAATTGGCTATGATCGGGCTATTATTTTACCTAGCCCCCATACTAATGTCCCCCCGGAATAGAGTTTCAACGCTCAAAAATGCCTTAAAAATAAAAATATGTTCATGAAATTCGGTGACACAATTTCGGGAATCTCCCAAAAGTGATAAATATATGTGAATGTTAGTATTGATGTAATATTCTGAATAAGTATGTTTTATTTTTTACAATTAACACAAGTATCGTGCACAATTGAACCCTACTCGAATATTGGTACATATAGGCAATGGTGTAAGGTATCATATGGTCGGGCTTGACCGACTATATTTTTTTCTCGTAAAAACCATATTTTTTGATGTATTTTAAAAATGGTCCAGCCCACGGGAAATAATTGAACCGATGTATTTTGGCTATTATTTTGTAACAAATCTATTTACATTTAATTTCAGGGGTATATCTTTATAAATGTCTAATACGAACTCAAACATTTTTCTTTCATAGCTTCATTAGAGTACCAAGCTGAAATTTACTGTTCATGGGCGTGATATATAATAATGAAGAGTAATGTTCAGAATCACTTCCTGAGTAGATTTAAAAATATCAGTCCGTCCAAGTAAACATTGTATTCAAACTACAGTCCGCAATTTTAAAATTTGGTACAAATGATGTTTATGATCTAGAGACGACTTCATCAAGTTTTATGTTTTAAAAAAAAAAAAAATGATGGAAACTAATGAAACATAAATTTTGTGATTCCAAAAGAAAATTTGTATAATATATTATACATAATTAATAATTATTTATACGTTTAATATATACTAGGGTGATCGATTATTCGACTTTTTGGAGAAACCGGTTTTCAAATCGTTCGAATAGTTGGTATTTTGAAAAAACCGGTTGCACCTTTTTAAATTCAGAAAAAACCGGTTAACCGGTTTTTTCTTTTGCAGAAGTTAATATTTCTACCAAAAGACTACATTTCTTAAAGAAAAATCAATAAATATTATGATGTTCAAGTTAAAATATATTACACATAATTACTTTTGCAAATAACTATTAATCCAATAAGAACGAGAAAAAAATAGTCGGTCAAGTCCGACAATACCCTACTCAATTATGTGCACCAAATGCGGGGAAGTGTCTTCTTTTCTAAACCTGTGCAATTGTGTTCAATTATGGACCGATCTTCATGAAATTCGTAACACAGATTTTAACTTATATGGAACTTACATGTGTAAAAAAAATTCTACTACATTTAAGGGATTTATGATCGTTAAACCCCTTTTCCTGGAGAATATTTGCATGGCGCTAGTTTAAATAATGGAACGAACATAACCAATTTCAACACGCTTCGTTCTTAGACTATAAGAAACCTGTGTGCCAAATTTCAAATTTAATATATGTTCAAAATTGTGACCTGTATTTTAATTAATTAATTAATTATTTTTTTATGAACAGACAGACGGACGGACGAACATCATCAAATCGACTTAAAGACGATAGGTACAAATTATGGTGGGTCATAAACCAATATTTTTGGGTGTTACAAAGCATATGAACGAACGAATAATATAATATAAAAATTTTAAGAAAATAATCATCAAAACAAACAAAACGGAAACCATGGGATAATATGATAAGAGCCAGAATAAATTTTACTGAAACTATTCTGTAGGAGAAACTTTTTTAAAACAAAATCTTTGAAAAATGAAGAAAATATTGAATAAAAAAAGACTAAAACATTCAAATTAAGTGTAAAAATATTACATGTGTTACAATTGAAGTAATTATTACTAATTTATTTATTTAATATTACAATATTTAATTTCGTTTTAACCTTAAACTATATTTTTAAAACATTACAAATAATACTCTAAAAAATATTCATAAATTTGATTCAAATATCAGTATTTAGTACATGTTTTTTAAAATAAAAAGCCATTTTTAAAACCGGTTTTTTGTGTTTAAAAAAACCGGTCTATTCGACATTCGAAAAATTAACATTTTGAAAAAACCGACAGCACATTCACAGAAAAAACCGGTTTAAAAACCGGTTGGAAAACCGTATCGATCACCCTAATATATACATATGTATATAAATTTTAATAATACAGTGAATGCTCCCATAGGCGGGCAGCGATCGCCACGCTGATTTTGTCCGTTATCGGGAGATATCCGTCTATGGGATATGTTATATATTTTTTTTATACATTGGTAATTCAGTTCTATATCCTTTTATTTCAACATTCAAGATTGATTGTAATGAATTAACTTATAGATATACATATTCTTATTTATACATATATATCGTCAACTAAAATGCAAAAGGCCGTAACCACTTCATAATCAAATGTTGGTTTCATTTACTGGATTATAATGTACTGACCCAAATTACAAAAAATTTCATGTTCATATCTGCAAAAATTACATCAATATTGACAAAATTCAAAAGATCGTAACATTAACATCATAAAATTTGTTACATTTAAGAAAAATTTTATTGAAAGGGAACGTTTGAAAAATTTTACTTATAGCTCAATTTTAGAGCAAAAAAACTAAAAATTATTTTGCTTCTGCGGCAAATGACGTTTTACATTTTCATTTAGACATTATTTGCAATAACTTATGATTTTGCATTTCGCTTCTCTCCGTCTTCATTCAATTTTCTTAAAATAAGTTAAGTTATTTTTCGATCGCGAAAAATCATCTCTTAACTTGCTAAGGGTCAGACTTCTTTCAACAACACATTTACTAACGATTTCTCGAGGAAATTTTAAAAATAAAATGTATGTTGATGACAAGTTTGACAACAAGGTCTTCTACATATGTTGGTTTATAACTCCACATACTCGATCCTTAGCAGCACCCAACTATTTTTTTTTTTGGTATATAACTGATGACAATGTCGCACTGCTTGTTGTGCAGAACTTATTCAAAAAAGTTGTCAAGATTTTTAGAAATCTGTCTTCAGGACATAGATAACTGGTACAACATCTATTTTTAGGAATTAAGTTTTCATTTTTCTCTTTTCTATTATGAAGGATTTTTAATCAAGTGTAAAAGTCAAAGTTATATTAAAAAACTAGATTTTGCTTAAAACCAGTTAAAAAAAAAGTTAAGTGAAAAACGAATAGTAAACTATTTAACTTCAAAAAATGTAAGTAAAGATGAAATATGAATGCAAACAAGGATAAAAATGAAACTATGATGCATCTCATTACACAATATTCCGTAGATTTATTTCACCATTTATGAATTGTGTATGGTTTCGAAAGATGTTTTCTTTGTAAACAGGTGTCCGTGTCCGCCCAAGAGAGCGTGGGATTAACTGAAATGGAAAAAAACTGATGTTAATATGGAATCTTTTTTAAGCATAGTACAGATTCCTGTAAATTCCGCAGTGGAATCGTAATGTCGTAAAATCAATTATCAGATTTTAAATGCATCTGGTCTGATTTGATTTTTCTCCGTATTTTAAGAGACACAAGCTTTTTTCACTGTCGGAAAGTGCTTGATGAAATAAGTACGCCATTTTTAAGGTGAAAATTTTTCAACATTTCTCCTCATGAAGTGTTAAAATAATGTTCGAGAATTTTTTACTGAATTGCTGAAATTTGATGGTCTGCAAAAAAAAAAAAAAAAAAATTCTGTCACAGATTTTTTATGGTATGTCAAATATGATCTCCTAAATATGGTGGTCAAATATTTAACTGTAAATCGAGAATTGTTTGTGATCAGCGTTACCGTTGAGAATTTTTAAAAAGTGTCCAAAAAAAGGGGATTTCAAAATAAAAAGTCGCCAAAAAAAGGGGATTTTAAAAAAAAAGGGGCCAACTGCTTTAAAAACTAAAAAAAATCCTTAAATTTTGTTTATTTGATAAAAACAATACATTTTGTATTTTAAGATAAACTTCATAATTCAGTTTTATCAATAACAAAATAATTTATAATCATTTTACAACAATTTCTATTATTTCAAAAATAAATATTTATTCGCAAAAATAGTTAACATACAATACTCTTTTAATTAATTAAACTTCTGTACTTTTGTTTGAGTTTTTCACTCGTACTCCATTCTTGCAATTTCCTGTTAGACAAATTTAGAACGGAACGCATACTATTTTTTTATTGATAATTTAATAAAAAAAAAAAAGAAACGCGTTCCCCGAGGGATTGATTTAAGGAATGTAAAAATATAAACTAGGATATAAGTATTCATCGAATCATTTTTTGTTGTTTTTTAGTTTAGTCCAAAAAGATCCAGCATATGAGGGTATACATAACTAGCTGTTCATAAACTTTATTATTTTGTTTAGTTACTAACAGTTTAAGTTCAGTTATAAATACTCCTCGACTTTTTACATCACTAGACTATAAAATAACTTCAAAATTATTAATTTATTTGTTGAATTTAATATATAATGGGTCTTAGTTTTACGTCATTTAGCACATAGTCTTAAAAAGTCGCCATTTAGTCGCCATTTTAAGAAGGGGCCAAAAAAGTGGCCACGTGGTTGAGAAAGGGGCAAATGGCGACTAAAGTCGCCAAACGGTAACACTGTTTGTGATTGTTGTGATTTTGTATTTTTGTATGAAATTTTGCTGAATTTTCTCATTCCTGGTGAATTTTTGGATTTTAAAAATTGGTGAAACATTAACTGTAAAGCAACAAATATTAAAAATTAAGTCTTCTCGTCAAATATGTTTGAGTTTTTTGTTTAATTTTAGGGTAAAACATACAATTTATTTTATTTTGAACGTAAAAGCAACACTGCTAGAAAAAATGAAATTGAAAAAAGATTCGCCTGTGCCGAATCTTTGATACCCTTCACCATATTACCATCTTACCGTCTTATCGACATCATATTACCATATTACCGACAATTAATAAAATTTTCGCCTTAACGTATGCTTGCATATTTTCTAATAGCCTGTTTCTCTATGTCGAACGAAAATCTAAGCGAACGAAAGCAAGTCGAACGAATTCGAATCAATTTGGGTTTCTGTATTTCCTACGCTTTCGTTCGCATGGAGTTACGTCTTTTCTTTTTGTTGTTGTTTTATTTTTCTTTAAGAGTAACATTTTTTCGTAAATATATTAAAAATACTACTAAATTGTTTAAACATAGATACAACTAAGTAAATAAACAAGAAAAAATAAAATAATTTAAAAAAATTAAAAAACAAAAATTTTCTTTGATTTTTTTTAGAAATTGTTTTTTAGACACAAAATCGTAATTAATGGATACCAAATACATCAAAATGAATAATAAACATGATTAAGGAACATTTGCAATGTCCTTCTGAGAATTTTTCCTATTTTTCTTTAAAAAATTCAACCAGTCGAAAGCAAAATAGCAAGTGACTGATTTTGACATTTTTGTTCTTATCGTTCGAAATACAGAAACCCAATTTTATATGAAAACACTTACGTTTTCTTTCGACTTGTCGTTCGACTCATTGTTCGCATAGAAGTGAGTTAGAGAAACCCAAATCAATTTTTGTTCGCTTAGAAGGCGAAAGAAAGCTTTCGTTCGACATAGAGAAACAGGCTATAAATCTAAATTTTTTTCAAACTACGAAAATTTAAATATGAAAAAAAAAACAATCATAACAGGCTTTGCTTTTAAAAAAGAAACAACAACAATTCCATATATATTTATTTTTGTATGTACAAACTGACTGAATACACAAAGAACAACAACAACACTGTTATTCATTATATTACTGCTGTTGCTACTAAACTACTTGTCTATACAAAAAACAAAAAACGTCACTAATAGTCATTACAATGCTTAATATACATGTTTGTGTATGTATTTATGTATATTCTTAACAGATATGTTTTAGTTTTTAAAAATAAACAACTACAATTCCATATCTATTTATTTTTGTACAGACTGCATATACAAAGAACAACAACAACAACAACACTGTTATTCATCATATTACTGCTGTTGATAACTAAACTACTTGTCTATACAAAAAAACAAAAAACGTCACTAATAGTCATTACAATGCTTAATATACATGTTTGTTGGTGTATTTATATTCTTAACAGATTTGTTTTTGGGCCATAACTCTGTTGATTATGAACGAAATTTTATAAAAATATTTATGACTGATCTATATAAAAATAAAAATCTATAGCTTAAACAAGGGCTTCAAAAATAAAAAATTCGTTTTCCACGATATCTCAGTTATTACTGAACCGATTTATTTAATTTTTTCAGAACAAAAATTCAGAAAATAATTTTCGAGCCCCCTTTAAAAATTCGAAGTCCCTGGTATATGCAGAGGCTTCAGAAACTAAAAACCGGTTCTAAAAACCGGTTTTTAAAGCATATCTCCACCATTTATAAACCGATCTTCCTGATTCAAAAAACTGAAATTTTATAAAAATATTTGTGACCGATCTGTATAAAAATAAAAATCTATAGCTTAAACCAAGTTATTACTGAACCGATTTATTTCATTTTTTCAGAACAAAAATTCAGAAAAAAATGTCCGAGAATTCTTTGTAAAAACGAAGTCCGTAGTGTATACAGAGGCTTCAGAAACTGGAAAACCGGTTCAAAAAACCGGTTTTTTGAACATATCTCCGCATTGTATGAACCTATCTTGCTGAATTCCAATAGCAAAATTCTCGAAAGCATTTCCGATCGTTTGACATACATATTATATATGTCAGTTATCGGTGGGCTTCATAAACGCCATTTCAACCGACACACGGACGGACGGACGGACGGACATGGTCCAATCGTCATCGCTTCTTACAAGGATTCCGAAAATATAAACTTTTTTGCTCTCCGACGAAAATTGTGGAAATTACAAACGGAATGACAAACTTATATATACCCTTTACACCTGTGGTGAAGGGTATAAACATCTGACCCATTTACATATATATTTTTCAGAATAAAACACAATGGAAATCAAAAGACAAAATAAAGTCAACCATTTTATTCAGAAAAAGCCATTACCCAACAAAAACTTCCATTTCCAATCAATGAGTTAAAATACAATTATAAAAACACTACACTACTTACACTTTAGTAACTTAACTCATTATATTAACAAGGTTATGTCATTAGAGGCAACTAGTAATGGTTACAGATAGGATCTTAAATAACACAGGTCAACAAAATCGCAAAAAAATTTTATATCTGCACGCAAAGAAAAAATATGGTTCCTGTGACCATAAACTAAGAACAATATACTATGATTGTAATATATGATTCCAGGTTACAATAAGTATATTTGTACGTAATCTTTATTATGATAACAATTTATAATTTATTAGTAAGGTTCATAACCTTATTAATAACTTTTAGCAAGTTTTATAACCTTTTCTTAAGTATTATTTCAATTTCATCATGTTTTTATCATTTAATAATTCCATGTTATCATATATATAAACTAATTTCATCATATATATAATTCCATTTTATCATATATATTATTCCATTCTATCATATATATGAACTAATTCCGTCATAAGTATAATTCCATCTTATCATATATATAATCCCATGTTATCATATATATAATTCCATTTTATCATATATATGAACTAATTTAATCATATATATGAACTAATTTTATCATATATATAATCCCATGTTATTATATATATGATCAGAGAAAAAACATGGTTACAGCATGATCACCACAACTATTCAATGATTATATAGCCGTTTTCTCGTTGATTTAAATATACTGTGATCATCATACCAACGTTTATGATTCTGTTTTATCATTTAATGATTACCCACAATCAGATTGTTAATATGGTTCACTGAATTATAATATATTTTTAAATATGTTTATATGAAATCATATTTATGAATAAATACAGTCATTTAGACAATTCTACAATTATTTAGTTAATTCTATAATCATTAAGTTAATTTTACAAATTTAGTCAAATCTACAATCATTTAGTTAATATTTTTATTTGATTTTAAGTCATATTTTGTTTTGCACAACTGTTGAATGTTTGTATTTGAAAATGTTTATGTTTTTCTCAAATATAAAATATTTGTTTTGGACTATAATTTGATTTCACACAACTATTGTATTTTTATGCACAACTGTTGAATGTTTGTTTCTGAAAATGTTTATTTTTTCCTTAAATATAAAATATTTGTTTTTGACTATAATTTGATTTCACACAACTATTGTATTTTTATTGTTAATCATATTTATTTTCCGCAGAACTATTAAATACACATTTTTGCGTATAAGTTCAGTAGTTTGTTAGTAGCTGTGTTTTTGAAAAGTGTTAAATTTCTTTGTGTTTTAAGGATAACATTTTTAATAAATGCTAAAAAATTTTGAAACAAAACTACAAAATAAAAAAATAAAGGAAAAAAATATTTTTTGTTCTGAAAAATGCAAATTTTTGGCAGAAAAAAAAAAAAAAAATTTTTATTAAAATTATAATTAACAATTTTTTTCTAGTAGACTTCAACTATTTGATAACCAAAAAAAATTAAAAAAAAAAAAACAATATGTGAAAAAACTCAAAAAGTACGTTTTACATAGTGCAATAAGAAAGTGGAAATGAAATGCAATAAATGTTTACATTATATTATAATAAGAAACTTATTTCGTAAGCGCAACTCATTTAAAATTTGTTTACATTCATACCTCGCTAAGCTGTAAAATTGTATTTGTATTTATTAATTATTATTAATAACTAATAATTTAATAATTAATAAATTTTTATACCTGAAAATTTTGCTAAATGATGTAAAAAAAAATTTCAGATAAATGTGCTTTATTTTAAATATATTCAGTATTGCAAACTCGGGGATTATATATATGATAAAATGGGATTACATATATGGTAAAATGGGATTATATATATGATAAAAGGGGATTATATATATGATCAAATTGGTTTATATATCTGATAAAATGGGCTTATTAAATGATAAAAACATTGTGAAATCAGAAGAAATATTATAAAAAAAGTTATAAATATGATTAAACAGAATCATTAAATAATGAGAAATTGATTAAATTGAATCAGAATAATGATTACGTACAAATATACTTATTGTAACCTGAAATCATATATTACAATCATAGTATGTTGCTCTTAGTTTATGGTCACCTGAACCATTTTTTTTTCTCTGCGTGTGCGTTGACTGAATTACCTATGTAATTTTAAATAAATTTTCAGGAGAGTTTAAAAAAACTGTTTAATTTCACAATTTTTTCGTTACTTCGCAAAAATTTCAAACAATTTTTTCGTTAGCAACACAATTAATGTGTATTGTGAAAAATAATGAAATTTTTGTCGGGTTTTTGGAGAAAATCAACAAAAATTTTACATAGGTAATTTTGTGGAGCAATTTTTATTAAGATACGAGAATGTCCTTCCTAGAAAAAATCACCAACAAAATTAAAAAAAATATTCCGCAATATTAACTTTATATCAAACGATAGCTATAGAAAAATTAATGAACCCGTATTTCATGATTTTCATAAAAATGATTTTAATAAGATAAAATTAAAGATTTACTAAAAATTGCTGAACTAAATAAATTACGTCAATTTGTGTGAAGACAAAAATTGTTGCAAATGTACCCTCCTAAATTTAAAGATTTATGTGTTATAAATAAAAATACAGAAATAAAATAAATTTAAGTAAATTTTCAAAAATGTCCAGCTCATTATATCTATTTAAGAGAAAATCAGTAATAACAAAATCAATTATTCTACACGCAAAAAAAAAAAAAAAAAATATGGTTCCTGTGACCATAAACTAAGAGCAACATACTATGATTGTAATATATGATTCTAGGTTACAATATTTGTACGTAATCAATATTAAGATTCCAATTTATAATTTATTAGCAAGGGTCATAACCTTATTAATAACTTTTAATAAGTTTTATAACCTTTTCTTAAGTATTGCTTTCAATTTCATCATGTTTTATTCATTTAATAATTCCATGTTATCATATATATAAACTAATCTCATCATATATATAATCCCATTTTATCATATATATGATCCCATATTTTCATATTTATATTACTTTGTGCCACGATATGTGGTACATTCATCATACTGAATAAAAACAAAACTTGTCAATTTATATTTGTTCATATATAAACTAAATTAGAATTATAACTACTGGACTGATACACAAAAATGTGTATTCAAAAGGAATTAAAAGTTAATGGCTTAATGGTTGTAGAATTAACCAAATTTTTAAAATGAAATGAATGGTTATGTAATTAACTAAATTGTTGTAGAATTGACTAAATAATTGGATTTATTCATAAATATGATTTCATATAAACATATTTAAATACATTATTTATCATGAACCATATTAAAATTTTGATTGTGGGTAATCATTAAATGATTAAACAGAATCATAAACGTTGCTATCAAGAACACAGTATTTTTAAATCAATGAAAAACGGCTATATAAACACTGAATAGTTGTGTTGATCATGCTGTAACCATGTTTTTTCTCTGCGTGTAGTTATTAATTTTATCATTTTGATGATTGGAGCAAATTCAGTCAGCGCAGAGACGATATATGAAAAAATAAAAATTTTGATATTTTAATTTTGAATATTTTTAAAAAATTAGATTTCATTTATAATTTTGAAACAGAAAGCAATTTCTTTACTAATTTAGTAGCTTTTTTAATCCCTGGTCTTAATTACTATTGTATCCTAAATACATCAGTTATTCATAATATTAATTACTAAGATTACCTATCTAAAAACAAATATTTACGTAAATATTTATTAAATTATTTCATAAAATTTCATCATGTACAATTTTCTTTAAATCGGTCTTTGTAAAGTTTTTAAAATTTGTTAATTAGTTAAAATTATCTTTTAAAATATTTAGTACTTTGTACTTGGATATTTTTGTTTCTATATTTAATACCCATTTATCACTAAACATCTTGACCCCTTATACCGCTTTAGATAAGCTGGCGCCAAAAATAAATTTATATATCTATTTTTTATTATAATTTGTTTAAGTTATTTAATTAAAATTATTATAAGGTATTTTTATTATTTATTGTTTAATTTAAGGCTATAGATTAATTTTAATATTTATCTTTTTATTTTTAACATATTTAAATTAATTTCCTTTGCTGTTCTTTATTTGTATAAATTTGTTCTCATTATCGAATTTTAATTAAATTATTTTATTAAAAAACGCAATACGATAAAGCAAATTATATTTCTAATTGGGAAATTTACAATAGGATAAGAATTTTAAACTTTGTACTATATTTGAATAATCTGTATCCGGTAAACATTGAAAAAGTGACGCAAATATTGCAAAATTTATTATTATGAATGTAAATTTTTATTAATATTATAATTAATGAAGGCATTTATACATATAAACAGTTTGCTAAGAGAGATAGCACGAGTTAAGCTCTAGTTGCAGTATCTTTCATCAATAGCTCTGAATTTAAAAATTTTGCAAATCCATATTTTATCCACTTTTGATTAACTAAAACGAAAAACATTCCTATGATAAAAACATTGCAACAAGCATTCGTGATCAACTTACTAAATATTCAATAAAATAATTTCAAAGAAAACGCCTGCATCAATGAATGGCAAACAAAAAAATAAAAATCACCTGAACATTGATAATGACGCCCAACCAAAAAAAAAAAAAAAAAGTATAGATGGAAATTAACGATTAAGCCATGCATTGATGAGTTAGTTTTTAGTTGACTCAACAGTGCTGGCCAAATACTAATAAATCGCACGAGTATTTGGCGTTTTCAGATGTTCGTGTATTAACACTTTTTTTTTATTTATTTAATTTATTTATTTATTTTTTTTTTTGCCTTATGATTAAGTGTTTATATATATTTTATTCAAAGACAATCACCAAAATGAAACGAGAAAGCGGCAGATAAAGGCGGCTTAAAAATAAAAGAGTTTAAAAAAATGTATATGATAAGTTTATTTTTTTGTTTAAATATTTTTGAATTGACCATTTAAAGAAATACATGAGGAATACAAAAGAATTGAAGTATGAAATATAAACAAATGAATAAATATATGATTTGTTTAGTAGTATGTCTGTCCGTCCGTCCCTCTGTCACCCTATAAGTGTATATAAAATAGTTGTATTATTAATATTAATAAATATTAAAAATTCATAACGATCGACAGATAATTGAAAACTGATAAGAAAATAAAACACAAAACGACAAAATGACAAAAATGCCATATAGCGCGGAATATGAAACGATCTACTAATGAACAATATTTTTACAGAGTTGCAAAAGAATTTAGTTTTAGATTTTAAACTTTAAATAACCAACTAAAATTAAACCACTTCGACTCCGGCTATTATAAAGATTAGTTTATATTGATTTGTCATTACATTTGTAATAAATCACCATAATGTGTAAATTGAATTCTGAACTTTTTTAAAACTTTCAGACAATTTAATATGTATTTGAGTTTATAAAAACACAGAAATGTTAGAATGTTTATCTTCCAATGAAAGTAATCAATTTTATAGGAACTTTCTCTTATAAATGTAAGCCTTTTTCCAAAAAAGGAACTCTTTCTATAGTTAAACGCTGAGAAAAGTTTATTCAAAAACTGAAAATTTCCTTTGAGAATTTTCCTTAAAAAACAAAAAAAAAAAAATAAATATTTTTAAAATGTTAGTTTAAAATTTTTAAAATATATTTTAAATTTTACAGAAAAATTGTCTTTTATAGAATATTTATGTTGATAAATAAAATAATTTTCCAGAAAAGAAAAAACTGAAAAATGTATAGAGAAAACTACTTTAGAGAGAAGAAACAATTTTCCAATTAAGATTTCTCTTTATAGAAGAGACATTTTTCTAAGGAAAATGTTGCTAAAAGGGAAAATTTTCTAAATAAAATTTCTTTTGATAAAACGGACAATTTTTTAGAAAAAATTTCTCTCGCAAAAGAGAATTTTTTCTAAAAAGATTAAAGATTAAATCAGTACGTGATAGAAAAAAAGTGAATGCAGATTCTTGTTTAACTCGTCAAAATCCACCTAGTCTACTCATTTTTGTTTCAAGAAAAAATAAAAAAAATTTATTTTTTTGCTCACCACTGTATTTCTACACAATTGTATGTAACATAGGTATTTTTATTTAACTGTGAATAAAATCAAGATTTATGCAGCAATTCTAGAGATGCATAAATTATTTTATTTGCAACATTACCAGCTAAAGATGATAAACTGAAACATTTTTGATGTTTTCATTTATTGAAAGAAATGTTACTGAAATTTCTTATAATAAATGAATCAAAAATTGTGCATAAATTTTTTTTTTTTTTTTTTTGACACTTATTTCAAAATAACTCCGAAACTATTGAGCACATAAAAAAATTAACGAGTGACTTATGTAACTCGTACACACCGTTCTTGAGTTATGAGGAAATATACTAAGGTAATGGCTTTGCTATTGGCGAAATATTAGACATGCCCGTAAAAAAATCCAGACCTGATGAAAAAAAACTGAAAGCAGATTCGTGTTTAGCACATCAAAATACATCTCTAGGTAAGTTCTTCATATCGCCTTTCCGATGGATGCAGCATATTTCAGCCTGAAATAATAGGCATATACAGGGCAAACACGACACGACTGACAAAAATATTCGCAGGAATATTATAAGACAAAAAGGCGGCACTTTTGCCTCTTAAATTTTTCACTACCACTCTGGCATTACCTTAGTTTGGATCCCTGAAAAAATTATTACCGTATATTTTTTAATTAACGCATTTTTTTCATTTTGCATCAAAATTTAATGAATATTTTCCAGTAAAAATAAAATAAAAATAAAATTTACGTAAAATATTATTTTTTATTTAAATTTTTAATTCATTCAATCATTTTCTTGATTGATTTAATTAATTTTTAAATTGGAAAAATTTTTTCTGTGTACACAGAAAAAAGTAAAAATGGACTTCAATTACGAAATTGCTTATATTAATTAATTTTAAATGATAATATTAATAACTGAAATAATTAATTTTATTATTATTGCTTTTTTAAAATAAATATAACTAGTTGAAAATTGTTGGAAATTGACATAAATTTATTTTATTTCTGTATTTTTATAGATAAATCTTTCATTCTCCTTTATATAATATTAACAGCTGTCATTTTATTTAAAAACAAAATTGTAAACCAATTAGAAAATTAATTACATTAATAAATAATATAATTAAACTCCAATATAAAGTTAGTTAATAATATAATTTAAAAAAAAAAAATTGAAACATTATTTTTCTGTGTAGGATTTGCTTTGAATATTTACGACGCGGTGTCAGTTGCAACACCGCTTGGTACTATTGAAAGTAGTAACTTCAAGCACTTCTGGGAACAGGTGGCTTAATCTCGTCAGTAATAAAGGGGCACTGGATGTCAGAAATATATGCAAGCCGACTCGGACTTCCATTTAAAGAATACTGTCGCAGCTGCAAGAAAAGATAGAAGGCGGAAACAATTATTCACCATCCCCATAATACCCTGCCTGTCAATCAAGATTCCTAGGCTAATACATACTATTATAAGTCTGTGCTGATGTTTGTAATGCACTAGGAAAAAAAAAATACCCCAATACCCACCTTAAAGTATACCAATCGACTCAGTATCACTTTCTGAGTTGATTTAACGATGTCCGTCCGTCTGTCTGGTCGACTTGCTGGTTGTCCGTCCATGTAATCCTTGAGCACAATGTACAGGTTGCAATTTTGATAATTTAATGAAATTTGGCACATATGTTTATTTTGGCATAGCGACGAACGTTGTTGAAAATGGTCATGATTGGCCCATTATTTCACCTCGCCTCGATACAAATACTCCCAGAATAGGATTTTAACGCTTAGAAATGCCTTATTTTTGTCACTATTTCAATAAAAGTTGGTATGAATAAGTGCTACATATACAAACATAAATCTGAGTGCAAAATTTCAAGAAGGTTGGTCTGCAACTAGGCATAGCTCCCATATAAAACCCATTTTCGAAAAAAAAAAAAATCTCAAAAATCACACATAAATGATATTGTTATGGTAATATTTGACACAATAAAGTCTAATATAAGCAGAAATCATATTAACTAATGTCATTAGGATCGGTCCATAAACTGCCATAAGTCCGATATTGGATTAATTTCCGAAAATTTCGGAAACCATGTTATTGCACAAACGCTATGGTGTACGTTATCAAATTGTGGGGCTTGACCGACTATATGTAAATTTAAAATATTTACAAAAATTAATTTAAAGTATGTTTTTTTATGAGCTCATATTAAAAAATTAAACTTTATATACACAATTTTACTTTAGTTTATATTTTGTTACATAACTTCTAACTAATGGAGTGTCCAGTATGAAATTATTCACGCATATAGACATAGAGTTGTGTTTATATTATATAATTTTTTAAGAATTTTAAAACTATCGTTTTTGGAGATATAAAGGTTTAATATTTATAAGTCTGATTTTGACCTTTGAACTTTCGAAATAAATCAAATTACTGTATGTCATTTTAAAGGCAACATCTTCCTCAAAAACTAAACTAAAACTAAAATTTTATTGTGTGTAGTTCAGAAGTTATAAGTAATTATTTTGGTCGATAGCTTTTAAACCAAATGAGTCTCCAACCTGAAGTTGCATGTGCTTGGAAAGAAGAGTGCTTGGGAAGAAGAGTTATATCTGCTTTATATATATATTTTTTTTTTTCAAAATTTTAAAGATACCCGTTTTCGAGATATAACGATTTTATTTGTATATATACGTTTACGTTTTTCAAGCCGTCATATCTTTGGACCTAAAAGGGACATGAGTCTAAAATTTAATAGATGGACTATATAAATTAGCTAAAAGCAAGTCTCTTAAAATTTTTTAAATAAAATATTTAAATTTGAGGAGTGAACTTGCTGCAACAACTGTATACTATTTGGAAACTACTCAAAATAGGTTAAGAAATCTGAAATACCTTGACTACTATCGGAATAAAGGTAAAAGGCAATGGTATTTTACATTCCAAAATGATTCAAAAGACTTTTAGAGTTCTAGATTTGATATGGAATTAATACTTTAAATATCTGCTGCTTGCTATATTCTACATTATATGTATGTATCTATTCATAATAATACTCAAAGACTCTTTAACACTTAACAACATCAAAGTGACAACAAACATCAGCAACCAGCCAAATAAATACGCACTAAAATATACAAACAAGTTATCAACAACAACAATATCATCAACAACGTCGTCATCGATACTTTTTATTTTTAATAAATATACTAAATGAAAATTAAAAATAAAGAAATGAAAAGAAAAAGACCAATATTGCCAGCCATTGAGTGAAGACCAAAGAGACAACAATTCCGATACTTGAATAGATATCAAAGCCAATGCAAACAAATACAAAAGAAATTGAAATGTTAAATGGCGATTACGATGAGTATTTGTATATTATAAATACTTTACAAAAGACATTTAAAGTGTCAATAATTGGTAAGAAAATGAATTGTATGTGTGACACAATATAGAAATGAAATGAAAAGTACTTGTATGTGACACCACCCGCTTTATAATCACAATCATGTGAATAGATAAAAAGAGAAAGATACCGACGCCAAATACTCGTACATTCTAAAACATTCAATCTTTATTCGCTTCTTAAAACACTTGAAGAAATCGTGATAATTATAGTCACTTCAAAATCATGGCGTCAAGTCGGCGCTAAATGTGTCTACTACTTATACATATGTAAAATATTTTAATAAATAAATATAAATAAATACGTATGTATATGCTTCCTAGTTATTGAAATAAATAAAAAAGAGAGAGGGAACTTGAAAAGTGTCCAATGATTAAATCTTAGTTTGTTTCAAGGATTCAATAATGTTTGTTAGGTTAATTAATTTTCCGATAAAGTTTGTTGCCAATAATTTTTACTCAGTAGGTAATCCTTTTTGGTTTTAAGCCTTCTTAAATGTTCATTAACTTTTCATTAAGCCATCAATGGGCATGTACTTTTCATGTTACCACATGTCATGTCAAGTCATTGTTCTATTAATAATATCATCAGGTTAGACTTTAGTTTTGCTCCACCTTTGGTCAAATATGTGTACCTTTATGTGTATACGTGAGTTAATGAGTATAAACCTTATGATTTGTTTTACAATGTACATAAATTTATAGTATCCTGCACATATCTACATATTTAGAACTTAAATACCCATGTCATTAAAATATTCGAAATTTGATATCATTGTTGTATGTTATGGGTGCCTTTTGACATGATTTTCATTTGTATTAAATAATGTTTTTTAAACCTTTTCCAGTAAATACAATGTAGTTTAGAATACACCAGTAAAAATAAATTAGTTTATTTGTAATAATAACACTGGTCGACAAAAAAATCATCCACCATAGACGAATAGTTGGACATGATGTATTTTGATGTGCTAAACACGAATCTGCTTTCAGTTTTTTTTCCATCAGGTCGGTATTTTTTTATGGACATGTCTAATATTTCGGCCATAGTAAGGTCATTACTCTAATATATTTTCTTATAACTTAAGAACGGTGTGTACGATTGACATAAGTGATTCGAAGTTATTTTGAAATAAGTGTTTAAAAAAAATCTTTTTTATGCAAAATTTTAGATTTTTTTGTTACTAAAATTGCTTTTAATAAATGAAAAATTAAAAAATGATTCAGTTTATCATCTTTATTTTAAAGCTGCGAATAAAATAAGGCATGTATCTTTAAAATTGATGCATAAATCTTGATTTTATTCACAGTTAAGTAAAAATATCGATATTACATACAATTGAGTATAAATACAGTGGTGGGCAAAAAAAAAAAAAAAAAATATATATAATTTTTCTTGTAAAAAAAAGATGGACTAGGTGGATTTTGACGAAATAAACAAGAATCTGTTTTCATTTTTTCTATCACGTACTGATTTTTTTTATGGGCATGACTAATACCATCACCTTATTCAGCGGTCACACTACAAAATTCGAGAATGGTTTGTAAAATTTAGACTACAACTCAAGAACCGTTTACACGATTTTGATAAATGATTCCTTTAAAAGATGCATACGAAAATTGTCTTCAAGGTATGTCAACAATATTTTTTATTCGCTCCAGAATTTCAGAGTTATGGATCAAAATTTTCACTATTTTTAAAAGTTTTATTTTTTTCGCTACTAATTTCCGGTTAACAAAAAATTATGGAAATTCAGCTCAAAATCAATTTAAGTCGCTATATATTGGAGTTTAATTTTTTTTTGTCATGACCATAAAAAAATCGATACGTGATAGAAAAAAAGTAAAAACTGATTCTTATTTAGCACGTTAAATTCCATCTAATCCACCTATTTTTTTTTTTTTTTTTATTTATGATGAAAACAAATTTGTTTTTTGCCCACTAGTGTATCTCCACTTAACTGTAGGTATGCATGGGTATCCTAACTTAACAGTGAATGCAATCATGATTTGTGCATCAATTTTTATGATTAGTGGCTTTATTTAATCGTAGTTTTACCAGCTTGAGATAAAGATGATAAACTGAAATATTTTTCATATTTTCACTTTTAAAAAGTAGTTTTAGTAAAAAAAAAAAATAAATCTTGAATTTAGCATGAACAAATTTTTTCGGACACTTATTTCAAAATATCTCCTAAACTGTTGAGCGGATAAAAATTTGTTAGTAAAACGACTTAAAGCCAATTTTATTCCACATATGTTGGTGTGATATTTATATAAATCGAGTTATAGTGAAATATACTCGAGTAATCTTCTTATTTAGGACGCAATATTAGACACGCCCATAAAAAAAAAATCTCGACCTGATGGGAAAAAGCTGAAAGCAGATTCCATCTAGTCCACATATTTTTTTTTTTTTTTTTTTTTTTTGTTTTTAAGGAGCACGAAAAACATTTTTTTTGACCAGCTTAATAGGATAATACATACCAAAACGGACAGCAACCGGATTTGACATCTTCGGATTTGACATCTTCGATTTTAATAAAATTCACTACAGACATTGGCTATTGGAAATGCTCCTCAAATCATAAAATTTTAGACTCATGTCCCTTTCCGGTCCAGAAATATGAAGGCTTAAAAATTAAAAAAAGATTAAAACTTTACAAAGGTGTACTTGTTATAGTGGTAATATCTTTTGTGTATAAAGTTTTTTTACATTAAAAGTTCAAAGGTCAAATTGAGACGTATAAAAATCAAGACTTAAAAACAATATTTTTAAAATTCTTAAAAAGGATATACAAAGTTGACGTAACTCTTCTTCCTAGGAATGAAAAATTTCAGTTTTAAATAATGGAATTTCGAAATTAGTTTCCCTATAGTAGGTAATGGAATGAACTAAATTTGATGTCTTTTTCTGTCATAAATTAAAAAGTTTTCTTAATTTGGTTGATAAAGAAAAATATATAAAATCAAATAAGAGAATTGTATATTTTAGCAAAAATATTTTGTATTCGTATCAATATTTTTTGGAAAAAGGAAATCTATAATATTATCAAACAAAACAAGTGAAGAAATTTCTTAGGAATTTCATAATTTAAAATAATTAAAAAAATTCGAACAATTATTTCAGGAAATATTAACTCTACGGTACATACACGGGTACCCGGGTAACCATTTTTAACTTTAAAGAGCTCGCATTTCTTTATTAATAAAGATATAGCCACGAAACTTCAGATCGTCGTGATTAAAGTATTTATGCAGCATAAAAACTTAAAAAACCTAATTTTTGTTAACTTGGAGCTCATTTACATTGGGGATTTTCCCTGGGAAAAATCGCTGCAACTTTTACGTTTGTAGGCAAGAGGTGTAGAGAAGCAAGTGGGGTAAGAAAAGTTGCACGTCGTAGCAAAGCTAAGAATTTCATGAAATTTTTTCAAATTTATTTTAAATTTTTCTGATTTTTTGTTTTTTGTCAAACATTTTTTGAAAAATTTCACAATACAGTCATATGTATAAATGTAGAAAGGTTTACGAAGCAATTTTAAAACAAAATATCATAAAAAAAAGCGCTGCGATAATCCCCAATGTAAATAGGCTCTTGTTCTATATGTAAAATGGCTTTAAAGTTGATACCTACGGGAGTCAAAACCCATGGTACCTGGGAACCCCCATATAATTTCTGTATTTTGCATTACAATTAAATTTTTTTTTACTATTTATTATTGAATATCTTATTTTTATTGTCCTTTGATTCATATAAAGTTAAAATTTTAAAAATTTTGTGTTATTTTTTGTTTTTTTGCATGTCCATGACAGTCAAAATTATCAAATTATAAGTAGTGACTCCATTAGGATTTGAAGGAGAACTAGTTTCAGAAGTAAGCTTTTTTTGATATTTCTAAGTTATTTAGGAGCTTGAGAAAAAAAATAAAAATAAAGGACAATATGAGAAAAGTTAAAAAATTTTAAAATTATCGCTGTTTTGAGCTAGTATTTATGAATATGAAAACGATAGCGCACATTTTAGCCGTTTTTACATCTTTCACCGCATTGACTGTGGTTTTTGTGAATTCCTTTCAGTCTCTCAATTTTATGCAGTAGTATCCACCATTTTTAATCCAAAATATCATGCAAGTGCTCAAGATTTTGAAATTATTTCCTATATTCTTGTTAATATTTTATGGATCCTGTGCTTAATTGTGGATGAAGTCAGGGCTAATATTCTTTGAACTGTATGAACGTTATAGTCTTTCTTGGCCAAATTCTCAGAGAGCTTATATGGAACGTGTATTTTATTTTAGTTCAAGTCTTGTTGTAAAGTTTAAAAATTTAAATTTATACTTTTTACAATGTTTTGTTAAAAAAAAAATGTGATGTTTTCCAATACTAATTTATGCATTTATGATGATTTTCTGAAATGGGCCACATATGGGAGCTATGGATTTTTGAGGTGCGAACCTAATAAAAAATTTTATAGATTAGTTTTTATGTTAATAAAAATTATTTTATAAAACTAAATAGGGTTTCCAAAGTCCATAAAACTTTTGTATGTACTAAATTATGCAATACTAAACAAATTTATGGACGTAAAAACCCGATTGTATGAGAAAAATTGTATGGGGACTTGGTTGTAATAGGTAATTTTAACAGATCACGTGTCTGCATTATATGAAGCCAAAATTCATACAATTATTTCAAAAACTGCAATTTGTAGCTTCATTAAAAGTTTATTATGGACTGCAAGACAGACGGACGGACATCGCTTAAATACAAAACACGTTTCTACACGTTTTTATCGATCTACTTTAAGATCTGGGGCCAATTAAATTTCCGTTATAAATAATTTGTATAAAATTATATATTTTTTGAATAAAATCAACGATCATTCTAAGATTCAAATCACTCCAAAAAACATACACAAATTTCAAACTATGAAATAGAAAGTATACTCATTGAAAAAAGAAAACGAAGAAGAGAATGGCAAAAACACAGATCTCCTGCGGCAAAGCAGAAGGCTGTCTGCTGTAAGTAAAATACTCAGAAGTGCCCTTCTATTAGAAGAGTATCGAAGAAATAGAAACTATATTAAAAGTCTGACAAATACCAGGTATACTAACTTTTCTCTCTGGAAAGCAGTTAGAAATATTAAACCACCAGTAGAGGGACAAAGTCCTTTAAGAAAAGCGGATGGCAGCTGGGCACGGAGCACTAAAGATAAAGCCTTAATATTTGTTCACCACTTAAGTAATGTTTTTCAACCAAACCCCCCAATGAATGACTTTGTTTTGGGGGAGCCTCACAATCACAGTTGCAGAGAATCCTAAACTGAAGAAATCACCATTTTATAACACCATATATGATCAAAACCAAATGTGGCCATAATAATTCTAACTGCTTTATTTAATGTGATCTTGGCACAAGATCATTATGATACAAAAGCCAGGAAAAGATTTGACAGTACTAACGTCGTAAAGATCAATTAGTCTACTACAATGTTTATCTAAGCCATTTTATAAAGTATTCCACAGAAAAATAATACCATTATTGAATGATAAAAATGTCATCCCAGTACATCAGTTGGGTTTCCGTGAACAACATGGAATTATCGAGCAGGTAAACCGTTTAACTGGAGAGATAAGAGAATCTTTTGAATATAAAAAGTATTGCTCTGCAATCTTCTTCTCGCCCAAGCTTTTGACATAGTTGGGCATAAGGGCCTTAAATGTCTGTTGCCAACAAATACTCATAAATTAGTAGAGTCCTACCTAAAAAACAGAGTATTTCATGTAAAACAGTGTGACTATATTACGGGAGATTATGCAATTAGTGCTGGAGTTCCACAGAGCAGTATCCTTGGACTATTGTTGTAACTAATTTACATTTCGTATTTACCTATGAGTACCAGCTTGACTATAAAAACATTTGCCAATGATACTGCTATTTTAATTTCTCACGTAAACCCATGTATAGCATCTACAGAATTAGAAAAATAACTTAAGACATGGTTGATACATTGGAGAATACGAGTAAATGAACTCAAAAGTAAACACGTTACGCTTGCATTAAGGTGAGGGGAATGTCTACCAGTCTCGCTTAACAACTTAAATATCCCACAATCTGATCATGTAAATTACCTTGGTATTCATTTAGACAGACGTCTTACATGGCGTCGGCACATTGAAGCCTAGAGGCTTCATATGAAAATTAAAGCTTGATCCCATTATATTTTTCTATGCTAATGCACAGAAAAAATTATTACCATATATTTTTCAATTAACACAGTTGTTTAATTTTGCATAGAAATTTAATAAATATATTTAAATAAAACTAAAATAAGAATAAAATTTAAGTAAGATTTTAATTCTCATATAAACTTTTAATTCATTCAATCATCCACTTAATTGATTTAATTAATTTTTTAGTTGAAAATTTTTTTCTGTTTGTAATTTTTTTACAGTTTTTAGTAATTGATATAATAATTTTTGTGAGAGGTGCAAATTTAAAAAAGCTGTTAATTGAATGAATTATTTACTAACATAATTGATGATTGATTTTATTTTTTACTTTTTTCTGTGAGTGTATTTAAAGCGTGTGTCTTTGGCTTGAAATACTCATACTTACATTTATTTAATTTTGTTATTTAGTTTTAATGTTTCAGGTTTCAAAAATGTTTGAATTTGATTTGTTTAAAAGTTGCAAAAAAGACAAAAACTATCAAGTGTGTGGTAATTTTTTTTAAGGGACTTTAGAACATGTTGTATTTTTGTTTTACAATGCAAACACAAACTGTTTTAATTTGTCAGACTAATTTGTAGAGTAACCATCAATGTGTCATTTCTTGACCACAAGCTGAAAGAAAAAAGGATTTTTTTGTCACATAAAATTATGACATTGAAATATGTCATTAATTCTCCAAAATTTGAATGATAATAAAACAAAAGAACATATATTGTGTTTCAATGCTTGTAGTTTTCTTTCAAATTTATAAAAATTAAAAATGGGTTTAACACCCTAATATGACTCCATGTTAGACTAATTTTATCATAATACAAACTATTGTTACAACACACGTTGGGGTAAAAGGGTCAAAATTGGCGCTTAATTTAGGGAAAGGCGATATCAGTATTTTTATGATCACGTTTTTAAAAATGCATTTTTAAATCATCTTTTTTTGTGGCAGATTTGTAATGTCCTTCTGTCTATGCATTTGGGTTAAATGGGTCGAAAATAGCGCTTACTTCAGGAAAAGGTGATATCAGTATTTTAATGAGCACGTTTTATTTGTTTTGTTTATTATTATGTAAAAAATACATTTTTAGAGTTCTAAAAGTTTTTTTTTTTTTTTGTCATAAAGGGAAAAGTTATACATATCAACATTTTAATATTTAAATTTGGTTTTAATAATTTTGAATCTTCATTTATTGAAAAATTCTCCAGTGGTTCACAAAGCTCCGATGTTGAAGGGTATGTGGTGTCCCCGTTTCAAACTTAAAATGCTACTCTCTTCTGCTGCTATGTAAATCTAGCTAGCCAATAAGAATTACAGATTTATTTCTACAAATTTTCGATTCTGCTCCACTGACTAATATCATAACCTTATTCAGCGGTCACACTATAAAATGGTTGACAAACTATAAAATGGAGAATGGTTTGTCAAACTTAGGCTATAACACAAGAATCCTTACACGATTTTTGCCTACAATATTTTTCATTCGCTCAAGAATTTCAGAGTTATGGATCAAAATTTTCACCACTTTTCAAAAAAATAAATGTTTAAATTTTCGGTACTAATTATCAAATAACTACGGAAATATTAACTGGACAAAAAATAATATAAATTCAGCTCAAAGACAATTTAGGTCGCTATATATTAGAGTTTAATTTATCTTAATTGGACAAACTGTTCTCGAGTTATACAAGTGTGACTGCCTAAAGGCGGGGTCATGGTAGTCATGCTCATAAAAAAATCAATACGTGATAGAAAAAAAGTAAAAGCTGATTCTTATTTAGCACGTTGAACTCCATATAATCCACCTATTTTTTATTTAAGACGAAACATTTTTTTTTATTTTTTTGCCCACTAGTGTATTTCCAATTAGCTATAGTTATGCATGGGTATCCAAACTTAATTGTGAATCCAATCAAGATTTGAGCATCAATTTTTATGATTCGCTTTGAGATAAAGGTGATAAACTTAAATATTTTTGATGTTTTCACTTAAAAAAAAAGTTTTAGTAAAAAAAAGAAATCTTAAATTTTGAAAAAAATTTTCCTACACTTTTTTCGAAATATCTCCTAAACTATTGAGCGGATAAAAATTCTATAGTAGAGCAATTTAAAGCTAATTTTATTCCGCATATCCTAGTATATCAATTATATAAATCGTGCATACCGTTCTCAAGTAATAAATAGTGAAATATACTCGAGTAATCGGCATATTTAGGGCACAATATTAGACACGACCATAAAAAAAATTCCGACCTGATGGAAAAAAACTGAAAGCAGATTCGAGTTTAGCATGCGGAATTCCATCTAGTCTACATATTTTTTTTTTTTTTTGAAGGAGATCGAAAAAATTTTTTTTTGTCGACCAGTGTAATTAGGAGCAGTATTTTAGCCAGAATTTCGTTTTTCTTATTTCAGGTTATATGGGAGGTAGGAGTGTTTTTGTTTGAATTCAAATTAAAAATGGCAAACTCACAAATATTCTATATTTAACTACAATCACAAATTTTGGTGGAATTCTGACTAGTATTCCAGCAGTAAATCCGTTTTTTAATTCCAGAATATATGAGAGATAGGCATGTCCTTGATCCGATTAAAAAATAAATTTGCAAACTTATAAGCAATATATTTTCAATATTTGCCACAAATTTTGATAAAGTTCAGATCTGTATTTTAGAAAAAATTTAGTTTTTTAACTTTAGGATATATGGGAGGTAGGTGTCATTGCATCGAATTTATCAAAACTTCATATTTATTCAATATAAGACTAAAGTAATATGCTTTCGAAGTTTAAATTTCTTTAAGTTTAAATTTTCTATGACAACCTTTTCTTTTTTTTGTCCCTCCTATACTAAAATTCTGCCGAAATGTGGCCTTAATTGCTTTTCCGTAAAGACAGATGAATATTGATAGGAATATACTTATTGCAAGCTATAAAATGGGAAAAATATATTTTTTATATACAAAAACCAATTCTATAGGAAACTAAAAACGATCTATAGATGTGTATATAAACGAGTAACGTTACTGAGTGATCATCATCGCACAGCCAAAACGGTTAAAGCTAGAAAGATAAGAAATGGACTGTATAATGGTCCTGTCAAATCCTATCAAATAGATCCACTAAGACGGGATTTTTGGAAATTCAAATGTTTATGGGGTTAAAAAGGGTAAAAACGGGTAAAATCCGTAACCTTATACCTCCTAATATAATGGAGATACAAAAAGTTTAATAATTATTGTTATTCATTTAAAAAATAATCGGATAGGTGTTTAGTATTTTTTTGAAATTCGTATCTTTTAGTAAGAAAACGGTTAAAAACTGGTACCTTTTTTGGTAACCTATCTATCTTTTAATCCAGTAAGCATAAAATGTACATCAAATTAGTACCTTAGTGGTAAAAATCGTACCTGTTTTTGGTACTTTTTCCACAAAATTTTTTTTTGCTGACACCTACATATGAATATTTTAACAAACCAATTAATAACCCAGTACAATTTAGAAATTCATTGGAATACAATCTTTGTTACATCCAGAGGTTATCAAAAAGGGATGAAAGCGGGAAGGTATAAAATCGGAAATTTGAATTTTATTGAAATTAAATAATGCATTTTTATACCCACCATCAAAAAGATGGGGGGTATATTGATTTTGTCATTCCGTGTGTAACATGTCCAAAGAATCATCTAAGACCCCACAAAGTATATATTTTCTGGGTCCTGGTTAGATTCTGAGTCGATCTAGCTATGTCCGTCCGTCTGTCCGTCTGTTGAAAGCAGGATAGAGCTCGAACGGAGCAACGTAGGGGGACGAAATTTGGCACAAATGGTAAAATCGGTTAAGAAACAAAAAAGTTATGGGTTAAAAACTAGAAACACAGGATGTCCGTTTTATACTTTTCTGCTGATATTTCTTCAACAAAAGCATGTACGACAACGAAATTTTGTAAGTATAGTTCGGGGATCGATATAAACTCGGAAACCAAAAATGGGCGTGGTCCGCCCACTTTACCGCCCACCTCCCATATAAGGTGAAAATCAACGAAATTGAGTTCAAATAGTTAAAGAACCAATGTAAACTCTGCTATATAATGCAAAATTTGAAAAAGTAGATGGTGGGTATATAGATTCGGCCGAGCCGAATATAACATTCGCTCTTGTTTATCTTATATTAAACCTAGAAACATGAACTTAAGTACATGTATTCTTAGGTGAGATAAAATTCACAACAGCGTATTTTGTGGTACTTTTTTGTTCTTCTAAATGTACTTTTTGAATTTTATACAATATTAAACCTAGAAACATGAAACAAAGATACATGGTCCTATGTTGGTAAGAATTCAAGAGGAGGGACATTGTGGTAGTTCTTCCAATGGTACTTTTTGAGTTTTCTTTAATATTTAATTTAAAATCAAGTATTTAAAGATATATGGTCCTAAGTGAATGAGAATCCAGAAAAGAGGATTTGTGGTACTTTTTCGTTCTTCTAATGGTGCTTTTTGAATTTTATTGAACCTGGAAACATGAAATTTAAAATACATGAACCTATGTGGGTAAGAATTCAAGCGGGGACTTTTTGGTACTTTTTTGTTCTTCTAATGGTGCTTTTTGAATTTTCTATAATATTTAACCTAAAATCATGAAATTAATGATATATGGTCCTAAGTGAATGAAAATCCATAAGAGAGTACATTGTACTACTTTTCGTTATTATAGTATTACTCATTGAGTTTTTTGTAATAATAATTAATTTTCAAACATGAAATTAAAGATATATAGTTCTGTGTGTTTGAATCCACAAGCTCTATTGGTCACATTATTCTCTACTAAAATATAATAATAGACAAAATTTGGTATTTTTTGAATCCCTTGAACGTTAAAAATGTAAGAAACTGGTAACTAAAATATTTAAAAGTTTATTGTTTTTAATGCTGACAACACCAACTGTTCCCACGGGAGATGGGAATCATAGTTGAATTTGGCGGTTTTCTTAACATTTGGAATTTCATTTTGTTTTTTCTAAATAAAAGTTTTTATCTCGTCTTTGTAGGGGTGCTGCAAGATCGTGTTAAAAAAGAGAATCTGTGTTGTTAGTTTTTCTGTTTTTGAATTTTATTTCGATGCTTTATTTCATTTAAATACAATAGGCTAGCCAATATTTTAACACAATTTTAATTTATAATATTATATTATATGTATACATACTATGTTTTTATTAAAAAATCTACGTTAACGAAGTAACGGGTATACTGTTCGTATTTTATATTTTCATATTTTTCATTTGCTTAAAAATTGTTTTCAGAATTTTTACCAATAAAGTTAAATAAACCTTTCGATGACTACTATAGTTATTTCTATGAAGAAGAGGAGGAATCGGTGGAATACTATATATATGTACCCTGTTTTGCACTTGATTGATGGATATATCAGGAGGATATACGCGTACATACATGAATTTAAATGCCTTTATTTAGGCCTCTGCTTAGATACTCGTATATTCAACTACCACATGATCTTAACCTAAATTTAAGCTAAACCTTTCTGTGTATTTGAAATCTATGTGAACTGTGTGCTAACTTAAGTCATTTCAAAAATCAGCGTTATGTGGAATCTGGTGAATTCAGGATTCATAATATTTAAATTTTAAAATGGTTAATTTTAAACGGTACCGGTTGCAAAAAAGTCGATATTTGTATGAGGAATATCCAAAAATTTCGAAATTGTTTGAAACCTACCTTAACTGTCTTGTATTGCCAAAGTCCGTTTTAAAATTAGGAAAAGTGTTGATGGATTTTTGTAGATCTCACAAAATAACTAAGAAATCCTAAATTTTAAATCATTCGCGTGAAATCTCACGCAAATACAAACATTTAAAAGTAAAAAATTTAAAAAAACTGAGTTGAAACTTTTTTGATTTTTGCAGCTTTTTGATTTTAACCATTAACCAGATGAAAGACAAGTCTTTGGAAATTCATTTGATGTATAATAAATTATCTGTTTACAATCCATTGAAAAGTTATGCGGTGATAAAAAAATTAAACCAAAAATTTACGATTTTTGAAATTTTGCAGTTTTTTTTTCTTTTTTTTTTTTTTGATAATAAATTAGCGCCATTCAGTGCATTTAAGTTAATGAAGCAAAATTTTAAAGACAAAATGATTACCTACAATTTGATGTATAACTCGTTGATGTCAGGAAGCCAGACATGGGAAAGAATCTTCACAAACTTTCATATAATTAGCGTAAATCCAATATAATTGGATTTTTCGCTACTGACAAATTTCGCTTTTATAGAAATTGCCAAAAAATATCGCATAAACTAGATTTATTATTTAATGACACGTCGCACAGTGTGCGATTCAAAAAATGAAATGGAAATAATTACGGAACTTTGAAACGGCTGCTCCGATTTCCATGAAATTTTACATGGTGATAGTTGAGGTGTAGGCGAGTTTAAGTTTTGAGCTTGGACCATACAGACCTACAGGAGACGAGTCCACAGGGTCCCAAACTTGGACACCTCGGGTATAAAATTTATTTAAAAAGATCCTTATTCCTTATATCTGAACCGATTTCAAAGATATCTACAAAAAATATCGTCATATGCATATATTATCTCTTTAATTTAAAAGATATTAAGCTTCAAAAATTAAAAATTTTACTTTTTAGCCTGTCTTGGTGAAGTTTTATCGCTACAGAGGGTCCTATTTTAACCCCATTTTCTTCAAATGTTTCTTATTTCATTAAAAACAAATAGAAAAATTGTGTTGAGAACGAATTTTGAAAAAATATTTACGGAGTCAAAAGTTACAAGCATTTAAATTTAAACTTAAAAAAAAAAAAAAATGATTTTTCCCGTTTTTTTTCCAAAAAAGTGGTAACATTCTTTTTCTGTTATATAAAATTTTTCTTAAGTAACATATATAATATTTATATTGCTCTGAAAGATAACTAAACACAAAATACTTTAAAGGATAAAAAGCTTTCAAAAATCGATTCTTGCGAGAACCAGTGTTTCCTAAATTTTACCTATTTTTCCAACTAATTTCGAATTTTCGGCTTAATTTCTCAAATCGCAAAGCTGGAATTAAAAAAGAGTTATACTTTTTTTAGGTCTAAAGTGTTTTAATTTTATCGCAATAGAAATTTTTGCTCCCCGTTATCGGTTGGAAAGATATAGCAAAAAAAGTAAAAAATACCATTTTTGTAATTTTGTTAAAGTTTTTTGGGAATTACGGGATTTTTGTAGACAAATCTAAAAAAGTGAATAGCGCCTTGAATTAAACATCAAAAGATCTACTTATTCAAAAATATGCACAAACAAGAATTTTATTGCATAATAAAAAATGAAAATATGCAAAAAATCACAAATCCATCCTTTCTCAGTGTTTTTTGCAAAAAGTCTTTAACAAATTTTCGTATTGTAAAATTGTTTATACATATTTGAAAAGAAGACAAAATTTCCTAAACATTGATGTACAACAAGTATATATTGGTACTTTTGCGTTTGCAATTGAAGGATTATAAGTTTATGATTTCAAGTAATTTTACCAATTTTGACTCATTTTTATGTGAATGGTAATGCCGCCCATGATAATGCCGTAACAAGAAATATTTTAATAAAGCTCAATGCTTTAATTTTTTCAGCAAAGTGCTAAATCCATATCCTTCTGTTATATCCGTAAGACAACTGACAAATACATATTATATATCATATTTAAAGAAAATGGGATTAAAATTGGGCCCTCTGTAGCGATTAAACTTCACCAAGACTGGGTAAAAAGTAAAAATTTTAATTTTTTAAGCTTAATACCTTTAAACTAAAAGAGATAATATATACATACGACAATGTTTTTTGTAGATATCGTTTAGCAGAATCCTCCCATACAAAAATCGTTGAAATCGGTTCAGATATAAGGAATCAGGATCGTTTTTAATAAATTTTATACCCGAGATGTCCAAGCTTGGGACCCTGTAGGTCTATATGGTCCAAACTCAAAACTTAAACTCGCCTTCACCTCTACTAACCATGTAAAATTTCATGGAAATCGGAGCAGCCGTTCCAAAGTTCCATAATTATTTCCATTTCATTTTTTGAATCGCACACTGTGCGTTGTAGTTCTATGTCTTATGTCTTCTTTAAAACTATGTATAATAAATTTTACTATTTTAAAAATTTTTTTTCAGTGGTTTCAAAGTTCCAGACTTATTACCATTTATTTTGCTTTTGGCCCCACGGTGGATCATCGAAAAAAATCTGTAAGGAATAGTTTTAATGATTTAAATTGATATTATGAAAAAAAAAAAATAATAATAATAAATTAAATTAAAGAAACGTCATTTACATCGGCTACAGCGGCAATTATCATCAAACTTTTTTCGCTTGCTGACAACTATCACGAAGTATAAATGATGTTAATATTGATGTCAAATGAAAGCATTTTATTAGCTTAATATTAAAATTCAGATGGCATCAAAATATTTTAAGGACTTTTTCTTAATCTCAAAAATCAAACCTACATATTTCACATTATAGTTCAAAATTTGAAATAATAAAATCAATTTTCGTTGTAAAATTTATTATCAAATAAGAAACAAGTTAAACATTCTGCTAAAATTAATTTCTAAAAAAATTTAAATCGAGCTTTTTGTAAGGAATAATATTATGAGTTCTAATGTTTATATTTTTCAAACTAAAACGGATATTCAATAAATTTTTTCAGCAAACGATCCCAAGATATGCATTTTATTACTCATAATTTTGCGAAATTTTAAACCAATATTGCTTTTTTGTTATTTTGAAATTGCACAAAAAAACAAAACTAAAAATTATTCTTTTCAGTGTATTTCGATAAATATTGAAGATTCTGTAATAATTTTGTCATGTGCTGATAATACTATAGAACAGGGGTTCTCACAAGACCTCGCTTCGCGACCCCTTTTTGAAATTGCAATGGATGCGCGACCCACTACTCTGACTAATTTAAAAATCAGAAAAAATGTAAAGATAAAGTAATTTTAAAAAATAATATTAATAATTTATTATATTATTCTCTGCACCCACAAAAGATCGAATCTCTGTATTGAGGGACAAAAGAGTGAAAAAATATTTTTAGGGCTTCGGAGCCAATAAGCGGATAAACTTTGCTGTGTTTCAACTATTTAAAATGCTTTTAAATCTGTTGATTCAAAATTAAATTCAACGAATTTCAACTCTTTTTGAAATGAAACTGGTTCTTTCTTAATATTAACATTGAAAAGACTTTCTGTCTTTAAATAATAAAGTTGCATAAGCAAATTTTCTTTATATAGCCGGGAAACTTATCGATGAAATAAAAGTTTTGTGTACTGAAAACGATTTTACTTATAAAAAGTTCTTAGTATAATAAGGAGTGCGTTCGAAAAAATCTTAACATATATAATATTTAATAACTTGGAAACGATTGATCTTAGAATTTTCATTCTTTTTTCATTTAATTGATAATTTATTATAGATCACAGAAAAATATAACTTTAGTAGTTCTAACCACTACTTATGAACTTGTGGACCATTTTTGGTAACCCTTCCGTTAGAGATTTAATAGTTGCTTTAGTCACTTTTTTGGAACAATGTGCACACACGCAGAGAAAAAATATGGTTACAGCATGATCACCACAACTATTCAATGATTATATAGCCGTTTTTCATTGATTTAAATATACTGTGTTCACCATAGCAACGTTTATGATTCTGTTTAATCGTTTAATGATTACCTGCAATCAAAATTTTAATATGGTTCACTGAATTATAATATGTATTTAAATATGTTTATATGGAATCATATTTATGAATAAATCCAATCATTTAGTCAATTCTACAACAATTTAGTTAATTACATAACCATTAATTTCATTTTACAAATTTGGTTAATTCCACAACCATTAAGCCATTAACTTTGAATACACATTTTTGTGTATCAGTCCAGTAGTTGTAATTCTCATTTAGTTTATATATGAACAAATATAAATTGACAAGTTTTGTTTTTATTCAGTATGATGAATGTACCACATATCGTGGTACAAATGAATATAAATATGAAAATATGGGATCATATATATGATAACATGGGACTATATATATGATGAAATTAGTTCATATATATGATAAAATGGAATTATATATATGATAACATGGGATTATATATATGATAAAATGGAATAATATATATGATAAAAAGGAATTATATATATGATGAAATTATTTTATATATATGATAAAATGGAATTATATATATGATGAAATTAGTTTATATATATGATAACATGGAATTATTAAATGATAAAAACATGATGAAATTGAAAGCAATACTTACTAAAAGTTATTAATAAGGTTATGAACCTTACTAATAAAACATAAATTGGAATCATAATAATGATTACGTACAAATATACTTATTGTAACCTGGAATCATATATTACAATTATAGTATGTTGCTCTTAGTTTATGGTCACAGGAACCATATTTTTTCTTTGCGTGCATATTCTTTTATAATCTTCGGTATTTCGGGACACCTTTTTTGTGCTCTTCAATTCACTTTTAACAAGAGCTCAATATCTGTCCACTGGTCTAAGATATGGCCAATTTGGAAAATTAACCTCTCTTGGTACAAAAATTGTGTTATTGTTTTGGTACCACTTTAGAGCTTTCTTACCGTAGTGACATGATACCAAATCGTGTAGGACCTATTTGGATTTTTTTGAAATTTTTTAATAATTTGTAGCACGTACATCTTTTTCGTCACTCATTTTGATGAAAATCACGACAAATCAACATGGTTATTATTAAAAATAATAACTGACGTATTTTTCCATGATAACTAGATCAAAAAAATTTTTTAATATTGATTCCGAAAAAAGTTATGAGGCTAAGCGTGTGTTAAGATTTTTTCGACCGCACTCCTTATATTCTTATAAAATAAAAGTGGAAATTCATGTGAAAAAACTATAGTTTCATCAAATTTAAGTGAACTACATATTTATCTTTTTAATTTTGTAGGAAGACCCCTCAAACGTTCGTAAAAATTAGCTTAATATGGGAAAAATATTTAAAAAATAAAATTAAAATTGATCTTCAGTTCCCTACCAGCGATTGAAAGTCACGGGTTGCCTTTATGTAAAATATTAAAAATTTGCATTGTAGTAATAGGTACTGTTGGAAATATATGATTTTCTAAATTTTTCAAAAAAATTGTTCATCGAAATGCCTTAAAAAGTCTTCTAGCGAAAGAAAATCTCACGGAAAAAAATGTTGAAATATTTTTTCCATAACCAGCATAAAATTACGAATTTTTTGATACCCATTTCGATTAAAAAATCTAAACTTTTTTTACCAAAATGTATGGGACCCATGACTCAAGCAAATTTTTACGCATCGTTTGAGGGGTCTTTCTATATCGAAATCTCGAAAAAGGATTTCCTCGGGATACTCTATTGGACAGCATTACTTTATACGTTTGATCATTGTTGTCTTTATCAAGCATAATATTTTCATCAAAGGTCCCTTCATTAGTAGTTTCTAAAAACAACTCATTTTAGAAAAAAAACTTTATGCTTGTCTTAAATTTTGATAAATTTTGTAAAAAGATTTCCATTTTTAATAGTTTCATGCTTTTATTGGAATTGTCATTTGAAGTTCTAAATAATATTTATATTGTATGCTTAAGAATATTTTCCAGGAACTCTTCGCGACCCCCCACGAATGTCCTTACGGACCCCTTGTGGGTCGCGGACCCCCATTTGAGAACCGTTGCTATAGAAGTTCTATAGAATCATATTGCTTTGATTTTGATAAAGCTAAAACTCTATTTTTAAGATTTTTTTGAAAGTTTTAAATTTAAACCTCCACAGCTTTTGCACGCATTGATAAAAATTATTAACGCGAATAGATTTAATATGCATAAATAGTCGTTAATAAAACCACAAATCAACGTTAGTGTCAGAAGAAAAAATGTTTTTACGTAAAATTTTAAAATCTTTTGATTTTCCTTATATAAGGAAAATGCCTAATTATTTTATTTAAAAGTGATTTCTTATTTATTCTATTGAGGCTTTTGTAAATTTATAATATAACAAATATAAATTGAGGTTTTTAGTTTGAGCTGACCCTGCTAATACGTTTATTAGATTGTGGGTCTATGCAGTTTTTCAACCTTGTCACTAACTTCAAGCTAATAAAATAAGTCTATAAAAAATATTAACACTATAAAATTTATGCTTAAATAACAAAAACTTCTACTGTTGTTTGTTGACATTTTTTTCATAAAATTTTACTGGGTCTACTTCCGGTCTTGTTAAATGCACATTTATCTAAGCTGACATTAACTTTTTTGTGTAGACAATTAATTAACAAAAAGCCTCACACTAAACAGAAAAAAACTTTAAAGACCTAATTGTTTAAAATATTTTTTTTTTTTTTTTTTGCAATGCTAACAAAATTTTTATTAAAAACAATTTTTAACTCAATAACTTTTTCTTTCATTGATTATTAACATATGAAAAATAAAAACAATAACAATAAAGCAGCGACGACAACTACTTGTTTTTAATGTCTAAAATTACAAATTGTCTGACAGTCTGGTTGTTAGTCTGTCCATCGGTTTATGGAAATTATTAATTATATTTTTTTTATCTGTTTAACTCTTCAGCATAAAATGCTTGTAAAATTAAAACAAGCATTTTATGCTGTAACCATGATTTTTGTTAAGGTTTGGTTGTTTATATTTAAAGTGGTTGGTTGTGTTGAGTTTTACCATCATAATTTACTAAATTACATGATCATTTGATACTTGTTACATGTAAAATTGCATGTTTTTACTAAAAGTTACGATTATTTTTGATCGTTTACCAAATGGTTTTAAATTTCATACACAGAAATAACATTTGGTAAGAAAAAATTGAAATAAAAAAGAAACTTAAATAATTTAAATAAACAACAACTTTAATAACAATTTGGTATTCTATTACAAATAAATAAAATTGCAACAATAAAAATATTTAACATGAAAAAACAAAGAAAAAAACGAATTGTAAAAATAAATAAAATGTTAAATAATTTTAATTGTATAAAAGTGTTGTGGTGAGTCGCGTTTTTTAAATTAAATTTTGCATTCTTTTGAATATTTATTTTATCGTTATTTCATTTAAATATATTTCTTTTTTTTTTGCAATTGTAATTGTATAATTTGTTTTAAAAAGGTGTTTATTTATAGTGTAATTTTTTAGTTAATTTTATGCAATTTATATATTTAATTTGTATAATAAGTGATATAGAGTGAAATTTTACAACAAAGTTGCATGTAATGACAAAGACTTATAATTTGTATGTCAATCCAATCGTATAGAAATTAATGAGGTAAGTTCAACATTTAAAATTTTTATAATTTATATTGTTTGTTTGAAATGACCTAAAATCTAGTTATAACTTCTTGTTCCGATATTTATTGTATTCAATAATGTTTCTCTTTCAGAACACACCAATGATAAAAAATTATATTTATATATAATATTGCTTAAGTTTTCTAATATAAATATTAGAAAATATTTGTGAAAATACGTTTTTAAAAACACTGAACATATTTTAACCAGCTACTTCAATATCAAAGTTGACCGTTAAAAAGTTAAACTAAAAATTATTAATACAGTTTTTAAAATTAAATAAAACAATTGTTTTATATAATATAATGAAAACTTCAACATGGTCATAAATCAATTACGATTTAAGTTAAAAAAAACTGTTTTAAAACAACAAATTTTTAAACAATAAAAAACATATTCATTGAAATGTTATGTACAAATATAAAAACCTTAAAGAACAACTACTTAAAAAACAAAAACTAAATTAAAATATCTATAAAGAAATATTTTAAAGCATCTAATCACGCAAACCTTATAAATATTTGCCACAAAATAATAACCCAGTAAACCAAATGATATCGTAATGATAACATTACGATATCATTTCGGTGATATTGAAGCCCGAAAATGATATCATTTATAATTCTAAAATGATATAGGTTGCTTTCTAAAAGGTACACTCGAAAATGATATCATAATTTTTGAAAATAACGATATTTGTAATGATATAATTAAATTTAAGCAGCGCGATAATTTAGCAATATATTGCAGAATATATACATACATATATGCTATGATTGGATCAATATATAATATTTTAAATATTTTATCGAAAATTAATAAAATAACCATAATAAACTAAAGTTCACCCAGCTCCAAATCATTTTACATGTAATACGAACTTTTGTAATCCGAAGACAATTCCCCTTTAAATCCAAGCTGATATTGGTTTCTTTATCTTATACTCGTTTATATTTTGCAATTCCACTAAATTTAGCTGTAAAAATTTAATTTCCATATAATATAACATAAAATATTCTTCTAAGGAGTGAGATCGAAAAATTCTTAACACACATTTTGCCTCATAACTTTTTTCGGAATCAATATTCAAAATTTTTTTTTGATCTAGTTATCATGGAAAAATACTTCAGTTATTATTTTTAATAACAACCATGTTAATTTGTCCTTATTTTCATCAAAATAAGTGACGAAAAAGATTTACGTCCTACAAGTTATTAAAAAATTTCAAAAAATCCAAATAGGTCTTACAAATAATTGGCCACAGAATTAATTATTAAACAGTATGAGGAGAATTTGACTATTGATGTGAAACCTATTTCGGTAAGAAAAAAGGACCACAAAGACCAGAAAATTGAAGGCATATTGAAAGGAACTCCAAACACATCTGGTAGAAAATCAGCTCAGTTTTCTCAGTGCTTCGACTATTTGGTGCGAAAATTTAAAGCTAATGGGAAAGTTGATAACATATAAAGTTCAAAAAATTCCAAACTGGAATTGTGCAAAAAAAATTACAAGCCAAAAATAGGACTCGGAATTTAAAATCAAATTTCATACAAAAATACTCAAGCTGTATAATTGACGAAGAAACGTAGGTGCTGGCAAATCTTCGCAGCTTGTGTCTCAAAAATTTTTATTGCTAATGCTCGAGGCAATGTTAGAGATAAGTTTAGGATCCAAAAGCAGCAAAAATTTCTTACAAAATTCATGGTATGACAAGCTTTTTGCAGTTGCGGCAAAACAGGAAAGTCATTTGATACATTCGGATCTATAAATACCAAAATATGCATAAAGGAATATTTGCAAAAAAGACTTCTTCTTTTCTTAAGAAAGCACAACGTATCCACATATTTTTGGACCCATTTGGTATCATGTCACTACGGTAACAAAGCTCTGGAGTGGTACCAAATCAATAACATAGTTTTAGTACCAAGAGAGGTCAATTTTCAAAATTGTCCATAGCTTAGACCAGTGGAGAGATATTGAGCTCTTATGAAAAGTGGATTCAAGAGCACAAAAAAGGTGTCCCAAAATATCGAAGATTTCAACAGAAGATGTGCACAATGTTCCAAAAAAGTGACTGAAGCAACTATCAAATCTCCAAAGAAAGGGTTTTCAAAAATGGTCCACAATTTTTAATTAGTGGTTAGAATTATAAAGATTATATATTTCTGTGATCTGTGCTAAATTATCAAATGATTAAAAAAAATACCAAAAACTCTGAGATCAACCGTTTCAAAGTTATTAAATATTATGTATGTTAAGAATTTTTCGATCTCACTCCTTAATACAAATATTTTCAATTTAATTTTATTTTCCTGAAATGTTTGAAGTTTTTTTCTAAAGAAAATATAATTTCGATATTTTATCACATAATTTTAAAATTATGAAATAATAAATGATACTGTATCGTTTCTTGGTTTGTTGGGAAATATTATAATTTAATTGAAACAGTACAATACACACTTATAGCCTGTTTCTCTATGTCGAACGAAAGCTTTCTTTCGCCTTCTAAGCGAACGAAAACTGATTTGGGTTTCTCTAACTCACTTCTATGCGAACAATGAGTCGAACGACAAGTCGAAAGAAAACGTAGGTGTTTTCATATAAAATTGGGTTTCTGTATTTCGAACGATAAGAACAAAAATGTCAAAATCAGTCACTTGCTATTTTGCTTTCGACTGGTTGAATTTTTAAAGAAAAATAGGAAAAATACTCACTAGGACATTGTAAATGTTCCTTAATCATATTTATTATTCATTTTGATGTATTTGGTATCCATAAATGATGAATTTGTGTCTTAAAAACAATTTCTAAAAAAAATCAAGAACAATTTTATTTTTTAATTATTTTAATTTTGTTTGTTTATTTCCTTGGTTGTATATACGTTAAAACAATTTAGTAGTAGTTTTAATATTTTTACGAAAAAAAATTACTCTAAAATAAAAATAAAACAAAAACAATATTAAAAGACGTAACTCCATGCGAACGAAAGCGTAGGAAATACAGAAACCCAAATTTATTCGAATTCTTTCGACTTACTTTCGTTCGCTTTGATTTTCGTTCGACATAGAGAAACAGGCTATTAGTGGTAGCTGTACTACATACATATGTATAACAAATAGTAATATTACACTGAGCTTAAAAATAATATTTTAAACAAATCAAAAAAGTTATAGTTGTCGGTAAAATCCAACCATATATCCTGCACCGTTGTGTATTTACTGCAAACTTGGGTGAAGGGTCTGATTTTAGACCTATGACCAATTGTGAAACGATACTTTTGCTAAGTGTATAATAAACCAGAAAGAAACTATAGTTGGTGAAGATCGACCATAAATGTAAAATAAAATAAACAAATACAGAAAAATGCGTTAATAATAACATCTATATGATTTTATGCCCTTTAGCGCGATGTGGGTTGATATGAGATGGTAATTTATAGACTGATTCTCATAAAATTTGGCAATGTTGTTTCTACTTATATGGAACGTATTTGTGTTGAATATGAACTTGATACTAACATTCGTATGGTATATATGCACGTTAATGTAATTTCCGGAAGTGAGGTTTATATGGGAGCTATCGTCAGTTATGGACCGATCTTCATGAAATTTGGTACAAATATTAACACTTATACAAACACTTCTTTAAAATATTACCATATGTAAGCCATTCTCCCTATTACGGGAGAACATTTGTATTGGGGGCTAGATAAAATAATGGACCGATCATAACCAATTTCAATAGGTCTTTGTGTCAAAATAACTGTTCGTGCCAAATTTCATCAAGACCTTTACATTGTTCACAAGGTTTACATGGACAGACAGACGGACGGACGAAAATCGTTAAATCGACTCAGAAAATAATGCTAAGTCGAACGGTATACTTTAAGGCGGGGGTTCTATAATTTCTGTGCGTTACAAACATCATAACAAACGCATAACACCCCAATCACCTATGGTGGTGTAGCGTATAAATATATGAATACAAATTATTATGTATATAAATTTATGATCGTTAAAGAACATTTGTATGGGACCGGCCATAATTCACAATTTCAAAAGGCTTTGTCCTTGTGCCAAAATAATTATTCGCTCCGAATTTGTTGAGGATATCTTTAAAATAGCATACTTTGTTCACAAAGTTTAATCGTAAAGACAGTCAGCCAGCTGACCAGACGGACGGACGGACATCGTTAAATCGATTCAGAAATTGATTCTGAGTCAATTAGTACTCTTTAGGATGCGATTCCGAAGATTTTTTTCTGCGCGTTGTAAACATCAGCACAATATATAGTAGTGGTGTAGGGTTTAAAAACACGAATTGTAAGGCCAAGCCACATACCAAAACAAAACATGGTGGCAGGGTTAGTACTGGGATATAGTTCAGCACAGTTGACATGTTTTTTCTTCAGAATTCAAAAATGTACAAATATTTAAAATCGGTTCATATTTGTAAAAGTTATATAGTTTCTCAAAGTGGTCAACTTTGGCCAACTGTAGAGATGCAGACTTATTACCATTTATTTTGCATTTGGCCCCACTGAGCAGCACCAATTTTTATGAGAATTGGTCCATAATTTACCATAGCTCTCATATAAGGCCCGCGTCCGGGAATCACCTTAAAGTACAGAATCCTTTATATATGTTAGTATTAAAATAAAAATATGCATTATATTTAATGCGTGTATCAGTCCACAATTGGCCACAAGTCCCATAAAAGACTTTTCCTCAAATAGCCAATGGTTGAGGGTATCCTATAATCTGGACTGACCGACTATGCCTTTTTTTTCTTTTTCATTATCTTTCTCTTTCTCTTTTTTTTTTTTTTTTTTTGATTTTTTTAATTATTTTTCTTAATGCCTTAGATACAAGGACGAGTATTGATTTAATTATACTTTTCTTTCCCTAAATGGCATTTTACAAATCAGTTAACATCAGTTTGAGCCAAATTTTGTTTTAATCGGATAAATAACACCAAAGATAAAAGGATTTTAATTTCATTAAAAAATTTAACTTTGAACCGCGATAAAAACGAAACTGCAACGAATTTGAAAATGTTGACAAACCTGAATTTTTGTTTTGACGTAATGAGTGTGTATACCAACTTTTAACAAGATCGGACCTGATAAAGTCAAAAAGTTGCGTGTTTTTGTTTGAAAAAATTTGTTTTTTTCCTATAAATTTTTTAAATTGTATTCCTGATCCTTTTATGAATTAAATATTTGAAAATAATATTATTGGAGATACAAATATAACAATTCACTTTAAATATCTGCCATTTTATTGTACCCCAAAGGCATTCAATATCAGGTGTGGGTACATAAAAAAATCAAATAAATATTCTCAATTGTTTTTTTTTTTTTTTTTAAGAATAAATTTCAACTTCTAGACTTTTGTCTGGAAGTTTTAATTTTTCTGTTGCTTTGTATTTCTTTTTTTTTTTAATGAATGAATGTTTTGGCAACATTGCCGACAACCATCAACAACTATAGAAGATCCAACAACAGCAGTACAACGGTCATAATGTTGTTTTTGTTGTTACTGGTGAATGTAACTACAAGTAATTAATTTTACCACTTACAAGCTTTTAATGACTACTTCTAAACAAAAAGCAACAACAAAACGCGAATAATGTTTAAAGTTGTTTGTATAAAGAAAAATGAACTTAAATTAATTTTCTCTTAGTATATTCTTATGCGAGTAGGATTAAACTTTTAAACACGCCTTAAGACACAAACAAGCCAAACGACAACAATTTAAAGATTTGTACTCGTATTGCAAAAATGAAAATTCTTAAAAATAAATGAATGTATAAAATATGTCGACTTAAACTGGAGGATGAGTAATAAAAGCTACAAGGATATAATAAAGTATCTTAGTAAGACATTTTTATAAAACTTAAAGATTTCTCTGTTAAAAGAAACCAACAATAATATTCAATTTAGATTTATATATTTTAACCTATTGCTGATTTAAATAGGCATCGAAACAAACAATTTTCGCTAAAGTATGTTACATAAAATAAAAAATATGTATATCAAATTTTCAGTGGCTTTTTCCATGAAAATAATTGAGCATAGACATGGCGTAAATAAATTTTTTCTAGATGTTTGCTTATGCTTTTCTAATTATTTGGTACAATTTCCAAAGAACAAACATTATAGCTCACCTTTTTGTATGAATTATTTATTGCCACATTCTGTATAAAATGGGTGAAATGCTTGCCTGGTTAAATTATACCAAAATACAGTCATCGTGATTTGAAATCTCTTTAAAAAGAAAAAAAAGAAAAACGAAATATATTTTCTACAAAATATTTTAAATCGACTGAATGATTTTGATTGTTAGACCCAGCAACACGACTTGACATGGCGGAATACATATAAATACAAACGTAAGAATCAACTAAGGAGTGGATACTTCACTCCATGGCAAATGTGAACAAATGCAAACATGAGTTAAAACGTTTGATTTTTAATGCTCTACGATTTGTTGTAGCAACAACATCTTGTGGTTTTGTTATAAATAATTTCATAAACATTTTACAGTGTAATTGTAGCCATAAATGTATTTAACGATTAATGGTCTCTCTACTCCAAAACCAAATAAAACTAAAACACGTTGTTTTATATTATAGCTGTTGTTATTGTTGTTGTTGATTTCTTTTGTTTTAAACTTAGTCTTTGAGACTGTTTGCGGTTTATTATTTCTATTTTGGCCAAAAATGGTGAAAAAAAAGAACAGACCACACGCACGCACATTGAAAAAGTATAATGAAATTAAATTAAATGAAATTAAACTTTAACAAAAATATATGACTGACTACAATAACAGACTGTGTCGACTGTGTTTGGAACAAACGCCCCAAGGATCTATTAACATGACTTGATGAAATGTCTAAAACTTTATAACTTAAGTATTATAAAAGGGGAGTAGTATAAATGTAGTTTGCTTTCTTCTTAGTGTAGACTTTAAAGAGTGTATAGGGTTCATTAAAAATTTGGATTCGGAAAAGAGTGGTCAAACAAATGACAAATACATTTTAATAAAATTTTATTTTCTAGACCCTCGGTCTTTCAAAGTATAATAAATAGATTTTAGCCCCTTAAAGGAACATCTCTACCAGTGTGTTATATACATACAAACAGGAATTATTGTTTAATTTATATCAATTTGATTGCTATAAAGTAATGCAGAGGGCAATGGATACTCAGTACTTAAAGATTCGGTATTATTAAGTTTTTATATCCACCATCAAAAAAAAATGGGGGGGTATATTGACTTTGTCATTCCGTGTGTAAAATGTCGAAGGAATCATCTAAGCCCCCACAAAGTATATATTTTCTGGATCCTGGTTAGATTCTGAGTCAATCTAACTATGTTCGTCCGTCTGTCTGTCTGTTGAAAGCAGGATAGGGCTCGAACAGTGCAACGTAGGAGGACGAAATTTGGCACAAATATTTATTTGTTTGGTATTGAAAATGGGCAAAATCGGTTAATAAAGAAAAAAGTTATGGGCTAAAAACTACAAACACAGGGTGTCCGTTTCATACTTTTCTGCTGATATTTCTTCAATAAAAGCATTTACGACAACGAAATTTTGTACATATAGTTCGGGGGTCAATATAAACTCGAAAACCAAAAATGGGCGTGGTCCGCCCATTTTACCGCCCACCTGTGTTCAAATAGTTTTAAGGACCAATGTAAACTCGTAAACAAAAAATCGGCGTGGTCCGCCCACTTTACCGCCCCCTCCCATATAACGCAAAATTTGAAAAAGTTGATGGTGGGTATATAGATTCGGTCGGGCCGAATATAACATTCGCGCTTGTTTTTTTATATCATCATGGGAAATAATGTTATTTATATTTAAGAAAATTAAAAACCATATGGAAGACGAATGTTAACAAGTTGTAGTTAATTGTCTGGCAGTTCATTGATCATCCCGAGGAAGATAAGACGAAAATAAATATTTTTAGCAAAGAACACAATCTCTCAGTCGTGGTTTTCACGGCAATTGAAGTTGCAGAAGTCATCAAATTCGATTCGCTCAGACAACATCTCCATGCCGATGTTAAAACAACTTGAGCGGGAAATCGAGTACTTGATGTGGTTTTTAACCTATTTATCAGGAACTTAATAATATTTGGTGCTGGGAAAATGGATCGATTGACCCCAATTTATAACGTGGGACGAACGCGTTGTAGGGATCATCTTACATGCTGATGTCTCTTCTGTTACCAACTAAGAATACACAAGTACCAACAACTCATTACCCATACCATTGCGCTTGCCACATCCTCTCAGACATGTCACATCGCGAATGGTAAAAGACCATGAACTTCGGGTGGGGATCAATATTATGGCCCCTAGATAGCTCTATAACGGAGCACATATTCTAAGATTACATTGTGCGATTCGTAAAATCTACATAGCTTTGTTCCAACGTTACTCAACTTTGGCACAAATGAGGATTTCGTCATTTCCGCCTGGAAGATAGAAGGGTATTTACCCAAAGGTGGAGTCCTTTGAAAATTTGGGTCCAAGATATCCGTCCTAGTGTCACTATTTATCTGTTTGGGGCCGTCAATGAACTAGACGTGATCGGATTTTGTATTCCACCATTTTGATTAGACCACTGGTGCCTTTCAGGTTTGAGGACATGGGATTTCCTTTGGAACATAGGGAAGGGCAGCATAAAATTTAATTTTTTCTTCAAAAATATTTTGAATTTAATTTGTACGAGAATTAAGCTCAGCTTGTATTATTTTTTAAGCTTATCACTGTAAAATTGTAAAAAAAAATTCGAAAAAAATTTAAATTGTGAAAAAATTACCTTTTTTTATGATGTACCATATACCACGTTTATAAGGAAATAAAGGAGGTACTACCGGCCAAGTAACATAATGTTTTATTTCGCAGATATAATCTTAGGAGACTTCTAAACTGTAACATTACAGAGTTTAAGACTCCACCGAAGTATGCCAGGAATGACATTCGTATACACGAAAAGAACATTCATAGATATATTAATGATCCTTTAGATCATAGCTCGTGTATGACAGCCTTATATGTAGGCGTAGCCCCCCATCGCACTGTTGCAAATTATCTCATGAGAAGTTCCTGACTAAATTTAACTTCACTTCCTTTTGTCTAATGGCATTATGGGCTCACCCAGAAGAAGTAACACAATTTCTAGGATTTGAACATATATTCAATCCTTATTTCATAGCTAACCTCTGTCACTAATTAATTGAAATTTGAATTAATTAAAGTGTACTGTCTGGAAAAAAATATATATTTTGGAATAATTCTAATCAGCTTTATATAAAAGTTCATGAAATCGTTTAAGTTTTGAGTGTGGATCCCAAAAATTCCAAAAATTCTTGACCAAAAATATATAAATAGATACAAACAATTTTAAGATTTTAGTAAAGAATTCCCACAGTTCTCAAAAAATCTACGAAAATTTCAAAAATTTAATTTTTCGGTATATTATTCAAAACGGTCCATATTCATTGTATGTCTTGGAACAAATGATTTATAACACATAAAAGTTTCTGAAACTAAAATCCGTGGTTCTATATCAGTTTTGGAATTTTTATAAATCGATAGAAGGCGAAGTTTTTATATAAATTTGTTCAAATTCAAAAAAATCTAGATTTAATACGACTTATTTTCTTTTTCTTTCTCTTCGTTTAGGCTAAATTTTCCATATTCATTTTTCAATATTTGCCTGCACCTCAACTTGGATTTTACATCACGAACACCAAAGAAATATTTATAAGCAAAAATATATTTAGTGTAATAATGCATTTTCACCTTTTTAAAGCCAAAACACATAAGAAACGAATTAAACCAGAAAAATTGAAATTATGCCAATAATGCTATAAAATCATATAAATGTGAAACACTCTCTAGAACATGTTTTTAAATGGTTTTCTTATGCGTTTTTTGCTTTTCTTCCTTATTTTTCACTTTATGAGGCAGCGTCATAAAAATTAAATGTATTTCGGTGTAAAAAAAGTTTAATGTTAAATAATTTTAAGGTAATATAATATAAATAGTTTTAAAAGGTTTTATTTAACGTAATTTTTATAATAATTTCGCTAATTAAGGTGAATTAAATATCAAATTCATTAAAGCAAATAATAAGGAATAGAAATAAAAAAAAAGTGGGTAAGATATTTAATTATGCAAATACATACATACATGTTTGTTTGCTGGCTCCAGATCATGTATCATATCATTAGTTTTTTTTGTTAACATCGCACATTGGGGTAAAATGTGTCAAAAGTGGCGCTTAATTGCATTTTGAAATTTTGTAATAAAGTTGGGTATCGAATAAAAATTGATAGATATTGATAAATAATTTTATTTATCAATATCAATTAAAATCTTTAAGCTAATTCGTGCGGTTTTCTTATAAGAAGCTGTCAAAGTTATGAATTTTTTTTTTACATTTTTGAAAAAAGTAAAAAATTAAATTTTCATCAGTTTTCAGTGTATTTATTTTAAATAAAAAGTCTTTTAAGGTAAAAATTTAAAATGAAACCATCAACTTCAGATATTTAAAAGTACTTTTCTCCAAGCATTTGTAAATTCTATTTTGTCCTTATATTTTTGTTATTTTTTGGAAAACTGTTCTAAAATACACTAATTTTAAAATTTCATGAAATGCAACTTAAAATGTTACAGGAAGTTTGTTCTGAAAATTTTCTGAAAAATAGTATATATTAAAATTAAAATTATGAAAAAAAATCGTGCGCATGTATAGCCCGATTTGAGAAAATAATAGTTTTTCAAAAAAACTCCAGTAGATTTCATACAAAAAAAAAAAAAAAAAAACAGCTTAAGTGCAGACATTTTCTTTGCTTTAGCAAACATTAAACAGTGGGAAAGAATGTAACTTCTAATTGCCTGATTGGATTTGCATGAAATTTCACACAGGCATAACAGAGAAGAGCAGCATTTTCAGTTTCGAAGTAGGATCCAATTTACGCTTCGGCAGCGGAACTATGGGGGTTCAAAATAGGGTACTAGTGTCATGGAAAATGATTAACCACTAGCGAATTTTTGTTGCTTACCCGTTTTTCAAGATTTTTATACCACCTTAAAGTCCTTGATAAATCCTTTAGAAAACATGCTTGCATATACTACTTATCTATATATATAAAAGAGTAACGTGACTGACTGAATGACTGACTGACTTTTTCATCATCCCACAGCCCAAACGGCTGAAGCTAGAGAGACGAAATTTGGAACGTAGGTAGGTCTCCCACCATATAGATCCACTATGACGGGATTTTTGGAAATTTGAATGTTTAGGGGGTAAAAAAGGGTAAAAACTGGTAAAATCGGTATCTTTATATCTCCCAAACTAATAGAGATACAAAAAAAGTTGAATAGTTATCGTTATTCATTTAAAAAATAATTGGACAGGTGTACGGTACTTTTTTGAAAGTCTGCCGTTTTAGGGAGAAAACGGGTAAAAACTGTATTTTGGTACTTTTTTGGCACCATATGTATCTTTGAAACCAATCAACATACAGATAAAATTTATATCGTATTCATAACTTATCAAAAAATGAGAAACACAAATTTGGTACTTTTTAGAAATTCAAACGTTTAAGGGGTAAAAATCGTACCTATTTTTGGTACTTTTTTCATAAAACCTTTTTTTATATTTATTGAAATATTCATATGATATGGGATACCACTACAATTTAGAAATTTATTGGAATACAATTTTTGATACTTCGATGGGTGAAAAAAAGTACCAAAAAAGGGGTAAATTACGTTTTATTCAAACTTAATAATGAATTTTTAATTACATTAAACATAGAAACATGAAATTAAGAAAATGTAGATAGGAATTCACAAGAGTGGAATTTGTGGTACTTAAAGATACGTGGTCCTGTGGGTAAGAATTCAAGAGGACTTTTTTCTTCCTCTATTGGTACTTTTTTCCTAGAAACATGAAAATAAATACGCATAGTCCGATGTTGTAAAGAATTCACAAGGGGGACTTTGTGGTACTTTTTCGTTCTTCTAATGGTACTTTTTGAATTATCTATAATTATGAACCTAGAAACATGAAATTAGGGATATGTGGTCCTTAGTTAATGAGAATCCATAAGAGGGGACGTTGTGGTACTTTTTTGCTATTTTAATGGTACTTTTTGAATTTTCTATTATATTTAACCTAGAAATATGAAATTAAGGATATGAAGTAAATGAGAATCCATAAGAGAGAACTTTGTGGTACTTTTTCGTTCTTCTAATGGTACTTTTTGATTTTTTATAATATATAACACAGAAACATAAAATTAAAGATATTTGGTCCTAAATGAATGAGAATTCATTAGAGGGGACTTTGTGGTACTTTTTTGTTCTTCTAATGGTACTTTTTGAATTTTCTATAATATTTAACCCAGAAACATGAAAATAAAGATATGTGGCCTTAAATGAATAAGAATCCATAAGAGAGGTTTTTGTGGTACTTTTTTGATCTGCAAGGGTACTTTTTTAATTTTCGGTAATATTTAACCTAGAAACATGAAATTAAGGATATGTGGTCCTAAATGAATGAGAATTCATTAGAAGGGACTTTGTGGTACTTTTTTTGTTCTTCTAATAGTACTTTTTTTAATTTTCGGTAATATTTAACCTAGAAACATGAAATAAGGATATGTGGTCCTAAATGAATGGGAATCCATAAGAAGGGACTTTGTGGTACTTTTTTGTTCTTCCAACGGTACTTTTTTAATTTTCTATAATTCTGAATCTAGAAACATGAAATTAAAGATATGTGGTCCTAAATAAATTAGAATCCATAAGAAGGGACTTTGTGGTATCTTTTTTCGATTTTCTAATAGTAAATCCTGAATGTTCTGAAATTTTCATCCTTAGAAACAAAAAATTGAAAATGTAAGGTCCTAAGTGAATCAGAAACCTTTAAATGGATTTTGTTGTCCTTTTTCTTTATTCTAATATACTTTTTCGTAATTCTGATATTTATTTTTCATTATTCTAAGATTATAAACCTGAAATTAAAGAGATATTGTTATTTATGGATGACATAACACCATTATTAAAAATGTTCCCAAGGGAGTTAAGAATCTTAGTTTAAATTTATTATATAGTATAGTTTTTATAAAAAATTTTCGCCGACGAAGTAGCGGGTTTACAGCTCGTCTTATATATTTTTTTTAGTTATATACATTTGAAATTTCAAAAATCTCAATTTTACAAGATCTTGGTTAAGATTTTTCAACTGCTTTTATTACATTTTATATAGTTGGTTAAAAAATAAAATTATCTATTGAACAAAGAAAATTTTGAGTCATTATCATTATTGAGTCAAAAGTTAAACTATTTTGAATTTGAAAGTTTGGAAAAATTTACAAACAGACAGACAGATGGACGAAAATTAGAATTCACTCAAAAATTCTTAAAATTCAAAAAATATTTTTATCCACTTCTCGATTAATATGAAAACCAAATGAAGATATCAAAATTTTGATATCATCTTTCCCTGAATTAAGTGGAATTTTCGACCCATTTAACTCAAATGTATAGGTGGACGGACATTGCCATTCTACCAAAAAATATTTTAGAATTCTAAAAATGATTTTTTTTGCTAACTAATAAATAGTAAAAATTGAACATGGTCATACAAATTTAAATATTACCTCTTCCTGAATTAAGCGCAATTTTCGTCACATTTAACCCAAATGTATAGACGAACATTTCTATTCAGCCAAAAAACATTTTATAACTCTATAAATACATTTTTTTTTTTTTACTTATTAATAAATAGAAAAATTAAACGTGATCATTAAAGTGTTAATATCACCGTTTCCTGAATTATGCATAATTTTCGACCCATTTAACTCTAATGTATAGACGGACGGACAGACTTTACTGTTCTGCTAAAAAAAATCTTAAATTTCTAAAATCGAATTTTTTTAACTAATAATCAATAAAAAATAAAACCTGATCATTAAAATATTGATATCACCTTTCCCTGAATTAAGCGCCATGTTCGATCCCTTTTACCCCAATGTGCATCGTTTAAGCTTTTTTTACACATACAAACATACTTACTTTTTAATTAAATAATACCTATAAATTATCTGTTTAAGTACAAGTTATTAAAATATATAAAATAAAAATCTTAATTCTCTTAAACTTGTAGCTGCCAATAATGTCAATAACTTAAATAAACAACTTTACAAAAGTCTTATATAAAATTATAGACATAGGTATTTATTTTTAATTAAAATAAATTATCATACATTGAATAAACACGATATTTAATCTAATGCATCTGTAGTAAACACATACTTACTTTAAACTAAGTTTCATTACAAATTACTACAATTAAACTAGTTAATAAGCGGAAGATCTTAACAAGAAAAAATGCCATAAATCGATTTTATTTAATTATGGTATTAAAATAGTCTATCGAACAAATACTTGTATTAAAACAGCTATTATCGCGTTAAAGGTTTTATTATTTAATGTGTTATACTGTTAATTTTGTAATCGTTATAACAGCATTATTATGACAGAATATCTAAACATTGTTATTAATAGCAGGTAACAAAGAAAATTAAATTAATTCATGATAAAATAATATTACAATTATAACAATTTAAACGATGATTTATGATTATGTTATTTTGTTGCAAAAATATAGAAAACATGAACAAAAAATTTTAATCTTAATTTTTAGACAGAAAATAAAAAAAATATCAAATTGCTTTTTAATAAAATTATTAAATTACTTTATATTATAATTTAATTATATTATTATACCTTTCACCACAGATGTCCGCCCGTCCGTGTGTCCGTCGGTTAAAATGGCGTTTATGAAGCCCACCGACAAATGCCATATATTATATATATATCAAACGGTCGGAAATTCTTTTGAAAATTTTGCTATTGAAATTCAGCAAGATCGGTTCATAAATAGAGGAGATATGTCTAAAAAACATTTTTTTTTTTTTGTTATTTTTTGGCTTAAAAATGCTGTAAATGGTGTTTATAAAGCTTTCCGATAACATAGTTACATGATATATGTATCAAATGATCAGAAATTTTTTCTAAAACTTTTCTATTGAATTAAAAAGAAATCGGTTCAAAGATGGCCGAGATATTTTCTGAATCCTCTATAAGCTATTGACTTCGTTTTTCCGACAAAAGATCAGACATTTTTTTCTGAATTTTAGTGTAGAAGAAATGAACACTATCGGCCCATTATTAACCGAGATACTGGCCAAAATATATTTTTTACCGATTTTCAATCTTATATAAGTTACGGACTTAGTTCTTATATAGATCGGTTACAAATATTTTTCTTGAATTTCGTGTTTTTGAATCCACCAAATCGGTTAATAAACAACCGAGTAATTGGCAAATCTTATTTTATTTATTTCATGCGCGTTTCCCTTATAGTTGTTGTTTTCATGGGTGCTGAAAAATAACAACAACAATGAACTATGGCATATAGTATCATTTTTTTAAATTTTTTGAAGGAACTATACAACCTAGAGGCTTCGTTCTTTCACTGAAAATTCGGATTTTTTTTATTTTTGTGTTAAAAAAGTGAACTAAGTCGGTACGGTACCGAGTTATAGGACAAAATGCGTTATTACGATTTTTGCAGGTACTATTTATTATATATTTACTATTTATGGACTTGGCACAGATCTATCACAAACATTTTTTTCGAGTTTCGTTTTTTTAAATCAGTTAAATCAGTCCATAAATTTTCACGATACCGTTTTTTAATTTAATATTGTCTTTGAATTATTACATTCAAACTATTTAATTTATTATTTATTGTATCTCCATTAGTTTAGGAGATATAAGGTTACCGATTTTACCCGTTTCTACCCTTTTTTACCTCCTAAACATTCACTCAGTCATTACTCTTTTATATATATAGATAAAACAAAATCTAATTCCATCTCAACAATGGTGAAGGGTATATAGGATTCGGCACAGCGGAATATAACGCTTTTACTTGTTTATTAATATAATTGTTTTTGTAATTGGTTAATTTTTTTTAATAAATTGACAGCTCTAATAAAATATAAAGAAAAATCAAAAATTGTTTTATAAAAATATAGAAACAAAATAAATTAAAGTAAATTTCCAAAAATTTTCAGCACATTATATCTATTTAAGAAAAAGCAGTAATAATAAATTCAATTATTCTAGCTATTAATATTATTATTTTGATGATTATAGCAAAATCAATTAAAAATTAATTAATATAAGCAATTTCGTAATTGAAGTTAATTTTTACTATTTTCTGTGTTAGTTAGTTGTTTACATAAAATAAAAATATGGCTGACGGAAATGAAAGGTCGTGTATTTTATTTCTTTAATTTGTTTGTTATTTTTAAAACAACACATAAAAAAATAAAAATTACCAAATTGCTTATATTAATTAATTTTTGTTTGATTTTGCTCCAGCCATTAAAATGATAATATTAATAACTAGAATATTTGATTTTATTATTTTTGCTTTTTCTTTAATAGATATAATTAGCTGACACTTTTTTTAATTGACTTCAATTTATTTTATTTCTATATTTTTGCCGACAAATCTTTCATTTTTATTTTTATTTATATTTTATTAAAAAATTGTAAACCTAATATAAAATTAATAATATTAATAAATAATATAATTAAATTCGAATATAAAGTTAGTTAATAATTTTATTAAAAAATAATTTTAAATATTTTTTCTGTGTTAATAATGAAATAAATATTTTTTCATAATAACTTTTAAAGTCACAAATTCTTAGATAATTACAAGCTAAACTAATTTAAGTAATGACTAACTAGGATTTTTAATGTTTTTTTTTTTTTTTTTTTTTTCAACAAGCGAATTTTTTAGATAAATTTTTTGGATTTTGTGAATAGGTAAACATTATTAATTTAATAAAACAACAAGATGAATTTTCGATTCGTATAAAATTTTATTTTTTCTCAGAATATCTCCATAATTGTTGACTGTTAAAAGCGAAACTAGTTTTTTTTTTTAATGGAACTTGAACAGAAAACACCAAAACACATATCGAGAGCTTATATTCAAAACGAGCCATATGCAAAACCCCAATTGTTCAGGAGAACATAAAAACTCTTTATTATTATCTTATTTTTCAACATTTGTTATTAATATTACGTCTACTAAACCACACACTGAAAAATAAATTTTCTAACCCCATTTTTTGTTTTGTCTTAAAAAATATATATTGTTTGTAGATAGCCGAAAAACAAAAAGTGAAAAACATAGTGTTAGAATTAACTTTTGGCTCCAAAATTAACACCATATAAAAAGAACAGAAAACTAAAGAGTCTGACGCAAAAAAATTATTTTTGGAAATCTGCATGAGGCCCATTTTGAATACATCTCTGGAAGAAAAGTGTCACAAAAAGTTTTTTGTTTTAAATTTTTATCAGAAAAAATTAAAGGAAATCTAGCCTGAAGACGTATAAAGTACAAAAAAATCCTAATAGAAACGCAAAACAATAATTTGAAGGTAAAAAAATAACGTGAAAGTTTTTCAGACGAATTTTTTCATAATTATGATTAGTGTATAATAGACTATGAATCGTTCGTACAGGCTAACTTTTTTTAACTTCCTGGATTTGGAAACCGATATACATTTGAGGGAAAGAATCACTTCATTCATAAAATTGGTTTCATTAACAGAGAAATATACGCGAATGAGTGGTTTTGGAAATGGCAGTGTGTATCCGTTTTTTTTCTGGCCTGTTCTCGCTTCTTCTTATTACAGCAACAAAGCAATGCAGTGGTAAAAAATAAATTGTTAGTGTTTGTACCGAAAGAGGCTAATCCATCAAATTGCCTGAAACTCCGTGCAATTGAAAGATTTTGGGCTATAATAAAAAATAATTTAAAGGACTAAAAATGAAAATAGACGGCGTCCAGCAGCGGATTTCATATATATTTTGTTTTTGTTTCTTTATATTTTTTGTGTTTTGCAACAACAAAACTACATACATAAAAAAATATTTATCTTCATCTCTTAAATTCTTTCTTATATAAATTTAATGTAAACCTGTGTGATTTATTTAGCAACAACGGCAACACTGACGGAGAGGGAGAGTGAGAAAATGAGAGCTTTTGAGAATCCGTTGTAAAATTAAAATAGATTTTAGAGCCCAAACACAACCAAACGGATTTCAACGTTGTTTTCCGCTCTAAGAGAGAAATGAAAATTAAATGAAGACGGAATCCAGCAGCGGATTTCATATATATTTTGTTTTTGTTTCTTTATATTTTTTGTGTTTGGCAACAAAAAAACTACATATATAAAAAAATATTTATCTTTCTCTCTTAAATTCCATACATAAAAAATAAAAGGCAAATCTATCTATCTCTTTCTTTCTTATATAAATTTAATGTAAACCTATGTGATTCATTTTGCAACAACGGCAACACTGACAGAGAGGGAGAGTGAGAAAATGAGATCTTTTGAGAATCCGTTGTGAAATGAAAATAGATTTTAATATTCAGCGGATTCCGCTGTGTTGTTTTAGTTGCCAAATCTTCATATAAAAAAAATAATCCGCTAGGTTGTGTTTGGGCTCTAAGGCATTTTTGAGTGTTGAATCTCTATTCCGGGGGGACATTTGTATTAAAAATTGCGACCTGTACATTGTGCACAATGTTTACATGGACAGCTAGCCGTCCAGCCAGCCAGACAGAAGGACGAACATCGTCAGATCGATTTAAAAAGTGATTCTGAGTCGATTTGTATACTTTAAGGTAGATATTGGATAACTTTTTCTATGCGTTACAAGCACCAGCCCAAACGTATAATACATAAACTACCTATGGTGGTGTAGGGTATAAAGACCTTTGCAACTTTTGTGGGCAGGGGAGCGCCATATAAAAACCTTTGGTGTATAATAATTTATCATTTGAATGTTTAGAAATTTTCATTAAGAATTGTAAGATTGGGATTCCATCTAAATTAATTTCTTTTTTTTTAATTCAATTAAAGACATAATGTGTTTTTTAAGTTTTATCTAAAAATTTGACTTTATAAATTCTTATAGTGTATATATTTCCAATTTTCCAGGAATATACGCTGCGCGCATTGCATATTCATTTAATATTTAAGAGAAAATTTTATAAAAGTATATTTTTTCCTTGCGTGAAGGAGTACTTGCTTTATAATAATTTTCGTTGGTATAATCTTAGAATATAGTACAACAATTAATTTATTTGACATTTGTGTTATTTTTTTATACCCAACACCACCATAGATGGGGAGGGTATTATGGGTTTGTGCTAATGTTTGTAACACCCAAAAATATTGGTCTAAGACCCACCTTAATTTATACGAATCGGCTCAGAAGCACTTTCTGAGTCGATTTGACGATGTCCGTCCGTCCGTCCGACTGTCAGTCCGTCCATGTAAACTTTGTAATCAAACTACAGGTCGCAGTTTTGAACAAAAATTAATGAAATTTGGTACAAAGGTTTCTTACAGTCCAGAGACAAAGCCTATTGAAATTGGTTATGATCGGTCCATTATTTCACCTAGTCCTCATACAAATGTACTCCCGGATATAGCAATATTTTAATAAAAGTTAGCACTTTCTGAGTCGATTTAACGATGTCCGTCCGTCCATGTAAACCCTGTAATAAAACTACAGGTCGCAATTTTGAACCAAAATGTATGAAATTTGGTACACAGGTTTGGTCCAGGGACGAAGCCTATTAAAATTGGTTATGATCGACCCATTATTTCACCTAGCCCCCATACAAATGTCCTCCCGGAAAAGGGTTTAACGATCATATATCCCTTAAATATAGCAATATTTTAATGAAATTTGGCACATATAAGTCCCATATATGTCCAAATAAGTGTGGCGATTTTTAAAAAGATCGGTCCATAATTATCCATAGTTCCCATATAAACCCCTTTTCAGAAAATCACTTAACGGGCATAAATCCCATTAAAATGTTAGTATCAAGTTAATATTCGACACTAATAAGTTTTATATGAACATAAATGATAGTGCCAAATTTTATAAGAGCTTTTGAGAAAAGATTGGTCCATAATTTACCATAGCTCCCATATAAGGCCCCATTTCGGGAATCACCCAAAAGTGAATAAATTCATGCAAATGTCAGCATCAACGTAATATTCTGAATTCGTATGTTTTATTTTACATTTATGAGTATAGGTCCACATTTGACTCCAAGTCTAATAAAGGACCCCTCCCCGAATTATAATGTACACAATGGTGTAGGGTATCATATGGTTGGGCTTGACCGACTATATCTTTTTCTCTCGTTTTGAACTATATAAGACACTTACATACATATATTTAATAAAAATATCTTTATACCCTACACCACCACAGATGGGGAGGGCATTATGCGCTTGTGCTAATGTTTGTAACACCCAAAAATATTGGTCTAAGACGCACCTTAATTTATACCAATCGGCCTAGAAGCACTTTCTGAGTCGATTTAACGATGTTTGTCCGTCCGTCCGACTGTCTGTCTATCCGTCCATGTAAACCTTGTAATCAAACTGCAGGTCGCAGTTTTGAACAAAAATTAATGAAATTTGGTACAAAGGTTTCTTACAGTCCAGAGACAGCCTATTGAAATTGGTTATGATCGGTCCATTATTTCACTTAGCCCTCATACAAATGTACTCCCGGAAAAGGGTTTTAATATAGCAATATTTTAATAAAATTTGGCACATATAAGTGTGCCGATTTTTAAAAAGATCGGTCCATAATTGACCATAGCTCCCATACAAACCCCTTTTCAGAAAATCACTTTAACGGGAATAAATCCTATTAAAATGTTGATATCAAGTTAATATTCGACACAAATTAGTTGTATATAAACATAAATATTAGTGCCAAATTTTACAAATATCGGTACATAATTTACCATAGCTCCCATATAAGACCCTCTTTCGGGAATCAGCTAAAAGAGAATGTAAGAGTTTTTAGCAATTGATCACTATATGACAATATTGAATGACACCGATTAGATATATCTTAAAAGTTTTAATATTAATTTGTATTAAAGCGCAATTATTGTAAACAATAATTTTATCAGTAGTATTTAAATATTAAACAATAATAAAAACAATAAATCATTATTAAAATTAATCGATATTTTATAAAGGAAATCATAGATTTAAAAGCTCTCTCTTAATTTGAAACAAAGTATTTTTACTATTTAAAACAAATACAAATTGAACCCATTGTTCATAAATAGGTACGACAAAGTAAATATAAATTTCAAACGCTCGCCAACTACTTTTAACGCTTCTCTCTAATCATTATCTTAAAATATTCACTAAGTTTGATTAACAGTAGAACAAGGTGTGTTGTTCAAATCATTTATAAAAAAAAAAATAAAAAGGTAGCAGTAGAAGTTGTTTTTTTTTTATAACTTATTTGCTATTGTGTCGATTGGAGAATGAAATTAATTTTGTCGCATGTTTTACTTCATTACAAATCGAACTTAAATGTCTGTTTAACAATTAGTTACATTTTTTCTTAGATAAAAAACAAATGTTTACTTTGACAAGGTGTAGGTGGCATTTTTTTATTTTCTACAAAAGAAAATAAAACAAACTTTAACAGCAGCAACTTGGTAAGAGGAAGCCGTTATTTAGTTAGTTTGTTGACTATTTTATTTGATTTGAACAAATAGAAAATTCATTTTAACAAGAAAGTAGGTGGAGTATTGGAGAAATGTTAACAATTATAACTAATAGAATACAAAAGCTACATTTAGAAAATGACATTAACTAGTATACAGGCATTGGCCAAATGAAGATGAATAGAAGGAATTTTAGATTTTATAATGATGTGAAATTTAATAGCTTGAGAAAACAATATTTTTGGAATAGATTTAATTGCCTCTGACTTATTATAAAAATCAAAATAACAATTCTTTTATTTTAAATTTTAATATATTGTACTAACCAAGTCAGTTTTCTAAGTTTTATTTGAATTAGTTAAAAGCCATTCCAAGACTATGCCAGATATTATTTTGAAATTGCTAATATAGCTTGTAATTAGCTTGTAGTGATTCGTTGCGATGGAAATTTCTGTATATATTTTGCTAAAAGCGTCTTTATGGAATAACATTCCCTTTAAATTTCCCCTGACCAATGCTACTGTAATAAATCATTACACTATTTAAGTTGTCAAATATTTTCGAACGGTTAACTAAGAATAAAACCCACTTATTGCAGCCAACCATAAATTAATCTGCAATTGCATTGTAATTATATAAACATTATTAAAACATTCCAATGGATCACTTGTTAATGTTAAAAATAGTTCACCCACATTATCTATTGCGTCTACATAGTTTTGAAATAAATTAATTTTAATTGTTAATAATTTTTAATTAAAATGTCATTTAATAAAGTGTTGCATTATTGTTCATTCAATGTCTATGCATATGTATGTGTGTGTGTGTGAGCCTACTTATTTAAATAGTAATAATATTGTCTTAATTTATAATAGCAACAACTATAGCAAATAGTAACGAGAGAAAAAGATATAGTCGGTCAAGCCCGACCATATGATACCCTACACCATTGTGAACAATATAATTAGGGGAGGGGTCTTTTATTAGACTTGGAGCCAAATGTGGACCGATACTCATATTAAGTGTAAAATAAAACATACGAATACAGAATATTGCGTCGATACTAACATTTATATGAATTCATTCACTTTTGGGTGATTCCCGAAAGAGGGCTTATATGGGAGCTATGGTAAATTATGGACCGATCTTTATTAAATTTGACACTATTATTTATGTGTATATAAAACTTAATTGTGTCGAATATTAACGTGATGCTAACATTTTAATGGGATTTATGCCCGTTAAAGTGATTTTCTGTAAAGGGGTTTATATGGGAGCTATGGTCAATTATGGACTGAACTTTCTGAAAATCAGATCACAGATTAAAGCTTATATGAAACTAATATGTACCAAATTTCACTAAAATATTGCTATATTTAAGAGATTAATGATCGTTAAACCCTTTTCCAGGCGGACATTTGTTTGGGGGCTAGGTGAAATAATGGACCGATCATTACCAATTTCAATAGGCTTCGTCCTTCTGTAGGAAAACTGTGTGCCAATTTTAATTAATTTTTGTTCAAAATTGCGACCTGTAGTTTGATTAAATCGACTCAGAAAGTGATTCTAAGCCGATTGGTATAAATTAAGGTGGGTCTTAGACCAAATATTTTTGGGTGTTACAAACATCATCACAAACGCATAATACCCTCCCCACCTATGGTGGTGTAGGGTATAATTACAACAAAAATATCAAGAATCGTGGATTAAATTATTTGCAATTTTACAATTTGCTTTATAGCATTAACACCCATTATTTGCCTTCTTTCCCGTCATTAGGCGCATTTTGAAAATATTTTTTGTATTTTAGCTCATAAATTAAACATTTTTGTATTAATGACTATGACTGCTAACGCAGACGGAAAGACAGACAGACGGACGGACATATCAAACCTTACACTTGCTAGCACTTGTTTATTTTTAATACTGAAAATATTTACATATGTTTTATAGCTTTTTTTTTTTTTCTTTTTTGCATTTAATTTTATTTACACACAATGTTTATTTGTTTTTTTATTTTTTTGTATTTTAATTATTAGGCGTTCATATGTAGATGAGCTGGAGGTCGTAATTTAATTTAATTAAATGTCTAACAATTGCTACAATGTAATAAAACATTACAAGTGTGAAAATATGCATTTGAGATTATAGAGCTGTTAGAAGTTCGTTGCAGTGTAAAAGGTTTTAGTAAGATTTATACTTAATCTGATATTAAAAGAAATATTTAGGATCTATTAAACTTTAATCATTTGATTTACGTTATAGCAACAATGTGTGACTGAAATATTAAATTAAAGAATCAAGCCAATTTTTCGTAATTTCAATTTCATATCTTAATAGCTTAGCCCAAAGCGCGGAGAAAATTAATATTTACTTTGTATTGGGGATACTACTGCCCCTCAATCTATATGCTCTATTTAAAATATAATATAAAAATTATTTCTACAAAAATGAAGAACTTTTAATATCCTTTAGATACGCAGCTCTCTCTTCCTTGACCTATCCAAAATATTTTCATATAATCAAATTATATTTGATAATAAAGTAATTTCTCTCACCATAATAGCTCTTTAGATATGAAATAATAAATATTTGCAACTCAAAATTTACGAATATAACGATATAACGTCTTTTAATATTTATGCACTTATTCCAAATCGTGTTGAGATTAGGAAGTTGTGGTGGACCCGACATTATATTAACTTATTTCGTTTTCTTCCAGGAAAACTTTTTCTATTATTTGCTTAAAAATTTTAATTTTTTCTAACTATGACTTTTGACCACCATATTTTAAAGGTTATCCTTGTCAAATTTTTTATTTTTTTAAATTCAGAATGTATTTCCCGACATATATTTTATCTTATTACATAATATTTTTTGTTTTAACATCAGTTCAGAAAAGTTGAATTTATATCTAAAAATCTTTAAAAAATACCTTTTTGCCGAAGTCCGCAGAATTTAAATCGACGGTACGACTTTTTCAATTTTATTTTCTAAAGTGTTGCCTATAAACATGCATAGTTTTATTCTAACTTTTCTGAAATTAGTTTAACAAACTTTTATCAAGATTTAAAATGGAGTAAGGCGGTTTTAAAAAATGTTTTTAACCGAGCAGAGGAAGATGTCTGGATTATCCTGCGTAAACAAAAACGTATTTTTTTTAGTAATTATGGTTAAAATTGAAAATAGTTTTTATTTGAATTTTGATATAAAAAAAAAAAATCCTTGTACACTCCTTATACAAGTGTTCAAAAACACACTAATGGTCTGTGGAATTCGTAATAACTTTAACAGTTTTTATTCGATTTTCTCTTTTTATATCTTATTTGATCGCTCAGTGGTTCCAAAACGCTTTTTGGGAAATAGTTCAGTAACTAGTGAACCGTTGGAGACATCTCAATAAAATTCAGAGCAGAGTTGTTTTCGAGATGATTTAGAGGAGTACAGGTTTCCAGCGGGTCAGGGGGAAAGTGGGTGGCCCTCCAAGATGGGCCATCTCGGGTATGAAATTTTTTTGAAAAATCGTCAAAAATTAATTTATGTTATTAAAGGTAGGTTATCTCTTTTAGTTTAAGAGATATTCGGGTCGAAATAAATTTTTAACTCATTTTTAGCCTCGTTTTTTTTATTTGGTGGGCTTAATATTGCCCCTAATTTTTTTAAATATTCGCCAAATTCCTTACAAAATTCGAAATAACATTTCTGCAAGAATCATATAAATATGTGAATCCGTTAAAAGTATATATTATTCTGAAGTTGGAACTAAAAAAATTTTAATTTTTTTGGGTTTTTTTACAAAAAGGTGGCAATATTTATTCACTAATAAAATTCGTTTTTTTGTTCTGGGCTTTATAATTTTTTTAATGTTTTCAAACGCAATCTTAATGCAAATGCTTGTAAAGTAAATCAGGGGGATTTTGGGGCAAAGGTCTGCCCACAAGGCCTATCCAAAGTTGGTATCGACTTAAAATTATTTAAATTTTATAGCTCTACTAGCTAATACCGGGTGTACTTCGCCACCCCCCGAAATGAAATACATAGTAATTAAAGGATTAAAAAATATACTAATTTTTGTATTTAATTTTTATGGGAGGGACCATACCCCCATAATCCGCTAATTTATTAAACAAATGTTTTCATGGATGTCAAAATTCTTTGTGCAAAATTTGAGCATTCCAACTCCAATAGTTTCCCAGATATACGAATTTTTGCATTTAATTCATATGGGAGGTACCATGCCCCCTACTTCTAGTCCGCCCATATTTTTCTTAAATATTAATATTGATACCAAAGTGGCTCCGACAAAATTTTAGAACTCTAACTGTTATATTTTCTCAGATATGATAATTTAATATTTTCTTTATATGGGAGGTGCCACGCCCACTATTGCTAGTGTACCAATTTTTGTCCAAAATATTCATATTGAAGCTAATGCTAGTCGTACAAAATTTGAGCTCTCTAACTTTTATAGTTTCCCAGATATAAAAATTTTGGTATTAACTTTATATGAGCGATGACACGCCCACTATTTCTTTTCCGCCCATTTTTGCACAAAATGTTCACATTGACACTTTAGTTTATTGTACAAAATTTGGGAAATGTAGCTGTTATAGTTTCCTAAATTTACGGCATTTGGTATTGGCAAGCAATATTAAACGTGGGATGTGCCACACCCCTTATTGCTAGTTCGCCTATATTTTTCCAGAATGTTCATATAGGTGTCAAAGTTGTTCGTGCAAAATTTGAGGACTCTAGTATTACCAATTTCCGAGATATACTACTTTTAATAGTTATTTAGTAAGTGGGCGTGGCACCTCGCCCACATGGAATTTCAAAATTTCCAGGCATATAGGAACACACTGTGAAAAATTCAAGAAAATCAGTTTAGCTGTTTAGGCAGCTATAGACTTCAAACAAACATACATACATACATACAAACAAACACACATTAATTTTTATATATATAGATATGTAAGTCAATTCTTTATCACGTTTTATACGCATTGGGATTTCGGATATTTTCATGTAAAAAAGTTGGAATTTTTTAATTATATGATTTTAGAACAAGTTTATATATATTATACTGAAATTTCAATAATATATCACTATTTGTTTAAATTTTATTACAGTTTAAATATTAATTTTATTAAAAAAAAAGCCGCAAAAATGCTAAATTTTAAGTCCTTCAAGAAATGCTGCTATCAAATTACATTCAACTAATTTTTTTTTTATAAATTATCAATCTCCATATTCCATAGTCACTTCACCCACTAGGAACTCTAAATCAACTCGAAAACACCTCTGCTCTGACCATGTGAAATTTCATTGAGATATCTCTAACGGTTTAAAAGTTACTGAATTCTTTCCAGAAAAAAAAAAAAAAAAACGTTTTGGAACCACCGTGGATCGATAATTATGTGTAGACACATAACGATATGCTATTTCACTAATATTTCACACAATACGTTTTTAGCACCCAAAGGACGATTCTAAGAGGAGTTACGGTCAAAATTCGAAAGTTGATAAATTTTGTTGCAGTCTAAAAAAAACAAAAAGATATTAATAATAAAAAATAATTGCAATAGTAAATTTTAAATTTTATTTAACTACTACGAACACTGTACTTTAATAATCCAAATACAGTCTCATACCAATAAATATCTCAAAATTTATAATTTTTTACTTTTTCACTTAACCATTTCTCAATGAATTTGTTTCTTCAAAGTTTATTCATCTAAAGCATGAACAAAAAAAATAAAAAATAATGAAAAACTGAAACACAGAAACAATACTTTCAACCTATACAATCCACAAAAAAATCAATACAAGTGAGTACGTTTAAACAAAATCTGATTTGGTACATCCGGTCGCGATTGTTAAATATTTTTTGTTTCTTATTGCCACCTTACCTTGCCTCACACTCATTGTCACTTTTTGCTACGTTATAGATGTTGTCGCTTGTTTTTAACCAGGGCAACCAAAAATATGCAAAATTATAATTTTTCCTAGAATTGCGATAAACCAAACTATTAGTTATTTATCCGTTTCAGAAAATTTTTTACATATTTTTACATATTTTCCGGCTTATCAGTATACTTTGTCATATTTCCATAGAAATTCTTTATTTTAGAGCATATTTAAACTATTTAACTGGCATATATTTGGATATTTTGAACTCAAAAGCATAATTTTGCATATAAGGACTGCACACATAAAATACCGTGCATGCTCTTGGGCTTATAACTTTTGATGTGATGAAAAATAAATAATTCTGTTAACTGGTTCATATTTTTCATAATGCTCACTAGCCATGTGCTAAGTTTCATGGTTATAGCAAGACTAGTTTTTCTTAAAATGGAAATGGAACAAAAAACACATAATTCAAATTGTTCATGAAATCTTACAACGGTCATACAAAATAAGTTCTGGGAAGGCAGTTGTATCATAATATTATACAAAGAAGTCATGATAACTGAATGGAAACCTGGTAGTGAAATAAAAATTGTATCATTGGACAAAATAGAAAGTATTTTGGGAGAAAATCCCCTAATCTCAGGAAGAAAAGTGTCACAAAAAGTTATTTGCTTTGAATCTTTATCAGAAAAATAGAAAAAAAATCGAGCCTGCAGTCATATAAAGTTTAAAAAAAAACCATCAACCTCATGGAAACGCAAGCAAGAAATTGGAGGTAAAAAATAACATGAAAGTACACACAAAGAAAAAATATGGTTCTAGTGATCATAAACTAAGAGCAACATACTATTATCGTAATATAAGAATACAGTTAAGAATTGTATATTTGTGTGTAATTATCATGATTCCATTTTATAAATTTTTCATCGTTTAATGATTAGATTTAATAACACAGAAAAAAGTCACCAATTAACAAATATATATGAATATAATTCATTCAATTATAAACTTGTTTAAATTTGCACCTCTAACCAAAATGATTATATCAACTAATAAAAACTGTAAAAAATACAAAACAGAAAAAAATTCACAATTAATAAATTAATTAAATCAATCAAGTAGTTCATTGGATGAATTAAAAATGTTTATATGATATAAAAGTATAGTTAAATTTTAATTTTATTTAATTTTTGTTTGAATAAATTTATTAAATTTCGATGCAAAATGAAACATCTATGTTAATTGAAAAAAATACCGTAATAATTATACCCTACACCACCATAGGTGGTTGGAGTATTATGTGTTTGTGCTGATGTTTGTAACGCATAGAATGAGTTATCTAACACCCATCTAAAAGTATACCAATCGACTCAGAATCACTTTTTAAATCGATCTAACGATGTCCGTCCGTCCGTCTGGCTGGACGGCTAGCTGTCCATGTAAACCTTGTGCACAAAATTTGGCAGGTGGGACTTTTATGATACAAGGACGAAGCCTATTGAAATTGGTTATGATCGGTCTATTATTTCACCTACCCCCCATACAAATGTCCCCCAGGAATAGAGTTTCCACACTTATAAATGTCTTAATATTAAGAATATTTTAATGAAATTCAGTCCAAAGAAGTTTTGTACAAATGCCAATTTTTGTACCAAATTTTATTAAAATCAGTTCACGATTGACCATAGCTCCCATATAAACCCCCCTTCCGAAAATCACTTTAACGTGCATAAATCCCATACGAAAGATAGTATCAAGTTAATATTCGACACAAATAAGTTTTATTTAAGTAGAAACAACATTGCCGAAATTTATGAGAATCAGTCCATAATTTACCATAGCTCCCATATAAACCCACTTCCGGAAATCGTCCTATAAAGCATAAAATCAATAATATATTATTATTAACCCATTATTCTGTACTTGTATACTTTATTTTAGATTTAATAAAAGTGTTGGTCTACAGCTCTAATATAAATACACTTCTTGAATTTGTGTGCTCATACGCAATGGTGTAGGGTATCATATAGTCGGTCTTGACCGACTATATCTTCTTCTCTCGTTTTTTTATAACAATGTAAAAAAGAAAAGCAAAAATAAAGAAAAATGAGAGAAGAACATATAGTCGGTCAAGCCCGACTATATGATACCCTACACCATTTCGATCCACATAATTTTGTTTTTACTTATATACAACTTACTTGTGTTAAATATTAACATAATACTAACATTTGTATGGGATTTATGCACGTTAGTGATTTTCTGGAGATGAGTTTATATGGGAGCTATGGTCAGTTATGGACCGATCTTTATGAAATTTGGCAGACGGATTTATGCTGATATAAAACTTATATGTACTAAATTTCATTAAAATATTCCTTTTTTTAAGGCATCTATAAGTGTTAAAACTCTATTCCGGGAGGACATTTGTATGGGGGCTAGGTGAAATAATGGGCCGATCATAACCAAATTCAATAGGCTTCGTCCTTGTGCTGAAAAAAGCATATGTACCAAATTTCATCAAATTATCTTCAAAATTGCGACCTGTACTTTGCGCACAAGCTTTACATGGACAGCCAGCCAGCCGACCAAACGGACGGACGGACGGACATCGTTAAATCGACTCAGAAAGTGATTCTGAGTCGAACGGTATACTTTAAGGTGGGGGTCCGAAGATTTCTTCTCTGCGTTACAACTTCTGCACAAACAAATAATACCCCAACCACCTTTGGTGGTGTAGGGTATAAAAAATTAAGTTCAAACATTTTTTTTTCAATTAACAAACATGATTTATGCAATTATCGACTTAATTCATTTAATTAAAAACAAATTTTTTTTCCAATAAACTTTTTGATTTATTCAATTATTGTGTTGTTTAAAATTTTTATTTTATGAAATTATTTATTTAATTAAAATCCTAAAGATGTATAATCGGAATTTTTTTTTTTTTTTTGGTGAGAGGTGCAACTTTAATTGAATGTATCATTTTGATAATTGAAATCATTTTTTACTTTTTTCTGTGTAAAGGATAACTTTTCCGATTTTAAAAGCATGTTTTAAAGCTTTAAGTTTTCTTTAGAGTTTATTTTCAGTTACTCTGGTTATAACAGTCCAAAGCAAAAAAAAAAAAAAAAATTAAAAAAATGCTTTACCAAAACGAAAAAAAAAAAAAAACATAAATGTTGCATTTGTTTTAAAGCAAAGAGGACACAAATGCTTCCTGCGTACAAACATTCATTGACACTCGTACAGTGACTACATTCGTACAAACATTCATATATGAATGTTAGTTTGTTTGTCTGTACGTCCGTCCGCCAATATGTCTGTATAGTATTACTCATAAAACATTTAACTACTGTTGTTGTCTGTGAATATTGCTGAGACTGTTTGTTGCTGTAGCTTGTTTTTTTGTAAGTATATATTGCAGTCAGAGTGTTTGGAACAAAATAAAGATCAATCGTATTCGATTGCAAGTTGTTCATAGTGTCGCATTTATATTTTTATTCGCGTTCACATTTAAAAAAACGCGGTAGGTAAAATTTTTTTTCTACCGATTTTTAGTTTTTGATAACAAAAACTACTAAATAACAAAAACTACATACATATAGTTGGTATATGTATATATATGTAGTTAAGTCGTTTTTTGCTTTGTTAATTCCTTGGTGGCGATTTGTTGTTTCTGAAAAATAAATGACACTGAGGATTTGGTGACATGTTATTTCCATTTTAAGATTTTTTTCCCTTTTGCAATTTTGTATAAAAGAAATAAAGAGTTTTTTTGTTTTAGCATGAAGTGTGACATTTTTTTAATTGAATGAATTAAAGATTTAGTCAGTTTTTTTTTAACACCAAAAAATATACATATGTATTTATTAACGATTTAAGCCAGACCAACATCATAATAGCTGACTTGCAAAAATGTTTAACTTATGCTACTTTCAGTCAAAAACTACTTTTCACATAAAAAAATTTAAAAGTGAATTGAAAAACTCTACGATGATAATCCAAGAGCTTTCCAAGAGTGTGTCGTTTTTTACAGTCTATGGATGGCATAATGCTTTCGAGGTTTCTATTATGAATGTTGTTTTTATTCGATCACTAATGAGAAACTATAAATCTTTTATCTGTAATAAAATCTTTGTTAGTAAAGATATCTTAACGAAATTTTCGGTGAATATAGACTTTATTGTATAAAATAAGAAAGTGGAAAAAAACTTTAAAATTTTTGTAAAAGGAATCCCACAATTCCAAAAAAATTCCGAAAATCCCAAAAATGTTTTTTTTTTACATTTTCGTCTATAAAATCCACATTATTCCTAAGTGCGTAGATTTTGATTGATAACTTTTAGCAATATATTATAGATTCCTATACTATATTTCGTTTGCTGGATCGTGCTTTGCGATTTGATAAAATATAAACTGAAGTCAAAACTTTTATATAAAATTGGTCAAATTCGGGGGGTGTGTACCTTGACCACTTTAGTTATTGGGCTGTTTTTTTAATTTTAAAGCCATCCTTGTGAATATACCTTTCAGAAAATTTTAAAATTATTATATGTTGTTAAAGAAAATTTTATTTTAGAGGAAAAAGAGTGTAGATACTTTTTCGGCCAAAAAGACAAAAAAAATCGTAATTTTTGCAATTTTTAAATTAGAAATCGTTTATTTTTGGACTCGGTAAAAATATCGTCAAATTTTTTTTATTCAACAGATAATTTTGTTCTTTAACTAGTTAAAGAAAAAACTAATAAAATCGGTCGGAAATACTAGGATATATATGAAAAAAAAAAAAAAAAACTGGACCAAGAACATGCAAAATTTAGGTACTAAAAAATTCAAACGCAAATAACTCGAAAACTATAGGAGATAAATAGGACATGTCAGCATGTTTGTCAGTTCCAACAATAATATATAAAAATATTTGAAATCGGAGGAGAAACGAAAATTTGGCAAGCGATGATAAAATGATTATATCAAAGATACCTTACTTTGAGCCCTCTTAGCTCCGCTTCTGAGTGGTCTTTTTGGTTCCCCTTCCAAACTTAATATTGTACACTCCTCTGCTATATCTATGCTAAATTTCACGCATTCGATCAGAAGTTACAGATTTATTTCCAAAAATTTTCGATTCTACGCAACTGTGCAATGATGCACTATGTAACGTTTGCTGGTCAAATTCGAGACGAGATTTATGTCAAAGGAAGGAACATCAGAAAGTGTACAACAAAGCAGTCGATTTCTTCTTTTGTAAGCTGGGGTCTAATTATAGCTTTTTTGGTAGTTTGTAGCTGTCCTTGCCAATAATCATAACAGCCTCTTTCCATTTTGACGTACAGAGTTACGATTTTCACTCAATTTCCAGCTCCTTTCATTTGTCTTAGGTGACTTATTTCTTCAAAAGTGTTACAAGTCTGAATAACGAATTTCTATTTTCGAAACCAATAAAATTTATTTATATTTTCCACTCTACAATTTATAACCAAATTTTTTTATCATAAAACGTTATACACATTTAGAGAAATTGTATTCAATGTCAATTGTTTTTCCCAGTTGACATTCAATTTTCTTACTAAACCAATTCAATAACCACAGAAAAGAATAAAAGGCCAAATAAATAAAAAAAAAGTCTTAAAGAAATCCCCTCAATCAACAAAAAAAAGATAAACAAGGATTTGATGACGTTCTACTAAGCTTGTTCGATTTTAACATTTTTCCTTTTGGTCTTTTACATTTTATGTGACAGTGACCGAAAAGAAATCAACAAAAGTCAAACTACAAGAAAAACCAGAACAGAATATAAGAAACAAGAAAAATACCTAATCTTAATACGTGCAGCAATGTTTTACCACCATTCGACCAAATACTGATGCAGTCCGTCATTCATTCAGTCAGTAATTTCATTTCAGTTGAGTAGACAGTCAGCAACAGTTTGTATTTGATTTCTGGAGCTTAGGCATGCTTAAGATAATGTCACTAACAACTATAACACAAACAACATTAACAATAATAAAAATCACCAAAAAGCCGAGATGAAATTAAAAAAAAAAAAAAAAATCTCAGCCAAAAACTTAACATTAAGAACAAAACAACGAATTTCCGTTTGTCATTCAATTTGGAGATTCATTCAACTGAATAAAGACCTATGGCGTAGAGTTGAGTTTGTAGTTGAAACGAATTTTTGTGAATGAATTTGATTCAATACTTGTGGCCTTTCTACTCCTCTATTCAATGTTTTTGTAATCCTTGGGGAGTTGTTTGCGAATAAAATGTATAAAAAAAAAATAAATAAATAAAAAAGTGTCAACATACCAAATCAAAGATTTGCAGACAAAACTCTGTTCGTTTTTGATTTTCTTATTGTACTTCTGTTGAGGTGTTAAAATTAAAAAAAAAATAAACGAGAAAAAAACTGCTAAGGAATAGAGGAAAAGGCAAAAAACTGTTGTATGGAGTAGTTGAATTTAACAATGTGAGATTGTATGATAAAAATGACCAATACACCATGAATGTTTAGATGTAATAAACAAGCGTCGCTTATAAAATTAGAGTGACCTTATTTTTATATAAAACAGATATAATAGAATTTGTTCTGTGGATTTTGAACGACTTTTGATTGAAAAAAGAAAAGTTCGAAGAGAGTGGCAACTCCACAGATCGCCTCAACTCAAATCAAACTTACTAGGGCGAGCTACGAAAAATCTGCAAAGACCTACAAAGGCCTACTTGTACCTCCTTCTCGTAATATAAATGGAGGCTGGACAAGAAACGATAGCGAAAAGGGGAATCTATTCGTTAATCACCTAAAGAACGTGTTTATCCCTAATTTATCAAATAACACAATAGAGTTGCCACCAGTTGTACCTTTTGTTTTGAGATTAGAGGGATCAACAATGCTATTGTTGATTTAAACTCCAAAAATGCACCTGGTATTGACAAAATCATTAATCAGTATCATTGGTCACAATGATTTCTAAGCCTGGAAAAGATCACACTAAAGTAGAATAGTATAGGCCCATTAGCCTATTGTCAAATATATCAAAGCTATTTGAAAAGCTATAAATGAACATGTTGAAATCGATAGTGAATCGTTTCGATTGTATTCCAACACATCAATTTGATTTTAGAGAAAAACATAGCAGCATAAAACAAACTCACAGACTTATAAATATTATATCTAAGAAGTTTGACGAAAAGAAATAATGTTCCGCTCTCTCAAGCTTTCGATAAAGTATGGCATGAAGGATTATTATTTAAAATTAAAGAATATTTACCCACAAATATGCATAAGCTGTTAGAAAGCTATTTAACTCATCGAAAGTTTGTTCTTAAAGAGGGAGACTTTATAAGCTCACCACAGTCCATTGAAACTGGTGTACCCCAAGGAAGTATACTGGGTCCATTTCAATACTTAATATTCACTTCTGATATGCTAACTAGAAGTCAAACTCACATATCAACATTTGCAGATGTCACATCTTTATACCCTGCACCACCAAAGGTGGTTGGGGTATTATGTGTTTGTGCAGAAGTTGTAACGCAGAGAAAAAATCTTCGGACCCCCACCTTAAAGTATACCGTTCGACTCAGAATCACTTTCTGAATCGATTTAACGATGTCCGTCCGTCCGTCCGTCTGGTCGGCTGGCTGGCTGGCTGTCCATGTAAAGCTTGTGCGCAAAGTACAGGTCGCAATTTTGAAGATAATTTGATGAAATTTGGTACATATGCTTTTTTCAACACAAATGTCCTCCCGGAATAGAGTTTTAACACATAAAGATGCCTTAAAAATATGAATATTTTAATGAAATTTAGTACAAATAAGTTTTATATCAACAAAAATCCGTCTGCCAAATTTCATGAAGATCGGTCCATAACTGACCATAGCTCCCATATAAATTCCTCTCCCGAAAATCACTAACGTGACATAATACTAACAAATGATAGTATTATGTTAATATTTAACACAAGTAAGTTGTATATAAGTAAAAACAAAATTATGTGGATCGAAATGGTGTAGGGTATCATATAGTCGGGCATAACCGACTATATCTTCTTCTCTCGTTTTTAGGTGTAAATGAAAAGTCCCAAGAAGCATCTAAACTCTTGCAAGATCATGTACTATGTCAAGAAAAATGTTTAAAGCAATGGAGAATAAAAATGAATGTATAAAAATTTATAAATATTACCTTCACATTGCTAAGAGATTTGTGCCCCCCCATTTTGAGAAATAATCAGATTATACCCGAACAAACGGAAGTAAAATTAAGTTGAAATCACACCAAATTCACTGGTTAATAGGTAGAAATTCAAAATTAAGTCTGGACTGTAAACTGTTGATCTATTACTCAATTATAAAGAATATATGGTGCAATGGTATCCAACTATTGGGCACGGCCTGTGCTTCAAATATTGAAAAAATTCAAAGACTTCAAAACCCTGGAATGTGAAAAATGGTAACATTCACAAGGACTTCAATGTTCCTCTTGTCAGAAATGAAATAAGAAAACACGAAAATCGTATTTGAGGAAGCTTGAAGTACACTCAAACCCACTTGCTCGACACATAATAACAAGCAATGGCTACAACCGTTTAAAAAGAAGGAATACAATAGACCTCCGCTGAAGCTAAAGTTTTTCCGTGCAAAATTGGTTGGACTTAATGAGGAATACTTTTTAACTTATTATAATAAGTTAACAAAAAAAATCCTCCCCCATAGACGAATAGTTGGACTTAATGTATTTTGATGTGCTAAACACGAATCTGCTTTCAGTTTTTTTCTATCAGGTCTGGATTTTTTTTATGGGCGTGTCTAATATTTTGCCCATAGTAATGCCATTACTCTAGTACCTTTCTTCATAACTCAAGAACGGTGTGTGCTATTGACATAAGTGATACACCATCTTCAAATTCGCCTAACTTCATTTTTCTATGTGCTCAATAGTTTCGGAGTTATTTTGAAATAAGTGTCCGAAAAAAATCATTGTCATGCAAAATTTTTGATTTTTTTGTTACTAAAATTTCTTATAATAAATGAAAATATCAAAACTGTTACAGTCTATCATCTTTATCTTAAAGCCGGTAATGTTGCGAATAAAATAAGGCATGTGTCTTCAATGCAGATTGATGCAGAAATTTAAATTTTATTCACAGTTAAGTAAAAATACCCATGTTACATACAATTGAGTAGAAATACAGTAGTGGCCAAATTTTTTTTTTTTTTTTTAATTTTTTTTTTTGAAACAAAAATAGGTGGACTAGCTAGATTTTGACGAATTAAACAAGAATGTGCATTCACTTTTTTTCTATTGGGTACTGATTTTTTTTATGTGCATGATTAATATCATCACCTTATTCAGCGGTCGCACTATAAAATTCGAGAATGGTTACTTAGGCTATAACTCAAGAACCCTTTACACAATTTTGATAAGTGATACATCAAAAGATGCATACGAAAATTGTCTTCAAGGTATGTTAATAATATTTTTCATTCGCTCAAGAATTTCAGAGTTATGGATCAAAATTTTCACCACTTTTCAAAAAAATAAATTTTAAAATTTTCGGTACTAATTACCGAATAACTACGGAAATATTAACTAGACAAAAAATTATGTAAATTCAGCTCAAAGACAATTTAGGTCGCTATATTATAAAGTTCAATTTATCTTAATTGGACAAACTGTTCTCGAGTTAAACAAGTGTGACTGCCTAAAGGCGGGGTCATAGTAGTCGTGCCCATAAAAAAAATCAGTGCCTGATAGAAAAAAAGTAAAATCTGATTCTTATTAAGCACGTTGAATTCCATCTAACCCACCCATATTTTTATTTAAGACGAAAAAAAAATTTTTTTTTTTTGCCCTCTAGTGTATTTCCACTTAGCTTAGGTATGCATGGGTATCCAAACTTAACTGTGAATCTAATAAAGATTTGTGCATCGATTTTTATGATACGTGGCTTTATTTACTCGTAGTTTTGCCAGCTTTGAGATAGAGGTGATAAACTTAAATATTTTTAATGTTTTCATTAAAAAAAAAAAAAAGTTTTAGTAAAAAAAAAAGAAATCTTGAATTTTGCATGAAAAAATTTTTTTTCCATATTTAGGGCACATTATTAGACACGCCCATAAAAAAAATTCCTGACCTGATGGAGAAAAAAAGAAAGCAGATTCGAGTTTAGCATGCGGAATTCCATCTAGTCTATATATATATATATATATATATATATATATTTTTTTTTTTTTTTTTTTTTTTGAAGGAGCTGAAAAAAATTTTTTTTGTCGACCAGTGTTATTAATCACAGCTGATATTTTATCGAATTTTGTTTGACAAATGTGAACATAGCTTTAGTCTGAGAAACTTATTTGACGTCAATAATCTTATTTAAAACGAGAGAAGAAGACATAGTCGGTCAAGCCCGACTATATGATACCCTACACCATTTCGATCCACATAATTTTTTTTTTTTACTTATACTATACAACTTACTTGTGTTAAATATTAACATAATACTAACATTTGTATTGGATTTATGCACGTTAATGATTTCCGGGAGAGGATTTTATATGGGAGCTATGGTCAGTTATGGACCCATCTTCATGAAATTTGGCAGACAGATTTTTGTTGATATAAAACTTATTTGTACTAAATTTCATTAAAATATTCATATTTTTAAGGCATCTATAAGAGTTAAAACTCTATTCCGGGAGGACGTTTGTATGGGGGCTAGGTGAAATAATGGGCCGATTATACAATAGGCTTCGTCCTTGTGTTGAAAAAAGCTTATGTACCAAATTTTATCAAATTATCTTCAAAATTGCGACCTGTACTTTGCGCACAAGCTTTACATGGACAGCCAGCCAGCCAGCCAGCCAGCCGACCAGACGGACGGACGGACGGACATCGTTAAATCGACTCAGAAAGTGATTCTGAGTCGAACGGTATACTTTAAGGTGGTGGTCCGAAGATTTTTTCTCTGCGTTACAACTTCTGCACAAACACATAATACCCCAACCACCTTTGGTGGTGTAGGGTATAATGAATGGATGGGTTTTTTTGTTACAGTAAAGTCCTTAGAGGTAGAGCCTGTGAAGTTTATGCTATTTTGATTAACGCCTCTGTCAAACTTTACTTAATGTGTAATTTTTGTAAAGATTATCTATACATTTTGATGAATATTGTCATTAAAATTATTATGGGTGAAATATTGGACACGCCCATAAAAAATCCCGACATAATGGAAAAAAACTAAAGACAGATTCGTGTTTATTACATCAAAATTCATCAAGTCCAACTATTTGTCTTTGGGGGAGGATTTTTTGACCAATGTATTTAGTTTATATGGCGGTACTACACTGCCATATAAACTTACGATTTGCCCCTAAAGTTTTATTAGAAAAAAATTGTTTTCGAATTTAAATTTTAACATTGTTTAGATAAAATTGTCCTAAACTTAAGGAATTAAAAAAACATCCGCTTTCAAAATTTTACTTCTTTCATTTAAGTCTTCAATCTGTCGTTATAAAAGGTGTCCATCAGAAAATACTTTTTGGGTGTTTACCTTCAATATGAAGGAATTTAATTAAGATAATTTTATGTTGATTCCAGCTTTAAAACTTGAGAATTTAACAAAAAGGTTCAAAATCTTTTTTCGAAATTGGAAAAGTTTGGGTAGGGCTTCCCAGATTTACTTTACACGCATTTGCGTTAAGATTTCTTTGGAAAACATTAAGAAAATTATATAGCCTACAACAAAATAGCAATTTTATAAGTAAAGAAATATTACCACCACTATTTTAAGTTCGAGCTTTAGACTAATATAACTTTTTATTGGATTCATAAAACTAAAAATACGGGATTCAAATTTAGAGAAAAATATTTATGTTCCTGAATATGTCTTAAACTACTCGTAAGTGTATTTTATGTAGAGATTGGCAAGGATTATCTATTAAAAAAATTTATTTTCTGTCATATCATTTAGTCGATGTAAAAAAATACATACCAGAGGTGGCCAAATTTCAAGGGCCACCCTCTTAATCTGTACGCTTTTAAATAAACTCAAAAAACAACCTAATATCCAATGATTTACAAGCTATGGAATTATGTTTAAAAAAAAGAGTCTTGCGTATTTATTGATGGAAAGATTTAATTAACTGATGAGTTAGGTTAGGTTAGAAAGGGTGGCGTATTCACGCCTACACCCAGAGGCCAAACGGCCCATTGTGATCCCTTTATGATAGAAAAATAGAAATATACGAGGATAAATAAGAAATATATAAGAGATAGAAAGAAGAAAAAAGTGGAACCTATACCCAATCAATCAGTTATGGTTGTTTCTAAGCCATTTTATTCCCATTACAAACCCTATGAGGTTGACAAGTCCTTTGCCATTAACCTCACCTAGTTCATGTAGTGTGTGACTTCCAAACCACTTCAACCTATTACGCTGAAGCCCTACACAGTGACAGAGTATGTGTTCTACTGTCTCTAGCTCCTCAACATCATCGCACGTTCTACAAAAATCTGATGTGCCAATGTCGCACTTACTCATCATATTCCCTATTGAGAAGTGACCCGTAACCATACCTACTATAACTCTAAGACTACCACGACTCATACCTAGAAGATGCTTTGAATCTGCCAGTTTTAAGCTAGGCCATAATGCTCTAGAAACTCTGCAGTCCGATCTGTCACTCCAGGCCCGATTCGTGTTGTCCAGAGTCCACTCCCTTATGGCCCTAAAGAAGGACCCAATTGGAATCTTAACAGATGACTCTATGAAAGACCTATCTAGCTCCGAGCCACTGCGAGCTAGCTCATCGGCTATTTCATTGCCAAGAATGTCACAATGACCAGGAACCCAACAGAGTCTCATCATATAGGAATCCATTAACCTTATCAATTCCCTTCTGCACTCAAGTACTAATCTGGACCTAACAAAATGACTAGTCAGAGCCAATAACGCTGCCTGACTATCAACATAGATAGTAATCTCAGACCCTCTTTCAACATTCCCCTCAATCAAGCCTAGAGCCTTATAAATGCCAAGAATCTCCGCCTGAAAGACACTACAACTGTCAGACAATTTGTGGGATCGTCTGATATCAGTTCCCATAAAGTATACACCTGCACCAGTGCCAACTTCCATCTTCGAACCGTCTGTAAAGACCGCACACCCTCCATAGAGCTTTTCTACTCCATCCCAGAGGTCCCTGCTAGGTAACACTAAAGCGGGGGTAGGCCCGAAGTCAATCGTAGTCCCGACATAATCCGTAGGCTCAGCCAAGGATAGTGTCCGACCATTGAATTTGACTTCATCTAGTATGCTGACGTGCCCCGCTCTAGAGGTACCTAATAATCCTAGTTCCTTCAGTCTAAATAGGCCGCGGACAGCCATACCCCTCACAAATTCCTCAATTGGAAGAAGATGGAGGATTATGTCCAGCGCCGCCTGAGGTGTACTTCTCCTGGCACCTGAGATGCCAACTGAAGCACACCTCTGAACTTTAGAGAGAAGCTTCCTATACGTTCCTTTACCCAATACCTTCCACCAGACTGTACAGCCATAAGTAAGAATCGGTCTTACAACCGAAGTGTTGATGAGTTGAATTAATAACATTTTTAATTGATTTAATTGGTTCAATCATAATTCAAACTTTAGTTAATTAATATTCCATTGAATATAAATTTTAAAATTATTAATTTTTTGCCATTTATCTAATTTTCTACTCCTCGAAACAAGAATGGCCAGCTTTGTCAAAAGGAAACAAAAATCAAATAACAACTAAGAAAGACCACAGTTAGTTTTTTCTTTTTTTTTTTTGGCAAAAAAAGACGTTTTGCTGTTGTTTCAAAGAATTGACTCCCAAAGTTTTTAGTGCAACATTTATTTAGTTTTATTTTTTTATTTCTTTTTTTTTATTATTATTTTTTTTTTTTTTTAGCAATTTTTATTTTTTGTGCAATATTGCAGCTTTAAGTTTGATTCAATAGGTAAAAGAATCGAAGCAAATTAATTCACACCTTGTTTATACTTTAACAAAACGACAAGCAAACGGGTAGACACAGAGACACGTATTCCAGTAGATAAATGGATGTATACTCGTACACATGTATGAATTGTTTAAAAATAAAAATAAATTTTGTGACAACAAAAAAAAAAAAAAAAAAAACAATTTTTTCAAAATTATCAACCACCACACACTTTACAAAACCGCAAGAGGAAAAAAAATAATATGCAAATTGTTTCAAAAGAATTAAAAAATTTGTGTTTTTTGTTTGTTGCTGCCAAACTTTGTCATATGTGTATGAGTACAAAAACATTGATTTGAATACCGCAAACATTGTTAAATTCTACAAAAAACAAAAAACAAAAAAAAAAAAAAAAAATCAATTCATTCAAAATACTAACAGTTATGTACAAAGAAATGGCAGAGTTACTAAAATTGTCAATAATCAATTGGAAATCTTGCTTGCGCCAGATATTTTTAATGGAAAATTATAAAATAAAAATTTGCATTTTTTTAGTAACCACTTATCGTAATTTTGTACTGCAGACGTTTAACAAAATATAAGAGATCCTAATATTTTCATTGGTATATTGGACCTCTAAGCTATTGTTTTATGTACTGTTTTCATTGTATCCTTCCCTATTATGTGTAAATATCGTTGATCTTGTCAGGGAACAAATCCGTTACTATTTCAATATTTATAGATGAATTGCTCGACAATTTGTGCTATTTATCTGATCATAATTGTTCGTATAATCCTCTAAACTCATTATAAAAATGTATAAATATCCAAACATTTGCATGTAGGTTTTTGTTTAATTCCAAATGTATTTCTTAGTTCTGTATTCATACAGTAGTAGTGATAATTATGTATACAGTACAACTACTAAATATAATAAATTACTAATAAAATATGTGTACGTTCATGTTCACGAAATACAAAACAATATAATCATGTATTAAGTCAAAGGAGTGACACCATATTAAACAAATGAATACATTTATTAACATACAACTATTTAAATAAATAAATAACTACATATACACAACACAAAATACAATTTCTTTATTATTGTTGTTATTGTTTTTTTGGGATTAAGTAGTGTAAGATAGTCGTAAATATTTACAAATGTCATACATATACATACATATTATATGTATCCAAAAAATGTAAAAAAGTGACATCTTGTAGACACGTATTTTAAAATATATTTATTTAGTGTTATTTAAAAATCATAAATATTTTAAAATGTATTTAAAAATGGGAACAGCCTAAATAGTATATTAAATTAACATTTTTTAGCAATCTAGAGCAGGGTTTCTCACAAGCTTTTACTTTATAAATTTCGAGTATTTTTGAAGTGAAGCACGACTTATGTATGTATATATGTACGTATATAAAGAATGCGTTTGAAAAAATATTTACATGATACCCTTTATTATTTTAAGGGGCTTAGACATCTATGTTGACAACACTATGGTTTAAAATTGTATACAATTCGACACATTGTCAATTTCTGGGTCGATTTAACGATGTCAGTTTGCCCGTACATCTGGCTGATTAACTTATTTCACGATTTATGTTTATACTTTACATACCTATACAAAAAATGTTTGTATATAATCTAAGAACTTTTCTGTATCCGTTTTTATACCCTACACCACCATAGGTGGTTGAAGTATTATGCGTTTGTGCTGATGTTTACACTTTAAAGTATACCAATCGACTCAGAATCACTTTTTAAATCGATCTAACGATGTCTGTCCGTCCGTCCGGCTGGCTGGTAGACTGGCTGTCCATGTAAACCTTGTGCACAAAGTACAGGTCGCAATTTTGAAGATAATTGAATGAAATTTAGCAGATGATACAAGGACGAAGCGTATTGAAATTAGTTATGATCGGTCCATTATTTCACCTAGCCCCCATACAAATGTCCCCCCGGAATTAAGTTTGAACAGTAAAAAATGCATTAGATATAAGAATATTTCACTGAAATTCGGTACGTTTTGTATAAGTATCAATCTTTGTACCAAATTTCATGAAGATCGGTCCACGATTAACCATAGCTCCCATACAAACCCCTGTTCCGAAAATAACTTTAACGTGCATAAATCCCATACTAATGTTAGTATCAAGTTAATAATGCGGGTATAATGCGTTTGTGCTGATGTTTGTAACGTATAGAAAAAATTATAGGACCTCCACCTTAAAGTATACCGTTCGACTCAAAATCACTTTCTGAGTCGATTTAACGATGTCCGTCCGTTCGTCCGTCTGGTCGGCTGGCTGGCTGTCTGTACATGTAAAATTTGTGAACAAAGTACAGGTCGCAATTTTAAAGATATCTTGATGAAATTTGGCTCGAATAATTATTTTGACAGAAGGTCAAAGGTTGAAATTAGTTATGATCGGTCCATTATTTCACCTAGCCCCCATACAAATGCCCTTCCGGATTAGGGGTTTAACGATCATAAATGTAGTAATATTTCAATGAAACTCAGTACAAAGGAGTTTTGTATAAGTGTCAATCTTTGTGCCAAATTTAATCAAGATCGGTCCATAATTGACAATAGCTCCTATATAAATCCCCTCTTCCGAAAATAACTTTAACTTGCATAAATCCTATACGAATGATAGTATCAAGTTAATATTCGACAGAAATAAGTTTTATATAAATAGAAATAACATTGCCAAAATTTATGAGAATCGGTCCATAATTTACCATAGCTCCCGTATAAACCCTCTTCCTGAAATCGCCCTAAAGGGCATAAAATCATATAGATGTTAGTATCAATGCATTGTTCTGTATTTGTATAATTTATTTTACATTTAGTAAAAGTGTTGGTCTACAACTAGCCACAGGTCTGATTTTTATCTCATACACAATGGTGTAGGGTCGGTCTTGACCGACTATAGTTTCTCTCGTTTTTATATTAACGTCATTTCATTCTTCTTCTAAATAACAATTTTAAATTAAATTTAGTTTCAAATTGATAAGAAATTAACCAATTCAAGAAAAATAAATATTTTTTTTGTTTACAAGTATGATATGGTCATTCCATTTAAAGCCAACACGAAAAATTTTGGACTTTACCTCTCCGAATTTAATGATATTTGGTACAATCATTATTCTTGTCAAAACTAAGACTAATTCAAAATTTCAGATAATTTTATTAATTTTTAATTCGCGAATTATACACCAATAAAAAATAATCAACATAAAAACATGTTCCAGGTATCATTTTTAAGGTAATTTCATTACCTTTAAATATTCGCCTCAATGAACGTTGTAACGTAAATATTTTGGAAGATATTTGTATTTTTAAAAATATTTTTTTTTATTTTTGAGATATTATAAATCTTGAACTATCGCGGTAAAAACTCGAGTTACCATCGTCAATATTAATATTCTTGCCGAATTTCATTCAATTCGGATGATTTTTTGAAGCAGTTGGCGAATTTTCTGTTTTATTATAAACAAAACAATACAAATTGAAATAAATATTTCGTATTTATTATGACATTTGTTGTCATAATTTGTAAAATATTGCGAGTCCCAGAATGCCACTTACCATGGTTATAGAAAACATTTTCACCATTAACATATATATTTTTTTTTTTTTTAATTTTAAAAAGACCTTTTTTTGAGATATTTACTCGCGAACAAAAAATTTCGAGATATGGACCATTTTTATGTAGAGAAAAAAGTGTTATAAGTCATATTAAAGGCAATTTTGATACCTTTACCGGAAGAGGTAAGAAAATCAGCTGGTTGGTTTTAAATGGAATGACTCATATACATAGCTGTTCATTGTGAATATTTTCAATCAAAATATTTGTTAAAAATAAATTATTTTAATATTTTATTTATATTTTTAGAAATAAATTTCTTTAAAATTATTTTATACTCTTTGTAATATGATTTTTAGTTACTTGAAATTAATTTGAATAAAAATTATTTAAATATTATTCCATTTGTTAACAAGTTAGATAAAATAATATTTCCACAAAAGTATTCGAATATGAATTTATAAAATATAAATCAAGTTCTTAAGTCTTTAACTAATTTTAAAATATATTTTATATCTTTAGTTTGAATACAATTGTCCTTTATTTTATTTTCCATTTTAAAAATAAAATAATATCTGTTTTAAAATATTCAATTTTTTTTATTCATAGAAAACTTTTGAATATTTTTATTCAACATGAATTTGTTTGAATAGTTTTAAATTTACTTTGAAAAAGAAAAATAAGTAAAATATTTTTCTTTATACTTGAATATTTGAAAAAATTTTATAATTTTTTGTTATTCAAACCTTTTGAGGCTGAATATTTTTATTTTTTGGAGTTTTTGTTGAATAAAATAATAAAAATATTTATTTTAAATGTTTCTACTTGAATATAAAGTTTTTGAATAAAAATCAGAAAATTTTGTTGAACTTTTTTTATTTAAATAAAATACATATGAATATTATTAAACTTTAAAATAGTCAAATAAAAAACTTTTGATTATCTTCTTATAAAAATATATTTGTTTTTCTTTTGGTTAAATAAAATATTTTAATTTTTAATTTATTATGTTCAATCAGATACAAATTTATAATAAATTCAATTGTTTTAGTATAAATAGAAATCCTTAATATTTTTATTCAAAAGATAATAGATTGATTAACAAATATTTTTTAATTAGAAATAAGAAATAGAAATGAAATAAAAAGTATTTTTATTTTTTATTTCATTCATAAGTTACAGCTATGCTCATATATAAGTATTATAAATATTAATATCCAGATTTCACAGAACTTGTTTATAAAAATTTTGTGAAACTATTATATATCAAAGTGATGTAAATCTTATAAAACTAAAACAATATTATGTATACAAAATCGTATTACTAGATGCTTCCCCATGCTCTAGAACAGGGGTTCTACGGTTCTGTCAAGGCAAGAGATGTCGAAAGGCGATTTTGAATGTCTGAAATTCGGTTTCACCATGAAATCATTTCTGCTTCAAAAAATATTATATGACGCTAAAAATATGAAATATTACATCAAATTAAAAACCTATATTAAATGTTCTTAATAACATTTCGATAAGATTTAACTTTAAAGGATATAGAATGTAATTAAGTTCTATTATTTGAAACTTCATGAAATTGCAATTGAAAATATTCAATTAGAATTTATGTATGTAAATTTATATACCCTATACAAAAATATGTGGTTGGGGCATTATGCGTTTGTACTAATGATTGTAACGCACAGAAAGAATTATGCAGCACCCAGTCGATCTAACGATATTCCTCTGTCTGACTTGATGGCTTGCTGTCCATTAGACTTCCCATGAATACATAATTTTTGTTTGGCTCGATCGGTTGTAAACCAGCCAGTCGAATTGACTTTTATCCTAAAAATAACCTTAAAAGTAAGTAATATCTTTATTGTGCTATAACTGTTTAACATATTGCGAAAAAAACTATATAAGCTTTTTATTTAGAATAAAAATCTGATATTTTTGACACATAATTTATTTTGATTTTACATGTTTATGTTTTGATTTTATAACAATAAAAGTAATATGGGCCTAGCCTGTAAGCAACGGGTTTTGTTATTTTGTGGAGTAAGATTTGTAGTTTTTAAAATTCAATACATTTTGCCACATATGTAAGTATAAACCCTAAAAATGCATTCTGGTTATGCAGTGTGTGATCAGATCAATTCTATTTTACGAAGCAATTGTTTGGTGGCCAGCTTTGTAGAAAAGGAACCAACAAGCAAAGTACTAACGTTTAAGAGGATGATGTCGATTATGATAACAGGTGCACTTAGAACTACCCCATCTAAGGCATTGTTCACTATACTAAATTGGCTACCACCAGATATCGTAGCCAAGAGAACTGCTGCACATACAGCGATAAGACTTTGTGCAACTAAAGCATGGAAATACCAAGGATATAGTCATGCAAACATTCTCGGTGACATATATCGTGACTTTAATATACATAGATTATTTAACACCAACACCGTTGTTCGACCACGAATGCTCCTGATTGCCGGTTGTCTCTGGAGAAGATCGTTTGTTACCATCACATGGGTACCAGACATACACAGAAAAAATATTTCAAATTAAAATTAAAATATTATTAACTAACTTTATATTGGATTTTAATTATATTACACTACGCGACAAATTAAGGATCATTGCGAGGGGGCGGAATCATTTCAATTGCAATTGTTAGATCTCGATATATGTAATAAACCCTCTAAAGCATTTTTCGCTGGTAGGCAAAATTTTTGTTTTATGACCACTTAAAATTTTATATTTTTGTACAAAAGTAGTTTCAGATAAATAGAAAAAAATAATATAAGTATAGTTCGAAACTGAAATATTTTAACACAAATGTTTATAGCATTTAAATGACAATATTTCATTAGAACTTTCTATTCATCTATCTCTGATTATATGCGGTCATTTCTAGTCCGTTTAAACAAAATTTAACAAAAGTCGATTAAAAATTCAGTTTAATGGGTTAAAACATTCTACAGAAATTTTCTACGTCGAATTTCACTAGGGGTCACCGAAGGTCCAAAGTTCATACGATGAAGCATTCATCCAAAAAAATTAATTTATTATTAATTTTGTTTACGATTTGTACAAAACTTAATTTTCATTGCCTAGTTTAAGGAGTTTGTATAAGAAATGTGGGAAAATTTCATAATTTTCTTTTTTAACAACACATGATAAGTCGGATGAATTTTTTATCTTTGGAGACCCCTAGTAAAATTTGACGAAGAAAATAGCTGTAGAACATTTTAACCCATTAAACTCAAGTTTAAATCGACTTACCTTATAAGGTAAGATAATTGAATTTAAAGTTCTAACGAAATATTCCCCATTAAATGTTATACACATTTATGCAAAATTATTTTAGCTTCGAACTATATTGATATTATTTTTTCGATTTATCGGAAACTACCTCGGTGAAAAAATAGAAAAGTTTAAGTGGTCATAAAACAGAAATTTTGCCTACCAACGAAGAATCCTTTGGAGGATTTATTACACATATCAAGTGCTATCAATTGCAATCAGAATGATTCCGCCCCCAAAATACTGTTGCATAGTGTTATTTATTAATATAATTAATTTTCTAATTGGTTTACACTTTTTTAATAAATTGATAACTCTTAATGAAATATAAAGAAAAATTAATAATTTGTCTTTAAAAATGTAGATATAAAATAAATTTAATTTCCAGCAATTTTCGGTTCATTACATCCCCAGCAAAAAAAGAACTGAAAAAGCCATGATTTTAACATTGTGTTGTCATTGGAAGGATGAAAAAGAGCTGCAGAAGTTCTTTTTTTAACCCATGGTTGTCATTGGTAGGATGTTTTTCTTTTATACTTATTTTTCATTCCTTTTGAAGTACTTCCCTTAAAACTATGTTTATAAAATTTTTTAATAAAAATTGTGTTTTTGCTCTATTAAATAATAATAAAAATGCTTTAAAATTTATAAAATTAAAATTTTGTTAGAAATTATTACCATTTTTTTTTCCTGCTAAAATTCATTTATTTTCACATTTCTGGAAGTAATTACTAAGAACTTCCAAAAATGTTTAAAATATGCATTCTGTTCCAATTTTGAAGTTGTGAAAATGTTTTTTTTTTTTTTTTGGAAGAACTTCATCGTTTTTGCTGGGTCTATTTAAAAAAAGCAGTTTTAATAAATCAATTACTCTAGTTATTAATATTATTTTGATAATTAGACAAATCAAACAAAAATTAATTAATATAAGCAATTTCGTAATTGAAGTCCATTTTTACTTTTTTTGAGTGTAGGGGCGTTAGTGGCAACTCGAAGCCGATAAACTTGCACGTGCAGGAGCCAATTCGGACCAATATGGTTATACTAACGATATAAGTGCTCCTTTATTGACAGGTAAGCAGTTAATATCACGCAAATTTCAGCTTGAAGCTATAGAAAGATGGACCATGGAACCCACTTGTAAACAATAGTTAACTTTAAATATTTTAATGTTGGTCCGACCCTACTTTAAAATTATTTCTGTTATATTAAAAAAATAAAAAATTTATCCGGATGTTAAAATTTGTTCCAAAATTCAAAAATTTTTCAGTATAGCTATTTAAAAACGTATTAAATGAATTAATAATGTTCTGTAATAAAAATAATTACTATATAAATATTTTAAACTATTTTGTATTAAAATCATAAACATGTACATTTTCATTGTTTGCTGTTTACACATAAGTCCCAATAGTACATTCATATGTACACACCTGCTCAAAATAATAGATACACCCAAGCTCGCTTTATTTAATGAAAGAAAGAAGATACGTTTTCGTTGACTAAAAAAATCAAAATTATTTCATACATATGTATTTTAATCAATTAATTTAATCAATACAAAAGAAAACTAAAGAAGTCATGAATTATACTAGATTTTACGGTAACTTCATAATTACATTGCTATGTACGCAATTTTGATGCTTATAAAAATAGATAAATTTTTAAAAAATATATATAAATTAAAAACTACTTTTTATCAAAAATTATTAGTTAATGTTAAGGAAGGAGTAATTTCCTGTACATCCATCCCTATTTTAGCCAACTTTCTGCATTCGTCTGGACATACTGGACATCAATTTCTGACAAGTTTCCAATTGAGTCTTGCACCATGTTTTTTTTTTATATTTTACCCTAAAATTCATCTCTATTTTTGAAACATTCAACATGTTATATATGGGATTTAGATATGGAGATGGACTTGGCCAGTTTAAAATATGGACTTTGTTTGGGACCAATGATCAAGGTATATAAACATAACAATTTCCAATATATCCCAGTACCAATATGCATTCATTTCGCCAGAAAATAATATATATATATACTATATATATTATATATATATATATATATATATATATATATATATATATATATATATATATATATATATATATATATATATATATATATATATATATATATATATATATATATATATATATATATATATATATATATACGGACCTATTCCATCAAACATTTTAGGTGAAATTGTCTTCAGATACTTGAAGGGGTCCTTTTTGTGTGTATAAAATAATCCTTCTATCCAATGTTTGGCTCATTTTATGAGGTCTATTACAAATTTCAATCCTTTGATTTTTATACATATAAAGCATTTTGTAGAAAATTTCGATATTTTCTTAATCCCTTTTTGAAAAATGTTTCTCCTATTTGATACAATGGTTGTTTATCCTATTTTCTACGTCAGAATGCTATATTTTCTCTTCCTGTCTTTGTAGTCTTTGATTTTAAGTTTGGATGAAACATTTGTAAAATTATATATTCCTGCTGCAGAAGTCTAAAAAGTCGAACAACTAGCTTTGCTGTTGAATAACTTCCAATTAAATACATATATTACGAATTAAGTGCTCATTTCTATCGAACTTTGTACAACCCTTTATTTATTAGAAATTATATTTTGAATTTTAAATTAATATTATAACAGCAAATTCTTCGATATATTCTTTTTAAAAATATTTTTGTGTCATTCCGGGTATGTACATCAAAAACTTTGTTTCGTTGTTGTTGGTAGTTAGTTATCATCATGTTCATAATTTTGGCACGACAAACGAGTATTAAAAACAACATATTACAATAGAATGTACACCCAAATGACATTGTCAGCCATACAGTCACCAAAACATCACACTACCAACCAAATACTTACTTCCATCAACACCATTCACCAATTCATTTGTTTTATTGTACTTAAGTACTGCTGCTTGTCTTTCTGTGACTATTTGGGGGGCCTAAGGAAAACAGTCAGACGGACGGACGGACATTAAGACACATTTAAATATGTACTATATAAAAATCCAATATTAAATGTTTTTTATTATTGTTTTTTTGGTATTCAAAAAGTGTTTAAAATTCTCAATAGCATGTCTTAAGAAACACAAACACACACACAAACAGAAATAAAAAGAAACAAAACGGAGAAAAATAAAAAGTCAATGGAAAGGGTTTGTGGTCTATGTATATGAGAGAATGAAATACACGTCCGCGTTTGCAACAGTCACAAAACAAAAAAACAAAACAATAAGATTTTTTAAACAAAATGTTTAAACATGTTAAGTAGGAAAAAGTTTTTAAATTTGAAATCAATCGTATTCGTTTATAGAAAAACAAACGATTTTACCGAAAAATACACACCAAAATTAAATAAAATTAAAATAAAAATAAAAAAACTTAAAACGACAAAAATATTCAAAACGAAAACATCATTTTTGACACATTATTTAGCAATCATTGTTGTACGATTGACAATTTCAATATGATATGAGTGGAATATTAAAATCAATGACATTTTAACCGACCGACTGTCTAGCTGACTAAGTGACAAACTGACTAATAATAAGACTTTAAGACAGAGACAAAACTATTCATAAGAATAGTTTTAGATAAAGTTCATTATTATAAGATTTTGTTTCTTATGGGTTCTTTGGTTCTTTGGTTTTTTTTTTTGTATTTTTCTTTATTTTTATTTGGTGAACAACTTTTGTGGTCGTTTTTCCTTGTCACGTCTTATAAAGAGAACATCATTTAAAACTTTGTTTTAGGCCTAAATTACAATGAACGTGACTATTAGTGAAAAAGTAATACAACTTCACTATTTCGTTTTTACATAAATGCCCACAAATACTATTGATTCATGGTGGCACTACAAGTCAATGAATTTTCAATTTTTATTGCTTAAATAATGTCAAATACATGTGTAATTAGTTGCGTATTCAGGGTCTTTTTTAAAACAACAATTTCATTTATAAAAATTCAATAAATTCCTTATATAATGACTATTTAATGGTAAATAATCAATTCACCATCCTATAAAAGATGGTCATCTTTGAATTTCAATTATAGAAGGTAGTTTTATTTTGTTTGTTTTTTCTTTAAAGAAATATATTTGCATTAAGCCATTCAATAATAAACTGTTTTCAACATTAAATATCTGCAAAAAGAACTACTTTTTTATGATACAGTATGAACAATTAAATTAATTAAAAAAACATTATAAAATATTTTTAGTGTAAACCCTTAGGTCAAGCCACTGATTTTCAGATTCATGTCTTCCGATAGCATAACATTGATGCGTATTCGAATATACTTTAAAAGGAAGTCTGAAATTTTAAGCTCCTATTTTTTTTTTTTTTTATCAAATTACGGATTGCATCCTCACTTGCTTACGGAATGCAGTATTGTAAGCCAATGATTTGTTCTTCCGACTTTTAATTACGATCTGAAACAAAAAGATCTGCTAAGTTGGATGAAGCAATAACTTGAATTGTGAATGAAATGAAAATAGTTATGAAATGAAACGATCCAGATTTGTTATATCTGAATCGATTTTAAAGATTTTATATATAAGAGCGTATAAGCCTGTCAATGTCTGGAAATATATTATTATAGTAATAAAAATATGTACAAACAAATCGGAAGACCATTAAAAAATATATGAATAAGATTTTGATGCTTTTCCATTCCCTAGTCGAAGTTAAAGATTTAAAGCTGTTAAAATTAGTTAAAAATTTCAAAATCTGGCTCCATTACAATTTGTAGGACGAAAAGTTTTATAAGTAAACCAAATTTTAATTTTCTACCTTGTCTGAAAGCTTAAAGATAAAAAGCTTAAGATAAAAAGCTTAAGATAAAAAGCTAAAGATAAAAAAGATTAAAAAATGCTTAAAAAAGACACATAATTTCGATTATATCCGCTCCCTGATAAAAATTTCAAAATCTGGATCCGTTAGGATTTGTAGAATGAAAAGTTTTATAAGTAAGCCAAATTTTAATTTTCTACGTCGTATGGGAGCTTCAGAAGTGCTTTGCAAATTTTATATATAGATGAGAAAGTATTATATACTGGTCGACATCTATTAAAAACTCTTTTATTTTACTAGATATTGCGATTGGTTATTTTATTACAAATTAGCAAACTTGTGAAAAGTAAGAATTTCGAAAAAATATTTATAGGCCCAAAAGTTATAAGCATTTAAATTTAAACTTTGAAAAAAAATATAATATAAAAAAATAAAATACATACACAGAAAAAAGTAAAAATGGACTTCAATTACGAAATTTGTAATATTAATTAATTTTTAATTGATTTTGCTCCAATCATCAAAATGATAATATTAATAACTAGAATAATTGATATTATTACTTCTTTTCCTTAAATAGATGCAATGAGCTGAAAATTTTTGAAAATTTACTTAAATTTATTTTATTTCTGTACTTTTATAGACAAATATTTAGTTTTTCTTTATATTTTACTAACAGCTGTCAATTTATTAAAAAACAAAACTGTAAACCAATTAGAAAATTAATTATATTAATAAATCATATAATTAAATTCCAATATAAAGTTAATTAAAAATTTTATTAAAAAATTATTTGAAATATTTTTTTCTGTGTATCGACCATTCCAGGAAAGAACACCCGAAAAAGTATATTTTTTTACTTGATGGCTTTCAATTTCGATAAAAATTTGTATACATAAAGCCTTTTATCAATTTCAGTTTTCAGTTTTGTGAAATTGCAAAAACTCGCGATTTAATTTCGCTTCTTAATTTTCTCAAAAACCAAAAAAATTTCAAAAGTATGTGCCTTTGAATAGAAATATCTCTTTCGCATATGGCGGCTTTACGACGAACATTTTAAAATTAAGAAAGATTTTTTAAAAATGCATTTTAATGCAATTGCATTTTACAAATGCATTTTTCTTTAAATATGCTATTAAAATTTTTTAATTTTTTAACATAAATGAAAAGTTTGGAATCTTTACATTAAGATAAAAGTGTAAAATTGTTGGGACGCGAAAATCTTATATGCATAATCCAATTTTTATAAAAACATGTTTAAAATTTTTCATATAAAAATAAAATTTTTTCTTGTTTTTGGAATTTTCTGTAAAATTTGTATAAAAGTTCACAAAATATAAAAAGTATGCATATTTAAATATTCATATCTCTTGAAGTTATTGATGGATTTCTGTAATTTAAAAAGTATTTAAAAGCACATTGTATATTTTTTGTGTAATTTAGTCAGCATTTCGAAAATCACCTTTTCGATCCATAATATTTTAAAAATATAAATGCAGTTTTTAGATGCATTTTTGTTAGTTGCGAATTTATTAAATTTTAATTTTTCAAAAGTGTATTTAAAAATACTTTGTTTATTATAACTTAAAACAATAAATAGTCTGATACATAAAGTTTTACTATTTTTCAGGATTTTTTAAAAAATAACACAATAATTTTTTTTTTTTTTAACAAAATACGTAAAGATACTCATAATACCAGAAAAATATAATTTTTATATGAAAAAATTTAAACTAGTTGAAGAAAAGGAGAAATTATGCACAGTACATGAGTGCGTTCCAAAAATTTGAGATTTTTATTTTAATGTAAAGATTCCATGCTTTCCAAATACGAAAAAAAATCAAAAAAAAAATTAATAGCATATTTAAAGAAAAATGCATTTGAAAAATGCAATTGCATTAAAATGCATTTGTAAAAGGTATTTTTTATTTGTAAAATACTCATGTTTAAGCTGATATAATTACAATTCAAACGCCGTTTAAATAATAAATTTTCGTAAAGCATTCCCAGAACTATTTGTATTTTAAGTTGTACACTTTCGAGATTTTTTAGATTTTTTCGAAAGTGAAAAAGCTAAATAAAATCGCGAATTTTCTGAATTTAGCGAATCTGAAAACGGAAATATTTATAAACACTCATAGACCTAATACGTATAAAATTTTATAAAAATCGGGGGACACTTGGTATATTTTTGGGCGTTCTTTCATGGAATGTACGATATATGTTATATATCAACAAATTAGAAAATGTTAATATAACGAATAGAAAAAATTTTAGAAATAAAAAAAACTGTAACCTTTTTGAAAAAATAACCCAAAAAAAGTTCCAACTTCAAATCTATATATTTCTATGAGTCTTGCAACAATATTATTATTATTTTCTTGTACCCACCATCAAAAAGATTGGGATATATTGATTTTGTTATTCCGTGTGTAACATGTCAAAGGAGTCATTTAAGGTCCCATTAAGTATATGTTTTCTTGGTCCTGGTTAGATTCTGAGTCAATCTAGCGATGTCAATTAGTCTGTTGAAAGCACGATAAGGCTCGATCGAACAACCAAGGGGGCAAAATGTGGCTCAAATATTTATCTTATATAAAGTTTGATATTGAAAATGGGCAAAATCGGTTAATAAACAAAAATGGCATGTAGGATAACGAAATTTTGAACAGATAGTACGAGGTTCGATATAAACTTGGAAACAAAAAATGACATATAAGGTGAAACGTCAACGAAATTTTGTACAAATAGTTTAAGGCAAATGTAAAGTCGGAAACAAAAATGGGCGTGGTCCGCCCACCTCTCATATAACGTCAAATTTCAAAAAGTTAATGGTGCGTATATTGATTCGGCCAAGCTGAATATAACATTCGCCCTTGTTAAAGAATACGGCGAATATTTAAGTAAAAAATTTACGACCAATCCCAGCAAAAATAAATGGAAGTAATTTTTGAGAAAGTACTTTTTAATTACTTCCAAAGTAACAAATAGTGTATGTTTTCTTCTTGTTAAAAAACTATTTAAAGAGCATCCGCAGATGTTATTAAAAAAAACAATTCAAATGAAATTTACTGTTGTAAAATATTAATGAACGGTTTCAGTTAACTACCTTGTAGAACATAAAAGAAAATTATGTATATTTTCAATTAAAACGAGAGAAAAAGATATAGTCGGTCAAGCCCGACCATATGATACCCTACACCATTGTGTACATTATAATTCGGGGAGGGGTCTTGACTTGGAGTCAGATGTGGACCGATACTCATAAGTGTAAAATAAAACATACGAATACAGAATATTACGTTGATGCTGACATTTATATAAATTTATTCACTTTTGGGTGATTCCCGAAAGAGGGCCTTATATGGGAGCTATGGTAAATTATGGACCGATCTTTGTAAAATTTGGCACTATCATTTATGTTCATATAAAACTTATTTGTGTCGAATATTAACTTGATACTAACATTTTAATGGGATTTATGCCCGTTAAAGTGATTTTCTGAAAAGGGGTTTATATGGGAGCTATGGTTGATTATGAACCGAAAATCGGCACACTTATTTAGACTTATATAAAACTTATATGTTCCAAATTTCATTAAAATATTGCTATATTTAAGGGATTTATGATCGTTAAACCCTTTTCCGGGAGGACATTTGTATGGGGGCTAGGTGAAATAATGGACCGATCATAACCAATTTCAATAGGCTTCGTCCCTGGACTAAAAGAAACCTGTGTACCAAATTTCATTAATTTTGATTCAAAATTGCGACCTGTAGTTTGATTACAAGGTTTACATGGACGGACAGACGGACAGACGGACGGACGGACGGACATCGTTAAATCGACTCAGAAAATGATTCTAAGCCGATTGGTATAAATTAAGGTGGGTCTTAGACCAATATTTTTGGGTGTTACAAACATCAGCACAAACGCATAATACCCTCACCACCTATGGTCATGTAGGGTATAATTACTTTAAAAACGATGTTTGCTTCTACTCGAAGGAAACAACACCATAAAAATAAATTTTTCATGACATTGGTAACATAACTTACTACTATTACATACCAGAGATGACCAGTTTTTAAGGCCTACATCCTTCCCACCTGATCCAAATCAACTTGAAAACACCTCTCTCTAGTTAGATACAATTTTATTGACATATTTTCAACGATTCACCAGTTACAGAATTATTTCGAAAAAAATGCGGTTATGGGTTAGCCAAAATTTCTATGTGTAATGTAAATGTTAATACTACATAATTACAAATGATATCTTAATTAAGTTGTATTATGGAAATGACACATTTTAAGGGATATTTATTGTAATAAACTAAAAATATTCAACGATATTTTTTAAATTTTCATACGAATAAATAAATAAAAATGTGTTTGCTGAACATAGTATTCAAAAATTAATGCTAACTGGATTAGTTTCAAATTATGTACTTTTACATTACTTTTTATCCTCACACTAGTTTCAAAGTAATAAATATGTAAATTAAAGGGTCCCGCAGAAGCGGGTTTTTGCGATTTCGATGTGGAAAGACCCCACAAACGATTAGCGTTAATGAGTCAAACATGTAAAAAAGAGTAAACATTTTTATAATATTTTTTACATTATTTGGTACATTTTGGGAAAAAAAATCATTCAAGTTTTTTTGTCAAATAGATGTCAAAGAATTTATAATTTTATGCTTGTTATGGAAGAATACTTTTGAATGTTTGTGGGGTTTTGTTCCTATATAGGATTTTTTTATTGCATTTTTGTTACAAAATTTTTGGAAAATAATTTATTGTGAGCCATTTTTACCACAAAGCAACTTTATCAAAGGAATAAAATAATTTTTATCCATTTTGCAATAAATTTTTTTCGGATGGTAGGGTAATTTCTATAGACCAACATTTTTGCGAAAAAAATTTTAATATTTTTTTATAACTGGCTCAAAATTATGAATTTTTGGACATCCATTTCGAGACAAAACTCAAAACATTTTTGTACAAAATGTTCTAGACCCGTAACTGAAGATAAATTTTTAAAATGTTTGAAATATTTTTACATCTTTATTACATTAATTATTTGATATATGAATATAATACCTACACCACCATAGGTGGTTGTAACGCAGAAAAAAATCTTCTGACCACCCACCTTCTTTTTACACTTCCTGTGATTCATCTGGTAGTGTAATATACTGTGGTTTTTGCATAATTTCAACTGGTTTATTTTAATATAAAATTAAGTATTTTCGTTTAGGCGATTATTAGCAAAATGTTTTTCTTTATTACACAAGCTAACATCTTTAACCCATTAATGCCCACTGTTACGTATAAGTTAAAAACTATATTATTAAAAAACGGAATAATATAAACTTAAATTTTCTTATGAATTACATAATTCAATATTCGTTCTGCATCCTCAAATGTTTTTTTTTTCTTCATTTTCTCTACTGTTATTGCGGCAAAAAGTGATTTTGTAAAGTTCATTATTTGAAAGCTTGCAAAACTCGATTTTAACGGCAGGAGGATTGCAAAAAGGCTTATTATTTGCATTCAACATATTTTAACGACATTTTTTTCTGCGTATACTAAAAGAAAACAAATCAAATTTGTTTATTTAATTGTTTAAAAATATATAAAGCGTGTCTGAAGAAAAGTAGAAATTGGAAAAAAAAGTGTTACGTATATGTAACACTGGGTCGTTCTCAGTACTTTTTGTCCCCACTATTTCCAATACAAAAAGGACAAAAAGGAAAATTTTTTAATGAAATATACTATTTGAGAAATAAACATGATAATTTGTTTAAACAAATAGTTATAGAACCATCCTTGTTTATTATTAGTTGTTTGATAAATATTGTGGGTATGAATAATACGTAATACGGAAAAATTTGCCCTAGGCACTATATACGCATTCAGGTCAGATTTATTGTTTTATATCCTTATTCTTGTGCCACTAATCAGCATGAAAATGCAGATCATGAGGAAGATACGATCCTAGATCAAGCAGAGGAAGGCATTTCCAGTAACCGGATGTAGTCACTCAGACCCACATATGAGTTTAGAAAAGTTTTTTAATGATGAATTAGTACAAATATTGTAAAAGTTCTTAAATATATCAATTTTATTTTGTCTTTTTTAAAAAAAATTTAACATTTTTTAAGTTTTGTTTATATAGCCCATGAGATTAATATAGAGAATAAAGGGTCCAAAAATAAGTGAGTAATGCCCACTGATACGTATATGTAACATCTTATAACTTCCTTACTAAACCAAATACAAACAATTTTTCAACGTCAATGGGCCTCAGTTGACATGATGTTCAATATTGTTAATCTCTATGTTGGCTAGATCGCCATGGGCATTATTGGGTTATGCTATATTTTATTACTATATAAAATTTTTTGCCCAATTGTACACAATAACTTTTAAAACTCTACATATATCTCGAAAATACCCAATTTTTAGGGTAATTTTTATAAAATTATTAAAAATATTTATACGACATATGCTGTATAAATATATTTTATTTTAGAATATAGTCCAATATTTGAACTTAATTCATCTGTTTAAAAAAAGAATTATCGTTTTACAAAAACGACCACATGGAATATTGAAAATTTAAATTTTTGTTACTTTAATATTATTTATGAAAAATTATTGTAATTTGAGAGACTGTATCAGATAAAGTTAACAACATAGAACAACAAATTTAACAGATTATAATTTCGTTATAAAATTTTATTGCAATATACACACTTTATATTTTGAATTAATCCTCGTTTTGAATGCGTCCGTCTTGTCGGCTGGCTGATTGTCCATATAAAGCTTGTGCGCAAAGTAAGTAGTAATTCCACCAACAAATTATTTTAAGGAGGTAGACAACTTTTTTTTTCTTGTAAAACAGTGAATTTGAATTTATTTGAAAAACATACATATTAATAGAATATACCCAATAAGCATTTTTGCTGTAATTCAAGTTGAAACCAAATGTATTTCAAGCCTTGAATCCTGTACCAAGCATTGAATTAAAATAGTACTACACTTTAATTCAATAGCATTCTCCAGTGAAAAGGAAATTAAAATTCTAGTTAAATTTATTTTACTTGAAAATTTTTATTTTTTTTCAATAATATTTCATGTTTAAAGTATTTTAATATTTGAATTTATGTCGCACTCCAGCAAAATTTTCCAAGGCTTGAACTTTTGAATTTTGTGTGCTTATTGGGTAGTAGATCTTCGTCTTCCTTTTTAATTTTATTCTTTCTGAAGTTGTACTGTCAATGTAATCATAAAGCCAATTTCTCCAACAGAAATTCCTACCATACGATAAAATCCCATACGCATATGTGAAGGTAAATTATCACTTGGTAGTATACAATTTTCACATATCATTCGACGTTTAGTTAAAGGTGCTACAAATTTACCTTCAAAATCGATTGGATTTTTACAACATTTTTTCATTGGATCCATTAGATATTCTTTGTATAGGAAATTCACACCATCTGTAAAAACTGTAGGTCGTATTCGGAATGGTGTCAACATGTAGGAAACAGCATTAGTGCTATAGTAGACATCAACCCAACCTTTAGCTTTGTCTGTATTAATGTCTTCTTTAAAATCCAAGAAACCTGTAACGGCAAAAGTACCACGGGTAGGCTGTGAAATTTTCCACGCCATATCGCAATTATTTTCTGTGGTTACATTCCATTCGATATCAATAATGTCGACAATATATTGAGGTTTCTGAAATTTATATATATATTAAATGTTATAATTTTAGTTTTAAATAATTTTTACTTACCGCTTGTATAGCAGCTGCTAAACAAATTATAGACATTGAAATTGTAGCGAAATTCATTTTTAGTATGTTGCACATATAATTAAGTGACTTTTATTACATTTTTATACTTTGAAGGGTTTACAATTTTATTAGTTTTATGCATGTTTTCGAGACATTAGATTTTAAATAGTGTTGTAAAACAATTTAATTGACAATAAACGATTGAAATCTAAACTTTAAAACATTTGTTTAAAGTGTAGATTTCTGTATATTACACAGTGGGGCCAAAAGCAAAATAAATGGTAATAAGTCTGGATCTTTGAAACCACTGAACCGATTTAAATGAAACTTGGAACATCGATAGAGGAGGAGGCTTCCAAAGTTGACCACTTCGAATATAAACCGATTTTAAATATTTTTACATTTTTGAATTCTCCTAAGCAAGACAAAAAACATGCTTAATGTACTAAATTATCTTGTATGGTTTAAAAGATATTTAACTAAATAAATTTCTCATTTTTGGCACTGACTTTTTTGCGATTTTGCCCTATAATTTTTAAAATAAAATCTCTAAAACTTGTTTAAAAATATGCTGAAATTCTCTATAATTTTCTTAATTATGCTAATAAAAAAATTTTTTGTTATCTCAATTCGATAACAAGAAAAAAATTTTCAAAGTCAAAATTTCAAAACAGTTTCTAAAAATTGCAATTTTTGCCAAAAAAAGTAACTTCTTTATATATTCAACTTTTTTTAAGAATTTAGTTAAAAAAGTTTAATATTTTATGACATTTTTTGAAAGATTTACTCGGCAACTCTGTCTTGTGCAAGTACGAATTTTTAATCGGCTCTCTACCTTCCGTAAATAATTTAATATTTTGTGCTATTTAACGCAGTGTTTATTTCTGGTAACCAGTTAAACATAACAAGATAAGTCAATATTTTAAATTTATATTGTTATTATCACATAAAGTTAGTTCTTATTGCTTTTTTATTTCACTAAAATCTTATTTGATTTTTGAACAACAACAAAACATATAAATATTTTGTTTTGTTTATAATTCATCAGCTGTGCATTTCAATTTCAAAATAAGCGTTTTGCTTATTTTGAAATTGATTTACTATAAACGTAATAAATTCTAAATTATTTTACATACTCAAAAAGTTCAACTTCTCATCCAAAATTGATAAATTTTGACCACTGCTGAATGTAGGGTGAACGTTCAGAATTTTTTAAAATTACACTTGCATGTTTTCTTCGGGTCCCATCTTTCAAAAAATGTCATTAAATATTAAACTTTTTTAACTTAATTCTTGAAAAAAGTTGAACATATAAAGAAGTTAATTTTTGGCAAAAAATTGCAATTTTTAGAACCTGTTTTGAAATTTTGACTTTGAAAATATTTTTCTTGTTATCGCATTGTTCTTTCCTTGTCTTGCTTAGGAGAATTCAAAAATGTAAAAATATTTAAAATCGGTTAATATTTGTAAAAGTTAAAAGCCCCGATATGTTCTTCATCCTCGAGGTGGTCAACTTTGGCCCACTGTAGTGGTGTCCGTGCTGCAGCTGCAGACTCTGTTCAACAATACTCTGAAAGCCTAACTCTTCTTCTATCGATGTATACCAAAACTTCTAGTAAATGTAAAATAAAATATACAAATACAGAATAATTCGTTAATAATAATATCTAGATTTTTTTATGCACTATAGGGAGATTCCCGGAAGTTGGTTTATATTGGAGCTATGGTAAATTATGAACCGATTCTCATAAAATTTCGCAATGATGTTTTTTCTTACATAAAATTTATTTGTGTCGTATACTATCTTAATACTAGCATTCGTATGGAATTTATGTACGTTAAAGTTTTTAGGAAGAGGGGTTTATATGGGAGCTGGTCAATCATGGACCGATCTTCATAAAATTTGGTACAAAGTGAGACATGTGTATGGGGGGGATAGTGAAATAAAGAACCAATTTCAATAGACTTCGTCTTTGTATTCTAAAATCCATGCGCACAAGCTTTACATGGACAGCCAGATAGCCGACCAGACGGACGGAAGCATATGATTAAATCGACTCAGAAAGTGATTATTAGTCGAACGTTACACTTTAAGGTGGGGGTCTAAATATTTATTCGCTGTTATTTTTGCACAAACACATAATACAAACCACCTATGGTTGTAATGTATAAAATTATCAAAAAATTCAAAATAAAATTGTCTTCAAGTTATTCTTCTTACATTACTTTTTAAAACGGTCAACAATAATAAAAATATAAAAAAATTTTATAAAAACAGCCCATCAGAAACTACATAATTATTTCCATATCATTGAGTGGATCGCACACTGTTTGGCGTGCTTATCGTCCACTCAGAGTAGATAAAATGCATTGCTGGGCATACTTGGAGGTTTAAGAGGTGTTTTTTTTATATACTTTGAGTCTAATGTTTGGTCATGTTAATTGCAATGTTTTCATATAGATAAATTGCCAAAGCAGAAATAATTAATTATTATAAGGATATTTCCTAGTTTATGAAATTTGTCTTCCTTAAATTTTGTAAAACTAAAATACCATATACATACATATTTTTAAAACATAATTTTAACATTCATTTTTTTATCATCTGCCATATTAAAATAAAACTCATAAATTCTTATTAATTAAATTATTATTTAACCGCTTTCAACATTATTTAATGCTGATGAAATGAGTGTATAATTTTTCATATTTTGAAGGACCTCACATTGCGATTGCTGATTAAAAATTCTTCCTATTTCGATCCTAGTATTAATAAATTAATAATTCTTTTACCGCGATGACGAGTTCAAGAATAATCATGATTAAACAATAATTTTTTCTAGGGTTGTTTTATTTAGGATGAGCATGTATGTATGTTAGAAAGAAAGAGTTCTTGTTTGTATATGTTAAGCAGGTGTGGAAAATTATTTTTTTATAGGCTGACATTAAGTGGTTTTATTATTATGACAAATAAACAAAAACACCAAATATTTCAAAGACTAAACAAATGAATACACAAGCGTAATAAAAAAACTAATACACTGACTCATGCTTTATATACAGGTGTATCTTATAAAATACATTTTCATAGTCCACACTAACTAACATCAAACAACTATAAAGAGGAACCAGAACAAGAAGCAGTTACCACTATTAACATTCGAACGTACAAAAAAACATTATAAATCATTAAATTTGTGGAAGAAGAAAACAGTAAAAACCAAGAAAAGACAAAAGTATGTCAGAGAATAAGAAACGGTGGAAGTGGCTGTAAAGAAGACACATTAGAGGCTATAATCAAATGCCCAAAAAATATTAAACTTAAACTACTTACTTATATGAGGAAAAACTAAAAAGTTATATTGGTTATATAAAGAGGGCTTGAAAAAAGCTCTCACACAATTTCTTATTTCTTTTTAACCCTAAGGTAGATACCCAAAAAAATTAACGTTACACAGTGTGCGATTCAAAAAATTAAATGGAAATAATTATGGAAATTTGGAACGGCTGCTCCGATTTCCATGAAATTTCACATGGTGATGGTAGAGGTATAAGCAAATTTAAGTTTTGAGCTTGGACTATACAGACATACAGGGGGCGAGTCCACAGGGTCCCAAAGTTGAACACCTCGGGTATAATATTTATTAAAAGCGATCCTGATTCCTTATATCTGAACCGATTTCAAAGATTTTTATATAGGAGGGTTTTGCTAGTCGAGTAGTAGTTTTATCGTATGCATATATTATCTCTTTTTGTTTAAGAGATATTAGGCTTCAAAAATTAAAATTTTTACTTTTTAGCCTGTCTTGGTAAGGTTTTTCGCTACAGCGAGTCCAATTTTAGCCCCATTTTAAATTTTTCTTATTTCATTAAAAAGCAAATAAAAAAGTTGTGCAAAAACAGAATTTTGAAAAAATATTTAAGGAGTCAAAAGTTACAAGCATTTAAATTTAAACTTTCAAAAAAAGTTTAGTTTTTCCTGTTTTTTTTTTTTTTTTTTTTTTTTTTTGCCAAAAAAGTGGTAACATTCTTTTTCTGTTGTATAAAAATGTTCTTAAGTAACATATACAGTATTTATACTTTTCTGAAAGATAAATAAACACAAAATACTTTAAAGGAAAAACAGCTTTTAAAAATCGATTTTTGCGAGAACCAGGATTTCTCAAATTTGACATATTTTTCCAAATAATTTCTAATTTTCGCCTCAATTTCTCAAATCTCAAAGCCGGAATCCAAAAAAAAGTTATATTTTTTATTTAGTCTAAAGTGTTTTAATTTTTTTCGCAATAGAAATTTTTGCTTCTCGTTATCGGTTGGAAAGATATAGCAAAAAAAGTAAAAAATCCTACTTATGAATGAAATCTCATTCAAAAATATTCACTAACAAGAATATGCAAAAAATCACAAATCCATCCTTTCTCAGTGTTTTTTGCAAAAAGTCTTTAACAAATTTTCGTATTATAAAATTTTTTATACATATTTGAAAAGAAGACAAAATTTTCTAAACTGAATTATTATTATAAATTTATATCAACCATTAATGTTTGTTATATCACTATTATACACTTGTTTTTATTCGGTAGCCTCTTTTGAAATTTAATATTGTAGGAATATTAATTCCATTACGGTAAAATAGATCCTTAAACTATTTACACAAAATTTCGTTGGTGTTTCACCCAAGGTGGGCGGATCGCGGCAATCTTTAGTTTCCGAGTTTACATCGATACTCAAACTATCTGTATAAAATTTCATTGTCGTACATGCTTTCGTTAAAGAGATATCAGCAGAAAAGTATAAACTGTTGTTACAATGGACACTCTGTGTTTCTAGAATTTGCCCTATAACTTTTTTATTTACAAACCGATGTTGCAAATTTTCAATTCCAAACAAACCTTATATGATATTAATATTTGAGCCAAATTTGTCTTCCTAAGTCGTCCTCTTTGAGAACTATTCTACCTACAACAGAAAGACGGACGGACATAGCTATATCGACTCAGAATCTTACCAGGACCCATACATATACTTCATGGGATATTTTCGACATGTTGTTGATAAAAAAGAGAGATATATATTGAATGATGAAAGTCTTAGCTATCATTTGATGTAAATTTTGTTAACAAATTTTAAATAAAATTTTTTTCCACTAGACAAATAATTGCGGGATAATTTATTTTCCATCAGTGATAATTTAGAAAAAGGACGTTCCGCTGAGGCACCGCTAAGAGTCAGAGTAAAAAACAAATTAAGATATAAGTATTCATCGTACCTGTTTTTTAATTTTCCAAATTCGTTTATACAAGAATTGTTTGCACCAAATTTCATTAAAATATTGCTATATTTAAGTCATGTCTGTTCGATAAATCTCTATTCCGGGAGGACATTTGTTTGGTGGCTAGGTGAAATAATAGAAATAATTACTACCTGTACTTTGTTCACAAGGTTTACATGGGCAGGCAGCCAGCCGACGGACGGGCATCGTTAAATCGATTCAGAAAGTGATTCTGAGTCGATCGGTATACTTGGGGGTCCGAAGATTTTTTGTGCGTTATAAACATCAGCATAAACGCATAATACCCCAACCACCTATGGTGGCGTAGGGTATAAATAGCCAGGTTAATTAAGAGGGCCAAATGGCAACCAAAATCGCCCAACGGCAACGCTTGCTAGGATTTTAAAATTCTTTATGAAAACTGAACTTTATTTAAGTAAAGAAAGAGCATTTAAACTAAAGCCTATCCGTAATTATTATTAATACACAAAGTTATAAAATGAAACAAAATTTCTGCAGCACGGGGTTTCTCTGCCAATTCGGATACATGGTATTAATAAGTTCTCGAACCCCCACCTTAGTGTATACCAATCGACTCAGAATCACTTTCTGAGTCAATTTAACTATGTCCGTCCGTCCGTCCGTCTGGTTGGCTGGCTGTCTGTATGTCTGTTCATGTAAACCTTGTGAACAAAGTACAGGTCGGAAAATTAAAGATATCTTGATGAAATTTGGCACAGATAATTATTTTGGTATAAGGACGACATTGGTTATTATCGGTCCATTATTTCACCTGGCCCCATACAAATGTCCTCCCGGAATAGGTGTTTAACGATCATAAATGCCGTAAATAATGCAATATATCAATGAAAATCGGTACAGAGTTAATCTTTGTACCAAATTTCATTAGGATTGGTCCATAATTAACTAAGCTCCCATATAAACCCCTCTTCCGAAAATCGCTTTAACGTGCATAAATCCTATACGAATTATTGTATCAAGTCAATATTCAACACAAGTAATTTTTATATAAGTAGAAACCAGAGACCGGATTTTAATACTAAAAAAACAATCTTTTTATTTTTATTTCAATCGAAAAACAATCTTTAATGTTCAAAAAATAATAAAAATCCATCATGATTTTTATTATTTTCATCAATATTTTAATTTTTTTCATCATGATGAAAATAAAAATATAAATATCTTTTGTGATATTTATTTCAAAAGTTGAAAATTATTTTGAACTTTTTTCATCGGATGGAAAAAATTCTAAACAACAACAATTTCATTTGAATAAAAAAATATTTTGAAAACAAAACAAAAGTATGAATAAAAAAAACAATCATTTGAAATTTTTTTCGAACTGATATTTATCGTTAAAGATATTTATCGTTAAAGATATTTATTTTTTTCATCATTGATGGATATTTATTTTAAAAATAAAAATCCCTCACATATTTTTTTCAACAAATGAAAAAATATTTTGAACATTAAAGATATTTATTTTGATTGAAAAATAAAAATAAAACGTTTTCGGGTGCTTGGTAGAAACAATATTATCAAAATTTATGAGAATCGGTTCATAATTTACCATAGCTCCCATATAAACCCACTTCCGGGAATCACCCTAAATGGCAAAAAATCATATAGATATTAGTATAAATACATTATTCTGTGTTTTTATAATTTATTTTACATTTAGTAAAAGTGTTGGTTTACAATTGGACACAGGTTTAATGGTGTAGGGTATCATATGGTCGGTCTTGACCGACTATAGTTCCTCTCTCGTTTTTTTGTGTAACTTGTAAATGAGTATTTTCACATAATAATGGAATAAAATTAATGAATAAAATCAAAACTTCCCAGCAAAAACTTTGGTTGCCATGTAATGAGTTAAGAAGCTAATATAATGGCTCTCCACTACTTACACGTTAGTTGAATAACTCATTATTATAACATGGTGATGACAATAGAGGCAACTACTTACCCTTTACATTACTTAGAAGTCATTACAATAACTAATTACTTCCAAGCTGGTAAACAGCGCATTGATTTTAAAGCATTACTGAAGTCATGATTAGTAATAACAATAGGAACTAGTTACATTTGAGTTTATAAATAACTAATGAAATGTCAGCATATAAAATATTTTTTTTGTTGTTGTAAAAAGATTTTATAAATTATAATTTAAAAACTTAACAGCTATCAAAAATATAATTATATAAATGTAATAAAAATAAGATAAATGTAATAAAAATAAACTTTTTTAGATACAAATTAATTCATACGTTCAAATATGTGAATTGGTAACTGCATTATAAAAATCAATAAAAATTAATATTTTCGAAAATCTTATCATAAATAATTATTTACATTCGGGTTATAACTAATTAGTTACTAAACAACTTCTATGTAATGCAGACAGTATGTTGTTGTCATTACAAAGTAACCACATCCGTAACTACATGTCATTACCAAGTTTTTGCTGGGTTATGCATTGATTTTAATGAAATGTGTATTATTTTATTACCAACAAATTTATCATTATGATTAAGGAATATGAATTTGAATTTTTGACACTTTGGCAGCATTGAAAAGTAATGAAGAACTACTTAATAACAATTTTAATTAGAATTTTTTGATATTTTTTTTGAACAAATTCAGACAAATTGTGTTCAATATATAGTGCAACCGAATTGACTGAAAATATTATTTGTTAATCGATAGGTTCACGCAGAATACAATATGTATAAATATTTTTTCTTATTATTCTTAAAAATTGGCTATTCGGTACCGCACCAACAATATTTCCCTATATTATTTGTTAATCGATAGGTTTATCGCAGAATACAATATGTATAAATATTTTTTCTTATTATTCTGAAAAATTGGCTATTCGGTACCGCACCAACAATATTCACGCCTCTCACAGAAATCAAGTAGAACAGATTCCATACCTTGCTCTTCTGAAAACGTAAAACGTTTATTTTGAAATTGGTTTTCAAATATTTTTTATTTAGATCATTATTTATATTTTAGATTGTTGTGGCTTAAAATATGTGAAATATCGGAATTTAAAGTATGGAGTTAAAACCATTTCATTCAGATAAAAAAAAAAAAAAAATTAAAATTCAAAAACAAAAATAATAATAGAAAAAGCCCGGTAGGTCTAAAAAAATATTTTTTAAAGGAAAACTGGTCAATTACAGACCATCGTCATGAGTAATTAATATTGAATTAATATATAACTTAAGCTCAGTAAAAAAAAAAAAAAAAAAAACTATTTACATTTATTAAGGCCGATTAACGGAAGGTTTAATTATTTCAAATGCACCTCATTATTAAAAAATAATATATGTTTGAATACACTTAACAAAATATTTATGACAGTTTTGAAATAATTTGTTTAAAATGTCATTGAATATTAAGGAAATTTATGTCTTAAGAAAACAAATAGTTAATAATTGCCTCTTTTACTTATGCTTTGGAGGAAAAATTCCACAGTTTATCATCTTTAGCGCTTTTAAAATAAATCTTCAATGTTGTTCGTCATCAAAATGAACTAAAATAATGTTTAAGTAAACGATTTTTTTTTTAAGTGTATACATTTATACGTAAGTAAGATTAATATCTTTATTTCTATTGAGTAACTGAAAAATTAAAAAGAATGTTGAAGGGTTACACAAATTTGATATTATATACATACAATACAGGTATTCACATAAAAGTATTTAACGCGCTCCAAAAATATTATTTAAACAAAAATTTTAAGAGGAAAAGAAAAAAAAAACAATTACTCAGTATGTGAGAGATAAACTATTAAAAAAAAAAAAAAAAAAGGTTTCCGAAAGGTGTTTTACGCTAAATAAGCAATAGTTCATGATGAACTACTGATGACTCCACTAAATATGTATTTACTACTAGTTCAACCGCTTTATATGAATATCTAGTATTCATGAGGAACGCTCCTCTTTGAACAAACATTTTCGATAGTATTTACGATTAATCGTACAAACAGTATTTTTTATTCTTTTTTTGACTATAATTGTTTATTTTATTTGTTTTTGTTAAATTTGGAAATTGTCAAGTTATTATTAAAGTTTATGTATCAATAAAAGGTTACTTTTAACTACTTTCGTTGACCAATTTTAGAGGCATGTGCTTCCATCCGACTGACTGGTTGGTCTTTACTTTTATTTTTCTGTCCATTTTTTTTTTATTTTTTTTTTTCATGTTTACTTTGTCGGCACTTTTTTATTTGAAATTGTACAACAAAATGTTGTTTTATTAAGTGATATACAATTTCCAATTAAGGCACCGCCAAAAAATATCTATTTTATGAGTGTTTTTCTGTTTTAAACTGTTTTTTCTTTGCTCACGTTTTTTCTTGTTAACTACAAAAAAATCATTAAATCAATGGAAAAAAGTTTAATTAATTAAAAATGTGTGTTTATTTATTAAAATGAAAATCAAATTTGTTTTATGCTTGTTTTTATTTACTTATTTCTGTTAGCGACAATTGTGGAATTCGAAAATGAATAAGTGATTGAAAAAAAAGCAAACGAACTGAATAAACATTTAATATGGTAAGTTAGTGTCGTAAATAGCAAATACACCGATCAAATGAAGAAAACAAAATCAGGAAGTTTTTTTATTTTTGGGTTAAAACATAACGCGACAAGAACTGTTAAATTCGGGGAAATAATTAGTAAAAGTAATCAAAATAATAGAAATTAATTTAATGAACATAGCAAAATAAAAATAGTCGCTAACTCGAAATATTTACTTAGTATTTACGTAGTGATGAAAATGATAACATTTCCAACTTCCATAACACTCTGCTACAAAGCGAGATTTTTTTACTCGAAAAACTACCCAAGTACTTCGCACGACAAATGTAGTGCATATATGTAATCTATATATATAAAAGAGTAACGTTGCTGACTGACTGATTCATCATCCCACAGCCCAAACGCCTGAAGCTAGAAAGATGAAATTTGGAACGTAGGCTGGCTTCCCGCCAAATAGATCCGCTAAGACGGGATTTTTGGAAATTCGAATGTTTAGGGGGTAAAATCGGTAATTTTATATCTCATAAACTAATGGAGATACAAAAAAAGTTGAATAGTTACAGATAAAATTTAAATCGTAATCATAACTTATCAAAAAATGACAAATACAAGTTTGGTACTTTTTAGAAATTCGAACGTTTAAGGGATAAAAATCTTACCTATTTTGGGTACTTTTTTCATTTTCTATAATATTCAACCTAGAAACATGAAATTAAAAATATGTGGCTTCAAGTGAGTAACAATTCACAGGGGGCACTTTGTGGTACCTTTTTGTTCTATTAATGGTACTTTTGAATTTATTGTAATATTTAATCTAGAAATATGAAATTAATTATATGTGGTCCTAAGTGAATGAGAATCCTTAAGAAGTCTTTGTGATATTTTTTCGTTCTTCTAATAGTACTTCTTGAATGTTCTGTAATATTTACCCTGGAAACATTAAATTGAAAATGTAAGTCCTAAGTGAATCAGAATCCTTAAAAGGGATTTTGTGGTACGTTTTCGTTATTCTAATATACTTTTTCGTAATTTTTATATTTATTTTTCGTTATTCTAACTAAAGAGATATTGTTATTTATGGATGAGAATTCTCAAGCTGTATTAGTCACATTCTTTTATACTAAAAAATAATAATAGAAATACTTTGGCATTTTTTTAACTTTCGAACGATAAAGATGTTAAAAATTGGTACAGGAATATATCAAACATGCCTTTTGTACTTTTCGAAAATCCTATTTTTATACCCTACACCACCATAGGTGGTTGGGGTAAAGTATACCATCCGACTCAGAATCACTTCCTGAGTCGATTTAATGATGTCCGTCCGTCTGTCTGTCCATGTAAACTTTGTAATCAAACTACAGGTCGCAATTTTAAAGATATGTTAATGAAATTTGGCATACGATCTTCTGATAGGCCAAGGACAAACCCTGTTCAAATTGGTTATGATCGGTTCATTATTTCACCTAACCCCTAAAGGGTTTAACGATCATCAATTCATTAAATATAGCAATATTTTAATGAAATTTGCCACATATAAGTTCCATATAAAACTTAATCTGTGTGCCGAATTTCAGGAAGATCGTTCCATAATTGATCATAGCTCCCATGTAAACCCCTCTTCCGAAAATCACTTTAAAATGCATAAATCCCATTAAAATTTTAGTATCAAGTTAATATTCGACACAAATAAGTTTTATATAAATGTAAATAATAGTGCCAAATTTTACGAATTAAAGACCCCTCGCCGAATTTTGATATAAACAATGGTGTAGGGTATCATATGGTCGGGCTTGACCGACTATATCTTTTTTTCTCGTTTATATTGTAATTTTTGGTACTTTTTTAAGTAAAATATTTAAAAAGTTTATTGTTGTTAATTCCGACACAACACCATTATTAAAAATGTTGGGATTTAAGAATCTTAGTTTAAATTTATTATATATTATGGTTTTTATAAAAAATTTCCGTTGATAAATTTTTAATGCCATACAATCTTTATTAAAAAAAAAAGAAAAAAAAAACATAAATTTCTAAATTAATAATTTGAATTTTCAATTGCAATTACTTGTAATTGTAATTAGAACTTTTTAATTACAATTGCATGTAATTGAATATATATCTGATAAGTATTTCTAAAAAAACAGTTAACGTCCTATGTTTATAATAGCGGCTAAGAGCGTCATACAAAAAAGGCTAAATAGCTGAAAAAAGCAAAAACTATTTTGAATTATTTTTTTTTTTTACATTCTCATTCGAGTTTGATAAACAAATTTTGCGTTAAACTTCGTATGAAAAAATATTCAATATCGTAAAGTGATGTTATTTAATTTTTGTTTCGAAAATATCGAGATAATCGAAATTTACTGCTTTTTTTTTTCGAAAAAAGTTGCAAGTTTCAATATACTCGCTTTGTATAAACTTGTGTTACGAAAAGTTTACTTTTCTTCTACTTTTTATAAAAGCACAACTGATGCAACAACATCGCCCGTAAACTTAAAACGATGTATGTAAAAGCCTAAACGCATTGTTGGTGGAATTGCATCAGCAGGATACTTACAATTAGTACAAGTAATAACACGTTTGGTTAGTGGTGGACTAAAAAAGATATCAAATTCCAATGCATTTGTACAACACTGTATAGCAGTATCCTTAACATAACTCTTGTAGCCCCAGTTGTTTACCGTGGTAAAAGTTCCTTTGGGAGAACGAAACGATGTCAAGACACAAGAAATTCCTGTAGGACTAAAATAAATGTCTACTTCTGTCATAATATTATACGTATTGATATCTTTTTTAAAGTCTAAGATCAAATTCACTGCAGAAATTCCACGTGATGGATGGAATAATTTTCATTCCATATCAACTATATCGGTATTGGTTATATTCCAAGTAATTTCTAATATCTCAGCTGTAAGATCCTTCTTTGTTTTAGTTGATATTATGAAATAAAATGTAATAATATAAATATATTTTATTTGAATTTTTATATTTCTGCTTACCGCTTTAAGGAACTTAATTAGATAAGCAAATGTTAGCAAAATTGAAGTAACTTTTAAAATTAACATTATAGTTTTGAATAATTTTTAACTATGAATTTAAAATTATTTATAGGTATTTCTGTAGAAATTATATATAAAGTTAAAAGTAATAATTATATATTGTTGTTAGTTAAACATTAAATCACAAGCATTAATTATCTTAAACTAAAATTACTTGCACATGCACACTTTTAAACACCATCTGATTTAGTGACATTCATTAGTACGATATTAGGGGACCATTTGTCCATTTTTTGTTTTTTAACAGAAATCTCATAATTCCAAAAAAAAAAAAAAAAAAAACTACGAAAATCCCAAAAATAGAATTTTGCTCATAATGTCCACATTTATTACAGGTTTGGAAAAAGCCATTGGCAAACTCTTTGGAACACATTACACAATTTCCGAAGCAGCATTCGGTTAAACAGAACTAGCTTTAGGATTTTTAAAAAATATAAACCAAATTCAAAATTTTAATTTAAAATATGTAAAATTCAAGAAGGTCTATACATACTCCTGTTATTTGTTTGATATTATTCCTAATTTTAAAATCATCTTTGTAAAGATACCTTTTAGAAAAAAGTAAAATTATTATATGTCCTTAAATAAAATTTTATTTTACAGAAAAAACAATCTAGACACGCTTTCATATAAAAACGAGAAAAAAAGATATTGTCGTTCAAGACCGACCATATGATACCCTACACCATTATGTCATTTATTAATCATTTATACTTATATAAAACTTATTTCTGTCGAATATTGACTTTATACTAACAAAGATGCTCTATATAATTATAAATCTGATTCAAGATTTATAATTATATAGAGCATCTTTGTGCCAAATTTCATTGAAATATGTGAAGTAATGGAGGGATTTATTAGCGTTAAGTCTTATTCCGGTAGAAAATTTGTATGGAGACCGATTATAACCAATATCAATAGGCTTTGTCCTTGTGTGAATATAACTATTTGTACCAAATTTCATCGAGATATCTTAAACAATTTTTGACCTGCACTTTGCACAAAAGGTCTACATGGACAACCAGAATGAGATAGTGATTTTAAGTCGATTGTTATAAATTAAGTTGGCTGTAAGACTAATATTTTTAAGTGTTAATTTTTAAGTTTGTTCTTTAACTAAAAAAAAGAACTTTTACAAAATCGGACGAAAGTATTAAAAATTGGACCAAGATTTTGCAAAATGGAGATAGTGGAAATTTAAAAATTGCCTTTTTATTTTCAATAGTACATGCAAGCTTGTTTTTAAGGAAGTGTAAAAATATTTGAAATCAAATAAAAAATAAAAAAATACAACAATTTTTCAAGCGTCGATAAATTGTCTATATCTGACAGCTTCACTCTCAAAGGATATGTTTGGCATCTACTTCCAAACTTAAAATTGTATTTAAAATCCAGCCAGCCGATTATAAGTTACAGATCTATTTCAAAGAATGCTCGATTCTGCTCCACTCTGTAGTGTTACTACACTGAACCAAATTTCGTAGGTAATATTGACGAAAAATTTTCGTAGAATTTTAACGAAAAAAAATATTTAATTTAACAACTTTTTTCCTCAAATCAATAGAATTTTTCTTCGAATCAACAAATTTTCTTCAAATCTACTAAAAAATTTTTGTGAAAAATATTTTTTGTAAAATATGTAGATTTGAAGAAAATTTCGTTAAAAAATATACGAAGAATCTGTTAAATCGACGAAAATGTAGTTAAATTGGCAGTAACTCTTAAACAATTGGTAGTAAGAATAAAAATACATAATTTGATTCAATTTAAAATCCCAAAAAGAAGTTAATTTGAATAAATTATATGTTAATTTAACAAAAAAATTTCGTAAATTCTAAAATTGACTAATATGTTTTAGTCAATTTGAATAAAATTCTTCAACTTGACTAAAGATTTGTAAATCGACTAAAAGTATACACATTTTAAGAAACTAAATAATTTATTTTATTCAAATTGAATAAAATTCTTCAATTTGAATAAATATCTTCAAATTTACTAAAGGCATGTAGAATTGAAGAAAATTCTTCAAAATAAGTTTGTACGTCTTTTTTTTAAGATTAAATTTATGTTGAGATAAATACTATCACAGTTTTTGATAATATGTAAAAAATATAAAAATATATTATCTTATTTCTTTGAACGATATAAATAAATTTTGATAAAATATACTAATACATAAACTAATTAATTTTAACCAAAATTAAATAAAATTAAGTAGTAAAAATAAATAAAAATTCTTCAATATGATTAAAAAATTTAGTAAATTTTACTAAAGACATGTAAAATTTAAGAAATTTTGTTAAAGTTAACAATTTTATTTAAGTCAAATTGAATAATATTCTTCAATTTGACTAAATTTCTTCAAATTTACTAAAGGCAGAATTGAATAAATTTCGCTAATTTAACTATTTTTTTTTAGTTAAATTGAAGAAACATATGAAGAGCTGAAGAAAATTTCTTCAATACAGAAAATGCATAGTGAAGAAGATCAGTTGAATAGCAAATAATAAAGCTTGTGCACGTGTTTTTGTGTCAATAAATTTAAATTTTAAATGTAATTTAATTAATCAACTGCTTGACCAGGGCCGTCATCATCTCAAGGAGCCGTTTTGGATTGTGGAGAACTGCACTACAAAAATTCCCTTGAAAAACGTAAAAACAAACCTACTACAAGTGACCACTAACGATTTGCAAATTTAGGTAAATATTGACATTTTTTATACATTGCTATAGATCATCCAGAAATAAACGTTATTGAAAACGTATTAGACTCTTTATAACAAAATATTTATAATTAAAAATTTTGCTACGTAAGTTTGTATTAAATTTAATTAAATATTTTTCTATATATTTTTAAATACTTATTTCTAATATGAAGCATATATTTTTTATACAATAAATATTACTAAACTTTTTAAAATTTCTTATTTGTTTTATTTATGATGATAGCATCTTATTCTTAATTTTCCTACAGGGGCTTAAACATTTTAGAAATTTTGTCAAATTGAATAAAATTCGAATTTTAAAATTAATAAACATTCTTCAATTTGAAGAAAAAAATTAGTTAATTTGAATAAATTTTTTATTCAATTCAACAAAAATTTAGTAGAATTAAATAAAATAATTTAGTTAAATTGAATAAAAATTCTTCAATATGAATAAAAAATTCAGTTAATTTGAATACTATTTTCTTAAATTTTACTAAAAATTTGTCAAATTAACTACCTTTTAATTAATTAATTAATTGAATTAGTCATATTGTCGAATTTTCGTTGATTTAACTAATATACGAAAAATTAATTTGAATAATGATTTTGTTTGTTGATATATAACCAACTTTTCTTGAATTCTACACCCCATTTTACAGTATCTACTGTAAAATATAACTAGTCACGTGATAGATTTTCAGGGTAAGTGACCAGTTTAGGAACTTTATATGGGAGGAAGTTGTCACTTTTACATGGGGTTGTCATTGGAGGTAGCTAATTAGCTCTTAGGAACAGGTCACAGGACTGGTCTAAGAGAGCATGTTCAGTATCGATTAATATAATAAAAATTTGGTAGTTGTGTTCTTTTTTTTATTTAATTATATTTATTTTATAATTTTTCATTAATGTGAACATTGCTGACAAGTTAGGTGTCAATTGGTACTTAACTGGTACTAAAGTAGCGGTCTATTACTGCAATTGCTACCAATTTTCCCAAGGGATGTTCTTAGTCATTTTGCCAAGAAAGATATCACAAATAATATATACGGCAACATAATTTCGAGGGTTTAATTAAAACATTCAATCACACCTCATCAATAAATTAAAAGGTCATATCTGAATGATGGAGGTCACCAATAAAATAATTGAAAATCGATTAGTGCCACGGAAATTGCTTTTTTATTTTATAGATATTTGAGCAGACGCAGAACAAAATGTACTTTTTGCATTTTTTTTTTAAATGTCATCATCTTCCACCCTTCGAACTAAAATTATTTTGATATAACTTTTTTCATTACTTTTGAAATATTTAGCATAATAATGGTTAAATAAAATGATATTTTCGCCACTTTTCTTGGTAGTTTAAGTTATTCACCTACAAATAATACATAAACTTAATCGTATACAACTACTACATATGTATATGCAGTTGGTTTAATATTGCAACATGTAGCAAATTTCCTACAACGTATGACTCTATACTGTTTTATTTAAACAACATACTGAGCTTCTGACTTTAGACAAGCGTGTTGCATCGGCAGCAACAGCAACAGTTCTTTTTGTTTTCGAAGACAAGGTTGTTTTCTGCAGTTCGTTCGGTTCAGTTCAGTTTAGTTCATTTCGTCTCGTCTGTCGCTGTCATGTTTAACAGTAGTTGGTGGGTGACCTTTTGCGTGTTAAACAAACAAGTGAAACAAAGTTTGAAAAGGTGCAAATTTCATGCAATAAAACTTAAAATACTCACACACTTAACCAGACATAGACATGATGTTGCAATGTTCAAAAAGCAAGCTTTTTAATTCATATTGTATGTACGACTATTTGCAACATATTCTTTTGTACATACTGAATACATAAATACATTTAATAAACTATTTATTTTATGGGGATTTTGTCTTTCAAAACTCATCAATGTTATTTGTTACATGTGTTGATTTAATTATAAAATACGAGAACAGTTTAAATACATATGTAATTTTTGCAGTTAAGAGAAACTTCTAAAACTAAAAATCGCAAATAATAGGGTTAGTTCTTGCAAATATTTTTAAATTATCTATGAGTTTGAAGAGTGAGCGGTAAAAATCGCCTTGGAATTACGCTTTATATTTAAGTATTTCGTACACTTGATATACATAGTATTTTAGAGACTCGCTTTAGTAATTTATTTATATTTCTAAATTAGTCTGGCCCCCCATAACATAATATTTAACCCATTTCGTCGACCGAATTGTTAAAAGCAAACTCTTGTTTGGAATTACAAACTACAAATATGAGATAAATTTAGAAATTCATGTTAACATTTATGAATATTTACAAATAAATTTTGAGTTAAAGTTCTTAAAACTTTAATATATTTTGCTTAACTATTTACTTCAAATACAAGTGATACACTGAACCAAAAAAGTACATAAATACAATTAAAAAGTTCATTGTTACAATGAATTTGTGCACTAATTTTGACCCTATGTACAGGTTCATTGAAACAATGAATTGTCATACATTAATATTATAATTCAATGTACAAGTTCATTGATTAAATTTATTCTTACATTGAATCATTCATTAAATAAAATAAATAATTTCAGTGAACAGTACATTGGTTTCAATGAACTCATATTTTGTCCCAATGAAACTATACATTAAAAATGTATTATAATAATAGGCGTGTTCTGTATTTCTTGTTTCTATTTTATTTTATATTAAATGATTAAAGTATATGATATTGAGTTAATATAAGCAAAAATTAAATATTAATATAAAATTATTACATTTCACTAAAAAATTTAAATAAAAAAAATGCATGTTACAGATGTGATCGTGTAATAGTAATTCCTGTTGTCCTCTATATTGCTCAATGATGGTATGGAATATCCATTTAGATGCCACATTAATATAACTACAGCATTATCCTTAACAAAGAAATTTTATAAATAAAATTTTTAAAATTCGTTCAATTGCTTAAAATATTTGAAATAGTTACCTTTAAATCTTTTTGGTCTATAGAACTTTTCTTATTTTGACGATCACCAGATGTAGCATTCAAATCTTGATTAGTCTGTAATATATTTTTATTAAGAATTCAAATCTACATAAATATAAATGAAATGTAATATTTAACGAGAGAAAAAGATATAGTCGGTCAAGCCCGACCATATGATACCCTACACCATTGTGTACATTATAATAACCGATACACAATATTAAGTGTAAAATTAAACATACGAATACAGAATATTGCGTCGATACTAACATTTATATGAATTTATTCACTTTTGGGTGATTCCCGAAAAAGGGCCTTATATGGGAGCTATGATAAATTATGGACCGATCTTTGTAAAATTTAGCACTATCATTTATGTTCATACAAAACTTATTTTTGTCGAATATTAACTTGATACTAACATTTTAATGGGATTTATGCCAGATAAAGTGATTGTCTGAAAAGGAGTTTATATGGGAGCTATGTTCAATTATGGACCGATTTTTCTGAAAATCGGCACACAGATTTAGCTTTATATAAAACTTATATATGCTAAATTTCATTAAAATATTTTTCTATTTAATTTTCTATCTAATTTTTTTACTTTTGCTTTTGTTTAAAACGCGTCATTTCTTGTTAAAAGATAAACTACAAATATGAGATAATTAATAATAAATGAACGAAAATATTTGTTTTCAGTTTACTTTATTTCCCGTTAGAAATCATTTATTTTAATATAATTTAAAGAAATTTATCATTGGTTCAATGCTTATGTTCATTGTATAATGCTTCTTCTTAATTAAATCAATGTATTAGTACATTGAATAAATTAATTCAATGAACTAATACATTAAATCAATTAACTAATTTACCTATTGTAATAAGAAATAAATTTAATGAATGGTTTCAATGTAATATTCATAATAGCGTTTATAATTTCATTGAAGCAATGAATTTCTACATTAAGTTAATCATTTTTTGGAAAAAAACTAATGAATTTCATTTAATGTACTTCATTCATTGAAACTACTTTTTTCAGTGTATACAATTACAAACACTCATACATATACATACATATAAATGTACATATTTCACTTATTAATTCGTAATTTTTTTAATTTTAATTTTAATTGTTTATGGCTTGTTTATTTTATTAAATGTATTTTATTTTTTGGAATAATTGTTATCGTGGCATGTGTAAATTAAAAAAATATATTAATAAAAAACATTAATAAATATCGTATCGTATTGTTACATCTTTACAATGCCAAATGTTTGCTAAAAGCGGGCGTTAAGGTGGTGGTAGGTGGGCTGATGCATGCATGCAGTTGTACTGCTGTGGCAGCTTCGCCTACTATTTCTGTACGAACTGACGCTGTTACTACTTGCGGGTGTTTAAAATGTTATTGACTTTTGCAAATTTTACAGAATTCAAAATTGTAAACCTTACAAGCAATGTAAAAGCATTTTTTAAATAAAAAAGAATTAACATTTTTTAGGTACATCAGTAAATGTTAAAACATTTGCGATAATAATAAAGAAAACAACTGCTGTAGTAACTTCCACAATAGCAATAATCACACATGATAATCATGATAATGTTTGAATTAAACAAAAAAATAAATAATAATAAATGAATGAAAACAATAAACACGTTTGTAAAAAAACTGAAAAAATAATAAGTATTGTATATTTTAACCATAAAATCACCCAACAGAATACACTGGTCGATAAACAAAAGATATTTATTTGTCCTCTTTTAAACTAAAATAGGTAACTAGATGAAATTTAGTTAAAAATTAATAAGTGTCCACTATGACCACCTTAAAACTTCAAAAATATTACAAATTATGACTTTTGGCATTTGTGTTGTAAAGGTTTTCCTTGTCCAATTTTCTTAACCCTATGGTACATACCTCAAAAAAAAAAAAAAAAAAAAAAATAAAAATTACGTTATTCAATATCCGTGGTACCCGGGTACCATAGTGTAATTTTCGTTGATTTTATTAAAAAAAAAATTACAATTTTATAAAAATTATTCATTTCGACCATTTAATTGGTCAAAAGACTTAAAGCAGATCGGCAAATACATGTTGAAAAGCATTTTTAAATATTTTAGCGATGTCCGTCCGTCTGTCCATATTAAACTTTTAGTGAAGCTATAAGTAGCAGTTTTTAAGACAATTGGGTGAATTTTGGCTTTACATTTTGCAGACATGAGTTCTGTTAAGATTAGTAGATAATAGTTACCTACTATAACCAAATCCACATAAAATTTTTCTTCTAGAATACATTCTTTTAGTATTGTATAATTTAGTACATATACAAGTTTTATGGACGTTAGAAATCCTATTAAATTTTTATAAACGTAAAAACCAATCCGTAAAAATTTTTACCAGATTCGCACCTCAAACATTTATAGCTCTCATATAAGGCCTATTTTCGAAAATCCTCATAAAGTGCATAAACTAGTATTTGTAGAAATTACGTTTTTTGTAAAAAAGATTCTGAAAAGTATAAATTGTAATTTTAAAATTTACAACAAAACTTGATTTACAATAAAATACACATTCCAAACAAGCACTTTGAGAAAATCGGTCAAGACAGACTTTAACGTTCTTGCAGTCCTAAATAATGTTAGCACTGATTTTAACTATAAATAAGCACAGAATACATATAATATGCTCACCGAAAATAGGTCACGTCCGATAATAATTTGTTTTACATTACTATGCAATGTTGTCAGTGTTGATATAGCGTCCTGTCAAGTTTGGAGCTAAAATATCGAAAGTTTACGTTCCATAGCACTAATATTGAAAATAATTTCAATATCTTGAGCACTTGCAAGATATTCTGGAATAGAAGTTATGGACATTATTACATAATATTCAAGAAACTGAAAGGTGTTCATAAAAATCAATGCAGTGCAGTCTTTGTCATATTCATAAATACTGAAAAGTTTTTAACTCTAACGTATATTATCCATTATTTCTGTTTCTGAAGTTCCTAAATAACCTAGAAATTAAAAAAAGCTACTTTGAAACTAGTTCTCCTTCAAATCCCAACGGAGCCATTTCTTATAATTTGGCAATTTTACCTGTCATTCTAATTCACTAATTAAAATAAAAAATAATAAAATTTTAACTTTATATAACACAGTACAACACTAAAAACGTATCTTGAAAATCATGTTGAAGATATTGTAGGTATAGTCATCCCAATCACCAGGTATATTTCGGTTTTTTCCATCACGTCACATTTTTAACCCATCGAGAACCAAAGAAAATATGGTTCCATGGTCACGTTTTTAGGTTATAAATTTTGCAAGTAATAGGTTGAAGAGATTAGTCAATAATTTTTTATAGCCAAGAAATGGGGCTATAAAAATGTAGTGCTATTTAAGTCTCTAATTTGACACACATAGCCCCTAAAAGTCCTTAAAGTTGTAAAAATAAAGAAATTCTCTATTAACCCTCATAAAAACAATGACATTCTCTTTTTTTAATTTTTAAAATCGTATAGAAAATGCGTAGTCATCAAAAACATGAAAAAAATTAAAACACCAATTTAAACAACAGAGTTAACAAAAAATTATAAGAAAAATATATTGTGAATAATTCGGCCGAATTTTAACTCCTTAGACTAAATATAGTGCAGAAAGTTAAATAAAACATTTCTATGTCGTCACAATTTTAAAATATAAATTTTTTTTATTTTTAACTTCATTGAAACATTCTTTCCTAAATAAGGATTTAAGAATGTACTATTTTTAATTTTTACCGATATTAAGAAGCAGCAATATTCTACACTTTTGTTGCATTATTCCTTTTCTATAAAATATGGATCCATCATTTGCACTACCTATTACCCAGAAAATTATATAACCTAAAAATGTCTTAGAGGTACATATTTTATTTGGTCATCAATGGGTTAAAAATGTGATGTGATGGAAATATTTCATGTTACTTTTTTTCACTACATTTAGTCTTAGAAGTAAGAAATAAACAAAATTATTCAAGATATATTTTTCTTATAATTTTCTGTTAACTCTGTTATTTAAATTTGTATTTTTATTTATTGTCATATTTTTGATGGATACGTATTTTCTCTCAGTGCAATTTTAAAAATTTTACCATTTTTGAGATCTACGGCCCATTGTTAGTTACACCAAATACAAATTTTTCTTTTACACCCACTACTTATTTTCTAATGGTTTTATGAGGGTTAATAGAGAATTTCTGTATTTTTACAACTTTAAAGGCTTCTGTGTGACAAGTTAGAGACTTCAATAAGGAGTGAGATCGAAAAATTCTTAACATAAATTTTGCCTCATAACTTTTTTCGGAATCAATAATCAAAATTTTTTTTGATTTGGTTATCATGGAAAAATACTTTATTTTTAATAACAACCATGTTAATGTGTCCATATTTTCATCAAAATAAGTGACAAAAAAGATTTACGTCCTACAAGTTATTAAAAAATTTCAAAAATCCAAATAGGTCTTACAAATAATTGGCCACAAAATTAAATGTCGTCCGTAAAACCGTTTCTAATGTTATTAAAGGAGAATTTGACTATTGATGTGAAACATAGTTCGGTAAGAAAAAAGGACCACATGATATTGGGAAGGCCAGAAAATTGAAGGCATATTGAAAGGAACTCCAAACACATCTGGTAGAAAATCAGCTCAGTTTTCTCAGTGCTTCGACTAGTTGGTGCGAAAATTTAAAGCTAATGGGAAAGTTGATAACATATAAAGTTCAGAAAATTCCAAACTGGAATTCTGCAAAAAAAAATTACAAGCCAAAAATAGGACTCGAAATTTAAAACCAAATGTCATACAAAAATACTCAAGCTGTATAATTGACGAAGAAACGTAGGTGCTGGCAGAATTTTCGCAGCTTCTGTCTCAAAAATGTTTATTGCTAATTCTCGAAGCAATGTTGGAGATAAGTTTAAGACCCAAAAGCAGCAAAACTTTCTTACAAAATTCATGGTATGACAAGCTTTTTGCAGTTGCGGCAAAACAGGAAAGTCATTTGATACATTCGGATCTATAAATACCAAAATATGCATAAAGGAATATTTGCAAAAAAGACTTCATCTTTTCTTAAGAAAGCACAACGTGTCCACATATTTTTGGACCCATTTGGTATCATGTCACTACGGTAAGAAAGCTCTGGAGTGGTACCAAATCAATAACATAGTTTTAGTACCAAGAGAGGTCAATTTTCAAAATTGTCCATAGCTTAGACCAGTGGAGAGATATTGAGCTCTTGTGAAAAGTGAATTTAAGAGCACAAAAAAGGTGTCTCAAAATACCGAAGATTTTAACAGAAGATGTGCACACTGTTCCAAAAAAGTAACTAAGTAACTATCAAATCTCCAAAGAAAGGGTTTTCAAAAATGGTCCACAATTTTATAATTAGTGGTTAGAACCATAAAAATTATATATTTCTGTGATCTGTGCTAAATTATCAAATGACTAAAAAAATAATGAAAACTTTAAGATCAACCGTTTCCAAGTTATTGAATATTATGTATGTTAAACATTTTTCGATCTCACTCCTTAGTACTACACTTTTATAGCCCCATGTCTTGGCTATAAAACACGAGTAACTAATCTGCTCTACATATTAGTTGGAAAATTTAATTACCTAAAAACTCATCATGGAGGCAAATTTTCTTTGGTGACGTAATGGAAAATTTTCATTTGACTTTTCAAACCTAAGGAATAATAATTTTGCAGAATTATTGAAGGTATAATTTTTTTGACCTGTGTAATTATTCAAACTTTTTATTGAATATCTTTTATTTTAGATTATTATTTGCTTATAAAAATATCAAAAATTGTTAAAAAAAAATATCAAATCTAGTTTTTTATGCAAAGCGTTTTTCGGTGGCACCCTAATGTAGCATCAAAAGTAAAAAAAGTAACAAAAATTATTTAATAATTAAAAAAAATTAAGGAAATCTGCAGCTTATGAGCTACGTAATTAAAAAAGATGTTATGCAAAATATATATTCACACAGAAAACATTTATTTAAATCGCTTTTTGAAGATCTTTTAAATTTTAAAAAAAATAGTTTTTTTATTGTTTGTTTACATAAATATTTTTATTTACATAAATATGTTTGAATGTTCAAACTTAGGAAAAACTGAAGGGTTAGTAAAAGAACACCTAAGTTTTAAATATAAAACAAATTTTACAACTTAAGTACGATATCGCCATTAAGTGAGCTCTATAAGACCGAGCCTAAATAAGTATTCAAGTAAAAATAAAATCTAATTGAGATATTAAATTTTTCATTCATTCAATCGTCTACTTGATTGATTTAATAAATTTTTTAATAGGAAAAGGTTTTCTGTTTTCAATTTTTTAAAGTTTTAAGATTGAATGAAAAAAGTTTTTAATTGAATGCATTATTTACTAATATGATTGGTGACTTTTTTCTGTGAATATAGGAAAACTAAAACGTTTGAAGAATATTGTAAATACTGCTCTTTGCTTTAAAGGGCCCCCAAATACATATATACAAAATTATCAAATACGATCCAAAAATAGCTGATTGATTTACAATCTGTTAAATATTTAATATGTTATTGCTTGCCAACTTTGTTTTGCTAGCAACTTACACATTCTTACAAGTTCAGTGGATATTCATTATTTATTTAACTTCTTAGGTAACCAGAAGATTGGAAATAAAATAATTATATTACTCCGACTTAATAATACATATATCATTTGTTATTATTTTTTTTTTTTTATTTATTTCGAGTGAATTTTTCTCTTTTCTGGACAAATTAACAACATAAATGTTGTTAAAGAAACAAGAAAAAGATTTTAAAAATAACGAAGATGTTAGCAATTGGGGGTATTTCATGTTAAGTGAAAATAACCATAATCATTGTACGGGGCATTAAATAGTAACAAAGTTTGCAAAACAAATGTTGTTGAATTTTGAATGTTCAATGCAAAATAACGAAATAAAATCGCGTTTATTTTATTTGTGTTTACCTAACAATTGTTGTATTTTCATTATTATTATTTTTTTTAAATAAGCAAAAAAGAAACATTAACATGTCTGTTTGGCTGTTAAATGTGATGTTTTAAAAATGTGTTTTTTTTTCTCATTTTTCTTAACGTTTCTTCATTGTTATCAAAGAAAAGAAAAAAACATTAAAATCAGTGGAATAAATAAAATTAAATGAAGTAAGTAGAAAGCAAACACTTGTTATGTGTGAATTTAATTGAAGAAATTCGTGTCATTAATTTATTTTAGTACAAAAATTAAAACGAATAATTAAAAACAAAAAAAGACTAAGAAGCAATTTTTAGGGAGGCCACAACTGCAGTGATGATATTTTGGTGATTATGATTTCGTATATTTAAACACGGAAGTATAAATTAGAGATAATCCATTTAACAAGTAATATGAGGATAAATAAACATGAACTAACAAAAATAACAGCTAGTTAATAACCTCTTTACAATTGAATAAAATCATGTTAACGAAAATATAAAAAAATTAAGAAAGCAGCATGAAATTATTTTAATTCGCATTTAGTACAAAAATACTTACAGAAATATTTGTGTGCAGTTAATTAAACTTAATTTCTTGTTGGATTTCTGTTAATACGACCTTTTTCATTTAATTCATATATTAAATATAGAACGACTAAAAATCATACTAAAATGAATTTGTACTCTTTTTCAAAAAGGAGAGAGCCAAATAACAGATTTTTTATTTTTTTTTTTTCTATTAAAAAAAAAGCTGTAATAGCAAAATGAATTATTGTAATTAATATTATCATTTTGATGATTGGAGGAAAATCAAACAAAAATTAATTAATATAAGCAATTTCGTAATTAAAGTCTATATTAATTTTTTTGGTTAATTTTTAATGTTAAGAATATTTGAAATATTATTCTGCTTTATACACAGAAAAAATATTCCACAAAATTTTCAATTAATTAACTTCAACTTCTTGCATTCTTTTTTTGGAGAAAGCGTATTATTAGCTATGTTTCTTCGGCTTCAGGTGTGCCCGTGGCACAGTGGTCCCAAAAATTTTTTTTTGGAAATAATTCTGCAACTTTAGAACTGCTGGATTTATTTTAATGAAATTTCACATAGATAATCCTAAGATGCATTTCAATTGATTTGGAGGAGCACGGGTTCTTAGCGGGTCTGGGGAACGGGGGTGAACTTCCAAAGTTGGTGACCTCGGGTATAAAAATTATTTAAAAAATCGTCATAATTTCATTTATGATTTGATTAAAAAAAATTTTTGTACATAGATAATCCTTATAATTTTGTACAAAAAGTATGCTTACATGTGTGGGATATCTCTTTTACTTCAAGAGATATTTGGACCGAAGTAAAATTTTGACCCATTTTTGGACACATTTATTTTTAACTTGAGCTCGCCAATTGGAGTCCTACAATTTTTCTAAAATATTCCCTGGATTCTGTATAAAATTCCAAATAATTTTTGTGAAAGGGTCATATACCCATGTGTTTTAGATAAAAAGTTATATTAGTTTGAAATAGAAATTTTGAAAAAATTGTGATTTTTTTATAATTTTTTTCACTTTAAAATTCATTATTTTTCTCTGGACCATACTTTTTTTTCATGAAAAAAGGATTAACGTAGATTCATATAAAACAAATCCGAGGACAGTCTACCCGCTTTTTTTCATGAAAAAAGGATTAACGTAGATTCATATAAAACAAATCCGAGGACAGTCTACCCGCTAGCCCTATCAGAATTTCGTTAATTTTTATTTTTTTGTGGAGCTCAAAAATGTCAAAGCTGAAATTAAAAACGAGAGAAGAATATATAGTCGGTCAAGCCCGACTTATGATACCCTACACCATTTGAATCCACATAATTTTGTTTTTACTTATATACAACTTACTTGTGCTAAATATTAACATAATACTAACATTTGTATGGGATTTATGCACGTTATTGATTTTCGGGAGAGGAGTTTATTTGGGAGCTATGGTCAGTTATGGACCGATCTTCATGAAATTTGGCAGACGAATTTGTGCTGATATAAAACTTATTTGTACTAAATTTCATTAAAATACTCCTATTTTTAAGGCATCTATAAGTGTTAAAATTCTATTCCGGGAGGACATTTGTATGGGGGCTAGGTGAAATAATGGGCCGGTGAAATAATGGGCTTCGTCATTGTGTTGAAGAAAGCATATTTACCAAATTTTATCAAATTATCTTTAAAATTGCGCCCTGTACTTTGCGCACAAGCTTTACATGGACAGACAGCCAGCCAACCAGTCGACCAGACGGACGGACGGACATCGACTCAGAAAGTGATTCTGAGTCGAACTTGTAGGGTATAAAAAGTACTTTGATAACATACCTACATATGTAAGCTAAATATTTAATAAACCACGCCTCTTATAACAACAGGGTGACCATTTTACTGAAAAAAGTAAATTTTTGAAGCAAGCTTTCCCCGAACTGGAATTTTGGGTATTTAGGAATAAAAACTGGGAATCTATTTATACTTTTCTTTTAAGGACAACTTTTTTTATATTATACAAAAATTTCATTATTTATTATATAAATTTTATTTTTACAAAATAACACTAAACACAGAAATGTTAGGTTTTTTGATCAATTTAATGAACAAATTTGGTTCTAATACTTTATTAATAACTAATAATATAAATATTTTACACAATCATTTAAAAACTAACTGAAACTTTACCCCCTTCAGCAAAATTTCCACATTTTTCTTCATTTCTATGGTAAATGTGTGCTGCAGTATTCTATATACTGCATATAAAGAATTTAGTGTAACTGTTGAACCGTTAATTATATTTCAATGAAATTTCACATAGTTATTGCTGAGAATTCAAACTATTTTGGAGGAGCACAAGTTTCTAGCTGGAGAGGACCTTCAAAATGGGTTACCTCTGATATTATATAAGAAATAATTAAAAGAGTTGACCATTTTCGTAGGTTCTCCTCCTTCCCCAAGATCAGGTAGAAACTTGTGATCCTACAAAACAGTTGGAAAAAACCTCAGCAATAACTATGTCAAATTTCATTTAAATATATTTAACGGTTCAAAAGTTACACTAAATTATAAAAAAAAAAAATAAAAAAACGTTCAAACATACATACATAAGTGCACAGCAGTTTCAACTTTTTTTATAATTTTGTGTAACTTTTGAACCGTTAAATATATTTAAATGAAATTTCACATTGTTATTGCTGAGGTTTTTTCCAACTGTTTTGGAGGAGCACAAGTTTCTTGCTGGTTTCGGGGCAGGGGGTTTCACCTTGGATATTACATAAAAAATAACTAAAAGAGTTGACCATTTTCGGAGGTTCTTCTCCTGCCCTAAGACCAGCTAGAAACTTTTGCTCCTCCAGAACAGTTTGAAAAAAACCTCAGCATTAACTATGTGGAATTTCATTGAAATATATTTAACGGTTCAAAAGTTACACAAAATTATAAAAAAAACGTTGAAACTGCTATGCACTTATGTATGTATGTTTCAACGTGTTCTTTTTTTTTTAATAATTTAGTGTAACTTATGTATGTAGATTTCAATGCATTTTTTTTTTAATAATTTACTGTAATAAATTAATTTTGAAACCCTCTTCACTGAAATAAGGTGCGAGTGTGCCTCGCGAAAAAGGCACCTCTTGGAGCCATTCACGTTTATTTTTTCTCCAAGATTGGGTGCCTCCTACAGCATTTCTTTTGAGGACACATTAATGAGATATGTGTAAAATGATGCATAATTACGCCAAAACGGCGAAAAATCCCCAGTAAAAAAAAAAAAACTGCAAAATTTAACAATTTTTAAAATGTTGGTTTCATGTCCATTGCACACAGTGTTGTCAGGAGGTGAGAAAAAAGAGGCTAAATTAGACTTTAAAAAGGTCAGAAAAGGCTAAATGTCCCAAAAAATAAAGCCAGAAAAAAGCTATTTTTTTAATTTAAAAATCTTTTTTCTCATTCATTTTTTATATTTTTTTAAAGCTGTAGTAAAATATTTTTAAATAAAACATAGAACGGCTGCCAACAAAATGATACATAGATAATTCGCAAACAAAATTCCTATACAAATTTGGATTATAATTCATATGAAAAATTTCCCAAAGTTTTGATGATATTTTCTGTGATATTTTCTTTATTTTTGAATTGTAATGCCTTTTTGTGTGATTATTTTCCAATTTTTGAGTGATTTCTCGCGTTTTAAAGATTTTTTTTAAATTATATTCAAAATAGATTTTCCGGTTAATAAAGTTTTTTAAAAAATAATTATAACAATTTATTAAGTAAGTCCAAAAAATAAGTTAAGTTATATTTAATTTGAAAACGAAGCACCGCAGGCGAAAGTTTTAGTTAAATATGAATAATCTGTATTTTTTGTGCGAATTAATACACAAAAATGCTTAAATGTATGATTCTGTAAAAATAAAACTGGTAAAAGCAAATAAGAAATTATTATCTTCTTTGTTGAAATACTAAAATTTTTGCCTTCTTAAAGCTATTCCAATATTCAAAAACGCTAGAAGCTGAAACAAAAATTTTTAGGCTAAAAGCTAAATAAAAGGGCTTGATTAAGCCTTAAAAAGGTTACACTGGCAACACTGATTGCACAACACAATTTGATCCTGGTTAATGGCACGCTAATTAAAACCATACTGGTCTTTCTTACAAGAGTTTATTACCTACATTAGAAGAAGTAATCAAAAAAGAAAAAAAGTTTTTAGTTTCTAATACCTTTTTTAGATTTTTTGAATTTGAGTGCTGTCCGGCATTATATAGAACCGTTTCAGGTCTTGAATTTTTGTTTTGTTACACCACCAAGTATTGTTAACATAATTGCTTTAAAAGTTATTTAAAAAAATCAGAAGTTAAAAGAATATTTGAGGTTGAATTGCGGTTTCATAAAGGTAAACATAAAATGAGAATTGTCCATATTATATCACTATTATGCATATATAGCCAATTGCCAATAACGTTTCTAATTAATGTAGTTAAAAAAAATTATTTTTTAAAAAATAATTATAACAATTTATTAAGTAAGTCCAAAAAATAAGTTAAGTTATATTTAATTTGAAAACGAAGCACCGCAGGCGAAAGTTTTAGTTAAATATGAATAATCTGTATTTTTTGTGCGAATTAATACACAAAAATGCTTAAATGTATGATTCTGTAAAAATAAAACTGGTAAAAGCAAATAAGAAATTATTATCTTCTTTGTTGAAATACTAAAATTTTTGCCTTCTTAAAGCTATTCCAATATTCAAAAACGCTAGAAGCTGAAACAAAAATTTTTAGGCTAAAAGCTAAATAAAAGGGCTTGATTAAGCCTTAAAAAGGTTACACTGGCAACACTGATTGCACAACACAATTTGATCCTGGTTAATGGCACGCTAATTAAAACCATACTGGTCTTTCTTACAAGAGTTTATTACCTACATTAGAAGAAGTAATCAAAAAAGAAAAAAAGTTTTTAGTTTCTAATACCTTTTTTAGATTTTTTGAATTTGAGTGCTGTCCGGCATTATATAGAACCGTTTCAGGTCTTGAATTTTTGTTTTGTTACACCACCAAGTATTGTTAACATAATTGCTTTAAAAGTTATTTAAAAAAATCAGAAGTTAAAAGAATATTTGAGGTTGAATTGCGGTTTCATAAAGGTAAACATAAAATGAGAATTGTCCATATTATATCACTATTATGCATATATAGCCAATTGCCAATAACGTTTCTAATTAATGTAGTTAAAAAAAATTATTGAAATTTCAATAAAAATCAATTAACTGAAGTTAATATTATCATTTTGATGAATGGAGCAAAATCTATAAAAAAAAATTATTAATATAAACAATTACGTTATTAAAATTCATTTTTATTTTTTTTTTTATTTTATTTTTTTTTTTTTTTTTTTTTGGAAATAATTCTGAAACTCATTGGTGATATCTAAATAAGATTTTACATAAGGACTGCGCAGAAAAAAATCCGTGCATGCAAATCTCCTTATAAAAACTAAACCAATAGGCGATTTTTTTTAAATTATATTTTTATTAATGACTGTTATGTTCAAGTTCCAAACATAAAAAAATAAATTATTTTCTGTTGGTTTTTAAGAAAATATCTGATATTTTCAAAAATTCTTCCAATTAAAGGTTTTATTGTATTTTTGCTCAAATAAGTCTACTTATTTTTAAACTCCGTTTCATTTTAAGCTAAGCGTTTAATGTACTTTAAATTTTTTTTTACTAGAGCCCAATATCTTTCAACTGCTCGGAGTTCCGACAATTTGAAGGATTAGCATCTTTCGGTACAAACACTAACAATTTCTTTATTATCACTACATTGTTTTGTTGTAATGAGAAGAAGTGAGAACAGGCCAGAAAAACGTGGATACACTGTATTTTCTTAGGAAAGGGAGAAATCTTTTTCAGTCACTCATTCACGTATATTTCTGTGTTAATGGAACCATTTTTTATGAATGAAGTGCTTCTTTCAGCATATACAAACAAAAACAAAAACTTTATCGGGAATTTTGATTTCTTTGATACTCGATATTTTTCAGCTATATTCCTTCTATTCCATATTTTAAAATTACGTGTTTGGGGACATTAGGAAACATTTTTCTGGCATTGCTAGTTTCTACTCGAATAAGTGACCTAAAATATTATTTAATTCTTTTATCAAAATGATTAGATATTATTACATTATTAGATTGCAAGTTGGTAATATAAATATTTTGTTGAACTATATTAAACATGTTTATTTGCTCTTAAAACAGCTGTAAAACATTTTTTCTTTTTGTACGTTAATAATTTTTTTATTATTTTCTCAAATGGTTTTTTATTTGGTTCTCATTGTATTTAAAAAGAAACATAATTTTATTTGCTTTTTAGATTTTTTTCTCGTGGGCCATAAACTCACTTAACGCCAGCATTAACTGGAAACAGTTAAAAGAATTTTCATTGCGCCTCAATGATAATTACAATTGTATGTCTTTAACTTTACTTGCACCTTCCACACAAAGTTAAACACACATGTACTTTTTCATTTGGCACAAGTTGTCTTTATGGCCAAGAAAGAAAAAAAGAAATAAGTTAATATCTGTTTGTGTGTATTTTAACATAAATATTACGGCATTTTGTACAATTTTGTTCCAAGAAATAGAGAGAGAGAGAAGTCATAAAATCTTGGCGTAACAATGAACATTAAACAATTCATCTAACAAGGTGTAATGAAGAAGGTGTTATGGCTAAAACAAAACCTACTCATATAAGCCAGCAAAACAAATGTTATTACTTTAAGCCAGCTCTTGCTAACCCCGGTTAATTGCAGACAGGAAAATGTTGTTAAATAGCATACATTTTAAATTCCCACAATTGTTTTTAACGTTTTGTTTTATTGAAGTTATGAGTACGTACGTACGTTTCGTTGCTTATGCAAATGATTCACAAGTTTGTTTCTTTTTTATTTCTGACCCCATCATGGGAAATGAAAGTTTCAAATTACCTTTAAATACATTAATATCCACTTTGATAGTTTTTCTTTCTTTTTTTTATTATAATTTTCAATGTTTCTTTTAATTTTCTATTAAACTATTAAAAACTATTACAATGCCAAATGTACAAACAAAAACACCCATTAGGGTACTTATCATGTACAATGTCCATATAACTTTTCAGTTGGCTGTTCCATATGGACTTTGTGCTAAAGCATAAATCATCTAAAATATTTAAAAGTATTTATATTTATTTGTGTTTTAAGAATAATACATAAGAAGCCAGCAAATAATATTTAAAACTCATAAGCCGTATTGTTAACACGTAACAAATAGCTGTATTCGTATGGAATGGAATGTTTTAAATCCAAAAAGTCTTTGATTTTATTCCATACAGAAGCAAAATGTTTGTAAAATGACATGCGTCATAACGCACGTAACTACACTTGGTGTCATTAACAGAGACGTATGTAAAATTCGGGTGCCTTGTGAGTATAATAAAAGTTCAGTTCAAAAAAGTTAAAAAGTCCACAATGGCAAAGTATCAAACACTTTTGTCAATAAGTATGTAAATTTTAATCGGCTAGTTGGATTTTCATAAACACATGTGCAGAAAAGGTGTTGTAAGTTTTTAAGCGGCACTTCACAGAGGCGGAGTTGTTGAGGTTCAAAATAGCGTACATCTTAAATATATAATTTTAAACAGATTGTTAAATTTTTGTTTTTCATTCCAGTTTAAATACCCTGCGGAAATTAGTGGCAATTACAGTAATTGTACCGGTTAAGTACCAATTGACACCTAACTCGTCATCAAAGTTCTTGTTGAGAACCAGTTGACACCAACACACTAACTAAATATCATATGACAGTCAATTTGTAACAAGCATGATAAGTGCGCAATTAGCAACTCGCGCGAAATAACATTCTGTGGCTGAGTGGTTAGAGTTGAAGACTATAAAACGTAAGATACGTCAGAAGAACGTTGGTTCGATTCGGGATGACGCCATCGACATTATCGAAAAATTATAGAATAAAAATAAAGTAAACATAAAGTAAACATTGTTTTTCAAATTTTTATTATATTAATCGACTCAGAGCATGTCCCCTTGGACCAGTCCCGTAACCTATACTACGACCTGTCCCAAAGTGATAAATAGTCACCTCCAATGACAACTCCATGTAGAAGTGACAGGTTCCCCCCATATAAAGTTCCGGAAATGGAACTGATTACTAACCCTAAGAACCTGTCATGTGACACGTTTAGAACCGGTTCTCTTTCCTCTAGGGTATTTTTAGATCTTTTTAAAGCTCTCCATAATACATATAAGAATAAAATAACGACTTCAAATTCGATAGGTATATTGGCAAATAATTTGAAAACTAAAAGAGATAAATGCGCATTTATTGAAGGATTTAAGAAAATATGCAAATCTTTGAAATCGGATTAGAACCAAAAACTTGGTAAGAGGTGGGTGGCCCATAGCCCCGCTTTTAAAGGCGCTGTACGGCTCCCCATCCAAACAAAAATCTTAAACTCCTCTGTTATATAAATTTAACCAAGTCAATTAAAAATCCGGATTTATTACAAAACGATAGAGAAACTATAGTCGGACAAGACCGACCATATGATACCCTACAACATTCTGTATGAGCTAAAAATTAGACCTGTGGCTAACTAAAGACCAACACTTTTACTCAATGTAAAATAAATTATACAAATACAAAACAATGCATTGATACTAACATCTATATGATTTTATGCCCTTTAGGTCGATTCCCGGAAGTGGGTTTATATCGGAGCTATGGTAAGTTATGGACCGATTCTCATAAGTTTTGGAAATGTTGTTTCTACTTATATAAAACTTATTTGTGTCGAATTTTAACTTGATACTATCATTCGTATGGAATTTATGCACGTTAAAGTGATTTTCGGAAGAGGAGATTTATATGGGAGCTATGGTCAATTATACACCGATCTTGATGAAATTTGGCACAAATATAAACACTTATAAAAAACTACCGAGTTTCATTGAAATATTGCTATATTTAAGGCATTTATGATCGTTAAAACCCTATTCCAGGAGGACATTTGTATGGGGGCTAGGTGAAATAATGGACCGATCATAACCAATTTCAATAGGCTTCGTGCTTGTATCAAAATAATTATTCGTACCAAATTTCATCAATATATCTTTAAACTGCGACTTGTACTTTGTTCACAAGGTTTACATGAACAGACAGCCAGCCAGCCGACCAGACGGACGGACATCGTTAAATTGATTCTGAGTGTAACGGTATACTTTAAGGTGGAAGTCCAATAATTCTTTCTGTGCGTTACAAACATCAGCACAAACGCATTATACCCCAACCACCTATGGTGGTGTAGGGTATAAAAATGTCTATTCTTTACCACTGTGAAAGGGAAACATTCGTCACTTTCTTTTGCACTAAAGATCATAATCAAAAGGACCTAAGCTTTTGATCTTTTTTATGAATTTTCGAAGGGAATAGAAACGTCGCAACTACTTAAACTAATAGGGTAAATTCATCAAGTGATGGAGGTACAACCGATTCTTATTATATTTTTATACTTGAAAATCTCAGTAGGGAGTTTAAATTTTAAGAAAATATTCACAATCCAGTCCTGATATCCAATTTTGAGGTATAACAAACTCCATGAGGGAGTCCTAGAGATCATAGTTCTACACCCAAAGATATTTCGCTAGTTGGAAAACGCATGTAATTAGTCCAAAAATCAGTACCTACGTCTCTGTTTCATATTCTACCCAAATGTTAAGTTTTTTGTTTTTTTTTTATTTATTTACGAAATTATTAAATTCTAATTCGCATGCAATACATCACACGGATTTAAGTTGCAGTTGTTGGAAATATTGTTGTTGTTGTTTTTTACACATTATTCTCTTAGAAAACTCATCATTGAGTATTAGCAGCTGAGTACATGTGTTTTTGGGCCTAAATCTCTGCATTAGTCATTTAATCACGTAGACTTCTTATTCATACAAAACTCGTACTTATACCAAATACGGGACTAGATGACTGACTAACTGACTGCCTGCTAACAGGGGAAGAAGAACTTAAAGAGTTGCCTTTAACACAGGGTTCCTCCTTTTTTGGTTGATCGTTTCGTCGGTTGTCTAAATGTAAATAATAGTGGATGTTTGTTGGAAAAAAAAACTCATATTGCGCACGCGTGCAATTTTTAATTTTTTATTCATCGTCATTGTCGTCATCATCACCATCAACATGATTGCTGCTAATGTTGTTGTTATTGTGGAGTTTTGTTGCTGTTGTCTGTTGACGTTTATATATGCGTTGGCTCATTAATATCACGCGATTTTATAGTTGTTTGTTTTGGTTTTGTTGCATTTGTTGTTTTTTTCTTGTTTTATTATTATGCGTAGTTGTTATTTTTATTGCTGTATTTGTGGTGTCTCCAAAACGTCAGTCATACAGTCACTTTATCCATTGAATGTGACAAACACTTTCATGTTTTAACATTTCACCAATAAACAAAAAATTAACAGAAGAATTATTAAACAACGTGCGAATATTTTTACAACTGTAAACAGTAGCAATTTTTCGCGCAAAATTTCTGCAAAATTTTATTACTGGAAAATGAGGTTAAGTTCGTTAAACAAAATAAAATAAATTATAGTGAAAGTATAAATAATTTTTAATTAAAATAAAAAAGGCAAGAAATGTAATATTTTGTAAATTTTATATTCTCATAATGAACTTTTTTGTGGCGAAACTTAGAAAATAATAATGCTTTATAAAAATAAAATATGACTTTTGTGAGTTTTGTACTAAATTTTTATGTAAAGTAATTGTACCAATTGTTTAAAGTAACATTAAATAACCTACATGTCTTAAGTATTCTTTATGTCTGGTTTGGTATTTCACATAGCAATTTAAATCAGGCATTCATCAAACTCAAGAAATTTAACAGTAAGATTTCCTCGGGAAAAAGTGCTTCCTATATCCAAAATAGATTGGACACAAAAGACACTTTCCAATGAAAAGAATATATTAATATGTAATACACCAGGGTTATTTTAAAAGTAAGTAGTTAAGGATAAGTCTTTCAATAGTTTTACTCCAGAATTTTGATAAGAAGGGTATACAGGACTTTTCCGGGACTATAAGAGTAAAATTAATAGTAGGTGAGATTCAAAGAATCAGTTATAATAAGACAACATGGTTTTGGTTGTATGACAGTTAAGAATTTTAATGATATTCAAGTTTAGAAAAATATATCTATTATACTGGTATTATTGTTATCTCTAAGACTGTTTTATTCATGCATAGATAGGTAGCAATCTGTTTAATAAAAATTTCTTTAAAGAAGCACAACCAACAGGGGTTTTTATGAAATGAAATTCATTATTTTTTTTTCCAAGAATTTATTAATTCAATGCACAAATTAATTATTTCAATGCAAACATTCATTAAAGTTCAATGATTATCGCTATTATGAACATTAAATTAAATTATGTTAAAATAAATGTTCTTTAACGGGAAATAAAGTAAAACGAAAACAAGAAAACAAAAACAACCCAGTTTGTTTTTATCTCTTGACAAGAAATGAAGCGTTTCGTTTTTTGTCGTTTCATGAATAAATATTGTCAACAAATTAAAACGAGAAAAAAATATAAAGTCGGTTAAGACCGACCATATGATACCCTGTCCCATTGAGCATGATTCGGGAAAAGGACTTATATTAGACCTGTGGCCAATTTTAGACCAACACTTATACGAAATGTAAAATAAAATATCCAAATACTGAATAATGCGTTAATACTATGCACTTTAGGGCGATTCCCGGAAGTGGGTTTATATGCTAGCTATGATAAATAACGGAACGATTATCGTAACATTTGGTAATGTTTCTACTTATAATAAACTTATTTGTGTCGAATATTAACTTGATGCTAACATTCGTATTGGATTTATGCATGTCAATGTAGTTTCTGGAAGAAGGCTTTATATGGGAGCTATGGTCAATTATAGACCAATCTTCATGAAATTTTGCACAAAGATTAACATTTCATTACATTATTGTTATATGTAGAGTATTTATGACCACTAAACTCCTACTCCGGGAGGACATTTGTATGGGGGCTAGGTGAAATAATGGACCGATCATAACCAATTTCAATAGGTTTGGTTCTTGTATCAAAATAACTATTCGTGTCAAATTTCATCAAGATATCTTTAAAATTGCGACCAGTACTTTGTTGACAAGGTTTACATGGACAGACAGCAAGACGGACGGACGGACATCATTAAATCGCCTCAGAAAGTGATTCTGAGTCGAACGGTATACTTTGAGGCGGGGGTTTGATAATTTTTTCTGTGCCACCTAGGGTATAAGGTATAAAAACTCGCATGACATATTTTTTATTAATCTAAAAAAATTAACCTTTTTTCTAAAATTTACCGCTAGATGTAGGGTGCAAACCCAAATCAATTCAAAGTTTCTTCATTAACCATATCTGGTCTTGTGAAACATGTAAAGAAAATTTGTTTATGAAAACAGCTTTGAGAAAAAAATTAAAAAAATATTAATATATTAAAAAAAAAAAAAAAAACTAAAATAATTTTTCATACTAATTTTAGAGAAGTGACTTTAAAAATTGTTTACGTCTAGATGAATTGAATCAATCGAACATTTTTTTTAACATATTACTTAAGAATATATTCCAAATTACACAATATTTGGAAAAAAATCCAGGGCTTATTTCAAAAAACAAAATAAAGTCGAGACAAAAATCAAAAATTCAAATTCAAATGTAAATATCTTTTTAACTGTAAGATGTAAGTAAGCTAAGATATAGTTCGATATAAGAAGAGCACTTTACAGAAGTTACGATTTTTTTTTTTACTTTTACATACTCGAGATAGTCAACATTGACATAGGAGATACAAATAAATCTGTAGGAGATACACTCTGTAATAGCTCACAAAACAAGTCCCAAAGAAAGGGCGTTTTGGGAACACTGTGCAGTAGAATCTAATAGTTGTATGCTTGTGTCCGTTGAAGGATTTAAATAAGTTAGAAGATTTATATCGCCAATTACAATATTACGAGGGCGGATCTATAAGTCCGTGACTTTTTGAATGAAACACAGTGTTTTTTGCAAAATAAAAATTAATTTTTCAACATAATCTCCTTTTAATTTGGACTTTTTTTTACGAGTTTTATAGTTTCTGAGCATGGTGCTGGTGGGATGGAGAAGTATGTTATAAATATTTTAAAATTTTTTAGCTTAACTCAAATGGTATTAAATTTTGAATGTCATTCATAAAAAAATGCTTCCGAAGGTAAAAAGCTCGAAATTATTATCAAAACACCACCGTATATTCAAATAAAACACTTCGTGTTCAAATCATTAGGGAAAATTAATACCAATTGGCATCAAGTATGCACCACTTTAGTATCAAATTATTAAATTGCATTATGTTTGTTGGAAACCTATAAACGGACGGTATAAAAACAGGATGCTGTAAATTGTCAATGCTACGAAAACCGTTGTGGATTTTAAATCGATTTTTTTTTTTTCTTAATGTACCTTGGATATTTTGATATACGATGGAGATTGTAGGAAAACTATTAATAGACGGACTCCTAGTATTAACATGATTGAATTTATTTATATTTAATTCACAGAAAAAAGTCACCAATTAACAAATTTATATGAAAATAATTCATTCAATTATAAACTTGTTTAAATTTGCACCTCTCACCGAAATGATTATATCAATTACTAAAAACTGTAAAAAATACAAAACAGAAAAAAATTCCCAACTAATAATTTAATTAAATCAATCAAGTAGTTGATTGGATGAATTAAAAATGTATATATGATATAAAAGTATAGTTAAATTTTATTTTTGTTTCATTTTTGCTTGAATAAATTTATTAAATTTCGATGCAAAATGAAACAACTATGTTAATTGAAAAAAATACCATAATAATTTTTTCTGTGTTGGTCGAATTCCTTTTTTTTGGTTTCTGGCCGCGAACATTTGGAAGTGTTAGGTTGGTATCTTCACGGTAAATAATTTTATGAACTATAATATTTTTTGTCTAAAAAGTGGGATTTGCTATATGATCGATAATAATTTCATGCACAAAAATTTTAAAGGATATTCTATTAAGTGCATTATCCTCCTGTATCGTAAAGACGGAATTTCCTGCAAAACACTTGAGGAAAAACTTTGTGCAATATTAACATGATCGAATCAGTTTAGTGGTTACAGGTTTCAATATGAATTTAATACTTGGGGACCGCCCTCCCCTTACCACAGTCAGCGGGAAGAATCAGTATTTTCTTTTAATGTAAATTTTGTCTTTACGGAATGGTATTTCTTTCTTATCCAAAGATCCTTGAACTTTGTTATAAATTATCTCCATTACTTTAAAGATATTACAATGAACCCACCAAATTCAAATTCTATTTAATTAAAAATAGCAACTACAAGACTTTACACAGCAGCAGCTACACGAGTAATACAAAATGTCACTTAAATAAACAAAAAAAATTTTCCATATTTGAATAACTTTAAATGTCAATTGATTTTTCATTTTAAAATTCAATGAATTCTTTTTTCTTCTGCAAAGTTAATTCAAATATGTCAACGTCAAAAATAGTATGAATATCTACATAGGCATGAATTAAAGAATGCAAATGTTTCCAACAAAGAAACTTTACTGAGCTTTTTCTTGAACGTCTCATATTTTTTGGTGATGTTATTTTTTCGTTGTATGCATATACAATGTAAACTGGTGAAGGATTTAAAACTTGCCCCATTGCCATATTTGAAAAACTTGTTAAAACATCAATTTGATGAAGTAAATTATTTGGAAATTTTCAAATAAATTACTCGTTTACTAAGACCCAACAGCGCTCATAGTTAATTTAAGACAAATCGAAAAAATAAAAACAAAATCTTTAAAAAGAGAGAAAAATGTTTGTAAAAAAGCTAAACACTAATTGTCAATTACTGTCAATACATAAATAAGTAACTTGAGTTAATTTGCTTTTGTAGTTTTTGAAAATTTCAAAAATTTGTTTGATCATGCCGACTTTTATGCGTTTTTTTCCCCTTAATTTTTTCTATAAACTTAAGTATTTGTTTTGGTTGTTATTTAAAGCTGGTCAGCACGCGTACTAAACAAACTACTTAACTTGACTTAAAACATCAGACGCGGCCAGTTAATCTCTTCCTTCACTTTACAAAAACGCACATTATTAAACACAGATGTCGGCTTGGAAAATTACGTGTTAAAACAATATTTGTGAATTTGAGAAAAACAAAAACACAAAAAAAAAAAAACCAAAACAAACTCGAATGATCTTAAATAGAAAACCGCATTTAGCAAATAAGAAAATTAAAGAAAAAAATAACTAGAAAAGAAAAATCGTACGATCATGAAAAGGTGGAAAATTAAAAAAGAATAATTTGAATAATTTTTTTCTCAGTTGAACTGCTGCTGAAAATGTGATTTTTAAACCCTACACCACCATATGTGTTTGTGCTGGTGTTTGTAGCGCATAGAAAAGCTTATCGAACACCCACCTTATGTATACCAAATATATCAGAATCACTATTTAAATCGATCTAACGATGTCCGTCCATCTGGCTAGACGGCTATCCATGTAAACGTTCTGCACAAAATACAGGTCTCAATTTTGAATATAATTTATTGATATTTGGCTCGAGGGACTTTTATAATACAAGGAAGCCTATTGAATTTGGTTGCGATCGGTCCATTATTTCACCTAGCCCCCATACAAATGTGCCTCGGAATAGAGTTTAAACACTTAAAAATGCCTTAAAAATAAATTTGGTTCAAAGAAGTTCTGTGCAAGTGTCAATCCTTGTTCCAAATTTTATGAACATCAGTCCACGATTGACATAGTTCCTATATAAACCCCTCTTCCGAAAATCACTTTAACGTTTATAAACCCCATACAAATGTTAGTATCAAGTTAATATTCGACACAAATAAGTTTTATGTAAATAGATACATTTCAAAATTTTATGAGTATCGATCTATAATTTACCATAGCTTTAATATAAACCCACTTTCGTGGATCGCCCTATAGTGCATAAATTTCCTTCCCGAGTTGGTCTGAACCGACTATATCTTCTTTTCTCTTTTTATTATGCTATTGCTTTAGAAAAATAAGAAGAAGTTAGTGCTTAATTAAAACGTCCTACATATGTAATTACATCACGTTCCAATGCATAACATCTTGCACTAACGGGGCAAAATACAAAAGTTCCATTTTTGTATACCAAAGGTAGAGACTTTAAAGCGACATTGACTGTATTCTTCTCGTCAACCAAGATAATATCGTCTTGAATATGTGGCTTTTTTCTATCAAAGCGAACCTTATATAGAGAGAGAAATGTTTAAGTACGTACCCCCTTTTAGTTTCCACATTTATTTTCCATCCTTACAACAGAAACATTTTATCGAGTCAATCAGTTATTTCAGTAGCGGATTAAAAAAAAAACATTTAAGAATAAGTCTTCGTGGAAAATTTAAAAAAAAGAAACATCGCATAATAAAGGTTTTATCTGAGATATAGCACCTAAAAACTCTCTCTCTCTCTCTCTCTCTCTTTTCTAATTTCTAACTAGTTTATTTAATAACCTAAATTTCTTAATGTCAGAGTGCTAAATAATTACAAACATTTTTATATTGAAATTTTTTTTTCTTCAATCACCTGAAGGACAAATCCGTATGAATCATTTCCAATAAATGTATTCAAAACAAAATATTGAACCATTGATATCCTACGATTTTGTGGTTGTACTGACCACAAACGGAGCATCCCATGGTTAGAGCCAAAGTTTTCTTCTTTCTTTTTTTCTCTTTAAATAAACTCAGTATTTATGAAAAAAAACATTTGTTTATATTTACACATCATATTACCGACGTTGCTGAGAGGCTGCTGACTGATGCTGCTGCAGGAAAAACCCTTCATTGAGAAAAACTCATCATATGTAAGTGATTTCTTGTTGTTTAACAAATATAAACCATCTTCTTTACCAACAACTTTACCGTCATAGTTTTAGTATTTGTTTTAACAGAAAAACACGCCGGGTGTTCATAGATCTTAGGTTTTGTAGTTATTTATGTTTATTTGTATTCATAAACTCAAAAATATACACACATTTTACCACATTCGTTATAAACAAATGGTTCTGGTTAAGAAACATTTCAATAATCCGTTAAATGTTTGCAAATAAGTATTTAAGTAAAAAAATGTTTGTTCAAATAAAAAAAAGAGAAGATGTAAACATTCATGGAAAGTACATTTCATACGGAATATTATTGATTAATTTATTTATTTTTAACATAAATACTGTTAAATTTTGATTAGAAGAATTTTTATTATAAAATTCAAATGAAATAAATGCATTTTTGCAAGACTCATTGGGATATGTCAAATATTTATTCATCGAAAAATGTAACATTCTTTAAAACTATATCGAACATAAAGTATTAACTCAATTACACTGAACCAAAAAGGTACATAAATACAATTAAAAAGTTCATTGTTACAATGAATTTGTGCACCAATTTTGACCCTATGTACAGGTTCATTGAAACAATGAATTGTCATACATTAATATTATAATTCAATGTACAAGTTAATTGATTAAATTTATTCTTACGTTGAATGATTCATTAAATAAAATAAATAATTTCAGTGAACAGTACATTGGTTTCAATGAACTCATATTTTGTCCCAATGAAACTATACATTAAAAATGTATTATAATAATAGGCGCGTTCTGTATTTCTTGTTTCTATTTTATTTTATATTAAATGATTAAAGTATATGATATTGAGTTAATATAAGCAAAAATTAAATATTAATATAAAAATATTACATTTGACTAAAAATTTTAAATAAACAAAATGCATGTTACAGATGTGATCGTGTAATACTAATTCCTGTTGTCCTCTATATTGCTCAATGATGGTATGGAATATCCATTTAGATGCCACATTAATATAACTACAGCATTATCCTTAACAAAGAAAGTTTATAAATAAAATTTTTAAAATTCGTTCAATTGCTTAAAATATTTGAACTCGTTACCTTTAAATCTTTTTGGTCTATAGAAATTTCCTTATTTTGACGATCACCGGATGTAGCATTCAAATCTTGATTAGTCTGTAATATATTTTTATTAAGAATTCAATTAAAATATTTCATATATTTATGTATACTTACGAATCGAATCCTCTTGATTTTGAAATCGCAATATTTTTTGAAACCCTGGTATTTGAGGCTAATAACACATTATTCTGCATCTTAGTATTTTTATCTACATAAATGAAATGTAATATTTAAAAGTTGTTTAAAATCATAAACATTATTAAACTTACGTGTTATGAAGGCAAGTCTCCAAATTCCTTCTTATGGGTAATTAGTTCAATTTGGTGTATTCAATTATGCTATTATACTTCTCCTTATATTATATTTATGTATTTTAATTTTTCAATTTATCTTATTTAGTTTTAAATTATTTTCGTTTTTAACATAACACAATTTTTTTTACTTTTTGCTGTTGTTTAAAACGCTTCATTTCTTGTTAAAAGATAAAAGAAAACTGAGTTGTAATTGTTTTCATTTTACTTATATAATTGAATGAAATTTATCATTGCCTCAATGGTTTTGTTCATTGTGTAATGCTTCTTCTTAATTAAATCAATGTATTAGTACATTCAATAAATTAATTCAATGAATTAATACATTAAATCAATTAACTGATTTACCTATTGTAATAAGAAATAAATTTAACGAATGGTTTCAATGTAATGTTCATAATAGCGTTAATAATTTCATTGAATATTTTCATTGAAGCAATGAATTTGTACTTTAAGCTAATAAATTTATGGAAAAAAATTAATGAATTTGATTTTCAGTGTATAACTCATGTAATGTAACGTAACTAATTTATTCAAAATATGAAAGTGAATTATTAACAAATAACAAAATGTTGATTGAACACCAAAGTCGATACATTGATGTCCATCTGTCCATGTGTCTATCTGTTGAAATCAGCTTTTTTATTCTTATTAATAGGATAAAAATTTAGTTGAATTCATTTTTTAAAAAGCCAAATATAGCTTTTCAATTTACATAGAATTTTCCTTAAATTAAAATGAGAAAAAATCGATCTATAAATATAAAAAAAAAAAAAAAACGTTTTTGTTTTCGATTTTTTAAGCTCCTATATAAGCTAGAATCTCTGTTCTTTCGGAATTTTTCTAAGAAATTTTCGTCCGAAAAAATGGAATCAATAGGTTCATCAATTTTAACTTTTTGAAGCGTCTATATAAATCATAGATCGGTCATAAATATTTACCTTAAATTTCTGTGTTTTTTATCAACCAAATCGTCTTATGACAACTGCTGATGAAATGAACTCAATCATTGTATACCCATCATCAAGAAGATGGGGGTATATTGATGTTGTCATTTTCTGGGTTGTGGTTAGATTCTGTGTCGATCTAGCTATGTCCGTCTGTCTGTTAAAAGCAGGTTAGGGCTATAACGGGATAACCTAGGTAGACGAAATTTGGCTCAAATATTTATCTTACTTAAGGTTTGTTTGGTATTGGTATAAATGGGCGAAATCCGTTAGTAACAGTTATAGGTTAAATACTAGAAACTCAAGATGTCCGTTATAACTTCACTTCATACTTTTCTGTTGAAATCTCTATAACAAATGCATGTACAACAACTAAATTTTGTACATATAATTCGAGGTTTGATATACTCTTGGAAACCAAAAATGGGAGTGGACCGCCCACTTTACCGCCCACCTTTCATATGACGTATAAACTTTTACGTTACGCTTGTTAATTAATATTGTCTTCTTTTGGTAGTGTTGTTGTTTCATAAACTCTAAAGTATTTATGTTTTTGATATAATATCTTAACAGGGTAAAGAGTATATAAGTTTTGGCGCAGTCGAATAAAGCACTTTAACTTGTTTTTATGCTTTGGATTTAAAAAGATTCCTAATTCTTCTTGAGTCCGAAGTAATTTACCGAATACTTTCGTATTTTGCATCCGCAGTTAAGCGAACTCAAAGCTCCCGAATTTGTTTGATCCTGAAGTAATTTACCATTCACTTTCGTATTCTTTCATCCGTAGTAAGCCGAAAACCTGAAGTATCGTCCGAATATAATCCGATATCCGCTCGTTATCGTAGTTACTACTAGCGTATTATTTTTATATTTTGCAACCGCAGTTTGCCGAACTCATAGCTTTCCAATTCTATTAAGACCAAAGTAGTTAACCGATTTTTGTGCCCGAAGCAGGTTACGATTACCCTCGTTTTTTGCATTCGTAATTAGCCTAACTAGGAGATACCGATTTTTTTTTTTTTTTTTTTTTTTTGAGTCAGTAGTAGATTATCAATTATTTTCGTATTTTGCTTCCGCAGTTACTCGAAGTCAAGAACTACCGAATATCTCTAAATTTCTTCATCAACTATTTCCATTTTCGATTGTAGAAAGCTATCAAATACTTAACAGCCATAGTTATTCAGAGAAACTACGAATGATATGTTGAAACGGCAGATTCAACGTATAATTCATAGTTTAAACAGTTTTAAGTGGCTTAAGGTTTCGTAAATAAAAGCTTTGTTTTGAATTTTTATTATCCCAAAAAAAATATTTCTTTTTTATTTCATAGAAAAGTTATACCTCGGCCATATATCCAAATGTTCTAGACACATTTTATTCTGTTATCTTTAAAATTGTTAATTGATCCTGAAATTTAACCCTTTAATACCATCTCCACCTAAACCAGCTGTCGGAAAAAACATTTGTTTCATTTTCTTATTTAGTAGAACCAAATTAAGAATTTATGAAGATTTCAGATTTCTGGGTTTGTCGATTTAGAAATAGTTTTTACACAAACCTAGGCCGATTTGGGATATTAAAAAGTATTACAATTCAACAATTACATATTCTATTTTTTACTCCACCTTAGTACTTAGTTTTTAAATTATTAATTATACGATTTGTTTTATTACGAATTTTTATTTAATTTTAATATATTTGATTAAAATTTTACCACCTAGAATTTTGACGACTTTGCACTGAATAATGCATCATATTTATATTGATAGCGATACTAAGGAGTGCAATCGAAAAAATCTTAACACACCTTTTGCCTCATAACTTTTTTCGGTTTGATCTAGTTATCATTAAGAAATATGTCAATTATTATTTTTAATAACAATTATGTTGATTTGTTGTGAGTTTGATCAAAACGAGTGACGAAAAAGAAGTACGTGCTACAAATTATTAAAAAATTTAAAAAATCCAAATTGGTCCTACAAATAATTGGCCAAAGAATTAAACGTCTTCCGTCAAACTGTTTCCAATGTTATTAAATAGTATCAGGAGAATTTGAACATTGATAGGAAATCTGGTTCGGGAAGAAAAAAAGTTCCATTGAGGACCCAAAAGCATACAAAATTTCCTAAAAAGTTCCTGGTATGACAAGTTTTGTGCAGTTGCGCAAAAACAAGAAAGTCTTTTGTTACAGACGGCTCTATAAGTACAGAAATATACATCAAAGAATGTTTGCAAAAAAGGCTTCTTCCATTCATAAGAGAGCACAATGTGTCCAAACATTTTTGTTCTGATTTGGATTATATCACTACGTTAAGAAAGTTCTGGAGTTGTACCAAAGCAATAACATAGTTTTTGTACCAAGAGAGGTAAATTCTTCAAATTGTTCGTAGCTAAGACTAGTGGAGAGATATTGGGCTCTTCTGAAAAGTGAATTGAAGAGCACAAAAAGGTGTCCAAAAACATTGAAAATTTTAAACGAAAATGTGCAAACTGTTCCAAAAAATTGACTTAAAAAATTTAAAATCTCTAACGGAAGGGTTACCAAAAAAGGTCCACGATTTCATAAGTAGTGGTTAAAACTATAAAAGTTACATTTTTCTGTTCTGATCTGAAATATAATATCATTTAAATAAAAAAGAATGAAATCTCTGAGATCAACCGTTTAAAAAATTATTGAATTTTATATATGTTAAGATTTTTTTCAAACGCACTCCTTACTTGTACCTTTTTATAGTTTTTTTGTTTTTAGGTCTCCAATTAACTTATTCGAAGTGTTTTTTTTATGAATTTGTTTCGTTAAAGGGTTAATAGCACAAAAAGACAAAGTATAAATATTACATCTGATTTGTCAGTAATAAATTAGTTTAACTATGATGAAATCCTACTTCCAAATAAGCACAACAATAATTCGTAGCTCTAAATGTTTCCCTTGATCTCTTAAGAATACAATGCCATATAACCATTCAAAAAGGCAGCTCTAACTGAATTTCCTTTATAATTTTATGTGAAGTTATATTTTACTATTTGTATTTAGAAAACGAACACGTTACTTAAGTGTCACATTAAAAGGACATTCTTTAAATTGTAAAATGTCTTTAGGTTGACTTCAAATTGATTAGTTATAACAGATTTGATCTTACTAACTTGATAATCGCCCTTTTGTGGGAAAAAAATAATAAACCAAAAAACAGAATTAAATAAAAGCTACACTTCATAAGATCAAGGCAAAAATGTCAATATAAATTATAGATTACAAATCCCTATTTGTAATGGTCCTTATTGTAAAGCGTTTAAAACATTCATCGCCATAAATGGTAGAAAAGTTAACACTTTTCAAAATCACAAATCAAAAATCAAAGGGATCAAAGCTAAACATTTAGAGATAGAGATTAATCAAGTAACAACAATAGTAACAAAAACAACTATAAATTGTTGAGATAAAAGGTATCAAAAGAAATATTTTTATAGATTCATTTTTACATTTTTGTTTTTTTTTTTTACTTTTTGGTTGCTGTGTTGTCATTTGTTTCGTTTTTCATTGCAAAAGCAAAAGAATGAAACATTGTACCCAAATACATACATGAAATACACAATGACCATATTGGTCATGTGGAAAATGCTGCTGCATATAAACAACAATGACAGCTGATTTGAAGTCTAAACATGTCGTTGCAATTAAAAATCGCCTTCTGCGATGGTGGTACTACTAACTACAAACATTCATACAGACAGACATTCATACGAGTACAATCATCTAAACAGACATACAATTTACTAAATAGTAGTACTCGTAAATAAGTAAATACTTACATACTTACTTGGGATAAATGTAATGTTGAGTGTGTAATACTTTATATGAGTCCATATATTTTACCAGTTAAATACTTTGCAATGCAAGTATCATTTAGTAGAGATAATGCATGTTGTACGACGTATCAAACTAAATGTAGATGCATAAGTTATTGGTAGAAGAAATAAAAACAAAAACTACATACATATAAACTCGCTAATGCGCAGGTGCGGCTTTCAATAAGACCTGAATGTTTAAATGCATGCACGCACTTTTTTTGGTGTCTCATATCCAAATCGTATGACGCACTATCCCAAAAGAAAGACGACAACGACAATAACACGAATAAGCGTAGTTTTTTTTTTTTTTTTTTTTTGTAGTTTCTGGTATGTAAATTGTTTTTTGGTTTATAGTCGTACTTAATAAATGATCAAAGATCAACAACTGTTGTTACAAGCAGAACTTTTAAACAATCAATTCGGGAATTGTTTCTACACCACCAAAAGTGGTTAGGAAAAAATATCCCAACATCCACCTTAAAGTATACCAATCGACTCAGAGTCATTTCTTGTATTGATTTAACAACATCCGTCCGTCCGTGTGTGTCTATGTAAAAATGTACAAAATTAATAAAGTTAATTTTTTGTTCTGTTTTAAAAATATAGTTTGAAGTTAAATTGAAATTACACAGAAAAAAGTATAAATGGACTTCAATTACGAAATCTGTAATATTAATTAGTTTTAAATTGATTTTGCTCCAATCATCAAAATGATAATATTAATAACTAGAATAATTGATATTAATTTTACTTCTTTTCCTTAAATAGATGCAACGAGCTGAAAATTTTTTAAAATTTACTTAAATTTATTTTATTTCTGTACTTTTATAGACAAATATTTCATTTTTCTTTATATTTTATTAACAGCTGTCAATTTATTAAAAAACAAAACTGAAAATCAATTAAAAAATTAATTATATTAATAAATCATATAATTAAATTCCAATATAAAGTTAATTAATAATTCTAAGAAAAATTAAATATTTGTCTATAAAAGTACAGAAATAAAATAAATTTAAGTAAATTTTCAAAAATTTTCAGCTCATTGCATCTATTTAAGTAAAAAATTTTAAAAAATTCCAACTATTCGAAACCCAGTTTCTCCAAAAAGTCGAATAATCGATCACCCTATTATTTATGTCACTGTTTCAACAATTTGATAGGAATATGTTTTATACAAAGATAAATCGGAGTGCAAGGTTTCAGGAAGATCAGCCCACAATGAAGCATAGCTCCCATATAAGCCAAACTTTCGAAAATTACTATAACTTGAAAAAATCGCACATAAATATTAGCATATTAACTTTTAGTGCACAAACGCAATGGTGTAAGGTATCAAATTGTCGGACATTATTGAAGTATATCACAGTATCATACTGGGAAGCCTAGAAATTGAAAAGCAGACATATCTCTAATGAGGGAGAGAGGACTCAAAAACAATAAGAGATGATAATGGACCCATTGGACTCTCTGGATATCTGTTCTTCTAAAGTGCCGGTATTATCCTTATAACATACTAAGCATAAATGCATATGTAGCAACACATTCTGTCTCAGATTTTAAAAGTCTCAAGGGTTAAATCGACTCTGGTTTAGAAAATGACCATTAGAAGAACAGTTGTGATACTTTAAAGAATGGCTGCACTGTGTATTACGGGAGCTTTGAGAACCACTCCTAATGTCGATCTGGAAACATTTTTGCATTTTATCACCATTAATCTTGTAGTGTTAAAGCGATTAAATAGTAGAGAGATTCTATCTTCGGACATTTTTAATGGAAAACCTTTTTACAGGCTGCTGGACAAATGAAGAAATCAGGGACAAGTGTGGAATGAACTTCATCACTGAAGGCTCTAAACTTGATGGAGGAATTATTGATTATATTTACTGTTAGGAAGTTTATTTTCGTATCTTTCAGGCGAAAGGGATGGCTATACATTCTATTTGGTAGAAATATTTCATACAAAACGATCAATATATATCAATATATTAGTCAAGCGGCTATCAAGATATTTACGTCCAACAATCTGACAGTCAGAGTAGTCCGTAACTACCGCAGGTATCTAAACGTCTTCTGCTTGCCGTACAATCTTTACTTACTTTTGGTGACAGGACGCAGTGACATAAGAGATAAATGACCTCGCCAGAGAAAGTATTATCCCACAGACTCTTCTAAAAAAAGATAATTTCATATTAAAGAATTAACACTTCGAGTGGCAGATCGTTGTAGAGTGGCCATTCCCTTAGGTCTTATCGATAGACATGCTCCCATGATTTGGACATGCGCAATGATGAATGTAGGAGCTGTTTCAATGAAAAGGAGATGTAAATAATTTTCTTTGTCCATTTCCGGCTCTGTAGGAGAAAAGGAAATGATTCCTAGGAGAACCACTCATGACATATTTGAAGTTCTGAGTAGTGGGGATGTTAATTTATTAAGAGTTCTAGATAGTTTCTGGTATAGGTTTGGGCTTTTCTAGCATAAGTAAATTTAGACTTAGGTCCAATGGCCGCTATAATCTAACCTACCCTCTTTAGTTTTAGAAATAAGCGGTAAATTAAATACAACTTCAAACACACAGGATACTCACATAAATATAATTTTGAGAGAAATTGGTAGATTTTTGCTGAGATCCGGTGAACAAATTGACAACTGGGTAATGAACCATTTTTCATCCTTTTCCTTTTAAAACATCAATTGCTATGATTTTTTAAAATTTATTCTAAACCAAATTCATTAAAAATCCAGTAAATAATATAACAAAGCTCGTATTAACCTACTTCGAGTTTTAGCTTTTTAACCCACGAATATTTTAATTTATTGCATGGCGAATCAGTTTCCAGTTATTGTTTATTGTTGGATAATAGCAGGAGCTCCATGATATATCAGGAATAATAACATCCATAAGGATCTAAATATTCCCGCAATTAGAGAGGATATAAAATACCGCAGCATAACGTAAATGGCAAAACTAAGTGCACGTGTTAAATTACTCAACTATTCTAAGACATTAAACGTTTAAGCGAATTAAACACTCAATCAATTGATTGATCGATTTTTTTGGTTGCTTTATTGAATGGTTTTCTGTGAACACCCTAACCTCCTTGCAAGTGATTTGCAAACATTTGAGGGTCACAGACGCCTAAGAAGGATGGATATACTAAATATAGTTAGATAAATATACTAGTGCTCACTTTTCGTTGTATATTGCAGTGGCAATAATAATTTTAATTAAATTTTACGTTAAGATTTGAATACTCATTGTAAGTTTCCAAAACGAAAGATTCAATAAAGCAAAATAATTAAATGAAAAAAAGGTACTGGTTATTTCCAAGTTATGTATGCTCTCTCTCTATCTCTCTCTCTCTCTATCTCTCTCTCTCTCTCTCTCTGGAATAGACTACAGCTTTGGAAATCTGATTAATTTATGACCGATCTTTTGTTTTAATCAAAACTTCATTTAATGGAGTAAATAAATTTATATCCAGAATTGTTCTTCTGTTAAGCATAGGTAAAAAGTAGTTGATAAATAAATTCCTAGATTTAATCTGACTGGATAATGACCAACTTTTCCTCTACCTGCAGGAATCAGAATGACAACACTCAAGAATGAACCCACTTTCTACTGAAGTGTTTGCTAAGATCGTTTTCATCTTAAATCGTCACGCTCAGTCTTATAGGGGAGACTGTGGCAGTTTCGGCACCTTTTTTTAAAGGTCTGAATCTAAGAATGTATTCGACAGATTTAAAAATGTTATAGCTTCTTGTAATCCTTGGATATTAAACAATAATATATTGGTACAACATTTTATGAATACTTAGTATTGGTTACTAATTTTTGGGAATTAGTAGAAAAAGTCATTTTTGCTGAATGTGCCCAGGCCGGGGTAGCTTCGGCATTTAACGGGGCACATTCGTCTATCATGTTCTTACAAACAATTTGATATTAAAAATTCATTTTAAGTTAGAATTAGGTGTTGCTTATGAGCCAACTAAGTATTAACTAGCTAACTTAAAAATTAGAGTCAAAATATTACAAAAACACTTGCAAAAATACTAAAACATCTGCATCTAAGTCAGTTGGTAAGCTAGAGACGACAAATTTCGTGTGAGTTATTTATTAAGCTTTTTGATACATTTACATGAATAGTTAGTGATGCACAATGGTTGCTTCATATCGAAAACGTAAGTAATTGCCGAAGCTACCCCAAAGCCCAAGCTGCCCCAGTCTCCCCTAAATTTCAATTTAGGTTTTACTTAAAATATAGCTGGTTTACTTTGAATTCATTCCTTTAAAAACTGTTTACAAGTTGTTTGTACATTTAGTAAACCTTCACCCACTGTCATCTCCTTCACGACCATAATATTTATTTTGAATATTTTGTTGTAAACTTTATTTTACTAAGAAACAAATGTATCCATAAAGCTCTTGTGTGTTATTGGTTTTTATTGTTGTTGTTGTTGCAGTTATTGTATATTTATTATAGTTGTTGTAGTTGTTCATCTTCATTGCTATTTAGGGTCAACATTTAACATTTAAACAAAACATTTTTGTCATATAAAAAATAATTTATGATCATACGATCGCTTTGAACAAAATAAAAAATAAAAAAATGTTGTTTAAATCGTTAATGCAACTAAACAAAATAATAAAATAGAAATAAAACAATTGTTTATTACGAGTACGAGTAATAAGTTTAAACGATTATGATGATGATTAAAACGTCTTTCTACTGTTTGTGTTTGTATTTCTAAATTGAAATATTTATTTTGTTTAAATATTTTGTATTGTTTGTGTAAAATTAATATGCAGTGGGTGATATTTGTTGTTTTTGGCAGTGTTTTGACCGGAAGTGGCCATTTGTTAATGTGTAGAAAGTGTTTTTGTAATATTGTTTTGTTTTTGTTATAATTTGGGTAACACGTACAAATGAATGAAATAATGAAAAATTTTGAAAACAATACTAACATCTATATAAAATGTGTGTTATGCACGTGTTAAATTACTCAACTATTCTAAGACATCAAACGTTTAAGCGAATTAAACACTCAATCAATCGATTGATCGATTGATTTGGTCGCTTTATTGAATGGTTTTCTGTGATTCACTTAATAGTCAGTTTTGGTCAATTGTATTTATTTGTCAATAACAATAATAATTTGATTAAATTTGTTTATAAACAGGTGTTTCTTTGTTATTTTGAGGCTACATTTGAACGTGATGTGGAAATATTAAAATAATGATTTTCTAAGAAAGTCTATAAAGTGTTTAGTTTTTTTTTTTAATATTTTTTGCAGCAACTGAATAAAATATTAGCAAAATATTATAAGTTGTATCGATTTTTTTAAGAAATGTAGTCTTTGATAGAAAAAGTAACTTCTGCAAACAAACCGGGCAGCCGTTTTTTTACTGAATTTAAAAAAGTGCCACCGGTTTTTTCAAAATACCAGATATTCGAAAACCGGTTTCTCCAAAAAGTCGAATAATCAATCACCCTAGTATTAACATATAGGAAATATAAATATAGAAATATTAAATCTAATATCATATTTGTCTGTTCTAACTATTGATTTCCTTCTGAACTCATTACTTAATTAGAAGGTTTCGTTTCTTTAAGAATTCAAACAGTTCAATTGATAGTGCTATTGAGGAAATCAAAGTTACGGAAGGCCCTACTGCTGAAAAAAGTTAAATTAAAATTGCAAGCTGTTACTTAAAATAATAAGAGTTGAGAATAGTAAAAAAAATATCGATCTGAATTATTCTGCGTTCAGAAGAATCTCCCATCGGAACTATTTACAATTCAAATATTCAAACATCTCTCGACGACGGAGGACGTTTGACAACTTCTTAAATTTTTTTTTTTTAAATAAAAAATAAAAGTCTAAGGTTGTTTTAAATCTAAGAACCAATTTAAAGAAGTTCAATTAATAAGCATTTATCTTTTAAAAATACAAAATGTTATGCATCACTTATCTTACCATGGACTGAGTTTTGCTTTTTCTTATACATGTTTTTTTCGTGCTCCTTTAATAAAAAAAAAATATGTGGACTAGATGAAATTCCGCATGCTTAACTCGAATCTCGAGTATATTTCACTACAACTCGAGAACGTTATGCCCGATTTATATAAATAATACACCAAAATATATAGAATAAAATTGGTCGTTCTATTAACAAATTTCCTGCGCTCAATAGTTTCGGAGATATTTCGAAAAAAGTGTCCGAATTTTTTTTTTTTTTCATGCTAAGTTTTTTTTTTTTACTGAAACTTCTTTTTAAAACTGAAAACACCAAAAATTTTTTCAGTTTATCACAGTCAAGTGGAGATACTTTAGTGGGCAAAAAAAAAAAAAAAATGGTCTTAAATAAAAAAAGGTGGATTAGATGGAATTTAACAAGAATCAACTTTTACTTTTTTTCTATCACGTATTGATTTTTTTTTTGTGGGCATGACTACTATGTCCCCACCTTTAAGCAGTCACACTTATATAGTTCGAGATCGATTTGTCCTATTAATATATATTAAACTCCAGTATATAGCGACTTAAATTGTCTTTGAGCTGAATTTACATAATTTTTTGTTCAGTTAATATTTCCGTAATTTCGGTAATTAGTAGCGAAAATTTTTTTTTTTATTTTTTATTTTTTTGAAAAATAGTGAAAATTTTTATCAATAACTCTGAAATTCTTGAGCGAATAAAAAATATTCTTGACATACCTTAAAGACAATTTTCGTATGCATCTTTTGGTGTATCATTTATCGTGTAAACGGTTCCTGAGTTATAGTTTCAATTTGACAAACTTAGGTGATGAAATTAGTTATACCCATAAAGAACTGAATGCAGTTAAACAAGAAACTCGTCAAAATCCACATAGTACACCTATTTATGTTTCAATAAAAAAAAAATAACATTTTTTGCTCACCACTGTATTTCTACTCAATTGTATGTAACATGGGTATTTTTACTTAACCGTGAATAAAATAAATTTTGAAGATACGTGCCTTTTTTTTATTCGCAGCGTTACCAGCTTTAATATAAATATGATAAACTGAAACATGTTTGATGTTTTCATTTATTAAAAGAAATTTTAGTAGGAAAAAAATTTTAAATTTTCCATGTAAAATATTGTTTTTTGTACACTTATTTCAAAATAACTTCGAAACTATTGAGCACATAAAAAAATTAAGTTTGGATTTGTTGATTTTTTTACTTATAAAATGCTTTTTGCGAGCAACTCTACCTTTAAAGTCATTGTTTCGTGGTACTTGACGGATGGTTTCTGCACTACAAGATTTCCTCAACTCATTCTTTATCTCAGTGGCAAGTTTAGGTGCCGATAACTTCGGATTTTCTTTTATTTTTCGGGTAATATAACGCTCATCCGCAGCGGTAAAAATTTTGTTTGGAGCAGTTCGGCCTTTGTCGTGAACTCTATTCTCACGTACAAAGCGCGATATAATGCTCTGCACAGTTGAGTCACTTAAACATACCATTTCTGCTATTTTCCGGCGTGAATGACCATTTTTAAAATGGTTTAATACTAACTCTCGCTGCTCAATAGTTGTACGTCGTCCCATTGTAAAAAATAACTCACGTAAATAAGTTGACTGTCAAGTTGTTACTATAAATTGTTCTACAAACAATAACAAAGTACAAACAAGAAAAAAAAAAACCGATATTTGACGCGTAAAACCAAAATAAAGTTTCTATTAATAATCATTGCAGGTCAGTTATAAAGAATTTTTTGATTTTTTTTTTTTTAAACTTGATGTTAGATCCTTTCTATCTATGAATTTGCTTTTAAAGAATCTGTATATATTATTTGGTTCGAGAGCCTCAGTCCGTTAAATATTTGAATAGGTGCTGGTTGAAATAAGCTGTGAGCCACTGTATGTAAAATATTTTAGTTTTTTGGACTGAATTGTTATGTTTTTTAATTTAATTTATAAAAATACATTAGTATTGGACTGAATTGTTACGTTTTGTTTTCTTGTTTTTATCAAATAAAATTGAATTAAAAAAAAATCAAAAGTGTTTTATTTTAGTTTTTGGAAGTAAATTTACTCAATTTTTTATTTTTTATTCGAAAAAAATAAACGTCCAGAAATTAGAATAATTCAGAAATTAGAATTGCCTCAAAAACAAAACGGTTCTAATTTGTGAGCGTCTACTGTAATCATTTTTGCTCTATATTGGATTCCAAGCAATGTCTTAAGACCTAAAAAGGTAAAACCCTTTCAACGTTCATAACTCGTGTCAAAACAATTCCTTTAAGCAGATTAATAAGTTGTTTCATAAAATTGTTTCATTTGACTTGATATCAATTCAGATCGTTTTCAACAAAGACACAAACAAAATAATTATAAATAAATTAACTAACACCTGGAGCTGCATAAATCAAAACAGCTAATCTTATTACCCCAACACAATGTCTGATCAATCGTTCTCGTTCACATACATTTTAAAGGATTAACAGAATTTTCAATAAATCTTCATACGATTTGGCGCCATGAAAGATAAATCCCAAAATGTACGAACAATATCGTCTGTTTGCTGTTAAACAAACAGCAAACGTTAGTCATCTGCTTTATTTGCACAATACACTCTTTCTCTCATCTCTACTCATACCATCATATCTTCCATTTATGCGGAAACGGAAATGTTACAATATTATTATATAAGTAAGAGGAAAAAAGGAAAATACTACAAAACAACAACTGGCTGAGTTATCGGAAATATTGATGCATCAATATTTATCTGATAAATTCCATATAAAATAATAATGTGACATTTCAATGTCACAATGTGTGTACACTGTATAGAATAAAATGCATCATACAGAGCAGAGAAGTGCAATATCCTGGCAGCCACACATTTAGTTGAAGGAAATCACTTGGGTGTCCTAGAAAAGAGACCCCTATTGTTTCGTTTGTTGAATTGATAAACACTCGTATGGAGAGTATTGTACTCAAATGCTGAACACATTTTTATTGCATTCGTATTATTTTTATTATTGTATGATTTCCATTATTATTTTTATTTTTTGTTCGATATTAAATGATTCTAAATGCTAACAAATATACAATAGATATCTCCAAAAAAGTGGTAGTAAAATGTACGAGGACGGTATGAATAGTTGTTAAATAAATAATAAAAATTCATTTCAAATTTAACACATGATACAACCAACCCTCGTACACTATTTATTACATCACACTGCAATGTTTAGTACTTTTTTTTGTTTGTCATCTCATTCTCATTCCCAATTTAATTATTGTCTATTAGTATTGATAGTAGAATTATAATGAGTATTGTATGGCATTCTTGTTTACATTTTGACGACCAGAAAATAAAACCTCATCATTTAATTCATATGGAGAGTCCGTAACCAAACAAATAGTCATTCATTCATTCAGTCAGTCAGTTTTTCAGTCAGTTAGTTCAAAAGAACTAAGTAGATAAACACATAAATATTTGTCGCATCATTATTACGCATTTATCAATGTAGACAGACAATAGGATTGTAAAATTGTTGGTATCCTGTGATGATGTTGTGATGTTGCATTATAGATGGATATGTTCGTTATGCATTGGCAAACAATTCAGCACATTTAAGGATTGTTATTGTTGCTTGTTAGTCTCTTTTTTTTTTCTTCTTTTTTGCTGCTGCCTTTAAAATCCTGTCAAAACAAAATGTGATTATCGATAATTTATGATGTCCTTTTTGTGATCCCTATTGCTATGAGTATGAGTGTGTGTTTGAATTGCTTTAACTGTGATTTAACCAAAAGAAACAAAAAACTTTCATCTCAGCTGCCTTTTTTTAGCAATTTGCCAGTAAAGTCAAAGGCCTAAATAAAAATGGTCTCTATTTTTAATAAAATTTAGTTTTTATTTTCCGTTGCACCTACTTCCTTCTTTTGGTTGGAGTATATATTCATGTTATTGTTTCTTTTTTTATATACAGTATTATTTTTATTGTTTGTTTCTCTGCTTAAAGTTTTCGTTAGCCTGACCGATAAAGTTTGGGTCATGTTTACATATATTACATGCCAATAGATACGCGTTACATGCTATTTTATCAGACTTATTAAAGGGGGGCCTCCGGGTTTTCCTTTTCACTTCATGTTGATTACATTCTTGTATTTACATTTTTGTTGTATGTAGGTACTGTTAAGTTTGTTCTTGTTAATATTGTTCGTGATGTTGTTTATATTTGTACAAAGAACATGTTCTTCTTCGGTTATCAATTTCATAGAGCGAGGAACATGTTCAAGCCAATCATGCTACACAACAAACAATGTTTTGTTGCCGTTTCTCTTCGAGGCACTTACAATTATGATTATTAACCCATTAAGAGAATTTTGAGGAATTTATGTATTACAATCATTTGGGACATATTTAGACTAAAATGGATTATTTTTATATGCAGCTTTTTCTCGATCTTTACTATGGATACACATTTCTGATAAATCTTAAATAATATCTGGGTACACATAACTTTCAAACTTCGATAGATTATTTTTCAAACAGGATTTTACTTATTATTAATTCTTTGTTTTTAATTTTTGACTTTGTCCTTAGGTTATTTTAATTTGGATTGTATATTTCAAAACTATATAGTTGGACTAAAAAATTCAATAATTTGGGAACGGTTGTAATGCAGTTTTGTTTCCAGCTGGGGTATACTCAGTATGTCCAGTTTCTTCTAAGGTCTGCTTCATTTGACTGTTACCACAGAACTTCCTTGTTCCTTTGTTACAAGAACAACGACGAAATGGTACCTAGCTATGAGTGGAAAGAATAGTATTGGCAAATTTAGTTCTCAGGTCAGTTAACAAAATTAAATCCGACGAGACAAATTCTTCAGCTCTCGGTCGGCTAACTACTGGTTTCGTCTCTGAAATACAATCCGACGAGATAAATACCTTGGCTCTCTGTCGGCTAACTAAGATCGTATGAGCTATTTTATGAACTAAATACAATCCTAAGAGCAAAGTATAACAAGATCTGTACTTCGGTTCTTGCTCAAATATGCTATCCTAATTTGTTATGTTTAAATTAACATAAACTAAATGTGAATTATAAATTCTCCTAATTTATTGTAACTACTACAGTAGTTACAATATGTTAATATGTTGGGATATAATATTTGTAACTACACGTTACACGCTTGATTTTAGGGTTTTGGCTTTTTAATTTAATCGGTATTATATTACAATTTACAGAATAATATAATTTTATAGTTTTAACCATTACTTATGACCTCGTGGACTTTATTGTTAACTCTTCCGTTAGAGATTTGATAGTTGTTTCAGTCACTTTTTTTTTTTTTCCTTTTAAAATCTTCGATATTTTGGTGTTCTTAAATTCTCTTTTCACAACAACCCAACAATATCTTTCCACTGGTCTAAGCTCCAGGCAATTTGGAAAATTGACCTCTCTTGATACAAAAACTTATTAAGTTACCGTAGTGACATTTTGCCAAATCGGGCCAAAAATGTTTGGACACATTGTGCTCTCTTATGGAGAGCAAACATTCTTTGATGAATATTTCGTTATTTATAGAGTCGACTGCAACAAAAGACTTTCTTCTTTTTTCCATAGCTGCACAAAGCTTGTCTTTTTTAAGAAATTTTAGATCCATTTGGGTTCTAAACGTACGAGTATTTTCATCATTTCCTCCAGCATTAGCAACATAAAAATTGTGACTCAGATGCTGCGAAAATTCTGCCAAATATGTTTCATAGTCCATTATACAACATGAGAATTTTTGTATGAAATTTGATTTTAATTTCCGCGCCTTATTCTTGGCATCTAAATTTTTTACAGCTTTTCCGTCTGGATTTTTTTGTACTTTATATGTTTTCAACTACTACTTTTCTACTAGATGTATTTGGAGTTCTTTTCAATATGATTCAAATTCTCCTGACAGCACACATTTAATTTTTTGGCCAATTTTTTGTTGGACAAATTTAGATTTTTTTTGTTTAAATTTTTTAATAATTTATAGTACATACATCCTTTTCATCACGCATTTTGATCACAACAAATCAACACAGTTGTCATTAGTAATTTTCAAAGATAACTAGTTCAGCTAAATCCTATGCATTTTGCTAGTTGCATAAGCCATCACCTTTACCACTTTTACCAATTTGTTTAGAAAAACTAAAGATATATTAGAGTATAAACTTTATAAACTCAATAAGAATCAAAACCATAGGTTTCTTTTTATAATCATGATTGTTGTTCAAAATTCTAGAACATAGAAAAACTGATAAAAATACTTAAGTTTTTCCCATTCTTCTACAATTTTTCTTCGCGCTAATATAATCGGACTTTGCAGATAAATTCTGCATCGTTTTTTTGTTTTTATAACTTACATCACCATAGGTGGGGAAGGTATAAAAAATATTGGTCTAAGACCCACCTTAATTTATACCAATTGACTCATGGTCACTTTCTGAGTTGATTTAATGATGTCCGTCCGTCTGTCTGACCGTCCATGTAAACCTTGTAATCAAACTACCGGTCGCAATTTTGAACAAAAATTAATGAAATTTGGCACACAAGTTTCTTATAGTTTGGGAACGAAGCCTATTGAAATTGGTTATGATCGGTCCATTATTTCACCTAGCCCCCATACAAATGTCCTCCCGGAAAAGGGTTTAGCGACCATAAATCCCTTAAATATAGCAATATGTGTGTGCTGATTTTTAGAAAGATCAGTCCATAATTAACCATAGCTTCAAAAGTTAATAAATACATAAATGTTAGCATCATCATATGTTTTATTTTACAGTTATTTTTACACTTTATAAATCGGTCCACATTTTGCTCCAAGTCTAATAAAAGACCCCTCCCCGAATTATAATGTACACAATGGTGTAGGGTATCATATGGTCGGGCTTGACCGACTATATCTTTTTCTCTCCTTTTTTTTTTTGTGTGCAGACTTTCAACAGTTAAATACAGGGTAGTCCAGTTTTGATTACAACATATTTTAGGTTTTTAAAATTTTTCAGTTTTTTGGGTGGGGTCTGTGCGCCCCTCAACATAATACAAAATTTGGGATAAGGATTGATACTTGTTGTAATTGTGCGAATTTGACTTTAAAAAAAAGTCAGTTTTTTGCGAGGCACATTCTCAGTTTCATTAGCAATGGCTTGGATTTCTGCGTGAACTTAGTTTTTTGTTATTTTACATAACAAAATCGGAGAAGCATTTAAAATAAATTTAATACCAAAATTTTATGAACTTTATGAAAATTATGCAAAAATTGCACTTTTTGTTTTTTTTATTTTTATAGAAAAAAATCCAATTTAAACAAATATTGGATATATAAGGGCGGCGATAAATATAATTGATCGGGATCATAAATTTAAGTCAAATGTCGTTGATAATTGAAAACGGGACTCTTTTGTCAAAACACATTTCGTAAGACACATCGTGTGGACAGCATGAAATTAACTATAATTGGCATAATTAGTAGCTGTTTGTTATGCTTAATGAAAATGGCCAAAAAATATTTGCTTGTTTTAAAAATGGATCACAATATGAAATAGCATTTTTTTGTAATAAACTCTAAAAAAAATATATTTTCATTCAATGTATGGAGAAAAAACTTCGATTCCGATTTTTCGCAAAATTTTTAAAAATCGCGATTTTTATTGCAGAGAAAATTTTTTAAATTTTAATAGGAAACCCTAAAATATGCTGCACTAATACCATCTAACATTGAAAATATCATACATTTTATTTGAATAACTCAGTATGTTTTGACATTACGATTAATTTTTACCAGAATTATAAATAAATTTCTAGTTTGAAAATATTTTTATATGTTTAACTTAAAACCGCTATAACTTTCGCGCCCCTCACAGGGAATTATTAACGCGAACTGATTCTACATGCATTCGAGTCACGTTATATGAATATAAAAGTTTTTTAATGTGCCATCGAAATTTTTTTTTTTTTTTTTTTTTTTTTGAAGGGCTAAAATCAAATCAACATATTTTACAAAAAAAATATTTTTGATAAAAATTTTTTTTGTTGGTGGATAATTCGTGAATTAAATTTCGCGGTCGCGTATCAACAAAAAGTGGTATTTTTAAATTCGTGAAAAATATATATGTAGAGGATGGAACCATTTTGAATGTTCTCTGTAAGTATCGTGCTGGGACTCTCAGTGATTTTTGAGTTAATTTGAGGTTGGTTGGTTTTAAGTGGAATGACTCTATATTTGTCGAGAGACAAAAGTCAATCTATCACTCCAATCGCTCGTAACAATTTCTATTTTATTCTATTCAGACAGTATTCGTAAGTCGGTTACATGACATACTTTTTATAAACATTATCGCAACTGTGAGAATCACAATAAGGAGGAAAAGGTCGTCCACCTTCTATGCGAGTGTCCAGCTTTGATCTCAACTAGACGTAAATTTCATAAAACCTTCATTAGACAATCTATCAATTTGCATCTAATCAATTTTTTTTGTCTAAACCTTAAAACTGGAAGGATTTCCGATACATATCCAAATGGCAATAGCCAAACTGCCAAAAACCTTCCTTCATCATAAAATGTTGTCTAAAATGGGTTAAAATTATTTAATTTACAAATACGTCGACCAATCTACAAGTCATAAACACTCATAAATATCAAACGTAAAATAAAAACGAGAAAAAAATATAGTCGGTCAAGCCCGGCCATATGATACCCTACACCATTTCCTATGAGTACCAATAACAAATTGAATTATTCGGGTAGGGGTCAATTGTGGATCGCTACTTGTATTAAGTATAAAATAAAATATACTTATATAGGATATTACATCATCCAAAAGTGTATAAATACACATGTATTTATACACTTTTGGATGATTTCTGAAATTGGGACTTATATGGGAGGTATGGTCAATTATGCACCGATCTTCATGAAATATGGTATACGTATTTATACATATATATGACATATTTGTGCCAAATTTCATTAAAATTTTTATTTTTTTAAAGTATTTATGAGTGTAAAAACTCTATTCCGGGGGGACATTTATATGGAGGCCAGGTGAAATAATGGGTCGATCATGACCAAATTCAATAGACCAAATTCGTCCTTATGCAAAAATAATCATATTTACCAAATTTCATTAAATTATCTTCAAAATTGCGACCTGTACTTTGCTCATAAGTTTTACATAGACAGCCAGCCAGACGGACGGACATCGTCAGATCGATTTAAAAAGTGATTCCGAGTCGATTCATATTGGATAACTCTTTCTGTATGTTACAAATATCAGCACAATCGCCTAATACCCCAACCACCTATGGTGGTGTAGGGTATAAATACACTTACCAAGAAATACCGCTAAAATAAGAATTCAATATAAGACAACCAGTTAATAACAATATTACTAAAATAACAACAATATTATCTAATGTTCTTATTGCTGTTATGGGTAACTACATATAACACGTTGCATTATTTAGTCAATTTAGTTTTCGATGATAATGATGATGTTGAGCCTTCTAATGTTATTGTTAAAGTTATTATTGCTGCTGCAGTTGTTTAAACATAACGTTGCTACTACTATTTAGTACTTTGAAGTTCTTGTAAAAGTATGCTACCGATTTAAAACAGCAGGTTATCAGCAACACAATAACAACAACGACAGCAACAACTAACAACAACAGCGCTCTCAAAACGAGAACGACAACATAACACTGTGCACGCATTTCATGTCTACCGATATTAACACATAAAAAAAAATAAATTCAACGGCAATGACAACAACAAAAATTCTTTTTTATATTTTCAAGAAAAATCAAGTTAGTAAGTAAGTAATTTTATGTTAACAATATACATACTTATCACAAATAATAGATACTCCTTATTCACTCAACCGTTCAATGTTTTCGTTCTTTCATTCATTTGTCTATCCGTCTGTCCGTCAGGCAGTCATTCGACATTTAAAACATGTTAAAAGAATTTTTAATTAAACTACTTAACAATGTAATATAAATGAATCTCTAAGATGATAAACGTAAGATATATAACAAAAACTAAATATAACTTGAGTAAAAAAAGGGCTTTTTTTCTTCATGTTCTTGTACTTGTACTCTCATATGTATACGATGTATTCGAAATTCATTCAAATGCCTTCATTATGGAGGCTAATGTAAGCATAACAATGCGTTAAGAAAATATTATTTAAAATATTTTTGATAAAAATAAATTAAAATAATCATAAAGGCAGTAAGTAGTACAATATAAAAAGAAAAATATGATTTTTCCTTAACGACTTGAAGATGCAATTCATAATCAAAACACTTTAAATTGTATTACGAGTATTTTTTTTAACTGCCATACATTTCGAGTACGAGATACAAAGAAATACCAAACGAAGATGAAGTCTAAATCATGATGAAGCAGATTTTTAAACTTACGAATAGTAGATAAATAGTTTGGAACAAAATTGTAGCAGCTTTTACATTATCAGTACATATAGAGTACTTATGTTCAAATAGTCTGAATTAGCGCTGGTTAAAGACGAATAGTAAAACAAGATAGATATTGATGTGTTAAAGACGGAGTTATTTCGAAAATAATGTCCGAAAAAATTTGTTCATGCAAAATTTATAATTTTTTTTACTAAAATTTCTTTTGAAAAATTAAAATGTTTCAGTTTTTAATCTTTATCTTAAAGCTGGAAATGCTGCGAGTAAAATAAGCCATGTATCTTCAAAACTGATACACATATCGTGATTTTATTCAAAGTTAAGTGAAAGTACCCATGTATACCTACAACTATGTGGAGATACACTGGTGGGCAATAAAAAAAAATAGGTGAATTTGATGGAATTTCTGTTATGGGCATGTCAATTATGACTCCGCCTTTAGGCAATCACACTTGTATAACTCGAAAACGATTTGTGATCAACATTTGTGCATCAATTTTCAAGATGCAAGGCTTATTTTACTCGTAGCATTACCAGCTTTGAGATAAAAATATTACATTGAAGCAGTTTTGATGTTTTCACTTTACAAAGAAATTTTTGTAAAAAATCTTAAAATTTTCGTGAAAAAATATTTTTTGTTTTCAGTTTTGTATACCTTTCACCACAGGTGTAAAGGGCATATATAAGCTTGTCATTCCGTTTGTAATTTCTACAATATTCATCTAAGACCCCTAAAAGTATATATATTCATGATCCTTATTGTTAGGGAAGTCGATATAACGATGTGCGTCTGACCGTCTGTCTGTTGAAATCAGTTTTTAGAAAGTCCCAGTTATCGGCTATATATGTCGTGTACATCAAATTGTCAGGAATATTCCTTAGAAGAATACTACCAAAATTAAGCAACATCGGTTTTTAAATAGCCTAGATATCGCCAAAAGCCCGAAAATACTTCGGCTTTTCCAAACACCTATAAAATTCAGAATCGTTTCAAATCAAAATGTTTGATGCAACCGAGTTATTGGTAAATCTTTTTTTAAATTTATTTAATGGCTGCTTAGCATATTGTTGTTGTTTTATTGACACTGAAAAACAACAACAACAATAAGCTACATCAAACTAGTTTTTTTTTTACTTTTTAAAGCCCTGCACAGTGTGTGCTTTTAACAATTTAGCTGATCAAAACCCTTAAAATTTTTTTTTAGCGTTTTCAAAAAAAAAATGTTGTTGTTCTCATTAAAAACCTTCCAAGTAACTGAAAAATAAAGAAAATATAAACATTTTCACCATTATTAAGTAACGGAAACTTGAACAGGACTGTTGTTGAAGGCAAATATAACACAAAATATTTTTTTGCTGAAGAGTTTAATTTTGAATAGTTGTAACTTTTTTGTTTTTAAAAAATCTTTATGAATCTTTTTTGTTTCAAAGATTGATATGATATCTATAGTAGAGAATAACCATTATTTAAAAAAGGTTACCAACAAAAAAATTTTGGGGATTTTTCCACCTTCAACTTTTTTGGTATTTCTTATTTCCACCATCAAGAAGGGGTATATTGATTTTGTCATTCCGTGTGTAACATGTCAAAAGAATCATTTAGGACCCCATAAAGTATATATTTTCTGAGTCGATCTAGCTATGTCCGTCCGTCTGTTGAAAGCAGGATAGAGCTCTAACGGGGCAACGTAGGAGAACGAAATTTGGCTCAAATATTTATCTTATATAAGTTTGTTTGGTATTGAAAATGATGAAATACTAGAAATACTAGTGTGTCCGTTGTAGCTTCATTTCATAGTTTTCAGCTGATATCTCTTAAACAAAAGAATGTACGATAACGAAATTTTGTACCGATAGTTCGAGGTCAGCCCACTTTACCGCCCACCTCCCATATAAGGACCAATGTAAACTCAGAAACAAAAAATGGGAGTGGTCCGCCCACCTCTTATATAACGTGAAACTTGATGGTGAGTATATAGATTCGGCCGAGCCGAATATAATATTTGTTTTGTTTTATATAATTTTTATTGGACAAAAACTATAAAGTCCCACAAAGTCCCGTCATGTAAATTACACTTTTGTAATTACTGATAGGTGGCCTTCCAAAACCATTAATAAGATTTTGCTTCAATTTGCTCCTTTTTAATTTGCAAATCAATTACTGATTATGTAACTTACCATAAAATTGCTTAATCTATAAATCAAAATATATTGATGAATTTGAGTTTTACATTTCCATCATTTAGTCTCGATATGTCTACTATACTACATATAACTTAATTCCGTTGCAAAGATATTATCGAATAATGTATTATTCCAATTAGTAAATTATACGAAGAAGAAGAGCAGGAGGCAAGAAATTAGGATTTTTCAAACTTTTTCGAACATTTTGCAAGAAAAACATCTAGAGGGAACTCCAATACATATTTGATTCATAGATTATTAATATCATCAGATCCTTTAATTTGGAGCATACATTAACCATCAAAAACTAAGAGGTCAAATGTAACAACCGCAATTTTGTTTATGTTCTAATTAAGATTTGTGTAGAAGTCATATTACTTTTCGTTTATCATTAAAAATACATACGAATATGCACATTATTTACAAAATTTAATTGAGATATATGAGAAGTAGGCATGGCAGTTGTTCGATCACGTCCATTTTATCACGAAACCAGCTTAATGTTACAAAATTATAGACTTTTGATCACTCAGAATGCGAAAATCATACACCAAGGCCTTGCTGTAAGTTAGAGACTTAAAATCCACACATTAGGCACAGAAAATTGATTTTTTTTTTTATTTTTCAGAATTTTTTTGCTGAACGAATAAACTCAATATAAGCTACGGTCTTCGTTCTTGCACATATCTGTCATAAATATTTATTTTAAAAATATCCTTTTTTATAAAAAATTTTATTTTAATCTCCGCTCCCTAATAGATATTTCAAAAACTGGCTCCGTTGGGATTTGTAGGTTGAATAGTTTTATTAGTTAGTCGCATTTTTATTTTCTACTTCGTTAAACCTAGAATAACGTAACGTAATTTTTTGACTTTTTATTAGGCTCTATTCTACGGGGAGAATCGAAAATTTTTGGAAATAAATCTGTATCTTCTGATCAGCTTGTTGAATTTGCGTGAAAGTTGATACAGAAAAGTGTACAATATTAAGTTTGGAAAGGGGACCCAAAAGACCCCTCAGGGGCGGAGCAAAGGGGGCTCAAAGTAATTTACCTCTGACATACAAAATTTTTAATCGCTTGCCAAATGTTTGTTTCTCGGCCAATTTCAAATACTTTTATGTGTTATTGTAGTCTCTGATAAGGCCAACGAAAAACATGCTTGCATGTCTTATTTTTCGCTTATAGCTTTTGATTTATTTGCGTTTGAATTTTTAAATACCTCAATTTTGCATGTTCTTGGTCCAGTTTTTTCATATATATCTTAGTATTTCCAACTGATTTTATTAGTTTTTTAACTAGATAAAGAACAAAATTATCTATTAAATAAAAAAAAATTGACGATTTTTGAAAAATTTTTGAAAAATTCAAAAATTTACGACTTTTTATATTTTTTGTCCGAAAAAGTATCTACACTCATTTTTCTCGAAAAATAAATTATATAATAATTTTATACTTTTCTGATAACTATCTTCACAGAGATGACTTTAAAATAAAAAACAAGCCCAATAACTCAAGTGGTGGAGGTACACACCCTACCGAATTTGACCAATTTTTTATGAATGTTTTTACTTTAGTCTATATTTTCTAAAATCCGGAGTTCAGTCGATCTCGTTTCTGCCCCACTGTGTAATGTGAGCTAATAAAAATGCCTTATTTTTTCATTTATATATGAAAAGCCACCTACAAAAAACTTCTCTGAAATTTGGTCACATGAAATCTTCGTACGCCTGAGTAATAAGGTTTAAAAAAAAATTAGTATAGGTTAAGGAGCTTCAGAAAATTCTGGAAAGAGAAAATACGCTTAGGAAATTAAATGTAAAATCTATGTATCTCCGCCCGAATTTTAGAAAATGACACATAAATCTGCTTGTTTCCGCTCTCTGATAGAAATTACAAAATTTGGCTCCATAATGATTTCTAAGACGAATGGTTTTATAAGTAAGTCGAACTTTAACTTTTCAAGTCGTCTGGATGCTTCAGAAAGCTTAGGTAAAAGAAAAATGATTTGGAAATTATATAAGGACTGCGCACGAAAAAATCCGTGCATATAGATCTGCTTATAGAAACTAAACCAATGGGCGAATTTTTTTTAAATTATATTTTTAGTAATGACTGTTATGTTTAAGTTCTAAACATAAAAGAAAAAAATATTTTCTGTTGGTTTTTAAGGAAATATCTAATATTTTTCAGAATTCTTCCAGATAAAGGTTTTATTGTGTTTCGGTCACTTGTTTGCTCCAATAAGTCTACTTATTTTTAAACTCCGTTTCATTTTAAGTTGGGCTTTTAATGTGCTTTAAATTGTTTTTTACTAGAGTCCAATATCTTTCAACTGCTAGGAGTTTCGAACAATTTTATGGATTATCGTCTTTCGGCACAAACACTAACAATTTCTTTTTTACCACTCCATTGTTTTGTTGCTGTAATGAGAAGAATCGAGAACAGGCCAGAAAAAAGTGGATACACTGTTTTTTCTTAGGAAAGGGAGAAGTCTTTTCCAAAGGCCTCATTCACGTATATTTCTATGTTAATGGAACCATTTTTTATGAATAAAGTGCTTTTTTGCGCATATGCATATGGCATCCCAAATCAAAAACTTTCTTGGGAATTTTGATTTCTTTGATACACGATATTTTTCTTCCATATTCCCTCTAGCATCTGAAACATAGAATTCCTGGCCACGAAGTTGAAAAAAGTTAGACTGTACGAACGTTTGATCGTCTATTATACACTAATCATAATTACGGAAAAAAATCGTCTGAAGAACTTTCACGTTATTTTTTCACCTCCAAATTCTTGCTTTGCGTTTCTATTGGGATTCGTTTGTACTTTATACGTCTTCAGGCTAGATTTCCTTTCAACTTTTCTAATAAAAATTCAAAGCAATACTTTTTTTGGCATTTTTCTTCTAGAGATGAAAATCCTTTCTATTTTATCGGGGTCCTACAACCTGAAGATAGTATTTTTCTTCCACTACCAGGATTCCATTCAGTGACGATGACTTCTTTGTATAATATTGTGACCCAAGATACTGTATTTTTTTGACACAACTGCCTTCCTAGCAATTGTTTTATATGACCGATGTAAGATTTCATGAAAATTTTCAATTATGTGTTTGGTGTTTTTTGTTCAATTTCTATTTTAAGAAAAATTAGTCTCGCTATAACCATGAAACTTATCACATGGCTAGTGAGCATAATGACAAATGTAAATCAGTTAACAGAATTACTTATTTTTCACCACATCAAAAGTTATAAGCCCAAGAGCATGCACGGATTTTTTCGTGCGCAGTTCTTATATAGAAGATTCACCATAACTCAAGAACGGTGTGTACGATTGACACAAATGAGCCAACCCTATTACAGTCCTTTTAAAAAGTGAAAATGCCAAAAATGTTTTTGTTTTCATCTTTAACTTGCAAAGAATAAAATAAGCCATTTATCATCAAAATTTAGTGAAAATATCCATCTATACCTGCAACTAAAAAAAAATGTTCTTTTTTTAAACAAAATTGGTGAACTATATGGAATTTGACGAGCTAAACAAGAATCTGATTTGCTGAGGAGCAAAATTTTTAAAGTTTTTCATATTTTTCTGCATTCGTTTTTAAGAAACTACGAAAACAATGAGTGTAAAAAAAATTATGTTAAGTAACTCAAAGATAATTTGGAAAAACCGCTCTTGAGTTAGACAAATGTGACTGCCAAAAAAGGGGTCATTGTTGTCATGCTCATAAGAAAATTAATACGCGATAAAAAAAATGAAAGCAGTTCCTTGTTTAGCACGTTAAATGCCATCTAATCAACCTATTTTTTTTTTTTTTAAAAGGAGAGAACATTATTGAATTTTATCGCCAACAGTGCATTTTCACTCAAGTGAATAAAATCAAGATTTGTGTATCAATTTTTATTTTTTTCGTAGTATTTCCAGCATTATGATAAAGGATTAAATACTGCACAATTTTTGCCATTTTAGTTTCTTTATATTTTTTTTATTTTTATTTTTTTTTTTTTTTTACGGTGGACGAAACCATTGTAATAAGAGATATATTGCCAGTATGCTGCTATATTTCTAACCACATATGTACATATGTATGTATGCATTCAATTGATTTGGCATGTCATTTATGACGATTTTGTATTTTTTGTTAAAGTTATATGTTGAAAATGCTTTTAAAATATTGCTACCACATTATTGTTAGTTGATTTAAACATTTTAGTTATAAATTCTTATCATCTTATGTTAATGTCTGATTTTCGACTAAAACTGATATATGATTCATACAAGTATTTATATTGTATATCTAATGGTTATTGTATCTATTATATATCTCATTAAAAAATCTTCTACTGTTTTTTTTTATATTTATACATAGTTATTGTTGTTATTGTCTATTTTTCAGAGTGTAGGGAAAAAAAGTAGTCGAGTTGTTAATGATGTTTATAAAATGATTTTCATGTATCATCATTAATCAAAAGGAACGCGTTAAAGTTAAATCTACTTATTGCAATCATATCGTCATTATAATTGTTGCATGGTGGGTTATTGTTCTTGTTGTTGGAAGTTTTTAAGATCAATCTTAAGAAAAAGTTTTAACATAAAGATCTTTTAAATGTGTATTAATCAACATAAACAGCCGAAGAAAGCCTACATCAACGCTTTATTAACACTTGTTTATCATGGAATATGTAGAAGAAAAAAATTAAACAATTAATTAATTGTATGGAAACGGGCTTAATTGTTTGTTTATGGTCATAAACTTATATACATTACCAAACATATATATTTATAATTAAAGAAAAGTAGTACAGACAGAAATAAAATTTACGATATTTAGTTAAATATTCTTAAAAGGGAAATACGTTTTTTTTAGATGTGAATTGAATTAGTTATATTTTTCATTAAGGCTTCAACACAAACAAATATATCATATTTATTTATTATATTTATTTATTACTTAAATTTTTATAAATTAATTGATATTAACGTGGAAAAAATATTATTTCAGACGGTCATATTTGTTATAAAGGGAATGCCATAATAAATTGCTTGAGGATATGGTTATCTTAAGCTAAGTTCACATTACACTAATATTCGAAGGTTTTTACAAAAAATTTGATTTGCCTAATGTGAACAGCAAATATTTTTACGAACCAAACGAAAAACAGCTGATTTTGGTCAAACAAAAATATTTGCTTTGAGTTAAAAATGTGCACGCAAAGAAAAAATATGGTTCCTGTGACCATAAACTAAGAGCAACATACTATGATTGTAATATATGATTCCAGGTTACAATAAGTATATTTGTACGTAATCATTATTATAATTCCAATTTATAATTTATTAGTAAGGTTCATACCCTTATTAATAACTTTTAGTAAGTTTTATAACCTTTTCTTAAGTATTGCTTTCAATTTCATCATGTTTTTATCATTTAATAATTCCATGTTATCATATATAAAAACTAATTTCATCATATATATAATTCCATTTTATCATATATATTATTCTATTCTATCATATATATGAACTAATTCCATCATAAGTATAATACCATTTTATCATATATATAATCCCATGTTATCATATATATAATTCCATTTTATCATATATATGAACAAACTTCATCATATATATAATCCCATTTTATCATATATATGATCCCATATTTTCATATTTATATTCATTTGTACCGCGATATGTGGTACAATCATCATACTTAATAAAAACAAAACTTGTCAATTTATATTTGTTTATATATAAACTAAATGATAATTATAACTACTGGACTGGTACACAAAAATGTGTATTCAAAAGGCATTAAAAGTTAATGGCTTAATGGTTGTAGAATTAACCAAATTTGTAAAATGAACTGAATGGTTATGTAATTAACCAAATAGTTGAAGAATTCACTAAATGATTGGATTTATTCATAAATATGATTTCATATAAACATATTTAAATACATATTATAATTCAGTGAACCATATTAAAATTTTGATTGTGGGTAATCATTAAATGATTAAAGAGAATCATAAACGTTGCTATCATGAACACAGTATATTTAAATCAATGAAAAATGGCTATATAATCATTGAATAGTTGTGGTGATCATGCTGTAACCATGTTTTTTCTCTGTGTGTGGTAAATGTGAACATTGTGTGAACACAAAATGTAAAATATTTGCCAATATTTTGGGCCAAAAGAAATGTAAGATCAAACAGGGGCAAACAACAGCTGACGCAGCAGGCTGCTTGACTTCTAATCGACAAATATAAATGAACAATTTATATTTTATCTATTTTAATACAGTTTTTTTAGCTGGATAAACATCAACATTGATTGCATGTGACTTGCCTTCTTTTATCAAGTAATTATGCATCAGATTAATAAAACAATATTAAATAATCAAAATTTATCCGTTTTTAATATTTTAGTACGGTCGACTTCGTCCTGTGGCAAAAAACAGTGTTGTTCTGTAAATGACTTGAAGTGGAAAAAGAGTTGTTATTTGGTATAAATATAAATTATTTATAAATATATATTTGTTTTAAAGTTAGTTCAATTAATGTACATTAGGAATTTTTCAATTGATAATAGTTATCATTCCACATTAATTATCCTAATATTTTACTTTATTGTAAATTTTGTAATTATTTTACAAAAATATAAAATAAAAATGCTACAAAAATGATCTTGACATCCACAATTTCCGAAATTCTCTCTAACAATCGTTATGAATCCATAAAATCGAAATAAAAAATATTATTTTGTTATAAATTAATTTAATAATTGACATCAAATAAATTTATGATAGTTTTATGTTTAATCAAATAATTTTGAGTAAATAATTTGCATCTAATCTGAACAGATTTAAAATATTATTCGCCTTATAGTATTTAACGATATTTGACAGCTGTTTTATCAAATAAAAAAAGTCAAATAATGCGCCTAATGTGAACAGAAAATCAGCTCTGTATTTAGTTGCAAAAATTGCGGGAAAACACGACCAAATATAGTGAACTTAGCTTTAGATAAGCTTTGTATGCGATTGAAAAATCCAACATTATCCAGTATAAGCCCTATTTGTGTGTCAAATTTCAAGTAAGCAGCTTCATTTATAACGTGCGAAATATAAAAGAAAAGAGTTTTTAATAGTAGGCGTAAAATGTGAGTGTGACATCCAACATACCTCCGGCACTGGCACTATTTGTGTGTCAATTTTCGTAAAAATCGGTTCAGTATTTTAGAAGTGTTTAATTCACCGACATACACCTCATTTTTAGAATATAAGAATATAAGAATAAGAATTAATTTTAGTCATAATATTAATAATATAATTTTAGTCATAATATTATTTATGGTATAATATCTTTATAATAATTATAATAAAATTAAATAAAATATAATGTATAGATAATGAGATACTTAAAATTACACATTTAAAAGCAAAAATACATATTATGAAAAAAATTTAATTTTGTATAAAAAACTGATGATATTTTTGTCTAAATAAATATTAATTTGATATTAGAGGCGTATATTTAAAAAATTATACGCTGCACCACCATAGGTGTTTGGGGTATTATGCGTTTGTGCTGATATTTGTAACGTTCAGAAAAAATATTCTAAATATTCTAAAACCTGCCTTAAAGTATACCAATCTACTCAGAAACATTTTCTGAGTCGATTTAATGATGTCAGCTATTGAAATTGGTCATGATCTGTCCATTATTTTACCTGTCCATTATTTCAAATACTTCCCGGAATAAGGTTTAACGCTAACAAATGCCTTATATATGTCACTATATCAATAAAATTCGGTACGAATAAGTTCTATATAAATCGAAGTGACAAATTTCAGGAAGATCGGTCCACAATTAGGCATAACTTCCATAAAAGGATCACTTTCGAAACTCACTTTAACTCGCAAAAATTACAGTATTATGGTAATATTTGACACAAATAAGTTTAATCTTCATAAGGTCCTCAAAGTTTTACTGACATTAATGTTCTTAGGGTCAAATTTGACCCAAATAGAAAATTTTATATGTAGACATTAATTTGGTCAAATTTGTGATAATTGAAAATTTGATAAAACATCATTATTCTATATTATTCCAAAAACCTAAAAAAAGTCATAAAATATCTAAAATATAAACCACAAATTTTCAGAAAAAAACCCATTTTTTGTAAAATGGGATAAAAATTACCCAAAGACCTTATGAAGATTATATAAGCAGGAAACATATTAACTAATTTCATATAGATCAATCCATAAATTGCCATAGGTCCCTTATTAGGTTCAATTCCGAAAATTTCGGAAATCATTTTACTGTACACACGCAATGGTGTAGGGTAACAAATTGTCGGTCTTAGTCCATCATATCTTTCATTTTATATATATATATATATATATATATATATATATATATATATATATATATATATATATTTTTTTTTTTTTTGTAAGGAGCCTTATTGTTCTACTTTAACATTAAAAATGGAATTTAATATTTAAAATGGAATTTCTTACGTATTAAAAAAAATAATTAAATTAGAAAAAATAATAATGAAAAAACTAAACGGCTTCATAGGTTATATGCGTAAAAAATATAAACAAAAGCAAATGACTCTTAGTCAAAACAATTGACACTTTTTATAAATCTTTCGTGGAATAAGAATGAACTTTTCACATAAAAAATGTGTGTGATAAAGTACCTATCTTTAGGTACTTGTTAATAACACTGGGAAAAACTGGTTCTACAGCAGCAGATTTGTAAATCAATTCGGACTCTAGTCCTAGCGATAAATCGCAATTTGTAAAATTAAGGAGGTTGCACTATATATTGAAGTACATCTCGATGTCTGATTTTATTAAAAAAATATCAAAAAATTCTGAATTTATAAAGTCAAATTATTGTATAGTTATAATATTGTTATTTACCAATAAATATCAATTCTTATATTACTTTTTCTTATACTACTTTTTAATGCGCTTGACAGTCATAGAGTAATTAAGCCTATTTTCTTAAAAAAAAAAAAAAAATCTACAAAATTTACAAAAAATAAAATAAATTTTTTTTTTTTTTAAAATAATAACAATTTCTAAATATCAACAATTCTTTTTTTTTATCGTAAAGAAAAATTTGTTGCCAACAAAAAAAAAGTTACCAATCACCAAAGATATTAGTAAATAATTCATTCAATTAAAAACTTGTTTAAATTTTCATCTCTAATCAAAATGATTGTATCAATTACTAAAAACTGTAAAAAAATGAAAAACAGAAAAAAATCCAATTAAAAAATGAATTGAATCAATCAAGTAGATGATTGAATGAATTAGAAATTTAAATAAGAAATCAAATTTTACTTAAATTTTATTTTTACTTGAATATATTTATTAAATTTTGATGCAAAATTAAACAATAGTGTTAATTAAAAACAGTGGTCGGTCAAGCCCGACCATATGATATTTTACACCATTGTATACATCAAAATTCGTAGAGGGGTATTTTATTAGACATGGGCTCAATTGTGGACCGATACTAATATTAAGTGTAAAATAAAATATACGAATACATAATATTACGTCGATACTAACATTTATATGAACTTATTCACTTTTGGGTGATTCCCAAAAAAAGGCCTTATATGGGAGCTACAAACGCATAATACCCTCCCAACCTATGGTGGTGTAGTGTATATATATACGGTAATAATTTTTTCTGTGAATAAAAAGCGGTAAATATAGCGGTCCATTTTTAAAAATGTACATGTTTTTGATGAAGTCAACTTGTTTTCTCTTACATTGTGACAAATATTTCAAATACTATTCTATTTTGGCTTAATTTCTTTGATTTTTTGTTAAAAGTAAGTGAATTTTATTTCTAATATTATGAGAGAAACAAAAAATCACTTTTTCGATTATGCTAGAAAATTTGATGAAATCAGAAAATTTAATTCAACCATAACTTCGACCTAAAAGATACTGATAATATTGAAACTTTAACCTTTAAATATAGAAAACCAATACTTAAGTCTGGCGGAAAAGGATTAATGGTTTGGAAATTTATAAAATAGAAAAAAAAAGTGGTAGACAAAGGTAAAATAAATTCCCAGATTTACCATAAATTGTTCAAAGGTATAATAGTTCCAAAAAAAAAAAAAAAATATTTTTTGATTTTTGTGGATTTAATCCTACAGTAGAATTTTTTTTTTTTTAAATTTTGAATAACCCAATAGAGTCCCTATAATTTGACCGACCTGTAGGACTTAAATATTATTAAAATCCCTAAATTTTCTCCTGAGGTATGCAGAACGTATGTAGTCACTATGCCAAATAAGTCTGGCACTAATGTAATGAGTATTAGAAACCATGTTTACTTATTTATGGAACATAGATTTTTTTAAAAAGAATCATATTCACTAAGTCAGTAGTAATATGTTGAGATGAATCTTTTGCTATTTATTTAACTAACAAGACATTATATATTTATAATTTTATATAACTTTTGATATCATCGATATACAACTTGAAACAGAATCAATTGAGTTCGAGATAAGTATTACTTTGTTTACCTATTTATGACACCCGCTGTATTTCGTTCAAATTATGCATAGATTTTGATTTTATTCACAAATAAATGAAGATACCCATTTACAAATTACATACATAGAAATATTAAAAATCACAAAATATTTATTTTTTTAATATTTCTATGTAATTCGTAAATTAGTTTCTCCATTATTTTAGAATTTACGAATTTTTATACTATTTTATACAGTGCCTTGAATTGTATGGGGACAAAAAAAGTTGCAGATGTACCCCCTAAAATTAAAGATTTATATGTTTTTAACTCACTACCAAAATATTTCGGTTCAATTATTTCATTTACGTGAGCTGGACCATTTTTAAAAAACCTCCAAAAACATGATTTTCGATCAACAGTATACACAATTTTTAACTTTTTGTCAAAAAAATAGAACATATGATAGAAAAACGACGTCTAATACATATTGAGCAAAAAATATTTTAAAATTTGTTTTCATTCTTGCGAAATTAAAATTTTAGTAAAATTTTCAATGATTTTATTGTAAACAGTATTTTATTAAAGTTTGAATATTTTGGACATTTTCCATCTTAAATTATATTTTAGGGCATCATTGGAAGGGTCTCATTAAATACTATTGATATATAGAATGATTTAACCCTTTAGTTGCACAAATAAAATTTTGGGATTTCCGGTCCATAATTGGTTAAGTTAATTTTAACGGCAAATAACTGGTTAGTTAAGGATATAAATAACTTCGAAAGCGTAAATTGATCAAAAAAGCTTTAAATTCGTGTAAAATAGCAGCTAAGTTTCAAAAACTCCTTTTTATTTGATTATTATCGCGGTTTTAAAGGAACTTATTATGTTTTTCATAAATTTATCAATATTTAAGTGTAATGGGTACTTCCATGCGACTTATTTGCAAAAATTGCTAATTTAACCTTTTGGGAACTAAATGCATAAAATTGACCCTCTAGCTCTTAATGGGTTAATTATGTATTATCTTCAATAGTAGCAGGATAGACCATTCCTATGGTATATTAAAACCTAATATATTTTGAAAAATGTGCGAAATATATAAAATTACATGTTTGAACAACGAAAATGTGATAAAAAATTTTAGTAAAATCTTAATATCCCGAAACTGAAAAGAAATTTAATAATTATTTAACTTAATATTAAAGGTCGTTTTAAATCTCTATTATAATTTGAAGTTAATTTTCTTACCAACAACCTAATGTCCCCCAAATCTCGGGAGGGTTAGAAACTTTAATGCAAACTCTAACGCAGACAGTTAGCTCTCTAAATCAAAATATGACAAACTTTATGTCATCCATGCAAAACACAATACAAGAGCTTCTAAGAGCGCAGAACCAAATGATTCAAATCCTCTTGACGAGAAAATGAGTTATTTGAGAGTATGTTTCTGGAATGCAAATGGTTTAAACCAACATAAAACGGAAATTTCATACTTCATGAAGAAGCAAAATATTGATGTTAGTCTCCGAGACTCATCTCTCCAACAGATACAATTTTTATATTTCAGGTTATTCATTTCATTCTACTAATCATCCGGATGGAAAAGCACATGGTGGTACTGGTATACTAATTAGAAATCGAATACGACATTATGCCCTAGATGAATTCTCAAAAGATTACTTGCAGGCAACATCTATTCACCTTGAATGTTTCTCAGGTGGTTTAACCCTAAGCTCGGTTTATTGCCCACCAAGATTTTCAATGACTAAAGAAAAATTTGAAGAATTCTTAAATACTCTAGGAGATCGTTTTCTGGCATGTGGCGATTATAATGCAAAACACACGTACTGGGGTTCAAGATTAATGAATCCTAGAGGTAGACAGCTTTATAAGGTACTAGTTGATCGCAAAAATGGCATTGATTTCGTGTCCCCCGGACATCCAACGTACTGGCCGGCTGATCCTAGAAAAATTCCTGACCTCATAGACTTTGCCATATCTAAAAATATAAACCGAAATTCAATAACTACTGAAATTTCTTATGATTTATCTTCTGATCATTCTCCTATAATAGTAACATACTATGGAAGGACTAACTTACGAAATTATACTACGAATACATTCTATAGAACAAATTGGTTGAAATATAAAAAATACATAAGTAGTCATATCCACACGAATCCAAATGTTCAGTGTGAGGAAGATATTAATGAATGCGTCAATGACTTTACGTCATTACTTACGTCAGCAATGGAACATTCTAATAGTCAAAATTTTATAAGATTACTTCCAATACTGAAATTGAAAAACTCCTCCGTGAAAAAGAAAATTCAGAAGAGAATGGCAACAAACTAGATCACCAGCTGCAAAGCTGAGGCTGTCCATAGCCAGCAAAAAGTTAAAAAGAAGCCTTCAATTAGAAGAGGATCGCCAAAGTAGAAAATATATTGAAAGCTTAACGAATAATAAACATACCAATTATTCAATTTGGAAGGAAGCGAAGGATATTAAGCCACCGGTAGAGGCACAAAGTCCTTTAAGGAAGGCTGACGGTACCTGGGCCCGTAGTGCAGAAGATAAGGCCAATTTATTTGCATGCTACTTAAGCACAGTCTTTCAACCCAATCCCCAAACAAATGATTTTGTATTGGGAGAGACTCTTGACACTACACAAAATTATGATGACATAATTGTTGTTAGCCCAGAGGACATTGATACAATCATTAAAGAAAATATAAATGTTAGAAAATCACCTGGATATGATTCAATAACACCATCAATGATTAAAAAACTACCGAATGTGGCAATAATTGTGTTATCAATTATTTTCAACGCGATCTTAAAACTAGGAGTCTTTCCAAAAATTTGGAAGACTTCTCTGATTAAAATGATACCAAAGCCAGGAAAGGATTCTACAATAGCATCTTCTTATAGACCCATTAGTTTACTCTCTTGCTTGTCAAAGCTGTTCGAAAAAGTATTTCAAAAGAAAATTCTACCATTCTTGAACGATGAAAATATCGTCCCAGTTCACCAGTTTGGTTTTCGTGAAAAACACGGAACCATAGAACAAGTGAATCGTTTAACTGGAGAGATAAGGAAATGTTTCGAATTAAAGAAGTATTGTTCAGCTATTTTCTTAGATGTCGCACAAGCATTCGACAAAGTTTGGCACAAGGGCCTAATCTATAAAATTAAATGTTTACTACCACCATGTACCCACAAATTGCTGGAGTCCTATCTATCTGACCGTATATTTAGGGTAAAGTTAAATGATTTTGTGACAGAAGAATTTGAAATAAAAGCCGGTGTTCCACAGGGAAGTGTTCTTGGACCTACCCTATATTTAATCTACACCTCTGATTTACCTATATGTGATGAACTGACTATTTCAACATTTGCTGATGATACTGCAATACTCAGTTCTCATGAAAACCCACAAATAGCATCTAGCCAACTAGATATTTATCTCCGACGTGTGGAGACATGGTTGAAAAACTGGCGTATTCGTGTAAATGAAGTGAAAAGTAATCATGTTACATTCACCCTGAGAAGAGGAAATTGTCCTCCAGTTACACTTAATGATATAAATATACCCCAGTCAGACCATGTTACATACCTTGGTATTCACTTAGATAGGCGACTTACTTGGCGTCGTCATATAGAAGCCAAGAGACTTCATATGAAGTTAAAAGCTTCTAGTCTTCACTGGTTAATTAATAGTCATTCAAAACTAAGCCTTGACAATAAAGTCATCCTGTATAAAATCGTTTTAAAGCCAATTTGGACATACGGCATCCAACTATGGGGAACAGCCAGTAATACGAGCATTCTTCGCATCTTAGAACCATGACGGGTGCGCCATGGTACATAAGAAATGAGAATATCCATAGGGATTTAGAGGTACCACTTGTAAGAGACGAGTTCAGGAAGCTCAGAGAAAAATACATTCTTAAACTAGAGACTCACCCCAACCCACTCGCAAGATCTCTTGCTGAAGTTCAGTCAGCTACAAGGCTTCGCAGAGCCGACTTTCCACCCCGTTAATAGTAGGACCATGGAATAACCAATGATCTCGATAGAGATCGAGTAGTGTTTAATTTAGTTTTTAAGATTTTAATACATATTGTGAGGTCTAAAATAAGACAGATTCAATATATAAATAAAACGTAAAAAAAAAAAAAAATTTTCTTATAACTAAAATTTTGATAATGATATTGAAAGAAATACGTAATTTTAGAGGTATTTTGAAAATGGTCCAGCTCACGTAATTTTTAACATTGAGATGTAATATTTTGGGAATCAAATAAGAACATACCAATCTTCATTTCTAGAGGGGCACATTTGCAACTTTTTTTTCGTGAAGCACTTTACTATTTTAAAACTTTTTTTTTTAATTTTGTGGAAGATTTAAGTTTTTTTTCAGAAAATAAGCTTAATATCCCAATTCAAAAGGCTTATAGACTCAATTCAATAAAAGTGATTTTTAGGCTTAGAGCTTCATGATCACGGGTGTCTAAATTTAATTGAGAAATATCGTGTGGCAGAATCAAAAATTCCTATTACCTGACATCATAGCTGCACATTCGTATTGGTTAAACCAAAGATAGAGGAAATGAATTCCCCACAAAAAATTATACATAGCTAGAACATATGGAAAATGTATTAAATATTAAATACATAATAAATCAATGGCTAAATATTAATAAATTAATGAGAGGACATTATCGAAAATCCTTAAAAATCTGTTTATTTAGTTAAATAAAAACCATAAAAGAATTATATGCATTGTTAAAATGTTAAACGAATGAATGAATGGATGCATTTAATAAATATTTACGTTAAATGGCTTTTCCGTATTTTCCTTTGGCATAACACACACTAAATGCACATATTTACAATATTTGATCCTTTTAATGTATTTTCCTAAGTAATTTAAGATATTTATGATATTTACATAAAAAAACAAACCAAAACAATACGTAAATAAATTAAAAACAACAAAGGATCATATTTGTTAATGGTTTAAGTATTAACTTTTCACACAACACAATCAGGAAAAAAATATGATAGAGAGAGAAAAACAGAAAAGAAAAAAACTGGCAACTTAACACTAAAACATATGGAAGGATTTTGAAGGATGTGAAAAGAGCATGCGCAACATGAAAAACCACATTTATTTGTTCACAAAAGGAACGAGTAAATATTGTCTTATTTAAACTCAAATGAACGCAAACACATACTCACACATGTGAATACATATATACATATGTATAAAGAATATTTGCACTAGCATTTTTCTATATCCTTTATATCCTTTTCTCTTGGTTTTTTTGTGTGTGTATGAGAGAGCGCGAGTTTGTGTATTTAGGATGTTGTATAAACAAAATGCATGCAAAACCATCTAAACAATAGATTTAAAACCAACTAAATATTTAAACTAAAGATTTTTGTGGTTGCAAACAATACCCGCAAATGTTTTAAATTAATGTATGAACAAATGACGAATGAATGAAAGTTTCCATCTATGAATGCCATGTATGAAAAAGGCAGCCATTGTGTAATCGCTTTTTTGTGGTTTTTAAAGGTGGATTTTTATTTATTTTTACAACATTACTTAATGATGCGTACATCTGGTGATTATTTAATAATGTTTAACTGCAATATTATGCCTGTACTTGTATGTAACCAAAACGAAATTAAATCTTTTTTTTATATTTTTAGAATGAAGGAGGTAAAAGGTACTAATTAGCATTACAGCTTTGATTAAAATGGTAGATTTTTCTTTGTGGTCTTTTTGTAGGTATTTTTATCATTAAAATATAAAAAAAAAACAAAAACTGTCATAACGCTAAGATGCCTCGATATATTCCTTTAGTTAAATATCTATATTTTTGTATGTACATATGTATATTTTTACTGGAAAACTCACTAAGGTTCTATAAATAAAGCATTCATACTTTTTACTCTCGTAAATTTTCATTTCTATAATGAAAAATATTTATGTATTACTCTGGGGAATTAAACATTTTATTACATATTACAATTACGAATTTCCTCCATTTTTAACAAATTATTGTCATCTACATACTTTATGAGAACCCGCATTTTTTGTATTCAATAAATGAAAACTTTACAAAATTCATTAAAAAAATTTTTTTTCTACAAATACCAATTGTAATTTATGATTAAAAACATTCAAAATACAAATATGTATCTGTCTATATCAGACAATAAAAAAAAAAAAAAAAACGAAAATTATCAAACGCGTGCCATCACGAATTTTATAGACAACTCTTTATAATAAAAATGTTTAAAATCAAATAAAATTAAAAAAATAAGAAAATAAAGTACAATAAACTTTAATTCATTCGCCATCCTTTCAATTTATTTGTTATATCTTAAATATTCAATTATACAATTAAGTTAAACAGCTTTGGCAACCATTTTTTTAACGTTTTTTTTTTTTTTTTTTCGATAATAATACAACTATTGTTGTTGTAGTTAGCTGTCTTTATTTTTAATCAATTTTCAATATGGTTGCACAAACAAAAGGTCTGTTTGTTAACGTACGTCATTAATTTAAAAATAATTTTCAATTCGTAGTTTTATGTCCTACATTGAAATTCGTGGTGGTTATGATTGAAGCTAGGGTTTGAAAATAAATTATCAAATTTATAGTCTGATAAAATTCTTTTTTTTTATTATATTATTTTAGAACCTTATCTTATATGGGGCAAAGAATGTTATATGCGTCGTCGAAAATTCCAATATTTTCGCGAATATTTCTGTCATATAGTAACATACATGCCTTGGAGATGGGATATATTTTAGCTTAAAATATACTGCCTACATCAGGGAGACGATAAATAGTAAGTCATCAGAAACGATCCCTCACATTGGGGTAAAAAAGGTCGAAAATGGCGCTTAATTAAATTATATTTTTATATTGATAAATAAGTAAAAAATACCTTTTGGAATTTTAAAATTGTCTTGGAGAGAATTCTGTTGTAATTCCGTCCGACTTTTTGTTAATTTTTGCAAGTTTTCAAATTCAAAATTGTTTATTTTTGGAACCAATAAAGAATCGACTTAAAATGTTCCTTATTCGATATATAATTTTCTTCTTTAACTACTTAGAAAACAAGCGAGGATGTTATATACGACTTGAGCGAATCTATATACCAACCATCAACTTTGTAAAATTTTATCTTATTTGGAAAAAAGTGGGCGGACCGCGCCCATTTCTTGTTCCAGAATTTACATTGATCTTAGAATTATTTGTACAAAATTTCGTTGATGTTCCACCTAATATGGGAGGTGGGCGGTAAAATGGTCGGGGCAAGCTCATTTTTGGTTTGCAAGTTTATATCAATCTTAGAAACTATCTGTACAAAATTTCGTTGACTTACATGCTTTTGTTTATGAGATTTCAGCAGTAAAGTATGAACTGAAATTGCAATGGACACTCTTTGTTTCTAGTATTTGGCTAATCTTTTAACCGATTTTGCTCATTTTCAATACCAACCTTATATAACATAAATTTTTGATCAAAATTTCGTCCCTCTAGGTGGTCCCGTCTAAGCCCTATCCTGCTTTCAACAGACAGATAGACGGACATAGCTAGAACGACTCAGAATCTTACCAAACCCCAGAAAATATATACCTACCATAGGCAAATGCAGCCCCAGAAAGAATATTATGCTGCCTTGGCTGAATCCTAGAAAACAATATTACTTTAAAATTTGCGTTGTTTTAAAAATATTATTACTAAATATAAATGAATATTTGGTGGAAGAAATTTTGATTCTTCAAAATAATTTTTGGGGGCATTCTGGTGAAACTGACTTTCTTTCTTCCTATTTTTGTTATAATTTAGTAAATACGAAACAGTATAATATTATACACAAATATTACTTGGAATTTTGTCAGTTAGGCCGTAAAAGTACTCGTATTGTGAAAATATATTAATAAGTTATTGCATTTTGAAAATGACAAAAAACACTTTGAACCACCCATTATTTTAGATAAAGAAGTTCAGCGATTCTTAACATAAAGAACAACTTTACATGCTTAACTTAATGTTAAGTCCTAATTCCTTCTATATTAGAAATTTCATTCAAGCCATCACATATCAACTATGTACTTTCATTAGTAAAACCAATTTTTTTCCAAATAAAGTTTAAAATTCTCCAATTTATTTCCTATAAAACATTTAATATAAAAAGGAAAGTAAATTTTCTTTATTCTTCCCAAATTATTAAAATTATAAAAAATTATTTGAATTTTACATTAAATTTTTTTAAAGTGACGTTAATATTATTGTTTAATTTTTGTAATTGAAAAACGACCTTTAACTACGTGTTGTAGTTTAGGCATATATTGGTTCTTCTTACTAAATACAATTATTATTAATAAAATTACAATTTTTGGTGCAACTTTTAGATTCTAAACATTTAAAATAAACATTGTTTTCATGCTAAATTTAAAAAAAAAAATTAAATTAAAACATCCTAAAAGCTAGTTAAGTAAGAAAATATTTAAAATATTTTTTACTCGAATAATTATTTACTCGAAATTCTTGATTTTAATTTAATCGAACAATTATTTGATTTTAATTTGTCGATTAATCGAACAAACAATATTTGAGTGAATACCCTAATAACTATTTCAGTTATGGTATAAAATCCACATAAATCCTATTGTCTTTGTTTCAATTCACAGTAGTACCTATCTTAGCCCACTTAAATGCGTTCATTCATTCATTTTATTCTTTATTTATTTCTACTATAAATTATTTTGTTCTGATAAGCTTGTTAAAATACTGATATTGGTTTTAATAGTTTCTTTTCGTTTATGATGATTTAGATACAGATGTTTTTATTTGTCCGCCTGCCTGTAGTTTCATAATTTATCTGCTTACAAGCGAAAGGCGTTTTCAGCTTACTTTACGTACCAGTAGATCTGTTTTTATAAATTTTTTTGTTTCTTTCTAAAATGATGTTGTAATTTATAAACGGCAAAAGAGAAAGACATAGAGAGAGTGTTGTGGCTCGTGTTATAATCTAGTGAGTTGAAATTTATTAACACCAACAATTGTTTAATGGTTAATCGGTTAAATTCTAATTAAGTTATTTATTCATTTGATTGAAATATTATTCATTATAAGAGGAGAATTTAAATTACTCTTTGTGTAATTTTTTTACTGTGGATTAATATAAATAACGGAGTTCAGAGAAAGAAAAAATCTTTTTCGCGTTCTAATAAGAAAAACAAATAAAATTAATCATAATGAATTTTTGATAGAAATGGAATAATTATATCTTCCTTATACAAATATAAAATATTTAATCCTTAAATGCCCAAGGTCAGCAATTTTAATGACAAAAAAAAAAAAAAATATATATATATATATATATACATTCCATGCCAATTTTTTGATGGAAGGTCATCCGATTTTGTTCATATTTGGTACGCATATATCCTTTGGAGCCATTTAAATATCTCTATTTTTATTTTTTTATTTACGATATTCATTCTTCGAAAGGTAAAAAAAATCGGAAAAGTGTGTAACTTTATACATCAATATCTCTAAAAGTTAACATATTTTGATGATTTAACCTGCATGTAGAAGAGGAAATTTTCTCTTTTAATGTAGTAATTTAAAAATAATATTATAATTTAAATATGTATTCATAATGCAAATGTAATTTTAGGATGCATTTTTGAAAAACTTCTACCCTTTTAATTTTTTTCTTCTGATATAAAAAACATTATTATGTTTGCTAAAAATTGCAATATAAATTGCAAATATTTTTAAAATCGGAAGACATAAAAAATATTCTGGGCAGCCACCCATAACAGAAATTGTTAAGAAAAATTGGTAAACAGAAGAAGTAGTTATATAAATTGTAGTATAAAATGCAACACAAATATCAGAAAAAAAATATATTTTAATCTATGGTTAACAAAAATTCAATAAGTATGATATATGTATATGAAAACAATTAGTTCCTTTATTATTTAAACATTTATTTATTTTGTTATAAGTTCAGTCAAATGTGGTATCTTGTGGCCGTACATATGTCGTCACCGAAAAGGCAAAACAATGTAACATCAAAATTTTCAAATTTGAGTTTTTGATGAAATATAGTTTATTTTGCTAAAATACGTGTGATCACAAATTTTCAGACTTTTAGTTCAAAAAATTACGATTATATTAACGAAGGCAATGATTTTCTTAAGTCAAAATAACGTAACATCACATTTGATAAAAAAAAATAATAAAACAAAAAATAATTATTTTTTTTTTTACGAATTTAGATTGCAAATTATTAAAAATATAAGGAGTGAGATCGAAAAATTCTTAACATACATAATATTCAATTACTTGGAAACGGTTGATCTTAGAGTTTTCATCGATTTTTTAATCATTTGATAATTTAGCACAGATTACAGAAATATATAATTTTTATGGTTCTAACCACTAATTATAAAATTGTGGACCATTTTTGAAAACCCTTTCTTTGGAGATTTGATAGTTGCTTCAGTCACTTTTTTGAAACAGTGTGCACATCTTCTGTTAAAATCTTCGGTATTTTGGGACACCTTTTTTGTGCTCTTGGATTCACTTTTCACAAGAGCTCAATATCTCTCCACTGATCTAAGGTATGGACAATTTTGAAAATTGACCTCTCTTGGTACAAAAACTATGTTTTTGATATGGTACCACTCCAGAGCATTCTTACCGTAGTGACATGATACCAAATGGGTCCAAAAATATGTGGACACGTTGTGCTCTCTTACGAAAGGAAGAAGTCTTTCTTGAAAATACTCCTTTATGCATTTTTTGGTATTTATAGAACCGAATGTATCAAATGACTTTCCTGGATTGCCGCAACTGCAAAAAGCTTGTCATACCATGAATTTTGTAAGAAATTTTTTCTGCTTTTGGGTCTTAAACTTATCTAAAACATTGCTTCGAGCATTAGCAATAAAAATTTTTGAGACACAAGCTGCGAAGATTCTGCCAGCACCTACGTTTCTTTGTCAATTATACAGCTTGAGTCTTTTTGTATGAAATTTGGTTCTAAATTCCGAGTCTTATTTTTGGCTTGTAATTTTTTTTTGCAGAATTCCAGTTTGGAATTTTTTGAACTTTATATGTTATCAACTTTCCCATTAGCTTTAAATTTTCGCACCAAATAGTCGAAGCACTGAGAAAACTGAGCTGATTTTCTACCAGATGTGTTTGGAGTTCCTTTCAATATGCCTTCAGTTTTCTGGCCTTCCCAATATCATGTAGTCCTTTTATCTTACCGAATTAGGTTTCACATCAATAGTCAAATTCTCCTGATACTGTTTAATAACATTAGAAACGGTTTTACGGACGACATTTAATTCTGTGGCCAATTATTTGTAAGACCTATTTGGATTTTTTTAAATTTTTTAATAACTTGTAGGATGTAAATCTTTTTCGTCACTTATTTTGATGAAAATAAGGACAAATTATCATGGTTGTTATTAAAAATAATAACTGAAGTATTTTTCCATGATAACTATATCAAAAAAAATTTTGAATATTGATTCCGAAAAAAGTTATGAGGCAAAATGTGTGTTAAGATTTTCTCGATCTCACTCCTTAATAGCTATTAAAATTTTTGAGTAAAAGTTATAAGAAATTCTTTTAATTATAATTTTTCTAAAATTTTTATTGATGTTACGTTTTTTTGACTTCAGAAAATTTTAATTTTGAAAAACGTATCCACATAACCATAGAAAACAACTATAACTCCAACTTGCTCACAAAAAACCTAACTCTTTGTATGATTTAGTAGAATTTTCTACAGAGCTAATTTATACGTGTGAATAGAGTAATTTTTATTTTCTGAGCGAATGAAAAGAGTAGGACTTCTAGTTATTTTCTATCATCAATATATTAGGCAGTATTTAAGGATAGGATAACCCAAAAATCTTGTTTGTAGGGCAATTTGTTTAGATTTTAGAAAGTTTTTTGTGCATCCTGTAAAGTTATGAAAAGTGATGTTACGTTGTTTTGCATTTTCGGTGACGATGTATATTCGGTTTTTGACGATTGTTTTTTCTTATTTCTGCTTCAGGACGTTGACGTTATTTTTGGAGAAGTTGTTGTGCATTGCAGGATAATAATGTATCAACATTTTTTAACATAAAATCAATCAGTCGCTTAGGCTTAAATCCAGGTTCATGTTGATGTATTATTTTGTATAATTGCCAGTATATCCAAAATATACTTTATATGTCCAACTTCGACTTTTCATTAGAATTTTATAATGGTTCATTGAACTATTCATTAATTCAACTCCACCCATATGACAATTTTAGTCTTTTATAATTTGAGGATATGAAATCATTTTAAAGGCTTCTCTTTTGTCACATGCATTCGGATTATGTAAAACTCCGGAGCTGAATTTGGGAATTTTTACTTTCTATACGAAGATATAGGTCGGCGGCAGTTTTCGAAGGAAGCTTCCCTGACAATATAGCGCAATAATTAGCCATTTGATTTAAAAAACCAGACCCACCCCCTCAAAAAAAAAAAAAAATTGTTTTATTATTTTTAACAAACTTTCACATTTGTTGTTAGTTCTATCTTAATTCCAGCACTACAGAGTACACACAGAAAAAATTATGACTAGAATTTTTTTTAATAAATCATTATTTGGTTTTAAACCAAATTCTATTAAAATATTTATTTTATTTTAATATTTTGTTTTACTGATTTTGAAAAATTTTAAATCCAATATAAAAGCAAAAACAATTTCCAGTGTTTTGACATTTTCAAAAAATATGTATAAAAATATATTTATAAAAATTATTAAAACAAAAAACATATTGCAAAATCTAACATTTGAAGGGTAAGTAATTTAAAATTCCTACAGATTTGCGTAATATTTGTAATAATTGATATTTATTTATCTTATAGATCAGGTTTCCAGCAGATTTAACTTTACGACCCTCTCAGACATTTCTTTATTCGCGCAGACCCCCAAACATACATACATGAGGTATATACATACATATAATGAGAAATGTTCTACACATATATTAAACAATTACTAGGAAAATAGTTGGCAGTACTAGCTGAGATGACTTTGGAGAGTAGACTAAGTAAGATTAAGTACTTTTATCTTTCTAAGGAAAAGAACTCGAGACCTAGTGAGTATATATATGTCTTAAAACAGCAGGTTTGATCAAGTCTCTTATTAAACTTTTCTAGCTCCTACCATCTTAACAAAGAAACCAACAAAACAAATGTATTCATTATATGTATGTATGTATGGATCTCTAGGGATTTGAGATCCTCCATTTAGGTACCGTTGTTATTGATAAACGAAATATAAAACGTATAAGTAATATTGTTTTGTTATCCACTACAAAAACATATCATGAGTCAACAGTGTCTGTTTGTATGAGTTCAACCGATCTTTATATAAACTTTGTGCGTACATGTATGATAGTTCTAACTTTTAGCGCTCATAAACGCTTTAAATTTCCAATAAAAATGATCATTTACGATACAAATAAATTTTACAAGAATTGGTCCATACTTGATATCTACTACAGTCATTTAAATGTTACTTAATATAAACAAACATGGGTGAACAACTGGTCCACATTCTGTTTTTTGAAAAATGCTAAGCTTTTACATCTGGGTTCTTAGAAAATGTAGCATATCTGATCTAAATATGTATTTAATAGGGGCTGAATGTATGGCTTTTGTCATCCACTTTGATTAATCTTAGAATTTTAAAAACGAAAATTGTTTGCAGACTAACACTGAAGGTAGAGGAGAGGGAGTTGTATCTTCACATGGATTACATCCATCTTTTAGGATGAATGCAATCGTTGTTTTTTAAAGAAATCATCACAAGGAATTTACTTCTTGAAGCGCCTTTGCTCACATATTATTACAAAAACAATAGTAAAAAATTGATCTTAACACTCTAACTTGTTCTTTCCATCCTAATAGGTGAATTAATTATGTATTTTCGGCATCCCTAACTAAAGCAAACAATGCATTCAATGCATTAAACTACAAATGGTAAGTAGAATTATCTTAAAATTACTTTTAATTGTAATAACGATATGATTTCTTTTTTAGGTTGATTGTATCACAATTGTATTTTGGAACAAATGTCAAAAGAACTTGCAACAGTAACATCTTTCTGTTCGTACATCTATTTATTAAAAATGTTACTTTAGAATTATATTTAATGTATATTTTCTTTCAAAGACAACATCAAATTAACATACACATACAGATTATTATATACAACTTTTTTTTAATATTCCATTTAAAAATTCTTATTAAACATTTTATAAAAACAAAAATAAATATTGTTTGAAAATTTACTAAAAACTAATTATTATTTTTATTGGTTTCCTAAAAATATTTATTGAATTTTAAGACTATTTTCAAATATTCAAATTCATAAATAGTGAAAATATTTTAATAAGAAAAAAAATAAAATTTTTTCAATAAAACATTTACGAATTTGAATGTTTGATTTTACGAATTCAGTGATAGGTCCGATTTTAGTAAAAAATATAATTGGTTTTATAAATTTAGTAATGGAATACGAAATTGAATTTTTTCTGTGCAGGGTTTGTCCTGATGTAAATTGACACTAAATTCACAATTATATTATCTTTCTAAGACAGGGAAAGAGCCATATGCAGATTTTGATTTCTTTTTTTTTTTTTTTTTTTTTTTTTTTTTGAGTTACACTCTTTAGTTTTGTATTTTTTGTTTATTTTTTATATATCGTATTAATTTTGAAGTCAAAAACTAATTCTAACACTATGTTTTTCACTTTTTGATTTTGGCCTATCTACAAAGAGTATATTTTTTTAAAGAAAATGAGCTATCTACAACTTTTTGTTTGATTTTCAAAATGGTGTAAAAAATAAAAATTGATAAATAATGAGAAGTTTCTCTGAAATTTAAACTTTTTATAAACTTATGTTATCTTAATGCAGTCTAAAGAAAAAAGCCATTAAAGCTAGATTTTTAACCTTTTTTGGAAGTTTATATAACATACGGCCGTATACCCATTAACATTTTATGAGGCTAAGTGGGATCACTATACCTTATAGTGGAAAGCCAATGTACGCGTCACGCGGCAATGACCAGCTTAAAAATCAATAAGTTGTTTACAAAAAACTGTCAAAGGAAAATTTTAAAACACTGTCATAAATTTAATCTGGCAATGCTGTGACACGCGGCCCCTCATCAAAGTTGAATTTGTTTCAACTTTATTTATATGTACCGCGGGAGCGGTATTTGACAGTTCTAACGTTTAGAGATAGTCCTTCCAACCAGAAAATTTCGCTTTTTTATCTCCTAATTGGTATTTAAATTATTGTTAAATTTTTCCCAAAAATTTTATCTTTTACGCCTTAAATTTTCGATAAACAAAACGGGCTATATGAACATTTTATAACACACATTAAAAATCAATTAAGACAATAACTTCGCGAATAATAACGTCGCGAATAATGGGATTAAAAGATTTATTTTTCAGTGTGAGGTTTAGTAAACGTAATACTAACTACTCGTAGAAGACCGGATTGCAAAATGTTTAAAAATTAGTAAAATAAAGAGGTTTGCATATGGCCCGTTTCGAGTAGAAGCCCCCGATTTGTAATACACTAGCATAGCATACACTATTAATGTAAAAAAGTTGTCGAAATAAAAGAGTGATTTTGATCCTGGTTCGAATTGTACTTAATTGAATCCCTCTTTTTTGTATCAAACGGACACGTTTATGTCAACATCATTCTGAGTCATATTTCCATCATTATCTGCTATCAGCGGCATCTGAACTGTCGCTTGATTATTATTTCGCATATTCATGAGCATTATTTAGATCACCACCATTATCGATATAATAAATACTATCATCACCTTTAATTTCGGTATTGCAAAGTAGTTCACATACCTCATCATCCGTTATAAAAACTAACTCGAATAAAAGTTAAAATTTTACAAAAGTGCATATAATCTTTGTCCGTCTGTTGAAAGCAGGGCTCGAACGGTACAACCTAGGTAGACGAAATATTTATCGTATATGAGGTTTCTTTGGTATTGAAAATTAGCAAAATCGGATATTAAATAAAAAAGTTATGGGCAAAATACTAGAAACACAGTGTGTCCGTTGTATCTTTATATCATACTTTTCTGCTGATATCTCTTAAACAAAAGCATGTACGATAAAGAAATTTTGTACGGATAGTTCGAGGTTCGATATAAACTTGGAAACCCCTAACCTTCCATATAAGGTGAAACGTCAATGAAATTTTGTACAAATAGTTCAAGGATTAATATAAACTCGGAAACAAAAAATGGGCCCACCCTCCATATATTGTAAAATTTCCAAAAGTTGATGGTGGGTATATAAATTCGGCCGAACCGAATATAACATTCGAGATTGTTGTAATTAAAAATGTCATTAAATAATTTAAAATCTATAAAAATATATTACTTAGTCCCCAACCAAGTAAACTTGCTCTAGTATTATGCGTAAGAGAAATCAAACTTTAACAAAGCGCCTTGTGTATCTTTAAGGATACAACCCGTAAATTATAATTTCTAGAGAATTGCCCATTAAGATCAGTATAATATTCTTCTATAGCTATAAAGAACATAGTTAAAGTACGGCCATATTTTTTAAATGGTTGTATCTTTAAACATACCAGGGGAATTTAAGGGTTAAATCTTTAACGACTTCTAGATGAGGTTATTGCGAAAGACCTATTGCGAAATTTAAAAACAACAAACTCAAAAATCGATTGTCTTAGATCCATTTTAAGTCTTGCTTAAATCTTACATTATCAATGTTGTCAAATTAAAAAAAAAAAATATGTTTTTTAACACAATTTTTTAAGATACTTCAATTGCTATGTTATTTTTGTTATTGTTTTTGATGATCTTGTTGTTTTTGTGTTTATGTGCGTTAGCGTGCAAATGCGTAGTTAAACATTGTGACAAAACGTTAAATTAACATGGCACGACATTTGTAACCCAAAAAACACAAAAAATAAAAGTGAAATAAGTACAAACAGTAACAAAAATTTACAGTAAAAACACAAAACATGGCGTGATTTTAACAACCATTCTCTTTCATTTACAATCACACTCCGTTATGTTGTTTCTTAAGAGTAACAACCAAGACCAACAACTAAAACAAAGTTTCGGGACTACAATATGTAAAAGTAACAGCAGCAACAACAAAAACAAAATAGATAACAGCAATTTCAAAGTTTACTATTAGGAATACCTTGTACCAGGTTACATATAATACACTAAACTTATACCCACAATTTAACAACAACAACGTCAATAACAACTCAAATTAATGTGTTACATGAACTCTTTTTTACTTCTTTTTACGCACGTAAGGTGTTTTTGCTTTAGAACAAGCTTTAAAACAACAACAAACGTCATTCATTCAGTCACTCACTTTACTCTTTTCACCAAATTTAATATCCTCGTGCAAATTGTAATAAAAACAAACGTGTGCTAAACACATGTACAATCACACACACACTCATTTTACAGAAAGTGTATATGTATGTTTGTGAAGGCGTGACTGTATGCTAATTTTTATTATAGCCACTTTTTGACTTTGTTTTTGTTGTTTCTGATTTTAAGGTGGTACGTAGTATATTCGTACCACTTTAATAAATGCCAATACAAAACATTTTCATTTTTATGTACTTTGTTAATTTTGTTTGACATAATTTTTCTCGTTTTGTTTTTTAGGCTTTTTAGCACAAATTTTGCATGTTGAAAATGTTTGGTATTGAAACGAAAATGAGGGCATTTTTTTTTTTTTTTTTTTTTGGTTGTTTGGTGCTTTATTTTGTAATACTACTAGCGTTGGCAAATAAATCTTAATTATGTTTGACATTTTAAAGATGTATTTGCAAATTGATCATTTCTGAGTGCTGTTATAATGCCCACACTCTCCCCTATTTAAGATTACATACATATGTATGTAAGGGAGAGTGGGACATGTTATTTTAACTATTTTATTCTTAATCTTCTATTAGATCTGTTATATAAAATGCTTTGTTGTTTTAAGATAATAATAATTTTTTATATCGGGAAATGTGGCGTTAAAATTAATAAAACTATACTCTTAACCTTAGGATGACTGGTAACGTTATGAGCACAATGTTACGGTTATAGGTAAAATATTGGCCCTTGATTTTATGGATTAATATAAGTTAATATAAAGCGGAAATATCGCTAGATGAAAAAGCTCAAAAATTTTAAATTTTTAAATAAAACTCAATTTTAATTTTTTTATAAATGAAAGGCATAGAAAAGGATAAATATTGTTATTTTTATTAAAAATATTTTTTATCTAATAACTCTGCTTGGTAATCATAGAAAAAATATGATTTTGCATATTTACAATGTTATAAGTTGGTAGTAATGTCGCATTTTTTTATTGAAAAATTATTTTGTGACTAATTTTAGATATTAAATTGCGCCTATGTACGAGTATTGATCTTATACAGAGGGCCCAATCAAGAATTCTTAGGACCATGACGGGTGCACCATGGTACATAAGAAATGAGAATATCCATAGAGACCTAGAGGTGCCGTTAGTCAAAGACGAATTCAGGAAATTTAGAGAAAAAACTACAAAATCACCCCAACTCGCTAGCAAGACGTCTTGCTGAAGTACAAACCTACTCAAGGCTTCGTAGAGCCGATTTACCACCCCGCTGATGTGAGGATCATATAACCACTTAGGCTCTCGCTGGAGAGAAACAGCTTTAATTTAGTTTTAAGATTTAATTACTTATTGTGAGGCCTATAAAAGGCAGATTCAATAAATAAATAAAAAGTTTAAAAAAAATATATATTCATACATAATTTCTATTATATTTAAGATTTGGAGTGTAAAGCGCGCAGGCAAAAATTTCTGTTAAATATAAAAAAATCTTGATTTTTTTTTTTGCGTTTAAATACACAAAAATGCTTAAACGGATGATTCTGTAAAAATAAAATTAATTATACGAAATAAGAAATTATTGTATTCGTTGCTGAAATATAAATATTTTATCCCTTGTAAGTATTTGCAAAATTAGTGAAGTTGTATTAAAAAAATGATTTTTTTTTTTTTGGATTTTCAGCTATTTAAAAAAAAAAAAAAAAATTATTTTTGAAAAATTACCAAAAATAGGTTATTGGAGCTATTTTATTGATTTTTTTAGGAATGAAAGCTTGATTTGTGTTTTATACATTACATAAGAAATAATATTAAAAATATTATGCTAATATGCTTTTAATATGCTTTTAAAAATAGTCGTTAAAAAAACTGACTTTTAACATAAAATCTCCACTCCTGCATTCGTTTTTGGCCGGGCGGGAAGCAGTTTAGTGTTAAATCATTCTAAATCTATTTCTATAAAAAAATGGGTACCAAGTTTAAAAAAGCTCGCGTGACATTTTTTTATTAATCGATAAAAATGAAACTATTTTTTAAAATTGACAATTTTCGGCCAATGCTGGATGTAGGATGCAAACTTAAATCAATTCAAAATTTCTTTATTAACCATTTATGAAGCCTTATCTTTTGAAATTAATAAGGAACAAATTTTTTATTTACGGAACTTTGAGAAAAAAGTGAATGAATTGTACTATATTTTTGTAAAAATATTGCCATTTTTCATGCCAATTTCAGAGTGCTGACTTTTAATATTTTTCACGTCTAGACGAATTGAGATAATCCAAAAATTCTTTCAGCATATTATTTTGAAATATGTAGCAAATTACAGAATATTTTATATCTCCGGACTTATTCCCGAAAAACGAAAGAAATTCGAGCCAAAAAATCAAAAATTCAAAATTCATATTTTTGTGTAAAATTTAGGTAATTCTGCCGAAATATATACTTATTTTGAAACATGTACGTTAGAGTGTCCCATAGACAAACATTTTATAGGAAGACCCCTTAAACGATTCGTAAAAACTGGCTTAATATTGGAAAAATATTAAAAAAATTTTGAAATTGGCCTTCAGTTCCCTACCACCGATTGAAGATCTCGGGTCTAGAATTAAGTCCAAAAAATAGTATTGAGTTTGGTCTTGAAATAGTTATCAACAAATTTCGTAATTTATAGCCAATTATAAAAAAAAAAATATTTTAAACAATTTTCGTCATTTTAGTTCATCATGCAAAAATTAAATTCGATATTTTTCTTGAAAAATGGATAAAAATGTTATAATTTTGTTTCCTTTATGGTTAAAATATTAAAAATTTGCATTGTAATAAGTACTGTTGATAATATATAATTTTCCAAATTTTTTCAAAAATGTTGTCATCAAAACGCATCAAAATGCCATGGGAAAAATTTTTTAAATATTTTTTTCCATAACCGACATAAAGTTAAGAATTTTATGACACCCATTTCGATAAAAAAAAAAAATTGAAAATTTTTACCAAAATGTATGGGACCCATGATTTTCCAATCGCTGGTAGGAAACAGAAGACCAATTTTAAAAACTTTTTAAATAATTTTTTCGTGTTAAGCTAATTTTTATGCATCGTTAGCGGGGTCTTCCTACATCGTAATCTTTTCTTTTCTCAGGACACTCTATGTACAAGATAATAATATTAATTAATATACAATCTTGCGACAGGAGAATATGATGACTCCACGTTTTTAATGAGAATTACCAAAAGATTCTGTTCTAAATAATTAATGCCTATGCCTAATACATTTTCACTTTATAAATATTGTAGTTATATAAACTTTGATCGACTAATCCTATTCTATTGGTTGTTTTTTATTCAAGGTACTTGTTGCAATTTATTTTTTAAAACTTGAACAATAATATGAAGCACTTCTGGAGTAAACGTTCTTTTAAAAATGTTCATAGCATTCGGTGGAAATTGTCGGGTTGGTAATTTTTCTTTATAATATTGTGAGAGTTTTAAGTAGTTCCAAGTAATTACATACGTTTGGATATTAGATTTACTTTATTGCAGAACATCCAGTATTTTCCGAACCTAACGTTTCATCACACTCATCATCACAGTTGCAGATTATCTCGATTTCAAAGACATCATTCCCTATTCATCCTCTTCCTTTTTAGTTGCTGTAAGGCGTTAAAATCTTGAAATACTATTTTATGGAATTTAATAACGTCCATCCCCACATTTTTTAGCATCAAGAAGTAAATTTTTGAACGAATTGTAAATTTTTCTGTAATTTAACTTTCGTTTCTGAATTACGATCATTTAGTCATAAATTTGGGTAAATTCTGTTTTATACCGACCTCTTATACTTTAAACAACATATCATGATTGTTTTTAGAATGATTGTACATAGGCGAATAAAAAGAAACACAAGTATTGACTTAAGTCTGAAGAGAAAACACATTGTGGTCAATCCAGACAAAACTAAAGTTTGACCCTTTTTCAAAAATCTGGCCACTTTTTTGGCCCCTTTTTAAAATGGCGAGAAACTAAGTTGTTTGAAATATATCAACCCATTATATATTCATTTCAACAAATAAATTAATCATTTTGATATTTGAAAGACTGGAGTACGATTGAAGAACTCGTACAAAAGTTTAATTAATTAAAAGAGAATTATATATTAACTATTTTTGTAAAAAAATCTTTATTTTTGAGATAATAAAAATTGTTGTAAAATAATATAAATTATTTTTTTATTAATAAAACTGAATTTTTTAGTTTTTCTTAAATTATTTTATTTTTTTTTTTTTTTATAAAATAAACTAATTTTAAGGAATTTTTTTAAGGTTTTAAAGAATTGGCACCTTTTTTTCAAAAAATCCACTTTTATGGCGACTTTTTATTTGAAATACCTCTTTTTGGACACTTTTTAAAAATTCTCAACGGTAATTCTCACTAAAAACTTTTTTATTTTCGCAGTTAAAAAGACTGAAAGGTAATACTTACATTGTAAAATGTCAGGATATTACGAAATTTCTATAATTTTACTAATGGAACAGAAAAAGAGCTGCAGAATTTCTTCTTTTAACCCTTGGTTGTCATTGGTATTATGTTCTTCCTTTGAAACCCTTTTTAAACTATTAATCTGATAAACATCAGTATTTCTACAGGCTCAAAATTTTAACTTCACTTACACAATTCAGCCAAAAATATACTCAAAGCCTTTAATGTTATAAGTTTTATCAAGATTTTTTCATTACAAAAGTCCCCACAGTGCGATGACAGCTGAAGGAAAACGTTGCTAATACTTAGAGTATTCATTTTACTTGACTTTTTCATTGTTCGAATAATCAAATAACTCGAAAATGCAGTTTTTAAGTTACTCGAATAATCGAATAAATATTTTAAATTACTCGAGTTATTCGATTAATTTATACCTTAAAATTTTACTCGATTTTTCAATGCTTGTCAAAAAAGAAAACAAAAATATGGCTTAAAATAAGAAATAGTCTTTCCAAAATAATATAAAATTAAAATTTGTGTAAATATTTATGAATATTTGTTTCTTTTGCTTTGATAATGCCTTTGTTTCTCTATATTTAATATATTCTTTGATAGTTAAATAAATAGGTCTAACACATTTGGTCTATCAATTTGAACCAAATTTTCTATTAAGAGTAGTCCGAAGTGCTTTTTGTGACGCTATAAAATGACTAGTATTTAAAAAAAATTATACCCATTTAAAGGTGATTATCAATACTTTTGATAAAAATTAAAATTATTGATGAGTTTTTATCCATTTGAAATTATTTGCGATTTTGTAACCTCGCTTTTTAATTTGGACACATACTAACCTATGTATGTACAACAGGTTTTCAGTTGTATACAAAATGTTTGTACAATATTTTTAGGTATCGGAGGTCTACTAAACCCAGATTTATTTTGAGTATAAGGTTTTATAATTCATTTTTTATGTTCATTTTTTTTTTATTCATTTGTATAATTTTTTTTTTTATAGTGATGTCGTGATTATGCTTTAGTTCAATTTTGTGGAAAAATGTTTACAATCACCCCTATTATGTAAGTCGTTGTTGACATCGTCGTCAATTTGTACTCGTTGTCACATTAAGTCGACATCGACTTCACTTTAATGCTAAATCGGTATTTTCTAATAGTATTTTGTGACGTCGACTTGTTATCGATAATTTTAAAGAAATATCTTCTCTAAATATTTTGTGACAGTTGTTTATTTTTATTTTGAAATTTATTATAATAATGTGCTTTATGCATTAAATTACTGCAAAAGATCTACCAATGTAGAAAATTTCTGACACAAATATTGGACGCCGAATGATTAGTTGAACAGACAGAATTGAATGGTGACTTTACATGAATGAATGAATGAATTTCTTGTGGCCAGAAATTGAGGATATGGACCTGAACGATATGAGTTTCCAACAGGATGGTGCCACTTGCCACACAACCAACGAAACAATGGCTCTTTTACAACAGCGTGCGTTTGGGTGGACCACACTATATTAAAAAAGACGTTTAATCTTGTTTTGCTAAAAAATTTACTCTGCTACTACCTCCTGACAACTTTTTTCAGCCACCACCAGTTCCATTCACTACTTTATTATGGATTAGTTAAATTTTTACCCGTGGTCTATAACCAAAAATATAATGATACATAAACGTCGTTTCAACTCGACGTCGACTTTAAATCGCCTTAGAAAATTACAAAACTTTGTCAATATTGAGATTTGTAGTCAATATTGACATCAAAAATACCATTTTTGTTTTGTCGACGTGTCTTGCTGTTGACGACGACATTCATAATAGGGGCGAATATCAGTGTAAAAATATAATTATATAAAATTGTATAATAAATTAGTAAAATATACAATTAGTTAGAACTACTTACTTTTCTCCATTTAATGGACAAATTTATTTTAAATTAAAATAAACAAATCTTTTTCCCAAATGTACGCGTAGGAATTATAATTGATTCTATTTTAAATTAAAATACAATTTCTACCAAAATGTAAAGTATTTTATTTCTCCATTCTTCCTATTTTTGTTATAATTTAGTAAAAACGACTCAGTATAATATTTTACGCAAATATTATTTGGATTTTTGTCCGTTAGGCTGTGAAAGAATTGCGAAAATATATTTATTAGTTTCTAAGTTATTGCATTTTGAAAATGAGAAAAAGCACTTTGGACCACCCATCGGTTCTTTTTTTAATTTTTTTAATAAAACATTCTATACAAATTTTGAAACGTTGTTTTTAAGCTTAATTTTTTAGAAAACTAAAATTAAAACATCCTAAAAACTAGTTAAGAAAGGAAATATTTAAAATATTAATAAATAAATTGTTACTCGAAATTCTTGATTTTAATTTAATCGAACAATTATTTGATTTTCATTTGTCGATTAATCGAACAAACAATATTCAAGTGAATACCCTACTAATACTATAAGCTTTTGAGTTGATTAAACTTGATCTTACAAATGGTTTACTTTCCAAGTCATTACTTCGAAATTTCTGCTATATCTTTTGTTCAAGAGATCATAAATTATGAGTTGCAAAATATATTCTTTATCACCTTTCTTAAAGTACTTATAATCCTATACCTTAATTGTGCCGAACTTTTACTAATAACTCCTTCAGTTCAGGTTCTTTATTTATATTCTTCGAAGTTACACTTTATCTTCTTATGTATATAATAATTTCAGCTTTGGACTTCTGCCATCAATATTCTGTGTAAATATAAGAGTTTTATTGAAAATCATTTGGTTTTGATATGTTGCCTGCCACCTTTTTCAAAATATTTCTCCAATAATTTTTCCAAATCCTTCCATTGTTCTTTTTTATCTCCAGAAAATACAAAAATCGATAGATCATACTCGAACTATGGCCAGTATGGGAATATATATTTTTCTAAGTAACTTTTTTTGTAAATTCCATATATGTAAATGCAATTACACAGAAATAATGATTACCTCATATGTTTTAATTAACAACTTAAAATTTTATTTAATACATTCAAAGAAAATTTATGTTTTTCGTATTTAAATTTTTAATTCATTCAATCATCTAATCATTTGATTTAATATTTTTTTTTTTTTTTTTTTTTTTGTTATAAGAAATTGATATAATTATTTTGGTGAGAGGTGCAAATTTAAACAATTTTTAATTGAATAATTTATTTTGGTGATTGTTGATCTTTCAAAGTTAAATTAAAGATATATTCCCAGGAAAAATTTTAGAACATATTCTTAAATCATTAGTTCTAGAACTGGTGTAATCACAACCTCTTCAGATAAAAACATCCTTAGAACTAGCGGTTTCACAACTAAGTCTAAAACACATTGAGCAGAACCTTATTATGATTCTAAATTCGTTTTAAGAAATGATTTTGAGAACTAGTGCTTAAAAACTAATTCTGTATGACTTCTACATCACTTCTCCGAACAAATTACTGGTTCCTTGAATTGTTTAAAAAACTTGAATAAAAAATTTCAAAAACTTAATAAAAAAATCAAAGAGCTTAACAAAATTATACTGATTTAAAAAGTAGCCTCTAGGAAATGGCTCTTTAGAACTGATTCTGAAACCATTTCCTAACGCTTCTATGACATGAATTCTGAATGTGACAATTTCGAACAAAAATCATTGATTAAAGAACTAGTTCTAGAACCGTCCAATAGAATAGGTACTGGGTTGATAAAGCTTCTACAGAACTAGTTCTGAAGGTGACAATTTCAAACAAAAATCATTGGTTGTAACGCCAAAGTAGAACTAGTACAGGTTATTTTCATGCATGCTGGAACTAGTTGTAGAACTAATAAAATTTTTCCTGGGTTCTTAATAAAACTTTCTATGTTTAGCAGAAAAAAACATTTTTTTTTTTAATTTCAATTAAGGTGTGTGTTTGTGTTAGTTAGAGCCATTTAAAGACATGTGGTGGGATACTTTAATTAAACCTTGTTTTTCTTTAAATAACAGTAGACATTTTTTTATTTCTTAAGAAGCGTGTCTAACAACTATTAACAAAACATTAGTAATACTTACACCATCTTTGTGTAATACAATGTCTTTTTGTCGCATGTCAAAAGCATTTTTAAAAAAATTAAAGCAATTCTTAATTATACTAAATTTTGTTTCATAATAGGCCAACACAAAACTAACTATATATATAGTACATAGTTATAATAATTTGAAAGTCTAACAAGCACTATACAGAGTAGTTTAACGACCTGCAAACTTTTATTACTTTGTAGCAGGAAACATGAACAAATAAATATGGTTTAAGATAATACTATGTATGAATTTAAGATATGGAAAGTACTTATATTGTAAAATTTGCTTAAAAATTTCAGATTTAAATATAAATGTGTCTTCTTTTCAAAACTATATAAATAAACCAAAACATTTTTTTTAATTAAGGTCCCCATTGCAAATATTTTAGTCTAGACCATCACTAATCTTTTGACACATTAATAATTGAATTATGGTCAGGTGTTCACATGTGAACAACGAACTGTGATTTACTATTATTTACTATTCTCTCACCTTTAATGACAACAGCTACTGTATACGATTATGAACAAGGACATTCAAGAATATTTGGTGATTCTTTTTTTTTTAATTGTATTTGTGAATGTGTGTTCCGTTTCTTAATCGCATTTGCGCGTGCGTTTCCTAATATAGATAAGCTATTTATCCATGAGAAGCCTTATTGTTGTTATCCTTTCACAAGACTACAAAACAACACATAGTAAACCCTAAAACAAACGGGCTGTAAACAGTTGTTTGTAACTAAAAAAAAAAGAAATAATAACTGAGCAACATTTTGCTCTTTTTTTCAGTTTTAGTTTAAATTAGTTGTTGGAAAAACAACTGAAAAAATCTATGACAGATTTATATTCAAACCTTTGCCTTGATGTTATTTTTAGTGAATTATGTCGTTAATAGGATTAAATATTTTGTTTTGTTATTTTTGTAGATACTTTTTTCTGCTAACTGATATAAGGGCAACAACAACATACAAAATAAACAATACAAACTCTATATAGCAAAAAAAAGAATAATAATAAAGGATATGTATTTCTGATAGTTTCAAGGCAAAAATAAATGTGTGAAAATTTTAATTTCTAACAAAACAATTTAGCGAGCAAAAGTATGAGTCTCTTGACAATTGTTTATAAATGCCTAATCAGATTCATGTATTTAATATACTTAATTATTATGAAAAGCATATAACAATATCAGAGAATGAGCTGAGAAATGAAAACAAACTGTTATTATCAACAATAATATTATTAAAGCAGACTGTCATAGACACAGACACATGCACATACAGACATAGACAAATGTCATTATAACTAGTTAGACAGCATACCAGAACCATTATAATTATCATCAACAGCAAACGCTATATCGCCTTCAGTATGAACAGCAGTAAATAAGTAACATTGTCCTTATTATTAACATCCTTATCCGACAACATGCTTGTTAGCTTGTTTGTACCACCAGCATTAGTTGTATGTTGTACATACTAAAACAACAACAAATTCTTGCGTTTTATATACGATTATATACATATGTAAGTATGTATGTATATAGAGCAAAATAGGAATAAAGTAGTTATTCTAAACAGAAACAACAGACTCAAATTATACAGGATACGGATGTGCGCGACATTGTCAATACAAATTTCACACACATATGTTGCTATTATTGTTGGCGTTATGTTGAACGGTAGTCGTTTTATTAGTGTTCTAAATAGATAAAACTGGTTATATTGAATGTGAACATAAATGAGTTTAAGAACGTTAGATGTACGAGGGTCATTCGATAGTTTATGGAAAGGTATGAAATTTATAAGATTTTAATCGCTAACAGATAGTTTATGAATTAGAGAATAGGAAGAGTAGTGTTTTGAATTCTGTCATAAGACTTGTCCATGTAATATTTCTTTTTTTTTTTTTTTTCTATTTAAAGCTAATATTACTTGGAAATTATAAACCAAATCGGTACAAAACAAGCGGCAGTTAAAAAAAAAAAAATTCGAACACCAGATGAACATCACCATCTCCGATTTCGATGAAATTCGGTAAACATACTCACTACGACAATACAAAATTTGAAGTTCTTCAAAACTTTCAAATTCGTTGTAGTTTACATTTTATCGCGGTTCAAAATTCACTTTTTTCGTAAATGCATGAAATTAATCTCCGGACCTATTTGTCCGATTTAAATAATCTTTGGCTCACATTAATGCTTAATGAATCTAGTTTCCAATTATTTTTATGAAAACGACATTTTTGAAAAGAAAAGGATAATGAGATCAACATTCGTCCTTGTATCAAGGATATTTAAAAAATATATCTTCCATTTTTATTATTTTTTTTTTTAACTGTTCCTTAAAGTGTTGGCAACAACATATAAAAAATTTAGAGTGGGACCATGAGAGGATGCTGAGAAAATTAAAAATTAGTAAAAAAAAAACTCATTTATTTCAGTAATAATTTTATATTTTTTAGTGTATTTTTGTTTTGTCTATGAAAATATATAAAATGTTGTTTTTTTTAATATAAAGATTGTACATAATAAATGTGTATGTCCCAAAAAGTTAGGATTTTCTTTGTAATGAAAAATTCCATATTTTCTAAAAATACTAATAAAACATAAATCTATGGTGGTAAATTCAACGAAAATTGCATCTAAAAAATGCAATTGCATTAAAATCATTATTTTCAAAATGTGAATAATTTTCCAAATCTTTCAGTTTAAGATGATAACAATACAATTTAAACTCAGTTTGAATTATCTTAATATGTCAAGTGATCTCCAAGATATTTTTGCTTAAACTAACACACTTTTATGATTTTTTAAGTTTTTAGAAATATTAATAGGTAAAGAAAAATCGCGAAATTTTATGATTTCACAAAGCTAAAACAGAAACTGATAAATAGATTCCTTGGAACATCTCTAATATTCGTTGTCAATCGAAACAGTTCGTTAGAAATCGCGGATTTATGGTCTAAATATTTTCATTTGATCGCACCGAGAATCCTTGTTTCAAGGATTATTTAAAATAAAGCTATTTGTATTGTTCCATCAAGATATATTTATGTATTACAATTTCTCAAATTAATAAAATAGAAGTAAACATTTTAAAATGCCCGGAGATACGCCCATCTGAGAGGTATTGGAAAAATAAATTGATAACACAAAGCTGCCAGAATAAGTGGCAAAGAATCTGTTCTAATGTTAACAAAATACTTTACACCCAGAGAAATATCAATTACATACGTGTTTAAAACGATACCATTCTGTGTCAATAGTGAATCTACACCGTACGTGTTTAAATTAAACACTGCGTGTTAAATTCTTATTGAAAATCTATACCTAATTGGCACCAAGTTGAAACCATTTCGGTATCAAATTGTTAGATTACATATGTTTTCTATTAAATTTGTTAACGAAAGGTATTAAAAAGCTGTTACCGTAAATTACCAATGTGACGACAACCGTTGTTGATTTTGAATCGAATTTTTTCCCTTAGTGTATAAAAACTAATGAGTGGTGATAAGAAAATGTTACAAAAATGTTATGAAAGCAAATCACCAGAATTTAATTTTAATTTTGTCTTTAATATTAATATATTATAATTTATAAGCCGATAGCCTAAGCTGCTAATGTATCAAATTAAAGCGCTTACATAATTAAGCCGCGTATTCAGCTTTTCTCGACGACGCACAGTTTTTTTAAAGTTCAAATTCAAATGTATATAACTTTTGATTCTGTAAAACTTTTTACAATTTTTGGTTATTAGTTGCAAATAAAATAAAAAATATTTCCAGAAAATCGAGTGAAATTTGTACCAGCTATAGCGATAAAACTTCACCAAGGTAAGTCAAAATGTAAAAGTGTTTATTTTTGAAGTCCAATGTCTCGTAAACTAAAAGAGATAAGATTTGTACACGACAATGCTTTTTGTAGATCTCTTCAAGTAAAATTCTTTGAAATTGATTCAGATATAACGAATTAGGATTTGCATATTTTAGGATTTTTGACACCTGTATTGGGTTGATATAATATTAGCAAATATTAAAAAATTAGATATATGTATCATTCGAAACTTTGAAGTCCTTTTAAGAAAATTATTTCTATAACCGTGGAAAGTGGCATTCTGGGACTAGCAATATTTTAGGAGTTATTACAACAAATGTCAAAATAAATGAGAAATATTTATTTCAATTTGTATTGTTTTGTTTATAATAAAATAGAAAAATCGACAATTTCTTCCAAAAATCATTCGAATATAATAAAATTCGGCAAGAATATTAATATTGACGCTAGTAAAGCAAATGCCTAGTTTAAGTTTGATTACCGCGATAGTTCTCGATTTATAATATCTCAAAAATGAGAAAATTGTCTTTTTAAAAATACAAATATCTGCCAAAATATTTACGTTTTTATGTTGAATTTTATTGGCGGATAATTCGCGAATTAAATTTCGCGGTCTCGTATTTCAAAAAGTGGTATTTTTAAATTCGTGAAAATATATATGTAGAGGATGGATCCACTTTAAATTTTCTCTGTAAGTATCGTGATGGGACTCTCAATGGCTTCTGAGTTATTACAAAAAATATAACGCAGTGTAAAATAAAAAAAATAATTAATTTGAAAGAAATTTCAAGCATGAATTTGTTCACTTTATTCGATGTGATTCTTTCTAATAACTCAGAAACTATTGAGAGTCCCATCACGATACTTACAGAGAACATTCAATATGTTTCTATCCTCTAAAAGTGATTAGATTCTACAAAAGGCCTCAAAATTGCGCAGGGACCACTGGTTTTCTGAGAAATATGGAAGCAGATTGAATAAAAATAATAAAGAATTAGATTTTGGAAATAGTAAGAAAAATTTAATGCTTAGTAGCCTAAAGGAGAAAGGGCTACCACGGACAGGAAAAAGAACTTGCAGAGTAGAAGCAATGAAAGATTCTCTATACTAAAAATCTACTACTAGTAGAGTAGTTCAACGAGGCTGTAGAAAGGTTTGTTATTTAAACAACAACTAAAAAATCTTCAAGATGGAAAATTTAACTCTTTTTTAGGAATTTATGGCAAATTTACACTGTTTGGACACAGCTACTACTATGTTGATTAAAAATGTTTCTGGGCTGTAATTAGAGATTAGCATAATTGAATACATACGTATTTTCTGTACCGAAACACAAATCATATGCATTCTAGGTGTTTATCCATTTGGATTTCTTTGAAACTTAAACTCTTTATAAATATTAATCGCTAGTAGTGTTCTAATAACTACGAAAGATAAATACCATAAATGCTTTACAATTTTGTAGTGCAATACTCTCCGTGTCATGGAGCTACAGCCAAAAATAATAGTGAAGTAGAGAGCGGATAATTGGCACAGAACAAATGGGAAGTTACGAGAATAAAATGACCTAAACTGGAACAAAACATAGCAATTCTCATTGTAAAGTATTTAGCGCTTATATTTTGCCCTTAAGAACCAGCGAAATTTAGTTCAACATTACAAAGATTAACATAGTTAACATAGTATAGTACCCATAATTAGAATCTCAATTTTGCGAAAGACTCCTCAAAATCTAGAGCTAATAGTAAAGTTTTAAGCGATTTCCATCTTCCAATTTACTAGTTATTAAGCGTAAAAAATTTTGTTTTAATTGACGATATCGCATTTATCACGACCCTCGCATAATTGGGTGTTTAATAAATTTTTTCACATATTATAGTACATACATATTTTACCGGTCTAATATTTATCTTTTAGGGGTAGGCTTACATATTGCTAGCATTTAATTATGGTGGAAAAACAAAATATTCCATATTCTATTCTATATCTAATGTTTTGATATTTTGTGAGAATTAAAAAACCAACCCCACACCCCTTAATTTCAACGTGAATACAAATACATATGTATATGAAAAGATATATAGAATGACCTTTTTGATAAAATTCCACACTGACGAGCCACTCATAAACAAATTATTTGCTTTAAAACCAACAAACCCAGCAAAAAATTTTTGCTGACTTGGATGCAATACAACTGATGGAAGCAACATATTGTTTACTTAATTGCATAAAGCTTCCGAAAATGCAATAGAATAAGTTATTGACGGTGTTCGAAATACACTTTCCCTTACAATAGTGCTCCGGAGAAGCAAAAAAATCACATTCTATTGCTTCTAGGCGGCTCATCTCGAACAAAAATCATGCATTATAAATGCGCTTTAGCAATGCTTATATTATAATTCTTACAATTGCAGAGCAGACTTTTATAATAAAAACTTACTGAAGCGCATTTATAATGCATGATTTTTGTTCGAGATGAGCCGCCTAGAAGCAATAGAATGTGATTTTTTTGCTTCTCTGGAGCACTATGGTAAGGAATAGTGATTTTTGTGACGAGTTCATAACTTACAGTATTGCATTTTTGAAGCTTTATTTAATTAAATAACCAATATATCGCTTATGTAAGCAATGCTATTGCTTCCAAGTAAGCACCATTTTTTGCTGGGAATGATCATAAACGTACACATACTTACAAAATAAAAAACATATACAGTACATTTGGAAACATACAAATACATACAAATAGATAATTGTCAATTTAATTTATGACCATTTTAATCACGAGGGATGTTTGCGATACTTACAATTTTAAAAGACGTTATAGCAACAACACTAATATATGTATGTATATGTTATAAAGTATAACTGTAACACAATAAACATACAATTTTATTTAATTCCTGTATCTGATAGTTCGATTCGCTTTTAGTTTACGGTGGTAGAACCAACATTTGCTAAATGTTAAGGATGTCCTTTCAATTTGTATATCTATGTAAATGTATGTATGTTTGTGTTCACGTTTATGGATCACAACTGTTGTTAAATGCTAATCAAATAATGGCTGACATTTAGTTTATGTTTCAAATGTAGATCATTCAGATCTTTTTTGTTTATTTTCCCTTAAACATTATTTTTAGGGGTTTAAAGAATGCGTGTCATTTGCAACCTTTAAAGTTTGTTATGCTTTTGAAACTCATGATTCGTTATCGTTAAGATTTCCAATAACAAGTTAGTATGATATAGTCAGTCAAGCCCGACCATATGATACCCTTCATTATTGTTCATGTGCTTCAAAATTCGGGGAGATCAAGCAGATAATAGAATGAATTAAAAATTTTAATAATAAAAATAATTTTAAAATCTTAATCTTACTTATTTTATTTTAAGTTGGATATATTTATTAAACTTTGATGTAAAATGAAACAACTGTATTAATTAAAAAATTGATGGTAATATTTTTTTTTTTTTTTTTTTTGTTTTGTGTGGGATTTAGTACGAGCTATGGTCAATTATGAACCGATCTTCGAGTAATTTGGCAATAACAAAGAAAACACATTTCAAATTATTTTTTAATAAAATTATAAACTAACTTTATATTGGAATTTAATTATATTATTTATTAATATAATTAATTTTCTAGTTGATTTATAATTTTTTTTTTTTTAATTTACAGCTCTTAATAATATATGAAGAAAAATTAAAAAATATAGGAATAACATAAATTTTAGCCAATTTCCAAAAATTTTCAGATCATTATATTTATTTAAGAAAAAGAAGTAATAATAAAATCAATTATTCTAGTTATTAATATTATTATTTTGACGATTAGAGCAAAATCAATTAAAAATTAATTAATATAAGCAATTTCGTAATTGAAGTCCATTTTTACTTTTTTTTTGTGAAGATTTGCGTGATATTTTAGACAAATTCTATGAAAACGGAATTTGTCAGGGCCGTTCTTAAGAAAACCCAAATACATATATTGCTTTTTTTATTATAGAAAGCTCTACAAGTTTTAGGAAGTTTGGCATCCGGCTATAGTGGCTCTACAAAATAACTTTGCTATAATTTTTTTGTTTTAGAGAAATTTCGACTAATTTGATTTATAGAAGTGTTTATTAAACGCGGATCAATTTCAAACCGAAAGGTATTGCCCTACTATTGTTTAGAATAACTTATAATACAAATGGTTTTTAAAATAAGAAAAAAATTAAATCTTTAAAATTGTTTACATTCTCTCATACTTTTAGAAAGACAATGGCTGTATTCAGGCACATAACTACAAACACTACAATATGACATTGTTAGAAATGACATACATATTTGCAATACAATAAATAAAAAGGTTTTTATATTCAAACAAAAGTACAGACTGTGACACAATAAATCAATAATCATATTTGCATAATATTTTGTTTAATAAAAAACATTTGAATGAAACCATATTTGTTAACACCTCTATTATTTGAAATAAAACAAAAATCGTTAATGTGTTGCAAATAAAAAAAAAACAATTTTGTTATTCGAAGTTTTTAACAGCCATTTTTATTTGAAAACATTTACATATGTATGTATAAATAAAGGAACATAAAGAATTTAAAACTACATATTTACAGTGTGAATAATACTCCTTCAAACTAATTTCATTTATGCTATAAAAAATAAATTTTTTTCTCAAACTTCAGTCATAGGGGAGATGGCTAGAAAAAGTGTAATTTTTCAGTGTTTTGAAATGTTATAATCTCAATGAAACCTGAAAACTTTTATATATGTAAGTGGTTATAGCTTTTTAGTACCATTTAATACAATTCACCCTGTCTACATACACACTCTTAAAATTGAAATTTTCAATTCATTCTCATATAATAAATATTATTTTTCATTTTGTTTGCCTGTATTGATTAACGACCAACCACAGTTAATCGGCTTAAAAAAAAAAATTGTTTGCCAAATATTTGTGAACTGCTTATAAGTAGAGCCAAAAGCAACAATAACAAAAATTGAAATAATTTTAATATTCATTTTAATTTTACTTACTTTTTTTATATTCCACTATGAAAAGATGTTTATCAGCCAGTGTGAATGAGTTTGATATGAAAAAAGTAAGGAAGGGGGAAAACAAAAATTAATTCACGTTTTTTTATTTGTTTTTCTTTTTTTGGTTTTAGTAACATTTATAATCAAAACTATACTCGTATACTCGTAAATTAGAGGATTTACCTATAATGACATGCGAAAAAATTTTGTTACTTTGTTAAATTGAAACATTTTTTGGTTTTTTTTTTTTTTCATTCGTTATAAAGTTTTTTGTTTTTTTGTTTGCTTTGGGGGGTTACAAGCTGGAAAGGGCAAGTAATGTTTCTATCCATGTTGCTTTATGTAAAACATAGAAAAATCTAATTTTTTCCCAACTTCTGCGTTTCATTTTATGACATTCGTTCAAGTTTTACAACCATGATTATTATTTGTATGTGAAATTGTATTGGGTGTAAGGAAATGTTTTTAGACTTTTGTGATTTTAAACAAGTAGGAAATCTAAGCTATTTAATAATGTTTTATATGTTACTAATATTGTTTTTGAGTCTATTGGTTTTTGTTTGTAAATTCATAGGGTCTATGAATATAGTTGCCAATTGAAGAACAGAAGACAGAAAAAGGACTTTTCTTGTGGGTACAATGGATTAGATAAACTAAGGACTGATGCAAAGCATCTGTTTAATACGGCAAATGTGCAGATTAACGGGTCAACGTTGCAGAATTGCTGCAAAATAAAAAATATATCTACTACTTCTGTAAAGCACTCAACTTACAACAACACACTGTCACTGACACTTAACATCTTTGGTGAAGAAAGTTTTTCCATTCTAGCTCCAACAGGGATGTGATAATATTACATCCCAACTACTTAGGATTTTTAGATATATTCTCTTGACTAGATGTGTCTGAAACCTGGCGCGAGGTGAAAATGGTCTTCATACCTAAGGCTGTTGGCGAATATCTGCGATTGCCAAATTTGAGAAAAATGTTCTCAACTATAGAAAAATGCCTCTGGACTGAGGATGAAGAAGAGGTATATTTCATTATCCCCTAGAAAATCTCGGAATATTGCTCAATAAGAGCGAACTCAAAGTGCTAACAAGTCTATTTACCGAATATTGTGGCTTTAGATACCATCAAGTGCATATTCTATATGATGTACGATGAAATATCTGAACACGTATGTATGTGAATGCCCTGCTCTTTCAGCTCATAGGATAAAGTTCCTAGGGGAAGTCAAAGTACTTTCAAAAAGGCTCCTAAAAATCGTGATACCAAATTCTTCACACGCCGCATAACATTTTCTCGAGGTATAGATTCTAAACTAACTTGGGTACTGGTGTTCAAATTATAGCTGTGAAACTAATATAGTCAGACTAGGCAAGTATTTGTGAAAACTATAAAATCTTCCTTATTTCTTTTTGAATTAGGAAAATGTCTTCCAATTATCATAATCACAGTGACATTCATGTGAATTTAATTTGACCTCTTTGTTAAAAAAACTCGTTGAACTATTTTTATCGAAAACAAGTGATAATAAATTTGTAACAAGTGCTTCACAAAGACAAACACTAGTCGGGGCAGTGTTACCAAAACATAATTGGGAAAAAGTGCTAGAATTTACTAAGAAAAGTGCTAAAAAAAACTCTTTGTATTTGTTTGAAAAAAGAGATATCCCTGCGGAAAATTTGTAGTAATTGCAGTAATGGACCGGTTTTTCTGTACCAGTTGAGTACCAATTGACACCTAACTCGTCACCAAAGTTCCAATTGAGAACCAGTTGACATAAACACACTCACTGTTAACATGCTCGTTAAGTGCGCAAATAGCAACTCGCGCGCAATAACAATTAGTGGCTGAGTGGTAAGCGTTGAAGACTATAAAACATAACATACGTCAGATGAACATGGGTTCGAGCCGGGGTGCCGCCATCGACATTAACGAAAAATTATAAAATTGAAATAACCATAATTTAATAAAGATAATAATAAAAATAATGTTTAAAAAGTAAACAATTACCGAATTTTTATAAAATTTTTATTACAATAATCGTTACTGGACCTGTCCTAGGACATCTCCTGTGACCTGTCCCAAGGGGCTAATTAGCCACCTCCAATGACAACCCCATGTAAAAGTGACAGGTTCTTCTCATATAAAGTTCCGGAACTGGGACCGGTCACTAGCCCTGAGAACCTGTCACGTGACTAGTTTTGAACCGGTTCGTTCTCTTTACTCTAGGGATCTTAATTATTATTTCTGTCACAATATATCTTTTATTTAATACGTGAAACACTTAGGGTATTAAGTTCAAATTTACTTCAACTTACATTCCATATTATAAGTTTTCTATCTAAAACAAAAAATATTTGTACTCTTTTTAATGAAGCATTTTTTGAATAAACTTAACTGAAAATGAAGGAATTCAACTAGAATCAAATTTTAAATTATGTTATATAATTTTTTATTGTATTTTCTAAGTTATACTATAATTTTAATAAAAATTCAATTCGCATTATAGAATTTTGGAATGGAATGTTAAGAAATGCCCTCCGGATTACAGAATACCCCAGATTATTGAGTTATCATGTTCATGAAATTGCTTAAAATATTTTATTTTCAAAAATGCCTTAAAAGGGATAAAATATTTATATTTCAACAACGAAGACAATAATTTCTTATTTCCTGTTATTAATTTTATTTGTACAGAATCATCCATTTAAGCATTTTTGTGTATTTATCGCAAAAAAAAACTTTTCTTATATTTAACAGGCGCTTCACACTCCAAATCTTAAATAACTGAACAAATTTTATGGATTTACTTCTAATAGAAATTATTTATGAATATAATTATAAAAATTTTTACAAATACTTAATGAAAAAGGAATTATAGTTCAAAAAGAGCCTTAAAATTAAAAAAAAAATATAAGATTTGTTCTGGCCTTATTTTAAGGGCCTTTGACCTTTTTTAAAGCTCAATTTAGCTTAATTTTTTTCTCAACTCCTGGCAACACTGACCAAGAGTTAACTTTGGCTTAAAATTTAATCAGTAAAAGGCCCTAATGTCTTGTTATGATGTTTTAAATTGAGTAAATTGTTGTTTAAATACTTATATATACATAAATATTTTAATTTTCAAGGAGATTCAAAATTGATTAAAATTTTGTTTTATTTTGATTAATGCAAACTCGATGTTATTATTTATAACAAAAGAATTATAGTTTACTATACTCTATTTCAACGGTTCTCAAATGGGGGTCCGCGACCCACAAGGGGTCCGTAAGGACATTCATGAGGGGTTGCGAAGAGTTCCTGAAACATATTCTTAAACATACAATTTTTTAATATAAATATTATTTATAAGTTCAAATGAAAATTTCACTAAAACCATGAAACTATTTAAAAATGGAAATACATCTTTTTGCAAAATATATCCAAATTAAAGACAAGCGTAAAATGAGATCCTTTTAGAAACTACTAATGAAGAAACCTTTAATTGAAAATATTATGCTTCAAAAAGATAACTATAATCAAACGAAGAAAGTAATGCTGTCCAATAGAGTGTCGATATAGGAACACCCATCGAATGATGCGTAAAAATTTGCTTGGGTCATGGGTCCCATACATTTTAGTAAAAAAAAAATTAGATTTTTTAATCGAACTAGATATTAAAAAATTCGTAATTTTATGCTGGTTGTGGAAAAAAGACAATTGATGAAAATTTTTTTGGACAAATTTGGAAAATCATATATTATCAACAGTACTTATTACTACAATGCTAATTTTTAATATTTTAGCCATAAAGGGAACAAAATTATAAAATTATTATCAATTTTTTAAGAAAAACTTCGAATTTTATTATAGTTAGGGACCAACATTTTTGCGAAAATTTGTTAAAATATTTTTGTTATAATTGGCAAATGATACCCACTTCAAAAGCCAACTCAATACTATTTTTATACGAAATTTTCTAGACCCGTGACTTTCAATCGATGGTAGGGAACTGAAGATCAATTTTAAAATTTGTTTAATATTTTTCCCATATTAAGTAAATTTTTACGCATCGTTTGAGGGATCTCCCTACAAAATTTTTGTCTATGGGACACTTCTGTCCAATGACACAGTATAAAGAAAACTTTACGATGTGTCAGGGAAAACAATTAATTAAAAACATAAATATGTAGTTCACTTAAATTTGATGAAACTATAGCTTTTTCACATGAAATTCTACTTTTATTTTATCTTTTTATAACATTTTTTTCAGTGCACAAACATTTTATTTGATCGCTAAGTTTCCCGGCCATATAAAGAAAACTTGCTTAAGCAACTTTATAATTTAAAAACAGAAAGTACTATCAATGTTAGTATTAAGAAAGTACCAGGTTCATTTTAAAAAAAGAGTTGAAATTCGTTGAATTTAATTTTGAATCAACAGATTTAAAAGTAGTGGGTCGCGCTTCCATTGCAATATCAAAAGGGGGTCGCGAAACGAGGTATTGTGAGAACCCCTGCTCTATTTGCTAGGTTAATTATTTATAATTGTATTGGTACAAAGTTTATTTTGCTAAACACACTCCTTATAGATCTCATTAGTTACCATCGTTATAAACATAAAATTTTCGTTGCAGTTTTCATTTAAAAAAAAAAAAAACTGATAATGTTTTTATAGAACAAAACAACAAATTTATTTAAAAAAAAAAGTGCTAAAAAAAATTCCAAAAATAATTCGAAAAGTGCTAGAAAAAGTGCTAGGTGCTAGATTCACTTTTTTGGTGCTAAACTAGTTTAAAAAGTGCTAGATCTAGCACTAAAAGTGCTAAATTGGCAACACTGAGTCGGGTACTTGTACTACGAGTAGTGAGAAACTCGTAGTCTCGTAGCCAATACTTACTACTATTTAATTAGCCCAACGTTTTCTAAGACTCTTCTATAATCCAACACCGTCATGATACGAGTAATTGTTGCACCCTCTACGCCCCTAAGGTCTTCATTGCAGGGACACTCTTTTAGTATGTTGAACATGATAAATAAGCTTGAAAGGTAAAATATTAAAAGTTTAGAATAAGAGACAAGAACTTGTAAGCTATATTCCAGTTTCGATCTATAAAGATCCTAAATTATAATTCAATTATTTTTATATTCACCAATTTAGTTTATCATTTCGTTTATAATTTGTCGAAATGTTTATTTAAAAGTATACACATTCTCGCTCTTCTGAAATTCTGAGACGAACTAGCTATGTCCTTCAATCTATCCGTCTGTTTGTTGGAAAGACAACATGACACGGTTTGCCTTAAAAATATACATAGATATGGTTTGTTTAATATGTATTAGAAATGGGTAAAATCAGTTCATTAATACAAAATTGTACAAAATTTCATTATCATACATGCTTTTGTTTAAGAGATATCAGCAGAAAAGTATGAAATGAAGCTACAACGGACACCCTGTGTTTCTAGTATTTTGCCCATAACTTTTTTATTTATCCACCTACGTTGTCATGTTCGAGCCCTATCCTGCTTTCAACAGAAAAACGGACGGACATAGCTAGAGCGACTCAGCATCTAACCAGGGCCCAGAAAATATATACTTAATAGTGTCTTAAAGGATTTTTTCGACATGTTACACACAGAATAACAAAATCAATATACCCCCAATCTGTATGATGGTGGGTATAAAAAGGATATGTACCAAAACGACGAAATTCCTAGTTGTTATTCTATTAGTTCCTATTATTTGCTTTTACGGTTGATAAAGGAATGCTTTACATGGATACGTCTCTGTATTTCGAATAACTATTTTAGTGATTTCTATAAAAATTGTATAAAAAATTCAATCATTTAGAATCCAAAATCTAAGTGTGGGGACAGTTTTGAGAAAAAAACAATGTTTTTTGAAAGTGTGAAATTTATATTTTTCAACCAAGAATTAATAATCCCACCTAATATACACTATATTTTACATTTTCTCTCTGCTGTCTTCCTTAAACAAATAGAATTGCATTAGTATGTGTATGCTATGTATTTATATCTCAATTGTGTGTATGTATATTTGTGATAATTTCATAAATATTTTCCGCTTCTTTGTCATGTCAACTTGATGGTGAATTTTTTTCTTTTTTTTTTTCTGTTTTTCCCCTCCTCTAATTCTGCATTAAAAAAAAAACGCCAAACCAAGGAAAGTCAGTAAAAAAAATGTAAAAAAAATAAAATAAAATTATAAGGAAGAAAAACATGCCATCATCAGCATATTATCCTAAATGCATAAGCTTTCCTACTAACAGGATATGTATGTATGTCGGTCGGTGGCCATGGTTGTGGTAGTGTTGGTGGGATCTATTACTTTTTTCACGGTGGGGGTAAGACTCTTTAACATCTTTATGGTATGAGTTTTTTTTTAACATTTTACATATTTGAATAAAAATTACGTGTGTATTGTAATGATGTTCTTCTTGTTCGTTGTTAGTTTAGTTATATGTATATGTATGTATATGTGTTTTGTATAGTCTCGTAGCGTTTTAACAAGCGACACAAGACAAATTCTTTAGGGTTGTTGACTTGACTATCATTTATCATAAGGACTTAAGCCAGTTGAGGAGGAGTAGCGGGTAAAGAGAGTTTATTATGAATATCGTTGTTGCAGATATAAATGACGACAACGACAATGACTTTATTATGTCTATGTAAGTAAGTGTATGCATATACTTTATTTTCCGGCCACTGACTGTTTTAACTTCTCCCTCCTAATCTCAAAAATTTTATACCAGTTCTACAACTGCCGCTTGTACTCGTAATAAACTTGTGGTGTGAAATTGTTGACGTACTCGTAAATATAATGTAGTGTAATAAAATATTAAATTTAACTAAGATGAACCAACGAAAAAAATAAGTTAAAATAAAAGAAGAATATACGAGTAATAACTGTTTATTTATGCATACATAAACAATTTTTATTTTCCTATAGACTTTCTTTTCATATTTATACGCTACACCAAAATTGTATTAAATATCCGCTCAGAAACTTTTTCAGTCAATTTGAGCCAATTTCGAATGATTTATTTAAAGTTTAGGACCTAAACACCTTGTAGATTTTAAAAGGTCTTAAGACACTCCCTGATAGAAAAACACAGCATTCACAGCTGATTATACTAAGGGAAAAAATCAATTCAAAATCCATGACGATTGTGGTCACATTGCCAATTAACGGTATGAGCTTTTTGTTGCCGATCGTTTACAAATAAAAAAAATAAAAATAACAAAAGTATATAATTTAATAATTCGATACTGAATTGGTGTCAACCTAATTTCAATTGGTATCGATTTTCGTTAATGATTTGAAAACAATGAATGGTATCGTTATCAACACGTATATGTTTGATTTTTCTCTGGGTGCACGGTTGTATCATATTGAAAACTTAATTTTAAAATTTATATTTTTTTAAATAGATGACGACTTCAGTCGACTTCAACCGGCCTTATTTTCTTACATTTTTTATAGCGGGAGAGGGGAGTACTTCAACCACGAAACATATTCATTTTAAAAAGGTAAATAAAAAATCTTGAAAATTTAGCAAAAGAAAAAAAAAACGGTAATAAAAAACAAAGCCAAAATTTTCATTTAATTTGAAATGTTTTCTTTCGTCCAAAATTTGGTTGTGAAAATATTTTCTTTGTTACAGTAAAAGCAGTTAATTTGAATTGTGAAACGTTTATTTGTGTATGAAGTATAAAAGTTATGACTTTATCCATGTACTTAGTTGCTCATACTTAGTAGCTTTCACTTTATGCTTTAAAAAATTCTACGAGTACATTTCATTTTAAATCTCTGAAAGATTAACAAAAAGAATTTAATAAAATGTGTTCTAAAATGTATTCAAATTAAAAAAAAAGTAAAAAGGATATAATCGGTCAAGATACCCTACACCACATGAACATAGCAACTTGGAAAAGGGATTTATATTAGACCTTTGGCTAATTATAGAATGATACTTTTACTGAGTGTTAAATAAAATATACGAATACAGAATATTTTGTTGATACTAAAATTTATATGAATTTATGTACTTTGGGGTAATTACCGAAAGTGAGCCTTATATTGGAGCTATGATAAATTATGGACTGATCCTCATTAAGTTGTCGCTGTGATTTCTACTTATATAAAACTTATTTTAGTCGAATATTAACTTGATACTAACATTTGTATTGGATTTATGCACGTTAAAGTTATTTTCGATAGAGGGGTTTATATGAGAGCTATGGTCAATTATAGACCGATCTTTATGAAATTTGGCACAAAATTGTATACTTGTATAAAACTTATTTGCTAATTTTATTAAAATATTGCTGTACATAGGCCTTTATGATCGTTAAATCCCTTTTCAGGGAGAACATTTGTATGGAAGCTAGGGGAAATAATGAAACTATAATAAAAAATATTCATTTTAATGGGCTTTATCTTTGTGCCAAACTATACGTGCCAAGTTTCATAAAAATTTCTTTAAAATTTCGACCTGTACATTGTTCACAATCAGTGTTCCCAGTTTAGCCTTTTTAAGGCTAAATCTAGCCTTTTTATTTAGCTTTTAGCTTCAAAATTTTCGTTTTAGCTTCTAGCCTTTTTATAGCCTTTTTTGATTATTAAAATAGCCTTAAAAAGGCTAAAATTTTATTATTTTAACAAAGAAGAAAATAATTTCTTATTTGCTTTTACCAAATTTATTTCTACAGCATAATACATTAAAGTATTTTTGTGTATTAATTCGCACAAAAAAATAGAGATTATTCATATTTAACTAAAATTTTCGGCTGCGGCGCTTCATTTTCCAAATCAAATATAACTTAATCCATGGAATGACTTACTTAATAAATTCTTATAATTATATTTTAAAAAACTTTATTAACCAGAGAAACTATTTTGCATATAATTAAAAAAATCTTTTAGACGCTAAAAATCACCCAAAAATTAGAAAAAAAAATACTCAGAAATTAATTAAATAATTCAAAAATAACAAAAAATCAAATTATAACCCAAATTTGTATTGGAATTTTGTGGGCGAATTTTAATTGGATAATTTTTTTGGCAGTCGTTCTACGTCTTATTTAAAAATATTTTACTATAGCTTTAAAAAAATATCAAAAACTAATGAGAAAAAAAATTTTTAAATAAAAAAATTTAGCTTTTTTCTGGCTTTATTTTTTGGGGCATATAGCCTTTTCTGACCTTTTTTAAAGTCCAATTTAGCCTCTTTTTTTCTCACCTCCTGGCAACACTGTTCACAATGTTTACATGGATAGACAGCCACACAGACGGACGGACATCGTCCGTTTTTTTAAATATCGCAAATAAAACTTCTATTTAACTTAAGAAAATACAAGCTTAATGCTTTTAAATTAAATTCAGATGACGTAAAAAATTAATGTTAAATAGCAGACATTAACTAGCTTAATAACTTATTCTAGACACCAAAAAAATAAAAAATAAAAATAAAAAATTAAATGGTCATTTGGTATTTCCGACAATTTTTATTGTCAGAAACACCAAATGAGCAAAGTGAGATATAAATTCCAAAACTTTAGAATCTATCATTTATGGTGTGTTTTCATTTAACCAAAAGCCTACAATTTAGGACACCATGTTCCTCCAGCCAATTGGTATAACACCTTTCCAGAGCCAGGTCTTGTCCATAAGTTTCCGTTCACCAAACAATGTATGTCTTAGGTCCCTAAAAGCTTAGCAGTGATGTAGAAAATTCTTAGTCATCTCTTAGATAAAATTTGTAGTTTTATCTTTTAAAATTGTCTCTGTCTGTTCATACTTGAATAATTTTTCAAGTCTGCGCACAAATTAGTTATCTTGTCCATTTTTACGTATCTTTGAGATAGAGCTCATTTGATTTAAGTTATTTACTATTATGGGACTATATTGTGGTTCCTACATATAACATAGTATCAGCTCTGCAATTTCCATTGATATCACTGTATCCAGAAATGTGCCAAAGTCTAGGAACACATATAAGAATAATCGATGAATATCTTTCTACCTTCTTTGAAGACAATTGACACACAGTGGTCAAATGCAAAATTTTTGGTAATAAATCTGCATCTCCTAAACTACTCGGATTAAATTGAAATGTATGAAAGAGTTGTAGAGGAGGACACAAGCTTTCAAAAAAATCATCTTATAGTCACCCGGTGATAACACAAGATAAGCTACAGGGTGTCAAAGTTGACTACCTCGAATATGTAAAAGTTTAAAAAAATCGTAACTTTACAAATTAAGCCCGATTTTATAAATTTTTATATTTATGTAAAGTGCTTGGCAAGATGAAGAAAAAAAAATAAGCTTACTCACCTAAGTTAACTCTTACAGTTAAAAAGACACTTGAATTTCTCATTTTTTATCTCGACTCTTTCGTTTTTCGGAAATAAATCCATAGGTATATGATGTAAACATTTTTTAAAAATACTTTATAATTTCTAATATATTGCAACATAATATGCTGAAAGAATTTTTGGATTAAAATATTAAAACATTCAAATTCAGTACTCTGAAATTAATATGAAAATTGGCTATTTTTTACAAAAATATAGTATAATTCTTTCACTTTTTTCTCAAAGTTCCGATATTTCAAATATAAAAAATACTAATTTCAGAGTGCTGGCTTTGAATATTTTTCACGTCTAGACGAATTGAGATGATCCAAAAATTTTTTCAGCATATTATTTTGGAATATATAAAAACATTACAGAGTATTTACCTCATATACCTCATGACTTATTCCCGAAAAACGAAAGAAAGTCGAGACAAAAAATCAAATAGTCAAAATTCAAGTGTAAATATCTTTTTAACTGTAAGAGATAACTTAGATGAGCAAATAGTTCAAGGACCAATGTAAACTCGGAAAAAAAATCGTCGCGGTCCGCCAACTTTACCGCCCACCTCCTAAATAACGTAAAATTGTAAAAAGTTGATGGTGGGTATATAGATTCGGTCAAGCCGAATATAATATTCTAGCTTGTTTTTTTTTACCCGTTGTAAAAATGACGATAAAGTCCTAAGGAAGTTAAAGACCATTGTCATAGTGTGTTTTCTACGGTATATACATCATGACCGAAAGCTGGTTTAGCCAACGGCGAGTATCTAAAATTTTATAAAAAAAAATAACAAAAAGTATTATTAAAACTTAAACTTATGAGAAAATTTAATTTTAATTTACACCCCAGCAAAAAAAGAACTGAAAAAGTCATGATTTTAACATTGTATTGTCATAGGAATGAAGTACTTAGTGGTGAAAAAGATCTCCATAAGGATGTTATTCTTTCATACTGTGGGAGAGTAAAAAGGGAGAAAGGAATATCGAAAAATCTACACGCACAGTCAGTCATCTTCTGCTCCTCAAACAAGCCGGTCGTGTCGCGGACGAAAGCTACTCAATTCGTGTTTTTTTTTATATTTTATCTTTATTTACTCTAATACTTTTTTAATTCATATTCCTAGAATTGTGCCAATAATTTTAATTTTAACATATTGAATTAATTTACTTTTCATTTATTTATTAAATAAATAAACTATTTTATTTTTAAACTAAAAACTCTACAATACTTCTAGTTCACTGCTTTTGAAGCACTTCTCTTAAAACTATGTTTAAAAAATCACTTAAACCGGCATAAAGCCCATACAAATGAAATTTGTTACAAATATGTTTTATACAAACCGAATTCAATGATGTTCGGCCCCAAATAAGTTAAACTTCTAAAAATCACTTAAAAGTGCATAAATCTAATATAAATGTATATGTTAACGAGCTGTAAACCCGCTACTTCGTCAGCGGAAATTTTTTATAAAATCTATACTATATAATAAATTTAAACTAAGATTCTTAGCTCCCTTGGGAACATTTTTAATAATGGTGTTATGTCATCCATAAATAACAATATCTTTTTAATTTCAGGTTTATAATCTTAGAATAATGAAAAATAAATATCAGAATTACGAAAAAGTAGAAAAAAAAAAAGGACCACAAAATCCATTTAGAATGAATGGGAATCCAAAGTCCCTTCATTTAGGACCACATATCCTTATTTCATGTTTCTAGGTTAAATATTACCGAAAATTAAAAAAGTACCACTGGAAGAACAAAAAAGTACCACAACGTCCCCTCTTATGGATTCTCATTAACTAAGGACCACATATCCCTAATTTCATGTTTTTAGGATCATAATTATAGAAAATTCAAAAAGTACCATTAGAAGAACGAAAAAGTACCACAAAGACCCCCTTGTGAATTCTTTACAACATCGGACCATGCGTATTTATTTTCATGTTTCTAGTTTAAATATTACAGAAAATGAAAAAAAGTACCAATAGAAGAAGAAAAAAGTACCACAAAGTCCATCCTCTTTAATTTTTACCCACAGAACCACGTATCTTTAAGTACCACAAATTCCACTCTTGTGAATTAATATCTACATTTTCTTAATTTCATGTTTCTATGTTTAATGTAATTGAAAATTCATTATTAAGTTTGAATAAAATGTAATTTCCCGCATTTACCCCTTTTTTGGTACTTTTTTTTCACCCATCGAAGTATCAAAAATTGTATTCCAATAAATTTCTAAATTGTAGTGGTATCCCATATTAAAATACTCATATGAATATTTCAATAAATATAAAAAAAGGTTTTATGAAAAAAGTACCAAAAATAGGTACGATTTCTATCCCTTAAACGTTTGAATTTCTAAAAAGTACCAAATTTGTATTTCTCATTTTTTGATAAGTTATGAATACGATATAAATTTTATCAGTATGTTGAATGGTTTCAAACATACATATGGTGCCAAAAAAGTACCAAAATACAGTTTTTAACCGTTTTCTCCCTAAAACGGCCAATTTTCAAAAAAGTACCAGACACTTGTCCAATTATTTTTTAAATGAATAACGATAACTATTCAACTTTTTTTGTATCTTTATTAGTTTGGGAGATATAAAGTTACCGATTTTACCCGTTTTTATCATTTTTTACCCCCAACTCATTCGAATTTCCAAAAATCCCGTCTTAGTGGATCTATATGGTGGCAGACCTACCTACGTTCCAAATTTCGTCTCTCTGGCTTCAGCCGTTTGGGCTGTGGGATGATGACTCAGTCAGTCAGTCAGTCACGTTACTCTTTTATATATATGTTAATATATGCAGATGCAAATTTTATAGAATTATGAATCACATTTTAAAGTTCCACAATAGGTTTAATATATGCTATGGGTCCCTGCGAATGTCAGACTTGACCGACTACGTTCTAATTGTTCTCTAAATTGTTATTTACCTTACTACATGATCATCTTGTGGGTTAAAGAATAGTTTAATCAAATTTGATCGCAATACAAAACCGGAAGCCAAAATGTATTTCTTCGCCAATATTTTGGTTCAAAAATTTACAGAGAAAATAATACGCTGTTAAGCTTTTTAAAAATATTTTACCCCAAATTTGGTACATAAAGAATGTCAATTTTATTTTGGACTGTTGAAGATTTTTTCGAAATAGACTTTAATAATTTTATTGCAAATGATTAATCCTCATTGAAAAAACATCATTGAAAAGACTTTGGCACAAAGATTGTTATGTTTCAGTAGGAAAATTCTTAAAAACTGTTCCGAAACAATGGTGAATCATAATTTTTCCCTATTTATTTATTTATTTATTTATTTATTTATTTATTTATATCATTTGGAATTTCAACAGACAGAAAGCCAAAAGGGAATTTCTAACCAACATATAAACAAAATTGTTAAGATTTAAATAATCGAAAACCTTGCCACCTTTAGTAGTGGATATTAAAAACATAATTGAGATATTTATGACGATATCAAACTTCATAAACTCATTACTTACTTGGTTTTTATTTTTCATTACAAAACCTATAACATTTTTAAATGTGTTACTTGGAAAATAAATTTGAAATTACTTCCATTTAGATCCCATGTTGCAAGACTTGCTCCAGCAACTCAAAAGGCAATTGTTTAGAAAATTAAAATATAAAATTCGCACAAAAGAAATGGTCAACAAAATTTAATTTCTCACCAGATTTTGTGGCTACAATAGAAATTATGTTCATTTTATGCACATTTAAAATGACAGACAACCATAAATACATTCAGACAGATAAACAGACACAAAAAAAAGTAATTACACACATTTTGAGGTAAAAATTATGACAATTGTAAAGAAAATCTCAAAAATAAAAAAGACACACAACATAATTAAAAATATAATGAATGAAAACAGAATCTATCTTTTGTTCATGTCTTAAGTCAATCCCTAAAGCGGATAATTAGAAAAATTAAAAAAAATGGTAAAAACAGAAAAAAGTAGCAAAAAGAAAAAGCAAATAATTAAAACATTTGAGAAACAAAAAGAACCATTCTCTATCAGATTTTTCGCTCATCTTTTTGTTTTGCGGAAAAGGCTTCAAGGACTTTTTTTGCTTTAAACAAATTGTCAACATTGGCTACATTTGTTTTTCTCTTTTTAAGATTCTTTTTAGTTGGAAAAATATAAGTTTTATTTTTTATGCTTTTAGTTCTTTTAACAAAATGTATCAAATATTTTTCTAGAAACAAGCGAAGGGCGTGGTTTACGATGTGATCAAATATGAAAATGTCCTTTGAAGAACATGAACAGAAATAATAATAAATATAAAACACGTAAAAACAAACAAGACGACAAGCATCAAAAGGAACAAGGATCATAACAACGTTGTTGCACTACAACGAGGAAAAACTTAAATACGGTCTCTGACAACAAAAACAGAATTTTACGAGATAAAAAGACAAAAAGAAAGAACATCCGTACTAAAATTGCAAAAAAAAAAAAACGGGGGGTTGTTTAAGGACTTAAACAACAACAAAATTGTAGATTATAAACAACAACTACATTACATAAATACAACAAGAAAATGAGCAAAAGAACAACAACAATAACAACAACATCGTCAATAATAAAAGCGCAACGCTAAAATCCACATTGTCATAATAATAAGTTGACGCTGATACTGATGATGATGACTTCGAGGATGGTGAAGATGATGAGGATGATGGAGAAATGAAATCAACAACATTAAGGCAAAACGAAATAAGGAAAAACTTTCTAAAATAAAAATTGTTGTCAACAAAATAAGAATTGGAGGAAAAATGATGAAAAAAAAAACTAAGATGATGTTTTGTAAGCTTATACTTATTATTTCCCAAAGAAGGAGGGTTTGAGATTATCTATGTTGGTGAAGGGTAAAACAATTTTCTAAAAACTTAAAAAGATGTGAAAATGATAATGCTGTTAGCCTTCGTCGTCTTCAGTGCAATGTATAAATTAATTCCTAATAATAATTTATAAAAAAGAAAGAAAGATATAATCAGTAAAGCCCGACCATATTAAACCCTACACCATTTTGTATATCGAAATTCGGGAGAGGTCTTATATTATACCTGTAGCCAATTGTAGATCGATACTTTTACTAAGTGTAAAATAAAATATATGAATATAGAACCTTGAATTTATATGAAGTTATGCACTTATGGGTGACTCCCGAAATTGGGCTTTATATGAAAGCTAAGGTAAATTACACTAGTCGACAAAAATTTTTTTTTGGTGCTCCTTCAAAAAAAAAAAATTTTTTTTTTGTGGACTAGATGGATTTCCGCATGCTATACTCGAATATGCTTTTAGTTTTTTACCATCAGCGTCCTAAATAAGCCGATTACTCGAGTATATTTCACTATAACCGCCACGCTATATGAGAGGGGGCGGTAATGTTAGCGGACCACGCCCATTTTTTGTTTTGAATATTACATTGGTCCTTGAACAATTTATACAAAATTTCGTTGACGTTTTGCTTATATGGAAGATAGGCGGACCACGCCCATTTTTGTTTCCAAGTTTATATCGACCTCCAAACTATCTGTACATAATTTCGTTGACGTACATGCTTTTTTTAAGAGATATCAGCAGAAAAGTATGAATTAAGGCAACTAGTATGTATTTATTATTTAGCCTATAACCTATTTTAATTAAACGATTTGTTAAAAAACCAAAAAAACCTTGTTTCTGATAAATTTTTGAGCCAATTTTCATCCCCCTTAGTTGTTCCGTTCGAGACCTATATTGCTTTCAACAGACAGACGGACATAGCTAAATCGCCTCCTTCGACATGTTACACACGGAATGTCAAAATCAATATACCTCCCATCTTTTTGATGGTGGGTATAAAAATTGTCAAAACTTGGTTAAGTTCAATAACCAGCTGTAAGTAATAAACAGCTTAATTCGGTCCATCATGTATATTTAACTGAGTACATGTCCAAATCAAGATTCAAATCGAACTACCACAAGCAAGTACACAGAGAAAACAGATTCATTGTGGCAACCGAATTTTTTGCCAATCGAATTTTGTCGGTTACATAAACTATCGCTGTTTCCTTTTGTAATTACCGAATATTTAATTTGGGAATATCAACTTATTGAGAGAAGTGATCACTTTTCGTAGTTATGATGACTGAAATTTCAGTGGCGGCAACCTCAACAAAGGTCTAAAAATTCAGTTCCGAAAACTGAATCATTCGATTAATGACAAAACTTCACAAATATTTTATTTTATTTTCATTTTATTTTCATTTTATTTTTTTTTTTTTAACACACATTTAAAAATAAAAAATCATATTCATACATACAAATATTTATCAAAACATAATTTTGTCTTTTATTCTGTGTCTGGTCAACCGTTAACCATTGGATTTCTAATTAGAGTTCCGAAATGTTCTTTGAAGGAATTTTGCTTCCCTTTTCATGCAATGTTTTTCACAAATTCTGTCCTGCTTTGAAATTTATGTGAGATTGTTGTTTCTAAAGAATCTGGATGCACAACTCGATCATTGTCTAAAGGACGTGAAAATAATCTTTATGAATATTTTATTTGTATGTATGTTTTTGCAGAATCTTACCATTTTTTTGTGTTGTTTTGAAGAATTTATAAATAAACTTTTCAATTTGTTTCCAATTATTTTTAAAATATTCTAAAAAAATGTGTTTGTAAAACGTCAAAACAAACTTAATATTAATTTTTTAAGTTCAACGATTTTCATTTGTCCTAACTGAATTAACTAATATTAAACACAAGTAAATGTTTTTAGTACAAAATATGATATTCCAATCATTATATTAATTGCTGTTAGCGTAATATACTTCACTATGCGCCATTGTAAGAATTTAGTTCGATTGCGCTGTCTGAAAAGTCAATTTGATTTTTTTAATAAGAGTAAATGGTTCTAATAACTAATTCATTAATTTCAATAACTTTCATTTAATAAAAATAATGATATTAAAGGCATAAGTATAGACAATCTCTAGAATTAATCACTTTTTAATAAGTTACATAGAATTATGGTGAATATTATACAATTTTAATTATCCTAACTGTTTTCCAAGCAATATTTTTTCTGTGTGTATGAATGAGTGGATCTTTCTGATATCGATATCAGAAAGATAAGGACCACCGATGATTTGAGAAGATGTTCCACTGTTTTTTCCTCTTTCTTATGACATCAACTTCAGTTATAGTCATTAAAAGGGAGCCTTAGTATTCTATCATGCACAGTGTGCTGGGATGTTGTTACGGCTCTCAAAGTAGGTAATGAAATTCTTCATAATGGGACCATATTTACTGCGAGGTAGAACATGTGGATTAATTTGTCCACATATGTTGAGATTTTATCGATAAGTAATACAGTATCTTTGATCTGCAAGGGAATGGCGGTGCAGCAACCATTTAGACTACCTCTTCATTTGGAGGGAGGGAGCGACATTTCCGAAAAGTTCGTCAGCAGCAAAGTTACCCGGGGCTATAGGCATTTGTATCTTTCACCAACTCGTTGAGAGATATCCAGCATTTATGTACCAGCTTGGATGTCGAATGTACACCCGAGAAAGATTTTTATCTATAGATCATTTACTGTTATTTTAACGGCCGAAATGTCTACTGAAGAACACTGTAGCGATCCGGTAATTTAAAAGAAATGTTTTCTCTGTAGACGGATATATAGAGACTCCAACTACCCTTACAAGACATTTAGATCTGTCAATATAAAACTTAAATTTAAAATTGTTGTTCAAAAAGTGTATGGATTTTATAGTCCATAATATCCTTAAAACTGTAGCATTTCTATAGCTACTATCGTTCCATGCGCCTGCGATTTTAATCCTAGTTGCGGACATAATCGAGTTTTGTCTGGTTGTAAAATCCATCAGTATCCAATTCATTAGAATATATAATGCCTTGGATGGTGTTGAACGGAGAGCTCTTATTATCAGCAGTGCCAAACTACGCAGAACTTTATCGAAACTTCCGCAGTAAGTGATTATTTCCATCGCCATCCATCACACCAATCACGATGTCAAAGATCCAATTTGAATTCCAATTTGGCAATACCTGCTAAGGCTAATGATCGACTGATATATGTTCAGCTCCTCCAATGCCATACTGATTACCTTTGGAGTCACATAGTTAAATGCATCTTTTACATCATAGAAGGCCACCAATGATAATTCCTTGTGACCGGGAATAGATTTTCCCAACGTGAATGCATATTAGGATGCTGATAGCAGGTTGGGATTAATAGTTCTACGAAGTTACAATTCAATTAAGCTTTCCAGTATCTACAAGAGGATGGACGATAGATGGGTCTGAAGTCTTTCGGTCATGTGCGGAAGGATAAAGACCATTGTAGATTTGGGATCTCAGGGATACACCCTCGCACAAAATAAAAGATACACCTTATGGAATAATATTAAAGTAACAACAACTTTGAAAAATTCTTCTGAAATACTTCGATTTTTTTATTAAACAATTAGAAGTGGCAATGCCACTTTAATGAAAAATATGGCAAGTATATGCATAAAAAAAAAGATTAATACATACGTTTTCGATTTCAAAACCAAAAATTGATACTCATAATAATAGTTACAGTTAATTTATTTGTATTTTTTTATATTAAGTTGAATTCTATTGTACTTCTCTAATTGTTTTTACATAACAGAATAAGGACAGTTGCATTTAGGTTAAAAAAATTACAAAGAAATAGCATTTTAACATAGAAAATAGGATGAAACCACTATTGTAAAAAGGGATTAAGAAAATGTCTACATTTTTTAAGAAATGCTTTATATAAAAATCAAACCATTGCAACTTATAATGATAATAGTAATTATGAAGTTGCCTTATTTTTACTTTTTTAATTGATTGAAATATATATGAACTCATTTTTAATTTTTTAATGAACGAAATCTCGTCTTTTTTTCTACCTTAAATAAAGCGAACTTAGGTATATCTATTATTTTGAGCAGGTGTGTAAATGAAATACATGCCGAATGAAAACAAAATGCTTAGTATTGAAAAAGGTGAACAAAATAATGGACTATTTTGGTGCATATAGAAAATGGTGTACGGTATCATATGGTCATTTTAATTTTCCAATATTTTTCTTCCAAATTCTTAAGAATATATATAGGCAATTATTAAAAATGTTTGATTTTAACCCTTCAAAAAAATATGATTTTTTTTTTCGATGGCACACGGATCAGTTAGAATCTGTTAGCGTTAATCATTTCATGTGAGGGGCGCGAAAGTTATAGCGGTTTAAAGTTGAACACATAAAAAATTTTTATTTTTTGACTTTATGGTCAAAATTGCACTTAATATCAAAATCTACTGAGTTATTCAAATAAAATGTATGATATTTTCAATGTTTGATGGTATTAGTGGAGCATACTTTAGGGTTTCCTAGTAAAATTTTAAAAATTTTCTTTTCAATAAAAATCGCGATTTTTAAAGATTTTGTGAAAAATTTGGATCGAATCTAAGTTATTTCCCCATATGTATATTGATTGAAAATATATTTTGTTAGAGTTTAATACATAGAAATGCTTTATAATATTGTGATCCTTTTTTAATACAAGTAAATATTTTTGGACCATAAAATGTTTATCTCTCAAAAATTTTTTATGCACCTCCGAATTTTTATCAAGTATAACAAACACCTACTAATTATGTCAATTATACTTAATTTCATGCTGTCTACACGATGTGCCTTAGCGAAATGTGTTTTGACAAAAGTGTCCCGTTTTCAATTATCAACTACATTTGACTTAAATTTATGATCCCAATCAATTATATTTATCGCCACTCTTATAGCCATGTATCTAATATTTGTTTAAATTTCAATTTTCTATATAAAAATACAAAAACAAAAAGTACAATTTTTGCATAATTATCAAAAAGTCCATAAAATTTTTGTATTAAATTTATTTTTAATGCTCCTCCGATTTTATTATGTAAAATGACAAAAACTAAGTTCACGCAGTAATCCAAGCAATTCCATATATATATTCAATATGCAAATGTGAATGTGCCTCGCGAAAAACTGACTTTTTCAAAAATGTTCGCTCTTGTTTTCCAAACTTTGAGACTATCTACTACGTTGACCATTCAATGAGATATAACGCAAAATACGCACAATTACAACATGTATCAGTCCCTATCCCAAATTTTGTATTTGGTTGAGGGGCGTACAGACCGCGCCCAAAAAACTGAAAAATTTAAAAAATCAAAAAATTTTGTCATCAAAACTTTACTACCCTGTATTTAGTTGTTGAAAGTCTGCACAACATCAAAGATGGCGCAGAATTTATCTGTAAAGTCTAATTAGTTTATTTATGATAGAATAAGATCAAAAAGTATAAACGCACGAACAAAAATTTTAGAAGAATGGTAAAAACTTAAGTAGTTTTTATAAGTTTTTCTATATTCTTCAAATTTGAACAATAATCATGGTTAGAAAAAGAAACCTATTGTGCTAAAATTGTGCACTCCATTAGTTTCAAGTCTTGTGAGTTCAGATTAGTCTCCTGCGCAAGATGATTTGAAAAGCAAACACACTTGAATTTCAAGTGTGTGTTTCATAGCCAACATGTGCAAAAACAACAATAAATACTGTTCGTACTGTTCGCTGCCCGAAGCAAAGCAAGTGTGTACTGTGTATGAGCGACTGCAAATCCGTGCGTTCAAATCATTTATCGTAAACAAGTGGTGCAAGTGGTGTGGCAAAAAAAAGCAAATCATACAAGATGTTGAGAAATGATTTAAAGATTTCAAGTGGGCTTAATGATTTGTTTGTTTTTTGTAATACGTAGTTGCTGTGTGTGGCAAAAAATCTTCATAATGTGTAAAAAGTGGTTGTTTATAAATATTCTTGCATACACACACATATATACAGTATGTCTATATTTTATTGTTGGTTCTTCTTTTCTAAATAAATGTAAAAGAGTGAATTCATAAAGTTATTAAAAAATACTCTTTATTAAGAGTTAAAAAAGTAAAAAAATTAAAGTTGACATTTGAAACTGTCAGTTACATATGTAAGTTAGAAAATTTTTATCTTTAGTATTTATTTATATTTTAAATAAAGTTAGTCTTATTATTAATTGTATGTTTATAAAAAATTGTAAAATTGTACTTATTTATATTATGATAGATTTTATTGCATTTAATTTATATTTACTAAGTAATCATTCTATTTTAAAACTAAAAGGAAATAATATAGAACAATGTCTTTTCATTTTTCAAATTCGTTTCCATATACGTTTACTCCTTAAGTATATATTTGTTTTAAGTAATAATATAAAAAAACCTTGTAAAAAACTTTAAATATTTAATAAAATCTGTTTACTAATAAAACTTAATGCATGTTTCTTTAAATTGTTATAACTAGTAACATTAATAATTTATTTGATCGTAAATAACAATAAGTTTATAAACAATACTTTTAAACGACTGGTTTACTTACGAAATTACTTTATACAGTCATGAACGCACACACACACATATAATTTTAATAAAAAAGAAAACACAATTTTTTTCCTTATTGAAGCAAGCAAGTGGTCAAAAGGCTTGTATTTTTTTATACAAGCCTTTGAGAGGCTTGTTTGGTCGCTATCATAGCACACTCATGATTTGTTCATAAAGTTGAAGCACACACGCAGTATTTGTATGGTTTTAAGTGCCTGCAGAACAGTATTTATTACTCCGCACACACACTGATAACAACACTTGAAAAATATCAAGTGGCTTGTACAGCCTTATAAGACACAGTTTGCAGGGCTCTAGTTCAGATCTGTAACCAATTTGTTTAAAATATCATTCCGATAAAACTTATTAAGGATTTAAGTCAGTTTCAGCCAGGTTAAAAAATTTTGATAATTGCCCATATAACAAAAATAATTTGTGTTTAATAAAAAAAAAGGATTTTTAACTTTATATTTATTTTTAAACGATCTAATTTTATTCACAACTATATTTTACAGCACATTAAATTACTCACAACTCCTTCTCATATCTAATATATTTTCCACTTATTTCTTTTCTTTTACAATAATATCACAAATACAACTGCATTAAAAATACACCTACAATAGCTGTTGCTGACTGAGCTTAAAGTTGACACAAGTTTTACAACTACGAATGTCCTCGTTTGTTGTTACACAAGTTTCTTTGCGATACAACACCGTACAAATACATTTGTATTTGTTGTTTGGTTATGTGTGTAGTTGTTTGTATTTATTACAAACTTTTTTTATGACTCGATTTTTCTTTATTTTCTATTTTCATGATATTTTTTTATAAAACGAAAAAAAAAAACACATAAAACAAAAATTAGATTGTCTCTTGTATGTATCTAGTAGATACATTTTTATTTTTATCCATGTTGTGTTATTTTCTGCTTATTCTGCACTTTTTTTCGAGCATAAAATTTATGAGTTTTGCGGCAAAATAAACATAAAATAATAAAAAACAGTACATATTTGTATGTTCATTTATATACTCTTAAATACCTATAAAACCATTGGAGTTATTTTTTTTTTATTATTATTATTTATTTTTGCATTTATTTTTTGCAATATGTGGCATTAAAGCATTTATTTACATATATGACTATATTTTGTTAGAGTGTGTATCAGAAAATCTTTATATAATCATCTAACCATATAATTTGTTGTATTTTTTCTGCAAATATTTATCTTTTATACTTTTTTTTTTTTTTTCGTTTACGGTTCGATGATTAAACATATTTAATTTGAATAAAATTGATTTTGTTTAGCACATTATAATGGTTTGTATGTTTAAACAAACAACACATGTTTAACGCATTTCTTTTTTTTTATTTTATTATTTAATTCTTTTGATTTTTAATTAGAAATGAAAATACACATAATAATAACTTAAACTTAGAACCAAGTTGATTAATTTGTATACAATTTTGTTAATTAATGTGCAAAAAATAAATATTTATTATTACATAAAAGTTACAATAAAGATAAATATTTTTAAATTAAAATTGTTAAACTTATTTTAAAATATTATCTACAAAATTAAAGTAAAATGTGTTTAAGTAAATACATACCTACATAGCAAATACATTAATTTATATTTCAATAACTCAAACATTGGGGGCTTTTTTTGCATAGTACATGCAGAAAAAAGATGTGTTATGTTTACTAAAATAGTCGGAAACAAATTATAGTTAATTTTAATTATATCGTGTTCATGGTAAGAATAAGTTTTATATTATATTTATGTTTTTCTATATTATGGTTACTTATATTTAATATCTTATTAAAATTGATTGAAATATATTAAATATTTAAAAAGTATTATTACTCCTATAAGTATAAAATATTATAAATGAAACTAATATGTTAAACTTTTACCAATATTGAGGTTGAAAAAATCATAATTTAACATATTTTGCTTTCAACAAATACTATTTTTTATCTATGGTTTACCTATATTTAGCTGCTTATGTTAAATGTTTTACTTTAATGAAAAATAATATTTGATTATAATATGATAAATTTTATCATGTTTTAATATTTTATTACAAATTTTTTAAACTATGTTAAGAATGTAATAAAACCGGATCATAATATGAAAGCAACCACTATGATATTTTTTTCGCTCCATGTAGAGATGTTTAACGAAATTATATTACAATAACACAATCACACTACCCATACAATTATTTTTATTATGTTTTTTTTTTTTTAAATTCTAATTAATTCAAATTGCATCAGAATTCTGTGAAACCAATTTTCCACTCCATCTATATATTTTAAAATTAAACTGTATTCTTTCTTATCATATTGAATTGATAATATAAAATAGGTCGGATAGGGGAGTGTAGCTCTTATACTTTTCCCATATCTAAGGTAGTAATATATGGTCAGGTATGGACCGATCTTCACGAAACTTGGCATATGTACAAAATTTCATTAAAATATACCTATTTTTAAGGTATTTATGAGTATTAAATCTCTATTCCAGGAGGACATTTGTGTGGGGGCCAGGTGAGAGTCTGCCAGTCGTTCAGCCAGATGAACGGACATCGTTAGATCGTTTTAAAAAGTGGTTGTGAGTTGATTGGTACACTTTAAGGTAAGGTGTTAGATAATCTTTACTATGCGCTACAAACATCAACCCAACCACCTATGGTGGTGTAGGGTTTAGGTATAAAATTAATGTTATACTTGATCGATATGAAAGCTCCTTTATTCATAGTGCTAATATTTAAATATTACTATTTTTTTTATTAATATTAACAATTTAGCCCTAAAATCGAAGTAACCACAAAATCCTTAAGGATTTTACATGAAACTAAAATATAAAGTAACAAGTTAATACATAACATTATTTTGTTTTTGCATAGTTTCTTAAACATGGTAGACATTGTTACAGTTTAATAAAAACAACTTATACAGATGTGAACGGCAACATATACATATGCATATAGATATACATATATGTATATAGAAAAAAATATATACAACAAAAAAACAGTGACAATTTTTGTTAGACTTAGAAACAAACAAACAAAACAAAAAAAGTTCTCAAAGTACATTAAAATTGTAGTTGTAGTTTTTTTTTTTTATTTTTTGCAGGAAATAACTGGAGAAAATAAAGAACAAAAAAATAAAACTACAAGACAACAGGCAACAGAAAATAAAAAAATATTGTTTGAATGCAAAAAAAAAACTATAAAGAAATACCTATGTATATATAACAAAACTAACTAAAACAATTTATATAATGTGTTTTGCAAAAAGTAGACTAACTAATGAAAAATAACATAAAATTACAGTGTGTAAAAAATATATCGTCATCGAAAATGCAAAACAACGTGACATACTTTTTATTATTTTACAGGAGGCACAAAAATGTTTCTAAAATCAAAACAAACAAGATTTTTGGGTTATTACTAGGGTAATCGACTCGGTTTTCCAACCTGTTCTTTCAATCAATGTACTATGGGTTTCTTAAAATGTTCATTTTTCGCATAGAATAGACAGGTTTTTTTAATACAACAGTTTTTAAAAATACCTTTTTATTAAAAAAAAAAAAAAAAAAAACATGTAATAAATAGTGATATTTGAATCGAAATTTATTAATATTTATTCACACAGAAAAAAATATTTCAAATTATTTTTTAATAAAATTATTAATTAACTTTACATTTGAAATTAATTATATTATTTATTAATATAATTAATTTTCTAATAGGTTTACAATTTAGTTTTTAAGTAAATTTCCAAAAATTTTCAGCCCATTGTATCTATTTTAAAAAAGTAGTAATAATAAAATCAATTATTCTATTTATTAATATTATCATATTGATGATTGGATCAAAATCAATTAAAATTAATTAATGTAAGCAATTTCGTAATTGAAGTCCATTCTTACTTTTTTCTGTGATACATATTCATAAAGTATGATTTCTTATGTTTTAAAAATATAGTTTACAGTTAAATCGAAATTAATTCTGTAAGATTAAATAAATTAATTTGCAATAATGATCCTAAATGAAATTTGTTTTATCTATTGTAAAACCTGTAATACTTTTTTGATCCAATATTTTCTTCATTTTTCAAAACTGTATTATAAAAGGTTTCATCTGCAAAACCGTTTCAGTAAAATTGATTCTGGCTTTTTTCCATATTAACCCATGGTTTCTGTTTATGCTAAGTAAAAGTTAATATCATTTTTAATGATTATTTTCTTACAATATTTATGCCCTACTTCCTTCTACCACATAATACCCTCATGCGTTTGTGCTGATATTTGTAATATCCAAAAATATTGGTCTAAGATCCACCTTAATTTGTACCAATTGGATCTGAGTCGATTTAACGAAGTCCGTCCGTCTGACCGCCTGTCCGTCCATGTAAACCTTGTAATTAAAATACAGGTCACAATTTTGAACATAAATTAATGAAATTTGGCACACAAGTTTATATTAGTTCAAGGAGCGTGTTAAATTTTACCTAGCCGCCATACAAATTCTGTAGCAAGATTTTTTGTACATTTAAGTTCCATTTAAGTTTAAATCTGTGTGCAGCGTTATCGTTGAGAATTTTTAAAAAGTGTCCAAAAAAGGGGATTTCAAAATAAAAAGTCACCATAAAAGGGAATTTAAAAAAAAGAGGCCAACTGCTTTAAAACCTAAAAAGCTCCTTAAATTTGTTTATTTGATAACAACAAAAACCAAAAAAATTTTGTATTTTAAGAAAAACTAAAAAATTCAGTTTCATTAATAACAAAATAATTTATAATTATTTTACAATTTTTTTATTGCAAAAATAAAGATTTATTCACAAAAATAGTTTTCTATTAATTAATTAAGCTTCTGCACTCTTGTACTATTTCTTCGCTCTTCTCCAGTCTTTCAAATCCTCGTCGGACAAATGTAAGACGGAACGCATGGATCCACAAGTATTGACTTAAGTCTATTGGACAAACTATTTTTTATTACTGATAATTTATTATAAAAACACGTTCCCCCGAGGGATTGCTATGAGAAATGTAAAAAATATAAATTAGGATAAAAGTATTCATCGAATATTTTATTTTTTTAATCAGTCTAAAAAGATTTGGCATATGTTGATATAAATAGCTGTTCATAAACTTTATTATTATTTTTAGTTACTAACAACTTCAGTTTATTTATAAATACTCCGCGGATTTTTATATCACTATACTGTGAACCAATCTCAAAACGATTAATTTATTTGTTGAAATTAATAGATAATGGGTCTATATTTCAAACAACATAGTTTCTCATCATTTAGTACGCAACCTTAAAAATTCGCCAATTAGTCGCCATTTAAAAAAGGGCCAAACGGTAACACTGTCTGTTTACAGTGTACGTGTGAAGCAACGTTGCGTAAGCAGCATTTGTAGTCTAACCTCGCGACCCCTACCCGAATTTTGATGCACACAATGGTGTAGGGTATTGTTGGGATTGACCGACTATATGTTTCTTTCTCTTACTTAATTGGTTAATAGTCACTTTCAAAAATAATTATGTTAAATAAATATTAACTTGAACATTATAGTTTTTTTTTTTTTTATAGAAATATTAACTTCTGCAAAAAAAAAAAAAAAACAGTTAACCGGGTTTTTTAAAATACTAAGCTCTTGAACTATTCGAACTAATCGAAAACCGGTTTCTTCAAAAAGTCGAATAATCGATCACCCTTGTTATTACATCCTTAAATATAGCCTGATATACATATGATGAATATTTTTATTAAATATCAACGCAAATTTTAGTACAAATTATAATTAAAAAGATTTGTGGTAACTTTTACTACAAAATTTTAAAATCAATTATATTTTAACCAATGTGATGTTAAGTTATTTTGACTTAATAAAATCATTGCCTTCACTAATGTTGTTATTTTTTGAGCTACTAGTCGAAGTAACGAAGAAACTTTATTTACACTGTCGGACAATATAAAGTGCGGTTTTTTACTCTTGCTATTTACTTCATAATTACTGTCTTCTAGGTCCATTTGGTGATCAGATATATGTCGTTTTATATTCTTTAATTTAATAAACAAAAGAAGTTTTTGAAATATGTGTATTTCGAGTTTGGGGCAAAAGTGTTGTGTTGGCCATAAATTTTGTGTGACAAAATAAATTTAATTTCTTTAATTGGCTTCCAATTTTCGAACTTTTTGATACAAAACGGAAGGCGTATGCTAAAAATGTGCTCAGTTTTAATTTTTTATTAATTAATTTATATTCAAATTATGAATACGTTTGAAAAATAAGGATGAATCCGGCCATATTATCGGAAAGTCTTCGACCGCAATCCAGAAAGATTTCTTGTCTGCAGATAAGGAAAGTGAAGTAAAATTAATGCATTTGTCTTTAAAGTGCAACATTTTAGAATTTGAGGATAAAATAATCATTTTGTTATACAAAATATCAATTTAAAATGAAATTTAGAAGAAATTAAGGAGCCAGAACCTATTCTAAGTAAAAGTCACATCTATGTTGTGCTAATATAATAAAGCGACTCGTAATAGAAAAATAATCGTTAAAGTCTCAGAACCATTATAAAATAAAGTTATTTTGATGAATAAACAAAAGTTTTATTAAAACTTTTAAAAAAACCGGGAAAATTTCGGAAAAGTCTGAAGTTTTAAATTTTTGTAATAGGAGCTCGTATAAACAACGTGTTCTTACCATTGGTATATTTGAAACCTATTTGTTTGAACTTTGTCTGGACAGTTTGGCTAGTAATAATTAAAATTACTTCCTCTTTTATTTGTCCGCTTAGAAAAATGAGTTTCTTTTTGGCGAGAATTGCGATATATGTAGCTACGATTTTACTTCGCTGTATTAGGGTTTCTGCCCCATTAATTTCTTCTAAATTTAATTTTAAAATGTTATTTTGTACAACAAAATAATTCTTTTGGTCTCAGATTCTAAGATGTTGTACTTTAAAGCAAATACATTCATTTTACTTATCTGGAGTCAAGAAATCATTCTGTATTATGGTCGAAGACTTTCCGATAATATGGCCGGATTCATCCTTATTTTTCAAACGTATTACACAGAAAAAGTCACCAATTAACAAATATATATGAAAATAATTCATTCAATTATAAACTTGTTTAAATTTGCACCTCTCACCAAAATGATTATATCAATTACTAAAAACTATAAAAAATACAAAACAGAAAAAAATTCCCAATTAATAAATTAATTAAATCAATCAATCAAGTAGATGATTGAATGAATTAAAAATGTGTATAGGAAACAAAATCGTACCAAAATTTATTTTTTATATTATTTTTTCCTGAACATATTTATTAAATTTTGATGCAAAATTAAACAACTGAGTTAATTGTAAAAAAGACGGTAATAATTTTTTCTGTGAATAATAATTTGAATATAATTTCATTTCAAGCATATGCCTTCCGTTTTGTATCAAAAAATTCGAAAATTGGAAGCAAAATTAAAAAAATTAAGTAAAGTGTCACTTTATTTTGTCGCACAAAATTCATGACCAACACAACACTTTTGCCCCAAACTCGAAACACACATATTTCAAAAACTTCTTTTGTTTATTAAATTAAAGAATATAAAACGACAAATATTTGAACACCAAATGGACCTAGAAGACAGTAATTATTTTGTCCGACAGTGTATTTCGGATATAATCTGGTGGAAATATTTTGTTTTTTAATATGCGTTCCCTTAACATTGTTAAAATTGGCTGTTAGTTTTATATTTAGTACTAAAAAACCAATTACAAAAATTTGAACATTTCCAAAAAAAAACTGTTCACGAAAGAGAAAATATTAAATGGAATAGAGAAGCTTTGAAAACATGAAGTCTAAATTCTGCAAAAGAAAACCCTATTTTCCGTAGTATATGAATTTGCAATAAGTTTGCAATATCACTCACTGTTCCGATATTTTTTTATTTTATTTATTTATTATTTTTTTTTTTTTTTTCACCAAGAAAAACAAATCTTTAGAACATTTAAAACAGTGAACAACATGCAATGGAATTTTTCCTATCAAATTCAAAAAAGAAAATAATTATGTATCATGATAAGGAACAAAAAATTTAGGGAGGAATCAACTTCACACCACTACTCACTCTTCTAACCAGAAATCCTTTTTATTTCCACCTTGTTAGGAAAAAACCAAACATAACAATGTTGAGTAGCTTAAAAAGGATATAAACCAAAAAATAAAAAAAAATAACTGAATTTGTTATAAAACATAGAAGAAAAAAATATGCAGCAACATTACATTATAGTTTTTCTATTTGTAACAAAACTATAATGCAAACCATCGACATTTGTTACATTCATGTTGGTAACAACAAGATTGTAATAAAATAATAAATTGTTTGTACAATTGAGAAAAAAAGCAACAAAAACTACAGGGAAAAATGAAGAAAAGCGTTTCAAAAAAAAAAAAAAAAAAAGGTACTACTAGTCGCTTGTATGTAGAAAATTACATACAACAAAATTAAAATTTTGTTGGTCTTATTGTGTTTGTTTTTCTGTTTTTCCAATTGTCCAAAAGCAGAAATAAAAACAAAAAAAGAGACAACCAATAAATTTGTTAAATACATGTAAGACAGAGTACGAACTATGGGGTTTTATTCAAAACAAATAAGTATCTTATAGATTTTTATTTATCTTTTTTTATTAAAGCAAACACAATACACACACACTAATACACCTATTTTAACTCATACATAAACATTTTAAATTTCCCCTCTTTTTTGTATCTTTTTTTCAATTTCATAGATACTTTTTCTAATTCTCTCTTTTGCTCTTATAACTTTTTATTTGCCTTCTCTTTTCTTTAAACGAATTGTATCAGTGTTTTTATTTATTTGTATATGTATTAGTGTATTTGAGCTGTGAGAGCTTAGGGTTCTCTTTAATTTGTAGTTGATTTCAATATTTAGTATCGTTGAGATACTTGCGCTGGCAACATTTCATGGATACTTGAATATTACAACAAAAACCCCGAAAAACATTTGAAAACTTTTAGTGATAATGAAATATTTAAAAAAAAAATTAAATTTATAATAAAAAGGATAATAATATTTCTAAATAATAGATAGAATTCTATAATATTTTAAGGTTTTTACGTTGTAAGAGTTTTCATATATTTTTTTTTTTTTGGCAATACCGTCGGTATGAAAGTGTTTTTTTAATTAACGGTTTATTTCAAAATATTTAGTTAACAAACTTAAATAAAATATTTCATTATTTTTTACAAGTGTTTTCATATACATATTTATTTTTGGCAATTGTGTTACCAAATTAAATTAAGTTTTTACAAAGAATTTGAAATTTAGTTCAAAAATATTATATATAAGTATTTGCTATAATTTCTGTTAATTCGTTTAATATTATTAAGTTCGTTTTTAATAAATCAATTTTAAAATTTATTTTAATTAAGTTTTAAAACATTACAAAATTCATTTAAATTTAAACACAATCTTAATTACTTTTCTTTTATAAATATTATAAAACTAATTGTGTTTTATATACCTTTATTACCTTGATAATAGTTCGTGTATAAGTTTGAAATTATTAAGAAATTTTACATTCAATTAAATTTACAGCAATGAAACGCAAATATCTGAATAAAATTATAATAAAATTAATAAGAAAAATTTGATGGCAAATTTCAAGAACTTATTTATTTGAAAAATTTATTAAATTCAGCTTGCTAAGAGAGTTAAGTTAAAAATAAAAAGTGAAAGAGAAATCTATTTTATTAATAGGTATTGTTGAAAAGACAGATGCAATGATTTCAATTCATGGTTGCCATTGAAGAATTGTTATTTTTTTATGATTCCCATTCACTGGGTTTAAAGTAGATTTTTAAAACTATTTTATTTAAAAGTTTTCAAAGATACTGACTACTTTTAAAATTTTTATTATGATTTTTTTTTTTTTTTTTTTTTTTTTTGTAATTTATTATTTTATTTTACTTTATTATTTTCAATAGAAAAGAACCTATTTAATATATTTTTATTTTTAATTTAATTTTAAATATCAGGAAGCAAAAATTTAAAATAATTAATAAAATAATCCCAAAATATATTGAACGAATAAATTAAGGTCCCTTGTACAATATGAAACTAATATTTGCATGATACAAACAAATATTAGAATAAACAAATCAGATCGCAAAGTATTTTTAATGTCTTAAACTTGTTAAGAAAAATTTTTTAGAAAGATTGATAATTGATATATAATCGGTGTTAAACTTATTGTGCCTTTTGTATATCAATATATTTTAGATGTGATATTAATTTAAATGAAATTTCTTTAATCCCTTTGGTTCAGCGATCTGTGGGGAAAATAAAACATTAACATAAGTTTATCATTGAAGCGGAAAAATAGACGGAGTTAATTATATCATTATAACAGTTCATAATCTTAACAAATATTATGTTTTTCACTTTTGTGACCTCAAATGGCTTAATTTATTAATTAAATTGGTTGGCGTTTTTTAAATATTTAAATAGTTGAATATTTTTATACCCACCATCAAAAAGATGGGGGGTATATTGATTTTGTCATTCCGTGTGTAACATGTCGAAGGAATCATGTAAGACCCCAAAAAGTATATATTTTCTGGGTCCTGGTTCGATTCTGAGTCGATCTAGCTATGTCCGTCCGTCTGTCCGTCTGTTGAAAGCAAGATAGAGCTCGAACAGGATAACGTAGGAGGACGAAACTTGGCACAAATATTTGTCTTATATAAGGTTTGTTTGGGATTGAAAATGGGCAAAATCAGTTGACAAACAAAATAGTTTTCTGCTGATATTTCTTCAACAAAAGCATGTACGTCAACGAAATTTTGTACGTATAGTTCGGGGATCAATATAAACTCGAAAACCAAAATGGGAGTGTGTAAAATGTAAACTCGGAAACAATAAATGGGCGTGGTCCGCCCACTTTACCGCCCCCTCCCATATAACGTAAAATTTGAAAAAGTTGATGGTGGGTATATAGATTCGGCCGGGCCGAATATAATTCGCGCTTGTTTATAATTGCACCATAATAGGTTTTAAATGAGAAATATAATAATATAATTCTTTATATTATATTAAGAGCTGTCAATTTTAATATTAAAAGAAACACAGAAAAAATATTTCAAATAATTTTTTAATAAAATTATTAATTAATTTTCTAATTGTTTTTCATTTTTTAATGAATCAACAGCTCTAAATATAATATAAATAAAAATAAAAAATTGTTCTATAAAAATATAGAAATAAAAAAAAATTAAGTAAATTTTCAACAATTTTCATTTCATTATATCTATTAAAAAAAAACAGTAATAATGAAGTGAACTATTCTAGTTATTAATCTTAACATTTTGATGATTAGAGCAAAATCAATTACAAATTTAATATAAGCAATTTCGTAATTGAATTCCATTTTCACTTTTTTCTGTGAACATCATGATTTATTTGTCTTATTACAAGAACAGCCAATTATCCGTTTCAGACAATTTTTGGCCATAATTGTATATTTTGTGATATTTATTTTAGAGCTATTTTAGCTGTTGTTTTTGCATATTTTCTACTTAAGAATATAAAACTAAAATGACAAAATAAATAATTATTTCAATTACACCAAAGACCATAACTTGACATGTTTTACTTTTATTTTACAGATACAAATTTAACATAAGTACATATTTTGCATCCATTAGAAAATTTAATAGTGGCAAATTAAAAATTATTCAAATTTTTTTTTTTTTTCAAATCCTATTTCATATTATAAAATGAAAGAATGTTAATTCATTGCTTTAAATACCTTCAAGTATAAATAGAAAAACCTTTTTAAAAATCAATTGATTTATAATATCAACACAAAATATTTGTGTGGAATCTAATGATAGTGGGTGGAACTATTGTAATTTCATTATTGGCCAACTGGGGTTTCTAATTACAAACGATTAAATAAAAATAAATAAAATAAAATTACTTACAATTAAGATGGAAGGAATACAAAGTATTTTAAGAATATAATAATCTTTAATTTTAAGAGCATATTTTCCGATTTTAAAAACAATATAGAAATAAATGAGAAACAAAAAAAAAGAAAAAATTTAATTTAACTGCAAATATTATACATTTTAATAGGCCCATTAGTTTGTAATTCTAAAAAAATTACACCACTTTAAGGTTAAATTGAGAAGATCCAAATTAATTTTGCAAAAATTATTTCATTTTGAGAATAGGGAAAATTTATATTAACGAAAAAGAAATTTGAAATTAAGAAATACAAAATAAAAAATATTTTGAATAAAAAGTTGACATTAAGAAATAAGAATTGATATTAGGAAAATGCTAATTGTAGTTCAAAAATCAGAATTAATATTAGGAAATTGTAATATGAAGTTAAGAAATGAAAAAAAAAAAAAAGGTTGGTAAAAGAAAATTTTATATTCAGAAATACAAACTAATGTTTAGAAATATCATATTTAAATTCAGAAAATTAATCTTAATTTTGAGAAAATAAAAACTGAAATCAGGAAAATAAATATTTATATTGAGAAAAATTTAATTTCTTATTGTTTATTAAATTCTTTATATTATTTTTTAATAGAAAGACAAAAGTAATAATAGCGAAAATTTACATATGTATGTATATAAGTACATATATGAAAGAAAACAACAAATGTAAAACTATGTACATATGTAGCAAAATTATTCGCCAACTGGCATATCTTCCAACTAATTTGCTCTTTGGTAAAATGTTGAGGAATATTAAACTGATCTGGCACAATTAGCGGATGTAAAAGTGGCTTTAGCTTTATCGATAATATTTCTTAATTTAAATTTATTATTTCTTAATATTAATTAGAATTTTTAATATTCAATTATTATTTTTGCATTATTATTACCCAGCAAAAACTTTGGTTGCCATGTAATGAGTTAAGAAGCTAATATAATGGCTTTACCCTACATACACATTGGCTGAATAACCCATTATTTTAACACGGTGATGACATTAGAGGCAACTACTTACCTCATGTCATTACTTAAATGTCATTAGAAGAACTAATTACTTTAAAGTCGTTCAGTAACTTATTGATTTTAAAGTATTACTGAAGTCATTATAAGTTAAAACAAAAGGAGTTAGTTGCGGTTTTTTTTTTTAATTTTATTAAAACTATTAAAAAGAAATCATACAATAAATAATGTTTGAAATAAATAGATATATGATTAATTCTTTAACTAAAATACATACATATCATTTCCTTCCAACAGTGGTCTTTCACATAATTTCGCTCCGTGCCACATGTGAGTTAAAGTCCAGACCGTGGTTGTACTTTGTTGCTCTCATGTAAACAAAATTATGGTAGACTGTTATTTGGGATGCTTTCATCTTAGAATCTGCTACAGAATCAATCTCCACACAGAAGCCACAAACTGAAAATTATTCAGAATTTAATTCTTTTTAAGTGTGATCTCAATGTAATGAATGAAATATTCTTACCTTTATGTAAAACAACTATAGAAAATATGTAAATCAGGGAAATTTTTCGCTATTAACTATTCTCCTCTCCGCTTAACAAATTTGTTTCTATTATAAAAAGAGAAATAATATTTTTATGATATTTTGAAATAATGTTTTGACACTTACCATAATTTAACAAGGATAATCAACAAATTATTAAGAATTGTAAAAATATTTTCATCTAATTTATTTGATTTATTTTTATTTGATTTATTTTTAAATGTCAAGAATTTTTATTTTGAAAATAGTGTCAAATATTTTTTTTTTTTTATTTTATTTTTAAAAATAGACAAATTTATTAAATATATCATATTTGTATAAGATTATTGAAATAAGATAATTATTTATCATCTTTCAGCTGGGATGAAAATACTTTATAAATTTTTAGTTAAAAAATTTAACAATAAGGAAAAATTTTAAATTTTAAAAACTATTTCAGATTAAAAATGTATTTAAACTTTATCTCATTACGTATTTGTTACTTCGTTAAATGTGTTAATTGGTAAACTGAATAAAAAGCCAATAAACAGTATATTTTCGAAAACACTAATCACAAATAAGTAATTACATGTCGGGTTATAAATAAGTAGTCGCTAAACTACTTCTATGTAATGTAAACAGTATGCTGTTGTCATTGTAAAGTAACTACATCCGTAACTACATGCCATTACCAAGTTTTTGCTGGGATAATTTAGATTTCTCAATTTCAATTGATTTTTTCTTAACATTAAATTGATTTTCTGGATTTCAATTTGATTTTTCTCAACACTATTAGTTTTGGTTTTCTCAATTTAAACTTGAAATGGTATACAAAAAAAAAAAAGAAAAAAATTTACCAGAAAAAGTAGGAAAACAAAAATAGTAAAATTTATTTAAATTTTGATCAATTTTATATTTATATTAAATAAAAATTTGAAATATCTAAAAATGCTACCATATGTTCCTTTGCAGAATTTCTTTTTTACATATTTTCTTATAGAATTTATTAAATCTAAGGATATGTATGATTAAAATTAGCGAAAAAAGAAAACAATGATTTTGTGATTTGTTTAATGTTTATGAATAGTTTATAAATGAATATTTTCACTTATTTTTCAATTAAAAATTGATTTGAATGAAGTAAATATAACCTGTTTTATTTGCAACAAATTTATCTTTCATTTTTTTCAGATACTAGACTTAATATTGCTTAATTGTTGATCGTATTAATGTATAATGTAAGATTAACTTGAAGACAATTTTAAATATAATTATTTGATATTTAATAAAATCAGACAAATGATTTTTAAAATATGCTTCAATATATGGTACAACCTCCTTACTTCGCAAAATGATTTATTGCGAAAACTAGAGTCAATTAGAGGCTTAGTACTTATTAATACCGTGTATCCTAATTAAATGAAAAACCCCGTGCCACAGTATGAATGTTTTCCTTAGTTATTTATGGTTGCACGAAATAAAACAATTTATAAAAATTATTATCTCTAAATTTGTTTCAGCCAATTTTAAACTTTGTATTTCTTAGTCTTTATGATATTCGAAAATTCCTAAGGGGTGGGACCGAGATTTTGGACATTTTTAATTTTCTCTAAACAAAAGTGTTCGTTAGAGTATTCCGATATTAGTTTCCTATGCATCGTTTGAGGGGTTTTTCCCGCAATTTTATATTTATGTTATCTACTAGTTTCAATCTCTAGAACTGCAATTTTTTATTTCTGTGACCTTGGTTTAGAATTTATAAAAACTGAAATGATTTTAACATTCCAGAATTAATTATTGAGAAAATTCTTGGACGTCAAAAGAAAGAATTTTTCATCCATTATACCTTACGTTATAACTTATTTAAATAAAATTATAAAAACTATACAAAATTTAAAAATTGTTTTCTACGAAATAGTAAAAAATTAACATTCTCACAATTGCATAGTAGAACTGCTTAGAAAAGTACATATTTTATGCCTTATTTTTAGGAAGTCATTAAAAATTATCCTGAAAAAGTGAAAATAAATTTTTCACAAAAAAAAAATAAATAAATTATTTCTTTACAAGTATTTGTATTATTTTAAACAATACTAAAAAAAAATACTTTTATTAAACAATTATTTAAGCATAGTAATACGAGAACTTCATAATATTAACAAAAATATAATATTCTAGCTAAGCTACTACAGATTAAAATTACTTTTGCTCTAAGTACTTATTTTTCAGAAATAAGAACTTCCTTTCAACATTATATTAAATTACAACTTTTTTTAGTTTCAGTTTTCTGAATTTATTTAATATTGATATTTACTTTAATAAATTTTTAATATTTTTTCAATGATTTTTCTCTATAATAATATTATTTTAATTATATTCACCATCAAAAAGATGGGGGTATATTGATTTTGTCATTCTGTGTGTATCATGTCGAAAGAGTCATTTAAGACCCCATAAAGTATACAGTTTCTGGGTCCTGGTTAGATTCTGAGTCGATCTAGCTATGTCCGTCCGTCTGCCTGTCTGTTGAAAGCAGGATAGGGCTCAAACGGGACAACTTAGGGGACTCAAATATTTTTAAAGTATATTTTGGAATTAAGGTACCAATGCGACTTTGTTGAAAGATCCAATAAGGACTGCGCACGAAAAAATCCGTGCATGCTCTTGGGCTTATAACTTTTGATGTGGTGAAAAATTAATAATTCTGTTAGCTGGTTTGCATTTGTCATTATGCTCACTTGCCATGTGCTAAGTTTCATGGTAATAGCAAAATTGATTTTTCTTAAAATGGAAGTTTAACAAAAAAACACCTAAACACAAAATTCAAATTTTTCATGAAATCTTGCATTGGTCATATAAAATAATTGCAAGGAAGGCTGTTGTGCCGCAAAATACAGTTTCTTGGGTCATAATATTATACAAAGAAATCATGATCACTGAATGGTAACCTGGTAATGGAAACAAATAGTATCTTCAGGCTGTAGGACTCAGGCAAAATAGAAAGCATTTTGAGAGAAAATCAATTCATCTCTGGAAGAAAAGTGTCACAAAAAATTAATTGCTTTAATTCTTTGTCAGAAAATTTTAAAGGAAGTCTAGCCTGAAGACTTATAAAGCAAAAAAAATCCTAATTGAAACGCAAGCAAGAATCTGGAGGTAAAAAAATAACACGAAAGTTCCTCAGAGGAATTTTTTCAGAAATTTTGTTTCTGTGTAGTAGACGATGAAACGTTCGTACAGGGTGACTTTTTTCAACTTCCTAACCAGGAATTCTATGTCGCAGATGCTAGAGGGATTACGGCATAAAAACTTCGTGTATCAAAGAAATCAAAATTCCTAAGAAAGTTTTAGATTTGGGAAGTGCACGAAGTGCTTCATTCCTAAAAAAATGGTTGCATTAACACAGAAATATACGTGAATAAGAGCCTTTAGAAAAGACTTCTTCTTCCTTTCCTAATAAAATTTAGTGTGTCCACTATTTTCTGGCATGTTTCCGCTTCTCCTCATTACAACAACAAAACAATGGCGTTGCAACAAAGAAATTGAATGAGTTTGCACCGAAAAAGGCTAATCCATCAAATTGTCCGAAACTCCGTGCAATTGAAAGATATTGGACTCTAGTAAAAAATAATTTAAAGGACATTAAAAGCTGAGTATAAAATGAAACGGAGTTTAAAAATAAGTAGACTTATTCGAACAAAAAAGTGACTGAAACACAATAAAACCTTTAATTAGAATAATACCGGAAAAAATCAGATATTTCCTTAAAAACCAACATGAACTAATTTATTATTTTATGTTTAGAACTTGAATTTAACAGTCATTAATAGAAATATCACTTTAAAAAAATTCGCCCACTGGTTTAGTTTCTATAAGCAGATTTGCATGCCAGATTTTTTCGTGCGCAGTCCTTATAATAGGTCAAGAAGCTGTCCATTTAATAATCCTTTTTAATATTATTAATAGTTAAATTTAAAAAAATACATTTCATATTTTCTTGGTAATAGAAGGAATGACAATAAGAATGTAATTTATGTAAATCACGAAATTTAGAATCATTGTTTATAGCATAGTAAATTTTCCGCAAAAAAAAGCTTATCTGCACTAACACAATTAATGAAATTGAATTTTGAAGATTTTTTAATAAAATACTGAACCATTTTCTTTTTTTTTTTTTAGTTTTTAAATAAACCAAACCGTACTCAATATAAACATTATTGTAAAACCGACAAAAGGTTTAATTAATGCAACACAATACTCTCAATGATATTAGGAATAAAAAAAATAATTAAAAGAGATAACACTCTGACAATAAGCACATCATAACCAAAAAAATTATTTTTTAATTCGTTCTTAAGGAAATTTAACAATCAAATTTAACCCTAGAATATTAACGTTATTTTGACCACTTTTTTTTTTTGCCCTTATATTTTTGCATTTATATATGTAAAAACACCTGATGAATGTTCCTCTGAAATTTGGTAGCATTATATCTTCGGATGCCCGAGTAATAAGGTTTTTAAAAAAAAATTGGTATACGTAAAATTTACGTACATTAGTATTGCAGGGTTAATTAAATTTAAAACAATTTAAAATAAGAACGCTAACGGAAATACGAAAACAAAAATTAGTAGCACAGAACTTAAGAGCCAATATTTAAGAAAAATGATTGGCAAACATTTAAGTAATCAAAATTTTAATTAAAAAAAAAATATATGTATTTAATTCTTGGAAAAAAAAAAGGAACAAAAATACTTAAACTTTACTCCCACTAGCAGAATATTTTCATTTGAAATATAAGAGTGTTTGTAATCAAAAATGAACTCTACAACATATAAAACACATGTATTGTGGATTTACGTGATGTTGTAAAAATTACAACAAAATTAAAAAAATAAAAACTCAAGTTTGAAAAGGAGGGCGCCAAAAAAAAAAGTTATTTTCAAGTAAAATCTACAATATATGTATGTACATATGTAAGTTGCAAACAATATAATGGGTGGGTAGTTAAGTGAGAGAAAAAAATAATAATAAAAATTATACAAGTAGTGGCGGAGTTGCCACTTAATATCAGTATAATTGGCAAAAGATGTCTGCAACATAATAAATACAAAAAAAGAAAAAAAAAAACTCGCAAGAGTTATTTGCACAAAAAAGAGCATAAAATTGATTTACCATCATAAAGTCTTACAAGTTAGAATGAAATGGCATGATTTGTCTTGTTTTCTTTTTATTTTATTTTGGATGGAGTCTGTGGTTAAAGAGGTTCCATTATTGTTGCAAAGAGAACAAAAAAATAAAATAAACCCAAAACCCCCCTTCTAAAAGTTTTTGCTTGTTGTTGGCAGACAAAAAAAAAAAAACAAACATCTTTTTATTGTAGATTTTGCAAAAAAAAGAAAAGAATGAACAAAAGCTTTTGTTTAAGTTTATTTTTCTTGTTTTCAACGAGTTGTTTTTATATTTGTAAGTATGTGTGTGTGTTTATTCTTTTTGCTGTTTTTCATCAATATACTCGTTTTACATTGATGTCGTTATACATGAGATACATTTGTATCTTTTGTATGCTGTTTGTTGGAGCTTAAGCATTTGCAGCTGTTGTTGCTACTTGATGGTGAGATGATGCCGATGATGATGATGAGGACTACGACGACGATGAGCTTGGAAAAGAAGATGATAATGATGTTGTTGTTGATGACGAGAATGATGCTGAGATAGATATTAAAGCTGCTGCTGACTGACTGCCTGCTGCTTACTGCCTCAATGCTTTTAATAACATGAGTGTGTTAACCAACTTAACGCCAACTTTAGTTCATTTTTTTCAACTTATTTTAATTCAGATTTATATGTACATACATATAAAGTTCATTTCTTATTTTTTTTGCACAGTTTTGTTTATTTTTGTATTGTTCAATTGTAGATTGTCTTATGCCTTTGAATTTGAGTTTATGTTGAAAGTTAAGGTTTATTTTGCCACTTTTTTTTTTTTTTTTGGTTCTCTACATGATTTTTTATTTGTGGTTAACTGCTACTTTTAAATGCTTTAAAAACATTGTCAAATTTAAGCTCTATAAACTTATTAGGTGGTTTCTTTGGTACTTTTTTGTGTTACTTAAAAAAGTAAAAAGATTTTATTTAATAAAACAAAAAAAAAATAATAATTTCTTAATTCTGAAAATCATTTGTTTTCCCCAAAAGATGGACTTTAAAAGGTATTAATGGAGTCCTTTGGAATCAATATTTTAGTTTTTTTAATAGCATTTTTCTTCCGTTTCAGACAATTTTAAGAATTTTATCGTAAATTTGTTGGGTTTAACATCATATCTTGATGTAAAATACTTATTTTATAGCATATTTAAGTAATTTAAATTACATATTTTATGCTTTAAAGCTTAATTTTATATATTTTACACTGAAGAGCATTTAGCAACAAAATTTTGCATTCAAGAGAATTTTTTACATAATTTAAAATTAGATAATTTTCTTTTTACTGTCAAATAAGTTTTCAAATTCTTCAGTTATTTTAATTTTATAAAATAATAGAAATTTTCTAACTCCCTTAAACCATGAATAATTTTATTCTGAAAAAATACAAATTTTTTTAAGCAAGTACTAATCAAAACTAAATATCATCTGCTATATTTTAAAATAATTTAAAATTTAATCAATAAAGTAAAAATTTTAAGAGAATATTTTTACATCTTAAGGGGATATTTTAAGATTTTAGAAGCTTTTTAAATAAACATAAAACTCTGTTTTTAGATATTATTTTATTAAGTATTCTTCTTTGTTTGCTCTGTTGATAAGTTTTTAAAGGTGCGCCTTTAATAAATAAATTAATTGCGCCTTTAATGAATAAATAAATAAATAAAAAAAAATATGAACATATGTTACTCATTTTAGTCTCCAAAATTATTATATTTTTCTACAGTTTCTTGCTAATAAAAGAAATCACAATAAGAAGGCTTTTTAATAAACCCTTACCATTGCAAAGTGTTTTATTGAACTTCTCCAGCAAAATAAAGTAAACTAAAGAATTTCAGCGCTATTTTCCTGCACCTAAAACTGATAAAAATCTGCGTAAAACAAGACATTATTTTGTTTGACTGAGGCAAAAAACGTAATGCTTTTTGGCCACACATACATTGAAGAATATACAATAAAATATATTGTGCCGAATTTTAAAAGACTAAACAAAAAAATTATCTGAGACCTTAGAAAAATGGATGATATTGGATGGACAGCGCTATTATCTCTAATATACTGAAACAGTTAGTAATACTAAGGATGACCATGATATTAAATCGACTATTGGTTTTTTAGAAAATATTCTTTTAGCAAATAAAAACATAGTTGAGGAATTCCTAAGTCTAAGTTTTGAAAGCCGACGCCACAAAACCCTCCGGAATAGGACTTGAGCTTTCACAATGAGGCCACTCTAGCATGAAAATTAAAAAAAGTTTTCCATTTGTGTTTTACATCCATATTGAGAAATATAGAATCCATACTTTATGATCTGAAAAAAAAAAAAATGGAACATCTTACTAATTCTTAATGCCTTGAAAAAAAAAAAAAAAAAACTTTTACAATAGTTTTAAAACATATTATCAAGCTTTCTGAAACTGTAAGCCATTTATTAACTCTTATTTCGAACCTATTCAGAACATACACCACATATTTTTCAATTAATACCGTTGTTTAATTTTGCATCAAAATTTAATAAACATTTTAAAATAAAACTAAAATAAGAATCAAATTTAAGTAAGATTTTATTTCTCATTTAAATTTTTAATTCTTCCAATCATCCACTTAAGTGATTTAATTAATTTTTTAATTGAAAATTTTTTTCTGTTTTTAATTTTTTACAATTTTTAGTAATTGATATTATCATTTCGGTGAGAGGTACAAATTTAAAAAAAGCTGTTACCCAGCAAAAAAAGTAACTGAAAAAGTCATGAATTTAACATCGTGCTGTCATTGGAAGGAAGTACTTAGTGGTGAAAAAGAGCTGCAGAAGTTCTTTTTTTCAAAAAAATTTAAAATATGCACTTTGTTCTACTTTTGAAATGGTGAAAATGTTCTTTTTTGGAAGCTCTTGATCGTTTTTTGTTGGGTAATTGAATAAATTATTTAATAAGATATTTGATGATTGATTTTATTTTTTGTTTTTTTCTTGTGTATGCGCCAAATTCAAAATTTTTATATAAAAAGGACGAAGATCGTAATAGACTAACCCTTAATGGAAAATTTGACTTATTTTCTTCTATGGAATTATCTCCATAAAGATTTCTATCAGAAAAGAATAATATATTAACAAGTTTTTAAATACATATCTTTTATATATGAAAATTAAATTTTGCATATTTTTGGGCTCAAAAATGTTAATGAAGTTTTTTATATGATTGATCAGTTTTTTTATTACCAAGCGAACATTTTTGAAGGAAATTGGTTGAAAAATTATTTTGAAAAATCAGGATCGTAAGCACTAATAAAAAATATCGACTACAACAAAATGTACCATTCAGTGTTAATAATGTGTCGTTGCAAATTAGCATCATTCGTATTCGATTTTGTTTGTTAAAAAGTCATAAATGAACGGTGTTGAAAATATGACCTTAACCGTTTTCGTGTAGTGGTTAAGTTGCCTTAAATAAAGTACACGCAAAGAAAAAACATGATTTCGAAATGCTCGCGGAAATCAAGTGATGTTCCTAAGTAGTTTATATGGCTAACACAATCAAATTATTGTGTTTTAGACTAAGCTGAATCGATTATTTTTTGTTCTGATCATTTTAACATATGATGCTTTGTAATAATATAAAGTCGGTGTACTAAAAGAATAATATGTTTCCTAGTAACATATTATTTCAATGAAATATTTGTATGTAATATTTTAATGCGAGGGGTGACAATAATATGCTCGTCTTTATTGTTGTCTCTCTTTCGAAATAATTTACTCATTCAGTAATGAAATCTTAAATGTGACGGACGCAAAGTGAAGAAAAACGTTTAAAAAAGTTCACAAAATTTTTATTAAAAAACTTTATTATTATTTTTTAATAACGAGTGCTGACGGAGCAAATCAACAATGGCCAAATTTCAAATTGGAAATATTTTTCGGTAAGTACAATAAATATCAATAATTCAGTGCGGTCAAATATAAAAATAATAATAAAAAAATGTATTTCTACAATTTTCTTTTAGGTGTGTGAATGTGAAGATGAATTTTCTTGAACGAAATCGTCCAGTGAAGGCTGTCGTATTTGTTTTTTAATTATTTTCTATTCACAAAATTTAAATTAAAAAATAATAATAATAAATAAAAATACATTTTAACCGTATGCATAGTATTATGATTGGGGGTATTATAATATTTAATATAGGGATCATGTTATATTTATGCAGTATGGTTGTGAGGACTATCACATATAAATGTTATGATTATGAGGTCCATATTATATTAATATTGGATAGGACAATATTATGTTCACAAAAGGGTATAATAACTGATATGATTGAGGGAATCATAAACCTAAACATTAATGATAGTTACCGATTATGGTTTGACCAACCATGTTTTTTCTTTGGGTGTAGTAAAGTAGCCATTGTGTTTTAAGTTTAACAGTTATAGCAGTTTATTTGTGTAGTATAACGTATGTATTTTAAAAGTATTAGAAATTTAAAAGCAAATTGTACTAACGTATTATAATTGCAAGTAAAGGAACCTACGGGGTATATAAAAGAAATCAACGAACGTTTTTGAAAGGCAAAAACATAATATAAAATAAACTAAAATTAACTCTTAAGTCACAATCTAAAATCTCTATTCCAGTAGCAGCGTTATACTGTTGGATTATCAATGCTGTGTTTATTATGAAGTCATGATTTTAATATTCGTATAGAATTTTAACTTTGGTATCTCTCTTTAAGGGAAACAAATCGCAAAGAGCTCAAGAACTTAATTTCGTTGCCAATAGCAGTTGAGTAAGATAATCCACTTTTAATGAAAGCGCAAAGATTTAGGCCGCTTTTAATACATATAGAAAGCGGATCGAAATAATCTGCACAGTTTTTATCTCCGGAATTAATATCGGTGGTAATTGACTACAAGCCTTGACAGAAGCTGCAACAATGTGAAGGAATTAGACGTGATTGACATTTTTTCTGCCGCAAAATATATTCTGAGCTATTTATACTTTAAACCATCATATGTGTTTGAAATATTATTCTTTTGTGCTGATATTCGTAACGCGAAGAAAGTAGTACCCAACACCTACCTTATCAATCAACTCGGAATCACTTTTTAAGTCGATCTAATGATGTCAGCTTGTCTGTCCGTCCGTCTGGTTGGACGGCTTGCTGTCCATGTAAACATTGTGCACAAAGTACAGGTCGCAATTTGCATGTGCGATTTTTATGAATTAAGGACGGTTCATTAATAATCGGTTCATTATTTCGATAAGCCCCCATAGAAATGTCCTACAGAAATAGGGATTTAACGATCACAAATGTCTTAGAATATTTTAATGAAATTCGGCCCGAATAAGCATACATTTATGAGACGAATTTCATGCAGACCAGTTTATAATTAACCATACTTCTCATATAAAGTCCTCTTCGGAAAATCACTTTATCGTGCTTAAATCCTAAACTAAAGTTGCTATCAAGTTAATATATGATATATACCCAACAAACCAAATGATATCGTAATGATATCATAACGACATAATTTTGGTGGTAAAGAAACTCGAGAATGATATTATTTATAATTCTAAAATGATATAGGTTGCTTTCTAAAAGGTACACTCGAAAACGATATCATAATTTTTGAAAATAATTATATTAGTAATGATATTGTTAAATTTAAGCAGCGCGATAAGCAATAGCTTCCATATAAGTCCCACTTCCGGGAATCACATTAAAATGCATAAATAACATAACATAATGCATACGTATGTTTCATAGAAATATACCCTATGCTTAATAAAAGCATCGGTACACAATTGGCCATGAATTTGGATGCCTATTTACAATGGTGTATAGTTTCTTTCATACTAGTTTTCCTTTAGTACCTTAAATATCTTATAACGTTGCAACTAAAAGATCAATAAAACACAACTTATGATCAATAATTTACATTTACTTGGACTAGGGAACTTTTAGAGCATAATTTCTTTCTATATTTTTACGTATCGCTTAGTCTACTTACTCTTACAATTTTGCTTTTATTCTTCCTATTTCTACTAAATTGTTTTGCTTTTCCCCAAAACTTCGTTTATGCTTTCAATTGCTTAGTATTATATGAACATAGTAATATGATTGTTTTTGTTGTTTACTATTGCTGACATGAATTTTAATCTAATAGATACAAATGAAAAGGTGTTTCTAAAATGTAGCTAAGAAACAAAAAACACATATAAAAAGTAAGAGAGTGTAAGTATAAAACATACCTTAGAATAAATTTGATTTTCTGTTTAGGTGGGATTATTTTTTCAAAGTTTCCTTTATAGCTGCTTTGTTTTTTTTTTTTTATAAAGTTTTTTTGTTATGTAAGTGTGGTTTTATTAACACTCACTCACCCACACATACAGCTACATACAAAATACACTGACAACATGTGTCTGCTGGCGCTGTTCACTTAAAAAAAAAATATATTTCTAAGGGTTGTTTGTGTATCTGAGATTTTTGCATGTTATCCTGCTGCTCCCTGAATTTAGTATTTAGTGTTATACTTTTTTATATTTTTGGGAAGTTTTACCTATACCCCCTGTCTCTATATTTTTTGGCATTATAAAGCGTTGTTTTTTGTTTTATGTGTATTTTTTTTTTACATGTGTCATGTATTTGTCGTAGCTTGTATTAAAGTGTGTAAAACTTATTTTTTTTCTGCCGTTTTTTTTTTTTTTTCTTGTTATTATATTTTACACAAATACACGAAAATACTTACACAGACCTAGTTACAGATATAGATATAAATTTTTATTGCTCCCTACCGCCCTATTGCTGTCAAGTTTTTGTTTTTTATTTTTTTGTATGTATGTATGTATGTATGTATGTATGTATGTATGTATGTATGTATGTATGTATGTATGTATTTTGTTTTTCACATTTGTATTTGTCAGACATCCTTCTCATGTATTTGAATCCCTAAAGTAAGAGATAGATGACTGATAGTAGAGCAGAGCATTTGTTGAGGAGCTACATATATATTTATGGTGGGTGTTTATTTATTTATATATCTTTTTACATTTGAAATTGTTGTTGTTGTTTTATATACATATGTATTTGAATTTCGTGGTTTTGGTATATTTTTCATGGTTTTGATTTTTTATTTTTAAAAGTTTTTCATGTATATGTTCTCTATTTCAATTAATTTTTTTATTAGGACTTTTTTTCACAATACACATACACCCGGTAACAATAAATTAGAGACAATTGGAAAAAATATATATATACATGTATATATGACATATTTTTTATTGTTTTTATTTTTATAGTATGAGGTAATTGTAAGTTGTTGAACATTATCAATTAAGATTTGTTATGCATTTGCTGCTTTGTTTTGTATATAAATATATGTATGTATGTATGTATGTGTAAGCATTTTCATGGCAATTTCAATTAATATACTCTTGTTATGGCTTTAATTTAAATAATTCATATGCAATTTTGTTGTATTTATTATGTATTTCTTAGTGATCGAAATTGTTAAAAATAATCACTTTATTCCCCGAAGTAATTACTCTCTGTTCCATGGAACTAAAATCTGTTAGATACATTCTTTAGTCTTTAAAAATGATTAATAATTATCTGAAATCTGCTTGTCAAATCAGTCCTCTATTACCAATCAAGATTTTCACCCAATATTGAAGTTTTTAATAAAAGAATAAATTAAATTATTTAAAAAATTAGTACAATAGTTTCGGAGTTATTCTAAAATAAGTGTCCGAAGAAAACTTTTTTATGCAAAAATTTTAGATTTTTTTGTTACTAAAAATTCTTTTGATAAACGAATATCAAAAATGTTTCAGTTTATCATCTTTGTCTTAAAGCTGGCAAAACTGTGAGTAAATAAAGCAACGTAGCATAAAAATTGATGCAAAAATCTTGATTGCATTCACAGTTAAGTTAGGATACCCATGCATACCTACAGTTAAGTGGAAATGTTTCTCAATACCATATTAGAACTAATATTAAATTGCAACACCTTAAGAAAATTTTCCGTTTTTTCTTTAAATTTACTAATTATCCCCCATACAAAAAAAATCTATTTAGTGCCTTGCAAGACCATAAGCGTATTCTGCCCATTTTAGAGGTGGTAACAAAATATTATACAAGAGATAATATATTTTAAAATTTCCTAAATATTGATGTATAACAAGTTTATATTGCCTGTTTTTTTGTAAGCAATTAAAGGATTCAAACTTAATAATTGCATGTTATTTGGTTAATTTGCTTATTTTTTCTATGATTGATAATGCCGTTCCTGATAATGCAGTATCAAGAAATATTGTAATAAAGATTAAGATCCTTTATTTTTGAGCATAGTGCTTAACTCATATCCTTTTGTTATAGCCATCAGGCTGAAATGTAATACATTTTATATATCGTTGTTATGAAAATTTTGTCTTCTTATCAAATATATATAAAAAATTTCATAATACGAAAATTTGTTGAAGACTTTTTTCAAAAAATGCCGAGAAAGGACTGATTTTTGATTTTGTACATATTATTCATTTTTAATTTTGCAATAAAATTTTTGTTAGTAGATATTTTTAAATGAAATTTTACACCTGAGTAGATTTTTTGATGCTGAATTTGGCCCTTTAGTCAGTTTTTTCATTTTCGCAATACAAATACCGCAAATCTCTAAAAACTTTCAAAAATTTCCAAAAATGGGATTTTTTATATTTTTTTCTATATCTTCCCAACCGATATTGGGGAGCAAAAATTTCTATTACCGCCAAATTAAAAACACATCAAACTTTGTAAAAAATATAATTATTTTTTTATTTCAATGGGTCAAATTTGATAGACCCTAATTCCCGCAGTATTAAAGTTTTTAATATTTTTTTCCTTCACACAATTCTGTATAAAGTAATCTTTCAGAAAAGTATAAATACTATATATGTTATTTAAGAAATTTTTTTTATAACTCAAAAAGTACGTAACTACCTTTTCCGCAAAAAAAAATAAAACGGCGAAAAATCAACTTTTTTTTAAAATTCAAATTCAAATGTATATAACTTTTGACTCCGTAAAGATTTTGTCAAAAATTTATCTACACAATTTTTGTATTTGTTGTTAATAAAATAAAAGATATGTCAAAAAAATCGAGTGAAGCTTGGACACGCAATAGCGAAAAAACTTTACCAAGATAGGTCCAAAACTAAAAAATTTAATCTTTGAATCCAAATATCTCTTAAACTAAAAGAGAGATGTTTTTTGTAAATCTCGACTAGTAGAATCTACTCTTTTCAATCGGCTTTGATATAACGAATCTGGATCGTTTTAAATGTTTTGAACACAAGAGGTGTCCAACTTTAGGACCCTCTGGACCCGCCCCCGTTACGCTTATAACGCCCAAACTCAAAACTTAAACTCGCCTACACCTCTACTAACACTGTCTGAAATTTCATTGAAATCGGACCAGCGGTTTGGAAATTCCAGATTTATTTCCATTTTATTCTTGAAACGGGACATTGTGGCATTGGTCGAAAGTGATGACTTTTAGAAAAAAAAAAAAAAAATTATGTTCGATCGATTATTAAAAAAAAAAAAAAAAGTCAAGCGAGTTCTTTTAAATTCATTGATGCTGTTTATTTACAAATTATATTTAGATCGATTTGGCACTAAACTGCTTCGGACAAAAACGAATGCAAGAGTGCAGATAATTTTAAAAAAATAATTTAAAATTACGCAAAAGAAAAGAAAATATTACAAGCATTATATTTTTACTATTATTTCTTATGTATTGTGTAAAATAAATACACCCAGAGAAATATCAATCACATACGTGTTGAAAACGATACCATTCTGTGTCAATAGTGAATCTACACCGTATGTGTTTTAATTAAACACTGCGTGTTCAATTCTTATTGAAAATCGATACCTAATTGGCACCAAGTTGAAACCATTTCGGTATCAAATTGTTAAATTACATATGTTTTCAATGAAATTTGTTAACGAATGGTATTAAAAAGCTGTTACCGTAAATTACCAATGTGAGCACAACCGTTGTTGATTTTGAATCGAATTTTTTCCCTTAGTGTATCTATCTTTCATTCTTAAAATAAATCATTTGAACATTTTTAATAAATTACTTTTGGCATTTTTTCAAAAATATTATTTTAAAAAAAAAGTAATAATAATATTGTCTCTTTCGAGATAGTTTTGCTTTCTTGCACCTTATTAAAAATTCTAAAATGGATGACGAAACAGTCTTCCAGACATCATAAAATCAAACCAGATAGTGATTCTAAATGAATTACTATATTTAAATATTTAATTACTTAGATGATATTAATTTAAAAAATTATATGTTTATTTAATCCAAGCAATGAAAAGAGAAAAAAACTTACATTTTATTGTAATGTCAGCCCCTTCCACATTACACCAGGTGCTTTCTCTTAGTTTAATGACACTAATTCTAATACCAATTTAACATATTACAAGTATGTAGCATTATTCCATACTACCCCACATACAAACACATGTCTCGGCAGGGTAAGAATACTAACATGTATTTAACAAATGTTAAGACCAAAATAACACGACATAAATAATCTCTCGTAGTTTACAACAAAGACTCGTATTACAACGATACTATGGTTAAATACTAAAAATACTAAAGGCAATAAGAAAATAATAAAACACAGAAAATATCTATTAGTTTTAAAAGGATTAAAAAGTAGCAATGAATAACAAAAATATAAAAAAAAATAAAAACATGATTAAAGCATGTCAAAACAACAGCTACAAATAATATTAAACTAAAAAGTATCTAACACTAATAAGAATGCAAGTATTAGTTGGTATTAAGATGCAGTTTACAAAATACAAAAATTACAATAACAAGCTAAAAGTAAAAGAGAGAATGAAAGGAGAAATAGTTTAAGAAGAAAAGCAAAATAAAGGCGGGTGTTAAATATTAATAATGAGTAATTTTTATGAAAAGGAAAAAATAAAAATTAACAAGAAATTTTTAACGCGTGCTATTTTCTACTCATAGCTCAACTCAGTTTTAAAAACTAAGTATCTAACAGATACATTTCATTATTAATTAGCTAGAAATGTACAACAAATGAACAAAATACTCGAACGAGTACAAACAGCATACAGACAAGCTGCAACAAATATCTAAAATGTTCCCATAAAGATTTTTATAATAATTATTTTCTATATGTATAATAGCAGCAACAACAGCATTTACAGATACAAAACAAACTAATACTAATGAAATATTGGAAACCATTTCAGTAAGTACTTTTAGTTTGTTGTTGTAGAAAATTATGTATTTACATACATACATACATGCGAATAAGTACATTTCATTTATTAATCTTATTGAACTCGTGCTTATTTTGTAGCTACAACATTTACAATTACAATCAAACCAAAACTTAACGAACACATACTCTCACAAATAAAACAAAAAAATTGTTTAACAAAAGATTTTGTTACATACTTAAATACATTTAAAGAATAAATACATACAGTATCTTGTAGATATGTCAGTACACTGAGTATGTAATAACAACTGCCACCGCCTCTGTATATTGTATATAGTAAGTATATGATTGTATGTATGTTTATAAGACTCTGTTCATATTTGTGGGTTATGTTCGCTTTCATGTTGATTTTGTTGCTTTCATATATAACTAAAGTAACTACTTGTTGTTCTTCTTGTTTTAACATTTTTTTTTTTTTTTTGTATTGTTTTTCTTATTGTTTTTAAACTTTTAATGTGAGACAAGCTTTACAATCATCACCAACAGGCTGTAAAGAATTCAGCCGTCATTGCTGTCGTCGCCACCATCATCATCCTCACCAGCTATCATCATTATTATTATCAGAAGCAGCAACAACAATAACAACAACCACCCAACAGTGTCATGGTAGTTGTAGTTTTACTCGTAGTAATCATCATACTCGTCATGATCATCTTTTGTACTCGTCGTACATATGAGAACATATATTTCAGTTGTTGCAACAGTATGAGTTGTAACAGGCAGCAATTTTGTTTTGTATTAAAAAAAAAAAAATCACACAAGTCTTGTTATAAAAATATTGCCGTGTGGTCGATTGGTCGGTCCACCCCTTTTTCTCAATCTTATTTAACGTATAATTTTTATTTATGTACTCTACTGGTAACTTGTTTGTTTAAATTTATTTTTATTTTTTTTTTTTTCATGTTTTTTTTTTTTAATAAATATACACATGTATGTGTGGAATATGTTGTATTGAATAAAGCTAATTAACCCATTAACATCTGTTATATGAAAAAAGGGGGGTGATAATAAATTAATTTCCTACTAATGATAACGATATTCAAATGTGTTAAGAACTATTTTCAAGAGTTCAACAAATATCTCTCAGAAAAATCACTCGGGAATAAGGAGTGCGTTTGAAAAAATCTTAACATATATAATATTCAATTACTTGGAAATGGTTGATCTTAGAGTTTTCATTCTTTTTTTATTTAATTGATAATTTATTACAGATTACAGAAAACTATAACTTTTATAGTTCTAATCACTACTAATGAACTTGTGGACCATTTTTGGTAACCCTTGCGTTAGAGATTTGATAGTTGCTTCAGTCACTTATTTGAAACAGTGTGCACATCTTCTATTAAAATCTTCGGTATTTTGGGACCACTTTTTTGTGCTTTTCAATTCACTTTCAAAAGAGCTCAATACCTCTCAGCTATGGACAATTTTGAAATTTGACCTCTCCTGGTACAAAAACTATGTTATTGTTTTGGTACCACTCCAAAGTTTTCTTACCATACTGACATGATACCAAATAGGTCCAAAAATATGTGGACACGTTGTGCTCTCTTATGAAAGGAAGAAATCTTTTTTGCAAATATTCCTTGATGCATATTTTGGTATTTATAGTTCCGAATGTATAAAATGAATTTCCCGTTACGCCGCAACTGCAAAGAGCTTGTTATACCAGGAATTTTGTAAAAAAATTTTCTGCTTTTTGTTCCTAAACTTGTCTTTAACATTGCCTCGAGCATTAACAATAAAAAGTTTTGACACATAAGCTGCAAAAATTCTGCAAGCACATACGTTTCTTCGTCAATTATACAACATGAGTATTTTTGTATGAAATTTGTTTTTAATTTCCGTGTCCTATTCTTGACTTCTAAATTTTTTGCAGCATTCCTGTTTGGAACTTTTTGGACTTTATATGTTATCAACTCTGTACTAACTTTAAATTTTCGCACCAAATAGTCGAAGCACTGAAATAACTGAGCTGCTTTTCTACCAGAAGTGTTTGGAGTTCCTTTCACTATTCTTTCAATTTTCTGGCCTTCCCAACACCAATGTGGTCCTTTTTTCTCTCCGAACCTGGTTTCATATCAATGGCCAAATTCTCCTGATACTGTTTAATAACATTATAAACAGTTTGACGCAGAAATTTAATTCTGTGGAAATATTTGGATTTTTTGAAATTTTTTAATAATTTATAGCACGGAAATCTTTTTCGTCATTCATTTTGATGAAAATCACGACAAATCAACATGGTTGTTATTAAAAATAATAACTGAAGTATTTTTCCATGATAACTAGATCAAAAAAAAGTTTAATATTGATTCCGAAAAAAGTTATAAGGCAAAACTTGTGTTAAGATTTTTTCGATCGCACTCCTTAACATAGCGGTTGGCCTTTTTAAGGACTTCATAAATCTGTTTGAAAAATAATGTGTTACGCTCATGGAAATACTGTTTTGTGCAGGTTCCTTGAATTAATTCTTTAAACCCAAAAAGTACAAAACAAAAAATTAAATATTTTTGTTAAAATACAAATTAAAAAAAATTATTTGATAACTTTTTGAGTTTTAAACATAATTAAAAAAATATCACCAATCACCAAAATAATTCATTCAATTAAAATTTTTGTTCAATTTACAACTCTAACCAAAACGAGAAAAAAAGATATAGTTGGTCAAGGCCGACCATATGATACCCTTGTGTATATCAAAATTCAGGGAGGGGTCTTTAATTAGACTTGAGTTCAATTGTGGACCGATGCTTATAATTATTGTAAAATAAAACATATGAATACAGAATAAAACGTCGATACTTACATTTATATGAATTTATTCACTTTAGGGTGATTCCCGAAAGAAGACCTTATATGGGAGCTATGGTAAAACATGGACCTATCTTGGAAATATTTAGCACTAACATTTATATTTATATAAAAGTTTTTTTAGTCGAATATTAACTTAATACTAAAATTTTAGTGGGATTTATGCTCGTTAAAGTTATTTTCTGCAAATGGGTTTATATGGGAGCAATTATATACTGATCTTCTGGAAATTCGGCACATAGATTAAGACTTACATAAAACTTATATGTGCCAAGTTTCATTAAAATATTTAAGGAATTAATGATCGTTAAACCCTTTTCCGGGAGGACATTTGTATTTTGGCTAGGTGAAGTGTTTCATTAAATTTTGTTCAAAATTGGGACCTATAGTTTACTTACAAGGTATATTCTGGACTGTGAGAGACCTGTGTGCCAAATTTCATTAAATTTTGTTCACAATTGCGACCTGTAGTTTAATTACAAGGTTTACATGGACGGACAGACGGACAGACATCGTTAAATCGACTCAGAAAGTTATTCTATGCCAATTGATATAAATTAAGGTGGGTTTATACCAATATTTTTTGGGTATTACAAACATCATTATAAACGCATAATACCCTCCCCACCTATGGTGGTGTAGAGTATAATTTCTATATCAATTATTAATAACAGCATAGGAAAGATAGGAAAAAAGATAAGAATTAAATTATTTAAAACAGTAGCGTGATTCTGCAATACACCTTTTATAATACACAGTGAATACAAAGCGCTTTTTTAATAATTTTGTAACTTGTGAACCGTTGGAGAAATCATTTTTTAATGCTTTTAAAATAAATCTTAAAGCAAATGCGTGTAAAGTAAATCCGAAAGAGCTTGGGGCAATCCAAACTTTGTCTGTTTTGATTTGATTTTAAATTTTTTTTTCTTTTCATCTGCCTATTCTTATAAAGAATTACATCAAATTTCTAATTATCCATATCCAATTCCTGATGCCTCCCTAATAAGTTATCCAACTTTAGATAAATCCATGGGTTTCAGATAAAGTAAAACACTATATTTTATTGTTTAGATGGGATAAATTCGGATTTTCTCCTGTTTTCCTTAAATGTATATCTACATATCTTAAAAATAGATACCAATGTGTAATATTTAGAGAATTTCTATTTTGTCCTGTGTTCCGGAAGGTAAGTAGTCATCTCGGGCCATTATTATAATTCCTATTATTTATAAATGATTTACCAGTTTTCATTAAGATTTCCAGCATATTAATGTATGCTGATGATGTAAAGCAGTTCCATAGCTTTAACGATTTCTACTCCAGTCAGATTTTGACAACCTTTATAATTGGTGTATTATAAATCTAATGGATCTGAATAAAACAAAATTTAAGCACATAATGTTCTAAAGAAGAAGTCCAATACACTGTAGATACATAATAAATGAATAACAACTTGATCAAGTTGACGAATTTCTTGATCTCGGTGTATTGCTTGATTATAAACTGTCTTTTAGTTCCCACATTTCACAAATCCTTAATAAGGCAAAAGGAGTTCTAGATTTCTTTAAGCGCAGGAGAAAAGAATTTAATTATCCTTATGTTTCCAACCAATTATTCACATCTATTGTAAGACCAATCCTCGAGTATGCTTCCTTGGTCTGGGATCCTCAATACTTAGTTCATGTACAGAAAACAGAATCAGTCCAAAAACAATTTCTTATATTTTGTCTTCATAATCTTCCATGGAATTCTAATATTAATTTACCATTATATAAAAGTCAATTGCAGTTAATTGATCTCCCTACTCTTGAAAGTAGAAGAAAATATATGAATATTTCATTTGTAATTAATTTAGTAAATGGTTCAATTAATTCCGAGTTCTTGCTTCCTAAGATCGAATCAAAAGTTTTCGAACTACTTATGCCAGCTTCGATCAATTCAACAGTTTTTATACATATATGGATTTTTCAGTAAATCAAATCCGTTTTAACTTATTAAAATAATAATATTAAATGTTTATGAGATATTTTGTTGTAAATAGCTTTAAGAATAAAATGTATGCTAGCCTGTAAGAAATTATAATTTCATTGGCTTTTGAATTAAATAAATAAATGACAAATTAAATGGCACATCATGAGTAGTATTCTTGAGTTACTAACGGCAAGAGGTGCGTATAAATGCTATAATAGACTTATTTTCTTAAGACAGATAATTAAACCTTTTTTCATGTCAAATTACATTAGCGCGTAGGCAGCAGCAGTGTGTGCTGACACAATCAGCTGATATTTTAGAATGCACTGTTTGTTATGGAGTTGATTACATTTGCTCATCAGCAGTTTGCAGTGCTGCTTTATTTAGCCCTGTTTCTAAATTCACTGCGCTGATTTCAGATTGAGAGCGAGACAAAGGGAGTGAGCAAAGAAATGGGAGACTCAAATACACAAGTATAATAAAGCAAGATGGTGGTTGTAAATTGTCGCTGCATACGCTTAAATCTAATTATAACGACAGCAACATAATATTCTGACGATGAACAGCTGATAATTTTTGCTGATACTGTTGCTGACAACGCCTTAATGTAATTTGGGCTTTACTTTGAATTGTTAGGCGTTGCCAGTTTAGCCTTTTTTAAGGCAAAATGTTGCTTTTTTGTTTGTTTTTTAAATTTCTTTAAAAACACTAAAATGTTAGAATTTTGACCACGAAAAAATTTATTTCTTTTTCGATATCATTTTTAAAGCATTGGGCCAAAAGCAAAACTTCTTATAATAAATCTATATCTCCTAAACTAGTACTCTGTTCAAATTAAAGTGTATGGAAGAGTTGTAGAGGAGGACCTAGGCTTTCAGATTTTCTTAAATTCACCCTATGATAACTCAAGATAAGGTACAGGGTGTTAAAGTTGTCTAGCTCGAATATGTAAAAGTTTCAAAAAATCGTAACTTACAAATAAAGACTGATTTCAAAGATATTTCTGTGAAGTGCTTGGCAAGATAAATATATAGTGTAATTTGGAATATATTCCAAAATAATATGCTGAATAATATGCGTTGGACGAAAATGTTAAATTTTAGAAAAAGTTTAATTTTTATATATTAATGAAAAAATTGCAAGCGAATTTTTTTAATTTATTGACGATATTCAATGTTGAAATAGATTTAGATCAATTTGACACTTAACTGCTTCCCGCCAGGTCAAAAATAAATGCATAAGTGTAGATTGTATGAAAAAGTATTTTTTTTTTTTTTAACATCTTTTTATTTAACAATTTTTAGCACAATTTTACTACTATTTTTTAAGTAATGTAAAAAATAAATTTCAATCTTTCATATAAGGAGTGAGATCGAAAAATTCTTAACACACATTTTGCCTCATAACTTTTTACGGAATCAATATTCAAAATTTTTTTTTTTTGATCTAGTTATCATGGAAAAATACTTCAGTTATTATTTTTAATAACAACCATGTTAATTTGTCCTTATTTTCATCAAAATAAGTGACGAAAAAGATTTACGTCCTACAAGTTATTAAAAAATTTCAAAAAATCGAAATAGGTCTTACAAATAATTTACCACAGAATTAAATGTCGTCCGTAAAACCGTTTCTAATGTTATTAAACAGTATCAGGAGAATTTGACTATTGATGTGAAACCTAGTTCGGTAAGAAAAAAGGACCACATGATATTGGGAAGGCCAGAAAATTGAAAGCATATTGAATGGAGCTCCAAACACATCTGGTAGACTATTTGGTGCGAAAATTTAAAGCTAATGGGAAAGTTGATAACATATAAAGTTCAAAAAATTCCAAACTGGAATTCTGCAAAAAAAAAAAATTACAAGCCAAAAATAGGATTCGGAATTTAAAACCAAATTTCATACAAAAATACTCAAGCTGTTCAATTTACGAAGAAACGTAGGTGCTGGCAGAATCTTCACAGCTTGTGTCTCAAAAATGTTTATTGCTAATGCTCGAAGCAATGTTGGAGATAAGTTTAAGACCCAAAAGCAGCAAAAATTTCTTACAAAATTCATGGTATGACAAGCTTTTTGCAGTTGCGGCAAAACAGGAAAGTCATTTGATACATTCGGATCTATAAATACCAAAATATGCATATTTGCAAAAAATACTTCTTCTTTTTGGACCCATTTGGTATCATGTCACTACGGTAAGAAAGCTCTGGAGTGGTACCAAACCAATAACATAGTTTTAGTACCAACAGAGGTCAATTTTCAAAATTGTCCATAGCTTAGACCAGTGGAGAGATATTGAGTTCTTGTGAAAAATGAATTCAAGAGCACAAAAGAGATGCCCCAAAATACCGAAGATTTTAACAGAAGATGTGCACACTGTTGCAAAAAATGACTGAAGCAACTATCAAATCTCCAAAGAAAGGGTTTTCAAAAATGATCCACAATTTTATAATTAGTAGTTAGAACCATAAAAATTATATATTTCTGTGATCTGTGCTAAATTATCAAATGCCTAAAAAAATAATGAAAACTCTAAGATCAACCGTTTCCAAGTTATTGAATATTATATATGTTAAGAATTTTTCGATCTCACTCCTTAATAAAAAATATAAATATTTCACGTGGTGATTTGGTGGTGATTTGAATGGAATATATCACATGGGGTAAAAAATATTATTTCCAATATTCACTTAAATATGAAGTATATACTATGTATTTCTGGATATGGGAGTACATATTTACCAACGTATTTATATTTATGTGTAAATTTTTTTTTTTAATTAATCATTTAATGGGTTAATTTATTTTCTTTAAAAACAAGCACACTATTGGCAACAACAACTTCAGTTTATATTTTTTAATACAACAAAAACACAACTACAACATTTTATATGCATACATACAACATGACGATAATACACTCCTTCAAAACATTTGTTGGCTGTTTTGATGATATTTATACTACATGTTTTCTTATTGTTTCGTTTCTATATAGTATTCAGTTGTTGTTGTTGTAGCTATTATAGCCATAAACTATATAACAACAATAACAAAAACACAGCAGCAGAGCGATAACACCAAATATAATACAAACTAATACATTTACTTCATACATACTGAAGTAAAAAAATAACAAAAAAAAAAACACGAACAAATCGTTAATGCATACTTACAAACTTACATTTGCTTACAACAGCAACAATAACAACAGCAATATTGTTAATACCCCCCAATAGAAAAAACAAGCATACATACACATACACACACACTCATACAAAAAAAACAAGACAAGAAACGAAGAAAACCAAAATAATAATAAAAAAAAAACAAAAACATGAACATCTACTACAACAACATGCAATAACAGCCATTTTTCTAGTTGTTAAGTTAATTTTTTCATGTTTTATTTTTTTTGTTGTTGTTGCTGTTGGTTTTGCTGCTATTTACGAAAGCTGTTTGTATGTATGTTGAACTACTACCACCAACAGAAACATCACACCACTAACAATGTGAAACAGTGAACGAGAAAAATAAAAAACAACACAAAACAAACAACAACAACATATTCATTTAATACGGTCGGTCATAATGTTCGCTAACTCGCTCACACCAATACTCGTTTTGAATGCAACTTATTCATTCGGTATTACAACAACGCCCTGTTCAATTTTGTTGATGATGATGAGTGTAAGTAGTTGTTGTATTAGTATGCTGGTGAATAAAGAAGAGTGGGTATGGTGTATATGCGTTTGTGTGTTTATTATATTATTATATGGTGAGTATGTAGAAAAGGAGGATGGATGAATGAATGGGTTTTATGTTGGAGAAATGGAAAGATGAAATAAAAAAAAACACAAACGGAAAAAATACATAATAAATGGTGTTCTAATGTTATTTGTAGTTACTGTTTGTTGGTTGTTTATTTGAAACGATGTCAGGCTATAAAATACTTTAATAGTTAAACAAGATTTACATTATGTATTTATTCCTTTCTAAAGTATTTAAATCCTTATAGCTATTTCATCAAATCGGAATAAAAAAGGCCTCTTATAATTCATCCAAGTTGTCTTTAAATTCTAGTCGAATATGTCTATTATACAGAGGTTGTAAAACATTTGGCACTAATTAATACTTCTTTTCTAATAACTGCTCTGAACTTAATAACCGACGGACTCATTTTGATGGTTTGTTTCACTGATATAATCTTGATTATTTTGGAGTCAGCTCTTTATGGCAATGAATATATATTTTGGGGGCTGTTGTGTGACACCTTTTGCAAGTCAGTGCCATAATTGATATTAATTTGCGCATATAAAAGTGTTCAGTAAAGGACTTTTGGTTTGTTACTGCCAATTAAAGCTATACATTCTATCAGATGTCGAAAACACTTTTGATAATGCCGTGATATAAATATTTATTTTTTATATATAATTGTTAAAACAAATGCAATAGCGAATACACCTTAAAAAAATTAAAATTTGTGCCTAAAAAATACATTTGATTAGATCAATATTTTCCAACATTTATTAAATTATGTTTCTTATTACTTAAACATAGTTTTGTTTAGCTTAAAACTCTTTTTAATATACAAGAGTTTTGTCATTTTCATACTTTAAACCAATTACCTTTATACCATTTGAACCATGCAATTTTTATTTCGTTTGACAATCATACGAAAAACATACCAACAACAACTACAACAAATCTATACAGACATTTAGTCAAACAGGCAGGAGGGTAGGCTGGCAACCAGTCAAGTAACCAACCATCCATTCAGTCAGTCAGCCAGCCAGCCATTGAGTTTAAGCATGAATGAACATTATGAAACAAAACGTATGTATGTACGTACTAATATTATACCTTGTACAAGCCAAAAACCTCAACAAAAATAATCAAAGTATCAAATAGAAAGAAGAAAAGAAAAAAAAATTATATAGCTCATATTTAAACATTTGTTATTGTAAAAGATACTTAAACACCACCACTTAATACAAAACAATCTACAAGATACAAATTATAGACATTTAATGCTCAATCTTACAATTTTCTCTTCCTCTCTTTCTTATAACATTTACAAATATGTTTGTTAGTATGTGTGCGTGTGTGTGTGTTTATGCTCTTGCTCTCAATTTTATGAATAAGAAACTTTTTCGGTTGTGACTTTTAGTACCTTTTTGAAAACAAAAAAGTACTTTCGTCTGCAGTTGGCAAATGCATTAGGTTTTTTGTAACGGAACTTAAGCTCGAGTTTATGTTGGTAGTTAGGTATAAGACTTTGCGAAACGGATCTCTTTAATAGATTCTGTATTAAAGCATGGATTTATTTTCAATTGGAAATTTGTTATGTAATGTTTCTGGAAATTGAATTTTAATTATTTTTACTTGAGCTGTTCTTAAGAAAATATTTTCATCAGTTGGAAAGTTTTTAAAAATTAATATTTTGTTTATTTCTTTTTTTTTTAATTTTAATTACATACTTAAAAATATACATATGTACATATATGTATTCATGTGTGTAGATTATTTAAACTTTCTAGATTCCGACGGTACTACATTTACTAAACCTTGTTAAATTGATACTATATTGGTTAAATGATATAAGGATCCATTTTTCATACGTAATTTTAGTAATATACGAGTCATCTTTAAAGATTTTTAAACATTTGTTTCTAATAAAATAAAAGACATTTGGAAAAAATTTCAGATAAGAATATTAATTAATTAATTTAAAAGTTTTCAACAAATATACGCAAGCTGAGAATCAAATACAAAAACAACAAGTGAGAATGATATTTCGACTAGGCCTAAACTATGCACTCACCATCTACAGCTTTTTAAAATTTCAACTTATATAAGAGGTGTGCGGTAAACTGGGCAGACCACGTCCATTTTTTGTTTCCAAGTTTACAGTGGGCCTTGAACAACTTGTACGTAATATCGTTAATCACTTTATACGGGATGTGGGCGGTAAAGTGTTCTAATAACGTTTTTTTTTTTTTTTTTTATTTATAAGTTTTATTTAAGAGATAAAACTTATAAAACTTTCTGTTTATTTCGCCCATTTTCTATACCAAAATGGGCGAAAGTTAAGTTTGTGTGATAAATATAAGTTAAATATTTAAACTAAATTTCTTCCCTCTAGGTGTTCTTGCCAGAGCCCTATCCTGCTTTCAAAAGATAGATGGACAGACGGACGAACATAGATGGACTCAGAATCGTACAAATACCCAGAATATATACGGGCCATTATCAAAAACGTTTTACCTGACTGAAACTTACTTTAATCCTTAATATATTTTGTAGTAATACTATTTGAAACAATCGGGTTACAGATTGGAAATCACAAACTAATAAAGTGCAACGTTTTATTACTATTGCTTTTATTTTATGAACATGATTGTTGCTCAAAGTTCAAAAACTTAAAAAAATAGCAAACAATTACTTAACTATTTCCCATTCTTCTACACTTTTGTTTCGCGCGTTTATACTTTTTGATCTAATTCAATCTTATATAAACTAATCGGACTTTGTGGAGACTTTAACAGTTTCATACAGGGTAGTCAAATTTTAATGACAAAATTGTTTAGATGTTTATTTTTTTAGGTTTCCTGGCGGGTCCTTCAACGAAATACAAAATTTGAAATAGCGATTGTTTTTAGTAACTATACGTATTTTGCTTTATATCTCCTTGATGTGCCCGAAATAGTCAACGCAGTAGATTGTCTCAATTTTCTGAAATAAATTTCAAAAATATATGTAAATCTAATCATCTGAGAAGTAAATTAAAATTTCTGAAATATAACTGGAAATGTTACAGACGGTGATTTTCAGTCGCTGTCTTGTAGTTCTTTACATCTGATGACTTAGTTTCTCTTAAAACAGTTTTCGAATATTTGGTAAAAAAAAAATTTGTTCAATATTTTCGTGTAGTTATACGTAGTTATGCTTTTCTATGAAAAGTGTGAATATTACCACTATCGATCAAATTGTTGATTTAGAACAATATATTTGGTGGACAATTTTTGTTGCGAAATCCGGTTATGGAATTGTATTTATTTGCAACATTTTTAACAAATATTAAGAAGCGAAGTTAAGTATTGGAAAATATTAACTTTGTTTATAATAATTTGTTAGTGGAAAGCGAGAGGAGAGTTGCATATGTTTTCAATACTTTAACAAGTTTTACAATCGTAAATTTGCTTGTTGTCTCTGTTTGGCGGTACCAAAGCACAATTTGTGGACTATAATTAGACCCAAGCAGAATGGAATACATAATTTCTGTGCCACTACACTCTTCATCAGCATTCGTGGTGTCTTATCCATTTCGGTTACATTGAAACCTAAGCAATCCTATTTAATAACAATAATTTTTATTGGTATAAATTATATGATTTTTTCTTTATTAATAAACGTTATAAAATACTAACATATAAAACACAAAAAATAGTTATGGAGCATAAAAAATAAAAAACGAGATAGAAAAATATAGTCGGTCAAGCTCGACCATAGATACCCTACACCATCATTTTACTAAGTGTAAAATAAAATATACAAATACAGAATACTCGTTAATACTAATATTTTTAAGAATTTATGCGCTTTAGGTTGATTCCCGATTATTTATGTCGAATATTAACTGACATTTGTTACTGACATTTATTTGGGATTTATGCACGTTAAAGTGATTTTCGGAAGAAGGATTTATATGGGAGCTATGGTCAATTATAGATCGATCTAGATGATATTTAGCATAAAAAATTTACGCTTATACAAAACCTCTTTGCACCGAATTTCATTAAAATATTGCTATATTTAAGGCATTTATGATCGTCAAACCTCTATTCCGGGAGGACATTTGTATGGGGCTAGGTGAAATAATAGACCGATCATAACTAATTTCAATAGGCTTCGTCCTTGTTTCAAAATAATTATTCGTGCCAAATTTCATCAAGATATCTTCAAAATTGCGACCAGTAGTTTGTTTACAAGGTTAACATGGACAGACAGCCAGCCAGCCGACCAAACGGACGGACGGACATCGTTAAATCGATTCTGAGTCGATTGGTATACTTTAAGGTGCGGGTCCGAAGATTTTTTCTGTGCGTTACAAACATCAGCACAAACGCATTATAGTCCAACCACCTTTTAAGAACTAATGTATAGTACAAAAGATACAAAAATAGGTATATTACATAATTTTAAATTAGTTATATGAATTAGATACATTTTGGTTTTATAGATTTACAATAGAAAAAAATTCTTATTTAAATTTGATTAGTAAAAAGATTAATCTGAAAATTTGTTTATGAATAAGACAGTTAAGGATTTTAAAATTTTTTCTAATTTTCATTTATAAGATCCTTCAATTTTTGAGTACATTGATAAAAATGATTAACAAAAATTGGAATTTTTTTAGTTTGAATCTAGCTGGCAACTATAAATCAAAAAAGGGAAATTTTTTAGCAAAATTTAGCTGCTTATTAGTTTTTTTTCTATTTGGGGCAGAAAGATATGATTTCATAAGAACTAATAAAAACCAAATTTACTTCCGAAAAGTGTTTAGAGAGATCTATAAAGACTTGTTCTCAACAACATAATGGTTCTGTGCTATTTTTGCAAAATTACGCCCCATTCACTATGCAAAAGACATAATTGAATTGAAAATCAATTATTCTCTTTAGAGTAATATATTTTTGTGGGAGTTAATAAATAAGTTGTTTTTCTAAATACCTAATTGGGCTTTTTAGTTTTGAAATCTTCAAATGAAATTATGTACATCTTAATTACTTAAAACTCTGTTAATTCGAACTGCATTAAAACAATAAAACTTTACATAGAAAAAATCAAATAAATCACCAAATATGTTAGTGAATAATTCATTCAATTAGCAGTTTTTTTAAATTTGCACCTCTCACTAAAATGATAATTGATATAATCATTTTAGTGAACTGTAAAAAATTAAAAACAGAAAAACAATTTCCAATTAAAAAATTAATTAAATCAAATAAGCGGATAGTTTAATGAATTAAAAATTTAAATGAGAAATAAAATCTTAATCAAATTTTATTCTTATTTTAGTTTTATTTGAATATATTTATTAAATTTTGATGCAAAATTAAACAACTGTGTTAATTGAAGAATATATGGTAATAAATTTTTCTGAATTCAATAAATAATGCAAACTAAACTTATTAATTTCCATATTTTTATAGCCTTAATTGACATTTTGACGTTGAAGCTAATTTGTCTCGAAACGATTAGATTTCTATATCATATACAGTTGAAATTTTAAATTTATTAAGATTTATATTTAAATACTTAAATGTGACAATCTTACCAATTATTGGACTTTGTAAAAACCAACACTTAGTAACTTTTGATACAAAAAAGTACCTTTTATATTAAAATGCATATGCTCTTTTAAGCTCTTGCTCTCTTAATTTGTACTCTCAGTCACTTGCTCTCACTCTACCTCTACTTAAATGTATCTATGTATGTTGAATGCAATGTGTGTTCATGGTATTAGTAAGTATCTGTGTATGTTATTTGAGTTTCTTGTTGCTGTTTGTGTTGTTAGTATAGCATTGTTAAGTCGTCACAACAAATGTTCATTCACCATCATCATATTATCATCATCATGATTATTATTGTTATTGCTTGCTTGTTTGCTTACTAGCTGGCTGTATGTATGTAGTATGACTGGATGGATGTCTGTTTGACTGACTGGCTTGATATCGCAGCAAAAAATATACTCATGTTTTTTAAATTTGAGTATCTGTGTGTTTAAGAAAAGTATCTGTGTGTGAGTGAGTGTGCTATTTTGTTGAGGAGCACAGCAAGTAGTAAAGTATTAGTAGTAGTGGTAGTTATACTAGTAGTAGTCTTTTTTATTTTGTTATTATATTTTTTTTTTCTTTACGTTCTCTGTTTTGTTTTTGTATACAATTTTTTTTCTTCCTCTCATTGTTGTTGTTGTAGTTGTATACATGTTTTAAAGCTATGTGTGTGATGATGTTGCTGCCAATGTTGTTGTTGCTGTGTGTTGTGTCGTGTTTGTCGTGTAATTCCCATTTGTTGTACACCACCACTTTGTACATGCTCAAGTAACCCATGTTAGTCTACTTTTGACTGTTACGCAGATTGTTCGTTCGTGTCGTCCGTTTGTTTTTTCCCTTCAGAAGAAAAAAAAAATTTTTTTTGTTTTTTTTTCCACACAAAAAATGAAAAAAATATATTTCTACTAGCAGTAAGAAGAAAAATAATAATATAAAGTAAAGCAAGAAGAAAACGTACGTTCGCACAATCAAAAAAATACGCTTTTTTTAATAAAAAGAAATTCAAGCAAACAACTACCGTCGTTATAATTTTTATGGGATTTAAGTGTTAACAAATTAAATGAAATTAATAATATTTTATTTTTAATAAATTGTGAAAAAAAGAAATAATAAATATTTCATAACCAAAGATTGAAAACGCAATATAAAGAAAACAAAAAAAGAATAACGGTTATAAGAAAAAAAATAATTATTAAAAATAAATTGCCGCCGGTAATTTTTTACAAAAGAAGTGTTTGGAATCTATTATTTTCTTAAAATAAAAAGAAAAAAAGTGCTTTTAAAAAATAGAAAATGTTTTTATAACAAAATTTATAAATAAAACAAAGAAGTAAAGGAATTTTTATTTGTTTAAATAAAATCCTTTAAAAAAAGAAATTTTAATAAAATTTTTGAAAAAAAGATAATCTTTTTAAAATTTTTTGTTTTTGTAAAAATAAAAAAGAGTTCATTGTTTAACAATTTGGTTTTGTTGTGTAAACTCTATATTAAATGACAGTGCACAGTAATGATAGTGGTGTGTGTTTAGTAATGGTGTGTATTTCAATTAATATTTTTTATTATTATTTTTATTAAATTATTTTTTAAGCTTTTAAAAAGACTTTTTAAGAACTTTGCTAAAGAGAAAAATTGTTTTAAAGGGCACTCTAATTAATATAAATAAATATTTATATCAAGAAATTCGTATGATATCAAAATATTTGTACAATGTATCTGTGGTTTACTATTTTTCAAGATTTTAAAATATTTTAAAGTTTACGCCTGTAGTGGATAATTTATCTTCAATACATTCTCATCTTTCCATATAAAATGGTACTAGAGCCTCTACGAATATTTTCCTTACGTAGTTTTCTACTAAAGCTTCTGCGATATGTTTTTTTGAGAGTTTAGTTAGTCAAATCTTTCTTGTACTACTAGATATAAGATATTGATTTTTCGAAATATGATTACGTTACTAATTCAACAATATTTTCGGCACAATTTATAAAATTTTAAAATTCAATTTTAATATAAATTGGCAAATCGTGAAAATTCTAGGCCAAATTTAAATTTAAATGGAATTAAAATTTCTTTATTCAATCACTTGTGAAAAAAGGGTTATTATCTTTTAAATAATTTTAAATTTTCTTTTAAATCAAATCAGTTTTTTCGAACTTAATGTTGATAAATTTAAATGGAGAAAAGTTAACAAAAAAAAATTATAAATATAAATTATAATAAAGTCATTTACAACAGAAAATCTTGCTTACATATTAAATAAGAAGAAATTTACAAACTAGATTAACTTTTTATTTTGTAATACTGTTTAATTTTTTTCCTTTGGAATCTGGACTATTAAAAAAAATTACTGTTTTTATTCCTTTTTCGAAACTAATTTCGAAAATAAAAACTATTACTTAATACTTGTCATTAACTGGTCTAAGTTAGCCAAAAGCTTTTTAATTTAATTATTCGATTTTAAAGCTTTTTCAAAACTAATTTCAGAATAACAATAACTACTTTATTCTTGTCATAGATTTTATAAAATTTAATTCCAAAATTTCTTTAATATAACCATGATAATTTAAATTTGTGCTTTTTTCGAAATTGCCCTTTTGCACTGTGTGGTATCAACTTCTGTTTTTTTTTTTTTTTTTAATGGGACTCATGTTTAAACTGCCGACAAAGAAAAGGGGGAAAAAAGTCCCATCTTAACAGAAGAAGGGATTAATTGCAAACGTATTATTATTTTAATTAGTTTGTAACGAATTTAAAATAATATTTTTATTAAAAATAAATCTTCAAAAGGCAATTCGATTTAATATTATTAATTCTTAGACTCTTGTTTATTATAATTGTGTTACAGTTATTACATTTTAACCCTTAAATGCATGGCGTTCTATATATTGTACATCGCTATAATCAAACAAAACTGTTAAAAAAACGGTTTTAATGTGGTTTAGAATGGTTTAAATTAAAGTATACAATATTACTGATCAAAAAGATACTATAAATTATTACAAATATTAATTTCCATTCCGTGTTGAGCCAACGTTTTTCAATAAAATTAGTCTGATCTACTTTGTTACTTTCTTCAAGCATTTAAGGGTTAAAGCTCTTTTATGCTGGTTTCTTTAAAGCTTTTGTAAATTATATTTTCTTTTGATCTAAATTGATTGTTAATTTAAATTTTTCAACAAAAAATATTGGAGTACTTCTCAAGGAATACAATTTTAATTAATTCTAAACTAAACTCAGGACATATTTTTATTTTTTTTTTTTTAAATTTCTTTTAAACAGAAAAAAGATTAATTACTTTTTCATTTTATTAAATTAAATCTATATATTATTTTATTTAAAGGAAGTAAAATAATATTTTTCTAACAGTTAAATATAAATTTAAGAGTAAGCTTTAAGAACAGCGAAGAAAAACCATTAACAGCCATTATTTAAAATCCTTACTTCAGCAGTTCCTTTTCAGCACTAAAAATTTCCCTATAATGACTAATATTTAAATTAAAATCTTAACTTTTAAAGCTCGTTTTGTTTGGTTATTTTTTTATGATCAGTAGCAAGCTTTTAGGAGCCATCAACAAAACTGGTTTTATGCGATGGATGAAATAAAATTAAGAGAGTTAATTACTCTTTATTTTTTTTTAATTTTAATCTATTTCTATATTAAATTTTACCAAAGCCAAATAATATTTTTCTTACAGTTCCAATACTTTAAGAGAACTCTTTAAAAACAGCAAATAAGAACCATAAAAAAATACTTCCAAAATACTTCCGTTGTCAATCATTATTTAAAACTGTTATTTCTGAAGTTCCTTTTCAGTACAAAAAACTTACTTACAGTGACCACTATTTAAAAAAAAAAAATCTTTACTTTTAAAACTAGTTTTTTGTTAGGCTGTTTTTTAATGACTAGAAGCATGCTTTTAGGCTTTATCAATAAAATTGGTTTAAAACTTTTGTTAATCTCATTTTGTGGCAATTAATTTACTTAAATTTGATTAAAGTAGACTTTAAGTCTGTTTTAAACTTAGAATTTAAAATAACTTAAAAGGAATTGCTTTAAGTTTTAATAAATCAAAAAATTCTAATTTTACAATTTTGTAGAACTTAAAAAATTAATCTCTATTTAATTTATTAAAGCTTATAAAGCTTTAATAAATTAAACAAATTTCATAGAATAAAGCTTTAAAAAAAAAACTTAAATAAAACATTGGCAAATTATAATGAAATTATAAATAAATGTTTATTGTAAAAGAAAAAAGTTTTGGTTTATAGTAATTGAGATAAATATGTATATAATTTAAATATGGAATATGAAAAAAACAGTTTTACTTGTTAGTACCTATTCTAATAGTTTTTATATATTGAAGACCAGCCGAAGATTTTTCTCTTTATTTTAATTTTAATACTACTTTAATAATGTTCTTGAAATAATATGAATGATATTTAAATTTGTGTCATACAAAACTCAAGTACTTTTATTTATGCTTTTAATTATTTTAATAATTTTAAAATGTTTATATAAATAACAAAGAAAAGTTCCCTTTAAAACACACGTTTAACAAATAAGATAATAAAAAAAATTAAAAGAAAAAAAATCTAATCATTTCTAAAATAAATTTAAAAATATTTTCTTTCAAGTACGAAAATGTTTAACTATAAAGCATAAATTGTATAATCAAACATAAAAATTAAATGTTAAAAAAAGAACACAAAATGGCGAAAAAAATTTTAAATAAATTTATCGTAAATCATTAAAAACAAAACCATAAAACATGAGTGAAATAATCAAATATATAAAACTTTTTGGCACAAAAAAAAAAATAAAAAAAAAAAATACAAAAAACATTTAAGAAACGCCCATTTAAGACAATTGAAAATTTTGAGGTGAATTCGTAACATGAGCTAAACAATTTATTATTGTTGTTATTTTTTTTTTTTGGGTGTTTCTTGTACAACGAAAAAAAAAAAAAAAAAATACATATATATTTGAAATAATTAAACTTGTTTTCTAGTTTTGATAGCAATTTTAGACATTGTTATTTTGGCAGCAGAATTGAAGTATTTTTTTGTTATGTTTTAAAGAATTTTATATTGCTACTGTAATGTTTTAGCAAATGTCTGTCTTTGTATCTTATTATATAGTACAAATACAATAGTTGGTCTATATGATGTTCGATATATTGTTATCTTGAACAAGTTGTTTTTTTGGGCTAAAAATCTACTAAATGATTGTCATGTACATTGTACAATATGGTAGCTCACAAATACCAAACACAATAATATATTTGCTACAAAATATTGTTTGTTTTTTGTGTTTTTAAATGCTTTCAATTTAATTGATTTTAAACGTAATGTTTTGCAAAGCAATAACATCTAAAAAAAAATTAAAGAAAAAAATTCTACAAAACAACTTGTAAAATTGAAATTTATTATTTTTGTACATTTTGTAGATTTTTTTTTTTTTTTTAGCGAAACAAAAAAAAAAAAAAAAAAAACAAAAACTAATTTTTCGTGTTAATTTTAATTGAATTGAAATTAAAATTGTTGCCAAAATATCATTAAAGTTCATTGTTTTGTATTTTAATCAAAAGCTATTAATAACAAAAATACTTTTTCTTATAAATTTTTAGCCTTTAGTTTTTTAAGTTTTAAAAAATTTTTAGTGTAATTATTTGCTGAGATCAGCCAATTTGTTTTGATGAAACATTATTTAATTGTATAGCATAACAGTAATATAAAAACATTTAATATAAGATTTTATTATAAACAATTTAATAAGAATTGTTTTATTATTATTTCATAGCTTTCAATTAGGAAAATTTAAAAAAAAAAGCTTCAAAAAGTTTTTATTACATATTTGGGATAAACAAATAATTTTGATTATATGAAACTTAATTAAAATATTTAATTGTTATTATGAAAATTTTATATATATTTTACTAATGAATTGAAAAACAATTAAGGCTAATAAAATTAGTTTTTAATGTAAAAAAATTTTCAAAAATTATAAATTTAAAAATTTTTAAGAAATTGTTTAAATTTACTAAATATAATTTCATTTAAATTGTTACACTTAATTAAAACAGATTTTTTGCCTATAAAAATATATTAAATTAAAATAAAATTCTCTTATAACTCTGGCGAAAACTTGTTTAAGTTCCATTAATATTTTCAATATATTTATTGCATACTTTAAGGGCAAAGCTCTATTTTAACTCTTGCTAACAAATAAACGGGATTTTTTTTTTTTTTTTAAACTTAAAACATTTTATTGTTAAATATTATAAAAGTTTAATATATAATTTACTATAAATTGAATAATTTTAATGGAAATATAATTTGCTCTTTATGTGAGGAAATTATGAAAATTATTAAAGCTTTTTACAAATTTTATATTGAAAACGTTAATAGGAAATTGCATAGACTTGAAAATGTTTCATTTCTTCAAATGACTTTTAAGCTTCACTGATGCGAAAAAATTTTTGGTCCGTTTTATCTTATTGCATAGTTCAAAGGGCTAAGCCGACTTTTAACAATTGATAACAAAAAAACAGTTGCATTTTAAAGGGTGTTTAAGCTAATGGCAACTGATAACGTATTTTTACTCATATGACTTAGTTTAGGTTTGTAATTATTATTTTATATGAAGATCATAAAGAAAGTCTTTATTCTATTAAAAAGCTTTAGAATTTAATTAACAATTTAGAAAATTTTCCGAAATTTATTTTTAAATTAATTTTAATTAAATTTCAAATATACAATTTAATCTGATTTATAAAATCAAATAGTAAATAAACTTTCAACAAACCAATTATATTAAAAAATATCAAATGGTGCTTTAAACTCTAATTACAGTTTTGTCAACTTGATTAAACTTTCGAAGTATATAAAAATAACTTAATATGTATTTTAAAAAATTAAAAAAAAAAAAATCTACGATTTCTTAGGACTTTAATGGAGTTCAAATGTTTAAAACATTTTTCGATATTTATTTTTAAATTAATTTTCTTTCTGTAAATTATAAATAAAGTTAATTATAATTAAATATATAACATACAGCAAGGAGCTTTTAATTCTTGTTAAACTTTTGTCAAGTTAATTAGCTTTAAAATGTTTTAAAATTAGTTTTTAACAAAAATTTCAAAATTTTTAGTGTTACGATTTTTTTGGATTTTAATGGAATAGGTTGCGTTATAAGGGTCTTCCGCTATTGCAAGTGTACTCTGAGGTCCATAGGCCCATTGTGATACCCTATATGAAAAAAATACTCCTCTCCACTCCTATAAACAAAACTTACGTTCCGTTGGTCCACCTTAAAACCAACCCGTACTCCTAACAAACCTAATCAGGTTTGACAGTGGCATGTCATTGAGACAATCCCGATCATGTCTACCGAGATGTCTCAGTCTACGCCCTTTCAATGCTGGACATTCGCATAACAAGTGTTGTATGGATTCTTCCTAATCTAAGCAATTTCCACATTCGGCCGATCATACAGTGCCCTGTGATCAATGACTTGATATCGTTGTGCAGACATTTTGGGATGCATTCAAACAAAATGGAGTTATAAAATAATTACAGATTTATTTTAAAATAATTTTAAATTTATAAAATAATAAGTAAATTATAAATATACTTAATACTTCCGTTAAACTTATTATAAATAAAAGTATTGCATACTGTAAGGCGTTTTAAACTATAACTAAACTTTTGTCAACTGAATTATGCTGTTATAGCTTATAAAAGCAATTTAATTTTCTCAATAAAAATTTAAAGAGTTTAGTATTAAGATTTCTTGGAAAATTGACGAATTTTTAAACTTAAGTTAAACTTGAACATTTAAAGTTATATTAAACTTTTCCTAGTTTAAAAGAAAAACAAAAAACAAATTATAAAATTTCTTAAAAATTTCTTTAATCAATAGAAATTTTCTAAAAAATAAACAATTTTTAAGGTAAATTTTTATTCCTTTTATAAAAAAATACATAAAAATCGATTTATTTTTTTAACTTGACGCAAATGTGGTATATTCTGTAAAGCTCAAACATTAGAAATTATAGCATATTTTAAGGGGCTTTAAACTAGAATCGTAAAAGAATTCTAGGGGAAAAATCTAAATCAATTGAAATTAAAATAAATATATTAACATTATTTTAATAATATAATATTTATTTAATTAAAACATGAAAATAAAAATGTATACAAAATAACTAATATCTTATTTTGTATAAAATGAAAACCAGTTTGATAAAAAAGTAGCTTAATAATATTTAAGCTTAAGATTGAAAAAACTTAAACTTATAAAATATAGTTGCTATTAATACTTTACTTAAACGAAGTTAATTTAAAAATTTCCTTTTGATGATAAACAATGTTATTAAAATATTTAAATTTTGTTAAAAAATTGTGTTCTTTAAAAAGTTCAGTTAAATTTCAACTATTTTGCTTCCATTAACCTTAACCCTTTTAACCTCCCTTTCCTACAATACAATGCCAAAAACCACTCAAAATATCTTTAACACTTAAATGTTTTTTTTTTTTTTTCAAAATTTAATTTTCAATACGATACAGTTTATAGATTAAAAGGCGGCATTATTGTCTTTAAAACCTTTGAGGACAGAAAAACAAAACGAAAACGAATGTATTATGACAAATAAACAAAATCAAAAAACAGAAAAAATTGTTAAAATTATCTCTCAATCTAAGAAAGATTAAATATAAACAAAACGCCGGTTATTAAAACCAAACAATTTTGTAAATTTCCCAACAAAACAAAAGATCACCAGCACTTATAAACAGTTTTTGTTTAAAACCATAAAAATTCAATACGGAAAAATAAAATTGATAAAAAAAATATAATGAAAATCATATGAAGAAAAAAACTAAAAGTGTTCACAATAAAATAATAAAAAAAAAAAAATCTTAAACGCTACAACTTTTTACAGCTCTACAGGGCTGACAATGTAAACATTTCTTATATTTAATTTTTAGATTTGTAACTTTTTTCTTTTATTTTTTTTTTTTTCTGTAACGTCGCTAACAAGCAAATGAGACAGACTGCAGTGTTGTCTGTTGTAATGATTTGAAGTGGTTGTTAAAGCAATCGTTGTTGTATAATTTTAAATCATTGATGTCAATCGTTTAAATTTTACATTTCCAATAAATAGTTTTGTTAGTAACCAAACAACCAACCAACCAACTAAACAGGCAGGCAGTCAGTCAGTTTGCCAGCAAAATTTTGTCTTGTTTGTTGCTTAGTAAACCGAAAAGGTAGGGCTAAGTAAATTAAAAGCGGGTGTAGAGTAGAGCGGGGGGTTTTTTATAGGGTGACATATGAACATGATTTGTCGGCTTTTATAAAACACGGGGAAAATATATTTACTTGTATAAGTTGTATACTTTAGATGTTTAATCGTTGATATTAGTATTTGCTTAAGCCAGAAAATAAGTAGTGATTTGTTTTTTTATTATACTATGGAGAGTTAAGAAAACAACCCTTTAGCAGCCATAAGATCGGTTAAAAATTTTCTTATCATTTAAAACTATTGACAAGCAGTAAAAATAGTAATAGAAGATAAGCTTTTTTTTGTACTACTTAGTAGTACTTATTACAAGAGTTTGTTTTTCCTTTTTTCATGTTGTATGTATTTTTAATATTAATTAAAAAATTATTTATTTGTTAAATGGGTTTTTAAATAATAATAATAGTAAATAATAAAATGTTTTTTTCATTGTATTTTCTTTTTAGAATGCCGTTTCAACTCGACCAAGTGCATCGCCCACCTCCACACAAACACCTTTACATCAGAGCCTACAAACTCAACCAACCAATTTAAGTACCAGCCATACAAATTCCAACGCACAACAACAGCAACAGACTACACTTTCATTAAACGCCACTGCAGTTGCCGCCGCCGCCGCTGCAGCAGCTGCTGCTGCCGTTGTAGCCGCCGTGCCGTCTTCAACCGCTTCCCTAACCACGCCCTCTGTTGCCAACGCAATGGCTGTCACATCAACTGTACCGCCGGGCGCGCGTTCTGTTTCTCCCGCCACTCCCTATAGTTCTTCCTCCTCAGCGTTGACATCTACTGGTCCCGGTTCCGGAGCTGGTGGTCCTCCACCCACATCAGTATTACCTGGCCCTTTGGCACCTGGTTCAACGGGAGCTCCCCCACCACCTCCACCTCCTGGTGCCCCAGGCGCTCCTTCATCGGGTAATCGTTGCTGTGATACAGGTCGTACTATTTATACAGATCCTGTTAGTGGTCAAACATTATGCTCCTGCCAATATGATATGTTAAGTTATCAAAGACTGGCGGCCGCCGGTGGTTTAGTAGCGGGACCAGGTGGTGTTCCCTTGGGTGTTTACCCAGAGGGTATGTCAGCGTATCTGTCGGGTATGGGTGCTGAACAGCCGCAATTTTATGCAAATCCGGTAAGTATTTTTTTTTTTATTTTTTCGTAAGAAAATTTTTTAAAAGAAGAATAAGAAAAGTTAATTTATTTATTAAAAAAAATTATACAAAATTGTTGAAATTATAAAAAATGTTAGGAACAATTTTTTTAAAGTTGGGAAAAGGATTTTATGAAACAAGACCTTTTAAAGTAAAGTTTTTTTTTTTTATATTTTGAAATTAAAAAAAATCTTGCAATAATTAAAGTTCTTAAAAGCTTAGTTATGTTTCTCAAAACTGAAGGGATTAATTCTACACAGAAAAAAATATTTCAAAAATTTGTTTAATAAAATAATTAATTAACTTTATATTGGAATTTAATTATATGATTTATTAATATAATTAATTTTCAAATTGGTTTACAGTTTTGTTTTTTAATAAATTGACAGCTGTTAGTAAAATATAAAGATAAATTAAATATTTGTCTATAAAAGTACAGAAATAAAATAAATTTAAGTAAATTTTCAAAAATTTTCAGCTCATTGCATCTATTTAAGGAAAAGAAGTAATAATAATATCAATTATTCTAGTTATTAATATTATCATTTTGATGATTGGAGCAAAATCAATTAAAAATTAATTAATATTACAAATTTCGTAATTGAAGTCCATTTTTACTTTTTTCTGTGTAGCCTTCAGAAAAAAAAAAATTGATTAATCGAAAATAAAAGTTTATATCAATTACTTTTTTAATTGCATCAATTATTTAAATGATAAAAATTCTAATTTTCTAGAAATAGTAATTAATGTATCAATTAATAAATTAATCAAATATAAATAAAAATAAGTGATATTTAGAATAATTAAATATACAATTTGTTTAATAGCTTGAATTTCAATTAATAAAATAATTTAATATGTATATTTGTAATTAAGATTGGATCCTAGATTTTTCTATATCAATATTAATTTAAGTTGTTAAAATATTTGATTTTGAGTAATTTATTTAATTACAAAAATATTTGGAAACATTTTGAAATTCTAATTAATGAAATTTTTACAATTTTTTTTTTTTTTTTTTTTCATTTTTGAGCAAATTATTTAATTATAAAAATAATTGAAAATATTTTTAATTTCTTATTAATATATTAATTGATTAATTTTAGAAATTTTTTTTTTTTTTGCGTTCAGTGGGTCTCATTTTATTTAGACTTTTTTGAAGGTTTACTGAAAAATAATTTCATTTAATAACTTTTTAATTTAAGAGAAAAGTCCCTTCACATTTTTTCGGTAATTTTGGAACAAGTTCAAATCTTTTAGAAAGCTTTTATATATAATATTGTATAGTAATTTACCTTTAATTTACTGCTGATTACAACTATTTTGTTACAAAATTCTACCTCCTAGTAAACAATTTATAAGTTGTTTAAAAATCACTTAAAGTATTAAAGTAGAACTCTTAATTTTGTTAATACATTTTTATCTATAATTATCTTAGTTCTTTGGAATTTAACTATTTCTCCGGAATTTGTTAAATTTGTTTTCAATACAATTTTTAGTTATAATTTTCTGCTATAAATCCTATGGCTCGTGCTGTTCATTTAAGTGTTCTTCTTTTTATTTTTTTTTTTTTTTTTTTGATAAAAACTATAAAACATATGGTGTTTTTTTCCAATTGACATTTACACAACATAATTTTCAAGAAATCCCTAAAGATGTTAGACAATGATTAGCCCCTGTTAAACACTTTTCAAATGTCAATTGTTGTATGTCAAAAAGCTGTTTTAAATTTTTGTTTATTTTTAAAAATTTTCTGCCAAAATCTTTTTTTAACAAAATCAAATAATGTCATTAATTTTATGTTTATTAACTTTGTCATTGTTGTTTTTTTCTTAATTTTTTATTATTTTCTGTGTTTTTCTGTATAATAACAAATTTTTATATCAAGCTCGTTAAATACGGTTTTTTGACTTTTTTCTCTTAAACGTTTTTAATCACCTTTTGTGACCAACATCAGTTGATTTGGTTGATGTTTGTTCCAAAAAAATAAAAAAAAGCGCCAGCAAGACAATTTATTGATTTTAATTTAATTTAATTTTATTATTTTTTATACATTTTTGTGCATATAATTTGTTATGCAAATTATTTTTTATGTTTTTTTTTCTTTGGAAAAAAAAAAAATTAAAAATTAAACAATCAGCAAAACTTATATTGTTTAAAGACCGAGGGAGTAGCAGCAGCAATAAAAAAATGTAAAAAACTTGTTTCCATTTAAAAAAAGTTATTAAAAAGATGTATTGTATTGAGATAAATTAACCCTTAAAATGATTCACAGGGTTTTTAAAGATCTTTGGATTTAACAAAAATTTTGTTATAATTATTTTTAACACTTTAAATTTTATTAGCAGTGAGTCGTTTTAAAATTTAGAAAACAATTATTAAAAATAATGATTATTTCTTAGCATATTAATTAACCCTAGAAGGTTACTCTTTTTATTGCGCAAAAAGTTAATACTTTGTTTTGTAAAAATTTACAAAATTTACTTTGAATTATTATTTTTCTTTTCTTCATGAAATAAAATAATTCTTTGTAATTATTTTATTTTTAAAAAATGTTTATTCAAAATTTTGTAAAAAAAGTTTGCCTTGATTCTTCGTGGATTAACTTACAGGGTTAAACTGCTTTTTTATTTTATTTTATTTTATTTTTTTTTTCAAGCTTAAAGTTAACTTTCTTTATATAATTTCATTTTTTCCTTTAGTTAAAAAAAAAAAAAAAATATTAAAACCGTTTTAAGGTTAATTTAAATCAATCTATTTCAAAACTCTATTGTTTACTTATTTTTATTTTTAAAACATTTCATTTCAATAACAATTTGTTTTTAAACTATTTAATTTGAAACATTTTTTATAGCTTTCAATTTTTTCTTCAACACCCGTATATTTTTTTTATTTATTACTAAAACAATCATTTTTTATTTCACACTCCCTACCAACTTTAAAAATTGTCATTTCCCGCGTGCCATATCATAAGTAATTAATTTTATTTGAAAATAATTTTATGCTTTAAGGTCCCTGCTTTAACCTGCTATAAATCATTTTAGTTGTAATTAGTCATTTAAATATCCTAAAAAGAAATTGGAAATTTTTAAACAAGGGGGGGTGAACAAAAAATTAAAATAGAACAATTTTTCATTAATATCAGTTGAAATCAGCGGCGGGAAAAAATATAACATCATCATTATCAAATGTCATAGAGACTTAAAGAAGTCATTACTTTGACATCTTATGTCACATTGAGCATATAAGGCACATAAAAAAAACATTTTCCAAAATAACTGAAATTTAAAGAGACACCGCCTGGTTTATAAAACTCAAAAGAAAAAAAAAATACTTTGAAAAATTGTATATTTAAAGAAAAAGATTTAAAAAAAAAACATAAATATTTTCTTTAAACATTTTTTCTTTTTTTAGCATATTAAAGCCTTATTAATAAATTTGTCAACACAACAAGCGGTGACAGCATGTGTATATTTGAATTTTGAATCTTGCTAAAAGTACTATTTACAACTTCTAGAGGTGTTTTATAATCATTTATACACACATGGTATTATAATATTTTCAATTTAAGGCATATGGTTTTTAAGATTTTCTTCTTCTTACAACTTGTTAAAGCAAATAAAAACATTTTTTAACACTTCTATTGAAATGAAACAAATATTAAAAAACACTTAGATTTGTTTTGAATGTGGCGCCCTAATTTGTTGAAATTTCAAATATGCTCATAATTCCTTCAACACCTTAAATACTTGATAGTTTTTCTAACACTTAAAGCGTTTTAAAGTAAATCAAATTCATTTAAAAATTGATTTTTTCAAAGGAAAATTGAAATAAAATCAATTATATATCAAATCAAAATTTGAAAAGAATACTAGAAAATTTAAGAAAAAAAAAAAAAAAAAAAACACTTGAATATAAAACTTTAAATAACAAAATTTATACAAACAAAAATATTTGATATCAAGCTTTTTTGCTTTTCTCCCTTAAATAAAAGTGGAAAAAAAACTGTTTAAAAAAATAAACATGAAAATGTTAAACACTCATATGAGAGCCGTTTTTATATCCTTAAGGGAGTAAAGGAAAACAAAAAGCATAACATAACAATGTGTTTTTTAAAGCCCCTCCCTGTTCTCCTTAAGAGTGGCAAGTATAAGGCTACAATAACAACTGTAACATTGTTAAAACTAACCACCATTGTTGTAAGGGGAGAAAAAAAATGAGCAAAAAAGGAACTCAAAAACCTTTGCAACAAATTGTGTTATTCTTCTTTTATTTTTTTTTTTTTTGGCGTCAATTCTAATCGTCAAAATAAAGAACTCAGAAAGCTTGTATTTTTTTTTGTTAAGGTCAGAGATGGAAAACGGATTTATTAAAAAAAAAAAAAAAAAAATTAAATTAAAGGGAATAGTGCAAAAATTATGTGTACGCTTTAGCTTAACTAAATAACTAAAATATGCTCCAAAATAAGGATTTTCTATAAAAATATAACCAATAATGCTTCTAAGCACAAAATATTTAGTTTGCACCAAGATATGCAAAAATATGTTTTAACAACTCACTGCCAAATTCCTTAAATTTATCTCAAACAGATAAATAAGTAACACACAGATTCGTTCATTTAAAGCCCAGGGAAAAATATAATTTAGCTTTTTTTTTTTTTTGGTTGCGCTTTTAATAATAAATTCTGTGATATTTTCTTTTTTTAATAAGAATTGAATTTTTTTAGTTAAGATTTTTTACATAGTAAATTTTCCATCTCTGTTGTCTGTTTTTTTCCGTTATTGTTGGTGGAAAAAAATAGTGTTATTTCAACATACACAAACAGTGATTTGTCAAACTTTGTTATGGCCAAAATTTACTAAAGAATAAAAAAAGGAAAAGGGAAATAAAGGCAAAAAGGTTTTAAACAAAATATTGCGGTTAAATAAATAAGATTTGGACAAAAAAGCTACATTAAAATTGAGGTTTTTTACATTATACAGGAAGCAAATTTTAGATTTAAAACAAAATCATTAAAAAATATATGTGTTCTTTACATTACAGAAAAAATTTAAAGAAAATTTTTCAATTAAATAGAATTTTTAATATAAAATATTTGTGTAAATAAATAAATTACTCAAAAATCAAACGAACTAAATTAAAATTGGACATAGAAAAAAAATTCAATTACGAATAAAACATACACAAATATTTTTATTAATTAGATTTCAACCTATTAAAATTTGTGTATTTCTATTTTTTAAATTGTCAAGTTTCTTATTTATAATTGATTAATTTATTAATTGGTTACCATAAGAAAAATAATTGAAAGCCAATTAATTGTTTTATAAAAAAAAATATTATAAAATTTTGATAATTTGAATAATTGAAACAATTAAAAAAGTAATCGGAATAGTTTTTATATTTGATAAATATAAAAAATAGGCAGTATTTTTTAATTTTTAATTGGAAATTAAAAAAAATTTGAATTATTTTTATTATTGAATAATTAGCTCAAATTAAAATTCTACACAACAAAATCTAAAATCAATTACGAAAAATGTCTATTCAATTATTTTTTTAATTAAAATTCAACCTATTAAATCTTTTTATATTCAATCATTCAAGTCATTAATTATTATTTGTTTATATTTGATTACATTATTAATTAATACAATAAAACCAATAATTGAAAGCCGTTAGTTTTTAATAAAATATTATACTTAGAACATATACATTTTGAAAATTTGAATAATTGATAAAATTTAATTGATACAATGTAAAAAGTAATTGGAATAATTTCTGTCCATTTTAATTAATATAATTTAAATTTCCTATAAGATTTTTTCTTATTTTTTTTTTTTTTTTTTTTTTTTTTCAATATCTTGATATTGATATTTTCACTTTTTCATTTTCCTTTTACATTTAATTTTCATTTATAAATTTTCTTAGAAGAAATTACACAATATTTCCTCATGGCAACATTTGGCCTCTAACTGCATTAACAATTTAACATTTATTTTCTTTCTCGATTAAATAAGATTAAAATCTTTTAAATTATAAATAAATATTCAAACTTATAGGTTCAAAGCGAAAACTTGTTAAAAATTACTACAAAAACTACTTGCTACAAACATTCTTTTACATTTTAAACAAAATTGCAACATTTGTTAGGAAACAAAAAAAAAAAAAATTAACAAAAAACATTTAAGACGCCAGAGAAAATTATTATGACCCAGACGGAGACATTTTCAGGGACCTTTTTTGTCTATAAGAAAACTAACTATGTACAAGACAAATCATCATCAACAATGTCTCTTTAAATAACAAGACAATTTATGGTGGTTTTGTAATGTGTACAAACATTGAGACAGAGTGGAAAAAAAAAAAAAATTATATATCAGTTTTTAAAAATCTTTATTTCAAAAATACTTACATTTGGACAATTGTTGTTACACAAATTAAACACACAGCTAAACATAAATGAACTTGTGTTTAAAAATGTATCTTTTAGTTTTCCTATATAATAAGATGTTGTTGTTGTTTCTTTTCGTTAAGACTGTGCAAAACCAGAGTGTAAAGTGTTCACAGCTTGATATCCAGACATATTTTTAAATGTTTTAAAAGGCAACAGTATAAGTACTTATATATTGATTATATATTAACAAAAAATAGCAACAACAACACCAAGATATAGAAAAAAATATGTTAAATGTTTTTAAATTACTTGTTACAAACATTTACATCTATTGTTATTAATATTTAAAGAAATTATCAAGCACCCGAAAACGTTTTATTTTTATTTTTCAATCAAAATAAATATCTTTAATGTTCAAAATATTTTTTCATTTGTTGAAAAAAATATGTGAGGGATTTTTATTTTTAAAATAAATATCCATCAATGATGAAAAAAATAAATATCTTTAACGATAAATATCTTTAACAATAAATATCAGTTCGAAAAAAAATTAAAATGATTGTTTTTTTTATTCATACTTTTGTTTTGTTTTCAAAATATTTTTTTATTCAAATGAAATTGTTGTTGTTTAGAATTTTTTCCATCCGATGAAAAAAGTTCAAAATAATTTTCAACTTTTGAAATAAATATCACAAAAGATATTTATATTTTTATTTTCATCATGATGAAAAAAATTAAAATATTGATGGAAATAATAAAAATCATGATGGATTTTTATTATTTTTTGAACATTAAAGATTGTTTTTCGATTGAAATAAAAATAAAAAGATTGTTTTTTTAGTATTAAAATCCGGTCTCTGGAAATTATTGAATGAATATTTAATGTTTTAAATTTGTAATGAAATGTTTAGAATTTTGTCTGGTTATTTTTAATAGATTTTGTCTCATATTTAAGATAATTTTAATGTAAAAATTATGAGGTTATAGAAAATTATATGCAATAGGAAATAGTTGTGGTAAACAGGTAAAATTTTGGCCAAAAATATTTCTTATTGAAAAGCAGTTATAGGAGTTGTAAGCTACATTAATTAAATTGCTAATGCATGTAATATTACTAGTTCTAGGTTTGCTATTTTCAGTAGTACTATTTATTGCTAGTACTACTATTGCTATTTTTATTACTACATATTAAAAAAAAAAAAAGTTATAGCTTAAATTCGCCGAAACATTTTTTAAGTTTAGTTTAAAATAAATGTATATTTAATAGAAAATATTTTTAAAAATTAATTTTTATAGAAGAGTTTTGATAATATTTTCAGTTGAATTTTAAAGTTGTTTTTGATAATATTAGGAAATCGGAAATCGGATTTGAAAAACATAAGAAAATTTCTCTAATGGCCAAGTGAAAGTTTTTTCTTAAGTGGAAAATACGAAAAATTAAAAAATTAAAAATTAAATGCGAAGAAAATGGTGAATACTGAAGCTTTTAAAGCTTACATATGTATGTTATCTCTTTTAATTTAAGATATATTCGGGACGAAATAAATTTTTACCTCATTTTTAGCATCGTCTTTTTTTAGTTTTTTCTTAACTTGGCGGGCTCAATATTACCCCTAAAATTTTTGAAAATATTCGTCAGATTCCTTACAAAATTTTAAATAACATTGCTGCAAAAATTATATAAATATATGAATCTGTAAAAAAAGTTATATTAATCTGAATTAAACATTTTTTTTTCTAAAGAGGTTCTGGGCTTTATATATTTTTTTAATATTTTCAAAAGAAATCTTAATTCAAATGCGTGTAATGTAAATACGGAGGAGTTTGGGGCAAAGGTCTGCCCACAAGCCCTATCCAAATTTTGTCAATTTTGGAAATTTTTGTTTTCTTTTCTTGTTATGTTCTCAAATCGCAAATCTGAGATCGACTTAAAATTAGCTTAATATTATAGCTCTATGTGTAAGGTATACACCCAAAAAGTACTTTCTGACGGAGGCCTCTTATAACGACAGGGTGACCATTTCAATGAAAAAAGTAAATTTTTTTAACACGTTTTATACGGATTGGGATTTTGGCTATTTGCATGTAAAAAAGTGGGCATTTTTTAATTATATGATTTTAAAACAAGTTTATACATATTAAACTGAAATTTCAATAAAATATCGCTATTCGCTTAAATTTTATTAATGTTTAAATATTAATTTTATGTTTCGAAAAAAACTCTAAAAATTCTAAATGTTTAGTCCTCCAAAAAATTCTGCGATCAAATTACATTCCACTAACTTTTGTTTAATAAATTATCAATCTCCATATTCTAACGTTTTCTAAGATACCAAATACTTAAAAAGTTTATACTTTTGCTTAAAACTTAATAGAAACTTGGGCTACTCTAGTCAAATTAAGCCATTTTTTATAAAGACGAGGCTAAAAATTATTTTATATTTAGAGATTTACGAGGACTATCTATATATGAAATTTATTTTCTGTCATATCACAAATTAATTTTTGGCGATTTTTCAAAAAATTACGTACTCTAGATGTTTAACTTTGAAGGGCCACGCACTTCCCCCTGACCCGCTAGGAGCCTGTGTTCCTCCAAATTAATTCGAAAACAGCTTCGCTTTGACCATGTGAAACTTTATTGAGGTTCAATAGTTTCCAAAAAAAAAAAAAAAAAGCGCTGTGCACAGTATGTGTAAAAACCCAACAGTTGGAAATACTATATTTTTCTGTCTTTAATGAAAATTTGGCTATAAAAAGTAGCTTTTACAAACAAAAAAAAAATCTCTCAAAAAACTTTTTAGCTTAAGGCTTATAGTGAAAATTAATTTTATCTAGCTTTTCTTTTAGATGAAATTACACACAATAAATGTAAAAATACATCAAGATACAACACAGCCTTTTTCTGCTGCTATAATGTAAAGTCTATAGATCTATAGCACAAAGTTTTTTAGCACATTTTTTAATTGGAATCTTATAGCTAAGCTTTAAAAAGCTTTTTCTTGTAGTTAACTTCATAATAAACCAATTATACCCTCTCATATTTAGTACAGTGTTAAAAAAATCATGTTAATGTTGGCAGAAAAAAAGTCTTATCAAGTTTGTTTTCTTTAAGTTTAAACAGATTTTTTTGAGAATTTGTAAATTTGTAGTTGCGTGTACGCAAAAAAATAACTGCATACCAAAGAATACATAACTAAATATGTATATGAACACAATATTACATATATTATAACAAAGTACTATAAATATGTATAACTTTAACAATATAAGTATTTAGGTATGTAGTTTGTAGATATATTTTCTTTCTTAGCTGTCTTAAGATATGACTACTGTTTTGTCGTAAATTCTTTTTTTTGGTTTAAAATAAACATTTAAGCTTTTTGGTGCAGGGTGTCTTTTACTTATTTTTTCTTCTTCTTCTGTTTCTTTTTCAATTTTTTTTTTTGTTGTCTTTGTAATAAGTAACATTTAGCAAATGATGCACGTACATTTTTCAACTGAATTTATGTTTAAAAAGGTGTGATAAATTTTTACTTTTACGATTTTATGTAGATATAAAAATAAAAAAAACATTTTTTTCTACACTTAAATACACAACAATGACTACTGTTGTGTCTGGGCCTATGGCTAGTGAAATAAAAATTTAAAGCTTAAATAAATAAAATTATTAAGACTTTATATTAACTAATGTTTGCAGTTATATTGAGTTTTTTATTAATACATATATATTTTTTTAAAATTCTCATTTAGTTAAAGCTAAAACAAAGTTCAAATGTTATTAATAAAAAAAGAAAAAGAAAACTGTATATGTTATCAAACTATTTCCCATTGTTTTGTTTTCTCTATAAACGTGAGGTCTTCCTTCATTAATTCAATATTAAACTTTAGTTGTTGTTTAATTTTTTATATGAAAAAAATCTAATAAATTAGTAAATTAATCTTTAAAGTTTATTTTTTCTATATAAATAATTATTTTATATAATAGAATGTTATAGTAAAACATTTAGCAGCTTCCCAAAGCAAAGATTATCATATCAGTCGTTTGCTCAAAAAAAAAAAAAAAAAATTAAATATAAAAAGACCATAAAACTGAAACTACGCATTATAAGAAATATTATTATGTGCCTATACTTATTTATAAAAAAATTACGTTTTAAGATTAAAACAAAAAAAAAAAAAAAAAAAAAGTGATTTTAATAAATTAAATAAAATGTGTTTTAAAACAATATATTTCATTTTAAACGTACTTATTTTAATGATTTTGTCTTTTTTTTAAATACATACATATGTTGTTTTATTGTTGTTGCTGTTTTAAATTGTATACAGAAATAAATTAATTATTTGTTAAACATGATTATTAAATAATTTAAGTTCAAGGTCTTAACATGATTTTTTTTTTTTTTTTTTTCAATAAAATAAAATAATGATGAAGAAGAAGTAATGTTGTTTAAAGTTATTAACATCATACGATTAATTATTTTTTGTTATTTTTGTTTTTGTTTTCTTTTTTTTTTTGATTTTATTAATAATTTTTTATGATTTTTTAAATTTATTTATAGGGTGGCTTGGATTTAAAGGAAAATCTAGTAGCTGGTGGTGCTCCTTGGCCTTATCCCTCTGTATATCATCCATATGATGCTGCCTTTGGTTATCCCTTTAACAGGTAAGATTTTAAACCAAATTTAATAGAAATTTAAAAATATTATTTTGACAAAAACTATAAAAAACGAAGCTGGAAAACATTATCAAAAACTTAAAAGAAATTTTAGAAAGTGTTTAAGCTCTAATTAAAATTTACAAGCTTACAATAAAAGTCATAGAAATTATTGGTATTTATTGATGAAATGTATTAAATGTTTTAATAAAGCTTTGAGGCTGATTAATTTTGTTTAATTTTCCGCAATTTTCCGCTTTCATTAAATAAGGTTTTATTTTAATATAATTGAAAGCAATTAGTTAAAAAAAATTATAATTTAAACAAGATCACAGATCTGAATAATAATTACTCACAATAAGTCAAAAATACAGGTTATTTTTGTGCTAAAAATATCTTTTTATACCCACTATCAAAAAGATTCAGTGTCATTCAGTGTGTAACATGTTGAAAAAATCATTTAAGAATCCATAAAGTATATATTTTCTGGGTCCTGGTTAGATTCTGAGTCGATTTTGCTATGTCCGTTCGTCTTTCCGTATGTCTGTCTGTTGAAATCAGGATAGGGCTCAAACGGAACAACCTAGGTAGAGGAAATTTGGCTCAAATATTTATCTTATAAAAGGTTTGTTTGGTATTGAAAATCGGCAAAATCGGTTAATAAACAAAACACTAGATACACAGGGTGTCCGTTGTAGCTTAATTTTATACTTTTCTGCTGATATCTCTTAAACAAAAACATTTACGAAAACGAAATATTATACAGATAGTTATAAAATTGTAAATAAAAAATGACCGTGTTCCGCCCACTTTACCGTCCACCTCCCATATAATGTGAAACATCAACTAAATTTTGCACAAATAGTTCAGAGACCAATGTAAAATGGGAAATAAAAACTTAGGTATATAGATTCGGCAGAGCCGAATATAACATTCTCGCTTGTTTATTATTGAACTACATCGTAAAACTTAAAAGAAACTTATGAGCTTTTTAACCTTAGTTGACTTCACTGCATAATTTTATTTATGAGATTTTATTAAAATTGTTTTTTGATTAAATCAATTAAATTATATTTAATGATTTACACATGTTCTATACATACGAATAGAAATTACATATATTTAGTGTAAAATCCCTACAATAGGCAATCATGTCTTAAATATAAATTTTTAGACTAAAAGTACCTTTTAGATTATTGAGCTAAATCGTAAAACTTTAAAAAAACATAAGACTTGACTAAAAAAAAATTTTTTATGCGATTTTATTTCTTAATTTTTGCTGGCATTTTATAATATTTCATTGGAAGCAAATTAATAAAAATAATGTATGACTTACACATTATCTAAAGAGCCTTGTAAAAATTACACACAATATGTGTAAAAACTTAACAAGTACCAGCACTGCCTTCTTAATCTTTAAATGCAAATTCAGCTACCAAAATTATTCCCTAAAATTGTAAAATTGTACCATAAAAATTTTATTAAACTTTTGATCTTTTAATATAAAGCTTTCACCGCTGAACTAAGTTTACTTTATAGCTACATAATTTAACTTTACACTAACGAAGATTAGTACGTTTTAATATTTTGTGCATGAGAAGACCAACAGTTCTCACACTTTCCAAAAAATTTATATTGGTAAATGATTTATAGTAACAAATTGAGTTTATTAAACGACAGATTAGAAGCCAACAAGAGCGACTGATCTTGAGGAATTATAAACTCAAAAATTAATGATAATCTAAAGTAATTTTAAATTTGTAAAATATATTTTTAAATATATATATTTTTTTTACTTTTTATATAAATAGATTTAGCAAATTTGTCTTTAATTCTAAAAATATTCTTTTTTTTTTTTCTATTATGTATTTGAGGGTAGTTTAAATACTTTTAGAGAAACATTATAATGCTTTTAGTATTACAAGAAAAGCTGCAAATTTGTTAATATTGTGTTTTACAAAATAATAAATAATTTAAGCCAAATCACCCCAAATTTCTTTGGAAAAAGCTACTTTTGCTTTATAACAGAAAAAACAAAAAAAAAAAAAAAAAAAAAAAAAAAAATTACATCGTTACAAAGTAGAAAAAAGTAATATTAAATACCAAAGACTTTGAGATCAATCAGATTGAACTGTATAAATATATGTAGGAAATAAAAGAGTAAATATTTTTTAAGCTCTTTGAAATTTGTAATATTTTCCTTAACTCTTTAATTCTTTTACTGGCCCTCTTAACACCTCACCCACCCACTAACCAGCAATTATTTTCCCAAAAAAATATATTTTTAAATATTTATATTTTCTTCACACACAAACACTTACTTTTCTTTTCTAATATTAATAAATATTTTTATGTGTATATATACAGACCATTTATTTTATGTACGAGTACAAGTATTTCCCTAACCAAATCAAAAGGTTTTTATTACTTTGAGGCGCCTCTTGTACTTAAACACCAAAAAAAAAAAAAAAACACACACACATATAAAAGAAAACAATTCAATTGTACTTGTTAAATATACATTAATATTTTTATGGCCTTCAATGCAATGTGCATAATTTTCTAACCATATACATAGTAAAGTGAGTGGGAGTAAAATTGAAAAAAAAAAGAAATATATGCCAAGCAAATTATTTCTTTAATTCAATATTCTAAACATATTAGATATGAGAGCTACTTACATAGAATATTAATAAAATTAAATTAAAAAAAAAATATTAGAAAAAGTAAATAGAAGGGGACACAGCAATTAAAAATTGAAAATATAAACAAAAAACACAAAATTTTAGGAGAAATATAGTAAAAAAATTGTATAAAAATACTTATAATATTTTTGTAATATGTTGATAAAATGCCGTTCAATTTATACGTTTTTATTAAAAAAAAAAAAAATATTTTGCACATCTCCTTAGAAATAGCTTTCTAATGATATACTTTTTTTTATTAAAAATTAATAAATACTAAGAGTTTAAAAGAGATCATAAAAATTTTAATTTTATATTAATGTTATAAATAAGCCTTTCTTATAGAATTGTCGCTTAACGCTTAAATTGTATTTTTAGCTCTTTGACTTAATTTCATAATATTTCAATAAAATTGTTAATTCTTTTAAAAATTTGTTAATATTTCGGCTTATCTTTTAAATTGTGACTAAGCTTTTTTATTGTAATTAATAAAACAAAAACACAAGAGAAAACATGAGTCTAAAGTTTGATTTCTTTATATGCACAATGGGTTGGTGATTTTATAAAGAAACAAAATTATAAAATTAACATTTAGTTTTATAGCAAATCTAAGCATTTTTAAGCTCTTTTAATAAAGCACAATGGCTGGAACCTTAAGAAAAAGGAAAAATTATATTTTAAGTTAAAAAAAAATAAAAAAATGTTTAAATAATTAATATTTAAAGCACATTGGCTTAGTAATCTATATTTTCTTCGTGTCATTTAAGCTTTATTTTTTTATTCAAATTTGTGGCAATTTCGTTTGCTTTGTTTTCAATCAATTAATTTCGTAATAAAAATTCATTCATAAATTGCAGTCAAACACTTGTTTACGAAAAAAAATTAACACTTTATTAACAAAATTTCTATGCAGTTTTTTTTTTGCATTTTTCAAATGACCGTTACTTCCTTTGTTAGTTGCATTTTAAATAACAGTAATAATTTGTTGTTTTATGTACACATTTTTTATTTCATTAATTTTTAATAAAACAAAATACAAAAACAAAACTTATTAATTTCCAGCTTAAGAAGGCAATTAAACAATTTAAAACATCCCGTCACGTACAGACAGACAGTGTAAGAAAAAAAAAAAGTACAATATAAACTCGTATAGAGATAGTGAGACACAGTCAGTCATTTACACACACTGACTGTCACTATGACTTTTAATGCCACACAACTGAATTTACAGTGTATACTTAAGTGTAAACCTTAAAACAAGTTGAGTCATGGTATAGAAAAATATACAAAAATAAATTTAAAGAAAAAAAAAATTATCAATATTAAACAAGTAGAAAATGTACTTCTATAAAATAATGAATGAAAATAACAGCAAAAAAAAAAAAAAAAATTATATAAAAAAGCAAAAAAATTGCAGGTGTTAATTAAAATTCTAATTAAAAACGAAACATGTTTAATGTGGCTAAAAAGTTTAAGAACTTAAAAAAAATCTTATTAAAACAAAGGGTTACCCGCTGTATTCTAGGGTTAATTTTTAATTTAGTCCTTTTTGTTTGAAATTTCCTTTATATGTATTTGTATCCATAGCTGGCCATTATTTGCACTTGCTGCTTTTGTATGAGTATATTTCATTTTATATTTAATGTTGTTGTTGCTGTTGTTGGCCGTTTGCTGTTGCATGGCTCCTTTTTTTTTTTTTTGTTTTTACAACAGTAAATTGTGGATATGTTGTGGATTGTTTTAAATGTTGATCCGAAAATTGTTTTCGTTGTCATGGTATTCATATCGTTGCTAAAAGCCACAAAATTGCTCTATAAAAGTGACCACCAAACATAAAAGCATGTGTAAATTGAGCAAAAACAACAACAACAACAATAACAAAAATTATAATAACATTGTTGTGAAAACAATAACATAAATTAAGGCTTTATTAAAAAAAATTTACCAAAAAAGAGTAGAAGAAAAAAAGTTACATATTGCAACAGACATACAAGTTGCAAGTATAACAATTATTAATGGCAGACAATTAAAATTGTAGCAAATTTTATGGCTAGAACAACAACAACATATAAAGTAATGAGCAACAATACCATTAAAATAACACACGTGCTAATTATGGCAGCAACAATTTGCAAAAAAAAAAGTAATTTAAATAAACTAAAAATTTAAAGAAACTTAAAAAAACGAACTTAATATTTCTAGGGTTAATAATTTCTCTCTTTTTAATAATTTTATTAACTCTCTTTGAGAGTTTAAAAATCTCTTAAAAAACTAGTTTATTTGTCTGCCTATTTGTAAAAAAAACTTTATTTCCAAACCATCCTTAATTAAGAAAATGAAAACTTAAAGGAACTTAATAAAACGAACTTAATATTTCTAGGGTTAATAATTTCTCTCTTTTTAATACTTTTATTATTTCGCTTTGAGAACTAAAATCACTCTTTTAAGCCTTGTTTATTTGTTTCCCCATTAAAAAAAAACTTTAAAACGAATTTCATATTTCTGGGGTTAACAATTTGTTTATCCTATTAAGTCTCTCCGAAAGATACAAAAAACACTTTAAGGACTAGTTTATTAATCTCTCTGTTGCTGTAAAAAAACTTGATTTTATATTTTTTTCTTTCCTTTTATTATGATTCTCTTTCTAGTTATGGCATGGATTTAAATGGTGCCCGCCGTAAAAATGCCACCCGTGAAACAACCTCAACGCTGAAAGCCTGGCTAAATGAGCATAAAAAGAATCCATATCCTACAAAAGGAGAGAAAATCATGTTGGCAATTATCACAAAAATGACTTTGACCCAGGTGTCAACGTGGTTTGCAAATGCGCGCAGAAGACTGAAGAAAGAAAATAAAATGACTTGGGAGCCCAGAAATCGAGTAGATGATGATGATTGCAATTTAGATGATGATGATCATAAAAGTACGGATGATAATGATGTATTAGGTAAATAAAAAAAAAATATTTACAATAGAAATAACATTTCACTATAAAGTCTAATAAATTTTTAAATTTAAAATGAAAACCTTTTAATTAACAAAAAATTAACTGAAAATTCCCTTTCTTCTTTTGCTTGTCTAATTTTAGATGCCAAAGACTCTGGTTTGGGTTCTAATGAAGACAAAGATCATCGCATGCCCGGTGAGGGTAACAGTGAATGGTCTGGCTCCAGGCCTGGTTCTCCCAATGGTTCTCCCGATCTTTATGATCGTCCCGGCATGATGCCCGGTGGTGGTCATCCCCTGTTTCATCCCGCCGCCTTGCATCACTTTAGACCACCAGCAGGTTCACCACCCGACATTGCCGCCTATCATCACCAACAACAACTGTTGCAGCAACATCATCAGGCCCAACAAAATTCATTACATGCGGCTGGTGGTGCCAGCACTACAGCTAGTCTGGCGGCGAAACCACGTATCTGGTCTTTGGCGGATATGGCCTCAAAAGATGCCAATAAGGAAGGTAATAAAGATAGTCCTCCTGGTAGCGATTTACCAGCCACACATCCTGCTTTCTATGGTCATCCGGGTCAGCATCCTAGTCCGGGTAAGATTTTATCACCCTTGGCAGCCAGAATACCAAATTATTCGCCCTATGTAAGACCTGATTTGTATAGAGGGTTCTATGGTCCCGCTGCTGCAGCTGCCGCTCATTTGGGCGCCCCCTCACAAGAATTTTTAGAACACCAAAGAACTTTTGGCGCTAGTTTGGCGGCACATAATGGCCTAAGCATGAATCCTCTGCTATGGAAAGCTGCCGTTACCGGAGCCGCCGCTGGAGCACCACATTTTAACCCGCTTAGCTTAACCACTAATCCATCGCATCATCAAGCCCAACATGTCCCGCCTTCAGGAGCTTCACCATCTGGTTCCAGCACCACCTCATCTATGGGCTGTGATGTGGTACAAACTTCACCCTCAGCACAAACTAGTTTGCATCATAGTTTAGGTCCCATTTCGCACAATTCAAATTCGTCTTCTTCATCTTCGAATTCGGGTAAATTATCGCCTGGCAAGCCATGACAATCACGCATGGATTCGCCACCTCCCTCCACACCCACACAACAAACGCAATCCCCACACAATCAAGAACAAAACAATAAACCAAATAATATCAATACCACTTCGCCGCTCTCAGCGTTTCGCTCTCTAATAGCCTTCAGAGAGCAACATCTACAGCAACAAACCCCTAAACTTTCTATCAGACCTTAAATTTTACTAAAAATTCTACAATTTAAAAAAGAACAAGAAAAAATTTAATAATTTATAAAATATAAAAACAATTTTGGACAATAATTAAAAATGTGATGTGAAAGACATTTTAGGAAAAAAAATAAAAAAAACTCATAAAAAATTAATAAAAAAGGGAGTTTGCTAGAAACCAGAGAAAACGCTGCTGCACAGCCAGAAAAATTATAAAATAAAAAATAAGGTAAAAAACTTATGCAATCAGAGCTTATAGAGTAATTTTAAAACAAAATTTAAATTTGCCCTCAAAATAACCAGAGTATTAAATAGAAAAAAGCCACAATTTAAAAAATTTAATAAAAGAAAAAGAAATGTAAGAAATTGTAAATAATATTTATAGATTGATAAAATAAAAAATGAAAAAGAAGGGCTTAAAAAATATATTAAAAAACGTTTGACAGAATAAAAGGTGGTACATATCAAGCAAATGTAAGGCAAATTGTAAACATTTTGAAAATTTTTAAAACCCTACAAACATAAATATATTTTTAAATAATTTATAGGTTGTTTTTTATTGTTTTAAGTTTTTTTTTTTTTTTTTTTTAGATTCTTTTTAGAATTTTTATTATTTTATAAATTCGTTCCTGTATAATAATTTTGAATTAAAAACAAGTGAAATAAAAAACCAACAATAATTTATTTTAAAAATAAAGCACAAATAAAGAGATAAACTCTCTTAATTTTATTAATTTTAATTTCTTTGAGTGTAGATTTAAAAAATAAAAAACCTAAAAATTAAAATAAATATTTAAGTTGGCTGTAAAATGTGTAAATATTAATAGAAATCCCTAATAATAAAATTAAAGAAAACTAATTTTATAAAATTTAGTATTAAATATAAAAATAATTATATAAAAAAAAAAAATATTAATTAATAAATAAAACAATAAAACTAACAAAATCATCATTGTAAGCTTATTATGTTAAATAAAATAAAAAAATAAATTAAAGAAATAAAAAATAAAGAAAAATTTTGCTAAACAAAATTTTAAACAAAAAAAATCCTAAAAACACAATTTTGTATAAATATTGAAAACATTCGTTTAGGTATAGGAAAACAAAATCCAATTGGCAAAAACCGTAAACAAAGGGAGCGCAATAAAAAATATAAAAATGTAATTTCAATGTAAGTACTTATAAATGTAAAATTTATTATTACATACTATTATTTTTTTGTAAGTAGTAATATCATCATCTGGAAAAGAAAAAAAAAAAAAATAAATAAACAAAAACCAGCATAATTCATTAAAAGAAAAAGAAAAACAAGAGAAATAATAACAAATAGTATTTATAACAAATTACAAAGACATTAACAAAAGAATCACTTTACTCAACAAAACACTTGTCATTATTACACCTCATTCCCTAAAACCTCTTCTCCTCCTCTTACCTACCTTAACAAATACACCTTCTCTTCGTAATACACAAAATATGTTTGTCTAGCAGATACACTGAAAGAAATGTATCTGTTTGTTAATATTATCATAAAATAATCGTACATCTATATATAATTAATTATTATATATACAAATAATTATATAACAAATAAAATATTTACTAATATAATTAAAACAAATAAAAATATGTTAATAATGGTATGATAAAAATTATATATAAATAAACATTAAAAACAAAAGTAATTAATAAAAAAAAAAACACAAACTTAGTTGCAATATAAAAACAAAATGATAAAAAAAAAGAAAACAAAAAACAATTAATCCTTAAATAAAGAAAACAACAAATTATTAAAAAAAATCTTTTGGTAGTTTCAATTATTTCCAGGTATTTTTGGGACATTAACATATATTTTAAGGTGTTGTTCTGAAAGAAAAATTACCAATAACATTAATTCTTTACTAAATAATTTAAAACTCTGGCCCCTTAAAAAGGTGTTGAGAATAAATTCAAGTCTAGATCTATACATATAAAAGAGTAACGTTGCAGAGTGTATGACTACAAAAATTCAGTTTTGGAGATATTGGATTTTTAGAGAGCAATGCCTTCCCCTAAAAATGGGTGGGTAGACACTAAAAAAAACTTTTGAATTTTGGATTTCTTTTTTTTTTTAATAAATTTTATTAAAAAGAAATACTTTCAAGGTCAGTGTAACAAAATCTAATCCCACTTATACCATTGCACTATTTGCATAAGAAATTTTTTTCCATTATCATAAAATTTTGAATTAATTCTTAAGAAATGCTAATATGAGGTAACGCTTAATTAATTGGGAAAGTCTTAACATTTCGGGCTGCTGCAAATTTTGTGATTTTCGCATTCTAATTGATCAAAAGTCTATATTTTTGTACTTCAAAAAGCTATATTGATGAAATTTGATGCACAATTTGAGATGCAATTTTGTAAAGAATGTGCATGCATGGTATGCGTTTTTAAATGATAAACGAAAAGTAATATGATTTCTACACAAATTTTAATTAATAACGAGAAAAATGGTATAGTTAGTCAAGACTAACTAATGGACCGATCACAACCAATTTCAATAGGCTTTGTCCTTGTATCATAAAAGTCCCATGAGCCAAATTTCATTGAATTATCTTCTAAACTGCGAGCTGCACTTTGTGCACAATGTTTACATGGACAGCCAGCCAGACGGACGGACGGACATCGTTAGATCGATTTAAAAAGTAATTCTGAGTCGACTGGTATAATTTAAGGTTGGTGTTGGATAATGTTTTCATTGCGTTGCAAACATCAGCACAAACGCATAATACCTAGGGTGATCGATTATTCGACTTTTTTGAGAAACCGGTTTTCAAATAGTTGGTATTTTAAAAAAACCGGTTGCACTTTTTGAAATTCAGAAAAAAACGGTTAACCGGTTTTTTGCAGAATTTAATATTTATATCAAAAGACTACATTTCTTTAAAAAAATCAATTCTTATAATTAAGTTAACATTTATTAAATACAAGCGTAAAAGCCTAACAATGTCAGGAAAAATAATATAATAATGAAAATATGCAAAAACAAATCCGAAAATTAAAAGAAAAAAATATGAACAACATTTAGACACCATCCTAAGTCAATTATTCGAAGCCGTTCAAATTTATTGGAATTATATTGATTAAAGTTTTAAGTTCATAAACCTTTCAAAATAAACAATAAATAAGTATAGCAACTCAAAAGTTCTTAATACCAAAACATACTTTTTGGTCCCTGAGAGAAACATCTGGCACTGTTAGAATTTGTTGAACGAATAGTTTTATAAGTATGCCGATTTTTAGTTTTTTACGTTGTCTGGGAGCTTCAGAAAGCTCTGGAAGGGAAACATTGCTTAGGAAAGATATATTTAAATCCATATATATAGATCCACGTATTTTCGCTCCCTGATAGAGATTTCAAAATCTGGCTCCGTTAGGATTTGTAGGACGAATAGGGTTATAATTAAGCTGAATTTTAAGTTTTTTACGTCTTCTGGGAGCTTTAGAAAGCTCTGGAAAGAGAAAAAATTCTTAGAAAAAGACACATAAATCCTCTTATATCCGCTCCCTGATAAAAATTTCAAAATATGGCTCCATTAGGATTTGTTGGACAAAAAGTTTTATAATTAAGCCAAATTTTAATTTTCTACGTCGTTTGGTAGCTTCAGAAAGCTCTGGAAAGAGAAAAAATGCTAAGCAAATTATATATCTAGATGACGAGAAGATAATTATGTTTCAAAATTGTAGAAAAAATCATCTAAATTTTAGTTAGCATAAACAGAAACCATGGCTTAATATGGAGATAGTATATCAATTAAGTCTCAATTGAAACAATTCTGCAGGTGAAACTTTTTTAACACAACACCTTTAAAAAATAAAGGAAATATTGGATCAAAAAAATTAAATTGGGTCGTACATGATAATTATTAATTATTTATTTGTTTAATATTACAGAATAAATTCCAATTTAGACTTAAACTATAATTTATAAAAATAAGAAATCAGTCTTTATGAATATTAAAAAAATTATTCCTAAATTTTCAAATATCACTATCACTATTTAGTACATGTTTTCTGAAATAAAATGCTATTTTTGAAACCGGTTTTTTGTGTTTAAAAGAACCGATCGATTCGACATTCGAAAAATGAACATTTTGAAAAAACCGACAGCACATTGACTGAAAAAACCGGTTTTAAATCCGGTTGGAAAACCGCGTCGATCATCCTAATAATACCCCAACTACCTATGGTGGTGTAGGGTATAAACATTATTTATGTGATTTTTACATTTGACCCATTAGTTTTTGGTGCGATCGTATGCTTTAAATGTATGAACCTGATCATATTAATAATCTATGAATCAAATATGTATTGGAATCGCCAATTTTTTCTTCGGATAATTTACCAATTGGAACAATGAATTTTTTTAATCAGCTAAATTGTTAAAATCACACACTGTTCGCTGCCAGCAAAATGACACACAGTGGGGTCAAACGTACATTTTTTTGGTAATAAATCTGTATCTCCTGTAATGTATGGAAGAATTGTAGGGGAAGATCTAAGCTTTCAGGAAAATTATCTTGTAGTCACCCCGTGATAATACAAGATAAGCTACAGGGTGTCAGAGTTGACTAATAAAATTTCTGGACAAAATCAGCCAAATTCAGAATGAAAATATTTTGGTTATTTTTAATATGAAGTATTACCAAAATTTTTATTTGGATTATTTGCTAGTTTTTACTATATTTGCTTTGGGCAATTTTGTTTGGTTGACCCAAAAGATATATAAAGTTGCCAAAAATAAATAATGGATATTCTGAGAAAAAATACTAAAAACTTTGCGAAGAATTGCCTACATTCAATGTCCTAATTTCCATGGATTTTTTGACATTTTCCGGTAGAAAATTAATAAAATATCTGAAAAAAAAAATAAATAAATAAATCAGCCTTAGAAGGAAAATAGCTGTAAGTTTGGCTTGGGTGGGATTCTGGTCTGGAGTAAAATGATTTTCTAGACGGCCAGGCTTCTTAAGTCAAATTTTTGTCTGAATATGATGACTTTTTACTTTACTCTCAAGTACTTTGTAAAACTTAGAAAATTTAAAAGCGAAAAACACCAAAAACTTCAGAAATGCTTTGTTAAAAACAAATTATAGCCCAAAAATGACTACAAATGGCTGAAAAATTCGAAAAATACATTTAAAAATTAAAAATTGATTTTGTGTCCTTATATCTTACATAGTTTTGCTACGAATAAAAGGGTCTCTTCTTATTAATACAGTTTAAAAAAAAAAAAAGAATAAATAATTGTAAAGTTGCGAAGAAGACCGAGTAATCTTTTTTTTTTTTTTAAACTCCATTAAATTCAGCGTCGTCGACTTTGTTTTACCCAATGGGTGCCCATCCTATTCAAAAAATAAGTCTCATTTTCGACCTCGGTGTTATTAAATAAAGAAAGTAATGCTGTCCAATTACACAATATAAAGAAACATTTAATATGTATGATTTCGAAACAACAGAGCATTTTGTCCATCAAAACAATAAATCAATCTTCTGTGGACGTAAAGAATGATAATATATATGCATTATCTAAAAAGTTCTCTTAAATTAATGATCTCATGAAGCAAAATGCAATTACAGATATTATTTTTAAATTATATTATATTTACGTCATTTTTAAAGTAGTCAAAGTCGTAGTGGTTGGCGCTTTCGTTACAATGTCAAAAAGGGGTCGCGAAGAAAGTTCTTGCGAGAGCCCCTGCACTGACCATCCCAGTAAAAACTTCGCCTACTAAATAACGTTATTTGTTAATAACGCAGAAATTTCGCCTACTAAAAATGTTATATTCGGCTCGGCCGAATCTATATACCCACCATCAACTTGGTGGGCAGTAAAGTGGGCGGACCACGCTATTTTTTGTTTCCGAGTTTACATTGGTCCTTGAACTATTGAACACAATTTCACCTTATATAAGTGGTGGGCGGTAAAGTGGGCGGACCACGCCCATTTTTGGTTTCCGAGTTTATATCGGCCCCCAAACTATTTATACAAAATTTCGTTGTCGTACATGCTTTTGTTTGAGAGATATCAGCAGAAAAGTATGAAACGGACACCCTGTGCTTCTAGTTTTTAGCCCATAACTTTTTAAACCGATTTTGCCCATTTTCAATCTCAAACAAACCTTATATAAGGCAAATATTTGTGCCAAATTTCGTCCTCCTACGTTGTCCCGTTCGAGCCCTATCCTGCTTTCAACAGACGGACAGACGGACGGACATAGCTAGATCGACTCAGAATCTAACCAGGACTTAGAAAATATATACTTTATGGGGTCTTAAATGATTCCTTCGACTTGTTACATACGGAATGACAAAATCAATAAACCCCCATCTTTTTGATGGTATAAAAATACAGAATATTACGTTAATAGTAAAATTTATATGAATTTATTCGCTTTACGGTGATTCCCGAAAGTGGGTTTATATGGGAGCTATTATAAATTATGGAGCGAACCTCATAAAATTTGGCACTGTGCTTTCTACTTAAATAGAACTCATTTGTGTCGAATATTAACTTGATACTGACATTTGTATGGGATTTATGCACGTTAAGGTGATTTTCGGAAGATTGATTTATATGGGAGCTATGGTATTATGGATAGATCTTGATGAAATTTGGCCCAATAACACTTATACAAAACTTCTTTGCAGTGAATTTCATTAAAATATTTCCATATTTAAGCTAGTTAAACCTCTATTTCGGGAGGACATTTGTATGGGGGCTAGGTGAAATAATGGACCAATTATAAATTATTTTATTGTAACCCATTTCTAATTAAATATTAGCTACACCATGATCTGATATATTTTTTTTTCTAAAATTTTGAATATTAACATTCTTATAAAATATTCTAATAACGACGGTATACTGATAACTGATTACAAACTTAAGTAATGTCCATCGTGGATTATCGATTATAGAACAGGTTCCGCCAAATTTTTTAATTTTAAAGAACATAATATTTAGTTTTTCTTTGTTCACAAGGTTTACATGGACAGACATCGTTAAATCGACTCAGAGAGTGATTCTGAGTCGAACGGTATACTTTAAAATGGGGGTCCGATGATTTTTTCTGTGCGTTACAAACATCAGCTCAAATACATAATACCCCAACCACCTATGGTGGTGTAGGGTATAGAAAAACTCCAAAAAATTAGAGCAATAACGAAACATATTAAATAAAAATGTCAATAAGAAAACGTTAGAAAGGAATACTATATTCTTCAAACGTAAAACAAGTTATATTATTATAACTAACAAAATATTGCTCAATACACTTGTTTCACATTAACTCTTCTATCAAATAATTCTACACAGTTTTCTTCCATTAATTCTTCAATAAGTCCCTTTTATTTTAAACCCTCTACATACCTACATCTAACCGATTAGTTGGGGATCATACAAATCGATAATACAAGCATTGACTACAGTTCGATAATAAGTAAATTGAACAAACAAATTAAAACAAAAACAAAACAGAAAATATATTTGAATGAATTTAATGAAAATCGATAACTAGCAACATGTCTCTGGTAACCAAACAGCAATTATTTAAATGTAAACCATAGGAAGAACAACAACAACTACATGTTGGTGTTATTTATAAGCAGCAACAATAAAAACAACACTAATATAATATCGAAAGAGTAGTTGAAGAAAAAATTATAAGTAAAAAAAAAAAAAAAAAATCGAGAAAAAAAAATTACTTAAAAATATCAAATTACGCGCATGTTTTAGAAATTTGCAAAAACAATGTTAAACAACAATTTTAATTTTTTTCTTTTTGTTGGTCTCTTGTTGTTTTTTTTTTAATATTGTTTCTTATTTAAAATACACATTAATTGCAAAACAAGCAACAAACGCACCAAAAAACTACATTTCTGTTCATTGGTTTTCAAATACAAGTTGTTGTTTTAATTCTTTATATATAAAAAAAAATAAATTACTTTAAAAAATATAAAACGCTGACGTTGAACTATTTAATAATGTTTACGATTACTATGTACAATAATTATGTGTTTTGTGTACTCTACATTTAAGTGTGGCATGTTGGTAGGTTTTTTGGGTTGGTTATAGATTGAAAGTGTTTACACTGAACCAAAAAGGTACATAAATGCAATGAAGAAGTTCGTTGCTTCAATGAATTTGTTCCCTAATTTTGATCTAACATACAACGTACATTTTCCTACGTTAATACAAAAATACAATCTACAATTTGTTGATTCGACTTATTCGTACTTTGTTTTAAGGAATACGTTCATTGAATAAAATAAATAATTCCAAAGAACATTACGTAGATTTTAATTTTCTATATAAAAATTTTCTATATAAAATATTAATCAAAATGTGTTAAAGAAGCAGTTATACAAATTAATGATTTTATTTAATTTTTCGTTCTAATGAGTCATTTCCTAAAGGCTACTTTTTTTTAACTAATTTAATTATTTTTAACTTTTTAAACTGCAATTTGGGAACTAGTAATTTGATCAGAAAACTGATGACGAAATAATACAGAACGAGTTCTTAAGCAAAGTTCTCAAAGACGTTATTTAAAAACAATTTTTAATCAGTTTTATTTCTTATTGTCAGAGTTGGTTGTAACACTACTTGGGATGTTATTAAAAATTCTTAAGTGGTTCTGATATCATATTCTAGATTTCAGATCATGTTTCACAATTGTTTATTATTTTAACATAATTTAACGAAATGTTTCTTTGATTCAATGTACTTGTTCGTTTATATTTACAAACGAGAAAAAAGATATAGTCGGTCAAGCCCAACCATTTGATACCCTACACCATTGTCTATGTGTACCAAAATTCGGGAAGGGGCCAATTGTGGACCGATACTTGTATTAAGTGTAAAATAAAATATACTAATGCAGAATTGTTTAGACTATCTAAAATGGTTTCTTCTAATTTTAGCATTATAAATTAAAAATCACACAAGTTTAATTTCAAGTAGATCACTTATTTCTTTATACGACAATATTTTCTGTGTCTTATGTGAAAAAAAAAAAAAAAAAAAAAAAATGCTAAAATGGACTGCATGTGTCGCCGTTAATGTATTTTATAAATCAGTGTTGTATTCTAATTGTATTACTAAACGTTGAATTTTATTAGTACAGTAGAATCAAATACTGAAATTATAAGATTATTGATAAGAATTTATGAAAAAATAATGTCAAAGATATACGTTTATATTAAAAATAATAAAATTCACAAATAAGAATTTTACATCGATACTAACATTCACATGTATTTATGGACTTCTGAGTGATTCTTGAAATTGGGTCTTATATGGGAGCCGATCTTCATAAAATTTTGCACTGTCATTTATACTTATAAAAAATTTATTTGTGTCAAATATTATGTTGATACGAAAATGTTTATGGGATTTATGTACGTTAAAATGATTTTCGGAAGAAGGGTTCATACGGGAGCTATGGTAAATTATTGTTTGAATTCATTAAAATATTTCTATTTTTAAGGTATTTATGAGTGTTAAGACTCTATTCCGGGAGGACATTTGTATGGGGGCCAGGTGAAATTATGGACCGATTATGACCAAATTATAGCTTCGTCCTTGTGCAAAACAAAAAAATAAGTCATATGTACCAAATTTCTTCAAAATTGCAACTTTGTACTTTGGGAACAAGCTTTACAAGGACAGTCGGACATGGTTAAATCGACTCAGAAAGTGATTCTGAGTTAAACGGTATACTTAAGGTGGGGGTCGGAAGATTTCTTCTCTGCGTTAGATTTATACTCTAAATCACGTAAGGTGGTGAATTGTGAATTGATAACACTGGAATTAAGCTTTGTGTCCTTTCAGATACAAATACAGTATAAACTCGATAATTCGTAGGTAGATAACGCAGATTATTCGGTAATGCGGACGACACATAGTGCTTTGTTCCATAGACAAAAATCAAAATAAAAACATTTTTCAAATTGTCTTGAAATATACGTTTTTAGAAAGGAGACTATTATTTTTGTTTGTACTAGAGGGCGCCAAAATAAGACAAATTAAGGTAAATATTACAAATTTAAATTTTTTCTAAATTTTGTCCTTTGAACTCCGTATTTTAAAGGTTATCCTAGTCCATTGTTTTTAAAAACTTCAGAATGTATTTCCTGACATATATTTTAACATGTTTCATAATAATTTTGTTTAGTTTGAACATCAGTTCAAGAAAATTTGACTATATCTTAATAACTGCAAAAAAATACGCAGCATGGAAAGGAGTTTTCATTATCCTGCAGAAAAAAAAAACGTAATTTTCGGTAATTATGGTTCGAATTTAATTTAAAATTGTTGTCTATTTAAACGTTTATTAAAAAATTAAAAACTGCGTTGTACACTCCTTACACAAGATCCCTCTTCTTCCTCGTCATTGCAACTTCTAAAAAAATCATTGTATGGTAGCAATAACCTTTGAGCATGCCTTCCAATGGCCAGTGATTACCCCAATAAGGTTTCTAATGTAGATTCTGCGAAGCTTCAACAATTGTTTCGTCCCTTGTCTATCCATATTGGACCAGGCTTTCCTAGACTCAACGCAAGTGGGTTCACTTATCCATCTTGCTATAGCTTTATAAAAGAGATTGTGTGAGATTAGCTACTGTAGTGTGGTAGCTTGAAGGACAGCCTTATGTTCAGCTGTTTTGAGTAGATGCCACATCCGGTATTTCCACTTAAAAACCCGAATCGAAAGTTGGTTCAGGTTTCAATTAACTATACCTAGGATTTTGGCATGTCCAAAATTATAATTATTCCACGCCCTATTGGCTTTTAATCTCACGGCCATTTGTGCCGCTATTTGCTTTGCCAAGATGTCTGGTGATAACCAGTTCAAGATTATCAGCAGCGCTTTAAGTAAGTATTTAATAGCAAAATCTGCATGTAAAACTGCAAAAGGACCATTTTTTCCCATACTAACGCACCCCAAAAACTTCAGGTCCAATGCGGCATGGGTTAACCATATCCGATTTCACTAATATTTCACACGGTATGTTTTTACAATCCAAAGAACAATTGTAGGGAGAGTTAAAGTCAAAATTTTGGTTCAGCCTAATATATATACATATAAATCCGTTGTAATCAATCTGTATTATAAAGTATATAATAGGTTGAGAAATGCCGTCCGGATTACCGAAAAATTCGGATTATCGAGTTTATAATGTACTTTGAAAATACAAATTGAATTATATCGTAAGAGTTATTTGTAGTTAAATTAAATTAAGTATCAATTAAATTTTTCTTCTTTTGAAAAATTCGTAAAATAATCAATAGTATAATTTAATAATTTTTATAAAAAAAGTTTGGGAAAAAAATCATGTTCGATTCATAATATTTATGAACAAAATGTTTAAATTTATGAACTTTTTTTCTTTGCGTGAGAAAAAATCTTACTTGGTTTTTATTTTTACCATATATTTTCTCTTATTTGTACTTGAACTTTGATTTGTACTATATTAACGGAAAAATATTAAGCTAATAACTTTGTCTGTGTGTTACAGTGCAGATCTCCCAATCTCTTCTGAACAGATCGTCAGTAACAATGTTACGCTGTACGTTACCCGGTACATATTATAGCACTTATTCATATACTCGTAGGTATCAAGGAAACATCTGATGGATTCTTTTAATAGCTGAGCTATTAATTTGAAGAACGCTGAAATGATTTGGCTGTCTGAAGAAAACTTTTTTCTATATCGTGTAATACTCGTATAGAAGACCATGAGTGTCACACCTACAGATTTAAGTTGAGTAAATTTCACGGAGCGTTTTCTATAAATGAGCTCACCTGCGATTTAGACTTGTTTGTTTTTAATTTATATTATATTTCAGAGATATCCTCCACATTTGCACATTTGTATATCCCTTACGCTTTAGATTAAAAAAAAAAAAATCATTGCCTTCCCTTTTGTAAATAATACAATATTCTATTTGTGAATTTATTCATATATTGAACACGAGCTGTAAACCCGCTACTTCGTAAGCGGAATTTTTTTTTGTAAAAACAATACTATATAATAAATTATAGCTAAGATTCTTAACTCCCTTGGGAACATTTTTTATAATGGTGTTATGTCATCCATAAATAACAATATCTCTCTAATTTCAGGTTTATAATTTTAGAATAATAAAAAATAAATATCAGAATTACGAAAAAGTTTATTAGAATAAAGAAAAAGAACCACAAAATTTTTTTTTCTGATTCACTTGGGACCTTACATCTTTAATTTTATGTTTCTAAGGATGAAAATTTCAGAACATTCAAGAAGTACTATTAGAAGAACAAAAAAAGATACCACAAAGTCCCTTCTTATGGATTCTAATTAATTTAGGACCACATAACTTTAATTTCATGTTTCTAGATTCAGAATTATAGAAAATTAAAAAAGTACCATTGGAAGAACAAAAAAGTACCACAAAGTCCATTCTTATGGATTCCCATTCCTTTAGGACCACATATCCTTATTTCATGATTTTAGGTTAAATATTACCGAAAATTAAAAAAGTACCATTGGAAGAACGAAAAAGTACCACAAAGTTCTCTCTTATGGATTCTCATTCACTTAGCACTTCATGTAATTAATTTCATATTTATAGGTTAAATATTATAGAAAATTCAAAAAGTACCATTAAAATAGCAAAAAAGTACCACGACGTCCCCTCTTATGGATTCTCTCTAATTTCATGTTTCTAGGTTCATAATTATAGAAAATTCAAAAAGTATCATTAGAAGAACGAAAAAGTATCACAAAGTCCCCCCTTGTGAATTCTTTCCAACATCGGACCATGCGTATTTAATTTCATGTTTCTAGGTTAAATATTATAGAAAATGCAAAAAAGTACCAATAGAAGAAGAAAAAAGTACCACAAAGTCCATCGTCTTGAATTTTTACCCACAGGACCATGTATCTTTAAGTACCACAAATTCCACTCTTGTAAATTCTTAATTTCATGTTTCTGTGTTTAATGTAGTTGAAAATTCATTATTAAGTTTGAATAAAATGTAATTTCCCGCTTATACCCCTTTTTTGGTACTTTTTTTTCACCCATCGAAGTATCAAAAATTGTATTCCAATAAATTTCTAAATTGTAGTGGTATCCCATATTAAAATACTCATATGATTATTTCAATAAATATAAAAAAAGGTTTTATGAAAAAAGTACCAAAAACAGGTACTATTTTTACCCCTTAAACGTTTGAATTTCTAAAAAGTACCAAATTTTTATTTCGCATTTTTGATAAGTTATGAATACGACATAAATCGTATATAAAGTACCAAAATACAGTTTTTACCCGTTTTCTTCCTAAAACGGCCGATTTTCAAAAAAGTACCATACACCTGTCCAATTATTTTTTAAATGAATAACGATAACTATTCAACTTTTTTTTGTATCTTTATTAGTTTGGGAGATATAAAGTTACCGATTTTACCCGTTTTTATCCTTTTTGACCCCCTAAACATTCGAATTTCCAAAAATCCCGTCTTAGTGGATCTATACAGTGGGAGACCTACCAACGTTGCAAATTTCGTCGCTCTAGCTTCAGCCGTTTGAGCTGTGGGATGATGAATCAGTCAGTCAGTCAGTCACGTTACTCTTTTATATATATAGATATATAATCGTCCACTTCGATACGGGACCTAGTTATATGTTAAATAGTTTTTTTTACGTTATTTTTTTATGTTATAGCTATAGTATCTAAAAGATTCGTTGATGCTTAACCAAATATTATTTACTCGTGTCACTTAATAAACTAAATGGTTGTTAACAAACAAGCGATTACTATGTAGACCAGCAAACAAAACAACCAATAAGTTCTAAAATTCAAATCTCTTTGTTGACATAAACAAATAAGATACTCAATCAATTTGTATTTTTTTTTTGCTATTTTGTGCTAAAACTAAGTAGAGTGTACCGTATAATCGGTCTTAATGAATTGGGTTTTTTTGTTGCTATTGTTGTTTTTTGTTCATATTTTGTTTGCCACTCTATTTTGCGTTTTTTTTCTTCCCTTCTTTTGTATTGTTAATAATGATTTGATATGCTTTTTATTTTTTTTTTTTAATATAAATATTTTTTTGCCTTATTGTAGTTTTTTTTATCAATTTAATTTTTATTTCAATAATTCATTAACATTAATTGCTTAATTATGATAATTATAAAAAAAAAATTGTTGTTTCAATTTCTGTTGTATATTGTAGTTTGATTATTGTTTTTTTGGTTTATTTTGACTTTAAACTGATTGAATTTGGGTAAAAGGTTGTAGAGTTTGGGTGTATTTTTGTAACCAAGTGTGTGGTTTTTAATTTATTTATATATATTTATTACATTTTTGTCTTTTTTGGCTTAATGTTGATTTGCAAAGTGGCCAATTTGTCTATAAATTGGTTGTACAAGCAATATTTCACTTTTTACTGTTTCTTAATTACTGTCGTTTTTTCGTTATTGTGTTGCTTTTTTTATTTCTTTATTTAGCTTTTTGTTTTTTTTTTTGAACATTTCACTTTTTCATTCATTAAAATTTTTATGCCAATCTAGGTGAATTTTCCCCAAATGTGTAGTTTTGTTAAAAATAATCAACAAAAAACTGTATTTTTTTCAAAAATCAGTAAAAAAGTAAGGAGTTTTTTTTCGCATTTCCGGTCGGTGACACCAATTATTTTTATTAAACATTAAAGCTGCGAATAGCAAAAACTTATACAAAAAAATTAACATTTTAAGCAATTTTAAATTTTCTTATATAAAATTAAATTTTAATTAAAACTTAATAAATGACAGCAAAAAATTAAATTGTCTTTTGGTTGATAGAAAAGAAATTCATTAATAAATCATTAAATAAAATCATAATATTTTTTCATACAAATCATATAAATAGTATTGTTATTATAAAAGTGAATAAGTAATAATAATAATGTTATTTTTGTTGTTGCTGTTTTTAGTATTAACAACATTAACAACAAAACATCAGCAACAACTGTAGCGACAACATTAAGAATAAACAACAACATTATAAGCAACAGATTGTCAATTTGTGTCAAACAAAATAATCACAACATGACATGTTGTTGTACACAAACAGTTCACTAGTATTTTCCAAACAAGTTAATCAGAAATGTCCCATCCTAAGGCCAATAAAATTTTTATAAAGTTTTTTGTATATTAATAAAAATCAAGAAGAAAGCTTAGATTTAGAATGTATATCAGAGATACCAATATATAACAGACGATTGGAAGGTGTATAATTAATTGGTATACTTGCAGATGCCAGAAGTACCAGATCACGTTATTTTCAATAAAGAGGATACAATTAAATATACGAATACAGAATAATACGTTGATACTAACATTTATTTGAATTTACGCGCTTTACGAAAATTCCCGAAAGTGGGCTTATGTGGGAGCTATGGTAAATTATAAACCGATCCTCATATAAATTGTAATTTTTATTTAAAATAAACTTATTTGTATCGAATATTAACTTGATAACATTTGTATGAAATTTATGCACATTAATGTGATTTTCGGAAGAGGGTTTTATATGGGAGCTATGGTCAATTATAAGCCGATCTACACTTCTTTGCACTGAATTTCAATATTTAAGGAATTTATGATCGATAAACCTCTATTTCCGGAGAATATTTGTATGGGGGCTGGGTGAAATAATGAACCGATCATAACCAATTTCTATTTCCGTCCTTGTGCAAAATAATAATTTGTGCGGAATTTCATCAAGATGTCTTGAAATATTTTATTTTTATTTTTCTTAAATATAAATAGTCCAGGTTTTATATTTGGATTAATACACAAAAATTCTTAAATGGAAGTTTCTTTTCTAACCTCTTTTAATTCTCAAAATTGCCTTAAAAAGCCTAAAATGTTTGTACTTCAGCAAAGAAGAAAATCATCTCCTACTTGCTTTTACTAATTTTGTATTTACACACATTTAAGCATTTCTTGTGTTAATTCACACAAAAAGTCGAAATTATTTTTTATAGCGTTTATGCGCACCTCTTACTCGCAATTAAAAATAACACAATATGAAGATTTTGATGTATAAATGGTTTAATACTTTATTTACGAGTTAGTAACTCACGAAAACTAATCGTGAATAGTGAAACTAATTACAAATAAAGTGTACGGCACACTAAGGAGTGCGTTCGAAAAAATCTTAACATATTTCCCTGCGGGAAATTTGTGGCAATAGCAGAAATGGACCGGTTCCTTAGTACCAGTTGAGTACCAATTGACACCTAACTCGTCACCAAAGTTCCAATTGGGAACCAGTTGACACAAACACACTCACTATTTAACAGTTGAGAGTTAATTTATAACATGCTCGTTAAGTGCGCAATTAGCATCTCGCGCGCAATAAAAATCAGTGGCGGAGTGGTTAGTTACTTCAAAATTTGGAAATTACACTGGCCGACCAAAAAAAATAAAATAAAAAAAATATATGGACTAGATGGAATTCCGCATGCTAAGCTCGAATTTTTGTATGGGCGTGTCTAAAATTGCGCCCTAAATAAGCCGATTACACGACTATACTTCATTATATCTCGAGAACGGTATGCACGATTTATATAAATAATACACCAAAATATGTAGAATAAAAGTGGCTTTAAGTTATTCTACTAAGAATTTATCCGCTCAATAGTTTTGGAGATATTTCGAAATAAGTGTCCGAAAAAAAATAATTTTCTTGCTAACTTCAAGATTCTTTTTTTTAATAAAACTTATTTTTAAGATGAAAACATCAAAAATGTTTCAATTTGTCATCTTTATCTCAAAGCTGGCAAAACTACGAGTAAAGAAAGCCACGTATCATAAAATTGATTTAGAAATCTTGATTGGATTCACAGTTAAGTTAGGATACCCATGCATACCTACGGAAATACGGTAGTCGGCAAACCTTTTTTTTTTCTTTTTGTCTTAAATAAAAAATAGGTGGATTAGATGGAATTTAATGTGTTAGATAAGAATCAGCTTTTACTTTTTTCTATCACGTATCGATTTTTTTTATGGGCGTGACTACTATGACCAAGCCTTCAGGCAGTCACACTTGAATAACTCGAGAACGGTTAGTCCAATTAAGATAAATTAAACTCAAATATATAGTGATCTAAATTGTCTTTTTGAGATGAGTTTACATAATTTTTTGTCCAGTTAATAGTTATTTGGTAATTAGTAGCGAAAAATTATTATTATTTTTTTTTTCTGAAAAATGGTGAAAATTTTGATCCATAACTCTGAAATTCTTGAGCGGATAAAAAATTAAACTCAAATATATAGTGATCTAAATTGTCTTTGAGCTGAGTTTACCTAATTTTTTTGTCCAGTTAATATTTCCGTAGCTATTCGGTAATTAGTAGCGAAAAATTATTTTTTTTTTTTTCTGAAAAATGAAATATACTAGAGTAATGAGCTTACTATGGGCGAAATATTAGACACGCCCATAAAAAAAATCCAGACCTGATGGAAAAAAACTGAAACTGCACATCAAAATGCATTAAGTTCAACTATTTGTCTTTGGGGGAGAAGTTTTTTGTCGACCAGTGTTTTAATCAAAAAGTAATTATAATTCAAAAATTACCAAAAATCACTTCAAAACATTGGGTAATTCTATATATAACCAAGATTTGTATGGGAATTTTTTGGGCGATTTTTACTGGATCATTTTGCTGGCAGCTGTTCTATTTTAATATTAAAAAATATTTATTTTTTTTCTGGCCTTATTTGTGGGGGCATTTAACCTTCACTGATCTTTTTTAAGGTACAATTTAGCCTATTTTTTGTCATCTCCTGGCAACACTGAAAATATGTAAAAGTAAAGAGTTATTCATTTTCTTCTTTCTAAGGATAGATTTAGCCTTAAAAAGGTTAAACTGACAACACTGTTTACTAGAAATCTTCTCATAAATGAAAGAAATATTTCTTAGTGATATTCTTAGTTGAATGACCTTACATTTCTAATGGATAATTAACTTAATAATTATAATACTAAATAAAATTGTTGTAAATCAAATAAAATAAATTAAAAACATTGTACACGATTTAAAATCGACTTTACGGAACCGGATACTATAAACTCAATAAATCTTTCACTTTAGATTTTTGTCTGCTTATCGCCCAATAGCTTTGCACGACAATAAATATTTGCAATAGTAATAATTTATATTTAATAATAAACTAATCAAAGTTGTAAGAAAATACTTATTTATGTTTGACCATTACTGATGTTTTTGAAGTAATATTACAAAACGCACTTACATTGTAATATAAATGTTCAAATACTTAAATATAAACGTATATACATATGTATGTATGTAATCATAATCATGTACAAGATTGTATAAATGTATACATATGTATGTATGTATAAAAAATTATATGTATGTAAGTATGTTAGTTTTTATATATTAATTTAATATGGTCCATTGCATGTTAAACTACATGGGAGCTTTGACAATTAACGTCACTACACGGGCGTATTACCTCAAAAACAAAATGCATTTGCTGTCATTCTATTTAAGCTTTTGTCTGTCCTTTCGTCCGTCTGTCTGTCTGCTGTCATTATTTTAGCTGCACTTATTCTTAAATACAATCATATGTAAGTAAGTTTAGTTGGTTGTATTTTTTTTTATGTGTACATAAGTAAGTTTTGTTAGTAAATCAGTTGTAATATGACTTGTATGACTAGTGATTATGTTTTAGGTTTTCTGTTTCGATTTTTTTTTTTTCGTTCACGTAAAGAGAACTTAATAAAAACAACGACAACGAGTACTTTGCCGCCAGTAACATTAGCTGAGATTTATTTTAACAATTGCAATTGTTGTATATTTTTTGTAGTTATGTCGTATCATATCATTTCGTATCCGTTGGAAGTTAATATCGCTTAAGATTTGTTGTTTTTAGGCATTTATGTCATAATTTAATAAATTTTACTTTAAGCTTGAGAGGTTAAGTCGATTTTGGTATAATGTACTTGAATTATTCTGATATAGAAAGCAGTTGGGAAATTTCTTAGGGGAAAATTTGTTTGCAGATTATGAATGATTATATCTAAAGCCTTTTGCAATCTCTGGCAAATTATTTTTCCTTTGATGAAACCATTATGTCCAGCTATTAAGTATATCGATATTGTTCAGCCTTTAAGAACTAATATTATTAATAAAGATATTTCTACCCAAAAATTTAATACTTACCTATAATTATTACCACTTGTAGCTCAATTGATTTAATGTCACAGAAAAAAAATAAATAAATAAATGGAAGAAAACATTGTCCAAAATGTAACATGCGAAACAACACAATTATCAAACATTCAAACAAATGTTTAATACGAATTACATGACTCTGCCAAGGAACCAGGAAAATGCAATCATAAAAAAAAAATCAATAAAAATAAAAACATGTTAAAATATCAAACAAGATAAAAACACAAGTATTATGACAGAATTTTTGCGGCCACAATAATGTATGTCCACCAAAATAATGCCGCTCTATAATCTACCAAACATTACCAAAACCTGCTAAAAGGATTGTCGAGAAGGAAAAGGTTGGTGAATCGATTGTTAAAGGAAAAAAAATAAAAATAAAAGAAAATCTGTTGAACCAACTACATAAGTGACTTATCGTCTGGATGGACGTCTGTAACGTATAAATATGACACAATCAAATGGACTAACGACTAAAAACACCCGCTAACTGAACATTATTAATTGTGATATGTTGACAATACTTGTATATCATGGACAGGGAATAAGAATGTACTTCTGATGGGTGTAGGAATATTAGGATGGTACAGCTATGATATCAATGGAAATATTTCAAAGAATATAAATAAAACTGTTAAAAGACAGAGGGACAGAATTTATGTAGATAGAATAGTACTAAATTCTCCAAAGTTGCAGCTCAAGTAATTGATATAATAATGAATTTTTGTACCCTACACCGCCATAGGTGGTTGGGGTATTATGCGTTTGTGCTGATGTTTGTAACGCAAAAAAAAAAAATAATCGGACCCGCACCTTAAAGTATACCGTTTTACTCAGAATCACTTTCTGAGTCGATTTAACGATTTTCGTCCGTCCTTCCGTCTGGCTGTCTGTCTGTCCATGTAAACTTTGTGAACAAAGTACAGGTCGCAATTTTAAAGATATCTTGATGAAATTTGGCACGAATATTATTATTTTGACACAAGAATGAGGCCTATTGAAATTGGTTGTGATCGGTCCATTATTTTACCTAGCCCCCATACAAGTGTTCTCCCGTAATAGATGTTTAACGATCATAAATGTCTTAAATATTGCAATATTTCAATGAAACTCGGTACAAAGTAGTTTTGTCAATAAGTGTCAATCTTTGTGCCAAATTTCATTAAGATCGGTTCATAATTGACCATAGGTCCCATATAAATACCCTCTTCCGAAAATCACTTTAACATGCATAAATCCCATACAAATGATAGTATGAAGTTAATATTCGACACAAATAAGTTTTATATAAGTGGAAACAACATTGCCAAAATTTATGAGAATTGGTCTATAATTTAGCGTAGCTCCCATATAAACTCACTTCCCGGAAATCACCCTAAAGGTCATAAAATCTTATAAAATTTTATGAAGTAGTTCAAAGCGATGTAATGTTTTCATGATTTCTTTATAACTTATGCATTTAAATGCACTCTTAATTACTTCCTCAAACCTAATAAATTTATCATTTGTGTACTCATGAAAACAACGTTCACTGCATGTATTCAACTCGAGTTTTAGAAATTGACTTTAACTTGTAAATTATTTGAAATTATGCATTTTTTATACTCAAATTAAAAATAAGTGCTATTTATTTATAAATTTATAAATCTGTTAATAAAATCGATAGTTTAATTCATGTCCGATATAATTTTCTGGTATATAAATGTGCATGTATCAATAAACCACTGAAAACACGTGGTTGATTCATCAAGCTTTCATGGGTTTTAAGCACTCTTTTTAATGACGAGTTGTTTCTCTAAAGTGAACACATGCACTCCAATGACACGTCAATGTTAAAATCATGCATGTTTTACCTAAAAATGAACCAGTGCAACGGCATGTGAACTCATGTATTTACTACTTCTTTTGTATGTTTTTTTTTTTTTGCTGGGTTAGTATTAATGCATTGTTCTGTATTTGTATAATTTATTTTGCATTTAGTAAAAGTGTTGTCTACAATTGTCTACAGGTCTAATTTTTAGCTCATACACAATGGTGTAGGGTGTCATATGGTCAGTCTTCACTGACTATAGTTTATCTCTCGTAACATATGTGATGAGAAAAAGCAATGTAAAATTTGCAGAAATAAGGTCATTCCAGAAGTAAGGTCATTCCAACGGAAGTTCGCACATATTTCACTTATAACTCAACCTAAAGACATGCATTTTGATACACAACTATATTTTAGCAATATCTGTTAGTTCATTTTTTATCTTGGCATTTTTTCCAATGCTAACTTATTCGGAAAAAAATTGATTTTCTCGAAAAACGCAAAAAATCGCAAAACGACACAATATGGAAAATATAGCCTAAATATATGTTTATTTATTTCGGCTGAGTTTTTGTTTACCGATTTTCATCGAAAACTGGGTAATGTAAAAATTGAGGTCATCGATCAATTACGCCATATTAACATGAACCTCCTGCCTTCAGAAAGTTTTAGCGCAGACAATTAGCATGATGCTGAAGGCTACTTCTCTGCACCTTCACTAGAGAAGACTAGACTAGAGAAACACGTAATGCTGTAAAGTTGGTTTAATAGGATCGGGTGCAAGATCTATTCCCAATAAAAAAGCTTTTACACTTAAGGAATCCTTTGTTTCGGTTTAACGTATGCGACATACTCTATATCGCTCTGGTATTCATTTGACGATCGTTTCTTTCAGCAAAACGGACATTACGCTGGAATTTCTCTAAAGTGTAAGTGGCGGGAGTTTATTCAGTGAGTTTATTCTACTTACAAATGTCGTTCGATTACTTCTAGATGAGTATATATTGAGAGGGTTTAAGGAACAAGTTGCTTAATATAAGTAAAATACTTTTTATTGTTTACCAACACAGAAAAAATTATTACGGTCTTTTTTTCAATTAACATAGTTGTTTCATTTTGCATCGAAATTTAATAAATTTATTCAAGCAATAATTAAATAAAAATAAAATTTAACTATACTTTTATATCCTATATACATTTTTAATTCATCCAATCAACTACTTGATTGTTTTAATTAATTTATTAATTGGGAATTTTTTTCCGTTTTGTATTTTTACAGTTTTTAGTAATTGATTCATTCAATTATAAAAAAATTAATTTCATATACATATATTTATTATTTGGTGACTTTTTTCTGTGAATGGAAATGGATAACAAAACATTTTTAGAATTCTCCAATGAATCAATTTCGCATGATGCACCAGTAAAGGGGTTTATGACAGAATTGTGCCATTTTTGACACTATTGCTTTGGCACTTTTCTTTATACTATTTAAATAAGGCGTATTGAGGAAACACCTTTTAACCCTTAAAATAATTTCACCTACTTTTACTAAAATATAATGAAATAATGAAGAGCGAAACCCCAGCAGTTTATTTGGAAGAAATTAACCCCGTTTTAGACAGTAAGATTCATGATACATTGCTACGTGTCGCTCACTCATATGTTATCAATGAGCATGATGGAAATTGTCACTTTCATGACCCTATGGTAAGCAGAAAGTATTCAAAGAGAAGATAGGTAAAATGTTTTATTGACTCATTTTAATCAATAAAGTGAACGTGTGAGCCACTTCGTAGTTGTGGTGGTGATTGTGTGTGTCCACCTAGAGGAAGTGACGATTGACATTTAAGGTGATTGTGTGTACAAAAAAGTGCCACAACGTAGTCCTTGCGAATGCAATAGACTTCCTCCTAGGACAAGCCCATGTTAAAGTGACTAGTTACTTAGCTAATAAAGTCACTATTGTCTTAATGCATTCAGTTAACTAACTTGTTCGAAACAGCTACCATAGACTGCTGGGACATTTGAGGCCCAAACACAAACAAAACTTTCGCTTCAACTGCAACTGATGGAAAATGTTTAAGTACCGAAGTACGAAAATATATTTTGACAGTTGTTTTTCTTTGATTTTTTATTATTATTTTGAGTTGGAATATTTATTTGTTTTTTTTTTTTTTTTTTTTAATTTAGTTTGCAATATTTTATATTTATGGAAATTATTTAATTGATAGATATATTTTGTCAATATAAAAATTGTTAAATAAAATAATACAACTATTGAGTTTATATATTTTCAGCGTTGCGTAGCTGTCTTTTGAAGTTGTAGCGAATGTATTTAATGCGGTTGGAAATTAAAGTGCAAAAGACTTCATTATAAACAAAGCGCTACACACGGAGGAAGGAACAGCATTTTTGTTCTTGTATGTAATTTAAAAAGATGTATCGTATTGTTTTCATTACTTAAATCAAATGTAGTAGGTCATGATATTTACATCTGTAAGAATCATTTTACCATTACTTCTACCATATCTCATACATATTTTCAACAAAATTATAACTTCGTTATTTTCCTACAAAATGGAAATATGCTAGGATGATACCTCTAATAAAGTCAACCACACAATTTACATATTTAGCGATCTTAAGCTTTTTCTCAAAAGTATTGGAGATACTTCTATATTTACAAATGAGTCAGCATATAGAAAACAATAAAATGTTGTTTGTAAAACAACCTGGTTTTCACTCCAAGAACACTACACCGTTAATTACCAAACCCTGCAAAAAAGAACATACATAGAAGTTTATAAGATCCCGAACTTGTGATCCAGAAGTAGTGCAAATTCTGATCATATCCAATGAATTTAACATAGGCTTGTCATTGGAGGATGTTATCTTTTTTGACGCCTATTCACTTAGTCGGAAGTCATGTTCCCGATGTCATGAAAAATATATTTTCATGGTGTTTTAAATCTGTGCAAGGAATCTGTGCAAGGAATGTAATTTAAATTGCTTCTATTGAGTTATTTCCTTCGAATAGAAATAAATGTCGTTTTTAAAGTAATTTTTATTGTAAATAGACATAATTTTTGTATGATTAACAAGGTAAATATTTGCGATAACAGAAACCGTTCATCAATGTTTTGCAACAATAAACTTTTTAAAAACATCTGCTGATGCTGTTTAAATAACTTTTTAAGAAGAAAAAAACATACACTATTTGATACTTTGGAAGTAATGAAAAATTACTTCCTCAAAAATGACCTCCGTTTATTTTTGCTGGGAATACTTATGTATGAAACTAAATCATTCCTATATTTCTTACATTATCAATGAGGTTTATCGGCATCGTATCTTGAAAATCGCACCCAGTCAGATCACGTTAACAACATGACCTCAACCTCCACACTACTTTCTAAAGGTGTAGCACAAGGATCAATCTCGAGACCACTGCAATGTGAAAAAACATTGGAGCCCAATATTTTACCACATTACAGAATCCGTATGTCAAGATGACAAGATCTTAATAAAGTACATCGCCGGATGTAGCATGCGACCAATAATCTATACCTAAAAACCTAATTTTAAGAAACAAAAAAGGCTAGAAAAAAGCTAAAGCTAAAATGAAATTATTTAGGCTAAAATTAAAATAAAAAGGCTATATTTGGCCTTAAAAAAGCTAAACAGGCAACACGACTTATTGTGGTGATTTGGCATTAGTTGATAAATTAGCAGACAGCGTCCAAACAATATACATAGCCACTAAGGATTGTTAACATTTATCCGCTTTTATTGGAAAACTTCTTATTTAGCACAAGTAGTAACATTAAGGAAAAAATTATTGCTTGTAACTTCTATTATACCACAGCAAAAAAAAAGAACTAAAAAAGTCATGATTTTAACATTGTGTTGTCATTGGAAAGAAGTACTTAGTGGTGAAAAAGAGCTGCAGAAGTTCTTTTTTTAACCCAAGGTTGTCATTGGTAGAATGTTATTCTTTTATACTTCTTGTTCATTTCTTTTGAAGTACTTCCCTTAAAACTATGTTTATAAAATAGTTTAACAAAAATTCTGTTTAGCCTTATTAAAATATAATAAAAATACTTTAAAATTTGTAAAATTTTAATTTTTTTAGAAATTATTACCATTTTCCCGGTAAAAATTCATTTATTTTCACCTTTTTGGAAGTAATTATTAAGAACTGTTCTTTATTTGGAAGAACTTCATCGTTTTTTGCTGGGACGTGAAAACAACTTTGAATTCATGATTTGCTTAGTATTCATAATCTTCCAAATTACAACCTCAATAAATAGATCCCTCCCTAATGCTCACATGTCTGTCATTGTGTACATAACAATCATAATTCAAGCACAGATTTTCTGTTTATGAGAATCATTCAAAAGACTTGCAACAAAACGCTAAGCATCCCAACTTACCTTTGTAAGATTTTTTCTCCTTTTTTTATTTTTTGGAGAACATAGAGTACGTTTGTATATCTTGTCTTGTATTCGGTATTTTTGTGTTGCCAGTGTCCTCTTGGCACAAAAAGGGTGATTTTCATAAATCATATTATTGTTGTCCATATGATTCTCTTTCAAACAATCATATATACATACATACATATATATTTTTTAGTATTGTTATTTTATTTGACGATTTTTGTTTCTATACAAGTCATAGTATTTGTTGGTTTGGTCGATTTTTTACCATTATTTTATCGGTTTTTATAAGTTTATGATGGACTCATGTTCCTGTCCAATTGCTTGGTGATGTTGTCAGCTATAAGATGAAATTGCAGTCATATATTTATATTCATTCATATCAATAAACTTATACACACAAATCATATATAGAGAGGGGGAAAAATAAAATACCGCCAACTACATTATAAGTTTATTATATTTCATTATGATTCGGATTTCATAAATTCATTAATTCTTTCATTTTTTTTTGACAAGGGTTTACACCAATAAGGGCCTAAGTGGCATATTTTCTGTATATGTTATAATTTTAATTCTTTTAAATTTACTAAAATCTGAAATCTTAATATAAAGTGTTGCTGAAAGGAATTTAATTTAATTAAAAGAAATGACCTATAAGCCTTTATTCACTCATCTCTAAGAAATTATATGCATTAACATCCATTCGTTCTTTTCTTTTTGAAGTTTTCGAATTTTTTGATGATGTCGACGACGATGAGGATGTTGCTGAGAATGCTTGTGTTACTCTGCCTGACTTGGCTTAATAAATAGAACCCAAAATTTTTTGTGTTTCGTGTGTGGGGTATAATGATGGAATACTATTTATTTATTTACTTATTTACTACTCTCTATACAACTTGTACTGCACTTCACTACACTCTGGTGCGATATTATATTATAATAAAAAACTATGTTTGTGCGTTTATTACTGTATTATCGTTCAAACAACATGATAAATCCATTTAAATTTATAGTATTTGATTATGTTGAAATATGAAGATGAAATATGCAGAAAAAAGTAATAAATAAAATGAGCAAGACAACAAAAAAATATGAAACATAACTATACATTTAAACAATTTATATAATCAAAATAATAAATTTGTTAAAGCGTTAATAGTTTATTGGTTGGTGGTAAAGAGTTGAGAAAAGTTAAAAGCTGATGATTCGTCAAGAAAGAGAATAAATAAACTGTGATAAGTTAAGAAATATAGTTATTAAATATAATGTTTTAAGTTTGGAATTAGTCAAGTGCATTCTTTTTGTTAAGAAATATGTTTGAAAAACAATATCACCCTTATTACGAGTGTCGTAGTCCTGACGAAAACCTGTCGTTTTTGTATAAAGATGTAATATACAGAAAAAGAACTTAAAATTTTGCGGTTATTTTTGGCCTAATTCGTTTTTGATAAGACATTTTTGATATTTTGGGTGACGTTTTCCTTTTTTTTTTCCCAAAATTTATCAGAAAGTAAAATAAACAGTAATTCTATTCAGAAAAAGTTTGATATAGGAAAGCCAGGGTTTGAAGGCCTGCTGTCTAGAATTTTTTTAACCAGAATCCTACCCAAACTAAAGCTAGAACTAAGTGTTTTTATTTATCTAAAAATTTTATCATATAAGAGTGATTCCATGTCAAAACGGACAGCAATCATTACAAGCATTGACCGCATGTTTCTTTTCGGTCCAGAAATATGACGGTTTAAAAACCGAAAAAATGTTAAATATTTTACAAATGTATACTCATTTAACTTCTAATAACTTTTTAAATATACATGGTAGATTTCTAAATGTTGCTGCATATTAAAGCCAAAGATATTACATTCATAACGATATATAAACAATTTTTTACATCAAAAGTTCAAAGGTCAAAGTTGGAGATAAAAAACTATTATATCTCAAAAACCGGTATTTTTAAAATTTTTAAAAAATTATATATTGTTGACATAATTTTTCTCCACATGGATATTAAATTTTTAGGTTGGAGCCTTATTTAGTTTAGGAGTTATGGACAAAAATAAAATCCAATTATTAATAACTCCTAAGCAATAGAAAATAAAAAGTTTATTTTAGTGCAATTTTAAAAACAAGGACATTATCTCAAAAATGATATATAGTGAGTTAATTTACATCGACTTTCAAAAAATAAACCATTATATCTCCGAAAACGATATTTTTAAAATGCTAAAAAATATTATATAATATTAATACAACTCTTCTTCATGCTAGTGCAAAACTTTATGTTGGACACTCATTTAGTTCAGAAGTTATGTAACAAAATATAAACTGAAGTCAAATATTGTATATAAAATTTTCTTATTTTTTTTAATATGTGTTCATAGAAAAAAATATTTCAAAATAATCTTTGTAAATATTTTAAATTTTACATACAAAAATTACACTTTTAACGTATTTCGCTTCATAATTCCTAAACCATAAGAGGCTACAACTTGAAATTTAGCACAAATATAGAGTAAAGTTACATTATTAACATATGTAATTTTTAAGGATTTTAAAATACCTTTTTTGAGATATTAAGCATTAATTATTATATTATCGATTTTGACCTTTGAACTTTCGAAGTATATAAATATTTTACTTGCCGTTTTAAAGTCAATGTGTTTTTCTATCAAATGAAATAAAAATACAAATTGTACAATGTATATTTTAGAAGTTATGAGCAATAAAAATCAACCACTTTTTGATTTTTGAAACGTCATATTTTTGGACCGGGAGGATTCTTTACTCAGAAAAATTATGATTTGAGCAACATTTGCAATACTTAATACTTGCAGTGAATTTCATTGAAATCGGAGATATCAAATCCGAAAATTTCTGTTTTTTATACGTTTTGATATGCAATCACTCATAATGTGTTAAATATACCCTAGAGCACCATAGGTGGTTGGGATATTATGCGTTTGAGGTGATGTTTGTAATGCACAGAAAAAAATAATCTTGATGTATACCGTTCGACTCAGTATAATTTTCTGAGTTGATTTAACGATGTCCGTCCGTCCGTTTGGTTGGCTGTCTGCCATGTAAACCTTGTGAACAAAGTACAGGTAGCAATTTTAAAGATATCTTGATGAAATTCGGCCTGTATAATTATTTTGATACAAGAACGAAATCTATTGAAATTGGTTATGATCGGTCTTTTATTTCACCTAGCCCCCATACAAGTGTCCTCCCGGAATAGTAGTTTAGAGGTCATAAATGCCTCACATATGCAATATTTTAATAAAATTCGGTGCGAAGAATTCGGTTCGTGAAGATCGGTCCATAATTAACCATAGCTCCCATATAAACCCCTCTTCGAATACAAATCTTAGTATCAAGTTAATATTCGACACAAATAAGTTTTATATAAGTAGAAAAAACATTGCCAAATTTTATGAGAATCGGTCCATAATTTATCATAACTCCTATATAAACCCCTATTCCGGAAATCGCCGTAAAGTGCACAGAATCAAATAAATGTTAGTATCAATGAATTATTCTGTATTTTATATTTTATTTCACATTTAGTAAAAGTGTTGGTCTACAATTGGACACAGGTCTAATAAAATTCCCCTTCCCGGATTTTTATGCTCATTCACAATGATGTAGGTTATCAAATGGTCAATCTTGACCGACTATATCTTTTTTCTCGTTTTAATTTGGATCAAAATTTTCATTATATATAAATAATTTTGATTTTTTGTGCGAAATAATACACAAAAATGCCTAAATTGATGATCTTGTAAAAATAAAATTAGTAATTTTTTAGCCTTTTTAAGTATATGTTAAGAATAAAAAAAGGTTTGAGGCTAAAAGCAAAATAAAAAAGCTAGATTTAGCCTTAAAAAGGCTAAACTGGCAACACTACCCACCACTGTCTTTCTACTCAATTGTATGTAACATGGTTATTTTTACTTAACTGTGAATAAAATCAAGATTTATGCTTTAAGATAAATATGATAAACTGAAACATTTTTGATGTTTTAATTTATTAACATGTTGCAGAGATTCATAGTTTTTATTTGATACCCATATTGAGTCGATGCAATCTTCGTAAATATTTTATAATATTCTTAAAATATGAGCATCTTTCTGAACTTTTGTGAGAAAATTTTTTCAAACTCTGCGGACTTTAAATAGTTAAATACGAGGTAACCAAGTTTTGAAGACATTTTTAAATTTTTATTTTCTTTTATTTTTGAGCAGGGAATAAAATGGAATACAAATAATCAAATAAGAATTGATACTTGTTGCAATTGTGCGTATTTTGCGCTATATACCGTTGATGAGCTCGAAACATTTAAGGTAGTAAATAGTTTCAAAGTTTGGAAAACCAGAGGTAAATAGTAAGACTTTCGCGAGGCACATTCACCGTTTCCAATAGAATAGTATGGATTACTGTGTGAACAATCTTCGTAAATATTTTATAATATTCTTAAAATATGAGCATCTTTCTGAACTTTTGAGAGAAAATTTTTTCAAACTCTGCGGACTTTAAATAGTTAAATACGAGGTAACCAAGTTTTGAAGACATTTTTAAATTTTTATTTTCTTTTATTTTTGAGCAGGGAATAAAATGGAATACAAATAATCAAATAAGAATTGATACTTGTTGCAATTGTGCGTATTTTGCGCTATATACCGTTGATGAGCTCGAAACATTTAAGGTAGTAAATAGTTTCAAAGTTTGGAAAACCAGAGGTAAATAGTAAGACTTTCGCGAGGCACATTCACCGTTTCCAATGGAATAGTATGGATTACTGTGTGAACTTAGCCTTATGTTATCTTAATATTAAATCGAAGGAGCATAATTTTATGGACTTTTTGTAAATTAAATTATGGACGAAAAAAAAAAAAAAACATTTCTTGGGTTAAACAAGGAACATAATATTAAATATCATTTCATATTATATATGGATAAATAGCTTATGTACAATCCAAATTTATCGCAGAATTTGTAAAAATCGTGATTTTTATTAAAAAAGTTTTTATTAAAAGAAAAAAAGCTTAAAATTGTAATGGGAAACTCAAAATATGATACACAATAAAACATTAAAAATATCATAAATTTTATTTAAATAACTGTGAAGGTTTTGATACTATAGGGCCAAACGCAAAATTGTAGGTAATAAATCTGTAATACCTAAATTATAATGTATTTAAGAATTGTAGAGGTACTAATCTTTCAGAAAATTAATCTTATAATCACCCTGTGATCACGCGAGATAAGCTGCAGGGTGTCAAAGTTGATTACCTCGAGTATGTAAAAGTTTCAAAAAAGTGCTTGGCAAGACAAAGAAAAAATAAGCTTACACACCAAATATATCTTTTACAGTTAAAAAGATATATGAGCTTGAATTTAAAATGTTTTGCCTCGATTTTATTTCGTATTTCGGGAGTAAGTCCTGGGGTATATGAGGGAATTTTTTTTAAATATTCTGTAGTTTAAATATGATATGCTGAACAAATTTTTGGATTATCTCTATTCGTATAGACATAAAAAATGTTAAAAGTCTACACCATTGTTGCCAGAATTTGAGGGAAAAAAAGCTAAATTAGACTTTAAAAAAAGCCAGAAAAGCCTAAATGCCCCAAAAAATAAAGACAGAAAAAAACTAATATATTTTTTTTATTAAAAAACGCATTTATTTTTTTGTTCTCATTAGTTTTTGGTATTTCTTAAAGATATTTTAGTGAATTTATAAATATAACTAAATTGTTTCTATGGGTAATAAAGTTTATTAAATATAATTATAATATTTTTGTAGAATAAAGCGCCGCAGTCGAAAATTTTCGTTATATTTAAATAATTCAGATTTTTTGTGCGAATTGATATACAACAATGCTTGAATTGATGATTTTGTAAAGATAAATTACTTAATTTTTTTTTTGTTAAGAATCAAAAAAGGCTAGAAAAAAAGCTAGAAGCTAAACAGAAAATTTTGAGGCTAAAAGTAAAATAAAAGGCTAAACTGATAACACTGGTCAGCACTCTGAAATTAGCATGAAAAATTGTTATTTCTTACAAAAATATAATAAGGTAGATGGGGAAGCATTCGATATAGGGACATATTCGTTTTGGTCAATTATCTTGAAAACGGAGTAAAATTTTTTATTGTAATAATTTATTTTCTTCTCTTCTTTCACAGATCTTTCATTTATCAAATTTTGATATTTTCAACATACATTTATTCGGAGGTAAACCTGATTAACTCTTTTTTTTCAATACTGTTATAAATATTTTACTGTGGGTATTTTCTGTGAAAACTTTAGTATTTTTTTGGAATTGGTGAAAGATTTTTTCTATGTTATAAACATTATAGTAATGAACAAGAATTGACAACATACGTATGTTTTAATAAATTCCTTTAAAGTGTGAAAAAAATTATCACTTGTGCCCAATACTCCTTCTGGGGTACATTATTCAAACTGCTGGCAGGTCAATTTAACTTATTCTCCAGGAACATCGTAATCAGATACGAAGACTCTCCAGTGTTAATTGAATTCAAACAAAAAAAGACCGACCATATGATACCCTACACCATTATGTATGACCATAAAATTTCGGGAAGGGGACTTATATTAGACCAACACTTTTACTAAATGTAAAATAAAATATATAAATACAGAATAATGCGTTGATACTAACATCTACTTTAGGCCGATTCTCGGAAGTGATTTTATATGGGAGCTATGGTAAATTATAGACCGATTCTAATAAAATTTGGCAATGATGTTTCTACTTATATAAAACTTATTTGTGTCGAATATTAACTTTATACATTAGTATGGGATTTATGTACGTTAAAGTGAATTTCGGAACAGGGGTTTATATGGAAGCTATTGTTAATCGTGCACCGATCTTCATAAAATTTGCTACAAAGATTGATACTTGTACAAAAATTTCATTACAATATTCTTATTTTGAAGGCATTTTTGAGTGTTGAAACTCAATTCCAGGGGGACATTTGTATGGGGGCTAGGTAAAATAGTGGACCGATCACAACCAATTTCAATAGGCTTCCCTGTATTATAAAAGTGCCACGTGCCAAATTTCATTGAATTATCTTCAAAATTTCGACCTGTACTTTGTGCACAAGGTTTACATGGACAGCCATCCAGCCGTCCAGCCAGACGGTCGTACGGACGGACATCGCACGTTGTTGTAAAATGTGTCAAAAGTGACGCTTAATTGAATTTTAAAATTTAAAGTTTTGTAATAAAGTTGGATACTGAATAAAAATAGATAAAATTATGTATCAATATCAATTAAAATATTTCAGCTAGGTTGTGTTGTTTTCTTATAAGGAGCTGTCAAAGTTAAAATTTTTTTTACATTTTTGAAAAATAGTAAAAAATTCAGTTTTCATCAGATTTCAGTGTATTTAAATAAAAAGTCTTTTAAGATAAAAATCTAAAATAAAACCATCAACTTCAGATGTTTAAGTGTACTTTTTTTCAAGTATTTGTAAATTATATTTTGTCCTAATATTTTTGTTATTTTTTTGAAAATTATCCTAAAATACACTAATTTTTAACTTTCATGGAATGCAACTTAAAATGTTACAAGATGTTTGTTCTGAAAAATAGTACATATTATCCACTTTAATACTATGAAAAAAAAAAAAAAAAGTGCGCATATGTAGCACGATTTGAGAAAAAAAAAACTCCAGTATATTTCATAAAAAAACAGCATTAAACAGTGGGGAAGAATCGAAATAAATCTGTAACTTCTAATCGGCTGTTTGGATTTGCATGAAATTTCACATAGGCATAGAGGACAGTAGCATTTTGAGTTTATAAGCGGGATCCAATATTTGCATCAAGAATTATAGGGGTTCAAAATAGAGTCATGGAAAATGTTTAACCACTAGCGAATTTCTGTTCCTTACCCAATTTTTTATATCACCTTAAAGCCCTTCATAAATCCTTTAGAAAACATGATTGTATGTGCTACTTGTCTTATATATTTTTCGAGTTATATACATTTAAAATTTCAAAAATCTCAATTTTACAAGATCTTGGTTAAGATTTTTCCATATGTAGCCAAATATTTTCAACCGATTTTATTAAGTTTTATGTAGTTGGTTAAAAAACAAAATTATCTAACACAGAAAATTTTTAGTCATTATCTTTATTGAGTCAAAAGTTAAACGATTTTGAATTGGAAAGTTTGCAAAAATTAACAAACAAACGGACAGATGGACGGACATTAGAATTCTTTCAAAAAATCTTAAAATTCGAAAAATATTTTTTTTCTACTTTTTGATTTTTTATAAAAACCAAATGAAGATATTAAAATTTTGAATTAAGTGGAATGTTCGACACATTTAACCCAAATGTATAATTTTTGCAATTTTTAAATTCAAAATCGTTTACTTTTAAATTCAGCAGAGATATTGATTATTGTTTTAAAATTTTACAAAATCAGATAAATATATTGGGATATAGATATAGTAAAAAACTGGAGGAAGATTTTGCAAAATTGAGAGCTTTGTATTAAATGTAAAAATATTACAAAATCGGATAAGAAACAAAAATTTGGCAAGCGATGAAAAATTTTCTTTGTCAGAGGTATTCTATTTTGAGTACCAATAACTCTGCTACTGAAGGGAATGTGGGGCCTTGAAATTGTACACTACTCTGCTCTGTGTATGTAAAATGTTATGTAATTCCAACCAGCCGATTAGAAGTTACAGATTTATTTCCAAAAAATTTCGATTCTCGCCCACTGTGTATAGTACAGTAGCACAATAGTAGTAAATGTTCAGTAGTATGTAAATGTCAATCTACCTCCATGTGGTAAAGCGTTAATGCATAAAAAACAACTTGTCTAGAGAAAATTTCCCATATACTATGCATTAAACATGGTTAGTCATAATGACTAAATGCAACATTACTCATAGGCAGTTGTACATATACCCGTTTCTTTGATTTCTTTCTTAAAATATCAATGTTGTCGCATTTATGTATTTGAATTTCCCTGTCTGTCGGTATGATTTTCTATCACTCACTACTTTTGTTGTTAAAATGTCTTGGGATCGAAAAAAAGGGAAATCAAATCATCAAACATATTAAATTTCCATAATAATGCCATAATCAAACAGTAGCATTTTAAATTAATACCAAAAACAATATTATAGAAAGAAAAACTCCGTCAGTGAGTGAATGAATATAAAAATGTTTTTTAAAAACATTTTATTAACAAATGCCTATGACTTTTTTTTTTTAATGAACAAAATATAAAAACAACAAATGCACAGTAGTCGTCGTTACTAAATTCATATTCAGTAACTTCTACATATTAGATGTGAATTGTACACTTATACATACATATGACGATACTAAGTCTCAATGACCACCAACTAAGTTTTGTAAACGCAACAACGGCAACAAATAGTAGCAACATACAAAAATACTACGACAATCAAAATGTTAACGTTAGCATTTGTAGTTTTTTTTTTTTTTTTTGGTGATGTTGGTGGTGTCGTATATGTTGTAGCTTTTAGCTCTTTCTTTTAAATGCATTTATTTATGTGTGTGTGGAAGTAAGGTTTCTTTCTTGTCGTTTTTTTATTTTTTCCATTAAATGTGAAGAGACAAAACGTATATTATGTCGTAAAGATCATAATTCATTGTATAAACTATTCATAATATTAACAACGAACAAATTGTTTTGGTCACAATACCAACATCATCAGCAACAAAACAACAGAAAACATTTAAAGGGAACAAGTAGCAGCAACAAATAAAGTACGAAAACAAAGGAAAACGGAAGACCCTAAAGTCGTAAGACTCTATTTCTTATTCAGATTCATACACAATACTCACATATGATCATAAAATACAACTTAACATATTGAATAGAATAGTGATCATCATCAAAATTTTATTAGAGTCAAAAAATGAAAAAGAAAGGTAGACTAAGCCTTCAATTGCCAGGGCATATGGTCAAACGCATGGTCTTATTATAATACTATTGTAGGGAGTTTAATTTTTGTATATGTCTTCTTTTGTGTTTTTTTTATATATATATATATTTTTTTTTATTTACTTTATAGACTTAATCTCATATGAAAATTGGAACATAAAATAATGGCATTTGTTTTTGTTATAAAGATATCAACATGAAATACCTAGAAACCAATTTTAAGTAGATTATGACTGATCGAATTGTGTACCCTATAATGATTTTAGAACTTTAGTAATGTTTTTCATAACTTAATTTTTTTATTTTAAGAAATAGGACTTGATCATATTTAGAATAGGTACAAAAACTACACGTTATATTAAGAAACGCTTTTCGATTTTCCTCTATGCTTCACAGCTATCATAAGAATAACCATTTAAACTACTCTCTTGCATAGTTATGGGGGCCTCCAAAGGTAAAAAAAAATCATCCGACTTATCATGTATTCTTAAAAAAGAGGATTATAATTTTTCTTACATTTCTTACATAAACACCTTAAACTAGGCAATGAAATATGAAATAAAATCAAAATTTTTGTTAAAACAAAATTACTAATAACATAGTGAAACAAGAAAAAATTGCCTTAATAATTCCAACGAAAAATTAAATCGTACTAGTAGTTTAGAAATACCCCCAAAGGTTTTTTTAAAGTTAGTTCGAATTTTGGTTTTATGGCCTCTTGAAGTTCGAATTTTTTGGAGCCTTTTTTATACCCACCATCAAAAAAATGGGAGTATATTGATTTTGTCATTCCATGTGTAACATGTCGAAAAAATCGTTTAAAACTCCATAAAGTATATATTATCTGGGCCCTGGTTAGTCGGTTCTGAGTCGATCTAGTTATGTCCATCCGTCTGTCCGTCTATCTGTTGAAAGCTCGAAACCGATTTTGCCCATTTCCAATACCAAAGAAACCTTATATAAGACAAATATTTGTGCTAAATTTCGTCCCCCTATGTTGCTCCGTTCGAGCCCTATCCTGCTTTCAACAGACAGACCGATGGACAGACGGACGGACATAGCTAGATCAACTCAGAATCTAACCAGGAACCAGAAAATATATACTTTGTGGGGTCTAAGATGATTCCTTCGACATGTTACACACGGAATGACAAAATCAATATACCCCCATCTTTTTGATGGTGGGTATAAAAAGTTACGGGAAAAATACTAGAAACACAGGGTGTGCGTTGTACCTTCATTTAATACTTTTCTGCTGATATCTCTTAATCAAAAGCATGTACGATAACGAAATTTTGTACAGATAGTTCGAGAGTCGATATAAACTTGGAAACAATGAAATTGAAAAAAGATTCGGCTGTGCCGAATCTTTGATACCCTTCACCATATTACCATCTTATCGACATCATATTACCGACAATTAATAAAATTTTCGCCTTAACGTATATTTGCATATTTTCACATATATAAATCTAAATTTTTTTCAAACTACGAAAATTTGTATATGAAAAAAAAAAAAAAAAAAACAATCATAGCAGGCTTTGCTTTTAAAAAAGAAACAACAACAACAATTCCATATATATTTATTTTTGTATGTGTTTATATACAAACTGACTGAATACACAAAGAACAACAACAACACTGTTATTCATTATATTACTGCTGTTGCTAACTAAACTACTTGTCTTATAGACAAAAACGTCACTAACGTCGAGTCTATATTAGAGAAATTTCTATCAAGACAAACGTCAAATTTTTGTTTGAGTTGCAGATAATTTTTTATCTCTGTCAATTATAGGGGAAAACGTATGTCATAATAAGCCATGCAAAAATACCAACAACAATCAAGATGGCGTCTTTTACTAAGCATTATCAAGACAAAGTTGTCAGAGCTCGAGCGCTGACAATTTTCTTTTAACGCTGCAATAACACTGACAAATTCAGTCTAAATTAGACAAATCTTTATCTTGATAAAATTTTGACGTTTGTCTTGATAAAAATTTGTCTAATGTAGACTCAAAGTTAAAAATAAACGACAACAATTCCATATCTATTTATTTTTGTACAGACTGCATATACAAAGAACAACAACAACAACACTGTTATTCATTATTTTGAGTCTACATTAGAGAAATTTGTATCAAGACAAACGTCAAATTTTTGTTTGAGTTGCAGATAATTTTTTATCTCTATCAATTATAGGGGAAAACGTATGTCACAATAAACCAAGCAAAAGGTACCAACAACAATCAAGATGGCGTTTTCTACTAAGCATTATCAAGACAAAGTTGTCAGAGCTTGAGCGTTTTCCCCGTTTTCCCCGATATCTTAGTTATTGCTGAACCGATTTATTTCATTTTTTCAGAACAAAAATTCAGAAAATAATTTCCGAGCCCCTTTTAAAAATTCGAAGTGCAGAGGCTTCATAAACTGAAAAACCGATTTTTAAAGCATATCTCTACCATTTATAAACCGATTTTCCTGATTCAAAAAACTGAAATTTAATAAAAATATTTGTGATCGATCTGTATAAAAATAAAAATCTATAGCTTAAACCAGGGCTTCAAAAAATAAAAAAATCGTTTTGTCCGATATCTCAGTTATTATTGAACCGATTTATTTCATTTTTTCAGAACAAAAATTCAGAAAAAAATGTCAGAGACTTTTTTGTAAAAACGAAGTCCTTAGTATATACAGAGGCTTCAGAAACTGGAAAACCGGTTCTAAAAACCGGATTTTTGAACATATCTCCGCATTGTATAAACCGATCTTGCTGAATTCCAATAGCAAAATTCTCGAAAGCATTTCCGATCGTTTGATATATATATTATATATGTCAGTTATCGGTGGGCTTCATAAACGCCATTTCAACCGACACACGGACGGACGGACGGTCCTATCGTCATCATTTCTTACAAGGATCCCGAAAATGTAAACTTTTTTGCTCTCCAACGAAAATTGTGGGAATTACAAATGGAATGACAAACTTATATATACCCTTTACACCTGTGGTGAAGGGTATAAAAAATGGGCGTGGTCTGCCCACTTTACCGCCCACCTCCCATATAACGTAAAATTTTAAAAATTTGATGGTGGGTAAATAGATTTGGCCGAGCCAAATATAACATTCGCGTTTTTTTTAATATAATTTGAAAAAAAAAAAAAAAATCATTTCAATTATAAATTGTTTTGTATGTGTTTTTGTTTTATAGATTATTAACATCATTACTAGGGTGATCGATTATTCGACTTTTTTGAGAAACCGGTTTTCGAATAGTTCGAATAGTTGGTATTTTAAAAAAACCGGTTGCACTTTTTGAAATTCAGAAAGTTAATATTTATATCAAAAGACTACATTTCTTTAAAAAAATCAATTCTTATAATTAAGTTAAAATTTATTAAATACAAGCGTAAAAGCCTAACAATGTCAGGAAAAATAATATAATAATGAAAATATGCACAAACAAATCCGAAAATTAAAAGAAAAAAATATGAACAACATTTAGACACCAGCCTCTCCCTAATCGAAGTCAATTATTTGAAGCCGTTCAAATTTATTGTAATTATATGGATTAAAGTTTTACATTCGTAAATCTTTCAAAATAAAAAAATCGTCTTAAATGCTCCCTGGCCGAAATACAGAATTAGTTTTTTATAGGATTTGGAGAGCAAACAATAAGTATAGCAAATCAAAAGTTCTTAATGCCAAAACAGATTTTTTGGTCCCTGATAGAAACATCTGGCACTGTTAGAATTTGTTCAACGAATAGTTTTATAAGTATGCCGATTTTTAGTTTCTTACGTCGTCTGGAAGCTTCAAAAAGCTCTGGAAAGGAAACATTGCTTAGGAAAGATATATTTAAATCCATATATATAGATCCACGTATTTTCTATGTCTTCTGGGAGCTTTAGAAAGCTCTGGAAAGAGAAAAAATTCTTAGAAAAAGACACATAAATTTTCTTATATCCGCTCCCTGATAAAAATTTCAAAATATGGCTCCATTAGGATTTGTTGGACAAAAAGTTTTATAATTAAGCCAAATTTTAATTTTCTACGTCGCTTCAGAAAGCTCTGGAAAGAGACAAAATGCTAAGCAAATTATATATCTAGATGACTAGAAGATAATTATGTTTCAAAATTGTAGAAAAAAATCATCAAAATTTTAGTTAGCATAAACAGAAACCATGGCTTAATATGGAGATAGTATATTAATTAAGTCTCAATTGAAACGATTCTGCAGGTGAAACTTTTTTAACACAACACCTTTAAAAAATAAAGGAAATATTGGATCAAAAAAATTAAATTGGGTCATACAGGATAATTATTAATTATTTATTTGTTTAATATTACAGAATAAATTCCAATTTAGACTTAAACTATATTTCAAAAACATAAGAAATCAGTCTTTATGAATATTTAAAAAATTATTCCTAAATTTTCAAATATCACTATACTATTTAGTACATGTTTTCTGAAATAAAATGCTATTTTTAAAACCGGTTTTTTGTGTTTAAAAAAACCGGTCTATTCGACATTCGAAAAATTAACATTTTGAAAAAACCGACAGCACATTGACTGAAAAAACCGGTTTTAAAACCGGTTGGAAAACCGCGTCGATCACCCTAATCATTACACTTAATATTTGCTGGTTGCCTAATTAAATCCATTTTTGTTATATTATTGTTAACTTTATTTAATTAGACATTATGTCTAAACTACTGAACGGATAAAAATTAATAATAAAAATTAAAAATTATATGACAACTGGATGCCACGCCCACTTTTTTAAAGAAAGAATTGCTTTGCTTCGTAGTACGAAAATTTTAAATATTATAAACATTTTGATGATGGCGGTAAAAAAAAATTACAGTATAATAAAAGTGGGCGAAAAAAAGGCGTGGCACCCATACAGATTAAATTTTATAATATACAATATTTAAATTTCTCGTGTATGTAATATTTTATGTGAATTGTCTTAAGTTTATTAAAGAAGTAGCAAAATTGATCATTACTGAAAGTGATCTAAAAACTGGACGTGACATCTAATTTATAATTTAGCCTATAGTTTTCTCCAAAAAATACTTGATATATCTGCTAAATTTAATTTGAAGATTCAAAAAGTGATTAACAATTTTGTTTTGAAAAAATGGGCATAAAAAGGGAGGGGCATCTACATAATATCTTAGAAAAGCCTTGCACTCTTTTAAATAATAAAAGGCCATAAATACTTTGAAATTTACAGATTTAAATATTTTTAATTTACAAACAATATGAAAAAATTATCCAGAATATCCGAAATTTAGGAGTGAATAAAATCGCAGTTCGAACTAACTTTGCAAAACCTGATGGAGATTTTACCAATCTGATGGTTTACTGTCATTTCGCATTGGGATCATTGAGGCAATATTTGATGATCCAAAATTTGTAACATAGTGTAATTTAATTTCTTTGGATAAATGCTTTACCGGATGAACTTTAAAGCTTCTGTGACCCTTAGTGAAATTCGACGCACAAGATTTATGTAATTTTTTAAAAACGGACTAGAAATGACCCCTTATAATTATAAATGAATAGAATTTACTAATGAGATATTAACATTTAAATTAAATAACTATTTATGATAAAATAAATGAGATTCGAACTATGGACTGCGCACGATAAAATCCGTGCATGCTCTTGGGCTTATAACTTTTGATGTGGTGAAAAATTAATGATTCCGTTAACTTCTTTGTATTTGCCATCATGCTCACTTGCCATGTGCTAAGTTTCATGGTAATAGCAAAATTGGTTTTTCTTAAAATGGAAGTTTAACAAAAAACACCTGAACACATAATTAAAATTTTTCATGAAATCTTGCACTGGTCATATAAAATAATTGCAAGGAAGGCTGTTGTGCCGCAGTACAGTTTCTTGGGTCATAATATTATACAAAGAAATCATGATCACTGAGTGGTAACCTGGTAATGGAAAACGAATAGTATCTTCAGGAAAATCACCTCATCTCTGGAAGAAATGTGTCACAAAAAGTTAATTGATTTGAATCTTTATCAGAAAATTTTAAAGGAAGTCTAGCCTGAAGACTTATAAAGTAAAAAAAAAAAATTGTTATAGAAACGCAAGCAAAAATTTGGAGGCAAAAAATAAGATGAAAGTACTTCGGACGAATTTTTTCAGAAATTTTATTTCTGTATAGTAGACGATGAAACGTTCGTACAGGGTGACTTTTTTCAACTTCCTAGCCTAGAGTTTTATGTCGCAGATACTAGAGGGATTATGGCAAAAAAAAAAAATTGGTGTATCAAAGAAATCAAAATTCCCAAAAAAGTTTTTGACTTGGGAATTCATATGCATACGCAGGAATGAAGCACTTTATTCTTAAAAAATGGTTGCACTAATACAGAAATGTACGTGAACGAGCTGTGAACCCGCTACTTCGTCAGCGGAAATTTTTTATAAAAACTATACTATATAATAAATTTAAACTAAGATTCTTAACTCCCTTAGGAAAATTTTTAATAATGGTGTTATGTCATCCATAAATAACAATATCTCTTTAATTTCGGGCTTATAATCTTAAAATAATGAAAAATAAATATCAGAATTACGAAAAAGTATATTAGAATAAAGAGAAAGGACCACAAAATCCATTTAAAGGTTTCTGATTCACTTAGAACCATACATTTTAAATTTTATGTTTCTAAGGATGAAAATTGCAGAACATTCAAGAAGTACAATTAGAAGAACGAAAAAAGATACCACAAAGTCCCTTCTTATGGATTCTCATTCATTTAGGATTACATATCTTTAATTTAATGTTTCTAGATTCAGAATTATAGAAAATTAAAAAAGTACCGTTGGAAGAACAAAAAAGTACCACAAAGTCCCTTCTTATGGATTTCCATTCATTTAGGACCACATATCCTTAATTTCATGTTTCTAGGTTCATAATTATAAAAAATTCAAAAAGTACCATTAGAAGAACAAAAAAGTACCTCAAAGTCCCCCCTTGTGAATTCTTTACAACATCGGACCATGCGTATTTATTTTCATGTTTCTAGGTTAAATATTACAGAAAATGAAAAAAAGTACCAATAGAAGAAGAAAAAAGTACCACAAAGTCCATCCTCTTGAATTTTTACCCACAGGACCACGTATCTTTAAGTACCACAAATTTCACTCTTGTGAATTCCTATCTACATTTGCTTAATTTCATGTTTCTATGTTTAATGTAATTGAAAATTCATTATTAAGTTTGAATAAAATGTAATTTCCCGCCTTTACCCCTTTTTTTGGTACTTTTTTTTTCACCCATCGAAGTATCAAAAATTGTATTCCAATAAATTTCTAAATTGTAGTGGTATCTCATATTAAAATACTCATATGAATATTTCAATAAATATAAAAAAAGGTTTTATGAAAAAAGTACCAAAAATAGGTACGATTTTTACCCCTTAAACGTTTGAATTTCTAAAAAGTATCAAATTTATATTTCTCATTTTTTGATAAGTTATGAATACGATATAAATTTTATCTGTATGTTGATTGGTTTCAAAGATACATATGGTGCCAAAAAAGTACCAAAATACAGTTTTTACCCGTTTTCTCCCTAAAACTGCCGATTTTCAAAAAAGTACCAGACACCTGTCCAATTATTTTTTAAATGAATAACGATAACTATTCAACTTTTTTTTATATCTTTATTAGTTTGGGAGATATAAAGTTACCGATTTTACCCGTTTTTACCCTTTTTGACCCCCTAAACATTCGAATTTCCAAAAATCCCGTCTTAGTGGATCTATATGGTGGGAGACCTACCTACGTTCCAAATTTCGTCTCTCTAGCTTCAGCCGTTTGGGCTGTGGGATGATGAATCAGTCAGTCAGTCAGTCACGTTACTCTTTTATATATATATAGATGAGTGCCTTTTGAAAAGACTTCTCCCTTTCCTAATAAAATTCAGTGTATCCGCTGTTTTCTGGTCTGTCTCCGCTTCTTCACATTACAACAACAAAACAATGGAGTTGTAACAAAAAATTGTAAGAGTTTGTACCGAAAGAGGCTAATCCATCAAATTGACCGAAACTCAATTGAAAGATATTGGACTCTAGTAAAAAATAATATAAAGAACATTAAAAGTGCAGCATAAAGTGAAACGTGTTTAAAAATAAGTGGACTTATTCGAGCAAAAAAGTGACCGAAACACAATAAAACCTTTAATTAGAATAATTCCGGAAAATATCAAATATTTCTTTAAAAACCTACAGGAAGTAATTTATTCTTTTATTTTTATAACTTTAACAGTCATTAATAAAAATATGACTTTAAAAAAATTCGCCCACTGGTTTAGTTTCTATAAGCAGATTTGCATGCACTGATTTTTTCGTGCGCATTCCTTATATTTGTATTATTTTTGGCACAATAGTACCATAAATCCCATCACTGTAATCCACCAAGAGATAAAAAATACCACAGATATGGAACACTTTAAAAGCAGCCTTAAGAAGTGTTTTGTGAAAGTCTTTAAGGAGTTATGTCTCTGCAACACGAATAAGAAAATTAAATATCAAAAAATGTGGCACAGAAGACAAATGGGAACAATATAAAAATAAAAGTGAAGAATTAAAAAAATTTAAACATATACCATATAAATCAATCAAAATCAATAAAAAAAAATTACGTTCTTGGTAATATGAAAAGTTCAGATGGCACTAAGACAGAGTCCACAAAAGACTCTTTCGGGACGGTATCCGGTTGTAATTTTAACACGGTGAATACTTCTCTTAAATCAATGTGTTATAACACCATAAAGCCCGATATGGATTATGGTATAATTAACCAAATGATCTTCGACATTATAAATCGCCAGGATTAGACGGTATTGGTAAAATATTCTGCAGATATTTAGCGAAATTATTAGGAAGCTATTAAAGAGACTAAATAATGCTTAACACCATTCATATGTTCTGATAAGATGGTGGAAAGTAAATGTTATCTTTATACCAAAAGTAGGAAAGATACTGGAAGGTTGATCTCTAAAACTTTCAGATGGAGCAACATTTTTAGGCGTGTTATATACTGTTGCGAGAAGCTTATAAATAAATCATGGGATATATAAAGCAATAGATGATCAAAAACACATGGATCACATGGAACGAATCAAAAACCCAGATAAGGTTGATCCAAAATGGACAATTGGTCATTCATCTCTAATTAGAAAATTTACCTACGAACAATTATTAACGGATTAAATAGTAACTGAATGTTTTACCGCAGAGAGAAGCCTTTGAAGCAACTTGATTATCAGATATGACAAAATTTCAACAATGCAACAGCACCGATGCCACCATTCGTATATTTCGAACCATATGCGAAGCAAACTTGTTCTACATTTTCATCCAACCAAGATTAATTCTGTCTGATAAAATGTCACTTAATTTGAAATTATTATTCCATCAATAATAATAACATCACCGCAGCAGTCTGCCGCTTCATTCCTGCTGGTCGCACTTCCCAGTTGAAGCACTTTGCGAGTGGGGCCTCGAACACTTGAAAATGGTTTTTAACTTGTCAGTAAAGAGCGCAGCTGTACCCAGTGCTAGGAAAATGGATACAGTCATCCCGATATTAAAACTTTGCAAAAAAGCGAGCGAGTAGCAATCATCCAGGTCGATTACCCTTCTACCCTTAATGTCATACTTGGGGCTGACCACCACCGCCTCGCAGACAACGAAAAAGACCTGCTGCGGAAAACTAGAACACAACTATGATCTTGATGCAGCAATACGCTTTATACCTTCCGGTGCCATCCCCAATATAAGCCCGGCATGTAGTTAAGGTCCTCATTACGCCCACCACAAATTTGACTGTGCCCATTTTCGTAGCTTTGACCTTCAAGCAGAAACTACCGATTTTAATAATATACAATAACAACCTTGACTGAGAATACCTGTTTCCCTGAGCCTCAGTATTTTAAGTCTTGTAACAGATATTTTTCTATATTATACTAAGTCGGTTCAATAATGAACCCTATATCTTTTCTACTACCAATGGTTTTTACCATTTTCGGGCATGAAAAATTTGATGTTTTTAGCGTTTTTGCACACAGATGTGTCAATAAGTGGCTAGAAACTAGAGTATTCATTTTACTCGACTTTTTCATTGTTCGAATAATCAAATAACTCGAAAATGCAGTTTTTAAATTACTCGAATAATCGAGTAAATCTTTTAAGTTGCTCGAGTTATTCGATTAATTTATACCTTAAAATTTTGCTCGATTTTTCAATGCTTATCAAAAAAGGATAAAAAAATATAGCTTAAAATAAGAAATAGTATTTCCAAAATAATATATAATTAAAATTTGCGTAAATATTTATGAATATTTGTCTTTTTTGCTTTGACAATGCCGTTTTTTCTCTATATTTAATATATTCATTTACAGTTAAATAAATTTGGTCTATCTATTTGAACCAGATTTTTTTTTTTAAACATATTTTTTTTTTTGTCAAATGAAATTTGAAAAATTTTCATTCTAAGAAAAATTTTTGAAGACGATAGTTTGTGCGGGAAATATAAAAATTTGAATTCTTGTTTTGTGGTGTTTGTGGATTAGGAATCGTTGTAATACACATCTTCATAAGTTGATGCACGATCCAATTGTATCCAGATATTTATTGGGAACAATTTGTCCAAGTGACAAAAAGGTATTTATTAACTATTTCAAATTTTCATGTGTTCAATTACAAGACGTTAAAAGGAACAAAACCGTATTATTCCAGATCATAATTGATTTTCCTGCATTTAACATTTATAAACTTACAAGGCTTGTTAGAAGGAAAATAAGAAGGGAATTTTACTTTCTTTGGAGTAGTATCCTTTAGAAAACGAAAGAGCTTTTGGGGAAATAATTTCAGCAAGACCGAACGGAAATATAAACCGAGCAATCAATATAATTTTGAAACAATTTGGAACAAAATTTTATTATTTTCAAATAATTCGAATCAAGGATAATATCGAGTGTTTCGACTTAATATTTCTTTAATTTTCATTTTCCTTAATTAAAGGACAAACCCAGGCACACATCCCTGAAATCAGCAAACGAATTTTCGTTTGTATATGGAAACCATTTGAAATATCAAATCATTGTTTTTTTTATACTTAAATTAATTTGTTTTTGCTTAATTCTATTTGTTTTCAATTTCAAATTAAATTTTTAACGTAAACTGTTTTTTTTTAAATATTGAAATAGTTATAAACTTACATATCACTCATATTTAAACAACCACATACAAAAAATGAGATAAATGATAATCTACTAGCATCAAAATTCCAAATTTCACATCCATGGACATCAGGCCTGCTGTAACATCGGATTGGTGAGTGATCATATTTAATAATTAATTTATCAAAATCTCATTTTTTTTATTAAAAATAAACAATATACACATATATTCATATAATGTTAAATTAACATTATCAGTAAATTTCTCATAACATTCAAGTTTAAATGTTAATAACATAAATTTTTATAATAAGTTTTGTTTTGTTCTTTAATTTGAATTATCTTTTATGTTATTAACATAGTTTACCACTACAACATCAACATCTTTATTCTTTTTATAGTCATGTTATTAACGTAACAGAATTAAATGTTTATGTCTATAACATTATACATTGAATATTAAATTTTCATTCTGTTTTTGTTTTATTAACATGACTATGTTATTTACATAATAAATTACAAATTTCAATATTCTATTTTAAATGTCATTTGTAAACAAATTTGAATTTTAACATTAATATAGTTTAATGTAATTTGTAAACATAAAATTAATTTTAAAATTTCAATGTTAATTTTTTTTGTTTGTTTTCCTTTTTGCTTTTTATATTTTTTTGTTATAAACCCAACAAACATTTTTTTTAAATAATTGTAAATTAATTTTAATGAATCCTAATTTTAAAATTTATGTTTCTATATAAATATAAAATATAAAATGATTTCTTTAATAATGATTAACTAAAAGTTGTACTAACTAATTCCACGAAAGATTTAGAAAACAGCTAGATATTTGGTTTTGGGCTATCTGAGAACTTCTTTATTGTGCAAAGATAGCAAAGGTAGGGTGGGTTTTGAGCACAGGGATTGATGTCATCTATCTCCTTTCACTATATTTCGCGAAGGTTTGATTTTTTTTTTTTTAATTTTAATTTCATTTGTTTTGGTATCAATATAGGAAATAGAGCTACCTATATCTTTAAATTTAATGTAGCGTGCATTTTATTTTTGGAGAACAAGATCACCACCCCATTTTCCCTGAGCACAGTCGGTCTAAAGGTAGCAAATAGTTTTCCCAAAAGTAGAATTATTTTTCGTCCGTTACATACAAAATTTAAATGGCGCCCAACGTGGGGCCTCAGCGTTTTGTTTTATTAATACTTTTCAACTTTTAAACATTGTTTACATCTAGCTGAAGTTTCACAAATTATTCATTGTGATATTGATACTTTAATTTTTGTCTTAATTTTTATTATTTTTTTTTTTACACTGAATTGATACTTTTGGACCTTTAAATTATGTTTTAATTAATGAATTTAAACCAAAGTATTAGGTCATTGTATGTTTTTATGTATTAGAAGTTTTGTTTGAGATTTTTGTTATTGGTGTGTTATCGATAACTTACTCGCAAAATTTTAATATTTGGTTTTAGTTTCAGTTTGAGTTTTTATGCGTTTGAGATTTTACAGTTGATACTTTTCGATTGTAAACTCACACATATGGCTTAAATTATTTCGTTCAAATTTCAACTCTGTATAACTTTGTTGATATTTGAACATCAGTTTTTTTTTATTATTTCTTTATTTGTTTTTATTATTTATTTTTCTTTTGTTTCGTGAAGTATAGATTTATTATATTTTATATTACCAATCTAGCTGTTATTTTTGAATCGAGTAGTGGAATATTTAAAATATTTGTTGAATTTATTGAAATAATATTTTTCTGTCATGCCGTTGACACGTAGTCGTGAAAATTTAGTAGACGTAGAAGAGCCTTCAAATGTTAGTTTTACTGTTGACTTAGGGGCTGGAGACAGTGCAGTGAGACCACGAACAGGATCTCGTTCAAGAAATAAGTCACAGGCTAGTAATGCACAAAATAATAATGACAACAGAATTAGGCAATTGATAAATGATTCGATGACAAGTTTTCGGGAAGAAATAACGAGTGTTATTTCTGATCAGTTGAGAACAATGTTACAAAACATTAACATCTCAAATAATAGCGACACAACTCAGTCCAATGTCCGTTCGAATCCCTCTCCTAATTCAAATTCTCCTATTACAAATCCTGACAATTCATTAGAACCACTGTATGCGGAAAAGGTTCTAAACATCATTAGAAATTGGAGAATTAAATTCAGTGGTCACAATGATCCGATTTCTGTTGACGAGTTTGTATATCGTACAAATGTTCTAACTTCAAATACATTGAGAGGTGATTTTAATCTCCTTTGTAAACACGCTCACATATTATTTGAAGGAAAAGCATTAGAGTGGTATTGGCGGTACCATCGATTAGATAATGATCTAGATTGGGTTTCTTTAACCAATGCTTTGCGTCGCCAATATAAAACTGAATATAGTGATTACGATATTTTAGATGACATTCGTAAACGTAGGCAGAAACCTAATGAAAGTTTCGATGATTATTTTGTCATAATTTTGCTATGACGGATAAATTAAAGAATCCAATTTCGGACATTGACTTGGTTGAAACAATCTTGCGTAATCTAAAACTGGAGGTAAGACACGAATTGTTGCATTTGAATATTTCAAGTGTTTCGGACCTTCGTCGAGAAGTTCGTAAACATGAAAAGTTTGTAAATGACCTGCATAATATGGACTTAAGAAAACCTACAAAGGGTAGGATAACAGAACTTTTGTTTCAGGAAACCCTTGACAATCCAGTGGAAAATTTAGATAGTGACATTTGCGGTATTCAAACTATTCCGAACTGTTGGAACTGTGATAAATCCGGTCACACGTATACGGATTGTATGGAGATTAGGCGAGTATTTTGCTACGGATGTGGCCTCAAGGACACATACAAGCCAACATGCCCTAAATGCAAACTTAGAACTCAGGGAAACGGACATCAGGATGTCCGTCGCAAATAGAGCGGGCATCCGGTGTTAGTAGACGCATCATTAATGAGGATAACTCACCGCTAGTACACCCATTGCAACGACCATATCACGTTCGTTTGGCAAACTACCAAAAAGTTCGTGACAGATCGTCTAATAGAATTAGGAATTTTTATAATAAATTGAAAATATTTAGAAAATTTGTGGTATCTTCGATTGTTTCGAGGGAATCTGACAGTAGACCTTATATAAATTTAAATGTGAATGGTGACAGTTATTTCGCTTTGTTGGACAGTGGTGCCAATAAGAGTGTTATAGGCGGAAAATTAGCGACAGATGTACAAAATAGTATTGACTTTAAGAAAATTTTCGGAAACGTGCGAACAGCGGACGGACAAAAACAGAAGGTACTAGGTACAGTGACATTAAACATAATATACCAGGGACAATCTAGACAGTTTGAATTTTTAGTTGTACCTACCATTCAGCAAAATTTGATTTGCGGTTATGATTTTTGGGTTTCCTTTGGTCTTAGAATATCAGTTCCAGAAATAGGTGAAATAAATTGTACTGAAACCGATCCTGATAAAATCGAACTTTCTCCTGATCAGGACCGTAAACTCCAAAAGGTAATATCTTTATTTCCTGATTCAGAAGTTGAGGGTTTAGGTTGCACTACCTTGGTGGAACACTGTATTGACACTGGTGATGCGAAACCGATAAAACAGCGTTATTACCCTATTTCTCCAGCGGTTGAGAAAATGTTATGTCAGGAGTTAGATAGGATGATATCTTTAGGGGTTATAGAGGAGGCACCAAATTCACCTTGGTCATCCCCAATGGTGGTTGTAGTGAAACCTGGAAAGATTAGAATGTGTGTGGACAGTCGTAAATTAAACTCCGTGACAATTAAAGACGCATATCCCATACCAAACATCGACGGAATTATATCGAGACTTCCTCCAGTATATTATATTTCGAAAATTGATTTGAAAGATGCCTTTTGGCAGATAAAATTGGAGGAATTCTCGAAACCCAAGACAGCATTTACAGTCCCTAATCGGCCCTTGTATCAATTTACAAGAATGCCGTTTGGACTATGTAACGCACCGCAAACGTTGTGCAGACTAATGGACATTGTCATTCCGTTTAATTTGAAAACTAATGTATTTGTATATTTGGACGACTTATTGATTGTATCAAAGGACTTCGACGAACATTTAAGACATCTTTCTGAGGTGGCACACAGGTTGAGAATGGCTGGTTTAACTATCAACATCAAAAAGAGCAGTTTTGCCTTAAGCAGGGTTAAATACCTCGGTTATATCGTTGGGAATGGTACTTTACAGGTAGATGACGAAAAAATAAAAGCAATCAGAGAATTTCCACAGCCCAAATCAATAAAGCATTTAAGACGTTTCCTTGGAATGACGGGTTGGTACAGAAGATTCATTCAGGATTATTCGACATTGACGTTTCCACTAACTGAATTATTGACCAAAAAGAAGACGTTTGTTTGGAATGACTTAGCACAAAAAGCCTTTGACGACTTAAAGACGAAACTAACGACAGCTCCATTACTCATCCATCCGGATTATTCTAAGACTTTTATTTTGCAGTGTGACGCTAGCACTTGTGGTGTTGGAGCTGTTTTAGCTCAAGAAGATGAAAATGGTGTAGAGAGACCAATAGCGTATATGTCGCATAAGCTAAATAAGGCCCAGCGAAATTATACCATTTCTGAGCTCGAGTGCTTAGCTGTCGTTATGGCCATAAAAAAATTTAGATCTTACATTGAAGGCCAAGACTTTAAGGTAATAACGGACCATGCAAGCCTTAAATGGCTTATGAGCCAAAGAGATTTGACTGGAAGATTAGCGAGGTGGTCTCTTAAATTGCAGGGTTTCAATTTCAAAATTGAACATCGTAGGGGAAAGGAAAACATTGTCCCAGATGTTTTATCAAGAGCTCATGAAGGGGAACTTTGTGTAGAAGCCATAGAAATAGAACGTTTACCTTCTATAGATTTAAACTCTGATGCATTTAGAAGTGAAGATTATACAAAGTTTAGAGATTCGATAGAAGCTGACGTTCCGGATTTTAAAGTCATTGATGGGTATATATATAAACGGACTGAATTTACTACAGGACTGGCGGACGAATCGGACTGTTGGAAATTATTAGTACCTTCTGAACTCAGACATGACGTAATATATGCTGCTCATGATATTCCAAATTCATCGCACAGTGGAATAGCAAAAACTTTGGAACGGATAAGGAGGTATTTTTATTGGCCAAGACTGATGACTGACGTACGTGACTACATTCAAAACTGCGACTTATGTAAAACTTCGAAGACACCAACAACTATCTTGAGACCACCTATGGGAGAGATTGTAAATTCCGAAAGACCCTTCCAGCGACTTTATGTCGATCTTATTGGACCTTTTCCACGGACGAGAGACGGTAATATTGGAATATTAATAGTTTTGGATCACTTTTCCAAATTTACATTTTTGAAAGTTTTGAAAAAATTTAATTCTAAATTGATAATACAGTATTTGGAAACAGATATATTTAATTGTTTTGGAGTTCCTAAAACTCTGGTATCTGATAATGGTACGCAGTTTAAATGCAAAGAGTTTGAAAGTTTCTTAAAGAAATATGGAACAGAACATATTTTCACAGCAGTGTACAGCCCACAGGCAAATGCCAGTGAACGGGTTAACCGTTCTATAAATGAGGCACTGCGGTCATATATTAGGAGGGATCAAAGGGAGTGGGACAGATATATCCCAAGTATCAATTGTTCTTTGAGAAACAGCATTCACCAAACCATTGGAAAAACTCCATACCAAATTGTATTCGGACAGACTATGGTGACACACGGACTAGACTATAAACTTTTGGAGAAATTGAATATTATGGCGGACTCAGACATTCACATTGAGAGACAGGACGGATTTACACTTTTGCGAGATGATATACGAAATTTAATGAATAAGGCATATGACAAAAATCGGAGAATTTACAATTTAAGGTCAAGGACGAAAAATTTTACAGTGGGACAAGAAGTTATTAGACGGAATTTTACTCAAAGTTCGAAAATTGATAACTTCAATTCTAAATTGGCACCTGTCGGTATCAAGGCTGTAGTTATGCGTAGAATTGGTAACGTTAATTATGAACTGAAAGATTTGTTAACTGGGACAGTTGGAATTTACCACTCGAAGGACATTTGGAATTAGTACTTCGTGCATCAACATTTCAAAGGACCTTTTCCTGGTTCTGTTCATTTGTATGGATACATCGAAGCAGTACCAGTTTTGTGAGGTCCAAGTTCTATTATATTGTTTGTTGGTATATTTTCACTTTGGTTTTTTTATATTAAAAAAAAAAAAAAAAAAAAAAACAGATTTTTTTTTTTAAACATATTTTTTTTTTTTGTCAAATGAAATTTGAAAAATTTTCATTCTAAGAAAAATTTTTGAAGACGATAGTTTGTGCGGGAAATATAAAAATTTGAATTCTTGTTTTGTGGTGTTTGTGGATTAGGAATCGTTGTAATACACATCTTCATAAGTTGATGCACGATCCAATTGTATCCAGATATTTATTGGGAACAATTTGTCCAAGTGACAAAAAGGTATTTATTAACTATTTCAAATTTTCATGTGTTCAATTACAAGACGTTAAAAGGAACAAAACCGTATTATTCCAGATCATAATTGATTTTCCTGCATTTAACATTTATAAACTTACAAGGCTTGTTAGAAGGAAAATAAGAAGGGAATTTTACTTTCTTTGGAGTAGTATCCTTTAGAAAACGAAAGAGCTTTTGGGGAAATAATTTCAGCAAGACCGAACGGAAATATAAACCGAGCAATCAATATAATTTTGAAACAATTTGGAACAAAATTTTATTATTTTCAAATAATTCGAATCAAGGATAATATCGAGTGTTTCGACTTAATATTTCTTTAATTTTCATTTTCCTTAATTAAAGGACAAACCCAGGCACACATCCCTGAAATCAGCAAACGAATTTTCGTTTGTATATGGAAACCATTTGAAATATCAAATCATTGTTTTTTTTTATACTTAAATTAATTTGTTTTTGCTTAATTCTATTTGTTTTCAATTTCAAATTAAATTTTTAACGTAAACTGTTTTTTTTTAAATATTGAAATAGTTATAAACTTACATATCACTCATATTTAAACAACCACATACAAAAAATGAGATAAATGATAATCTACTAGCATCAAAATTCCAAATTTCACATCCATGGACATCAGGCCTGCTGTAACATCGGATTCTTTATTGGTGAGTGAGCATATTTAATAATTAATTTATCAAAATCTCATTTTTTTTATTAAAAATAAACAATATACACATATATTCATATAATGTTAAATTAACATTATCAGTAAATTTCTCATAACATTCAAGTTTAAATGTTAATAACATAAATTTTTATAATAAGTTTTGTTTTGTTCTTTAATTTGAATTATCTTTTATGTTATTAACATAGTTTACCACTACAACATCAACATCTTTATTCTTTTTATAGTCATGTTATTAACGTAACAGAAATAAATGTTTATGTCTATAACATTATACATTGAATATTAAATTTTCATTCTGTTTTTGTTTTATTAACATGACTATGTTATTTACATAATAAATTACAAATTTCAATATTCTATTTTAAATGTCATTTGTAAACAAATTTGAATTTTAACATTAATATAGTTTAATGTAATTTGTAAACATAAAATTAATTTTAAAATTTCAATGTTAATTTTTTTTTGTTTGTTTTCCTTTTTGCTTTTTATATTTTTTTGTTATAAACCCAACAAACATTTTTTTTAAATAATTGTAAATTAATTTTAATGAATCCTAATTTTAAAATTTATGTTTCTATATAAATATCAAATATAAAATGATTTCTTTAATAATGATTAACTAAAAGTTGTACTAACTAATTCCACGAAAGATTTAGAAAACAGCTAGATATTTGGTTTTGGGATATCTGAGAACTTCTTTATTGTGCAAAGATAGCAAAGGTAGGGTGGGTTTTGAGCACAGGGATTGATGTCATCTATCTCCTTTCACTATATTTCGCGAAGGTTTGATTTTTTTTTTTTTTTTTAATTTTAATTTCATTTGTTTTGGTATCAATATAGGAAATAGAGCTACCTATATCTTTAAATTTAATGTAGCGTGCATTTTATTTTTGGAGAACAAGATCACCGCCCCATTTTCCCTGAGCACAGTCGGTCTAAAGGTAGCAAATAGTTTTCCCAAAAGTAGAATTATTTTTCGTCCGTTACATACAAAATTTAAATGGCGCCCAACGTGGGGCTATATTCAAAATATTTTTACAAAATTTTTAAGTATCGGAGATCTACTAAACCCAGATTTATTTTTAGAAAGTTTTATATTACATTGTTCATTTAAAATTATACAAATGTATATAGTTTTTAAGATAATTTACTCTTATTTGTATTATTGTCATCTCGTGATTATGTTTAAGTTAAATTTTGTGGAAAAATGTTTCGCAACTTTTAATTTTCTAACAATATCAGTGTAAAAATATAAGAAATTCTATGAAATTTAGTAAAATATACAATTTGTTAGAACTACTTTCTTTTCTCCATTTAATGGACACATTTACTGTAAATTTAAAATAAAAAATTCTTTCTCCCAAATGTACGCGTAAGAATTATAATTGGATCTATTTTGAATTAAACCACAATTTCTATCAAAATGTAAAATATTTTAATTCTCATTTCTTCCTATTTTTGTTATAATTTAGTAAATCCGACTCAGTATAATATTTTACACAAATATTATATGGATTTTTGTCCGTTAGGTTGTGAAAGAATTGTGAAAACATATTTATTTGTTTCTGAGTTATTGCATTTTGAAAATGACAAAAAACCCTTTGGACTATCCTTTTTATACCCTACACCACCAAAGGTGGTTGGGGTATTATGTGTTTGTGCAGAAATTGTAACGCAGAGAAAAAATCATCGGACCCCCACCTTAAAGTATACCGTTCGACTCAGAATCACTTTCAGAGTCGATTTAACGATGTCCGTCCGTTCGTCTGGTCGGCTGGCTGGCTGGCTGGCTGTCCATGTAAAGTTTGTGCGCAAAGTACAGGTCGCAATTTTGAAGATAATTTGATGAAATTTGGTACATATACTTTTTTCAATACAAGGACGAAGCCTATTGAATTTGGTTATGATCGACCCATTATTTCACCTAGCCCCCATACAAATGTCCTCCCGGAATAGAGTTTTAACACTTATAGATGGCTTAAAAATAGGAATATTTTAATGAAGTTTAGTACAAATAAGTTTTATATCAAAAGAAATCTGTCTGCCAAATTTCATGAAGATCGGTCCATAACTAACCATAGCTCCCATATAAAGTCCTCTCCCGAAAATCACTAACGTTCATAAATCCCATACAAATGTTAGTATTACGTTAATATTTAACACAAGTAAGTTGTATACATATACGTAATTATGTGGATCAAAATGGTGTAGGGTATCATATAGTCGGGCTTGACCGACTATTTCTTCTTCTCTCGTTTTAAATAAAGTAGTTCAACGATTCTTGACATAAAGAACAAGTTTACATGCTAAACTTAATTTTAAGTCCAAATTCCTTCTATATAAGAAGTTTCATTCGAACAATCACCATTATATCCTCTACAGCAGATTGAGAATTTATTGATATATCAACTATGTACCTTTAGTCGTAGAACCAATTATATGTTTTTCCAAATCAAGTTTAAAATCCTTCAATTTATTTCTTATTATATTTATATTAAAATTATTTGAATTTTACTTTATAATTTTTTAAAGTGGCGTTTATATTTTTATTTAATTTTTGTAATTAAAAAACGCCCTTTAACTATAAATGTAATTTAGGCATATATTCGGTTCTTTTTGCTAAATACATTTTTTTTATAAAATTCCAATTTGTGGCACCACTTTTATATTCGAAAAATTCTATACAAAATTGGAAACATTGTTTTTAAGCTAAATTTTTTAGAAAACTAAAATTAAAATATCCTAGAAACTAATTAAGAATGAAAATATTAAAAATATTATGGAAGTTCCCTAGGAGTTTGGAATATGTTTGAACCCACTTGTAGCATTCCCTTTAGCTGAAATGCATAGTCTTCAATAGCAGCAATAGTTAGCAACACCTTACTCACCATGATATGCTCAATATTCACAAAAATTTGGATTTTTTCTTAAAAAAATGCAAAAATCAATGGATGTAGATATACTTAGATCTGTTTTATGAACCCTAGAGTGTCTGTTATGCAGGAATCTTATCATTTTCACATTATCAATGTTAATTCAATTTTACTTAGATCATTTTAGAATTAGTTGTGCACTTTTATCTTGCAAAACGATCGTACAGTTCAGAGGGATAGGTAAAAGTGGAAATTTTTAAGTTTCAATAGTTCACTTCCTAAACACTTCTATAAATCAATAAATAATGACTTCTATAATCAATAATCAAAATTTTTGTCTATAAAAAGATTAAATGTTAAATAAATGATACCAAACGGAACACCTTTAAGTAGTAAATATTTTAGCTTGCAGTACCACCAAATATCCCTTGTACTTTTTAATACACGGTGCAATGAAATGTGACCTTATAGCTTTGCCGCGCACCTTATTATTCGTTTAGTTCCTAATAGAAGATGAATTGTCGAAAGCCCCTATAACGTTAAAAAAAAAAAAAAAAAAAAAACATTTTAAAAATTCCTTTCAACATTCGGTACTTTTTGATCTATTTATTTGTACTTCCGTCAGCCGTGTAACCAATGGCATTAGAAAATAATATCATAAAAATGTTATATAAATAAAGCACAGTTTTGACATCAAAAAAGCTTTGCATATTTAATGAAAATTATTAAGTTGAGACATATATTTCTAAATCAGAACTACTCAAAATATTGTTTATTAAATCGTTATGCCTATCTTCTTCAATTAGTTACAAACACTATAACAAATCATTTATACTTTCCAGATATACACTATATGTTATAACTTACAAATAAATAAATGTAAATTAAATAAACATTTTGATAACAAAAAAATCTTCATTTTTCCCCCCTTATTGTAATTTTCATAATATACTAATGAAAAAGTACCATGAATATAAACCGATTAAAACAAAATGCTCAAAAAAAGTTTTAAAAGTACCAGAAACACTAGATATAGAGATTGAGGTAAAAAAGAAAGATAGAAAGAAAAAAAGATCTGCAGCAAGAAAAACCGCCGTGATTGATAAAAGTAGAATACAGCTTAACATAATAAATGAATGTTAATTTAAAAAAAATGTTTATTCCAAATGGGAATTTGATCGAATAACATCACTCACTTTACGACTATATTTCAATCTCAAATAACTGCATTTTCATAATTCTTTTATTTTTCCTTAACTATTTATTTAATACAAGAAGCTGGGCTGCCTTAAAAAAATGTTGGTTGGGGGAATAGATAACGGTGGCATTAATAAAACTCCAGTAGTAAGTAGCAAGTTATTGTCGTCTTCGACATCGTTCTGTCTTTGTGGTAAAAGTAGTAAAACGATGTTGTTTGTTATTTAAAATAACAACAAAAGACAAAAGAAAAAAAAACAAAAAACAAAAATGTAACTCTATTGATCAAACAACAACGATATCTACAAATAATAGCCAACAATAAAAGCATTTTGTCAATTGGAAAGTCATAAAGTTTTTTTTCGTAAAAATGTGTTATTTTAGAGAACCTTAAAACGAGGATCGTTTGCAATGATTTTGACACAAAAATTGTTAAAAATAAATATGTTATACCCTTCACCACAGGTGTAAAGGGTGTATATAAGATTGTCATAGGACAATGTCCGTCTGTCCGTCAGTCCGTCGGTTGAAATGGTGTTTATGAAGCCCATCGATATCGGCCATATAAAATATAAATATATATCAAACGATCGAAAATCCTTTCTAGAATTTTGCTATTGAAAATCGTAAGATCGGTTCATAAATGGTGGAGATATGTCTTTAAAAAATCGGTACTTTTATATTTAAAAATGGTTTAAACGGCCTTTGTGAAGCTTTCCGATAACATAGATATATGATATAAATATCAAAGGATCAGGAATTTTTTATAGAACTTTTCTGTGTATTTTTATGTCAATTATAAAAAACTGTATAAAAATGAAGGAGATATTAAAAACAGTAGTTTTTCAATTTCGGTTTTGTGAAAACCCTAACCTAAGGAACAAAGAACTTCATTTTTGCAAAACAAAATTGGACATATTTTTCTGAATTTTTATTCTGAAGAAATGAACTCAATCGGTACATTATATAAGCTATGGAACCGGTTTTTTACATAGATTGGTCACAAATATGAGTTATTACAGCTACTATTTAAGCCATTTCGTTCTTCCATAAATCTGTTGATATTTTATTTCAATCGGTCCATAAATTTTCCACCATACCCTTCATTAATTTAATATTGTCTTACATCACCACTTAATTTAAATTATTTAATGTTTTTGGTGTTTACGTAAATATTATCTTATTAATTTTGACTTTTGACCTCCGTATTTTAAAGGTTAACCCTGTCGAATTAGTTTAAAAGCTTCAAAATGTATTTACCGACATATGTTTTATCTTATTACATAATAATATTGTTTGGTTTGAACATCAGTTCAAAAAAAGTTGACTTTATATTTAAAAAACTGGAACATTTCAAGCAACATTTTTCTAAAAACTGCAAAAAGACTTACTTTTTCCCATATAAACGCACCCTACAAAGTTTAGGTTTGATGCTGCACGGTTTAACGATATTCGATATTTAATACAGTACGTTGCAACCCATAGAACAATTCTAGTGGGAGTTACGGTCAAAATTCGAAAGTTGGTAAATTTTGGTGTAGCCTAATACTTATTTGAATATCATCCATTTCAAAAACATTTTTCATGTTCCGATTTTGCTAATAATTGGCATACGCATACCCCTTGGATCCATTTAAATATCTCCACTTTTTTTAATTTTTAAAAATTTGCCAATTTATTCACGATTTTGATTTTCCGAAAAGTCAAAAAAATCGGAAAGGTATGCAACTTTAAACATTAATATCTCTAAAAGTGGTTAACGGATTTATGTGATTTAAATTGCATATAGAAGACGAATATATCTCCTATAAATGTACTAATTTAAAAATAATATTATCATCTAAAGATGCATTAAAAACTTTAATATAAAGAAACAATTATTATGTTTACTAAAAATTCCAATATAAATTGTTCTGGAAAAAAATGGTCCACTATAAAATAAAAATTTTTGTTTAATTTTTGTATTCTTGTGAGTTTATTTTAAAATTAATTTTAGACATTTTATTTCTTATTTGTGGTATAATACCTTTTCGTCCCAAATTATATGCTAATATATTATGTAATAAACATATTTGTCTTCAATATTGAAGAAAAATATTTAAAATCAAAAGGGCAGAAATTTCCTAAAATGCATAATTTTTTGTTGTAATAAACTATATATTGGATTTTAAATCAATCAAAAATCAAATCCGACGTATAGTTATGGAGTTATAAACATTTAAAGTTACATATAATTTAAAGAGGATAACCAACAAATTAAAAATTTATAAAAAATTTGAATTTTTGTATAAAAAAATGCATGCCAATGAACTCAATAAAAGAGAATTAACTAATAAAATTGCATTCATAACGCAAAATGCATTTTTAATTACAATATTATTTTTAAATTATTGCATTTAAAGAGGACATATTCATCTTCTACATGCAGTTTAAATCATTGAAATCCGTTAACAACTTTTAGAAATATTGATGTTTAAATTTACACACTTTTCCGATTCTTTTGACTTTTCGGAAAATTAAAATCGTGAATAAATTCGCTAATTTTTTAAAATTGTAAAATTGAAAATGGAGGTACATAATATGCCTGCCAAATATTAATTTAATTGGATGGCCCTCCTAAAACGATATAGTTTTTTGTAATTAAATCCTATATACATACATATGCATGTATTTTTGATTAATTTATATTTCACATTTATCATATAAATACTAATACCTTAAAATATATTTATTTTTAATATAATAAATACATATCATCATGGGTGAAGACAAAGCCAAATATAACGCTTTAAATCTCGTTTAAAATAAGGCCTTTAAAACAAAGTTTTATTTGGTATGAAGTTGTGTCAAATATATGGGTCATTATCAAAAATTTTTGATTTTAGACCTTCAAAACAAAATTTTTTTTTTATTTTTATTTATTATCAAAAATTTTGCGTTTGGCTCCACTGTGTTGAATAGGGTATAAACATAACTTAACTGAGCCTTTGGAAGTGTTTTTTTGATTTTTTTGGCGCACTGTACCAACAATTACCTCTGATATAACACTGTAGATCTTTCATTAATAATACGAACAAAAGATTTGAAAATTTTCAAAAAATATTTGATTTCAAATAGGTCCTCATATTTGATCTTACAATTATTTTGTTCGAAGCTCAAGTAAAAATATCGTTATTTACATACGAGTAACGGAACTAATTTTTCTATTATGTAAAAAAAACTGACTTAGTTATCTTCAATTGTGTGCCAAATATTTCTTACAGTTCCATAGAAATATCAAAATTAATTTTGGTCTTATAAATCGGTTTTTTCAGTCAATGTGCTGTCGGTTTTTTCAAAATGTTCAATTTTCGAATGTCGAATAGACCGGTTTTTTTAACACAAAAAACCGGTTTCAAAAATACCTTTTTATTTAAAAAATTATGCATTAAATATTGAGATTTGAATCGAAATTTATGATTATTTTTTTAATATTCTTAAAAATATAGTTTAAAATTAAATAAATAATTAATAATTATCCTGAATGAAATTTGTTTTATCTGTTGTAACACCTGTAATATTTTTGCACCAAATTTAAATGTTTTAGTTTTTCCATTCAACGAAGAAATTGTTTTTCAAAGACAAATAACCTCCCAGAAATAATAAATTCCCTAAATGTAGCAGTCATTTTTGCACACCTAATTTTCATATAAGTTTAAATCTGTGTGCCGAATTTCATTAAGATCGGTCCATAATTGACCATAGTACTGGCCCACAATTCCATAATCCTAGAAAAAAAGACCCCTCCTCGAATTTTGATGCACACAATGGCGTAGGGTATAGTGTCGATCTTTCTTTCTCGTTCTTAATGGGTTATAAGTATTTCAAAAAATAAAAAAACATTTATTGATTTTTCTTTAAGAAATGTAGTCTTTTTATAGGAATATTAACTTCTGCAAAAAAAAAGGTTAACCGGTTTATTTTTGTATTTAAAAAAGTGCAACCGGTTTTTTCAAAATACCAACTATTCGAACTATTCGAAAACCGGTTTCTCCAAAAAGTCGAATAATCGATCACCCTAATGAATATGCATATAAAAACCAACGTATTTATGCATTCTTATATGTTAATATGTAAATAATATGCACAAATATGGATTTTTTAACTTTCAATCTCTGATAGATTTCGATTTTTATAAAAATATATCTATTATAATTCTAAATGTCATATTTGACGCGTCTGAATTCTTTTCTTTACAATGTACTCAAAATACTCACAAAAAAAAAGTTTAGAAATCATTTGATTGAACTCCAAAAAATCAAAAATGGCGTTTTTGTTAAGAAGAAGTGAGGCAAGGCCTTCCCTTCTATCTTCCAAAAAGAAGCGAAAAGGCAAGCACTCTTAAATAAAGGATTTTTATGAGCAATGCTATTACAAAAGAATCTGAAAAAGAATTTTTAATAAAAGACATACGGACTACCATCTTTATCGACACTTAAAATAAGACTAAATAATTTTGAGCTTTTTAAGTCTCGCAATTACAATTTTTTCTGTTTGTAATGAGAACGTTTATAAGTGAGTAATACACCTTCTATTACTCGTCTAAAGAAAGGGAAACAAGAATTAGTACTGGATATTCTTACTAAGGAAGCCGAGGCATTCTTTGAGGAATTTTTGTAGAAGGCAAAGTGGAATGTGTTTTAAATTTGTTCGGAGAGATGTGGAGCCATTCAGCGAGGAAGCCTGCAGCGAGGAAGCACATATTTTCCTGCTGGGTAAGTGGGTATTGCTGTATGTATTTGCTAATATGAGAACTGTTATTGTCATGTAATACTAATATAAGTAAAATGCTATTTATTATAGCTCAATTATTATTTAAATCCTACGACCCTCGCATCTACAAAATGATTGTATTGAACTTGTATTTTAAAATCAATAACAATGCGATTAGTTAAAATCTTACAAAAGGCAATAAAATTGTATGCGTATGCTTTTAATTTTTTTTTTTTTTTTTTGGGTTTTTGTTTTGGGTTTCTGATCCAATTTCAAATGAGTTGACAACAGCGACGACAACACGTCGAATCCATAATGCCTAAGCTCTTATTTCAATAAGAAATAAAAATCCACGACAATACAAAGAGCATTAGCAGCAACAACCCGAAAGCCGTAGAGCAAAATAATACCTGTTTAAATCCCGTGGACAGTAAAATGTATAAAATAAAACCCTATTGTTTAATTTTTAATGTGTATTTTGTTTTAATATAAAAAATTTGTTTTTTTTTGCCTCTGTAGATTTTTTTTTTTAATACTCAGATACACCTTAAAATTTATACTCACTCATACACAAAATTTAAGATACAAAATTGATCAGACAAAACCTATAACAATAACAACATTGAATATATAAAAATGTATCTGTTATAATGAGCATAAAATATATATAAAAAAAAAGAAAACATAATCAAACCTCACACAAACCAAATCCATTAAGATACAACAAACACTAGTGTCTTTTAGAATTGCTACTGGTTTTGAAATTTTTCAAAATGACAACAAAAACAATAAGTTATAACGAATAACAACAACTACAAGATTAAAAAAAAAGAGACAAAAATATTCATACATCTACTATTAAATATTATCGATATTGACATCATTGAAAACAGCCACAGTTATAGTCACAATTCCCAATAAAAGTAGTGGGTTCATGGGTATGTGTATAAACGTATTTGAGTTTGAGTATATTTGTATGTGTTTGCTAAGGTAGGAGTTTATTATTTTATAGTGTTGATTCAAAAATAACCCAAATGCAACCATGCGTTAAATCTTGTGATTTTTTATTTTGATTTTCGGTTTCATATAAATAAATACAATTTTGTTTTATTCGCTTATTATGACTGTCTGTTTAATCTTTAGTGTTTTTTCTCTCTCCATTGTTTCAGAAATAATTTTAATACATACATATACGCTATTCAATTATGGGAACCTTTTAATTTTTGTTACATTTTTTTTTATTCGTAGATCTTACCAAATATTTGATTAAGTAGCATTTAATCTTTGACAAAGGGATTAATAAAAATAGAGTCATCGAAATGATTTCCATGTGAATTTATTTTAAAGTATTTAAGGTGTAAGTAGAGTATGTGGAATTACACTTAAAATATAGAAATTTGTTAGGTATATACTTAAAGAATTTGATAAGATTTTATAAACCACATTTAAAGTATTTTTTTCGTCTGAAAATATGAACTTCAATGTATCGAATGTATTAAAGACTGTGCACGGAAAATTTGTCAATCTTTTGGAAATTTTGATTTTGTTAAAGGCTGTTATAAACAAGTTTAAATCTTTTATTAATTTATCAGTTATTTCATGTATTGAATCTTCACAAAATTAAAGTGAACTAACAATTATGAAATCAAATCTTATATCTAAATCTTAGTTCCACAACGCTTTCTTTTTGGAAATAACTCCTTAATTTGTGAACTGTTGGAAATATCTTAATAAAATTATAGGTGAACAGAGACGAAGTATTTTCGAGTAGATTTGGGGTAGCTTAGACCGCCAAATATGGCTACATCAGGTATGTAATTTTTTATTTTTTTTAAATCGCCAAAAAATCATTTACATGTGAGGTTATTTCTTTAGGTTAAAATAAATTTGTCCCTTATACGTAGACTTGTTTTTTTAAGTTTTTATTTATTTTGGCCCTTAAATTTTGTTGAAATATTCACTAGAGTCCTTACAAAATTCTTAATAATATTGCTATAAGAATCACATAAATAAATAGATCCGAGAAAAAAGTTATATTTATCTAAAGTTTTTTTTTTTTTTTTTAATTTAATGTTTTTTTACATATAAAATAAATTTTTGTTCTGGAGTATATAACTTGTTTAATGTTTTCAATATTATGCATATAATCTATGGAGCCATTTTAATATCTCCATTTTTATTTTTGGAATTTTAACAAATTTAGATTTTTCGAAAAGTGTGTAGCTTTACACATCAATATCTCTAAAAGTTGTTAACGAATTTTAATGATTTAAACTGCATGTAGAAGATGAATATGTCATCTTTTAATGCAATAATTTAAAAGTAATATTATAATTAAAAAATGCATTCATAATGCAAATGTAATTTTAGGATGCATTTTTGAAAAATTTCTACCCTTTCTATTTTAATTATCTTTTAATATGTTAAAAAGCAATATCTTTAATATAAAATGCAAAAATATTGGTTCTGGGACTATAAAATCTACTATCTTTAATATTTTTAATTTTTTTAAATTTCTATCAATTTTTTCATATAAAAATTTAAATTTTTTAAATAATTTTGATTTTAAATTATTTTTTTTTTGGTTTTCTTCTTTTAGTAATATGTAACTTTAAATGTTTATAACTCATGAACTATACGTCGAATTTTATTGATTTAAAAACCAGTATAAAGTTTATTAAATTGTTGATAATTATGTTGTATAAATCAAAAATATTTTTTTGCTAAAGATGCTCTCACAACAAGAATGCAATTTTCGGATGGATTTTTAACAAATTTCTACTTTTTCGATTTTAAATATTTTTGCTTAATATTGAAGACAAATATGTTTTTTTATATAAAATATACTGCAAATAACAAATTATAATTAAAAAAAAAAAAAAAAAAAATAAAAATTTTGTATGAAAAAATTTAAAGAAATATTTTTAAAATTTTTTTAAATTAGTGGACCATTTTGTCCCAAAACAATTTATATTGCAATTTTTAGCACACATAATAGAGTTTTTTATATCAGAAGAATAAAAAAAAAAAATTGAAAGTGTAGAAATTTTTCAAAAATACATCTTAAAATTGCATTTGCTTTGTAATGATAATATTATTTTTAAATTACTACATGCAATTTAAATCATTAAAATCCGTTAACAACTTTTAAAGATATTGATGTTTAAAGTTATACACTTTTGCGATTTTTTTGACTTTTCGGAAAACCAAAATCGTGAATAAATTCGAGAATTTTTCAAAATTCAGAAAAATAGGTTATGTATATGCCAAATGTTATTAAAATTGGAAGCCATAAAAAATCTTTTTGGGCGTTCCCTCATGGAATGGACGATATATATTTACCTCGAATTGTTGAGAAATAACACAAAAAGTATTTTCTAATAGACGTTTCTTATAACAACAAAATTACCATTTGAATGAAAAGGGCAAATTTTTGAAACACGTTTTTTCTGGATTGGGATTTTGGATATTTTTCTACAAAAGTAGAGATTTATTTTTATTACCTGATTTTAGGATAAACTTGTCTATATATTGCCGAAATTTCATTAGAATACCTCTACTCGTTAACATTTTTTTAGGTTCAAATATTAACATTATTTCTCAAAAATGTACTTAAAATATAAATATTAAGTTTTTCGGGTCATGGTCTGTAGAAATTTCCATCCACATGTTGCAAAATTATTTTATATTTTTATCCCCTTTAAGTATTCTTTAAATATTGTTATACCCTACACCACCAAAGGTAGTTGGGGTATTACGCGTATGTGCATATGTTTGTAACGCACAGAAAACATATCCGAACACCCACCTTAAAGTATACCAATCGACTCAGAATCACTCTCTGAGTTGAAGGAATGATGGCCGTCCGTCTGTCTATGAATATCATGGTAATATTTGATACAAATTTCAGAAGCATCGGTCCACAGATATACCGAATATAGTCCATAGATAGCATTTGGTCCCATATTACATACATTTCCGAAAATTTTGAAAATAATTTTATGGCAGAAACGCAATCGTGTAGGGTATCATATAGTCGCGCATGACCGACTATAAATTTCTTACTTGTTTTTTTATGACCCTATACAAATAAAATGAGAAGTTTTCGAACTTTATTTCTCATCCAGATTTCAACAGGATGATATTCAAAAAAAAAAAAAAATAATTAGAAATGAATCTAAAATGGACGATAATGTTAATAATATTTTTCAATATATTAGTTTTATATTAACTAAAAGTAAATTTAATAAACAAATTTTAATTTAAAAAGTAGTAAAATTTTATGGCTAATATTATTCGAATAACTAGAACAATTTAAAAGTTTAACTTGATTGTTCGAATAATTTCTAGTTACTTGATTATTCGAATAATCCAAAAGTCGTGTAAAATGAAAACCCTAGCCAGTATGTACTTTTTTTCACCCTTCAGGCAGCATTCATATTTTTGAAAATATAATATTTTTAATTTTCGTCTGACTTTTACCTTCGCATTATTTATTTTCTATGCATAAGTTTTATTCACAGGTGTACACATCTTCTGTTGAAATTCGTATTATTTCATCTACAATCCTAGATTCTGTGAATCAACTTTTTTTCGATTCCTAGGACTATTTTTAGTGATCGTGATAATTTTTGTATTTTTTATGATCTAAGAAACTGTATAAAGAAAGCTATAAGCCTTAAAGCTATTGTCTAACTGTTTGATAAGGGTAGGCCAAGAAATTGCTCCATTTAATATGTATAAAACTACAGGTTTGCTACACACTGATGGAGAGAAAATCATGTGTGTGACCAGAGACTTTCATAATCTGGTTAGGGGTCCCTGGTACCCAGGTTTGAACCTAAATCACGTTAGGAAAATTCCCTTGATGTTATATTACATTAAAATACAATTCGCCAACAGTACGGCAAAAATCTCTGTAAAAATCACATAATATTTAATACAATTCAGTATGTAACTCATCATAATATCGACACACTACAAAACTGAACATAAGAGCGAGAACATTGACAGCACCGGAAACGACAAAACTGTTTTAACTATTATTATGTTAATTTCTTAAACAAATGATACGACGAGTATTTATGATGATGTCTACATAAAACGATCACTTCAAACGTATAGAAGGAACTTTGAAAAGTATGTTCAAAGTGGGCAAACTGCATAAAGTAAAACATGTGTTTCAGTGGCTTAACAATTCCAACATCATCGTCATCATCATCATCAACATATCAAACCTTTATTTATTATTGTTTCTTGTCCCATCATGGCACATGTAAAATAGAAGACCACTTTAGAACAAATAAACAAATACAATTTAAAAAAAAAAGACTGGAAAATGAAATAGTAATGAAAACACTCACCTACAAGACAATTTAGTTTTTGGTTACTGTTTTTAGTTACGTTTGTTTGTGCAGGGCCATACCAAGTTATTTTAGTATGAATGTAAGATGTATAACCAAACATTCATCCATCCATTCATTCATTCATTTAACCAGTCATTTCATCCATGTTATTGTTTTCTTAGGTTATGATGTGATTTAAATTCATTCATAAGTTGTTTAACATAAAGACTTATCACCTGTACACTGGAGCCTATTAAGACAAATTAGATAAACTGGAATCATGGCTTTGAAATAATTAATTTAATAATTGCTTAAATTTTCTTAACATTTGTTTGGAAAACAACAAATAAATTTGAATGCATGAGTATACATGTATTTCTCGGCATCTTATCTATTTTACATCCATATCAGGAGTACGAGCACTTGATAATCAAAGCAGTTTCGTTTAAAATACGCAAGTTTTAAATAATTCGATACAAAAATAAACCTTAAATCTCGGCCGGTTTTTAAAATATTTTATCAAAAGTAAAATATTTTATACCCTTCACCACCAAAAGTGGTTGGGGTATGGTATAAAGTAATACCAATCGACCAATCGACTCAGAATCATTTTCTGAATTGATTTAACGATGTCCGTCCGCCCGTCTGGCTGGTTGGACGGCTGGTTGTCTGTCCATGTAAACCTTGTGCACAAAGTACAGTTCGCAGTTTTGAAGATAATTTTATGAAATTTGGTACATATGTTTATTTTGAAATAACGACGAACGCTATTTAAATAGGTCATGATCGGTCCATTATTTCACTTCGCTCCCATACAAATGTCCTCCCGGAATAGTCTTAACACTAATAGATACCTGAAAAATATGAATATTTTGATGAAATTTAGCATAAATAAGTTTTATATAAGCACAAATCCGTTTGCCAAATTTAACGAAGGTCGATCCATAATTGACCCTAGCTCCCATATAAACCCCTCTCCCAAAAATCACTTTAACGTGCATTAATCCGACAGAAATGTTAGTATTATGTTAATATTTAACAAAAATAAGGTTTATATAACTAAAAACAAAATTATTTGGATCGAAATGGTGTAGGGTATCATATGGTCGGTCTTATACTGACTATACTTTTCTCGTTAATGAGGTGAAAGTTAAGCTATTGTGTGAATATACTTTATTGTATAATTCAATTCGTATTAAATCTGAAGCCAAAGGATTTTGCAAGACTTTGATGAATGATTGTTTGTACGTATACCGATATGAAAGTCCTTGAACACACTGTTATATAAAGCTGGCAAAAAGGAGCGTCAAAATTTTTAAAAGAGAAAATCTTTGGAATTCTTTAAATTTTCAATTGATAGTTGTGGTGACATTTATTCATATGAAAGATGCGTTCGAGTTTCCACTACAACCGGTGGAGTATATGGTTCATCAAATCGACTTTCAAATAATCGAACTTTCTTGATGACAAAAAGTCGAAATAGTAGATTTTTTGTTCCAAATATAAAACTCAAATAGAGACAAATGGATTCCAGCACCCAAAATACAAGGATATAATACGAAATTAAAAAAAAATTAAGTGCCCGTTTAAAGAAATAAAAGAAGAAGTTCCAGATTAATTGTGGTTTATTGTTGTTAATATCGATTTTGAACAGACATCAGATTTCGGTTTACAAAATTTGACAAGGCCATATACACAACTGCTCAAAATAATAGATACATCTAGTGGGATTACATTAAAGTGACGGTAACTTTGGAAAATTCTTCAGAAATACTTCGATTTTTGCACCAAATAAGAGAAAAAATGGCTCAAAAGAAGCGAAAACTGCAAAGTCGTTGCTTGAAATGGCAAATAGGGGCTCAGGAAGCCATCTAAATTTTGCGCAAAGTGCCTTATCTAAAAAATAACTCATATTAGATCTCTTAAAAGAACCCCGAAACGGAAAGGAGGATAATTGTACAGGCAAAAAAGGACCCATTCATTTCTTTGAAGGTTATTTCCGCTATAATTTTTAATGAAGTAGGTCCGCAAACAGTTTGGCTTCGTCTTTTCCAAAACAAATTTCTGGAAAAAATGCCAGAAAAAGTTCATCAATGCGTATACAAAATTTTAACATACTGTAAAAACTTCTTAAAATACATTTACATTTCATCAATTAAAAAAATTAATACATTTACTTTAGTCAGAATATACACGCGGAAAAAAATGGAGATATATAAAATTTTCTGGGGAAATGAAAACTAATTTGTTAGGAAATGACTTCCGAAGAAGTTTCCGCCACCCTGTAGGGAAAAAATTTCAGGTGAAAATATAATGGTTTGGAAATGCTTTTAATTGAATTCAAATGGTTCTATTTATCATATTGATAAATACAATAAATGCATATGGGTATTTTGGGAATATTTGCGGATCTATTCCATCAAAAATGTCAGCAAAAATAGACTTCAGAGAATCGAAGGGGTCCTTTTTTGCCTATAAAACAATTCTTATATTTGATTTTGGGGTTCTTTTATGAGATCTATTATAAGTTTCAATAGTTTGTTTTTTATTTAAACTATTTTGTATCAAATTTTTGTAGATATTTTCCTAAATTCCTACTTGCAATTTCTAGAAACGACCTTCCATTTTTCTATTGGTTTGAAAATGTTTTTTGGTGATTCCCGAATTTGGGCTTTTGGTGAATTTATGGACTTATCTTCGTAAAATTTGACACTATAATTTATCTATATATATATAAAAACTTAATGTGTGTTTGTATGTATGTATGTATGTATGTATGTATGTATGTATGTATGTATGTATGTATGTATGTATGTATGTATGTATGTATGTATGTATGTATGTATGTATGTATGTATGTATGTATGTATGTATGTATGTATGTATGTATGTATGTATGTATGTATGTATGTATGTATGTATGTATGTATGTATGTATGTATGTATGTATGTATGTATGTATGTATGTATGTTTGAAGTCTATAGCCGCCTAAACGGCTAAACCGATTTTCTTGAATTTTTCACAGTGTGTTCACATATGCCTGGAAGGAAAAAATAGGTGGGCGAGGTGCCACGCCCACTTACTAAATAACTATTAAAAATAGTATATCTCGGAAATTGGTAATACTAGAGTCCTCAAATATTTCACGAACAACTTTGACACCTATATGAACATTCTGGAAAATAGGCGAACTAGCAATAGGGGGTGTGGCACATCCCTCACCTAATATTGCTTGCTATAACTATAACAGTTAAATTTCCCAAATTTTGTGCAATAAACTTAAGTGACAATGTGAACATTTTGTGCAAAAATGGGCGGAAAATAAATAATGGGCGTGTCATCTCTCATATAAAGTTAATACCAAAATTTTTATATCTGGGAAACTATAAAAGTTAGCTCAAATTTTGTACGACTAGCATTAGCTTCAATATGAATATTTTGGACAAAAATTGGTACACTAGCAATAGTGGGCGTGGCACCTCCCATATAAAGAAAATAATAAATTATCATATCTGAGAAAATATAACAGTTAGAGTTCTAATATTTTGTCGGAGCCACTTTGGTATCAATATTAATATTTAAGAAAAATATGGGCGGACTAGAAGTAGGGGGCATGGTACCTTCCATATGAATTAAATGCAAAAATTCGTATATCTGGGAAACTATTGGAGTTGGAATGCTCAAATTTTGCACAAAGAATTTTGACATCCATGAAAACATTTGTCTAATAAATTAGAATTTTTAAGAAAAATGTTATATTTTATTTACTAAATAAATATATTTTTTTAATCCTTTAATTACTATGTATTTCATTTCGGGGGGTGGCGAAGCACACCGGGTATTAGCTAGTATTTATGTAAAACTTATTTGCGTCGACTATTAACTTGATACAAACATTTTAATGGTATTTATGCCCGTTTAAGTGATTTCCTGAAGAGGGGTTTATAATGGAGCTATGAATTAAACACAGATTTAAATTTATATGGAATTAATGTGTGCCAAATTAAACCCCTTCTCCGGGAGGACATTTGTATGGGGCTAGATGAAATAATGGACCGATTATAACAAATTTATTCCTTGGACTTTAATAAACCTGTGTTCCAAATATCATTAATTTATGATCAAAATTGCGACATGTAGTTTGATTACGATGTTTACATGGACGGACAGACGGACGGACATCGTTAAATCGACTTATACCCGTAATTTCAACAAATAGATAATTACGGGTATAATTACCCATCAGATATCTTTAACTATCTGGTAAAATTGAATTAGTACAAACGCACAATACCCACTTCATTTATTATGGTGTAGGGTATAATAAATCGACTGGAAAAGCTGATTTTGAATCTGTATTGGTTGAATATTTTTGGTTAAAATGTTACAAAGTTTACACGTTGGTTGGGAATGAAGTATTGAAACTTTTGCTACAGTTGCATTTATATTTGAGCGAAATTAGTCTTTCTGCTCCACAGTTTATAAAATCCAAATTTAGACACGTTTGGATGTGATTTGTCGGAAATTATTCCCAATGTTAAAACAGTTAGTAAGAACATTTTATTAAATATAATATTTTTTAATTGTTTTTGAGCTTTATTGGGTTAACAGTTTTATAATTAATAATATATGCAAATAAGTTGTGGTAACGCAATTTTATTTAAAATAGCTTTTCAGATTTTACTATTTTTCATTTCTACTGTACTAAAAGCCAGAATGTGGGAAGGGGTTCTCGAAAAGCTAAAATTTTTAAAATGCTCCGTGAAGCATGAAGAGGTGGGAAATCCTGATGTAGAACATGATACTTAATAGAACACTATTTGGAATTAAAGGTAAATTTCACAATAAATTTTTATAATGATCTGTGATAAATGGCGTATTATTTTGTGTTAAGTCTTTGAGCTACATACAAACTACATTGTATTCTAAGATATTAATGAACACATTATGATATGTAATATGTTTTAAAATGAAAAAGTTTTGTTTGAATTTGTTAAATTTTAAATGAGTGGCTATATCCCCAAATAAATTTTTAAAAATCCTTTACACAAAATATCAATCTTTCATTTTATGTTGATTTAAGTTCGATGGTAAAGGGAGCAGAAAATACGCATACGATTAAACATTTTTTAATGCAATCTATACAGATGAATTTTAAATATGGTTCTATTGTTTTTAACTGAAAATTAAATCTATGCAAAGTTCTCTATCTAAAATGTTATAAATTATATTCCACAAAGTTTATAAAGCAAAAAATAATACACTTTAAAATTTGTTCAAACCTTTTTCTTTAAAATAGATAAAATTTTAAGACAGATGGAATTTTAGATACTAAAACAGTTGGAATTTTATGTATTAAACATTTTAGAACTATTTTTTTGTTTTCTTTTTTTTTTTTTTTTTTTGAAAAAGAAAATTGAAAGCCCCGTTGCCGAAATCATAGGTGTATTCAGAAATATTCTTTTGGGTGGACAAAACGGATAAAAAGTCAGAAAGTGGAAAAACAAACAATGATGACACGTTATAATTTAAAAAAGGGGGGCTACGCCTTTTTCTTATGCAGTTGTTGCTTAGAACACCAAAACCCAACAACTACTACTGTTATTTGAGACGTCACCTTTATTTCATTCGTATCGACAACTTTATATTGTTTCTGTTGTTAGTGTTATTTTTACTTTTTTTTGTTATTGTTGTTCAAGAAGCTTTGTCTTTCTTGCTTGCATATGCTTATATTGACATGTTAAACTTTTTGTTTTTGTAAAAATTTTGTTTTATTGTTGCTCTTGCTGTTGGTGGCGATGGTGTTTAGCAATTGTTGTTGCTGCTGTCGTTGTATATGGCAACTCACTCAAACGTGTCCGTATGTCGATTACAACGATAATGATGAGGTGGCATTATGTTTCCGTCTTAAGCGATCTGGAACTTGAATTAATGAATTACATTTTTTTTTTGTATTTTTTGTATTTTTTATTGTTCCTAAATACTGAATATTTATGTATTTATATGTTTATGTATGTTCGTATGTATATCGAAGGGGCATATAATACAATACATTAAGTGTTTGCCACAAATTATGCTAAATCAGTGTTTCTACAGTGTTAATTAATTGTAATCATCATTCTCTTACATTCTCCTTCGCCCTCCTTTCGTTTTCGTTTACACTACATTGATGTGTGTGTGTGTGTTAAATGCAAATGAATTTTTGATTGTTGATTTTATACATACGTTTTGTTTTTTTGGGGCTTGAGAATTGTTTAAGATATTTATTTATCTTATGGATATTATAATTTTTATGTTTTTCTGTTTGTTTAACAAAACTTTAATTGGAATATTTGTTTCGTAAGGAAATATTCCAAAATGCTGTGTAACCTAGGGAACATACATACTTAATCACAATTTAACTGACACTATTGTTTAGAGAATATTTTTAAAAAGAAATTTAAGTTACGATTGCTGGTCTTATGTTTGGTTTAAAGTTTTATAAATATAAAGGAATAAAGAATATTTTGTTCTTCTGAAGTGAAACATGCGCAAAATTCTCATTAACTATAATTCAAACATTTTCATTTCTTTCAAAGTTTTGCCGCTAATGTATCCCTACGTAAAATTTTTAGCTTGTTAAACAGGAAGTAAATTTCGTCACTTTGTTTATGACACTTTACTATGTTTATTATAAACATTTTTTTGCTCGTTCTCTTTTGTAATCATATCGTCAACACCTCAGAGATATTAATCCTCCCCCCAAACGTTTTTGTAATTCGGCAGAAAATCTTAAATATAACATCAAATAATAAGAATAATAATGATGATCGGATGGATCCCCCAAAGAAACGATTTTTACTTTGATCTCTTAATTAGATACTTAAATACAATTAAATTCACACGAAATCTTTAAACGCAAAATAATAATAATAATAATGACGATAATACTTGCAAGCCAAATATTAAAATACAAAACCAAAAAAAAAAAAAAGAAGCAAAAAAATAAAATTTTAAAATGTACCAAACGAATCAGCACGTGCTTATTTATAAATACTCTTATAACTCGCTGTGATTGTGCTTGCGTATATTTATTAAACTACGCCCGCAAAAATATAAATTCATGATTTACAAATGAAAAAATATCAAAAATATATACAGATGATTAAATTAATGAACCGATTCAACACATTTTCTATATAAAACTCATACCCAATACGTATTTAGACAAATAAAATACACATTTTTTGTTGACTAAAAAAAGAAAAAAAAAAAAAAAACTCTGAAGATTGGCTTATAGGGAACATAGGCTAATTTTGATGAATGAACAAAAAAATTCTAGACCAATGTTAGACAATGCAATCAATTTATTGGAGAATTTTTGTTCTAAAAATATATGGTGTCGATTTGAAATGGTGGATCATTAGCAGGAGAGATAAAGGATTGATTTTTCTTTTTTACAAATCCATAAAACTAATGCAAAGATCTTTGAGAGTAGTCTTACCAACATTTTCAGCTTTCAGTGATAAAGCACAAGGGAAGTCTGTAGTACAGTTACCCATTTTGTTTTCTTAACATGCATCCTATTATTTTAGAAAGCAAATCGTTCGACATCATTTGCTTTGTAAACCATAAAGCTATGTATACACGGTTGTCAGATCTAACAATGTTGGGAGATCTGGCAATGTACTGACAATGAAAAATTGTTAGCAACAGGTAAATTGCCAGTTTAGACGATTGTAAGAAAATCTTACAATTTCATTGCCAGACAATTGTCAGATAATAAATTTATCTGCCAACAAAAATTGTCAGTTTACACTGTTGGCAGGTTGTTGTATATCAAAAGTTGCCAGATCCGTGGTCAGACATTGCCAGAACTGTCAAACGAAAATTGTATGTTAAATTAATTTAATTTAATTAAAAATTTGTGTGATTTCCTTAAATTAAAAACAATGGAACAAAAAAAAAAAAAAAATATTGCAACTATTTTAGCTGCATATGTTCTCGAAAGCAGCAAGGACGAAGACAAAAAAACAAAAAGGCGCCGCAAAGTGTGGGTGAAGGATTGGGTGCTTCACCGCCAGCAGGAGGGATTTCACGCTAAATTGCGCATCCAATTACGAAGTGAAGAGCCGGAGTTGTATCGTAATTTTTTACGAATGAATTCCGAGCAATTTGATAATCTGCTTAAATTAGTGACTCTATATAAATGTATAAAGTATAAATAATTTATCTGACAATGGCGCCATTGTCAGATGCATAAAATTCGCACAGCTGACAATAAAAATTGTCAGACAATTATCTGGAAATGGCAACGTTATGTGTTTATACGATTGCCAGATGCCTAACAATATTGTTGGGTTACAATTTACTGACAATGCTTTTTCTAACAACGTTGCAAGACATAAATTGTAAGTTTACACGGTTGTTAGACATTTTCTGAACAATTTTCTGCCAACATTGTTAGATCTGACAACCGTGTATACATAGCTTAAGATGTCTTCATGAATTTGGTGGTACTGTTGAATGAAAAGCTGATAGTAAAAATAATAAACAAAAAATGATCAGGTTTATCACCATATTAAAAGTACTTATATCAGAGACTAACAAGAAAACTTATATTTCGGCAAAATTGGTATACGGATGCGGGGAATATTAGCAATTACTCTGACAATTCATAAAGTAAACAAATAAGAAATTTCTAACAGGATTCGATTTTAAAAAACTTTAATTCACCGAAGTTAATGTCTAAACTACATCAGAGTTTAAAATCTGTATAGGACGACTTTTTAAGAATTTTATCCAAAAGAAGGCTGATTATGTTGAGAAATTTTGTAATGTAATGTAATAATTTTTCATAGAGAACAAGGTGGTCTATTATAAATCTTCCTTCCATTTCGTTGCCTTGATATATTCGAATAAAATACAAGGATTTGCATCTCTGATATCGGACAGCCTCTGAAAGAAATAAGATCCAAAAACATTAAATCTCCTTACCAAGAGTATTGTGACCTGTAATTAGATTAATTACCATTTTCAATTGCGTTTTATTCATTTCCAGAAGAATATTACTATATTTTATTTCTTCTTTCTCCCATAATTGCTTTGTCTGTAAATAGCTGTCAGATTTTTGCCATTGACTTGACCATTCAGTTCTCAATTTTTGTTTAATTTTTTGAATGACCGTGGATAGGGGTGGAAAAACTTCCCTTACTGCGTTCTCCAGTGGTAGGTGCGCTCCTCTTTTTGCCAATTCGTCCGCTTTCTCATTGCCTAGAATATTCTTATGGTCTGGCACCCAGCAAAGATTAATGTTATGCTGTTCCCGAAGAGCAAGAAGTTTTTCGTGACAGCTACTGACCTTACACCTAATATTACTATTACTAATATTACAATCGGTTTTTTAACGATAAAAAGTCTCCAAATTCAGTTCATTGCAAAAAACTCCACAACCAGTTCCATCAGTGATCTAAGAACCATCAGTGGTTTGGCATTGCAGGAGTGCGGATATGTTAATTTTCTTTTAGGCACTTGTCCTTTATTTTCAATTGATGAATGGCTATTGGCAAATATGTTGGGTAGAATGGGGAGCATTTGTGACTTTTTTGTTTCAAGTGATGTCTCTTCAAAACGGTAAACGATATCAGTAAATTTTCTTTAGTAATGAAAACTTAGATATGTTGGTTTCAATTTAACCCAAATTGACCGAGCGCACCCATATGGTAACGCAAACAATGGTTAAATAAAAAGCTAAAAAAAAAAATAAAATATAGTAAGCTAAACAATTTTGAATAAATTTTAATTACATTTCATCATATGAAATTTTGTTAATATTATTAGCATAATAAAAGGTCATTAATATTATATGTTTGGAAGCAAGTGATCCTTTTGTAAACCCTTAAAATTATTATTGTTAAAAATGTAAAAAATTAACGACATGAAAAAGTAATTCATAAATTTTTTGACACTGTGTTAATTTTCAGAAAAATCTTTTATGATTTTTATATAAATAAGAAGTTCTATATTATATTGGTATAAATCAATAAAAGATATGTAATGTTTTTATCCTGTTTTTTATGGACCATATATCTGCGTTACCATATAGGTGCGCTAGGCACAACATGGAAATTTTTTTCGTAGTACATTTCCTTGAAAATTTTGTCAAGAAATGTAATTTGTTTTTTGGTAAAAAACTTATTTATCCGGAAAATTATACGTCAATGGAGCTTGAAAGTGACAATGATGAATATGTCTATAGGATTTTCATCGAACGTCATAAAAATTATAGTGATATTAGTGAAGAAGTCGATGCTGATAACGCTTCTAGCAGTAGTATTCCATATTATGCCCTTGAATACATTCCTTTAAACCAAAATGTGATTGTTTGAACATCGAAAAGCAGACTTTTTACGTATATAATGGCATTTGTATTGAAATTTGTTTGTCAGTATCAGGGAAAATAGAAAAGAAGTCTTAAATAATTATAGTTTAAGACTCCAAAAGTCATTTCCTAGTCTGAAAATTATATTTAGTGGATGTCCTCCAATATTCAAAGGTGGATTCCTAACACAATAAATTTTTATGATCGTGATGAAAGTAATTTTTCAGTACCAACAGTTAAAATAAGGCTTTATATCGGTGAATGCTCCAACTAAAGAGAGTGCACTTAATGCTGAATATTTGATATGTAAATTATACCATACCAGAACTCATATTAACTTGCATCTCCTTAAGAAATTTGTCAACAAAAAACTTTTTTTTGAAAAGTTTACTAATTTTCTTCTTACAAAAAAAAAAAAAAAAAAAAAAAAAATATCTATGTAGTGCCTGGCGTGACCATATGGTAACGGCCCGTTCTGCCCGACTTAGGGACCGAAACAAAATTTTATGTAAAAATTTTCTTAGGCCCTATAGACCTAAATTTGAAAATTTCATCATTATCTGAAACAAAAAACATTCCCGGTCAATTTGGGTTAAGTCCATTTTTATTCAGAATATCTCTCCGTTACTTTTTTTTTTCTATGAATTTCGGTATTGGTCAAAAACGGCGAAAATACTCCAATCCATGAGGTAAATTGGTCAAGTGATGTGGCCAAATCGTTTTGCTATATATAATGGAGTTTTAATTTTTTTTAATGCAGGAATCGAAAAAAGCTAAAGAATATTAATAGGTTTAATTGAATTTTATGTAAAAAACTAAATAAATATTCAATTAGAAATTCCGTCACAAAATCAGTACATAGAATTCCATTAACACTAGAGAATCTTTATGAGCACAGAGAGATCTTCAGTTAGTAAGTGCCTTGTAGTAGATTACGACGTTCCCAAAAGATAAATGAGATCGACCTAACAATAGTTTGGCGCATGCACCAGAGAATCAAGCCGACCGGATAAAAATCGGCGGTTAGCCGCCATCGGCATGTATCGGTTAAAACGGCTAAGCCGGCGCAAGGTAAGCCGCCGAAGATAAAAACACTAATTTATATTTTATTTGGGCCTTAACAGTTTACCAAAAAAAAAAAAATAAAATATTGTAAAAGGTCAACAGTTATGAAGATATTAAGCCTATTTTCTGAAAAAGATAAAAAAAAAGTAAATTTTATATTTAAAAAAAAAAAAAAAAAATCATACAAATTCAAATGTGTCAAAAATTAAAATTTTTATTCATTAATCATAATCGTGTGACAGTCATTCATATACATGAAAAAATTAACATACGAACGAAAATAGAGACCATACGTGGTAAAGCTGCGTACTCAGTTTTTTTGGGACGTCAAATTTTCTCTAAAAAGGATTAAAAAGTTTCGAAGGACAGAACATAAAAAAAATAATAATAATAAATTATTTACAAATGTTATACCCAAATGAAAGCTAAAAATCTCCGCAATATAATAAAATTTTTTATTCAAATATTGCACTATGGTTTCAATGACCACTTTTCTTGGCCAAAATTACAAAAATGGAAAAAAACAGATTTTCTTGTTTGAAATATGATTTGGGTGAATATCAAAGCAATTTAATGTATTTATTTTGTATATCAAAAATTTAATTAATTTTTACACTTTTTATGTGTCAGAAGTAAAGTCATTACAAACGAAATTTTAACATATTTCACTTATAACTCAACCCAAAGTCGTGCATTTTACACGAATTACACGATCACATCTGTAACATGCATTTTGTTTATTTAAATTTTTTAGTGAAATGAAATATTTTTATATTAATATTTAATTTTTGCTTATATTAACTCAATATCATATACTTTAATCATTTAATATAAAATAAAATAGAAACAAAAAATACAGAACACGCCTATTATAATACATTTTTAATTTATAGTTTCATTGGGACAAAATATGAGTTCATTGAAACCAATGTACTGTTCACTGAAATTATTTATTTCATTTAATGAATGATTCAATGTAAGAATAAATTTAATCAATGAACTTGTACATTGAATTATAATATTAATGTATGACAATTCATTGTTTCAATGAACCTGTACATAGGGTCAAAATTAGTGCACAAATTCATTGTAACAATGAACTTTTTAATTGTATTTATGTACCTTTTTGGTTCAGTGTATGAGAAATATAGCCCAGATATATGTTTATTTATTTCTGTTGAGTTTTCTCTACCAATTTTCACCAAAAACTTAGAAGTCTAATAAAATATAAATTTTTTAACGAAATCCAATTACATTTTTGGTTTTGTAAAACAAAATGTATTTTTCTAAGATGACAACAAGTTCTAACTAATTTCGTATTTAATTATAAAAGTACTTATCCTAAGTACTATTTTCCATAATAAACTTATTTAAAAAATTATTGTATTCAATAATTATAAATTAATGAAAACCGTTGAAAAAAGTCACATTTTTTATACATATTTTAAATTTGCTTAAGAAACTCAACTTTGATCTATTGTATTACAAATTACTGAAAGTAAGAAAAAACTCTATTTTCTGGCATTTTAAAGTGTTTGCTATAAAACTACGATAATTAAAACACAAAAAGAAAATGTTACCAAAATTAGTTTTGGCCAAGAAAAGTGGTCGGCGAAACCACAGTGTATTGCAGCAAAAAAAAAAATGATATTTTATTTTCAGCCCGAAAGAATCATTCTCACTCACGAAAAAATCGTTATATGGATAAAATTAGAGCTTATCTATGACAGAATTGTGTAATCTGTTTTGCTCCAGGATGTCAAATGGGTGTGCTCCGCCCACTTTACCGCCAATCTCCCATATAAAGAAAGATTTGAAAAGGTTGATTAAATTAAGCTTAAGCTCTAATTTGTTATATATGTATATCGATTTTTTCACACAGTGTAATTAATCAAGGTAAATTCCGAATTTTCTCGTAATTCGGCACAAACACACCCTCAAACATTGGCTACGGGAACATCCAGCAGTCTACGGTGACTGTCCGAAACCAGTTAGTTGAGTGACTACATTAGGGCACCACTAGTCACTTTACTAACTACATGAGTAGTCACTTAAACATGGGGATGTACTAGGAGGAAGTCTATTGGCACCCAAGGACCAAAAAGTGTCTATACAGTGGGTAGTTCGAAAAAGTCAATTAATGGAAATCTTTTTAGTGACATCATTGAGTCATTTACTTATTTATTATTTAAAATTCAATCATTCCGGTAACATTGATTTATTATCAAGGACAGAAAATAATCATTATTAAATTTTAAACAAAAAAATCAGATACAAGGAACAACCGGATAAAAGTGTCAAATACAGAAATGTAATCTTCATAACAGGTTCTATAGGAATCCGGAATTTATTAAAAAAATCAATATTAATTATTATTTTTGATTTTTATTTTTTCGCTCAACTCATAATGATTATTTTTGATTTTTACTTTTTTTTGCTCACAATATAAAACTTAACATGAGAAATGAAACTATTACACAATTTTTAATAAAAAATATTTCTCATCGTAAATTAGATTTATTTACTAAAGGGCAAGTGTAATGATATATTTTTCATCAAATTTTTTACGAAAAATCCGATTTTTTATTTTTACTAAAAATCGATTTTTTTTTTATTAGAAATAAAATTATTTGCAAAAATCAGTTTTTACTAAAAGAAAATTTTTTACTAGATAATAGTTTCATTTCTCATGTTAAGTTTTATATTGTGAGCAAAAAATAAAAAAAAAAAAAAAAAAAATCAAAAATAATCATTAAAAGTTGAGAGAAAAAATTGAAATCAAAAATAATGATTATTTGTTGAGTTTTATTTTAAAACTCGTAATTATTACGGTCCCTGTTTGTTATAGTTATATGAGGTTATTAATTTCTACTATATGTATTCCAAATAATTTTTTTTCCTTACAAAGTAATATACTAAAGCCTCTATTAAGCACCAAGGAGTCAATAAATTAATATTTGACACTACACACGTCTAAAAAGGATGCATCGGAGCAAGATATCCTACCATGTATTTATTGCCATTAGTCAAGTTACCCAACCTGTACTGACAATGGAAGAACCATTTACATTTTTGCGTTTTTCGTGACCTTTAAAAAAACAATCGCCACTTTTACGTTCACCAAAGGGTCAGTAAAGTATCAATCACCACCTCCACGCTTAACAAAGGGTCAATAAAGTATCAATCCCCATCTCCACGTTTTCTAAAGAATCAATATAGTGTGCGATAGCCATCTCGACGCTCTCCAAAGATTCATTTTGCTTAACTATCGCTCACAAAATGTGCGAAGTTGGGGGTAAAGAAAAAAACGTACACATTTGAATGAGTTCTGTGGGTAGACATAAATGAACTTTACTGTCTAAAAGCGGGTAAATTGACACCGAAAAAAAAAACTGCCGGGAAATTATTTATTTCGTTATGGCACATTTTCACAACCATAATAGTACAATATTTTTGGAATAGTTTCGGTTCTATAAAAGATATTCATTTACATCTTCTTTTACATAAAGAATTACATATAGACAATAAATTTTAGCTGGAAAATCGAGTTTATATTTTTTCTGATTTTTGCTATTGAAGCTAAATTTTTGTAAAAAATGTTTTTTTTTAGAAACTATCGAGAATTTATCTGTAATAATTTTTTTTTAGTAAAGATATCTTATCTTATCAGTGGTAGTAGACCTTAACGTATAAAATGAGAAAGAAAACGCAGAAAATCCCAAGAATGGATTTTTTCATATTTTCGCCTATAAAATCCACATTTTCTAGATGTCCCAGAAATTTTAATTGAAACCTTTTAAAACATATTATAAATTTCTAAACTGAATTTTGTTTGCGTATGCAAGCTTTGGGATTTTAAAAAATATAGACTAAAATCAAAACTTTCGAATAAAATAGGTCATATGCGTTAGAATGTGTACCTAGACTGCTTAAGTTATTGGGATTGTTTTCTACTTTAAAATAGTATTTACAAAGGTACCTTTCACAGAAGTGTAAAATTATTATATGTTGTTAAAGAAAATGTCATTATAGGGCAAAAATAATATAGACACTTTTTCGATTGAAAAACGCAAAAAACATAGTTTGCAATTTTAAAATTCAAAATGGTTTTTTTGGACCGGGAAAAGATATCGAATTTCTTTATTCAATGCATAATTTTGTTGCTTAATTAGTTAAAAAAAAAACAAGAATTTACAAAATTGAAGTAGTTGTACGATTTTAATAAGATGTAAAAAAGATGTACTAATTAAAGTTTGAAATAAAAGACCTAGCTCAACATTATTGCAGGAAAATTTTGATTCATTTGGCCAATGACCGTGGGAAACAGTTCCCCTGGTCTTCCCTTAAATCCGCACAAAATGTATCATCTGGTGGTAAAGGAAAAACCACCTTGAACACTTGGTACATTTAATGAATTTCAATTACTTGCTTGATGAGCGGAATCCAACTTATGCGCAATTTTATAATTGTTAATATTTAGATTCCTTTCAAGTGCAAAAAAAAATAAAATGTCTATATACAACTAAAAAAAAACTGTGTACCTTCAAATTATTTGCAAAATTACATTCGCTTTAAAGTTTCTTTGTAAAATTTTACAAAGAGAAAAATCAATGTTCAGTAGATTATTTCTATGTGCATGTCTTGCACATATGTTTAGTTATTCTCCATATTAATAGCACACAGCCTAGTGCCTGTGTCTGGTGGATGGATATATTCATCGTATACCAAATGATGAATGTATTTTAGTAAATGGAATAATGTGCCTTTTGCCAGTGGCTCTGACGATAACGTTGTCGATGAATCTCTGACTGTGACGACAATATGATGTTAATGTTAAATGTTGATGATCATGCGTAGGTTCTTCCACATTGATGTGAATAAAAACCATTCATAGTCGTGTAGATAATTTGCATTTGCATCAAAAGTCAAATAGGTGTTGTTTAGGGTGATTTATGCGAAATGTATTACTGTTCTATGTGTGTATGATGCCATTTTCCTTGTCTGCATGTTTGTTTTCTTTGAACTGAACTGAACACTACAGAATCAGGAGTTAGTTGAATATGTAAGTTTTGGAAAAGGAAATGTGAGTAGTTTATTGATTAATAGTTTGGAAGTTTTTTTTTTTCGTTGCTATATTAAACCATTTGAAACGAATATGTTTCAATCGTAGCGAGTGTTTAAAATTTCTGACAGACAATAGAATAAAAAAAACTCTATTTCAGTAGTTTAGAATCCCATTGTCTCATAATGTCAAACATGTGTCACTTTTACGCTTGAGTGATAGATCTTTTAAAAAAATATTAGATCTGGTATTATAATCCCACTATTCCTGTGCGAAAATCTTGATATTCTATTATACGTTAGAGATATGAACACTATTTTCATGATACGAATTTAATGGGTTAACATAAAGATCAAGAGATGTAAAAACTTTTTTATTTGTACGAACAGTTTCACACACAATTTATTTTGGTACAAAACTAAAACAATATTGAATTTATACATACTTGGGCATCCTTTTAGCATGGTGGTCAATTGTTTTCATAAATTCCAAAACTTTAAACTATTTTAACATAAATTTCGAGTTGTTAGCTGTAGTTTTATTTTACTTTATCACAAAAACAATTGTTGTATTGTTTCGGTTTGATATTATTTTAATTCTTTTTCAAAATTTACAAACTTCAATGAAACCTACAAAAAACGGTTCATTGAAAAAACACCTTATTTCAAATAAAATATAAAAAGAAATACGCTAAAAAGTCTGGATTTTGGCAAAAAATGTTCTACTTATATCCGTTTTAATACGTTGACACTTTGTTGCTTGCAGATCGTTTTTTTTTTTTTGCAACACGTTTCTTCTTCTTTTGATCCTCATTGTGTGATTTTCCACGTTCACGCAATGAAACATTGACAAAGAAATACTCACAAAATAAAAAAAAAACAAACTTCCAAAAGAAATACTACAACGCAAAAAGGGAGGAAACTGCTAACAATTGGGTGACAGAAGTTGTCGCGACTTTGATTAATTGGATTTCGAGTGTCGATATATTTTATGCCAGACACCTAAATGAACATTTCGGAGCAACATTAACATGTCCGCATAAAACATGCTTAAAATCCAAATCTGACCAAATAAATCTCTTTTTTTTTTCGCTGTATAAAACACAGCTTAACAAGCTTAAAAAAGTTTTAAGCAAAAAATATAAAACATTTCATTAGTCGAATTACAATATACATAGTCTCATTTATTCGTCCATATAAAAAATGCACAAAAATTTATATACATACATATGTATGTATTCTCAAGTAAAGCTAAGGATAAGGCTTCCGATTTAAGGTCAGTAGGTTTCTTAACATAGTTTTTTAACCTAATTAAAATCATATTAAACCGTTGGTAAAAGGGGATTTGAGATAGTTTAATATCTGCTTTAAAATAATAATCATAATTGTAGTTCCTTTTCACACATGCATACGGTGGTCTCTCTATTTCCTTTAAAATATTATTTAGAATCCACATTTAACCAAAAAGTACGTCGAAAATTTAATTGAGTTTTTCAAACGGTGAAACTTACTTGGGTACTTATTAGCTATAAGTGAAATAATGAAAGATTAAAACTGGGAAAATTAGTAAGATTAGATCATGGATTAATTAAAATATAAGGCCTGCGCACGAAAAAATCCGTGCATGCAAATCTGCTAATAAAAACTTAATCTTTTGGGCGATTTTTTTTTTTAAGTGATATGACTGTTATGTTCAAGTTCTAATGATAAAAAAAATAATTTGTTCCTGTTGGTTTTTAAGGAAATATCTGATACTTCCCAGAATACTTCCAATTAAAAGTTTTATTGTGTTTCGGTCCCTTTTTTGCTCGAATAAATCCACATATTTTTAAACTTTGTTTCATTTTATGCTGAGCTTTTAATATGCTTTAAATAATTTTTTACTAGAGTCTAACATCTTTCAATTGCACGGAGTTTCAGACAATTTAATGGATTAGTCTCTATCGGTACAAACTCTTACAATTTCTTTGTTACAACTCCATTGTTTTGTTGTTGTAATGAGAAAAAGCGGGAACAGGCCAGAAAACAGGGGATATACTGAATTTTATTAGGAAAGTATATTTCTGTATTAATGCAACCATTTTTTAAGAATGAAGTGCTTCATTCTTGCGTATGCATATGACTTCCCAAATCAAAAATTTTGTTGGGAATTTCGATTTCTTTAATACGCGAAATTTTTCTGCCATTATCCTTCTAGCATCTGCGACATAGAATTCCAGGCTAGGAGGTTGGAAAAAGTCACCCTGTACAAACGTTTCATCGTCTACTATACAGAAAAAAAATTTCCGAAAAAATTCGTCCGAAGAACTTTCATGTTATTTATTTCCTCCAAATTCTTGCTTGGGTTTCTATTAGGATTTTTTTCTTGCTTTATAAGTCTTCAGGCTAGACTTCCTTTCAAATTTTCTGATAAAGATTCAAAGAAATTAACTTTTTGTGACACTTTTCTTCCAGAGATGAGGTAAATTTCTCTCAAAATCCTTTCTATTTTGCCTGAGTCCTACAGCCTGAAGATACTATTTGTCTTCCATTACCAAGTTACCAAGTTAGTTCAGTGATCATGACTTCTTTGCATAATATGGTGACCCAAGAAAATGTATTTTGCGGCACAACAGGCTTCCTTGCAATTATTTTATATGACCAATGCAAGATTCCACGAAAAATTTGAATTATGTGTTTATGTGTTTTTTGTTAAACTTCCATTTTAAGAAAAATCAATTTTGCTATTATCATGAAACTTAGCACATGGCAAGTGAGCATAATGGCAAATACAAACCAGTTAACATAATTATTAATTTTTCACCACATCAAGTTATAAGCCCAAGAGCATGCACGGATTTTTTCGTGCGCAGGCCTTAGTTTAATATATTTCAGATATTTTTCAAAATATACCTGTTAGTTTTTAATGTACCAGTGAAGGTCTATCCTGATATTTTTGAAGAGTATACGTAATTAATTCTTTAACAGCTTGATTGCTAATTTTGTGCATTTAGTTCCCAAAAGGTTAAACTATCAATTTTAGCAAATAAGTTGCATGGAAATGAAAAACATAATCAGTTCATTTAAAACCACGATAATAATCGAATATAAAAGAGTTTTTGAAATTTAGCCGATATTTTACACGAATCTACAGCTTTTTTGATTTATTTCCTTAACCAGACATTTATTTGCCGTTAATATTAACCAGTTATGGACCAGAAAACCCAAAAAATTATTTATGTAACTTACAATGCAAAAATTGTGTTACATATCAATAGTATTTAATAATACCTTTCCAATGATAAACTACGATGGAAAATAACCAAAATATCCACTTTAATAAATAGAACAAAAATTTTAATTTCTCGAGAATAAAAACAAATTTTAAAATATTTTTTTGCTCAATATATATTGGACATATATTGTAAAAAAAAGCTAAAAATTGTGTATATCGTTAGTCGAAAACCATATTTTTAGCGGTATTTTATGGTCCAGCTCACGTAAACGAAGTAATTGAATAGAAATATTTTGGCGATTATTTTGAAACATATTCATCATTAATTTTAGGAGGTACATTTCCAATTTTTTTGTTCCCGTACAAATCAAGGCACTTATTTGGTGAATCCTACTATTTCGGTTTCTATTCTGTATTTTCCAAAGTCACGGAAAGTATTGTGATTTGATGGCATCCCTTTGGAAAGATGGAGGCGTTCTATGTACCGTTTTAGTGAAAGCAAGTTCGTGGTTCCAGATAGAGTGTCATAGAGTGATGAACTTCTGCCTAAAATAATAGCTTTTAGTGTCAGTAATTCCATTTCTCGGTTTTATACTATCTTAATGGTGTTGATGCCCTTATACATATTGGGTAACACTTATGCAAAAGTATCAAATGAACATGTGTTTGAAAGGAGACATTTCAGATAATGTTTTTGCTGAAAACAGTTCTTTAATTCGTCGCTCGTGTTTAAAGTTATATTGATTTCACAATTAGTGAAATATTATGTTTATGTAGAATGTTTAGTGGGATTGGAGGGTAATTATCCATTATGACTGCACATCAGTCATTGAAAATATCATAAATTTTATTTGAATAACTCAGTAGGTTTTGATATTACGTGTAATTTTGACCAGAATTGTCCATAAACTTCTAGTTTGCAAACATTTTTATATGTTCAACTTTAAACCGCCATAACTTTCGCGCCCCTTTCAATAAATGATTAACGCGAACTGATTCTACGAGCATTCGAGTCACTTTATATGCATCGACCATTCCAGAAAAGAACGCCCAAAAAAGGGTACTTTTTTACTTGATGGCTTTCAATTTCGATAAAAATTTGTATACAAAAACTCTGTTAAGCCTTTTATCAATTTCAGTTTTCAGTTTTGTGAAATTGCAAAAACTCGCAAACGCTCAAAAACCAAAAAAAAATTCAAAAGTATGTAACTTTGAATAGCAATATCTCTGGAAAGACTTTGTGAATTTTAATGATTTAAACTGCCTTAAAATTTCGCATATGGCGGCTTTACGACGAACATTTTAAAAATAAAAAAGATTTTTTAAAAATACATTTTAATGCAATTGCATTTTTCAAATGCATTTTTCTTTAAATATGCTATTAAAATTTTTTAATTTTTTAACATGAATGAAAAGTTTGGAATCTTTACATTAAAATAAAAGTGTCAAATTTTTGGGACGCGAAAACCTTATATGCATAATCCAATTTTTATAAAAAAAATTTTTATATAAAGTTAAAATTTTTTCTTGTTTATGAAATTTTCTTTAAAATTTTTATAAAAGTTAACAAAATATAAAAAGTATGCAAATTTAAATATTCATATCTCTTGAAGTTATTGATGGATTTCTGTAATTTAAAAAGTATTTAAAAGGCCATTGTATTTTTTTGTGTAATTTAGTCAGCATTTCAAAAACCACGTCTTCGATCCATAATATTTTAAAAATATAAATGCAGTTTTTAGATGCATTTTTGTTAGTTGCGAATTTATTAAATTTTAATTTTTAAAAAGTGTATTTAAAAATGCTTTGTTTATTATAACTTAAAACAATAAATAGTCTGATACATAAAGTTTTACTATTTTTCAGGATTTTTTAAAAAATAACATAATAAATTTTTTTAACAAAATAAGTAAAGATACTCATAATACCAAAAAAATATAATTTTTACATGAAAAAATTTAAACTAGTTAAAGAAAAGGGGAAATTATGCACAGTACATGTGTGCGTCCCAAAAATTTGAGATTTTTATTTTAATGTAAAGATTCCAAACTTTTCAATTATGTTAAAAAATTAACAAATTTGAATAGCATATTTAAAAAAAAATGCATTTTTAAAAAATATTTTTTATTTATAAAATATTCATGTTTAAGCTAACATAATTACAATTCAAACGCCGTTTAAATCACAAATTTCTGCAAAACCTTCTCAGAAATATTTGTATTTAAAGTTGTATACTTTTGAGATTTTTTAGATTTTTTCAAAAGTGAAATAAAATAGCGAATTTTCTGAATTTCGCGAATCTGAAAACGGTAATATTTATACACACCTATAGACCTTATACGTATAAAATTTTATAAAAATCGGAGGACACTTGGTATATTTTTGGGCGTTCTTTCATGGAATGGACGGTATATAAAACGATTTTAATGTGCCATCAACCAAAATTCAATTTTTTTGAAGGGCTAAAATATGTACTTTATTATAAATTTTAATTAAAAAACCGCGGTTATATTTTTTATGGCCAAATGTATATATACGATATTTGGCATTTATGCTCTTTCTCTACTTCTCATCTTACTTAATAAACTTCTATGTCAAACCTCCAATCCTATCTACTCTTTTGAAGATGACAACTTTTGCTATTTATATTTATTCAATTATAGACCAAGCTATTAGACCTGACCAAAAACTGGAGTCCATGAGAAATTATGCTTATCATCTGGATGGAACAGATAAATTGCAATATTTAGACTTAAGATATAAACAATTATTGATTCAAGAAATATAAATTATTAAAAAAAAGGAACAGATAAATGTTTTGAATTTCAGAAATTAGCACTCTGGTAGCCTTTTTCAAATGTCAATAATCTTATCGCTAAACAAGCAAATGTCTTCCATTAGAGGATAGTGCGGTTGTTGAAAAAACTCCATTTTAGTAATCTGTATGATATATCCAGAAATGCATGAAAATTACAAAGTAGATTTATGATGATCTTTTACTTTATTTGAGAAATTATTGAAAATAGTTTAGAATTGTCAAAACTTGTGCCAGAATTAAAACATGTATGAAAACATGATTTGAAAATACCTATGAACATTTTCATTTCCTGGCATAGATACGTAGTATATGAACATACTAAAAATTTGTGTAGGAAAAACATTTAATTTCTATGTATGTTTAACATAAAAAAGTCATCAGTTTTATTGTTTTTGTTAATGTTTATTGTTGCCACAACTCAGTGATTTAATTGCAAATTTTCTTGATTTGTTTAACAATAAAAACAATGAAAACAGATCACGCATAAACCTAAAACAAATCTTTTGCACGTTTTACACTGGGCTCTGATTTCAATATTGTTTTTATTTTTTTTTTATTTATTTATTTTAACAATCAACACCATTAATTTTCACGGTTGCTTAACAGATACAAACAACTGCAACAAACAGTATAAAAAAAAAATCATACATCCGTCTGTAGGTATCTGTGAGTAAATGTTGGTAAATCTTACATACAAACATTTGAAAAGTTCCATAAGGATTTCTTTACTCACATACAGACAGTTTGTAAATATGTATTGGTTTGTACATATGTAAGTATTTATGTATGAATTAAAAGTTTTGTGAAAACAATTTCATCTTAAAAACGTAACATGTATTTATGCTATACGAGGATAGGTTGCAAAGTTCATTAGATTTTAAGAAAGGAGTCGATCAAGTCCAACTATATGATTTTCGAAGGTGAACTTAATTATATGAGACTTATGATCATTTCTATACCAAATCTTAGGAAATTTAAAATGATGAGTTTTTCTATAAGATTTATGTGTGTGTTTTGTAAGTGAAAAAATTATTATTATATATTTTTTTATTTTGACCATAAAGTTCGCATTTGTAGCAGCTTTGGAAAAAGCTCTTGGCAAACTCTTTGGAACACTCTAGAGTTTTCGAAAGTACATTCGATTTCCAGAACTGGCAGTAGGGATTTTATAATATATAGTCCAAACTTAAAATTTTAATATAAAATAGTTCAAATTCCGGAGGGTCTGCACATCGTCCTATTAAGTGTTTGAGCTTGTTTTCAATTTTGAAATCATATCTGTAAAGAAATGCGTAAATTAATTATATGTTCTTAATTAAAATTTTAGAAAAAAAAGATTGTAGACACTTTTTCGACCAAAAAACACTAAAAATTTTTGCAATTTTTCATTTCAAACTTGTTTATTGATTTCTAGTTTTATTCTAATCGACAAATAAAAAAATAATAAAAAAAAAATAGAAAAAAAAAGTAGAAAATTCGATAAATACCAAGGACCAAGATTTGGCAAAATTGATGTAGTTGAAAATTCAAATGCAAATAACTTGAAAACTATAGGAGATAAATAGTATGTTTCATATGTCTTATCGAGGCTTTAAGAAGATGTAAAAGTATTAAAAATCGCATAAGAAATTAAAATTTGAAAATAATGAAAAATTTCCATGTCGGGTGTGGTACAATGGAGTGTGATCGAAAAAATCTTAACACACGTTATGCCTTTTAAATTTTTTCGCAAGCAATATTTAAATTTTTATTTATTTTTTTTCTAGTTATCTTTAAAAAAATATTTCGGTTATTATTTTTAATGACAACCATGTTGATTTGTTGTGAGTTTGATCAAGATGAGTGACCAAATTATTAAGAGTATAAAAAAAAATGGTCCTACAAAAAATTGGCCAAAGCATTAAAGGTCTACCGTCAAACTGTTTTATATATTATTAAACAGTATCACAAAAATTTTACCATTGATAGAAAACCTGGCTCGGTAAGAAAAAAAAGGTCCACATGTTATTGGGAAGGCCAAGAAAATTGACAACATATTGAAAAGAGCTCCAAACACATCTGGTAGAAAAACATCCTGGTTAGCTAAGTGCTCTGACTATTTGTTGAGAAAAGTTCAAGCCAACGCAGGCTTGAAAACATACGTACAAAGTCCAAAAAGTTCCTGACAGGAATACTGCAAAATATTTAGAAGCCAAGAATAGGGCACGGAAATTAAAATAAAATTTCATACAAAAATACTCATGTATAATAGACGACGAAACGTATGTACTGGCAGATTTATCGCTGCTTCCGGGTCAAAAAGTTACTAATGTTCGAAGAAATGTTAAAGATAAGTTTAGGACCCAAAAGCAGACAAAATTTCATAAAAATTCATGGTATGGCAAGCTTTATGAATACCGAAATAAAAATGTTTTCAAAAAGTCTTCTTCCTTTCACAAGAGCGCACAATGTGTCCACATATTTTTGGCACTATTTGGCATCGCTGTCGCTCAGGAGTGGTACCAATATAATAACTTAGTTTTTGTACTAAGAGAGGTCAATCCTCCAAATTGTACGGAGCTAAGTCCAGTGTAGAGATATTGGGCTCTTGTGAAAAGAGAATTGAAGAGCACAAAAGAGATGTCACACAAAATCGAAAAAGGAAATGGGCAAACTCTTCCAAAAAAAAAGTGATTGGAACAACTATCAAATCTTGTATTCATATGTAGTAGTTAGATTTATAAAAGATATATTTTTCTGTGATGTGAAATATAGTATCAGTAAAGATATAATATAAGTAAAGATATATAAAGAGTGAGATCGAAAAATTCTTAACATACATAATATTCAATAACTTGGAAACGGTTGATCTTAGAGTTTTCATTATTTTTTTAATCATTTGATAATTTAGAACAGATCACAGAAATATATAACTTTTATGGTTCTAACCACTAATTATTAAATTGTGGATCATTTTTTAAAACCTTTCCTTGGAGATTTGATAGTTGCTTCAGTCACTTTTTTGGAACAGTGTACACATCTTCTGTTAAAATCTTCGGTATTTTGGGAGACCTTTTTTGTGCTCTTGAATTCACTTTTCACAAGAGCTTAATATCTCTCCACTGGTATAAGCTATGGACAATTTTGAAAATTGACCTCTCTTGGTACTAAAACTATTTTATTGATTTGGTACCACTCCAGAGCTTTCTTACCGTAGAGACATGATACCAAATGGGTCCAAAAATATGCATACACGTTGCGCTTTCTTAAGAAAAGAAGAAGTCTTTTTTGCAAATATTCCTTTATGCATATTTTGGTATTTATAGATCCGAATGTAGCAAATGAATTTCCTGTTTTGCCACAACTGCAAAGCAATAAAAATTTTTGAGACACAAGCTGCGAAGATTCTGCCAGCACCTACGTTTCTTCGTCAATTATACAGCTTATATTCCGAGTCCTATTTATACCCTACACCACCAAAGGTGGTTGGGGTATTATGTGTTTGTGCAAAAGTTATAACGCAGAGAAAAAATTGTCGGACCCCCACCTTAAAGTATACCGTTCGACTCAGAATCATTTTCTGAGTCGATTTAACGATGTCCGTCCGTCCGTCCGTCTGGTCGGCTGGCTGGCTGGCTGGCTGTCCATGTAAAGCTTGTGCGCAAAGTACAGGTCGCAATTTTGAAGATAATTTTATGAAATTTGGTACATATGCTTTTTTCAGCACAAGGACGAAGCCTATTGAATTTGGTTATGATCGGCCCATTATTTCACCTAGCCCCCATACAAATGTCCTCCCGGAATAGAGTTTTAACACTTATAGATGCCTTAAAAATAGGAATATTTTAATGAAATTTAGTACATAAGTACATAAGTTTTATATCAGCAAAAATCCGTCTGCCAAATTTCATGAAGATTATGTTAATATTTAACACAAGTAAGTTGTATATAAGTAAAAACAAAATTATGAGGATCGAAATGGTGTAGGGTATCATATAGTCGGGCTTGACCGACTATATCTTCTTCTCTCGTTTTGGCTTGTATTTTTTTTTTTTTTTTGCAGAATTCCAGTTTGGAATTTTTTGAACTTTATACATGTTATCAACTTTACCATTAGCTTTAAATTTTCGCACCAAATAGTCGAAGCACTGAGAAAACTGAGCTGATTTTCTACCAGATGTGTTTGGAGTTCCTTTCAATATGCCTTAAATTTTCTGGCCTTCCCAATATCATGTGGATCTTTTTTTCTTACCGAATTAGGTTTCACATCAATAGTCAAATTCTTCTGATACTGTTTAATAACATTAGAAACGGTTTTACGGACGACATTTAATTCTGTGGCCAATTATTTGTAAGACCTATTTGGATTTTTTGAAATTTTTTTAATAACTTGTAGGACGTAAATCTTTTTCGTCACTTATTTTGATGAAAATAAGGACAAATTAACATGGTTGTTATTAAAAATAATAACTGAAGTATTTTTTCCATGATAACTAGATCAAAAAAAATTTTGAATATTGATTCCGAAAAAAGTTATGAGGCAAAATGTGTGTTAAGAATTTTTCGATCTCACTTCTTAGTAACTTCTATATCATCGAAGGCACTTACATGAGCACTTTAAATTTAAATTTCATTTTTCCAAAACTTCTTAAATATGCTTTGGCGTTGATTAAATTTTGAATATGTTTTATATATAGTCCTCGTATCTTCCTCATAGTTTTACAAGTAAGTGTGTTGTAGTTATATGTTAGTCTTGTTGTTGTTGCTACAATCATGTATGTAGACAGTCGTACAATAAACTTTAAGGAATAAGGATTCCGTGTAAGTTGTAAGCGCATGCGCATGTTTAAGTTAACAACTTGTAGCAGTTCGTGTTTTGCTGTTGAGCTTTTTTTTCATTTTGGTGGTGAATTAATAAACAAGTATGAATGTGGGTGGATATGAATGACTGGATGGTTGGTTGTTATTTTTTGTAGTAGTTGTTGGCGTTGTTTGACGATGCTAGTGATGATGACGATGGTAAAATTTGAAACGTTGTTTTATGTGGTGTGTATTTTAGAAACAAAAAAAAAAAAAAAAAACAGCAATTGAATTATTGAATGATGATGGTGTTGTGCCATGTAGACAAGTATGAAAGAACTTCAAGTTTCTTTTGTTTTTTTTATTGTAGTTGTCGAAGTTGTTTTGTTTTCTGCTTCTTTAAGAGATTGTAAAGTTTAGATATGAATGTGTACTTAACAATATATGTATAGTATACGATCAATTTTATATTGTTTTGCAGCATTATACGATGAGTACAAGGCGCTTCACATTTATTTTAGCTTGTTTTTTTAAATTCACACTTGTGTAAAAATTCATGTAGTCTTGTTCCAAGATGCTGTTGTATTTTGAATGAATGTATGTACAATTTAACTGACTATAGGTATATGTATATATATTGTCTGTCCATATTGCAACAGAATCATCAACAGCAGCAACAAATATTGTTTTATATGTTTTCTTAAATTAAGAAGCCAACCAATCAACACTTTTAACACCAACAACAGCTCAAAACAACTGACTGTGATATTGTTTTTTCTGAAGATTTTTTTTATGGTTTTAGTTTTTTTTCTCAAGACAAACTGTTTTAAATGAGTTTGAATTGTAAGGGTCTCTTATACTTATATGTATATTTTATACATATACAAACATATACTCTTTTTTTGTGATTTTTATTTAGCACATCATCATTTATTCTACAACAGCACGACATCATATCTTTCCAATTAAATTTGAATTTATTTCACTATTGATTTTTATACAAATAAAATGGATAAAAAACGGTTAAATAAAATTTAGATTTGGCTTTGTTGATCACAAACTAACTAGTGAAAAGTGACAACAATTTCTAAGTATTTTCAGTTTTGATTAAGTTTTAACGGCTTCTAATCATAATATTTGAGGTTCAGAAGGAATAAATACATACTTCCTATTGAATGAAATCATAAAATTTTTTGAAACATACAATGTATTTTTATGCACATCTAGTTCTTTAAAAAGATCATCATTATATCCAATCATAATCTATACATATTTAAAAGGAAATTCTAGAAATATTTCGATAAAGAATTTTTCTGTAGTAGTTTTGTTTGTAAATGTTCCATTCTGCTAGAGTTCTTGCCTTTAGTCACTTTTATATCATTTTTACAAAGATTAATTTTAAAGAAATCTTGATGAAATAATGTGTAGAAAGTTGATTTTATATTATTTATTTTTTTTTTTTTTTTATAGTAAAAAATTCACTCAATTCAAATTTGTATATCGTCCATTCCATGAAAGAACACTCGAAGAAGGGTATTTTTTTACTTGATGGCTTTCAATTTCGATAATAATTTGTTTACACAAACTCCATTGAGCCTTTTATCAATTTCAGTTTTCAGTTTCGTGAAATTGCAAAAACTCGCGATTTTATTTCTCTTTTTTACATTCTGCAAAACCAACAAAATTTCAAAAGTATGTAACTTTGAATAGCAATATCTCTGAGAAGGTTTTGTGAATTTTAATGATTTAAACTGCCTTTGAATTTCACATATGGCAGCTTTACGACGAACATTTTAAAAATAAGAAAGATTTTTTAAAAATGCATTTTGGAAAGCATGGAATCTTTACATTAAAATAAAAATCTCCAATTTTTGGGACGCACACATATACTATGTACACATTCAAAACATTATTTGAAAAGATATCTGTATTTCATATAATAAACAAAATACCATTGATACTATAAATGGTAAAATTTTTAAAATCACACTGACAGAAAATGTGTATCCATCAAAAGTATGAAAAAATAAAAATCCAAATTTAAATTACAGAGTTAACAAAAAATTATAAGAAAAATACTAAATATAGCGTATACTAAATATAGCGTAGAAAGTTAAGTTAATCATTTCCATGACGTCACAATTTTAAAATATATTATGTTTTTATTTTAAAATTCATTGAAAAACTGCCAACGTATTTATACGAGTAATAAGAAAGTCGTGTTAAAAACATTATAATGCAAAGTGAATGGTAATAAATCTGGATCTTTTAAACGGGTGGACAGATTTTGCTGTAGCTTAGAACATCGATAGAGGCAAAGTTAGGCTTTCAGAATATTGTTCGAGTGTGTAACTTAAGCTCGGTGGGTGTTGCATATTGGTGCTTGTAACTTTTACAAATATCAACCGTTTTAAAATATTTTAAAGTTTATCAATTCCACTAAGTAACACAAAGAAAACATGCTACAGTAAACAAACACATTATCTTTTATGGTTTCAAATATATTTGATTTCATAATTTTACTTCAAATATTTTGCCTTGATTTTTTTGTGTATTTGTTCTATAACATTTAATATGAAAATTCTAATTTTCATATTTATAACGTTTTTTTTTTTTTTTTATTTATTTTTTTAATGCAACTTATGTTGTTTACAGTATCTGAATGAAGTATAAAAGGACAAATTTTTAACATTTTAAGGTAAAAATACGAATTTAGAAGAAATCACATAAAATGTACTTTTTTGTCCAAGTTATATATTTTATGTTACTTATTTATGCATTCCAAACGTTTTTTTCAAAAATGGTTGTATTACGAGTCCGATATAATCAGTGCATCTGGTTTCCGATTAACTACTTTCGTCAATCTTACACAGAAAAAAGTCACCAATTAACAAATACAGTAGACGCTCACAAATTAGAGCTTTCAGCAATTCGAACGTCCAGAAATTAGAATCAGTGTATGCAATACATTAAACTCTCTGAAATTCGAATTTAAAATTCTAATTTCCGAGCGTTTTTTTTTTTTTGTTATTTTGTTATTTGAACACAATAAATCTTCAATTTATTTTTATTCTATTAAAAAGTGAAAGTGTATCATTAAAAATGTCAAATAAACGTAAAAAACTAAAGTCAAAATATTAGAAAAGCTTGACAAAGGAGTTCAAGGGAAGCGGTTAGCCCTAGTTTTTAATGTGACAACATCTTCAATCAGCTACATTAAATCACATAGAACAGCAATATTAAATGCTGTTTCCAACACATATCAAAAAACGCCCCTGGACATAAAATTCAAAAACACAGAATTTCAGTCCTACTTGGTGTAAACTCTGATGGATCACATAAATTAGTTCCATTGGTAATTAGAAAAGCAAAAAACCCCAGGTGTTTTAAAAGTTTCAATAATCCTCTGCATTACAACTTTTCAAAAAATGCTTGGATAACTTCTCGGATTTTTCACGAATAGTTTCACCGAATATTTATTAAAGAGGTAAGAACAAATATCGATTTCAGGTTCAGTAATTTTAAAACATTTAAAATTTACAGGTGATCCGCTTTTCTCAGGAAAATAATTTTCCATCGAAAGCCATTTTGCTTATAGATAACTGCTAAGCTCATGCACCCATTGAGAAACTTAAAAGTGACAATGGAAACATAGTTGCATTATTCTTTCCACCAAATGTAACAGCAACTTTACGACCAATGGATCAAAACCCTATTAAGTTAACAAAGCTCAATTACAGAAGTATGTTTCTTTCTCAATTAATTGCTGAAGGTGGTGAACTGAAGAATCATTTGAAATCCCATTCAATCCGCAATGCAAGACGATGTTGTTGAAGTCTCACCAGTTGTCTCTAATACCACAGCCATTGAAAACGTAAATAATTTAATAAAATGGTGCAATAACAGTGAATTGTTTTCCACTAAGCACATATGCAATCTTTTGGCTCTCCGTATAGGTATTTCGGATTCGATGAAACCAAAAATACAAACAAATATAACTGATTATATGTCAAACAAAGATTTGTTTCAAATTTGGCCATTATGCAGTCCATCCCTCCAATAACTTTTAACTTTATTATTTATTTTTTTTTAAATACATATGTAAAATATTTTAGTTTTTTGGACTGAAAATAAAAATACATTTAATGTATTAGACTGAATTGTTACGTTTTGTTTTCTTGTTTTTACCAAATAAAATTGAATTAAAAAAATTTAAAAGTGTTTTATTTTTGTTTTTAGAAGTATATTTACTCAATTTTTTATTTTTTATTCGAAAAAAATAAAGGTCCAGAAATTAGAATAATTCAGAAATTAGAATTGCCTCAAAAACAAAGCGGTTCTAATTTGTGAGCGTCTACTGTATATATGAAAATAATTCATTCAATTATAAACTTGTTTAAATATGCACCTCCAACCAAAATGATTATATCAATTACTAAAAACTTAAAAAAACGTAAAACAGAAAAATATTCCCAATTAACAAATTAATTAAATCAATCAAGTAGATGATTGAATGAATTAAAAATAAAATCATGCCAAAATATATTTTTATTTTATTTTTTTTTCTTGAATATTAAATTTTGATGCAAAATTAAACAAGTGAGTTAATTGAAAAAAAGACGGTAATAATTTTTTCTGTGTAATAAAAACATTAAAAAAATATAATTTAATTTCTCATGCAGCCAAATTTAAAACGAGAGAGAAACTATAGTCGGTCAAGACAGACCATATGATACCCTACACCATTCTGTATGAGCTAAAAATTAGACCTGTGGCTAATTGTAGACCAACACTTTTAATCAATGTAAAATAAATTATACAAATACAGAACAATGCACTGATACTAACATCTATACGATTTTATGCCCTTTAGGGCGATTCCCGGAAGTAGGTTTATATGGGAGCTATGGTAAATTATGGACCGATTATAACTTAAATATTTGCAATTTAATATTTATTCGATAGAGCAAAAAATACAGACTTTTTGGCATATAATTTTACAAAGTATATAAATTAAAAAAATCTGGGACAAAACTTTTTATAACTTAATTCTCCAAAAAATACGCAAAAGAAAACTAAAATTCAATGAAAATCGCTCTGGAAAATACCAATCATACAATTTCAATGATACTTAAAAAAAATGGCGAACGAATTTCTTATTAATTTTACTTAAGTTTACATAAATTTAAAGAAAACTAAACAAGCAGATGTACAATATTTGCTGCTAGAACAACAACTATAATATCATTGACGTTCCAAGTGGCAGCGATCGATAATAAATCCCAGGGCCTAAATTTCTCCAAAAGATCTAATATTTCTATTAAATATTTCAAAAAGTTATGCTACAAAATAAATTGACTTTATAAATATGAAATACACTGTGTATTCCTTATTTTTTAAATTATGCTTAAACTAATTTTTTATTTATCTCTATTCGATAGCAAGAAAAAAATTTTCAAAATCACAATTTCAAAACAGGTTTAAAATTTATTACCAAAAAAGTAATTTCCCAAAAAAAAATTTGTTAAATCTTTAAATCAGGGACCGTAATGATTATGTGTTTTATAATAAAAATTATTTTTTGATTTTTATTTTCTGCTGATTAATTTTTATTAAAAAAATTAAAATTATTCAAAATTATTATAGTTTATCTTTAAAAAATACCCAATACATTTTAAAATGTAAATGTATAAATCCGATTTTTAGTTAGTTAAACAAGTAAAGTTTTTACTGAAGCTGTAGAAGACGTACTCGTATTACATCGGAAGTAACTCAAAATCAAGTTTACTTTGAAAATGCTCTATTTACTCTTGCTTGCGTAGCGGGTACAATATGTAACTCTTTTGCCATCTTATACAAATGAAGACAAACTTTTTTCTCTCCCATAACATCATAAAAATTAAAAAAAAATATGTAAAATTTGACATAAAAATTAACACTTATAGGAAACTTCTTTGCTCCGAATTTAATTAAAATATTGCTATATGTAAGGTATTTATGACCACTAAACCCCTATTCCTGGAGGACATTTATATAATGGACTGATCATAATCAATTTCAATATGCTTCTTTTTTGTGCCAAATATCATCAAGATATCTTCAAAATTGCAACTTGAAGTTTGTTCAAAAGGTTTACATGGACAGACAGCAAGCCAGACGGACGGATATCGTTAAATCAACTCAGAAAGTGTTTCTGAGTCGAACTTTAAGGTGGAGGTCCGATGAGTTTTACTGTGCGTTACAAAAAAAATCAAAAAATAAAATTTTATTGCATTATTGAAAAGCTCATAAAAAAAAAGTTTTTATGTTCTAAAATTTTTTTATCATTTTGTTTTTTTATACCCACTATCAAAAAGATGGGGGGTATATTGATTTTGTCATTCCATGTGTAACATGCCGAAGGAATCATCTAAGACCCCACAAAGTATATATTTTCTGGGTCCTGGTTAGATTCTGAGTCGATCTAGCTATGTCCGTCCGTATGTCCGTCTGTTGAAAGCAGGATAGGGCTCGAACGGATCAACGTAGGGGGACGAAATTTGTCACAAATGTTTACCTTATATAAGGTTTGTTTGGTATTGAAAATGGGCAAAATCGGTTAAGAATAAAGTTATGGGTTAAAAACTAGAAACACAGGGTGTCCGTTTTATACTTTTCTGCTGATATTTCTTCAACAAAAGCATGTACGACAACGAAATTTTGTAAGTATAGTTCGGGGATCAATATAAACTCGGAAACCAGAAATGGGCGTGGTCCGCCCACTTTACTGCCCACTTTACCACCCCCTTCTATATAATGCAAAATTTGAAAAAGTTGATGGTGGGTATATAGATTCGGCCGGGCCGAATATAACATTCGCGCTTGTTTTTTTTTTTAATTTTTTTTTGGTTTAAAAAATTGTAATAATCGTTACGAAAATAGCTTTCACTAGTTCTTCTTAGGCGTTGCGATCAATGATTTTTGTTTCAAATTGTTATCTATTGCCGCTACCCATTATATTGAAAGCTAGTTCTTTAATCAATGATTTTTGTTCGAAATTGTCACATTCAGAATACCATTAGAGAACAGTATCAAAATAAACAAGCGCAAATATTCGGCCCGGCCGAATCTAAATACCCACCATCAACTTTTTCAAATTTTGCAGAAAAGTATAAAACGGACACCCTGTGTTTCTAGTTTTTAGCCCATAACTTTTTTGTTTATTAACCGATTTTGCCCATTTTCAATTCCAAACAAACCTTGTATAAGACAAATATTTGTGCCAAATTTCGCCCCCCTACGTTGCTCCGTTCGAGCCCTATCCTGCTTTCAACAGACGGACAGACGGACGGACATAGCTAGATCGACTCAGAATCTTACCAGGACCCAGAATATATATACTTTGTGGGGTCTTAGATGATTCCTTCGACATGTTACACACGGAATGACAAAATCAATATACCCCCCCATCTTTTTGATGGTGGGTATAAAAAATAAAAAAAAGTGACCTAAAGGTCACTTTTAAAATCAATTAAATATTGTTAATTTTTACAATTTTTCGAAGTTCCAAGGATGTTATTAAAGAGTCTGAAGTGATCCTGATTAAGCAGATATCAGTGAAGCACTTTATAGCAATGCTGTATTGAGTTGAGTGAAAATTGCTTTAAAGAAGCTTTAAATTTAAGGTCAAATCAACTTTAAAATAATTAAAGTTAACAATGGTTGTTTACTAAAAATTAAAAAAATAAACACTGAAAAAATATTTAAAATTATTTTTTAATAAAACTATTACTAACTTTATCTTGGAATTTAAATATATTATTTATTAATATAATTAATTTTAATTTTTTAATAAATTTACAGATCTTAATAATATATAAAGAAAAATTTGTCTATAAAAATATAGAAATAAAATTTCCAACAATTTTCAGCTCATTATATCTATTTACGAAAAAGCAGTAATAATAATATCAATTATTCTAGTTATTAATATTATCATTTTGATGATTGGCGAAAAATCAAACAAAAATTAATTATTATAATGAATTATTTCATTTTTACTTTTTTCTGTGTTAAATAAAACAAAAATGATAAAGCCCAGAACAAAAAATATCAGTGAATAAATATTGCCACCTTTAGGAGTTCCAATGGATTCATATATTTATATGATTCTTGCAGCAATATTATTTAGAATTTTGTAAGGAATCTGGCGAATATTTTAAAAAAGAAAATTTAGAGGCAATATTAAGCCTGCCAAGTTCTTTTTTTTAAATAGAAAAAATTAGGCTAAAAATGAGGTAAACATTTATTTCAACCTGAATATCTCTTAAACAAAAGGAGATTACCTACACGTGTAAGCGTATTTTTGGTGCTTAACATATAAAAAGGTTTTTTATGTACAAATTTATATAATAATATCAATAGCATCCACATAATTTTCCTTTCCAAAAATCAATTATGCAAGTATGTTATTAGGTTATGTTTAATGAATGATACAGATATAGAATATTATGAACAATTTGTCACAAATGTAACAATTTTTATCCTTAATAAATGGCGCTGACCAAACTCACAATTGTTAAAGGCAAATAATTGGAGTAACCGAGCTCAGTTCTTTTTTTATTTGTTGTGATTACTTTTCAAGTTATTAATTAATGAAAATATAGATAAACTCTATTTTAAGGTGCAGCGCTGCTTGCAATTCTTCTTACTATAAAAAATAAACAAAATATGTTATAAATATGTTATTTCCCAAAAATTTCCAAAATTACTTGCAAGTTTTCAAATGCAAATTTTTGGCTAAATATTTTTATTTCATTTAAATATTATACAGAAACTTTTTAATGCCCTACTAAATAAATATTTAAAATTCTTTTGTGCACATTTTGACTAATTTCTTAAAAAAAAAAAAAAAAATCACAAACCATTAACTTTAACGGCATTTATGGCTTAATGCCAAAACTGGAATTAGTTTTTTTTTTTTTTTTTTTTTTGAAAACACGCTTTAAAATTAAATTTATGAAGATCATCGTTACTGAATGGAAGATATCAATAAATGTTGATCGTAAAACTGTCGTCAATAAAACTACAATTTTTAGTTATTTTTTCCCTATAAGAAGATAATAAAATGACAAAAGCATCTAATATGGGCTTGGTTTTTTTTAAGGCAAATGTTTTTTGTTTTCTATGATGTAAACAATTTTCTCCAATTCTTATTAACAATTAAATAAAAATTATGTTATTAGCAAAAACATAAACATTAAGATCAAATTACCACAATACAACACAATATTACCCGCCACAAAAATAAATATATATCTACACTTGGATACGACAAATGTGTGTATTTATATTATAATAAAATAAAAATACTTACAACTAAACATTTGATATTTAAAATTGTTTTTAAGACATAAAAGAGACACATTGCTGTGACTTAATTATGATCAGCTACAAACATATTTTAGCTTTTATTAGTTGCACACTCGAAACGTACTAAATAGTGTAAAAGTATGATCAAATATATTTTCTAATTCCACACCTTTTATATGTGGGATACAGTACAGTAAGTGAGGAAAATATTATACATTTGTTTAGGGGTTGGTAACAATGATATATTTAGATTATAGATGTTGATAAAAGTTATGAGATTTTGTCGTTAAATATTTGAATACCTAAAAAATTAATTATTTGTTTTAAGAGAAAAAAATGTAGGAATCTAATTAAATGTTTTCAATAATATTTTTCACAAAATGCTACTAAATGTATGATGCTATATGATCGTAGTAGCCCGATTAAAATTTTGCTCTTTTGTTTCTCATAATTGAATCATACTTTCCCCCCTTTTTTTACTTAGCATGAAATGTAAAGATGGGTCTAATAATTTGTATTCCTTTTGTAGAATTTGTTGTTATTTACTTGTAAAGAAGCTATTGAAGAAGCTGTCATGTGAGGTGTCAAATCACAGCTACTCATGCTGTGCAAAACGCGCCCGCTAACGTTCTCACAGCAAGTCCCCAATTACCTAAAGCAGAGTCATACCAAATTGTATGAATTGCAATGAAATGGGGGAAGAAAAAGATTCACTAATTTAAATGAAACAGTGATCGGTTTGAAGTTTATTTCTTCCTAAAAATCATTAAATGTTTGTAGTAGTGGTGGCAATGATCATCATTTTACTACACTTAATTCTCTATGGCTGATCATTTTTTTTTTTTACAACAAAAACAACAATTATAAAAAATGACTAACAATCTCAATGAGTGAATGAAGGAGAAGAACATGTTGTTGTTTTTGTTGCTGTCGGTGTGAATAGTGTTGGCAACAGCATTACGTGGAAATAGTTTATTCAGTATCTACAGCAAATAATTTTTGATGTGGGTTCTTTTCTTTGGAGTTTGTTCTTGTCTTAGAATCTTTAAATTTTTTTTCTTTTTGGTGTGGAATATTTGATGAAGCATCAAATCAGTTTCGATTTATTTGTATCCATTGCAACAAACACTTTGACTGTTATTCTTTGTTTCCCCCTGTTTCATGCCGTGTCTCATCGATTATATGCCCGCTGACGATCAATTTGAAATCCCCAGGCGGCCCATTCATTTTTGCTGCTGTATTTTTCTGTTTGCTTCTTTAAGAGTTTGGGTGTTTTGACTTATTTAATGAAGTTGAAAATAGAGCTCTGAGCAAAGAAAAAAAAAATGTTCGTTCATTTTGGTGTTGTTTTATTTTAATTTTCTAAATCACATCGTTAATCAAAATATTTATGTTTTTAAATAAAATTGTTTATGATCACACTTTAAGTGGTTTTCCCCCCTTATACGAAGTTAATTTTTCAATATTTATACAAATGAATTGTATAAATATTTGAAATTTAAAGTTATTTGATACTTTCAACAATTTTTATGATTTGTTAAATCAAATAAATTATGGTGTCTATATTATGACAAATAGAGCTATTTGATTATGATTATTGGGGTAATTTGAAATATGATTTATTATCATGGTATTTTTAATCGGACAATCATATATTTTGGTTTTTAGTTTTTATTAAATTTATAATACCCTCATAAATTACATAAATATTCTCTTAATACGTTATAAAGTGCATAAGAAATAAATTCATTTAAGATATATTTTCTAAGTTTTAGTTTATGAAGTATATAAAATTCTGCCTCAGGTAGGATGAATGATTTTGATTAGAAATCTTGCTGATACTGTAAAAAAATATTATTTTTTATGTACTTGGGACTTATTTTTATAAATTTTATTAAAAGAAAAAAAGGCGTACCAGGATGTAATTAAACTAATATATGTATTAAAAATTTTTAACCAATACAATAGGAAACAAAATAAATAAAACGGTATTTCTAAAGATAAAATCTAATTTTTATTTGATTCTCTGCTGCAAATTTGAGTACAACTAATTAAATATTCTAACGATATTCATTCATACTTTCAGAAAATTTTGATATTTCAAACTGCACAGAAAAAAAAAAAAAATAAAAATGGACTTTAATTACGAAATTGCTTATATTAATTAATTTTCAATTGGTTTTGCTCCAATCATCTAAATGATAATATTAATTAACTATAATTGATTTTATTATTACTTTTTTTTTACTTAAATTTATTTTATTTCTATATTTTTATAACCACCATCAAAACGATGGGGGGTATATTGATTTTGTTATTCCAGGTGTAATATGTCGAAAAAATCATCCAAGACCCCATAAGTATATATTTTCTGGGTCCTGGTTAGATTCAGAGTCGATCTAGCTATGTATGTCCGTCTCTTTGTCTGTTGAAAGCAGCAACGGTTAATAAACAAAAAAGTTATGGGCAAAATACTAGAAACACAGGGTGTCCGTTGTAGCTTCATTTCATACTTTTCTGCTGATATCTCTTAAACAAAAGTATGTATGATAACGAAATTTTGTACAGATAGTTCGAAGGTCGATATAAACTTGAAAACCAAAAAATGGGCGAGATCCGCCCACTTTACCGCCCACCTCCCATATAAAGTGAAAATCAACGAAATATTGTGCAAATATTTTAAGTACCAATGTAAACCCGGAAACAAAAAATTGGCGTGGTCCACCCACTTTACTGCCCACCTCCCATATAACGTAAAATATATTTTTTAAATGCTATCAATTTATTAAAAACAAACAATAAGAAAGTTAATTATTTTAACTAATAAAAGATAAGTATGTTTCTATATGATTCTCTAAATGTTTCGTCAGAGTTTTTCAATAGCATTATCAAAATTTTCGTTATATGAAAATTAACTTGAAGATATAATGAGAAATTGACAATGTTTACTAAATTAATACTTTAATAACTCTTATTCCATCAGATTGATTAGGGAGAGGAAAGGTCTTCAATTGCTGCTCATATATATATCGTCCATTCCATGAAAGAACGTCCAAAAATATACCAAGTGTCCTCCGATTTTTATAAAATTTTATACATATAAGGTTTATGGGTGTCTATAAATATTTCCGTTTTCAGATTCGCTAAATTCAGAAAATTCGCGATTTTATTTCGCTTTTTCACTTTTGAAAAAATCTAAAAAATCTCAAAAGTATACAACTTTAAATACAAATATTTCTGGGAAGGCTTTGCAGAAATTTGTGATTTAAACGACGTTTGAATTGTAATTATATCAGCTTTAACATGAATATTTTATAAATAAAAAATATTTTTTAAAAATGCATTTTAATGCAATTGCATTTTTTAAATGCATTTTTCTTTAAATATCCTATTCAAATTTGTTAATTTTCTAACATTTTTGGGACGCACACATGTACTGTGCATAATTTCCCCTTTTCTTCAACTAGTTTAAATTTTTTCATATAAAAATTATATTTTTCTGGCATTATGAGTATCTTTATGTATTTTGTTAAAAAAAATTTTATTGTGTTATTTTTTAAAAAATCCTGAAAAATAGTTAAACTTTATGTATTAGACTATTTATTGTTTTAAGTTATAATAAACAAAGCATTTTTAAATACACTTTTGAAAAATTAAAATTTAATAAATTCGCAACTAACAAAAATGAATCTAAAAACTGCATTTATGTATATCTTTAAAATATTATGGATCGAAGAAGTGGTTTTCGAAATGCTGACTAAATTACACAAAAAATATATAATGGCCTTTAAAATACTTTTTAAATTACAGAAATCCATCAATAACTTCAAAAGATATGAATATTTAAAATTGTATACTTTTTATATTTTGTTAACTTTCATAAAAATTTTAAAGAAAATTTCAAAAACAAGAAAAAATTTTAATTTTATATGAAAAATTTGAAACATGTTTTTAAGATTTTCGCGTCCCAAAAATTTGACACTTTTATTTTAATTTAAAGATTCCAAACTTTTCATTTATGTTAAAAAATTAACAAATTTTAATAGCATATTTAAAGAAAAATGCATTTGAAAAATGCAATTGCATTAAAATGCATTTTTAAAAAATCTTTTTTATTTTTAAAATGTTCGTCGTAAAGCCGCTATATGCGAAATTTTAAGGCCGTTTAAATCATTAAAATTCACAAAGTCTTTCCAGAGATATTGCTATTCAAAGTTACATACTTTTGAAATTTTTTTGGTTTTTGAGAAAATTTAAAAGCAAAATTAAATCGCGAGTTTTTTTCACAAAACTGAAAACTGAAATTGATAAAAGGCTTAATGGAGTTTATGTATACAAATTTTTATCGAAATTGAAAGCCATCAAGTAAAAAAATATACTTTTTCGGGCGTTCTTTCCTGGAATGGTCGATATATATATATATACATACATATATATATATATATATATATATATATATATATATATATATATATATATATATATATATATATATATATATATATATATATATATATATATATATATATATATATATATATATATATATATATATATATATATATATATATTATTTTTAAAGATTTTCGGATTTATTTGTATTATAATATTATTTTTCTGGCATTGCACATTGGGGTAAACGGGGTCGAAAATGGCGAAAGTTTATATCAATATTTTAATGATCACGTTTTATATTTTATTTAAATTTTGCATAATTCAGGGAAAGGTGATATCTACACCTTAATGATCACGTTAAATTTTCCTATTTATTAGTAAGTAAAAATATAAGAAGCATTTTTAGAATAATGAGAGGTTTTTTGGTTGAATGGTAATGTCCGTCCGTCTGTATGTACATTTTGGTTAAATGGGTCGAAAATGGCACTTAATTCAGGGAAATGTCATTCCAATACTTTAATATTTAGATTTAGTTTTTATTTTGGTCAAGAAGTAGTATACTTTTGGAATTTTAAGGCTTTTTTTAAAGAATTTTAATGTCTGCCCTTCCGTCCGTCTGTTTATTAACTTTTGCAAACTTGCCAATTTAAAATCGTTAGTTTTTGAGTCAATAAGGATATTGACTTCAAACTTTCTGAATTGGATAGATAATTTTGTTATTTCCCTGCGGCAAATTTGTGACAATCGCAGTAATGGACCGGTCCTTCAGTACCAGTTGAGTACCCATTGACACCTAACTCGTCACCAGAGTTCCACTTGAGAACCAGTTGACACAAACACACTCACTATTTAACAGTTGGGAGTCAATTTATAACATGCTTGTTAAGTGCGCAATTAGCAACTCACTCGCAATAACAATCAGTGGCTGAGTGGTTAGCGTTGAAGACTATAAAACAACATACGTTAGATGAACATGCGTTCGATTCGGGGTGCTGCCATCGACATTAACGAAAAAATATAAAATAAAAGTAAACATAATTTAATAAAAATAATAATAAAAAATAAACAATTACCGAATTTTTATCAAATTTTTATTACATTAATCGACACTGAACCTGACCTCTTGGACCAGTCCTGTACCTATCCTGTGACCTGTCCCAAGGGGCAAATTAGCAACCTCCAATGACAACCCCATGTAAAAGTGACAGGTTCTTCTCATATAAAGTTCCGGAACTGGAAACCCTGTCACGTGACTAGTTTTGTACCGGTTCTCTTTACTCTAGGGTTAATTAACTATAAAAAATATGATAAAATCTGTTGAAAATATTGAGATATATATGGAAAATATTTGACCAACATCTTGCAAAGTTGAGATTGTTGAAATTTCAAATGAATATATCTCGAAGAACATATAAGAGAAATAGTACATGCAATCATGTTTTCTAAAGGATTTATGAAGGATTTTAAGAAGATATAAAAATCTTGGATATCGGGTAAAGTTAAACAATTTGTATTTAAAGACAATTTTCAAAAGAAAAAAAAAATAATAATAAAAATTTTAGGACAAAATATAATTTACAAATACTTGAAGTAAGATAATCATAAATACTTGAAGTTGTTGGTTTTTTAACATATTATTTAAAATAAATACACTAAAATTTGATGAAAATTTAATTTTTTACTCTTTTTCAAAAATGTAAAAAAAATTTTAACTTTGACAGCTCCTTATAAAAAAATACACAACCTATTTTTATTCTGTACCCATCTTTATTACAATAATTTAAATTTCAAAATTCAATTAATTGCCACTTTTGACAGATTTTACCCCAACATTCATTGTCGGACTTATACGCTCCTACCTGATTATAAAGTAACGATATCTTTAATATTTTTCCCTTCAAAATGTAATATAAATCGTGATCATTGTTTTGATTATTTTTTTACTTTAGATCCAAGATTTATAGAAGCAGTAGATTGTAAAGCCAAGCTCATATTTTGGGGCTCTTGCCTTACATAACAAATAGATTCCATTCCACTTACAGTCCAGTAGACATTAATAAGATTCCTGAAAAAAAAATACAATTATTTCAATGAAAACAACATACCGTCTGCATTACGTAGAAGTAGTTTAGTAACAAGTTACATATAACCCGGTATGTAATTACATATTTATGATCAGACTTTTAAAAATTCTAGTTTTTCTTGATTTATTAATTCATATATTTAAAGAAGGGATAATTATATGAACAGACAGATCCAACAGGCAGTAAATTAAAGTATTATATTTTATTCTATTGAAATTAGAATTAAAAAAATAAAAGTATTAAACAAATTACAGTTAAAATAAAAAATAAGGGTTACGTAATTAGTTATTTATAACCCAAAATGTAACTAGTTTCTATTGTTTTTACTAATAACGACTTCAGTAGTTCTTCAAAATCAATGAGTTATTGAACAGTTTGAAAGTAATCAGTTCTTGAAATTACATCTATGTAAGGAAATAAGGTAAGTAGTTGCTCTAATGTCATCGTTTTAAAATAATGAGTTATTCAGCTAATGTGTAAAGTAGCGAGGAGCCATTATATAAGCTTCTTAACTCATTACATGGCAACCAAATTTTTTTTGCTGGGAAACTCACAATTACCCCAAAATATTTCACAAAAAAGTGAAAAAAAATCCAATTTGCAGTTACACTAAGGGAAAAAATTCGATTCAAAATCAACAACGGTTGTGCTCACATTGGTAATTTACGGTAACAGCTTTTTAATACCTTTCGTTAACAAATTTAATAGAAAACATATGTAATTTATCAATTTGATACCGAAATGGTTTCAACTTGGTGCCAATTAGGTATCGATTTTCAATAAGAATTGAACACGTATTTTTTGTGGAGAATTATAAGGACTATCTGTGTGCAAAATTTTTTTCAATCAAATCATAAATTAAATTTTTGGCGATTTTTTAAAAAAAATTTTCATACCCGTGGTGACCAATTTTAAAGGTCCAGCCCCCCGTCCCCCAGACTCCAAATCAATTGGCATATACCTCAGGATTAGAGTTTTTCACGGGAAATCCCGGGACGAGAATTCCCGGGAATCCCGCCAGATTTTTACTCCCGTAATCCCGGGAAATCATGCGGGAATTCCCGGGATTTCTTGTGTATACAAAATGTTTATATTTTCTAACTTATATATGGATATTTTAGTATATAATCTGTTTTTTACATTTGTTTTTATACCCTACACCACCATAGGTGGAGAGGGTATTATGCATTTGTGCTGTAATCAAATTACAGGTCGCAATTTTTAATCAAAATTTATGAAATTTATGGTATCTTTTTGTTCAGGGAATTGGATATGATCGGTCCATTATTTCACCTAGCCCCCATACGAATGTCCTCCCGGAAAAGGGTTTAACGATAATAAATCCCATAAAAATAGCAATATTGTAATGAAATTTGGCACATATAAGTTTAATTTAAGTTTAAATAAGTGTGCCGATTTTTATAAAGATCGGTCAATATTTATCCTTAGCTCCCATATAAACCACTTTTTAGAAAATTACTTTAACGGCCACAAATCCTATTAAAATGTCAGTATCAAGTTAATATTCGACACAAATAACTTTTATATAAATATAAATTATAGTGCTTAATTTTACAAAGATCGGTCCACAATTTACCATAGCTCCCTCGGGAATCTCCCAAAAGTGAATAAATTTATATGGATGTCAGCATCAACGTAGTATTCTGCATTCGTATGTTTTATTTTAGACTTATGAGTATAGGTCTACATTTGTCTCCAAGTCTAATAAAAGACCCCTCCCCGAATTGAAATGTACACAATGGTGTAGGGTTTCATATGGTCGGACTTGACCGACTATATCTTTTTCTCTCGTTATTTATTTAATTTGATTTTGTTACGAATTTAAATATTTTTAAGAAAATTTTTAAATAAGTTTGATATTTTTCGCATAACAGTCTGAAAACAAAATATGTATTTGTTTTTTCTTTTTTGCTGAATAATTTATGAAGAAAAAAATTTGATTTTGCAATTTTTTTCATTGTGGTCAAAAATAATTTGTACTAGTGGGAAGTAAAATTCCACATTTAAAAAATATATTTATTAAACGATTTGAAGATGTAAAAAAGTATTCAAACTTTTAAATGTAGATGGTTTTCTTATCAGATAAATTGCAAAATTTTCACTAATAAAACTATGCAATTTAATGGGTCCAATTGTCCAGGTACTGAACATGATGTAAACTAATTTTTGAACTTAGGTTTTCCTTAGTTATAGATTAATAGTATAGCATAATAATGTAATGAACTTAATTTTATTTAATTATTTTTATGAGAAAAATTTATTATTTTATGAGAAAAATTATTTTTGTATGGGAAAAACCATTATTCATAGAAATGGGTTATAAACCTGGGAAGAAAGGGCTTCAGAAATCAGTTAAATTCCTTAAGGTTTTCTTAACAACAAGATTATTTCCGTAAAAATATCGAAAGATTTTACCCATAGGGTAATCTTTAAACCAAGGATGAGTTGGTTAAAAGTTTTCATTTAATGTTCAAGATTTCAAAATGAACTGAATTAGTTTAAATTTTATGATTAGTCCTTTTTAACACTTTTTATCTTTTATTTAACTGAATATTTTTAATTATTTATTTTTGGCGGGAATTCCCGGGATCCCGGGATCCCGGGAAATTTAAAAATCAATCCCGATTTCCCGGGAGCGGGAAAAGTGCGGGAAAAGAAAAACTCTACTCAGGATTGTCCATGTGAAATTTCATCCAAATACATCTAGCTGTTCTAAAGTTACAGAATTATTTCCAAAAAGTTTAGTTTTTGGACCACTGTGCGCCGTTAAAAAAATTTGGATTTTCAATTCATGAGAATATGAATTTGATCTACTTCTGGGTCATAAGTTCAGAATCTTACTGACTTCTTTGGATGCTATTTTTTGTTGGAATATAACGTTTTATTAAAAGCAACATGAAAATGTAATAATATTATGTCTTTATAAATATTTAAACTTGTGATAATAGAAATTTTTAAAACATAGATTGGGGTAAAATAAATTCATAGTTACAGAAGTCATAAGCATTATTCAGCTCTTTTTTTCTGGGATATGAAATCCGAATAATTGGATACTCTACTATTTACCAAAAACTTGGAAACTTTTAGAAATAGTAATGCTACCCAAACCCGGAGAAGACGTCACTTGAGTCCAATACGCTTACTATCATTTTTTTCGAAATGTGTGAAAAATAAAATAAACAGAAAAAGTTTACCACTCTCTTCAACTTTATAACAACTACTTTTTTAAGACTGAAGATCATATAATTTAAACTCTTATTTACTATTACAATGACGATAAAGAAACATAAATTGTTCAAAATTACATTCATAGCCAATCCGTACATTCAAGCATTCAAAAAAATCCAGAAGTCTTTAAAAATATTCACAGCAAATCCCAAATCCATACCATTTCCAAAAATAAATCACCTAATCTGACAACACTTTTTGTGTCTTTTAAGAATCCAGCCATTTGATACCGACTCCTAAACCAATCGTTGAAACACTATCTTTTTATACCCTACACCACCATAGGTAGTATCGGTCACAATTGGCCCCAAGTTTAATTAAAGAATTTTGAGGTAAATAATGGTGTTGGGTATCATATGGTTGGGCTTGAACGACTATATCTTTTTTCTCATTTTAGTTTTATATTTATTTATTAAATTAAGGATTTTGAAAGATTTAAAATTTCTGGAGTTTCTGGGTCCGTAGATATTGGGAGTAGTTTTTAAACAAACCTGGGCCGATTTGGGTGATTAAAAAGTGTTAAAATTATAAAATTGCATATTCTATATTTTACTCCATCTTTTATTATTTAAATGGTAAGTACGCAACCTTTTTAAAATTTTATTTATACGATTTTTTTACAAAATTTTATTTAATTTTTACATTTTCGACTAAAGGTACGGTCACATTAGGGAAACATTTGACTAAAACTCACAAATATTTCTTTGCCGTAATGTGACCATAAAATATTTTTGTGTGGCAAACAACAAATCAGCTGATTTTGGGCAAAAAAAAATTATTTGATAGCAAACAAAAGTATTCATAATGTGAACACAATGTGACCACATAATAGAAAATATTTTCTCATTTTTTGGCCAAATAATTATTTGAACTTACAAATTTTTTGTAAGAGAAAACAACATAAAATAATAATTGTATCGAGCCATATTTACTATTGAATCTAAGGGTGCCAAAAATCATTTTATGCATTTTATGATATGTCTAATGATCTTTAGTATCAGGTGTATTTCAGGACGATATAGTAATATTATACCAACCATCTTCTAAAGATGTTTACACTTATTTTGTATATATTGTCAAGAAATCTTTTCTGATACAAGTGTAAAATTTTCAGTGAGGCAAAATCACAATGTAAAAATGAAAAGATTTCGGGAACATACTTAAGCATGTCAAAGGACTGTCCATACAAGTTGGCGCATAAAAATGAATGAGATGTATATGCAAAAAACTGATTTTTGGCACATTAAACCGTGAATAACTTGTGTAGCAGGGCGATAAAGTATTACAATTTTACTTCTAACTTATCTTCTATTGCATATATTGTCGAAAAAACTTTTTTTGGTTCAAGTTAGGTGTCCGAAAATGTAAAATTTTCAAAGAGGCAACATAGTAAAATTACAATAATAAAATGAAAAGACTTCGTGCACATACTTGAGCAAATCAAAGGACTATATTTAAGCAAAATTTTTGCAAATTTTATATTCTATAGATGATGTAGTAAAAACACGTATGATGCATAATAAGCGAGAAATATTAAAAAAAATTGATTTTGGCTCCTTTAACTGCGAATAACCCGTGTAGCAAAAACGTATTTATATGTGACCTTTTGCAGTTTATGTCGATGGAGAGTGGTGGTGAGGTCGCTGCTAAGGCTATTAGTGATGCAAGCGGGACGAAGGGTGCTGCTGCTTCCTGTGGCAAAGCTTCCAAAACGACGCGTAGAACGGAGCACCCTAGGAAGAAGGCCACCACGTTGGTTGAGGGTGACGGATGGGTCGGACATCTGAAGAAGATCATGGAGGATTTTAGGGAGAAAGTGTTTAAACAGTTGTTGACCTTCCTAAAAAGGTGATGATAACGGAAAATATGAGGCCCTTTTGATGAGGCTCAGTGCTGAAAATGAGCGGCAGCAGGGGGATCTTAACGTTTTTGGCGCTGGTGGTATTGGGGGCAACATACATGCTCGTAAACAGCCTATGCCGATGGCTATGTCTTACCTTTTCTTCTTCCTTTTCTAAAAAGCAATCAAAGCTGCTCTAGACAGTTTGATGAAATAATTTTTCAAATGTGACCGGTGAGAAAATATGTTTTCCTATTTGCCTTTTTGACTATATTTATTGTTTGTTTGAACAAACAAAAATGGGAAAATAAATGTGCGTAATGTGACGAGCAAACTAATTTTAAACAAACATTTTCCTAATGTGACCGTACCTTAAGATTTTACCACTTAGAATATTGACGACTTTGTACTGAATAATGCATCATAGTTATGTTGATAGCTGTACAATTGATACTTTTTTATAGTTCTTTTATTCTAAAGCCTTCAATTAACTAATTCGATGCTTCTACATGAATTAGTTTCGTTAGATTTAAATAAAACGTTGCTAAAATCGAAGTTAAGATGGAAATCAAATTCAAAAAATTTATTTTAAGCAATTTAAATTCGCATGCTATAAATTTAGCCTTTTAGGGTTAAATCAGTGTTTTGCTTTTAAAATTTTATTGCCAAAAACTCTAATATATTTAATATGTCACAAACTTTAAATTTTTAGGGAGTGTTTTCGGTTTCAATTAATTAATCAAACATGCTATAAAAAACATTGTTTTTAATTGATACTAAAATAGTTCTAAATGTAATAAAAACAACTTAATTTGCTTTTATTTCTTAATTTATTTGCATACAACTTAAAAACATTAGCAAAAATAAAATAATAAAATTTGGGGAATTTTGGATGGTAGACGATAAATAAAAATAGTAAAATAAACCGGTATCATGAATATAATTTAACGGTTACAGTAGTTTGATCATAATATAAAATATTTTTTATATTAAAAAAAAAAAAAAAACTTTATTAACAATATTGAAGCTTAAGAAAAACACAATATAAACGAATTTTTCTCTTTCCCTGAATATTATTAAAGATTTATTTTCTTTAATTCAAGAAAAATAAAAAAAAAAAAAATCCCATAAATTGTATGAAGAACAAAAAATTAAAATACAATTTGTTATCTAATCGAAATTATAAAACAAAACGTTTTTAAATTTATTCCTTTTGATTTGTAGATATATATTTTTATGATTTTTGTGGAGTAATAAAAGTCAAATATCTTTGGGTCTTTTGTTTTAATATTTTTTTTTTTTTAGCTTTCGTTGTTGTTGTTACTGCATTGGTCTTATAGAAACTTGTATAGAAATTTAGTATCGAAATGTGTGTGTTTTATGACTTATCAAACCTTTTGAATACCAATGATTATTTTTTAAGTTGAGAACAAAAACTAAAACTACATGTCGCATTAATTGTTAAGATTGCGGTATTTTTTTTTTTTAGAAAATAAACAACAACATGAAAATCATAGTCGTTTTGCGTTATGACAACGTATCCAAACATGACGTTTTAAACCAATAAAACTGACAATTTAAAAATTTTATAGTTATGAATTTATGAGTTGACCATAAAGCAAAAACCATGGCGCCAGTTCAACCATCATTCTACAGAGTGCATCATATGTATGCACGAATGTACCCTTTATGTATTGATGTTTATAGTTTAAGTATTTAACTAAAAGTTGAACTTTGTTGTTGAAAGGAAAAGCCACAAATTCGATTGAAATAAAAATTTTAAAAATAAAAAAAACTACCATCAAAAATATCTACGTCAGTAAAAGACTTGAACAACAAACAGTTCTGTTGCAGTTACGCTTTAATGCTCATGCGTAACTTTTAGTGCTGTATGTTTTTTTTTTTTTTTTAATGTTGTTTCATATTTTGCAATTGATTGTTGTCTTGTTCATATTGAGATCATAAAGAAGTTGTTTGATAATTTTTTGTACGATACGATACGAATTTGTACTCATTTCAAAACAGAGCCGTACAATAAAGATAATTTGTATCCCCAACATAAATATTAGAGATCTTAAACTAAATTTATGAAAAAGTATTATTTTTGAGCTATCTACAGTCCTAACTTTCAACTCGTTCTATGAAAAAACTACTCTTCTTTTAGTCTTTCTACCGATGGAATTCACTATACAAACTTGTTAGCACAAAGACCGAAATAATATGACAATTTTAATGAATTATACTGGTCGATAAAAAAATCCCCCACCAAAGACGAATAGTTGAACTTGATACATTTTGATGTAATAAACACGAATATGCTTTCAGTTTTTTTCCATCAGGTCTGAATTTTTTTTTATGGACGTGTCTAATATTTCGCCCATTGCAAGGCTATTACTCTAGTTTATTTCCTCATGATTCAAAAATGATGTATACGATTGACACCAAAAGATGCGTACTAAAAATATCTTCAAATCACACAAACTTAATTTTCTATGTGCTCAATAGTATCATGCAAAATTTTAGACTTTTTTATTACTTAAATTTCTTTTAATAAATGAAAACATCAAAAATGTATCAGTTTATCATCTTAAAGCTGGTAATGCTGCGAACAAAATAAGGTATTATTTATCTTCAAAATTGATACACAAATCTTAATTTTATTCATAATTAAGTAAAAATACCCATGTACATACAATTGAGTAGAAATTAGGGTGATCGACGCGGTTTTCCAACCGGTTTTTTCAGTCAATGTGCTGTCGGTTCTTTCAAAATGTTAATTTTTCGAATGTCGAATAGACTGGTTTTTTTAAACACAAAAACCGGTTTTAAAAAAGGCATTTTATTTCAGAAAACATGTACTAAATAGTGATAGTGATATTTGAAAATTTAGGAATAATATTTTAAATATTCACAAAGACTGATTTCTTATGTTTTTAAAATATAGTTTAAGTCTAAATTGGAATTTCTTCTGTAATATTAAACAAATAAATAATTAATAACTATCCTGTATGACCCAATTTAATTTTTTTTGATCCAATATTTCCTTTATTTTTTAAAGGTGTTGTGTTAAAAAAGTTTCACCTGCAGAATCGTTTCAATTGAGACAGGCTTCCATATTAAGCCATGGTTTCTGTTTATGCTAACTAATTGACTTCGATTAGGGAGAGGAAGGTGTCTAAATGTTGTTCATATTTTTTTCTTTTAATTTTCGGATTTGTTTATGCATATTTTCATTATTATATTATTTTTCCTGACATTGTTAGGCTTTTACGCTTGTATTTAACAAATTTTAACTTATTTATAAGAATTGATTTTTTTTAAAGAAATGTAGTCTTTTGATATAAATATTAACTTCTGCAAAAAACCGGTTAACCGTTTTTTTCTGAATTTCAAAAAGTGCAACCGGTTTTTTTAAAATACCAACTATTCGAACTATTCGAAAAAAGTCGAATAATCGATCACCCTAGTAGAAATACAGTGGTGGGTAAAAAACTTTTTTTTTTATTTTTTCTTGAAACAAAATTAGGTGGACTAGGTGGATTTTGACAAGTTAAACAATAATCAGCGTTCACTTTTTTCTATCACGTACTGATTTTTTTTATGGGCATGATTAATATCATCGCCTTATTTAGTCTCTTACCAGATGTAAAATTTTCTTCAAGGTATGTCAACTATTTACCGAATATTAACTGAACAAAAAATTATTTAAATTCAGCTCAAAGATAATTTAAGTCACTATTTACTGGAGTTTAATATATCTTAATAGGAGAAACCGTTCTCAAGTTATGCAATTGTGACTGCCTAAAGGCGGGGTCATACTCAAAAAAAAAAAAAAAAATCAATACGTGATAGAAAGAAAGTGAAAGCTGATTCTTGTTTAACACGTTAAATTCTAATTACTAATTCACCTATTTTTTATTTAAGACAAAAACAATTTTTTTTGCCCACTAGTGTATCTCCACTAGGGTGATTGTTTCGGTTTTCCAACCGGTTTTTAAACCGGTTTTTTCAGTCAATGTGCTGTCGGTTTTTTCAAAATGTTCAATTTTCGAATGTTGAATAGACCGGTTTTTTTAAACACAAAAACCGGTTTTAAAAATACCTTTTTATTTCAAAAACCATGCACTAAATATTGATATTTGAATCGAAATTTATGATTATTATTTTTTTTTAATATTCACAAAGTATGATTTTTAATGGCTTAAAAATATAGTTTAAGATTAAATAAATAAGTAATAATTATCCTTAATGTAATATTTTTTCACCTAATTTAAATGTTTTAGTTTTTTTTATTCAGCGAAGAAATTGTTTTTCAAAGATTTTGTTTTAAAAGAGTTTCACCTGAAGAATCCTTACAATAAAATTCATTCTTGCTTTTTTCATATTAACCCATGGTTTCTGTTTATGCTAAGTAAATGTTAATATAATTTTTTATGATTATTTTCTTACAATTTTTATACCCTACATGCCAATTATGCGTTTGTAATTTTTGTTTGTAATACCAAAAATATTAGTCTAAGACCCACCTTCATTTATACTAATCGGCTTTAAGTCGATTTAATTATGTCATGTAAAACTTGTAATCAAAATACAGGTCGCAATTTTGGTTTCTTATAGTCCAAGAACGAAGCTTGTTGAAATTGGTTATGATAGGTCCATTATTTCCTCTAGCCCCCATACAAATAACCTACCAGAAAAGGGGTTTAACGATCATAAATCCCTTAAATGTAGCAGTCATTTTTGCACATCTAAGTTCCATATACGTTTAAACCGGTTAACCGATTTTTTCTGAATTTAAAAAAGTGCAACCGGTTTTTTCAAAATACCAACTATTCGAACTATTCGAAAACCGGTTTCTCCAAAAAGTCGAATAATCGATCACCCTAATCTCCACTTAACTGTGGATATCTTAACTTAACTGTGAATGAACTCAAGATTTGTGCATCAATTTTGATGATACGTGGTTTTATTTAGTCCTACTTTTACCAGCTTTGAGATAAAGATAATAAATTTAAAAATTTTTGATGTTTTCACTTTTGAAAAGAAATTTTAGTAAAAACAAAAATCTTTAATTTAGCACTTGTTTTCGGACACTTATTTCGAAATAATCCTAAACTATTGAGCGGATAAAAATTTGATAGTAGAACAACTTAAAGAAAATTTTATTCCACATATCTTGGTGTATCGTTTATATAAATAGTGCAAACCATTCCACAGTGTCACATTTGTCACAATTTTGGAGATATTGGTCTGAAATTATATTCTTAAATATATTCTGTTAGTAGATAATGCCTTGAGCATTCCCAATTTTTAGTATGCCACCCCCATACAAAAAATAAATATTTTATTTGTATGAATTTCGAACATATTTTTGTAAATTTTATTAAAATAAAATATATTTTAAAAATAGGCGTGGAGAGATCTTATTACAGCAATCTTGGTGTAACATTTGCATAACACATTTTCAGCCATTACCTTAAAATGTTTAAATAATTCTTAGGATACTGCTAATATGAGGTACTGCACAATTTTTTTTTTTTTTAATTTTAAAAGATCGCAAAAAGTCGCAGCTAATATTCTCAAATATAATTTTATGGATATTTTTTTTATATATAAATCGTATTTTTAGATTAGAAATCGTTTGAACTTTTTAGTTCTGGTCCATTAAAAATCAAATTAAAAAAAAAAAAAAAGAAAAAAATATATTATTATGATTTCTTTTAAATAAAAGAAAATAGTTTCAAAGTCGATTTTTTAACTTAACAAATTATAACAAAATTATTTGGATACATTTGTTATAACATAGCAAAAAAGCATATCAATATTTGCAGTATTTATTAAGACATATGAAGTTAAAGTTAACATACGCGTTACAAAAGTTGTAAATAAAATTAAAATGTTTTTAAAAGTTGAAATTTTAAAATCCATAATTCGCGCTATAGCAACTTTCCAATACTTTAAGTATTTTTTCCATAATATATGATATGTTTACCAATAAATACGAAAAGAATTAATTTAATGGATAAATGTGACACTGTGCGTTCTTGAGTTATAGTGAAATGAAGTCGAGTAATCGGTATATTTAGGACGTAGTACTACACAATATCATTAATATCATCAGATTTATTAATTTGGAGCATACGATAACCACCAAAAACTAACGGGTCAAGTGTAAAAACCCCATATTCTTCACAAAATTTCATTGAGTTATATGAAAAGTATGCGTGGAAGTTGACCGATAATTACCATTTTTTCACGAAACCAAGCCTAGTGTTAAAAATTGGTTTGTACCGAATTTCATCAATATAGCTTTCTTAATTACAAAAATATAGGCCTTTGATCACTCAGAATGCGAAAATCGTACACTGTGCAGCGTAATCCTCCGACTACTACTTGCTGCGGGAACCTTACCTGATATTTAAGTGAGCAACATTCCAGGGGGCCGCGAGAAAGTCCAAAAATGTCTATGGAATTATTGTTCATGATATATTTTTTTTTTTATTTTTCGGCATATATAATTGTGCGAAAAATGGGTTCTACAAGTGCCTGCCATTTGGATGGAGAAAACATCTATCTTACAATATATCAATGCTAATAGCAAAAGAAAATAAATCACACACAATTGGTGATCTTTTAATAATGCATTGTAGTCGTTGAGATAGAATGTTAGATAAGCCCACAAAAGAAATAGTCATGAAAATCCATCTGTCAGATAACTCTAAAAAAATGAATTAATATTCTTAAATAAAGGAGGAAATACTGTTTATGAAACCTTTGTCTACGACTTATATAGCTGTACAAATGGAGCCTGTTCAATGATAGGATCACGATCAGGTTTTTTTTACTGACAAACACTGGCTGCGAAAATTTTACACAATATATTTCTTCAAACTACTAAAGACGTAGTAAATTTTATAGTGCATTAAAAAATATAATTCTTAAAGCCCTATGAAAATTCAGCACTTAAGAAATTACTTTTTTATATAAATTTCTGTGGACAGAAGTAAACATTTTATTTTTATACAAATATTAAGATCTTTATAAAAAATTTAGAGAAAACTATTTTTATTTATTACTTTGTTTATATCTCTAAATTTTTCGAGACATTAAACAATCTTAACATTAAACTACAAGGCAGGCAACTAAATATATTAAATGAATTTTATTTAATAAGTACTTATATGTGCAAAATTTCTTTATGGACGTTTTTAATTGTCTCTACCAAAATATTAGTAAGCAAATTAAGACATTCTAATGCACTTAATATTTTTTAATTGTTTGTGAGCTTTAAAAAGTTTATACCCAGGAAAAATTTTAGAACAAGTTCTAAAATCATTAGTTCTAGAACTGGTGCAATATGAACCACTTCAGATTTTTTATTAACATCCTCAGAACTAGTTATCACAACCAATTCTGACACTAATGGAGTAGAAATTTATTGTGATTCTAAATTCGTTTTAAGGAATGCTTTAGAGAACTAGTGCTTAAGAACTAATTCTGTATGACTTCCACATCACTTTTGAGAACAAATTACTGGTTCTCGAATGACTTCCTAGAACTGCTTAAAAAACTTGTATAAAAACTTACAAAAATTCTAAAAATTTAAAAAAATAATAATAAAAAAGAGTATTTACAGAATTAAATTGATTTTTAAAGTGACCTTTATGAAATAAACCATTAGAATAAGAAAAAACAGGTTCTGAAACCTTCTATAAAGCTTCTATACAACTAGTTCTGAATTGAAGAACTATTCAGAATTGATTGAAGAACTAGTTCTAGAACCGTTCCATAGAATGGATACTGGATACCTAACCCCAGCAAAAACTTCGCCTACTAAATAACGTGATTTGTAAGCGAAATCGGTATGAAAAACTGCATTTCATAACTGATGAATTTTGTTCGAGATATCCAAAATTAAATAAGTTTTTTTTGGGTTCCAAAAGAGATGTTTTGGATGCTGTTTTTTTTATGCACAAAAAAAAAAAAACATCTGGCTCGGTTGAGATTTGAACCCACGCATCATCATACTGGTTGTGTTTGTTAGTCTGCCGTCTTAGTCGCTACACCACATTCGCCTTATATTTTTGTGCGCTAAAAAGTGGTTTTCATATAGGGAAATAAATAAACACAATTTATAAAAAAATGAGTTTACCTTAAGTGGGAGTTGAACTCTCTTTGATTTTAAAAACACGTTTTTTTAGTTAGGCGCTCTAGACAACTCATCCACTTAAAAATCAAATTACTTTCATATTTTTAGGGACAAAACGGGTAAAAACTGTATGTTGATTGGTTTCAAAGATACATATGGTGCCAAAAAAGTACCAAAATACAGTTTTTACCCGTTTTGTCCCTAAAACGGCAGATTTTCAAAAAAGTACCAGACACCTGTCCAATTATTTTTTAAATGAATAACGATAACTATTAAACTTTTTTTGTATCCTTATTAGTTTAGGAGATATAAAGTTACCGATTTTACCCGTTTTTACCCTTTTTTACCCCCTAAACATTCGATTTTCCAAAAATCCCGTCTTTATGGATCTATATGGTGGGAGACCTACCTACGTTCCAAATTTCGTCACTCTAGCTTCAGCCGTTTGGGCTGTGGGATAATGAATCAGTCAGTCAGTCACGTTACTCTTTTATATATATAGATAAATTTATATCGTATTTATAACTTATCAAAAAATGAGAAATATAAATTTGATACTTTTTAGAAATTCAAACGTTTAAGGGGTAAAAATCGTACCTATTTTTGGTACTTTTTTCATAAAACCTTTTTTTATATTTATTGAAATATTCATATGAGTATTTTAATATGAGATACCACTACAATTTAGAAATTTATTGGAATACAATTTTTGATACTTCGATGGGTGAAAAAAAAGTACCCAAAAAAGGGGTAAAGGCGGGAAATTACATTTTATTCAAACTTAATAATGAATTTTCAATTCCTTTAAACATAGAAACATGAAATTAAGAAAATGTAGATAGGAATTCACAAGAATGGAATTTGTGGTACTTAAAGATACATGGTTCTACGGGTAAAAATTCAAGAGGATGGACTTTGTGGTACTTTTTTCTTCTTCTATTGGTACTTTTTTTGCATTTTCTGTAATATTTAACCTAGAAATATGAAATTAAAAACGCATAGTCCGATGTTGGAAAGAATTCACAAGAGGGGACTTTGTGGTACTTTTTGAATTTTTTATAATTATGAACCTAGAAACATGAAATTGGGGATATGTTGTCCTTAGTTAATGAGAATCCATGTGGTACTTTTTGAATTTTCTATAATATTTAACCTAGAAATATGAAATTAAGGACATGAAGTGCTAAGTGAATGCGAATCCATAAGAGAGAACTTTGTGGTACTTTTTCGTTCTTCTAATGGAAACAAAAAATTAAAGATATTTGGTCCTAAATGAATAAGAATTCATTAGAGGGGACTTTGTGGTACTTTTTTGTTCTTCTAACGGTACTTTTTGAATTTTCTATAATTATGAACTTAGAAACATGAAATTAAGGATATGTGGTCCTAAATGAATGAGAATTCATTAGAGGGGACTTTGTAGTACTTTTTTGTTCTTCCAATGGTACTTTTTTAATTTTCGGTAATATTTAACCTAGAAACATGAAATAAGGATATGTGGTCCTAAATGAATGAGAATCCATAAGAAGGGACTTTGTGGTACTTTTTTGTTCTTCCTATGGTACTTTTTTAATTTTCTATAATTCTGAAACTAGAAACATGAAATTAAAGATATGTGGTCCTAAATGAATGACAATCCATAAGAAGGAACTTTGTGGTATCTTTTTTTCGTTCTTCTAATAGTATTTCTTGAATGTTCTGCAATTTTCTTCCTTAGAAACATAAAATTGAAGATGTAAGGTTCTAAGTAAATCAGAAACCTTAAAATGGATTTTGTGGTCCTTTCTCTTTATTCTAATATACTTTTTCGTAATTCTGATATTTATTTTTCATTATTCTAAGATTATAAACCCAAATTAAAGAGATATTGTTATTTATGGATGACATAACACCATTATTAAAAATGTTCCCAAGGGAGTTAAGAATCTTAGTTTAAATTTATTATATAGTATGGTTTTTATAAAAAATTTCCGCTAACGAAGTAGCGGGTTTACAGCTCGTTTAAAATAAATATCTTTGAGTATTTACTATATTTCATTTCTACTATCTACAAAATATGCCAAAACAGCTTTCGATTTCATTGGGACCCAGACCACTGGACATATGTTTGTAGGCCTTAAGCTTGTTAGAAATTTGTTGTGATAAAACTTCTCTGCTCAGGATATTCTCGTTGTCTGCGTTAGGAGGCCTGCAAAAACGACAGTCATGCTGTAACTCATGAACTGATGGCGTCTATTAAAATTCTATTGAAAGTTGACATATGTGAGCTGGAAACAAACGTATATACCTTTGCTTATTCTTTTCATACATATGTCAAATTTTCCTGATTTACCTCGGAAGAGTCTCCAACTGTGAGCAGTTTATTTTGTAATTTATGAGTGGTTGTAGTAGCATGAGCTGAGGAGATAAAAATATAAGATCTTTAGATGTTTCATGGTGGTGAAGGAATTGAGGATCTCGTTGAGGTCACCAACCTGATGTCCCATTGCTGAGATAGTGTGGTGATGTCACATCAACTCCTCTTGAAAGCGCTGGGAGTTTTGATGGATAGAAGCTAAAGTAGAGTGGAAATATCTCACTGCTCTAAGGGAGTCCTTCCTTAAATTCTATAGAAACTCTGCTGATTATTCACATTTTATGAAATCCATACTGGTAGATGACAAGTCAGTTCAATATGTTAAGGACCACAGGAGTCTCACGACAGGTGACGCACAGTGGGGTCAAATGCAAATTTTTTGGTAATAAATCTGTATCTCCTAAAATACTGGTCGGATTGAATTGAAATATATGGCTTTAAAATCTGTGGGAAGCAGTTTAGGGTCAATTCGTTCTAAATCTATTTTTTGATAAAATATCGTAAATAAATTTAAAAAGCTCGCGTGACATTTTTTGTAATAAATAAAAATTAAACTTTTTTCTAAAATTGACCATTTTCGACCAACGCTGGATGTAGGTTGCAAGCCTAAATCAGTTCAAAATTTGTATATCTTTTGAAATATATAAAGAAAAAAATTTTGTTGTTAACGAAACTTTGAGAAAAAAGTTAAAGAATTAAATTATATTTTGGTTTAAAAATTGTCATTTCTCATATTTATTATGACCCTCTGACATTTACTTTTTTACGATAAGTTCATTAAAACTTTTGCCGCGACTACGCTGTATACTATGGACAATACGCGATCTTGTAGATCACATTCAGCCCGTAGTTAGAAGAATATTGCAACTGTCGCGATGAGTGTTATCTATTGAAATTCGTGATCAATCGATAACGAATTTCTTGCTGCGGAAGTGTCAACGTGTCACCTAGATCGTGTGATATTACATATATGGATATTATCTTTGGTGTTATATAAACCAGCTATGTTTCAAGGCATCACTCGCATAATTCGCGAGATACCGGTAGCAATACTGGAACATTTTATTGAAAATCAGACCTTCCGATTGGACAAAGTACAGCGTCAATCAACATTTTATTGGAATTATTTTAAAAAAATGACACATTATGTTCTTTTGTGTCATAATAAAAATTTCAGCATCCAATTATATTTGTATTTATTTATAATTAATCAAAATCTCTAAATGGATCATTTTTTAGTACCACGTCTCTGTCTTAGAAATATTAACAACTATTTTTGGCAATTTTTTAATATTTTGGACACCTACTTATAAATTCATAATTTTTCCTTAATAAAACATGTTGTATACCATCACTAATGTTGTCGACTTGGACAACGATTCATCAAAGGCAAAACAAACATTTAGCAGCCAAAAAAAAGAAAAAAAGTCACGAGTACAAAAATTTTGGGAGCATGGCTTTAGCACAAACCCCATCATTATTATGGTGCCTTGGAACATAATTTTTATAGAGTCTTATGTGACTCCAACTACACCAAAAAAATCTCACAAATGTCATTTACTGAATTTCAGTTGTATGTCAGTTTTTCATCATCATCATCATTAGCAACAACATCTTTGTTGTTGAGATTTTTTTCTTATTTTCGTAAATGATGACTTAATAATGTGTTTATGGACTTTGATGCTGTCTTCATAAATTCAATTTATGAATTCATATTTTGTCAAACATTTTGTAAGTCGCGCATTTATGACTGCTATGAGAAGGAATGTTCAAAACATCTTCCAAAAAAAAAAAAAAATAAAACATGAATCGTTTTTAAACTGCAGATGCTGTGGTATCTCGATGCCTATTGTGTATCGTATTTAGTAGCCGGTCAAAAGGAATGGTACGGTATGAATTCTTTCTTTAATGTTTTATGAATAAGTGCACTCTCTCCCTCTCTTCTCTAACTTAAACAATGCGAAAAACAATGTCAGGACACACACGTTGTACGTGCTTTGCATTTTAAATACTCCTTTGGTTGTATGACTCCATCGTCAACATCTTCTAGCAGAGAGTTTTGACACAAGTGAACGGGACCATACCACTAATTGATCGCATCCTTTTGGTGTAGAGACTCATTGGAGTCCGATTGTGTTGCATGAGTATTGTTTGTGGCATGATAAACAACTGTTAACTAACATGAGGAATATGATGTTTATGTTGTTGTCAATTGTTTTTATATTATTTTTTTAACTTTTGTGGACAAAAGAATTCATGTAGTTATAGTTGTTTAAAATACAAACATAAGTATATAAGAAAAATGTCACAAAAATATTGCCAATCATAAAATTATTGCATGACATTTTTAACATTGTTTTATTACGTTTTTTCTTCGTTCTTTAATAATAAAAAAAAAAAACATTTCTCATTGACGGATTCATATTGTGATTGTATTCCGTTTTAGTGAAGTTCGCAAAAGCTGGGAAACAGAGTAGCACAGTTTAATTATGGTTGTATCTGCATTTATTAAAACTAATTAAGCATTTAAAAGTAGCACTTGAGAAATTAAGTCAGCACAAATTAACTTTACTGTTGTCGCTTTAAGTGGACCTATTTTATTATTATTATTATTATTATTATTATTTTTTTTTTTTTTAACCTTAAGAGGAATACAAAGAAGGAAAAAGGAGAATACATATGGGCAATTCTCATTTTACGTTTACCTTTATGAAGCCAACCTCAAATATTTTTTAGCTTCTGAATTTTTTTAATAAATTTTGTTGCATTTATGTTAACAACACTTGGTTGTATAACACAACAAAAATTAAAGACCTGAAACAGTTCCAGTGTTTAAACTGATTTTTTTTCTTTTGATTGTTGTAATCGCGGATTTTAGCATATATGTCCAATTATTTTAATGAAAACCACAAACACTTGTAGAAATAGGCCAACGTTCAATCCATCTGACGTTGACCATCGCGAACAAGTTGTGAAACTAAAATATTTATTTTTTTAATTTTTCACGGTTATAGGATGGATGTTTATTGCTTTTGAGGTATATCTCGTTAATGTTCCCTCAATAGTAACGCTACAGGAGGTGCCCAAACTTGAGGAGACAAATCGTGAATGGCTCTAAGATGTGCCTTTTGCGCGAGATACACTCACAGTGTAATAATTTCAAAAAAATCCAAATTAGTCCTACAAGTAATTGTCCAATGTGCTGGCAGAATCTTTGCAGCTTCTGTGTCAATTTTTTTATGTTGCTAATGCTCGATGCAATGTTGAATAGTTTAGGACCCAAAAGCAAACAAAATTTCCTAAAAAACTACTAGTATGACTAGCTTTATGTTTCTTCCTTTCATAAGAGAGAGCAATGTGTCCACATATTTCTGGCACGATTTGGTATCATGTACCAAGAGAGGTCAATTCTCCGGAGCTAAGACCAATGGAAAGATATTGGCTCTTGTGAAAATTGAATTGAAGAGCACAAAAGGTATCCTAAAATATCGAAGACTTTAAAAGAAAACGTGCAAACTATTCCAAAAAGCGACTGAAATAACTATAAAATTTCTAATGGAAGGGTTACCAAAAAAGGCACACGAGTTCATAAGTAGTGGTTAGAACTATAAAAGTTATATCTTTCCGTGATCTGTAATATAATATCAATTAAAAAAATAATGAAAACTCTAAGATCAACCGTTTCCAAATTATTGAATTTTATATATATATTGATTTTCACCTTATATGGGAGGTGGGCGGTAAAGTGGGCGGACCACGCCCGAGTTTATATCGACCCCCAAACTATGTATACAAAATTTCGTTGTCGTACATGTTTTTATTGAAGAAATATCAGCAAAAAAGTATGAAACGGACACCCTGTGTTTCTAGTTTTTAGCCCATAACTTTTTTGTTTATTAACCGATTTTGCCCATTTTCAATACCAAACAAACCTTATACAAATATTTGTGCCAAATTTCGTCCCCCTACGTTGCTGCGTTCGAGTCCTATCCTGCTTTCAACAGACGGACAGACGGACGGACATAGCTAGATCGACTCAGAATCTAACCAGGACCCAGAAAATATATACTTTGTGGGGTCTTAGATGATTCCTTCGACATGTTACACATGGAATGACAAAATCAATATACCCCCCATCTTTTTGATGGTGGGTATAAAAAAAAAAAAAATATTAAAATATTGCTTCCGAAAAAAGTCAGGAATCCCGGGAATTAAACACTACTAAAAAACTTGTAATTTTACCATTTTTAAAATTAAAAAATTCTATAAAAAACGTTGATTTATAACAATCAAACCAACACCGTACAATATTGCCGTACATCCAGTTCGATCTATATAAATACACTAAGACCCCGGTTTGCATCGTTAATAGGAACCGGAGAATTGCGATGCAAATCGAATCACTATTTTCTATGAATTTACACTGTGGTGGTATTTTTAATATATATATATACTCGGCATTTCCATTACTAGCGTCAATATTAATATTCTTGTCAAATTTCATTAAATTCGGATGATTTTTAGAAAAAAATTGCGACTTTTCAATTTTATTACAAACAAAACAATATCAGTTGCAACAAATATTTCGTATTTATTATGACATTTATTGTAATAACTCCTAAAATATTGCGAGTCCCAGAATGACACTTACCACGCTTATAGAAAACATTTAAGCCATTAAAATACATTTTTTTTAAATTTTTAAAAACACCACTTTTCGAGATATTTGCCCACGAATAAAAAATTGCGAGATATGGACCATTTTGATGTTGAGATAAAAATCATACTATACATCATATTAAAGGTAATTTTGATACCTTTAATATGACATCTCAATATATCTTATATATTAAATACTTCGAAAGATATTTGTAATTTTGTGTATGCAACTTTGTACATATGTTGAGCTATTTTGCACTTTCAAACCGCTATATTTCGCGAACCACTTGACGAAATTATCTGAAATTTTGAATAAGTCTTAGTTTGGACAAGAAAAATAATTGTACCAAATATTATCAAATTCGGAAGAGGTGAGAAAATCGGCTGGTTGGTTTAAAATGGAATGACTCTATACATAATTTTGTTAATCAAAAATTAAAGGATTTTTAAAACAACACATTTAATTAAAAAAAGTGACCAAAGAAACTTGAATTACCTATAAAGAGATAAATTATACAAATCAATAAATGTATTGCATATAATTTTACGTATTTCTTGTTCCTTGTCTCAAATATAGCGTAGATTAAACAAGAATATATAAAAAAAAAAAAAAATATACAATTTTCTCTCAACCCAAATCAATATTTTTCTATACGATGCAAATCCTAGACAACAAAAAAATAAGGTGCATAAAATCGAATACAAATCCGAGCACTCGGAATTATTTTTGTGGTGCTTGAAAAATATTAAATTTATTAATTATCCAACAGAAGTATTTTTATTGAAATAATTTTCAATATCTGTTGGACATTTTTTACAATATTATAGCAAATATAGATTCGGCTCTGCAAACTGTGGCACCAAAACATTAAACGAAAAATGGCCCCAAAATTTATATGGGATAATTTTTTGGGGCCAAATTTCATCGTTTTTGGGGCATTTTGTGATCTGTTTTTTTGGGGGTGAATTTGCACCACATTGGATTGAAATTTTGCCCTAAAAAGATCAAATGAAAAAAAGCCCCATAAAAAAGTTTCATTTGTACTTAAGTGCTATTTTTCATTCAACGATTTTTTAAAATTTTAATTTCACACCACGTGTGGCAGAAATTTTATATTTCGAAGGATAACGACAGTCAAAGAACTTAAAAAAGATTTAATTAATTAAGGAAAATATGTTGACTTTGATTTTCTAATGAGATTGTTTCATTTGTTAAGAAAAATGAAATAAGTTTCTTTTAAAATTAGTTTTGGAATTTATTTAATTTTTTAAAGAATTAAATTATTATTATTATTTTTTTGTAGGAATTTATTTCATTCTGTAATTTTTAAATGAAAGTCTTTATGAAATAATATTTTCGTTTCATTTAAAAAGCCAATAATTTCACAAAATTTAAAGAATATTGTTTTGAAATTATACTCCTCAACTCTTAAAAATTTTATTTTTCAGGAAACAATATAAAATATTTTTTTCGTTAATAAAATTTTTACTGTGTTGCCGGCCTTTGGCCGGGCTTAAGGACTTTCTCCTCTGAGTATGTCGAATACCGGCTTCGCTGAATAAGATTTTTTAAATGTAAAAATATATTTAAGGTTACATTTGTCTCACTTCTAGTTTCATTTTAGGGTAATAATTCATTTTTGTTTTTCGTTATGAAAATGTGTCCTAATAATTGGGTCAAATTTTCATTTCAAGTTTGGTGTAATATTGTATTTTTTTGGGTTTATATTTCCAAAAACTTTGGGGAAATGATTCATTATGAAAAGTTATCTCATAATTGGGGCAATTTTTCGTTTAGTGTTTTGGGCCAAATTTCCTGGGGCCACAGTTCGCAGCGCCCATAGATTCATGTATTTTTCCCAAATACCCGGGAATTCGCGGAAATGTCTAAAATGAAATCCCAATTCCCCTAATCCAAAATGAAAAGTGAGTTTATCAGATAAAATCGCTTTTTATTAAATTAATATTCATTCGGATTAAAAGTGTAGATAATCGCCTTTGTTGGGGTATCATTAGTTTTCCATAGTTCAAAAACTAGAAATTTTATAACGTTTCAAAAATTACAAAAAGCACTTCGGACCACCCTTTAATTTCCGATTTAGTAATTTGGAAATTAAAATAAAATAACAGCGAAAGGGGTCAAATATAATAACCCAGATCTGTTAAAAGGAAGAATTATCTTTATTAATTAAGAACTGTGAAGAAGTCACATTTCTTCATTATATATTTATGTTCGCATTTTTATACCCTACACCACCATAGGTGGTTGGGATATTATGCGTTTGTGCTGATATATGTAACACACAGAAAAAAATTGTAGGACACCTACCTTAAAGTATACCATCAGAATCACTTTCTGAGCCGATTTAACGATGTCCGTCCGTCCGTCTGGCTGGCTGTCTGTTCATGTAAATTTTCTAAATTATTTTTCTAAATTATTTCATCAACGATATCTTGATGAAATAATTACGAATAATTATTTTGACACAAGCCCGCATACAAATGTCCTCCCGGAATAGGGGTTTAACGATCATAAATGCCATAAATATAGTAATATTTCAATGAAACTTGGTACAAAGGAGTTTTGTATAAGTGTCAATCTTTCGTCAAGATCGTTCTATAATTGACCATAGCTCCCATATAAATCCCCTCTTCCGAAAATCACTTTAACGTGCATAAATTCCATACGAATGATAGCATCAAGTTAATATTCGAAACAAATAAGTTTTATATAAGCAGAAACAACATTGCTAAAACTTAGGAGAATCGGTCCATAATTTACCATAGCTCCTATATAAACCAACTTCCGGGAATCGACCTAAAGAGCATAAAATCATATAAATGTTAATATCAATGCATAGTTCTGTATTTGTATAATTAATTTTAGCTCATATATATATAATGATGTAGGGTATCATATGGTCGTTTTTGACCGACTATAGTTTCTCTTGTTTTAATATATGTTTTATAACGAGTTTAAAATTACAAATTTTTTTATATCTATGTTGAGATAGCCATATTTTAAAATTCAAATTTCCATCCCGATTTTAGCTTCATAGAAAAAATTTTAGAAAAGTAATTAGAAGACTAGGCAAATTGACCATCAAGACTCTCAATTAAAATCCAAAAATGGTTGATTTTAGTATAAAGTTTAAATACATACTTATTGTTAAACTTATAGATGCAACAATTACTTAAATAAATCACTTTAAAAAATTTTTGAAATTTAAACATGAAAAACAATTAATTTTTTAAGTAAATCATAATAAGCTTCATGAATAGAGCTACATACATATTTATGTTCTAAATTAAGATAAAGATAGACTATTATTTTTGGCAACTTAAGAACTATTAATTAGTTGTGAAAACCTCTTCTACTACTATTTAAATTCTTAAATATGTACATAACCTAAATTAAATAGTCTGTATCCAACCAAGAACTAAACACACCAAAAAAAGGTTTTAAATGTCATACCTGTAGACGACAATAAATAAATAATTTCATATAAACATTTTTCAACTGTCATATGAGTATTACAATTATGTCATTTGTTTCTTCTTTTTTTTTTTTAAGACACTTCGTAACAAAACTGACACTCATATAAATGGCTTGGGAAAAATTAGTTCCAAGAAAATGTACCGGAATTCTGTTGAAAACACGAGTTTATGATTCTTTTTTAATTTTATTTTTTGTTTTAAACTTTTAAAATGTAGTAAAACATTTTTGTCAAAAATAAACTTGGTTTCAAATTTGAAACCCTTATTTGACAATAACTTTTTTTTTTAATTATTCCTCTAAAGTCAGCATTTAATGAATTTTATTTAAACATAATTTCATTTAAAAGTTCTAAGTTTTTTGCACAATTCAGCAAAATTATGTTCAACAAAAATTTCTTGTTTTTTATTTCGTATTTTAATTCAGGTGCTTAACAATGATTGTTGTTGCTGAGATCAGTTTCTGTTTTGTTACTAAAATGTTTTTATGATTTTTAATTTTTTTAATTAGTAAGTTTTATAAGCAATGCAAATAAAAATGAGGATCATATCTCGTCGCCGAAAGTCTCGTTGCAACATAAAATATGATATAATGAGAAAATTTAGTTCTAGGAAAATTTTTTGAATCACAAACAAAAAATACATATGTATGTACATATTAGCATATTATAAAACTATATTATTTTTGGAATTGTAGGCTTATAAATTATTTACTTATTTAACATAAATAGGTCGGCCATAATTAAGCTAAAATTAGCAAAAATTAATAAAATTAAAAATTTACATCTTGTAATTTGATGCCATTTAAACACCAATACTTTTGTCTGTTGATCAATTAAAATAAAATAAATTGAATTTAATTTATTTAAAGCAATAAAATTGCTTTGACGAGAGAAGACTAATCTTTAAATGATCTTTTTGTATAAATTTTGTGATGTATCATAAAATTAAAGTTTTTATAGAAATACCACGAATCATGGGTGGCTTCATCATATCGATAACCATCATGTGTTTCCTGTACATTTTATTTAAATGGAAATTCACCGAAAACGTTTACAACTCTTTTTTTATATATTTTGCTGACTTTGTTTTATTAACAGAATTTTTGTTGCTTTTTATTTTCTTTTTTTTTTTTGCCAGAACCCATCACTAAAACAAAAGGAAAGAAGTATAAGCCAAAACCAATCGTTCAAAAAGATCAAGATTTGTCACCTCAGAACGTAATCTGTTTGTTTTATTCTTAAGAAATCGTAACCGAATCCGACATTAATCACCCGAAGCCTAATTGAGAGCTGTTTAGTATTCCAGGCGCTTAAGTGGTTTTGGATTTTTTTCGATTTTTTTATTTGCATTTTGGAGACTACAAATACTAACACGTTGAACTAACAGCAACAAAAAAAGTGACAACAAAATTGCATATCAACAACACATTGGTTTTAAACGAATGTACATATGAATGTTTTTTAGTTAAATTCAGATACATCAAAGAGTAAATTGTTGAATGGAAATTTGAATTTATAAAAGAATTTTTTATTTGTTTAACTATTGGATTTTTACAGTCCAAACTTTAATTTTCAGCTTTACAAATATTATTTTTCGACTTATTATTTACTAGTGGTACGAAGGTAATATCCATCTTTTTAGGTTTTATCGACTTTTTATGGTTTTATAGGCTAGAAAATTAGGACATTTTTCCGATTTTTTCTTTTTGTATTGAAGAAAAAAATTGAATCGGTCCCAAGATATCAGCCAAAATGTATTTTCGGACTTTTTGACTGCGATCTTGAATTTTATACAATTTAAAGTGATTTCCGGAAATGGAAATTATATGAAAGCTATGGTTAATTATGGACCGATCTTGTTAAAATTTGGTTTACACACATATATAACTTTTGTTGTGCCAATATTTAATTTTTATATTTACATTTATTTGATTTATGAGCATTCCGAGAGTCCTTTTTTAATAGACCAAGTTCTATCAGTTTTGATAGGATCATAGAAAGCCTTTGTGCAAAATTTAATAAAATTATCTTCAGTTTGTAGTTTGACTACAAGGTTTACTTGGACGAATAGACGGACGAACTAAATCGGCTCATAAAATGATTCTGAGCCGAACAGTATACTTTAAGGTAAGATTCGGAAGATTCTTTCTGTGCGTTAAAAACATTACCTAAGCTCCAACCATCTATGGTGGTGCTGTAGTGTATCACAGAATTATATTATACATCTCAACACAGGGGTCTATTTTGTTATTAATTTCTTTATACTTAATTCTAAGACTAAAATATAATTTAAGAGTAATATGTAGCAGCTTTAGCAGTTTGTTCTCTGTAAAAGTGTTATACCTTACATATACATTAGCTTTCAGCAAATTCGTCTAACCTACTTGGAAGTAAAGAACATGCCGATTCCGAAATCCTAACCAAAGCCTTCGCTATGAAGTCAATCATCATTTAAAAGTTATTATTTTTTTTTTTTTCTTAAGAGGAGAGCAATTTATAGCGCAATACATTCCCAATAGCATTCAGTCTTAATCTTTTACTATGCTAGGACATGGGCACAGCTTCTATCACAAACGCATGGACAGACAGATAGTTGTTATTTCAACTCCGCTTATTATAAGGATCCTCAATAAATGTACATTTTTTTGGGGTATCAGATGAGAGTTGTATAAGTTTCAAACTTATTTTATTTCATATTTTTTTGTACCTTACAGGCAGCTAAACCTCCCGACTGATTTTCTTCAATATCATCCTGTAGGCTCGAAAGTGAAATAGGTTACTGTATTTTTCGATCAAAGCTGTTGGAAATGTACTCCCATAATTGCATATCTAAAAAATTGCATAAAATAGCAAAAACCCAAAAATTTTGAGAGAATAAATTTTTAATTAAGTTCCACAATTGAGATGAAAATAGGGAGATGTAGTCCCAAATTTTATTATAAACTTATGCAATTAGTGATCAAAATAGGATGATTAGATCTAGAGGAAATGGTAGCCCTCTACAATCAAATATTATAATCGCATATTTAAAGAATTGTACTCGTATAAGTGAAAATTAAAATTTACTGGAATAATTTTCTTATCAAGTTCCACTATTGAGATAAAAATAAAAATGGTAGGATTCGAAGGAGTAGTGGCCCTTACACAAAGAAAATATTATTTATCTATAGAACCATTCGTGGTTATAATTGTATATGAATAACTTTTTTACTTTCGTGGTTAATATGAGAATAGGACTAATAAGCTCAGGAAATGTAGTAGCCCCTATACAAAGTAAATATTAGTTATAACAGCTATAAGGGTAGCGAAGCATACTGGGTTAAGCTATTATATCTACATATATACATATGTAAAAAAATTAAATTCTCACAGCACAAACTTAATTTTTCGATCGGATCAGGGGAAAGTTTGTATGACCCCTTCGAATGAGCGGAATTCCTCCTTTTTCTCGTGTAGGTGACATAGTGAGGTAATTTGTAAGCAGTCTATAGGGTTCTTATGACTGCATTTCAGCAGATTAAAATATTTTTCCACTAAGTGTCACACAGCATAATTTACCACCGACCGATTAAACGTCTTATATGTAGAGTAATTGCAGTAGCGTAAGCAGATAAGTTAAGAAGGCTATCGAAACTGACCCCCAAGATCTTCAGGTGGTTCATAGACGAAATATGCACTCCATCAGCTACGATGTCTATATTCATTGTCACCTATTGCGTCTAGGTATGTAGAGTTTTGCTGTCGACTTCGCTGGTGATAACTTCAAGCTAAGCGCAGTGAAGAAATTGTTGATTTCGCTGCGACAACCGTTTACTAAACCGCATAGGTCATCAACGTTTTGGTCCGTCATCGTAATGGTGCAGTCGTCTGTATAGGATATCACTCCTGGTAAAGGCACTGGGAGTTTCGAGAGTTAGAAGTTAAACAAAAGTAGCGATAGGACAGAACTGTAGGATGTCCTGGAAGTCCTTAGTCCCGAAATCATTCATATGTGTTCTCTATTTCACAGTGGTTTCAAAACGCATTTTTTTATAATTCTGTAACTTCCATGCTGGAAATTTGTGGCAATTGCACTAATGCACCGATCCCTCAGTACCGGTTGAGTACCAATAGACACCTAACTGACTTGACAATTTACAACAAATAACAATCTGTGGCCGAGTAGTTAGACATTAACGGAAAATTATAAAATAAAAATAAACATAATTTAACAAAAATAAAAGAATAAAATACACAGAAAAAAGTCAACAATTAACAAATATGTTAGAAAATAATTCATTCAATTAAAAACTTGTTTAAATTTGCACCTCTCACCAAAATGATTACATCAATTACTAAAAACTGTAAAAAATACAAAACAAAAAAAAAAATTCCCAATTAATAAATTAAATCCATCATGTAGTTGATTGGATGAATTAAAAATGTATATATGATATAAAAGTATAGTTAAATTTTATTTTTATATAATTTTTGCTTGAATAAATTTATTAAATTTTGATGCAAAATGATACAACTATGTTAATTAAAAAAAAAGACCGTAATAATTTTTTCTGTGTAAACAAATAATAGAAAAGAGTTTAAAAATCAAAAATTTTTCTTCAATTTTTTATTATATTAATCGATTCTTAACATATCCTCTTGGACCAGTCCTGTGTCTTGTCCTAAGGGGCTAATTAGCCACCTCCAATTACAAACCCATCTAAAAGTGACGGGTTCCTCCCATATAAAGTTCCGGAATTGGAACCGGTCACTAACCCTGAATACCTGTCACGTAACTAGTTTTCCGCTTGGATTGTGAACCGTGGGAGATATCTCAATAATTTCACATAATCAGAGTTGAGGGTTTTTTTTTGGCCATCTCGGGTATTTTAAAAAATCGCCAAGAATTCATTTATATATTCACCAGATTTCTTACAAAATTTTAAATAATATTTCTGCAAGAATCATACAAATATATGAATCCGATAAGAAGTTATAGTAATCTGAATTTGTAACTTTAAAAAAATATCATATTTTTATACTCCGTGGTGTAAAAATTAAATTAAAACGTTTTTTATTTTTAAATTTATTTAAATTTTTAAAATTAAATAAACGCTATCGAAATCGTTAGTAGCTTTTAAAAAATTCAATGTTTATTCGTTTTTTATTTTTTTATGTCGTTGTCAATTTTTGAGATTATTGTTTAAAGTCTCATAATTTTGTACCCAATTTGGTTTCCTCAACAGAAATATTTTAAAGTTTAAACAAATTTTCTTGTTTATTTGTTTTGTCAGTTCATGGGAAAACAACAAATTTTACAAGACTTTCATGATGTTTTGTTTTAGTGTATTCTGTTAAATTTATTTGTTTAAATATTCGATTTATTTTTGAAATACATAAATAAACACGTACAAAAAAGAGTGTATTGACATTATTTTCCTCGTATTTTAAATCAAGGAATGAGAATAAATCGAATTATTGACTTTATTTTGCTTGTAGTATTTTTGTAAAAAAGTGTTGCAAATGTTTCAACGTTTACTAGTAGTTCTTGTAATTAACATGGCATTTACTGATCTGTATGACTGTCTGTTAGTAATTACACAGGTCGACAAAAAATTTTTTTTGAGCTCCTTCAAAAAAAAAAAAAAAAAAAAAAAAAATTAAAAATATGTAGACTATATGGAATTCCACATGCTAAACTCGAATCTGCTTTCAGTTTTTTTCCATCAGGCCGGGATTTTTTTATGGGCGTGTATAATATTGCGCCCTAAATAAGCCGATTACTCGAGTATATTTCACTATAACTCGAGAACGGTATGCACGATTTATAAAAATATGTGGAATAACATTGGCTTTCGAAAAAAGTGTCGGAAAAAATTTTTTTCATGCAAAATTCTACATTTCTTTTTTTTACTAAAACTTTTTTTTAAAATCAAAAATATCAAAAATATTTAAGTTTATCACCTTTATCTCAAAGCTGGCAAAACTACCAGTTAATAAAGAAATATCTTGTAAAAATTGATGCACAAATCTTGATTGCATTCTCAGTTAAGTTTGGATACCCATGCATACCTATAGCTAAGTGGAGGTACACTAGTGGACCAAAAAAAAAAAAAAATATTTTTGTTCGTCTTAAATAAAAAAAAAAAAAAAAAATATGTGGATTAGATGGAATTCAACGTGCTAAATAAGAATCAGTTTTTACTTTTTTTCTATCACGCATTGTTTTTTTTTTATGGGAATGACTATTATGACCACGCCTTTAGGCAGTCACACTTGTATAACTCGAGAACAGTTTGTCCACTTAAGATAAATTGAACTTTAATATATAGCGACTTAAATTGTCTCTGAGTTGAATTTATAAAATTTTTTGTCCAGTTAATACTTCCGTACTTATTCGGTAATTAGTACCGAAAATTTTTTTGAAAAGAGGTGAAATTTTTGATCCATAACTCTGAAATTCTTCAGAGAATAAAAAATATTGTGAACATACCTTCAAGACAATTTTTGTATGCATCTTTTGATGTATCATTTATGAAAATCGTGTAAAGGGTTCTTGAGTTATAACCATTCTTGAATTTTATAGTGTGACGGTTGAATAAGGTGATGATATTAGTCATGCACATAAAAAAAATCAGTACCCGATAGAAAAAAAAATTGAATGCAGATTCTTGTTTAACTCGCCAGTATCCACCTGGTCCACCTATTTTTGTTTCAAGAAAAAAATAAAAAAAAAAAATTTTTGGTCACCACTGTATTTCTACTCAATTGTATGTAACATGGGTATTTTTACTTAACTGTGAATAAAATTTAGATTTCTGCATCAATAAGGTATGAAGATACATACCTTATTTTTTTCGCAGCATTACCAGCTTTAAGACAAAGATGATAAACTGTAACATTTTAGATGTTTTCTTTTATTAAAAAAAATTTAAGTAACAAAAAAATCTAAATTTTTGCAAGAAAATTATTTTTTTCGGACACTTATTTCAAAATAACTCCAAAACTATTGAGCACATACAAAAATTAAGTTTAGGTAATTTGAAGATATTTTTAGTCCGCATCTTTTGGTGTATCACTTTGATCAATTGTACACACCGTTCTTGAGTTATGAGGAAATATACTAGAGTAATGGCCATACTATGGGTGAAATATTAGACATGCCCATAAAAAAAAATCCAGACCTAATGGGAAAAAACTGAAAGCAGATTCGTGTTTAGCACATCAAAATACATCAAGTCCAACTATTCGTCTATGGGGGAGGAGTTTTTTGTTTACCAGTGTTATTATTGGTGTGATGGTCATTTAAAAAATTAATAAAATTTTGGTGTTGACATTAATAAACTGTTTAATTTTTCCTTTTTACTTATTTTTAGGTGACTTAATGATTTTTTGTTTTTTGTATTCTCTTTTTTTTTTCTCCGTATGTAGATCTGTTGTTTATATGTCGTTGTTGTCTTTGTTTTTATTTATCTTACATCGAGGGTGTTGTATTGTATCTACAATTTATTATTCGCACTGAATTTTATTATTATTTATTCGTATTTTAATTAATTTACTTCTTATTGATTTATTGACGAAATTGTCATGAAATAATGCAAAATTCATTGTTTACACATACAAACGCATATCGTTGTCATTATTTCTGAAGTGTTTACATTGATTTTATGACATCACCACCTACACACGAACAGTGTGAAGATTACACGATTTGCAATTACAAGTTATAAAAGTTGTATAAAATTAAATAATTTTATAGTTGTTTGCCTGACTTACGTGTTAAGGTAATGAAAATTTACAACAAATGTTATAAGGGAATAAAAGTCATTGATTTCGACTGTATAGGATCACAAGTTTCTCGAAATTGTGAAGTGCTATTATTATGATACACAATCATAGCTTATATTTGTAGCGAAAGAAAAAAAAAACGAAATGGATATAAATTCAATAACATTTTGGTGCAACAATCGAATCTTCTTTTATACAAACTTTGTAATCAAACTAATATTTGTTTTATTTACATCGATGCAACAAAATTTTCTGTAGCAATTAATAAACTGAAAGTTTTAATACCAGACGATTTTGGGTCTTTGGACCATGAGACACAAGGAGATATTTAAATTTGGTTTGTTAAAAGCAAGAATGCAACTGAAATTTTTATTTTCTTAAATATTGGTTGTGAATTTTATTACCGGTTGTATTTTTTATATAAAAATATCGAATGGCTCTTGTGCCTTGAGGGGTATTGTAGGTTTTTTTTAAATTAAGCATGTAGTGTTATTCATTTTAAAGCCCGAATATAATTTTCTAAAATAGCTTATTTTGAAAACTGCGAGAAATGCCTGAATACAGACTGATTATTTTTATTTGTGGTACAGCTTATACCTATATCATGAACTATTCTATACTAAATTATAAACCAAATTCTTGAACTGAACTTGAGGTCAAAATTCGTTCACACACCCTCTTCCCTAAATATATTCAAACTAAATTTTATTAATAGATATAATGGCCAAGAAATAGATAATTTACTTATTTTGACAAGTAGAGATATACTATTGGTGGCGATTAACCACTCTATTAGACAGTAAGATTCTTTTGTGTATAGTCACCTGCCGCTCTCCATCGGTCACCATTGGGAGTATTAGCAATTGGCACTTTACTGATTCTAAGGTAAGCGGGAAGAAGACGAAAAGAAGAATCAAACATTTTTAACTGACTCATGGTAACCAGTAAAGTGGTTGTGTGTGCCCAAAAGTGTATGTAAAAAAGGGCCACCTTTTGGTCATTGAAGTGCATATTTTTCATTTTATTGATCCTTCGGTAGTCGTGGAGGTGATTGTGTGTGCAAAAAAGTGACACTAGGAAGTCGTTTAGGTGGCAATAGAGTTCCTCCTAGGACAAGCCTATGTTTAAGTGACTAGTCACATAGCTAATAAAGTGACTAGTGGTACCCTAATGTAGTCGGTTAGGTAACTTGTTCGCAACTGCTACCATTGACTGCAGGGATGTTAGTAAATAATTCATTCAATTAACAGCTTTATTAAATTTGCACCTCTTAACAAAATGATTATACATATCAATTACTAAAAACTGTAAGAAATAAAAAACAGAAAAAAATTTGCAATTAAAAAATTAATTAAATCAATTATGCTGATAATTGAATGAATTAAAAATTTAAATGAGAAATAAAATCTTACTTAAATTTAATTCTTATTTTAGTTTTATTTGAATGAATCCGAAAAAAAAATAATTTTAATTCAAAATTTTAGATTTCTTTGTTACTGAAATTTATTTTAATAAATGAAAACATCTAAAATGTTACATTTTATCATCTTTATCTAAAAGCTGCGAATAAAATAAGGCATGTATCTTCAAAATTGATGCAGTAATCTAAATTTTATTCACAGTTAAGTAAAAATACCCATGTTACACACAATTGAGTAAAAATACAGTGGTGGAAAACATTTTTTTATTTTATTTTTTTTTTTTACCAGGTGGATTTTGACGAGTTAAACAAGAATCTGCATTCACTTTTTTTTTATCGGATACTGATTTTTTTTTTTTTTTATGTGCAAAACTAATATCATCACCTTATCAGCGTTCACACTATAAAATTCGAGAATGGTTTTTCAAATTTAGGCTATAACTCAAGAACCCTTTACACGATCTTGATAAGTGATACATCAAAAGATGCATAACAGTGATACATCAAAAGATGCATAAATGTCTTCAAGGTATGTTAATAATATTTTTCATTCGCTCAAGAATTTCAGAGTTATGGATCAAAATTTTCACCACCCTTCAAAAAAATAAATTTTAAAATTTTCGGTACTAATTACCGAATAACTACGGAAATATTAACTGGACATAAAATTATATAAATTCAGCTCAAAGACAATTTAGGTCGCTATATATTAAGGTTCAATTTATCTTAATTGGACAAACTGTTCTCGAGTTATACAAGTGTGACTGCCTAACGGCGGGGTGACTATAAAAAAAAAATATTAATGCGTGATAAAAAAAAAAAAAGCAAAAACTGATTCTTATTTAACACATTGAATTCCATCTAATCCACCTATTTTTTTATTTAAGACGAAAAAATAATATTTTTTTTGCCCACTAATGTATTTCCACTTAGCTATATTTATGCATGGGTATCCAAACTTAACTGTGAATCCAATCAAGATTTGTGCATCAATGTTTATGATGCGTGGCTTCATTTACTCGTAGTTTTGCCAGCTTTGAGATAAAGGTGAAAAATTTAAATATTTTTGATGTTTTCACTTTAAAAAAGTTTCAGTAAAAAAAGAAATCTTGAATTTTGCATGAAAAAATTTTTTTCCGACACTTTTTTCGAAATATCTCCTAAACTATTGAGCGGATAAAAATTTGATGGAAAAGCGATTTAAAGCTAATTTTATTCCGCATATCTTAGTATATCATTTATATAAATTCTGCATACCGTTCTCAAGTAATAGTGAAATATACTCGAGTAATCGGCATATTTAGGGCACAATATTAGACACGACCATAAAAAAAAAAATCCCGACCTAATGGAAAAGAGCTGAAAGCAGATTCGAGTTTAACATGCGGAATTCCATCTAGTCTACATATTTTTTTTTTTTTTTTTTTTTTGAAGGAGCTCGAAAAAAAGTTTTTTTGTCGACCAGTGTTATCTATTGAAAAAAATAAAAAGTTGAAATCGATATCTATACCTAGTCCAAAAATAAAAAAGTATTGAACTTTTTGATTTTTTGTTTTATTTTGTTTTTGGCCGAACAATTATCTAAACTCTTTTTTCGCTAAAATTAAATTTTCTTTAACAACATATAACACGAGTAATTTTATACTTTTCCGAAAGGTATCTTCACAGAATAAATAAAAACAAGCCCAATAACTCACATAGTTAAGATAAACATCCTCCCGAATTTGACCCTTTTTATATGAAAATTTTGATTTTAGTATATATCGGCAAACAGAATGCAGTTTAAGAATCTATATTTTGTTACATTTTTTTTAAAAAAATGTGGATTTTATAGCTGAAAATGTGAAAAAATTCATTTTTGGGATTTTTGGCCCTTTGTTTTTTTTTTTTTTCTTTTACAAAAATACTTTAAAGTCTACATTCACCGTTAAGATATCTTTGCTAACAAAGATTTTCTTACAGATTAAATATTTATAGTTTAAAAAAAAAAAAACGATTTTTTACTAAAAATTTATTTTAAATTCAAAAATCAGAAAAATAATAAACTCGATTTTTTCATCTAAATTATATTGCTTAGCCGACATAACTCTTCATTACATAGAAAAAGATTGAAATCAATATCTTTTATAGAACCGAAACTATGCAACTTTAAAGTTTTATAAGTCACGAAATTTGTAAATATCAAAATATTGATATTATCTTTTCTCGAAATAAGCGCCATTTGCAAACCTTTTAGCCCAATGTACGTCTCTATGTTGAAATTAGTTTTTGAAAGCTCCAGTTATCGTATATATGTATATCTCTTATTCAATTTATAGAGAATTTTCCTTAGAGTAGCGCTAATAAATTTGTTCATAAGTGGCGGAGATGTTTCCAAAAAAAAAAAAAAAGCAATGGTACCTCCGAAAAAACCTATTTGTTTTCGACTTTTCTAAGCCCCTATAAAAGCTTTAGACTTCTCTGCTGAGATATTGCTCAAAATGCATTTTTGAACCTTTTGAAGCCCATATATAAACCAATACAAGAGCTTCTAAAAGCGTCGAACCAAATGATTTAAATCCTCTTAACGAGAAGTGAGTTATTTGAGAGTATGTTTCTGGAATGCAAATGGTTTAAACCAACATAAAACGGAAATTTCATACTTCATGAAGACCCATTAGCTTACTTTCTTGCTTGTCGAAGATGTTCGAAAAAGTATTTCAAAAGAAAATTCTACCATTCTTGAACGATGTAAATATCGTCCCAGTTCACCAGCTTGGTTTTCGTGAAAAACACGGAACCATAGAACAAGTGTTCTATGGTTAACTGGAGAGATAAGGAAGTGTTTCGAATTAAAGAAGTATTGTTCAGCTATTTTCTTAGATGTCGCACAAGCATTCGACAAAGTTTGGCACAAGGTCCTAATCTATAAAATTAAATATTTACTACCACCATGTACCCACAAATTGCTGGAGTCCTATTTATCTGACCGCATATTTAGGTTAAAGTATAACGAATTTGTGACAGAAGAATTTGAAATAAATGTAGGTGTTCCACAGGGAAGTGTCCTTTGACCTACCCTATATTTAATTTAAACCTCTAATTTGCCTATATGTGGTGAACTGACTATTTCAACATTTGCTGATGATACTGCAATAGTCAGTTCTCATGAAAACCCACAAATAGCATCTAGCCAACTAAATATTTACCTCCGACGTGTGGAGACATGGTTGAAAAACTGGCGTATTCGCGTAAATGAATTGAAAAGTAACCATGTTACATTCAACCCAGTCAGATCATGTTACTTAGATAGGCGACTAACATGGCGTCGTCATATAGAAGCCAAGAGACTTCATATGAAGTTAAAAGCTTCTAGTCTTCACTGGTTAATTAACATTCTTTCAAAACTAAGTCTTGACAATAAAGTCATCCTGTATAAAACCGTTTTAAAGCCAATTTGGACATACGGCATCCAACTATGGGGAACAGCCAGTAATACAAGTATTGATAATATACAGAGGGCACAATCAAAGATTCTTAGGACCATGACGGGTGCACCATGGTACATAAGAAATGAGAATATTCATAGGGACTTAGAGGTACTATTTGTAAGAGACGAGTTTAGGAAGCTCAGAGAAAAATACATTCTTAAACTAGAGACACACCCCAACCCACTCGCAAGATTTCTTGCTGATGTTCAGTCAGTTACAAGGCTTCGCAGAGCCCTCTTTCCCCCCGTTAATAGTAGGACCATGGAATAACCAATGATCTCGATAGATATTGAATAGTATTTAATATTTAGTTTTTAAGATTTAATACATATTGTGAGGTCTAACATAAGACAGATTCAATATACAAATAAAACTTAAAAAAATGAAATATACAGCTGTGTGCAAAAAAATAGTAGCACTACAACATACTTTGTAGTTTTTGTTGCTACTCAAATCCTAGCCAAAGAATTCAAAAACAATTTGTTTACATGAAAGTCTTAAACAGGGACAATAATTATAAAAAAATATATTTTTCTTTTTCTATGCATCTTCGGAAGTTACCGTTATTTTACTTAAGCCGCTTGGTGTTTTCCTGTGCAAAATAATAGTAGCAAAATGATAAACATTGGTCATTTTGCTTTTAAAAATTTTGAAATAGGTGGCGGCAAGCATTGTATTCCTAGCACCCGTAATTTAGTGGTAAAAATATTTTCTGAAGGTAAAACACACAATTTTCAGCAAAAATTTTGTGAAATGTTCTCCCGCAGTTATTGAAAATTTCAAAAATATAATCCAAACCAAGAAATGCGAACTCGCAATTAAAAAAATCTTCCAAGTGACTCTACGCATACAAAGCGAATGGTTAACTCAAACACATTTGTGACCTTCACTCAGGCAAAAGAGGACTTAGAGCTGTAAGTTGATGCGTCAACTATTTCATGACATCTCCAAAAACAAAATCTGTAAGCAAGATTCCAAAGGATAGTCATATTACTAAACTACAGATAGGTACGCAATCGAATATAAAAGTGATGTTTTGGAGTGACCGACTCAGTCACCATATCTGATCTACAATGAAAATCTTTGGAGAGATGTCAAAGGTGCTCTTTTTAAAAAGAAACCGGGAAATTTGCAGGAATTGTGAACGCCAGTGCAGTCAGCTTGGAAAAATACTCCCATCGAGAGGACCAGGGGTTATTAGTGGACTCAGTGTCCGCCGGTGCGCCGCTGTCAAAGCCAATAAGGACTATTCCACAAAATATTAATGCGTATAAACAAAATAAGCCAAAAACGAGAGAAAAAGATATAGTCGGTCAAGCCTGACCATATGATACCCTACACTATTGTTTGCAGTATAATTCGGGGAGGGGTCTTTTATTAGACTTGGACTCAAATGTGGACCGATACTCATAAGCGTTGATGCTAATATTTATATGAATTTATTCACTTTTGGGTGATCCCGAAAGGGGGCCTATGGTAAATTATGGATCAAACTTTTTAAAATTTAGTACTATCATTTATGTGTATATAAAACTTATTTGTGTCGAATATTTACTTGATACTAACATTTAAATAGGATTTATGGTCGTTAAAGTATTTTCTGAAAAGGGGGTTTATATGGGAGTTATGGGTAATTATAGGCCGATCTTTTTAAAAATCGGCACACTTATTTAGACTTATATGAAACTTATATGTGCCAAATTCATTAAAATATTGCTATATTTAAGGGACTTATGGTCGTTAAACCCTTTTCCGGGAGGACGAAACCTGTGTACCAAATTTCATAAATTTTGGTTCAAAATTGCGACCTGTAGTTTGATTACAAAGTTTACATGGACGGACAGACGGTCAGACGGACAGACGGACGGACGGACATCGTTAAATCGACTCAGAAAGTGATTCTAAGCCGATTGGTATAAATTAAGGTAGGTCTTAGACCAATATTTTTGGGTGTTACAAACATCAGCACAAACGCATAATACCCTCCCCACCTATGGTGGTGTAGGGTATAAAAAGAAAAACTTTATCACGTAGTTTTGTCTGTACAGGTATCCTTTTTTTATCGATGCTACTATTATTTTTCACAGCTAATTTCTTGTGTATTCAATTTCTTTCAGTATTTTATCTGAATTACGATGTTTAATTTTAAGATTTACTTATTCTTTATATAATGTGGGAAATATATAATAAAATCCAACAACAAATATTTCTTGAATCAATCAATAAAACATCTTCATTTTATGGAATGTAAAAATGTTACATATGGCGCCACTATTATTTTGCACACAGCTGTATATATAAACCACGGACAGCGTTTTTGCATAAATCGGCCATATATTTCTCTAAAATTTATTTATTTTTTTTTTTTTTTTTTATCAACTAAATCGGTCAACAAATAATTTGACCGATTCTTCTTTCTTTCCTTTCAAAATGAGCGGTATTTGCGATTTTTAAATATTAATGATTAATAAATTTTTAAATATTAATGATTAATATATCAGGAATAATATATTTAGTTATATTTTTTATACTAATTCAATGTTTTCTTTTATTATAGATATTTTGAGATATTTACTTTTTTAAGGAATAGCGATTTTCTAATATTTAGTGTCTAATTATAAAAAAATTTCAGTTTTATTATTAGCTATTTTTGATAAATCTAAGTTACGAGTAGTGTTGCCAGTTTAGCTTTTTTAAGGCTAAATCTAGCCTTTTTATTTTCCTTTTAGCCTCAAAATTTTTTTTAGCTTCTAGCTTTTTTTCTAGCCTTTTTTGATTTTTAATATAGCCTTAAAAAGGCTAAAAACTTACTAAATTTATTTTAACAGAATCATATATTTAAGCATTTTTGCATATTAATTCGCAGAAAAAATCTAAATTATTTAGCGAAAATTTTCGGCTGGGGCGCATCGTTCCACAAAAGTATTATGATTATTTTTAAAAAACTCTATTACCCATAGATTCTATTTAAATTATATTTATAAATTCTCTAAAATATCTTTAAGAAAAACCAAAAACTAATAAGAACAAAAAATATATGCGTTTTTTAATAAAACAATATATTAGCTTTTTCCTGGCTTTACTTTTTGGGACATTTAGCCTTTTCTGACCTTTAGCTTCTTTTTTTCTCAAGTCCTGGCAACACTGGTTGCGAGTATGTTAAAAAGGGCAGTAACTATAAATATAAAATTCTCTTTCTTTCATTTTTTATTTGCCGATAATTTAAATTTAAATAATGAAAATTATTTCCATTTGTCCAATAATTTAAATGGAAATAAAAATTATTTCTGCTAGTTTTTAAATTTTTGTAACTTTTTTGAAATATGTAATTTTATTTATCTAAAACAAGTATTTGTGGAAGTTCGTTATAAACCTAGTTTTTTGTTTTGTGTTCGTTACAAAGTTCGCTATAACCGTGTTCGTTATAAACGTAGTTATTTGTATGGAAAATGTTGGTAAAATCAACGGAACCGAAGAAAAGTGTTCGCTATAGCCATAGTTCGTTATAACCGTGTTCGACTGTAATTGATATTCAAAAAAATATAATAAAACTTTAAAGGCCCATTACTCGTTAACTAAGAACGAGAGGCCAAAATTGTTGAATAGGCCGGTTATCTTAATTTTCTCCAAAATAATAATCCTGTGGGGAATTACGGTGACAATTCGAAAGACGTCATTATCTCGACTCAAGAATTTCTTTTAAGTCAAACGGAATAATATAAGATGAATGTTCACCCAATTTATTTATGCGTTATAAACATCAGAATAAAAGAATATTCTCATTCATATTTATAATATAAAATTATTTTTTAAATTTATAATAAAATTTACTATTAAAAGCAAACGTTTTTCTCCCCATATTTGACATCCACTTTTTAGCGATACTAAGCAATCAAGCTAAAACTTGCTAGTTTAGCTAATGCCACGTTATGCTCAAGGCTGCCCTAATGTGAATTTTTTAAGCAGAATTGTGTTCAGTTACTATCAAAGCCTAAAATATTACATCCTTATTATCAGTGCATATTCTGCTATAGTTCCTGTGAAATAACGACAGAAGTTAATATTGAAAATCCAAAAAAGCATGAAATCTATATTTAAACTATTGAAATCTCGTAACAACTGTGTATTGAGTTCGAAATTTTTAATCAATTTAACAAGAAGGGCAATTTTAAAATATTCTTCAAATTAAAATCGCTTTTGCAATTTAACACTTACTAACGAAAACTTCCTATATCAGATTTATATTTTTTATAAAATAAAGATTTATTAGCCATGACTACAACTTTCTCTATAAACCAGAAGGCCAGTCAATTATTAAATAGAATATTAAACGGCCATAAATAACCGACTGTTACAACCCCTTTCACAACAGCATTTTCAGTTTTTATTACAAAATAATAATTTTAAAATTTTAATAAAAAAATTTTTAACAACAAACAAAATTTTATGGCACTTTATCAAAAAGAAATATTTAACAACAAAACAACCCTTTTTTTGCAGCTTGTGTTAAGATTTCAATAACAATTTGATGAAAAATACTTTCTATTATTTTGTAGTATTTTAAATAACACTTTAACACTTTCATCTATACATACAAAAACACCCACACAATGCACACTTACAAATACAATCACAAACTCATATATTTGGAAAAACATCTATGCAACATTTTAAAATGCCTTTAGGAAAAATAACATGGTTGTGGAAAATTGTTTCAATATATAAGTATGTGTATGGGTATGATATTTTCAAAAGAAAAAAAAAAAAACACAAGTATGGAAAGCTTAAAGTGTTCACAGTTTTGCTCTGAAAACATGAAACAAGTGTCACTTGATGTTTTCACATTTTCCAAAGAAGAAAAAAATTTTAAAATTTGTTCCTTAATGGTCTGTTTGCTCTACTTCTCTATACTAGCGACGAACAACAAAGTATTTGTACATTTTTATTATTTTGGCATTAAATACAGCAAAATATGTATTTTTTGTTTTAATAGTAAATATTTTGTTTTACTATATTATTATGGTAGTTATTAGCAGTATTTGAAACAATGATATCTTGAAAGAAACTCTTTTGTTGTAAATTAAATTGTCAACACTTTATCATACAATTGGTTAAAGAGTTAGAAGAGATAGTTTGTAGAAACTTCCTTATAAAGAGATCAAATGCAGTTTCCTTGAACTAAAGACAATTTTGCATTATCAATGTTTTAAGTGGAATTTATAGAAACAAGTCTAAATGTATCATCACCATTATAATGACAACTAAATTCAATACTATTTTTTGTAATGTTTCAAACATACAATTTCCCAAATATTTCCCTTAGGTTCAGTCGACTCTAGAATTCATTCCTTCAAGACACTGTTCCATGTACATTGTACAACAGTGTTAAAATCACAATTTTCTAACCTTATAAAACTACCAACTAAATTGTATAGAACAGCATTAAAAAAAAAAAATGGAAAATAAAATAGCAACAAAATAAATGAAAATTTAGAAAGTTTAAAATAAAATTTATGAGTTTTCAACAACACGTGTTGAAAATTGCCAAATACAAAATATGTACGAGTAACAACATTATTGAACTAAATTTCGCAAAAAGGATGTAAAAATAATAAAAACAAACTGTAAAAAACACATTTTAAATTGAAAAGAAAAAGAAAATTCAATAAAAATTAAAAACAAAAATCCTTAAGGATGTAAATATCGTAAAAACAAAACAAATTTAATTTCACTTAAAGGAAACAATAAAAACTAACGGTTAACAAAACTGTTACTTTACTGTTGTTAAAATTCAATTACCCAACAAAAATCACAGATTTCTCTTATGAATATTAATATTTTCCAAAAACACACAATGAAAATCGAAAGAAAACCTTATCAGTAAACATGTACGCATGTACGTATGAGTGAAGTAAATGTGTGAGCATGTACTTGTTGTCCTTACACACTCATTACTTGCATTACAATTTCGACAATTTTAACAATTTTCCTGTCGCCCGACACTTGTTTCTTTATATAGAAATAAATTGTTGTACAAATTTTTTTATTATTTGCTGCCGTCTTTTAATTCAGGGTGTTCTCTTTTCATTCCCTCTTAACACCTGACAAATTTTAAATTTTCAACACCTTAATTTTCATTATGGGTCAGTTGTAAAATGTCAAATCTTTTATTTCATTCTATTATTTTTGTTTTTATTTGTTTTAAAGATTTACTTCCGGAAGTTGGAAAGTACAACTTTATTTTTGGGTTTTTTGTTTGTTGACATTTGATAATCTGACATTTACAATGTTGTGATTGACGATCGTACAACGTGGGCGACATTTAGTTTTAGTTTCCTTTTTGGTGAGAAGATCTTCATTAAGAAACGGAGATGTTAAATTTTTGATTTCCTTGGCATTGTTGGCATAATCTGTAGAAGTCATAATATTTGATTATTGTTTAGAATTAAATTGTTGGACATTGTTTGAGAAAGAAACAATTAACTATGAAATATTATAAAGTCATAATTGTATATTCGATGTAATTAGTACCATATGATATTCAGTACGGATCAATATAAAGCAATTACGTAATTTAAAATTTCTTCGTTAGAGTTAAAAAACAAAAAATAGCAAAATAAAAAAAAAATAATAACACTTCTTTCCATTAATTAATAAAAAAAAACTAAAAATATGTAATATAAGACATTCATTTGTACGAATTTTTAATTATACTATTAACAGTTTAATAAAATAAATAAAATTTAAGTTTTTTGTATATTTTTTTTTTTTATTCAGAATTATCGGCATTGATTCTAATATTTTTATTGCCAGCATTCCGGTATCGTGAAATAACTTCCAAATGAAATAAGTCCCAATGAAATAATTCACAATGAAATTTGTCCCAACAAGAATGAAGAAAATCCCAAATAAAAACGAGATAGAAAGATATAATCGGTCAAGCCCGACCATATGATACCTTACACCATCATGTATGTATTAGACATATGGCCAATTGTGGATTGATACTTTTACAGAAAATTGCGTTAATACTAACATTTATAAGAATTTATGCGCTTTAGGGTGATTCCCGAAAGTAAGTTTATATGGGAGCTATTATAAATTATGGACCGAACCTCATAAAATTTGGCACTGTGTTTCCTACTTAAACAAAACTTATTTGTGTCGAATAATAACTTGATATTGGCATTTGTATGGGATTTATGCACGTTTAAGTGATTTTCGGAAGAGGCATTTATATGGGAGCTATGGTCAATTATGGACCGATCTTCATGAAATTCGGCACAAAGATGGACAAAACTTCTTTGCACCGAATTTTATTAAAATATTGCTTTATTCAAGTCATTTATGATCGCTAAACCGCTATTCCGGGAGAACATTTGTATAGGGGCAAGGTGAAATAATGGACCGCTCATAACCAATTTCAATAGGCTTCGCCCTTGTGCCAAAATAACTATTTGTGCTAAATTTCATCAAAATATCTTTAAAATTGCGACCTGTACTTTGTTCACAAGGCTTACATGGACAGACAGCCAGCCGTCCAGATGGACGGACATCTTTGGGCATCTATTTATATTTTTCTTTTAAGGATAACTTTTTTATATTATACTAAAATTTCATAATTAATGTAGATTTTATTTAAGTTCAAATATTATTTTTTACAAAATATCACTAAACACAAAAATTGTTTGATCAATTTAATGAAAAAATTTAGCTCTTATACTTTACTATTAACATATTATTATTTTTAGGTAATAACCTTTCCAATGATACCAAATACTTGCATAAATACGTTACACAATCGTTTAAAAACTAACCGAAACTTGACACCCTTTAGCAAAATTTACACATTTTCCTTCATTTCTATGGTAAATGTGTGCTGCGGCCGGCGTTACCGTTGAAAATTTTTAAAAAGTATCCAAAAAAGGGGATTTGAAAATAAAAATTCGCCAAAAAGGGGAATTTAAAAAAAAAGGGGGCCAACTGCTTTAAAACCTAAAAAACTCCTTAAAATCTGTTTATTTGATAACAAACAAAAAAAAAAAAAAATCGAAAAATGTTATATTTGAAAAAAACTACTAAATCCAATTCTGTTACTAACAAAATAATTTATTTATAATTATTTTACAAAAATTTTTATTATTTCAAAATGAAAGATTTTTTTACAAAAATAGTTGACATACAATCCTCTTTTTATTAACTACACTTCTGTACTTTTGTAAGAGGTCTTCACTCGTTCTCCAGTCTTTCAATTCTCCGTCAAACCAATTTAGAACTGAACGTATGGATCCACAAATATTGACTTAAGTCTGTTGGACAAACTATTTTTTATTATTGATAAATTAGTAAAAAAAAATGTGTACGTTCCCCCGAGGGATTGCTAAAAGGAATGTAGAAATATAAATAAGGATATAAGTATTCATCGTATCTGTTTTTTATTTTCTCAATTCAGTCCAAAAAGGTTCGGCATATGATAATTTAAATAACTGTTAATAAACTTCATTCTTATTTTTAGTTACTAACAGTTTCAGTCCATTTATAAATACTCCGCTGCTATTTATATCACTATACTGTGAAACAATCTCAAAATGATGAATTTATTTGTTGAAATTAATATATATTGGGTCGATATGTTTTAAACATTTTAGTTTCTCGTTATTTAGCACATAGCGTTAAAAAGTCTCCATTTAGTCGCCATTTAAAAAAGAGGTCAAAAAAGTGGACAGGTGGTTAAAAAAGGGGCAATTGGCGACTAAAGTTGCCAAACGGTAACCCTGGCTGCAGCATTCTATACACCGAAAAAAGTCTATGACACATTTTACAAAAAAATATTTTGTAGCCAATTCATTCGTGAAATATAAGAATATTTCTTATATTTCACGAAAATAAATTTTATGAAAAATTTTTACATTTTACGAAATTCACGAAATCTTTCGTAATATTTAAATATTTTCGTCATAAAACAATACAGTCATAGTCATATTTATTTACACATTTTAATATTTTTTGAAAATTTGGAAAAGAAGTCAAATATTTTTGTTGTTATAAAATATTTTGATAAAGTTCTTTTGTTTTTGTAAAGCCTGAAATGTGCAGAGTAGATTGTGCTAATTTCTGAAAAAGTCGCGGTATTTATTTCTGATATTTAAAGAAAAATTCATACGCATTTTTTAATTCAAAAGTATTTACACACATTTTTCATACTTCATAATTATTTACACATCTTTACTCTTAACTTTGCTAAAGATGATCCTAAATCTTGTCTATGAGATAGTGAAAAATCTTGTGATACAGACTCAACTTTAATAAGTTGCAAAAATCTAAAAATATTGGCAAAAATGATGAAAAAATCATTAAAAGCCATGATGACATTTAAATGAAGGTTTAAAATGGTACATCGTCATTATGGTTTGGAAAAAGGATTGGGAATAGTTGAAGGATGGTATAGTCAATAATTAAAAGATATCATTACATGAAAATAAAAATAATTTAAAGAGAAATTAGAAAAAATCTGTGAAAAAATTTAACATCACTTAGAAAATGTTTAAAAATTTTCGGAAAATTTTAAAATGTGTAAATATATATGACTATGACTGCACATATTACAAATTTTTATTTTAAATAATACGTAGAATTATATTGTAATTTAAAACATTCTCATTTAAATAATTAAGGTATTATATTATATTTCTGTATTATTTTGATACAAGATACTTTTTATATTATGTAATCATTAAATTTGACTATTTTTGGAAATATTTTTGACAAAAAATTTAAATTTCCTTAGAAATTGTTGATTTTTTTAAGCAAAAAATTTAAAACAAAAGTTAAGTTGTTTTGTCAAAAGTCCATGTCACAAATTCAGATAGAACCTTACCATATAAGAGCACTTTCAAAGCCGCAAAGGACCAAATATAATGAACGATGGAATCTTTAAAAAATATTTTACGTAAAACAAGCCGCCAGGTGCAAGTTAGAAGATAGAACAGCAAACATAAAATTTTGACGAAAATCAATTATTATTGGTGTATAATACATAAGACAGATCCCAATTTAATTTTGATTTAAGTATCACTTTTAAGTGCTTTTCCGATTTTATATTATTTTTTGTTGATATCTTGAAAGTTAATTTTGAAAAAATGAGTGAAGATTCAAATTCACTATTTTGAGCTGCTCAGGTCCAAAAACTTATATACCTTTGTTATTATTTTTAATAACAATGAATTTCAGATTTTTATTTTACTTAAAAAATATAGATGAATTAATATTCTTAATCTAAATACAATTTCTTTGGTAAACAAATAAAAATAACATTCTATTAATATGAAATTATAAACTAAAACGAGAAAAAAAGATATAGTCGGTCAAGCCCGAAAATATGATACCCTACGCCAACGGTTCTTAAATGGGGGTCCGCGCCCATAAGGGGTCCGTAAGGACTTTCGCGGTGGGTCGCGAAGAGATCCTAAAAAATATTCTTGAACACTAAGTTTTTTAATATAAATATTATGTTTAAAGTTTAAATAAAAATTCCAATGAAAACTTAAAAATATTTAAAAATGGAAAGACATCTTTTTAAAAAACATTATCGAATTAAAGACAAACGTAAATATTGTTTCTAAAATAAGTTCCTTTAAGAATCAACTAATGAAGGAATCTCGATTGAAAGTATTTTTTTGATTGATTTGATGATTAAATAAAGAAAGTGATGCTGTTTAATGACACAATATAAAGGAATATTTACTTAATTTTTCAAATATATTAAGCCAAGACCATTAATTGTAAAGTTGTTTTAATACCATTTCCGAATTTTAAGTTAGAAAAACATTTTGTTGAAGAAGATTGTCAAAATTGGACCGAATGTTGCGACTTCTCAATGCTGAGTAAACAAAATTTTTATTTCGCGGAAAAGTTTCCGGGCTATTTAAAGAAAATTTGCTTAAGCAACTTTATAATTTAAAATCGGAAAAATCCTTTCAATGTGAATATCGATAAAGTACCAGGTTCATTTTAAAAAGAGTTAAAATGTAACTCATGTGTTAAATTTAATTTTAAATCAACAGATTTAAAAGTATTTTAAATAGTTGTAATATAGCAAAGTCTATCCGCTCATTTGCTCCAAAGCCTTAAAACTATTAGAATAATTCTTATCAACGTATTTTTTTTATGTGAAAATATTTTTTTCACTTTTTTCCATTAAAAATATATTAGATCTTTAGTGAACGCAGATAATGATATTAGACGCATTATCCGAAAAAGTCTCATAATATTCAAGATCTCAAAAAGCTAAAACAATGTCACATTTATATTATTATTTCTTTAATTATTTTATCTTTACGTAACATTTAACCTGATTTTTAAACTTGTCAAAGTTGAAGTGGGTCGCACTTCCATTACAATGTCAAAAAGGGGTCGCGAAGCAAGATCTTGTGAAAACCCCTCCCCTACACCATTGTTTACATCAAAATCCGGGGAGGGGTCTTTAATTAGACTTGGGCCAATTGTGGACCGATACTCATATGAAGTGTAAAAAAAGCATACCAATACAAAATACAACTGGTTTTAAAACCGGTTTTTTCAGTCAATGTGCTGTCGGTTTTTTCAAAATGTTCATTTTTCGAATGTCGAATAGACCGGTTTTTTTAAACACAAAAAACCGGTTTCAAAAATAGCATTTTATTTCAGAAAACATGTACTAAATAGTGATAGTGATATTTGAAAATTTAGGAATAATTTTTTAAATATTCATAAAGACTGATAAAATATAGTTTAAGTCTTAATTGGAATTTATTCTGTAATATTAAACAAATAAATAATTAATAATTATCCTGCATGACCCAATTTAATTTTTTTGATCCAATATTTCCTTTATTTTTTAAAGGTTTTGTGTTAAAAAAGTTTCACCTGCAGAATCGTTTCAATTGAGACTTAATTAATATACTATCTCCATATTATTGTTTATGCCAACTAAAATTTAGATGATTTTTTCTACAATAGTCATCTAGATATATAATTTGCTAAGCATTTTTTTTCTCTTTCCAGAGCTTTCTGAAGCTACCAAACGACATAGAAAATTAAAATTTGGCTTAATTATAAAACTTTTTGTCCAAAAAATCCTAATGGAGCCATATTTTGAAATTTTTATCAGGGAGCGGATATAAGAGGATTTATGTGTCTTTTTGTAAGAATTTGTTCTCTTTCTAGAGCTTTCTAAAGCTCCCAGAAGACATAGAGAATTAAAATTCAGCTTAATTATTATCCTATTCGTCCTACAAATCCTAACGGAGCCAGATTTTGAAATCTCTATCAGGGAGCGAAAATACGTGGATCTATATATATGGATTTAAATATATCTTTCCTAAGCAATGTTTCCTTTCCAGAGCTTTCTGAAGCTCGCAGACGACGTAAGAAACTAAAAATCGGCATACTTATAAAACTATTCGTTCAATAAATTCTAACAGTGCCAGATGTTTCTATCAGGGACCAAAAAGTCTGTTTTGGTATTAAGAACTTTTGAGTTGCTATACTTATTGTTTTCTCTCCAAATCCTCTAAAAAACTGTTTCTGTATTTCGGCCAGGGAGCGCATTTACGACGATTTTTTTTTATTTTGAAAGGTTTACGAATTTAAAACTTTAATCAATATAATTCCAATAAATTTGAACGGCTTCAAATAATTGACTTTGATTAGGCAGAGGAAGGTGTCTAAATGTTGTTCATATTTTTTTCTTTTAATATTCGGATATGTTTGTGCATATTTTCATTATTATATTGATTCCCGAAAGAGGGCCTTATATGGATGCTATGGTAAATTATGGACCTATATTCGTAAAATTTGGCACTATCATTTACATTAATATAAAACTTATTTGTGTCGAATATTAACTTGATATTAAAATTTTAATGGGATTTATGCCCTTTACAGTGATTTGCTGAAAAGGGGTTTATATGGGAGCTATGGTCAATTATGAACCGATCTTCCTGAAATTTAGACTTATATGGAACTTATATGTCTCAAATTTCTTTAAAATAGTGCAATATTTAAGGGATTTATGATCATTAAACACTTTTCCGGGAGAACATTTGTATGGGGGATAGGTGAAATAATGCACCGATCATAACCAGTTTCAATAAGGTTCGTCCCTGGCCTAATAAAATATCGTGTGCGAAATTTCATAGACTTATCTTTAAAATTGCGACCTGTAGTTTGATTACAAGGTTTACATGGACAGACAGACGGTCAGACGGACGGACATCGTTAAATCGACTCAGAAAGTGATTCTGAGTCGCATAGTATACTTTAAGATGGTGGTTTGATGATCTTTTCTATGCGTTACAAATATCAGCACAAACGCATAATACCCCAACCACCTATGGTGGTGTAGGGTATAAATATGAAAGTTTTTTGTATATGTTACAATTACTTTTGTATTAATGAATAGAAAATTCGTAAAAAATACAAAGTTATATCGTAAAACAATATAAGAACTTCGTATATAATAAGAAATATATTCGTAAGCATTCGTTTATATTACACCATCCTTTCGTGGTCCAAAATCACGAATTATTTCGAACATTGTGTGTTAGCTTTCATTTATATAAGGCAGTTTCCAACTGTTTTGGAGGAGTACAAGTTTCTAGCTGGTCTATGGGCAGGAGGGGAACCCCCGAAAGTGTTCAACTCTTTTAATTATTTCTTATATAATATCTTATATACAGGATTACCCATGCGAAATTTCATTCAAATTTATCCAGCAATTCTAAAGTTACAGAATTATTTCCAAAAAAAAAAAATCGTTTTGGGACCACTGTGCGGCTTCAATAAAACAGAAATAAGTCCTAAACAAAATGAAATAATATCCAATTATAAAAGGACATAAAACAACACCCAATAAAATTTCGTTAGAATTTATTTCATTATGAAATAACTTCTCATAAAAAAATTAAATAAGTTGCATACACTGGGTATTTTTTCGTAATAAAATGAAAACAAATTCTTTTCGTAAGTTTTTTTTTGCAAAGGTATCAAATTTTCCATTGGATTGCAGTGCTCTCTTTGCTGTATGTGTGTATAAACATTCTCTTTAACCGAATGTTCGCTAAGTCAACAGTAATCATACTCAAATTTGGCAAGCGATAAAAAATGTTCGGAGTCCTTTTTGCAAACTTAAAATGATACAGATTTAAATATTTCCAATAATTGTTCATTCCGCCCCGCTGAGGATTGTCTATCGAAAATATGTAATTTATTTAAACAACTTACCCAATTATCCAAACCTAATTTTAAGGTTATGGAAGTTGGAATTGAAGTTGAAAACCTGAGAGACAATTTAAAAAAGAAGATCATAAAGGAACTTCTGCGAATATAAGTTTAAGATCTCATTCATTCCCAAAATTGGTAAAAAAATTCATGAGAATATAAAAATGATTTCTTCCCAATATTTTTAATTCAAAACGCTAGTAGAGATATAACAACATCTTCTTAGAAAGGTGTTATATCTCTACTACATTATTATGAAACTAAAAAAACAAGCGCGAATTATATTCGGCCCGGCCGAATCTATATACCCACCATCAACTTTTTCAAATTTTACGTTATATGGGAGGGGGCGGTAAAGTGGGCAGGAAAGTTGGCGGACCACGCCCATTTTTTGTACATTTGTCCTTGAACTATTTGAACACAATTTCGTTGATTTTGAACTTATATGGGAGGTGGGCGGTAAAGTGGGTGGACCATGCCCATTTTTGGTTTTCGAGTTTATATTGATCCCCGAACTATACGTACAAAATGTCGTTGTCGTACATGCTTTTGTTGAAGAAATATCAGAAGAAATCTATAAAACGGACACCCTGTGCTTCTAATTTTTAGCCCATAACTTTTTTGTTTGTCAACCGATTTTGCCCACGGACATAGCTAGATCGACTCAGAATCGAACCAGGACCCAGAAAATATATACTTTGTGGGGTCTTAGACGATTCCTTCGACATGTTACACACGGAATGACAAAATCAATATACCCCCCATCTTTTTGATGGTGGGTATAATAAAGTGAATAAAGAATAATTAAGGTTGTAGTGATATTTGTAACGGCATTGTTCCCAAATGTGATTATTCAATATAATTATTATATTATTACAGTATAAGTTTATTAAAAACAATATATAATATATAATTGCTTAGATTTTCCTTAAATATCATTATCTTTTTTTTTTTATTTTAAAATTCAAAACAAATTACTTTTAAAATTGTCCTTAGAAAAGGAAATTGACAAACTATAAAATTTGAAATATAGTCAATTCTAACGGAAACAGACCTTTACTGTCTGTCAATTTTTTATATATTTCCAAAAAAAAAAAAAAATTGTCCTATTCATTAATATTGTCCTTGGATTTTGAAAATATAAGAAGAGAAAGAGGAAATATGTTAATAAAATCATGTGCTAAAACAAGCTGTTCTCCCATATTGATAGAAAATATATACATTTGTCATTGTTGTTTGTACCAGAGCAACACAAAGTACGAGGTATGAGAACAAGACCACCCGTTGCTACTTTTTTTTTTTCTTAAAGAAAATATAAGAATAAAACCAACATCCTGAATGGTAAGTAAAGAAGCGTGTGTCTCCTGATGGTGGTCTGTCCTTTTTATATGTATGTATATGTATTTCAATATTTGAACAATATTTTTTTTACAAAAACTAAGTTGTTTCTTTTGTATTTCTTTTCAATTTAATACTCCAATTCTTATAGATAAATAAATGGTTAAAAATAAAAGAAAACATTGACAATATAATGAACATTGTTTTGATATCCTTTTTTATGTTAAATGGGTATGTCCTTTTTTCTGTTTCTTAAGTGTGTATATAAATATTTTGAATGTTGTTTGTATATAATAGAGCTAATGTAAATGTGTGTGTAATATAATATTGGCTATAGTATCCTCTTTTTTTTTTTTTTTTGTAGCATTTAATACGAATGAGTACGAGTAAATACAATCATCATCATTTATCATTTGCCATATTGTTTCAATTCAGTTCAATTCAATTCAATTCAATTCAAAAGATTAACATCAATATCGAACTTATTTTTCGCTTCATTGTACATTATAGATGTAGTATATGCATATGTATGTATTAGTTTAGCACAGTATGCGTAAAAGTGTACACATACTTCTATTAGTAAAAATGTTTTTGAACGTAAAAATTTATTTATGTATTTGTTTTGCCAACTATCCCTGTAATAAATATTTGTACAATTTATTTTATATAAAGGATGAGTTCGTTTGTCCTTTTTGTTGTTAATGGTGTTGTTGTGATTTTTTTTTTTTTTTTTTTTTGCTAGTGTTGGTGTCATTTAATTTTATTTAATGATTTTCGTTTATAAAACGGAAACCTCTAATCTGACCATGTTGTTTAACGCTTTGCCATTATAAGATTTTTGTTTTTCACTTTATTTTTTTATCTTCACTTTTGTTTTATTTTGTAAAGTGGCAATTTAGGGATGAAAATTGATTTAGTTTGGAGTAATATTTTTCTATTATATAGATAGAAACACGATTTAATTTAAAAGTTGTTTTGATAAGAAATATTATATATAAACATTATTTCGTTAAAGAGTTTTTAATAAAAAAATATCGGAAATTATAATTTATAAGAACAGTAATTTTTAAAATTCTTATTATCATTTTTTCTTGAGAATTTCCTAAAAATCTTTAGCATAATATTTAATAAATATTCTATCAAAGTGTATTCAGTTTGTGAAAACTTAAGTATATTTGATGGATACAATAAACATGATCATAAATATGCTGCATAGTTTTGAAATATCTATATAAAGCTAAAAACAAAAAACCTATTTCTACCTTTGTCTAAAGGACCCTCAATGTCTGGCATTTAATTTTTATATCAAAAAAACTCTTAATTTTCTATGGACAACACCCTTCATTCCTTAATAAAAATATTTAATAATAATTTAAATTTCTCAGGAATTCTATTCAATTAAAAACGAATTGTTTAGTCTGGTTTAAATGAGACAATAACATATCTTTAAAAGTCATTCATTTATAGAGAATCCCCATACAGACGTCCGTTTTACAGCCGTCAAAATATTTAAACATCAATAGCATAATAAGACCAACATCATCATAAATATCGACGTTGAATAAAGAAATAAAAATAAATCGTTTTATTATAAATGATCTTCAGTGGAAACAAAAATGAAAACAACAAGAAAAACAAACGATTCAATCAATTGTTTTAAAATGCCATTAAATTTTAGTATCCTGCCGAGTTTAGTTGACCACTGGAATTGTTTAAAAATATTATTTTGGGGGAAGAAATTAAGAAAATGTGGACTATAGAAATGTATCACAAAAGGTGTTACAATTTGTGAGTTAAAGTATATAGGGACTCTTTTGATAGAGGAGAGAGAAAGTGTGTGGTTTCGCAATTAAGAACTAATGAAAATAGAATTGTTCATCATCATCATCCACAGCAATGACTTCATTAAGTTATTTATTGAAATAAAAGAGCAAGATGTGTGTTTGGTCACCACCCATAGTTAGTTTTCCTTTTAGGTTATAGTGGTGGTCATTTTATGACTAAAGGAAATATAAACACCGGTTAATTTCATGCTGTGTGTATTTATATATATTTTAAGGTTTTAAAGGATAAATGCCTTATAAAGATGTTTATATGTAATAAAAAATTTAAAAATATTTCAATAATATTTTAGTGTTTATTAGGAGGAAGGAATGTTTTATAAAATATTTAAGTATATCAATAATAAAGACATTTGTATGTGGGATTATGGAAACAATTTAAGGATTATTTTGAAAAAGCCAAAAAAATATATTGCATTTTTATTGAAATTTGTAATTGTCTTTTAAAATTTATGTTACTTTATTTAGAATTAAGTAAAATAATATGATATTATATTAAAAGTTTCCGGAACAATTTAAAAGATCTTTAACCCACTGTAACCCAATTTTTAAAATCCGACCAATTTTTGTGAAAATTTCAATAAAAATTTACTCATATTTGATGCATGGGGGTTTCAAATTCATTATGATCGGTAACACAACTAAGTTTTGCAAAAGTAGTGATCGCTCTACTAAATTTCATAATAATTGGTCCATAACTGATCATGGCTCCCATATAATTCACATTCCCGAAAAATACTTATACGTGCATAAATCTCACATTAATGTCAATATCGAAACGAAATTTGGCACAAAATCATATACGTATAAACTATTGTAAAGTATTTCAAAATGATCGTTCCACAATTGGCCATAGGTTACATATAAGGCCCTCTTCTAATAATAAATATAGTGCCCAAACACACGCATGTTGATTGATTTTATTTTTTTCTATTTGTTTTTATACTAAACTTAAAACACTTAAAATTATATTAATTTGTTAGTAAAATTGTACTAGCTATTATAGACAATCTGCAATAACTTCTGATCCCATTAAGATCACATTTTGAAATTTATGAACTATAACGACAATATAATTACAAACATCATATGAAAAAATAAAAAATAAAAATACCCTTTTTCAGGATATCCAAGGATAAAGAATTGACACAATTTTTATTAAAATCGGGTATTGCATTTGAAAGTTATTCAACATTAAACTTTGTTAATTTTTGACAAAATGGTGATTTAAATACCGGCTTTGTAAAATTAAAGTTTTTAGAAATAAGATGATTAATTCTATCCAGTTGACTTTACGTATTTTTTTTTTTTTTTCTTTTAATATTCATGGACAGTATGACACATTTTTTTACACATAAAGACCATTATAACATGCTCCTGTTTCTTGATATCAAGCAAGGTGGGTGGCAAAAGCAATATATGTATGAATGAAATGGATTGAAATGTTTGTTCAGACCCATATAAGTATGTTCGTTTTTACACGAGACAATTACATAGATGTAGTCACCGGATTGATTTGAATCTACTATATTAGACTGCACAAAAATTAACCAACTTTAAAATTTTGGCCGTAATACCCCCTAGAATTGTTCTTTGGGTTGCAAAAATGTAATGTGTGAAATATTAGTGAAACCGGATATCGCTATCCCGTACCGCATAGGATCTGAAATTTGTAGGGTGCATTTATATGGGAAAAAGTTGGTCTTTTTGCAGTTTTTAGAAAAATTTTGCTATTAAATACTTTGTTTTTCATCGTATTTTAAAGGTTTTAAAGGTTTATGAAACCGACCTTCAACCTCAAATATTTTTTTTTAAATTCTGACTTTTTTAAACAACTTTTGATGCAATTATGTTAAAAACACTTGATGCTATAACAGAGAAAAATTCAAGACCTGAAACGGTTCCATGTGGTGCCGACAAGCACCCAAAGTCAAAAACTAAAAAAAAGTGTAGACTAAAAACACTTGTAGAAAAGGACCAGCATGGATTTAATTAGCGTGCAATTAACCAGTGTCAAATTGTGTTGTGCAAAAGTCGTGAAACCAAATTTAAAATATTTTAAAATTTTGCAGTTTTTTCACTGGGGATTTTACGCCGTCTCGGATATTTCAAAATCCAAATCAGAGCTTAATAGCACTTGAAATTATGCAACATATGACATATATCTCGTGCCCTCAAGAGAAATGCTGTAGGAGGTACCAAAACTTGGAGAGAAAAAACGTGAATGGCTCAAAGAGGTGCCTTTTTCGCGAGGCACACTCGCAACGTTATTTCAGTGAAGCTAGAGTATAGCGTTATCAAAAAAGGTTTCCACATGACATTTAAAAATCATTGTGGCATTTTAAAATATGAATTTGCTAAACGTGTATAGCTATTTTAAACAATTCAGCAATTTTGCATATTTTGTTATGGCTGATGTTGGTGTTATAAATTAATTTTAAACTGAAATATTCCTGTGTAAAATTTTACTTACGCTGAAAATATAATTTCACTAAAAATATTCATCAACGGTTTTCATGGGCCAAGAAAGCGATGCTTTTAGTTTAATTAATCGTCGAAGCACACCCAAGGCTCTAATAAAATTGGTGATGATATACTATTTCAATCTGTAGTTGCTTTAATACCATATGTCAAAATCAATATGGTGTTCGAAAAAAATTACGATTTTTCATTTAATGCAACTTTAGTGCAATTAAAAAATGTATATAAATGACATTGTCTTATGACTTATTTAAAAAAATTGATGAATTTTGCAATAAATGGATGAATATGAACAGCACTACATCACTAAAAACTGAATTTTGCAAATTTTGTAAGAAGGTTTAGTAATTATTAAATCGCTAATATATCCACGCATAGTTAACTTATCGCGATATTTTTAATTTGTATTTTAGATACATCATTGTAGAGTACATAAATGCAATAATTTTTGATTTAGGACTATAAATAGAATTTTGTCAATTTTTTAAACCAATTTTATCTTAAACCTCCATAACATTGATGCCGTTCGTTAAAAGTCATTCACGCGAACAGATTTGTGTTTCACTAGAGCCAAGTAATATTGGTACTAAATATCGTTGATGTGCCATTAAAAAATTTTCGAAATTTTTTTCAACATCAAAAGTAAACGAGTTTGAAGAATTGCCCATATAACCAAATTATAACAACTCAACATTTTCATTATTTTTTACTTAAATTAACTAAGCGATAAATTAATTTAAAAAGAATCAAATAAAATTTGGCATTCATGATTCTTTACAAAAAAAAAAAAAAAAACGAGAGAAGAAGACATAGTCGGTCAAGCCCGACTATATGATACCCTACACCATTTCGATCCACATACTTTTTTTTTTACTTGTATACAACCTACTTGTGTTTAATATTAACATAATACTAACATTTGTATGGGATTTATGCACGTTAATGATTTTCGGAAGAGGATTTTATATGGGAGCTATGGTCAGTTATGGACCAATCTTCATGAAATTTGGCAGACAGATTTTTGTTGATATAAAACTTATTTGTACTAAATTTCATTAAAATATTCCTATTTTTAAGGCATCTATAAGTGTTAAAACTCTATTCCGGGAGGACATTTGTATGGGGGCTAGGTGTAATAATGGGCCGATCATAACCAAATTCAATAGGCTTCGTCCTTGTGTTGAAAAAAGCATATGTACCCCAACCACCTTTGGTGGTGTAGGGTATAAAAAAGAAAAGTAAAAACACGAGTATATTTTTTGTAAACTCTTTGTAAACCTGCGATTTTTATACCCTACACCACCAAAGGTGGTTGGGGTATTATGTGTTTGTGCAGAAGTTGTAACGCAGAGAAAAAATCTTCGGACCCCCACCTTAAAGTATACCGTTTGACTCAGAATCACTTTCTGAGTCGATTGAACAATGTCCGTCCGTCTGGTCGGTTGGCTGGCTGTCCATGTAAAGCTTGTGCGCAAAGTACAGGTCGCAATTTTGAAGATAATTTGATGAAATTTGGTACATGTGCTTTTTTCAACCCAAGGACGACGCCTATTGAATTCGGCCCATTATTTCACCTAGCCCCCATACAAATGTCCTCCCGGAATAGAGTTTTAACACTTATAGGCTTAAAAATAGGAATATTTTAATGAAATTTAGTACAAATAAGTTTTATATCAGCAGAAATCTGTCTGCCAAATTTCATGACGATCGGTCCATAACTGACCATAGCTCCCATATAAATTCCTCTCCCGAAAATCATTAACGTGCATAAATCCCATACAAATGTTAGTATTATGTTAATATTTAACACGAATAAGTTGTATATACGTAAAAAAAAAATTATGTGGATAGAAATGGTGTAGGGTATCATATAATCAGGCTTGACCGACTATATCTTCTTTTCTCGTTTTTTATCAATTTTCTCTTTTTATGTCATATTTGATAGAAAATTATGTGTAGATTTTAATTCTTTAACGCAACGGTTCTCAAATGGGGGTTCGCGACCCACAAGGGGACCGTAAGGACATTCGTATGGGGACGTCAAGAGTTCCTGAACAATATTTGTTTTTATGTAAATACATATTATTTAGAAAATGAAAATTCCAATAAAACCATGAAACTATTTAAAAATGGAAATACAAAATTCAAGCTTAGTTTTTTTTTTTTTTTTCTAAAATTATTTTTTTTAAGAAACTACTAATGAAGGAACCTTTGATTGAAAATATCATGCTTGATAAAGACAACAATGATCAAACGAAGAAAATAATGCCGCCAATGACACAGTATAAAGAAAATCTTAAGCTATGCCAGGGAAAACAAATAATTTAAAAAATAAATATGTAGTTCAATTAAATTTGATGAAACTAGTTTTTTCATATGAAATTCTACTTTCATTTTATAAAAATATAAATAAAAATATATTGTGCCAAAAACTTTTTATAAAAAAGTTTTGAGTACACAAAACTTTTATTTCATGTATAATTTAAAGACGGAAAGTCCTTTCAATGTTAATATTAATTTAAAAGCATTTTAAATAGTTGAAATACAGCAAAGTTTATCCGCTTGTTGGCTCCGAAGCTCTAAAACTATTAAACAATTTTTCTTCAACATAAATTTGTATGTTAAAATTTCTTTTTTCACTCTTTTGTCCCTCAAAACGGAGATTCGATCTTTTGAGGATGCAGAGAATAATATTAGATTTATTATACGAAAAAGTCTCTTAATATTCAAGCAAAACAATGCACGTTGGGGTAAAATGTGTCAAAAGTGGCGCTTAATTGAATTTTAAAATTTAAAATTTTGTAATAAAGTTGGGTACCGAATAAAAATAGACAAAATTATGTATTAATATCAATTAAAATCTTTAAGCTAGGTTGTGTTGTTTTCTTATAAGAAGCTGTCAAAGTTATTTTTTTTTTTTTTTTTTGCAAAAAAAAAAGAAAGTAAAAAGTTAAATTTTTATCAGTTTTCAGTGTATTTATTTTAAATAAAAAGTTTTTTAAGGTAAAAATTTAAAATGAAACTATCAACTTCAGATATTTAAGTGGACTTTTCTTTAAGTATTTGTAAATTATATTTTGTCCTAATATTTTTGTTATTTTTTTTTGAAAATTGTCCTGAAATACACTACTTTTCAAATTTCATGGAATACAAATTAAAATTTGCTCAGCAAATCTTCTGAAAAATGGTATATATTGTCCACTTTAATATTACGAAAAAAAATATTGCGCATATATAGCCCGATTTGAGACAATTTTTTTTTTTTTCAAATAAACTCCAGTAGATTTCATACAAAAACGAGAGAAAAAGATATAGTGGGTCAAGCCCGACCATATGATACCCTACACCATTATGTATGACCATAAAATTTCTGGAAGGGGACTTATATTAGACCAACACTTTTACTAAATGTAAAATAAAATATACAAACACAGAATAATATTAACATCTACTTGATTTTATGCACTTTAGGACGATTCCCGGAAGTGGTTTTATATGGGAGCTATGGTAAATTATGGGCCGATTCGAATAAAATTTGGCAATGTTGCTTCCACTTATATAAAACTTATTTGTGTCGAATATTAACTCGATACTATCATTCGTATGGGATTTATGCACGTTAAAGTGATTTTCGGAACAGGGGTTTATATGGGAGCTATAGTTAATCGTGGACCGATCTTCATAAAATTTGGTACAAAGATTGATACTTGTACAAAACTTCTTTGCACAGAATTTCATTAAAATAAACTTATTTTTAAGGCATTTTTGAGTGTATAAACTCAATCCCGGGGGACATTTGTATGGGGGCTAGGTGAAATAGTGGACCGATCACAACCAATTTCAATAGGCTTCGTCCTGTATCATATAAGTCCCACGTGCCAAATTTCATTGAAATATCTTCAAAATTGCGACCTGTACTTTGTGCACAAGGTTTTCATGGACAGCCAGCCGTCCAGCCAGCCATCCAGCCAGACGGACGGACGAACATCGTTAGATCGATTTAAAAAGTGATTCTGAGTCGATTGGTATACTTTAAGATGGGTGTTGGATAACGTTTTCTGTGCGTTACAAACATCAGCACAAACGCATAATTCTCCAACTACCTATGGTGGTGTAGGGTATAAACAGCTTATGTGCAGACATTTTCTTTGCTTTATCAAACTTTAAACAGTGGGGCATAATCAAAATAAATCTGTAACTTCTAATCAGCTAGTTGGATTTACATGATGTTTATAAGCAGGATCCAATATTCGCATCAGGAAAAGGTTTAACCACTAGCGAATTTTTGTTCCTTACCCAATTCCCAATATTTTTATATTACCTTAAAGTCCTTTAGAAAACATGCTTGCAGGTACTACTTATCTTATATATTTTTCTAGTTATATATATTTGAAATTTTAAAAATCTCAATTACAAGATCTTGGTTAAGATTTTACGTAGTTTGTTAAAGAGCAAAATTATCTATCGAACAAAAAAAATTTGAGTCGTTATCTTTATTGAGTTAAAAGTTAAAAGATTTTGTATTGGAAAGTTTTCAAAAATTGACAAACAGACGGACGGATGGACAAACATTAGAATTATTTCTAAAAATCTCAAAAAATCGAAAAATATTATTTTTCCACTTCCCGATTAATATAAAAACCAAATGAAAGTATTAAAATTTTGATATCACCTTTCCCTGAATTAAGTGGCATTTTCGACCCATTTAACCCAAATGTATAGACGGACGGATGGACATTGCCATGCTGCCAAAAAATATTTTAGAATTCTAAAAATTTATTTTTTTACTAACTAATAAATAGAAAAAATATAACGTGGTCATCAAAATTTCGATATCACCTTTTCCTGAATTAAGTGTTATTTTCGCCCCATTAAACCCAAATGTGTAGACGGACGGACATTACCATTCAGCCAAAAAACATCTTATAATTCTAAAAATGCATTTTTTTACTAACTAATAAACAGGAAAATTAAACGTGATCATTAAAGTGTTGATACCACCCTTATGCATAATTTTCGACCATTTTAACTCTTATGTATAGACGGAGGGACAGACATTACCGTTCTGCTAAAAAAAAAATCTTAAAATTTTAAACTGAATTTTTATAACTAATAATCAATAAAATAAAAAATAAAATGTGATCATTAAAATATTGATATCATCTTTTCCTGAATTAATAGCCATTTTCGACCCCTTTTAACCCAATGTGCAATGTCGCAATTATTAATAGTTTTAGTATTTTTTAAAATTTCTTTATCTTTTTTCTTATTTTTAAATTATTCAAAGTCGTAATGTCAAAAAGTCTGCTTTAAAGTCTAGGTGCAAAACAAAGAATTTAATAGCAACATTTTTCCAAAAACTACAAAAAGACCAGTTTTCCCATATAAAAGCACTCTACAAACAGCAGATCCAAAATCAGGTTTTGAGAACTCACCAAACTCTAACATTAGCAAAAAATCAACTGTGGTGCCTATGAAAAACTAGTTCACAACACATCCTTGTGAGCGCACATGTAAAGAAATACTTAGAGAGCCGCTGAACCATCTATATGAACGGTCATTGTTGAATCAACTCATAAAATATTGTTTTTGGATCATCTAAAAGATACATAAATATACATATTACAAAATCTGTACGAAATAACCTACCTCTAAAAGCTTTCATATGTTGGATTATATATTTTTTGTTTCATAATTTGTAAAAATTAATTTTTTATTTTTCTGAAAATGTCCAAATATAGAAAATTGTTTTTTATTTTATATTATTACTTACTTTAATAAATTTTTTAAACAAATAATGTTTTATTAAAAAAAGTTCTAATCATAATTTTTTCTGTGTTGTTATTTTTAAACTATCCTTCAAAATCAAAAAATTTAAATCTATTTATCAAATATTAAACTTGTATTTAGTGTGAGTACATGTTTTGCAATAAAAATAAACGGTTTTTTTTTTTAATTTTCTTAAATTATAAAATGAGAAGCTTATTGTTTTTCACTACAACAAAAACATCAGCAACAATAAGTAAAATAATAACAAACTCCATATCAGACAATGTTTGTTTTGTAGTTCTGGTCATTTACTGGGTAAAATCATGACCACCATATTATTACGGTAATTGTATGCAATAACATTTGTCCGGTTTGTTGAACATACAAACACATGCAAACACACTTACTCACGCATACAATGAACACTAGTGCATGTAAATATTTATCTTTGACATTCTATAGATATTCGTATGTATATGCCAATGAGTAATTTTTATCCAAAATATTCACAATTATTTTGAAAGTTGGTAAATCTTTTTGGAATTCTTTAGAAAATTATATGTTTACAATTTAAAAGTAAATGTTCATGGGGTAAACAGATCCATGTATACCGATACATACAGTGGTGGCCACGAATTTAAGACACGACATTTCACTTATATATTTCTGATAATTTTTACATCTTATCGAACAAATTTTAGATCCATGTTATTTTTTAAAGATCCTAGTAATGTTATGAAAAAAAATCAACAATAGTTTGTTACCTATATTTAGTTTCCAATTTTTATTTACATATTATACAGATTAATACAAGTTTAAGCCTGGTCATGAATTTAGGACATAGGCAAAATAAAAGTTAATTCACAAAAGTAAAGCTCAGCTTCATAAAACAATATTAGTATTTGGTGGGAAATCCTTTATTTTGAATCACAGCAGCGCATCTCCTGGGTAAACTTTCAACTAAGGCCATACAGCGCTCCTTTGGAATGGCATACCAAGCCTTTTGAATTTCTTCCCATAAATCAGTCAAATTTTTTGGCTTTACTGCTCGTACATGCTCCTCAACATCATTCCACAAGTTCTCAATTGGATTGAGATCCGGGGATTGAGCTGGCCATTTCAGAACTGTGATATTATTTTCCTCTAAGCAACTCTTCACTAGGCGTGAAGTGTGCTTAGGGTCATTATCATGCATAAATTTCCACATTAGAGGCATGTTGTCTTCAGCGAATGGTATCATGATGCTTGTCAGTATGTTTTTGTAAATATGCTGGTCCATTTTATTGATAATCTTCTGAATGGGACCTACACCATGCCAGGAAAATGCTGCCCACACCATGACATTTCCACCACCATGCTTAACCGTTTTAAGGGTGTACTTTGGGTGATGCTCCAGGTTTGGAGGACGCCATACGTACTGTTTTCCATCAGAACCAAAGCGACAAAACTTCGACTCGTCGCTCCAAAGTATATTTTTCCAAAATGTCATCGGCTTATTGAGATTTTCTCTTGAAAACGCTAGTCGGGATTTAATATTTTTTTTTGACACAAGTGGTTTACGTTGTGCAATACACCCACGTAAGTTCTTCTCATTCAGACGTCTTCTTATTGTCCTGGACGATATATTAATACCAAAATCCGATGAAATCTCATTTTTAATTTTACTTGAGCTCTTGAAAGGATCTTTAGCAGCTGATTTATAAATTAAGCTATCCTCCCTGGGTGTAGTTTTTCGGGCTCTAGGGTGCTGTTTGACATTTTTGGTAGTGCCATGTTGCTTGATGTGTTCCAGTCATTGTAAATCTTGGATCTGGAACATTTTAGTAGCTTGGAAATTTCCATTACTGTTTTTCCATCAGTATTCATTTGTTGGATCAATTTTCGCTCGGCATCCGAACTCCAAGTACCTCTGGCCATTTCTAACTAAATATTTTGATGTATTCTAACATTAAATGGAATAAAACATTCATTACTTACCTTTTAGCTTCAAAAAACACCAAAAAATCACTTAAAAACCAAATATTTCTTATATGTTTTAAATTCGTGACCAGCTTCAAAAGCACGTTTTTACGAAAATATAATAAAAACAGCAACAAAATGTATACACAAACAAAACCAAATAACGGTAATTGATCTTAACATTACAGGGTACACTGAAAAATTAACAAAATCTAATTTTATATTGCAGGGTTGTAATAATTATCACAACTTAGTTCGTTACATGTCGTGTCTTAAATTCGTGGCCACCACTGTACATATAAGTGTATGCTGACAAACAAAACATATGTTCATGTAAATGAACAAGGACAATGATTTTAACACACTCACAACCATGCAATTTTTATGCATAATGCGTTGTTGCAGTTGCAAGTTGATGCTGTTGTTGTAGTTGTTGCTTTATTTATGTTAAACTATGGACACTAAAATAAACGAGTATAAAAATGTGGCAAACCGCAGTGGAATAAAAAAAAACCCACACAAAAGTAAATCGTTGAACTGTAAACATGTGGGAAAAACACTTTCATTAAAAATTTAATGACTACACTAACAACAAACAAACAACAACAGCAGCAACAACACAACTATCATCGTTACCAACAGCAACACTTAAATACATACGCAGCACATACATACATACATACACATGTGTGTCAGATTATTTAAATGTTTGTCTGTCCGTCCGTCTGTTTGCTGTCTGTATGTGCAACAACACGTAATAATGTTGTAGGTGATGCTAAAAGTATTTAAGTATAGTTTTTTTTCTAGGCTTACTTGTTTGTTGTAGTTGTTGCAGCTTTTGGTATTGTTGCTGCTGTTAGTTAAGGCAAACTATTGTAATTTAACCAGGCAAACAAACCCAATAAAGCCACATTACAAAATATACCAAAAGGATGTTTTTCTGTTTGTTTTTGTATTCATTTTGAATTACTTTGTCTTTCTAGGAGAATGTGGGAAATTTCAGTGTTAAATTTAGGCCTATGGTAAAACATGACAAGTGTAGTAATATTATAATTATTATATGGGATGGGAGAGAAAGTAATTTTACATTCCTAAAGAATGTAGATTTGTACAGTTCTTTTTGATGTCACAATACTTGGTAAATTGTCGGGTTTCCTTCCTCTCTTATCTAAGTATTTAATGGCGAAATGATGAAGTAATAAAGACTGAATATAATTTTAAATTTCAAAACCGAAAATCGGATTAATAAAAAAAAAAAAAAAAAAAACATTTGCAGTTAGATATGAGATCCATTGTTGGAATAATATTCACCGCAAAGTGGTGCCAAACGCAAAATTTTTAGTTTTAAATCTTTATCTCAAACTATTGGTCGGATTGAATTGAAATGAAATGTACACAGAGAAAACAGTTTTAGGGCCGTTATTATAACCTACCAATAAGGTATCAGATAGTTAAAGGTAAGATAAACTAAAGTGAATGATAAAGTGAACTTTATCTACTTTTAGTTATTACAACTTGGTTTTAAGATAAATTTTATAGTTTTGAATATACGGCAATATCAAAGCAAAAACCGGTTACTTTTGGCCACTTGACGTAGTGGCAACATGTACTATTTGAACGTAACTGCCACTAACGGAAATATAAACAAATAAAAAACAAAGAAATTTTTAAAATAAATTAGTTTAATCTAACTAAAAGACAACGCCAAAGAAAATATAAATATAAACAGAACAATTATTAAAAACTACAGCGGAATAAATATGATTTTATTTATTTCTTTTATAAAGCAGAAAATATGGCAGCTCTGAATACATAAACAGTCCGATAAAAGTTAAATGTCAGATGTTCTTACCTTTAGCTTATTGGTCACTTAGCTTATAAGAACCAAAAACAGTTAAAGTGAACGATAACATCCTAAATTTAGCTATTGGATAGTTATAATAACGGCCCTTATTATGGCAACAAAATTTTTTGCCAATCGAATTTAGTCGGTTGCGTGTGCTATCCCGTAATTCGATTGGGATGCCTGAATTTTATGATAGATACAATAAAATAATTCGTTTGGAATATGTTCAAAATATGTATACATAGTATTGTATCATAGAATACTTTTAGGCTTATCCAATTAAAAAATATTTACAATTTCTATTGTAATTTTTTATTGTAATTTATTGTAAATATATATAATGGTTTCCACGACTTCAATAGCGTATTACATTATGCGTCTTAAATTCATAACGTCCTCCCTCGGCTTATTTACTATCCATCCAAATGTTTGCGGACTGTGGGACCAAATGAAACCAAATTACGGGACATGCTTAACTGAATTCATAACTGTAGACGGGAAATTAAAAAAAGGATTATGAACTTTATCAGCCAATTCAAACTATACCTTAGAACAGGAGGAAAAGAAACAGTGAATTTTTCCTTCAATATGGATAGATCCATATAAACCTTTATATTGTAAATTTGCAGGAGCTATGGACAATTATGGTACAACGATATCATTAGAACCGCTTAATTTAAAAACTCCTTGGTTGAACGAGCAGAGGCATAGATGAGATCGATTTTATGCTGCTGACCGATTCGTGTAGATAAATATTAATATAAAATTATTAAATAACGTATATGTACAATAATAAAAATAATACAGCACTTTCTTACCAATTTGTAAAGGCAGTAGAAGATTAAAATTTTGTTGAAATCAAATTTAATTAATTTTTGAAAAATGACAAAATAAATAATTTATTTGGGGGAACCGAATTATTTTTTTATTATTATATATGATCGAATTTTTATAAACATTATTAGGTATTGCAACTGAAAATATGATTCAATTTTATATTATGTTAAAACAAATAAATTTTTAGTAGCAATCACCAATATTTTGATCTGAAGTATGAATTTAATTCCATATTCTTGGCCAATTGATTTCAACAAATTTAAAAAAAAAAACAAATTGATTTTGGAAACCAATTTTATTATTACAGAAACTCTAAAACGATTATATTAATGATTCTTCTTCTATATTTAATGAAAATATGTTAAAGTGATAATATTTTAATATTTATAATAAATTTTGTATCGATCTATTTTCTGTGTGTATAGAAGAGTTGTGAAGGAGGATCTAATCTTTCAGAAACCCATCTTGCAGCCATACTGTTATAACAAGAGATAATTTATAGGGTGGATAAACAAAAATAAGCTTACTAACCTAAGTTATATCTTACATTTAAAGAGATATTTAAGCTTGAGTTTTGAATGATCGATTTAGATCGATTTGACACTATTATTTCTTATGTAATGTATAAAATAAATAGAGGAAAAAGTACCACAAATCCTCTTTTCTGGATTCCTATTCACTTAGGACCTTATATCATTAATTTCATGTTTCCAGGGTCAATATTATAGAAAATTTAAAAAGTACCATTGGAAGAGTGAAAAAAGTACCACAAAGATTCCATCTTGAATTCTTACCTAAATAGGACCATGTATCTTTATTTTCATGTTTCTAAGTTCAATAGTGTAGAAAATTCAAAAAGTACCATTAGAAGAATGAAAAAGTACCACAAGACCCCTGTTATAGATTCTCATTCGTTTGGGATCATATAAGTTTAATTTCATGTTTATAGGTTCAATATTTTAGAAAACTCAAAAAGTACCATTTTAAGATAATTTTTTAGGTTTAATGTAATAAAAAATGCATCATTTTATTCGAATAAAATTTAATTATCCGATTTTATCCCCCTTTTTGGTACTTTTTATTCCCCTTGAATGTAAAAAATATTGTATTCCAATGAATTTCTAAATTGTACTGAGATCTAATGTTAAAATATTCATATCGAGGGCTTATATTCAAATCGGGCCTCATGCAGATTTACAAAAAAAATTTTTTTGCGTCAGACTCTTCAGTTTTTTATTTTTTATATATGGTGTTAATTTTGGAGTCAAAAGTGAATTCTAACACTATGTTTTTCACTTTTTGTTTTTGGGTTGTCTACAAACAGTATATTTTTTTTTTAAGGCAAAACGGGCTATCTGTAAGTTTTTGTTAGATTTTCAAAGAAATGTAAAAATAAAAATTGATAAATAATGAGAATTTTCTTTGCGGTTTGAACTTTTCTTAAATATTTTGAATTACAATCTTAATATATCTCATACAAATTTTGTTATCTCAATGCAGTCTGGAGAAAAAAGCCATCGAAGTGAGATTTTTAGCCTTTTTTTAGATTTGATTTTTAGCCTTTTTTAGATGCTTATGGATCATACGCGGGTACACCTATCAACATTTTATGAAGCTAAGTGGGAGCACTATACCCTAGATTTGAAGACAGGAATGAACAAATTTTAATAAAATTCGTAATTATAAGCAAAAGGTCTTAGATACCAAAATCAGTTTCTTAAAAAAATGATCATTTAATAAAAAGTGCAATAAACATCGTTTTTAAAGGTTTTAAACATTTTTGAGTTGTTGATATGCAATTTAATACAATTTTAATTGGTTTAAAAATTTTTTTTGCAATTTTTTTCGCATGCAATTTTTTTTTCAAAATTTTATTTATAATTTTAATTTTGAACATATTTTAGTCCTTTCAGTAAACATTCCTGTTATTTGAAATTTCTAACGATTAAAAATGGTCCAATCAACCACAAAATTTCGCTTTTTTTATCTCCTGATTGGTATGATCATAAATTTAACATATTGTCAATTTTTTTTTCCAAAAATACTATGTTTTACTTCTTTAATTTCCAATTAACAAAACGGGCTATAGAGTCATTCCATTTAAAACCAACCAGCTGATTTTCTCACCTCTTCCGAATTTGATAATATTTGGTACAATTATTATTCTCAAGTCAAAACTAAGACTTATTCAAAATTTCAGATAATTTCATCAAGTGGTTCGCGAAATATCGCGGTTGGAAAGTGCAAAATAGCTCAAAATCCGTAAAAAGTTGCATACACAAAATTACAAATATCTTTCGAAGTATTTATTATATAAGATTTACTGAGATGTCATATTAAAGGTATCAAAATTACCTTTAATATGATGTATAACATGACTTTTTTCTCAACATCAAAATGGTCCATATCTCGCGATTTTTCGTTCGCGGGTAAATATCTCGAAAAGTGGTCTTTTTATAAATTTAGAAAAAATATATGTTAATGATGAAAATGTTTTCTATAACCGTGGAAAGTGGCATTCTGGGACTCGCAATATTTTAGGAGTTATTACAACAAATGTCATAATAAATACGAAATATTTATTACAATTTGTATTGTTTTGTTTGTAATAAAATAGAAAAATCGACAATTTCTTCCAAAAATCATCCGAATGTAATAAAATTCGGTAAGAATATTAACATTGACGCTGGTAAAGCAAATGCCTAGTTTAAGTTTGATAACCGCATATTTCGCGATTTGTAATATCTCAAAAATGAGGAAAATTTAAAAACAACAAAAATACGCGACCGCGAAATTTAATTCGCGAATTTTCCGCCAAAAAAATCAGCATGAAAACATGTTTCAGGTATCATTTTAAAGGTAATTTCCTTAGCTTTAAATATTTACTGTAATGAACATTGTAACGTAAATATTTTGGAAGATATTTGTATTTTTAAAAACACAATTTTCCTCATTTTTGAGATATTACATTTAAACTCGGCATTTGCGTTACCAACGTCAATATTAATATTCTTACCGAATTTCATTAAATTCGAATGATTTTTGGAAAAAATTTGCGATTTTTCAATTTTATTACAAACAAAACAATATCAGTTGCAACAAATATTTCGTATTTATTATGACATTTATTGTAATAACTCCTAAAATATTGCGAGTCCCAGAATGCCACTTACCACGCTTATAGAAAACATTTTAATCATTAACATATATTTTTTTTTCATTTTAAAAAAGACCACTTTTCGAGATATTTGCCCGCGAATGAAAAATCGCGAGATATGGACCATTTTGATGTTGAGAAAAAAATCATATTATACATCGTATTAAAGGTAATTTTGATACCTTTAATATGACATCTCAGTAAATCTTATATAATAAATACTTCGGAAGATATTTGTAATTTTATGTATGCAACTTTGTACATATTTTGAGCTATTTTGCACCTTCAAACCGCGATATTTCAAACTGCGATATTTCGCGAACCACTTGATGAAATTATCTGAAATTTTGAATAAGTCTTAGTTTGGACAAGAATAATGAATGTATCAAATATCATTAAATTCGGAGAGGTAAAGTCAAAAATTGTAATTTTTCGTGTTGGTTTTAAATGGGCTGACTCTATATGGACATTTTATAACATACATTAAAAATAATTAAGACAAAACGGGCCATCTACAGTATTTTCGCGAATAATGGAGTTAAAAAATTATTTTTTTCAGTGTGAGGTTTAGTAGACGTAATATTAATAACTCGTAGAAGAATGGATTGCAAAATGTTGAAAAATGAGGGAAATAAACAGTTTTTATGTTCTCTTGTACAATTGTGCTTTGCATGAGGCCCGTTTTGAATATAAGCCCTCGATATGTAAGTGTCAGTAAATTTGAAAAAATATTTTGTGAAAAATGTACCAAAATCAGATACGATTTTTACCCTTTAAACGTTCGAATTTCAAAAAAGTACCGAACTTTGGTTCGTCAATTTTTTATAAGACACTAATTTGATGCATATTTTATTACTATACTTACTGTATTAAAAAATAGATAGGGTTCCAAAAAAGTACCAAATTAAAGTTTTTATCCATTTTCTCCCTAAATAAGCCGAATTTCAAAAAAGTACAAGACACCTATCGGATTATTTTTAAAATGAATAGCGATATCTATTCAACTTTTTTTGTATCTCTATTAGTTTAGGAGATAAAAGGTTACCGATTTTACCTATTTTTACCTCCTAAACATTCGAATTTCCAAAAATCCCGTTTTAGTGGATCTATTCAGCAGGACACCAATCTACAGTCCAATTTTTTTTTCTTTTCAGCTTCAACCGTTTGGACTGTGCGATGATGAACCAAGTAAGTCAGTCAGTCAATCACTCAGACGTTACTCTTTTATATATATGATTACTTCTGTACTAATAAGACACAATGATACAGCAAATATTAATTGACGTCCTTCTCTTTTTCCGTACCACATTATTAAGTAGGTAGATCATTTTTGAAACCATAATTTATTCAGTAATTATAATGTTCCTTATTTTCCTTTAAATATTTACCTCATTTTCTCATTTGATCATTTAAAATTCTAACTTATCATGGAAAAGAAATAGTTTTCTATCCAACCCAATAATTTCTTAAGAAAGTGGTGCGAAAATTCTTATTCTATTTCCTAATGCACTCTTGTCCAATTCATGTGACGATGATTACCTGTTTCCACTCTTTCACACTTCTCGTGCTGCAGTCAACATATGTTTTAGCTTATACGAAAGCATAAAGTGGGAGTTCCATATGGGAAAATCTAAGACAACCTACTAAAACTACTTCCTTTTGACGCGTGTGCTCTAAGGTCCATCATAAAAAAAACGTATGTACGCATGTTTATTACAGAATGTTTTTCGACAGATTATTGTGTGGTTTTCTTGATCCACCACAGTCCGATTGTTAAATTTCTGCAGCGGTTGTTTTTATTATTTTGTTACAATTATGTGTAAACGGACATATGTATACGAATGAAAATGTAGTCAAACTTGTAGTTACAACAAAATATATATGTGTGTGTGTGTGATTGTAATCTTAATTTGTATAAACAGATTTTGGTGCGAGTAATTAGTTTGTTTTAAACTGATCATCCTATAAAAACAGTCACAATAATTTGTTGGAAAAACATTGGAATTTCATGTGTCCCACCCAAAAACACCAGACTAATGAGGTAAATGCCCAGCATTAGTTAAAGGTATGTGTGTGTGTCAAAAAAAAAAAAAAAATTGTATGATGAATTTGTGGAAATTTTTCTCATGTTGCTGACACATTCATTCAACACATGTTGTGCAAGATTTTGTAAATTCCAAATTACTTAAGCAGGGATCAATATTATAAAGTTAATTTTGTTAAAATGTTAAAGTTAATTTTTTCTTTAAGCTAAGATTAAATGGCTTGACACAGAGAACGATGAGATTTAGACAGGTTTAAATAATTTTGGTATTTTACTTAAAATTTTAGAAAATTTTTCAAGATAAATATCACTTTATTTCATCAAATCTTAAATTAAGCCCATTGACTACAATTGACGTATGGTTTCGCACGAGCCTTGAATGATCAAATTCCTAAAGGTTTTTGGAGTATCCCTTATTTCATGGTCATCGAAATCTATACTTTTAAATCGTCTAAACCACTCAAGAAAATTTCTCTCAGCTAAAGCATGATCTCCAAAAACTTTCACCTAAATGCGATGGCTTTTGCAGTGAACAGTGGTTGCAAAACGTTTCTATTGTTTATAATAATTTTGTAAATTTTGATCCGTTAAAGATATCTGAATAAAATTTTACAAGGTTAGAGCTGAAGTGTTATTTGGAGTTGATCTGGAGGAATGCAGATCATTATGTATTTTTATTATTTTTTTTTTTTTTCAGTCATCAAAAATTCATTTATGATTTAAATCTAAAATAATATAGATTGTTTTTGCAAACCTTTACAAAACATATGCTTACATGTGTAGTAGAGTGTCCCGTAGAAAAAAATTTTGTAGGAAGACCCCTCAAACTATGCGTAAAAATTTGCTTAATATGGGAAAAATATTAAAAAAAATTGTAAAATTGTTCTTCAGTTTCCTACCAGCGATCGAAAGTCACGTCTTGAAATGGCTGTCAAAAAACTCGTAATTTTAAACCAATTATGCGAAGGGATAGTCATCTTGACGCGATGCAGAGGCTTGCGTGCGTGCGATGGCCAGGCTGGAGGAATTAGCAACAGTGTGGGCTTTGCTATTCCGGAGGGTCACTCATGCCAAAAGGGTTCGCAAGTAGAAATAACTAAGAACTACCCTTCCCCTGTTCTGATAGCGTCTGTTTTTTCCATTAGGGCAACTTTCAGAACCCACTCCAAGCGCTTTTCCTTTCATAAAAAAGGGTGCTTCGAGTGGAACGAGGACCGCTTGGTCCTTTGGATCCTGCACCTATGGTGCCCGTCCGTCCAAATCCACCAGCGTCTGTTCCTATATTGGGCGGCTTGGTAGTCTGTATCTGTTCCCCAGTGGGGCGGCAGTCATCAACACCTGGCAGCAGGTATAAAAGCAACAAATGTCCGATGAAAATGTCGAGAAGAAGTCGGGGGGCAGAGAACGCTACTCCCACAGCGACAGTGACATGCTGTGGTGAGTCGAATGCTACTCCAACCCTAACTAATCTGTTGACAACACCGGGCCAGACTAGTTCGAAAGCTACTGGTGTTGCAAAAGGTCAGGGTAGGAAACCTAAACCAGAAGGTGGTTATTATAATAAAGCTCATATAGCTACTCTCAATGAAGCTCCTTCTCCTGTTCCTAATGGAGCGGTGCCTAAACGGTAACGGTCATAGTAGGAGCCTAACAATCAGAGTCAGTAACCAGGGACCAAACGTCCCAAACCAGCACAGGTATCAACTCGTAAGGCCATTATTGATCGAAGTATCATCGACGATTCCATTTCTCATCCGAGATGGGAACTGGTCAAACAGAACCTCCTTGGTGTGTTTTGGAGTTGGATGTGGCCAAGTTGGATGTGGTACTTGCGAGTGAGATACCTCGCAGGCCCAGATCCATCACCGTTATACCAGCTGAACCTTCCAATCCTGAGAAGATCTTGAGAATTCTCCAGTGCTATAATCCGCAACTTCCAACTCATGACTGGAAAGTTGTCAAGGTCACAGACACTGAAGGATCCTCGAGAAAGGCGATTGTTGTTCTTAATCAGGATTTAGTACGATCTTTCTCCGAGTCTACGGAGTGATAACAAAAGCAATCCCTCTCCAACGGTCAATGATGCAACGCAGTCAACTGACTGCGCGGTCAATGTCGAAGACGCCAATCCGTGTGATAAGGAAATGAGAGATGGTGAGTGGACTCTCTGTTTACACGGATGAGGCGAGTGACGAGGACGCTCTTCTGGATTCAGACCAGGAGGGTGTCAACGTCACGATTATCTATAACAATGAGAATCATCCTCCAGCACTCTAAAGCAGCATCCACTGCTTTTCTCCTTCGGTTGTTGGAGAGAAAGAAGGAGATTGTCATGGGTTTGCGGACTAAATATTAAAGGCTACAAAAAAAATTGGTCATCAAAATTCCTTAAAAAGTCTTGTAGTGAAATAAAGTCCCTTGGGAACAATTTTTAAAATATTTTTCTATAACCCACATAAAATTACGAATTTTTTGATATCCATTTCGATTAAAAAATAGAAACTTTTTTTTACCAAAATGTATGGCTGGTAAGGTACTGAAGAATTAGAGTCTAAAAAGTGTTAAAATATCCACTAGAAATTTCTAAAAATTCTTAATAATATTGCTGCAAGAATCGTATAAATATATGAATCCGATAAAAAGTTACATTATTCTGAAGTTGAAATTTAAACTAAATCAAATTTATTTTTTTGTTTCGGTTTATCTTTTTCTTTTTTTTTTTTTTGGGTTTCAAAAGTTTATACAAACTTTGTCAATTTTCTAGAAGATTCTAAAATTTATTTATAAAATTCTCAAAATGCAAAGCTGCGATGAAAAATGTTTCAGTTATATACTTCTATTTGTTGGTTAAACGCATCAAAAGAAAAAAAAGTCATCTTTTGAAATACAGTCTCCCTGTATAGGAATTTTGGTTATTTTGATGCAAAGAAGTGAGAATAAATTTTAATTTCTTTAAAAAATATCATAATATCAAGAGCACTTATTAAAATGTTGAACCTCTTCTCAAGCCACAGAAAATGAGTGGTAATTGCAAATAAGCTTCAATCCTTCTCCCCCCAAGAGTGAAAACACTAAAATCCATATAGTAAACATAATTAACAACAAAAACATAACTTTTAATGGTAAAATATTTTTAAGTACAACCATTTATTTAACATTTATGTGCATATCTACACGAAGTAAATAAAATTTAACATTCATGTTTAGAATTTCATCCTACTAACATTATCATCATCCAACAACAATGACAACAGAAAACAATGTGGTTACTATAACCATGTTGGCTGCCTGTTCATTTCGATAAACATGAAAATGATGAAATAATGAAATATTCAAACAACAACAAGAATTTAGCACGAGTTCTAACTATAGAGGGAACGAGTGCAAATAGAGATTTGTCTGCCATTTGGAAAGAATGTTAGAAGGACTTAAATATCAATGACTTCGTGATTAACTGACTGGCTGTCGGATCAACTAAATTATAAATTTGACTGATTGTTTCCTTAAAAATGAATTTTCCTTCACTTGATATATGAAAATAAAAGTATAATTCATTCATAATGACATGTACCACAAAATTGTAAACATATACACATTAACATAAAAAATCCTTTTAAAGAGATTGTTTTCATACATGTAAGAGAGTGTTTAAAAGTATATTTGTATATCACATACATATGTATACGTTTCGATATACTTACATGTATACATCATTGTCATCATTTTTGCTAAAGGACATATATACGATATAGGAAATAATCCATCATAAAGAAATCTTGGAATAATGATGATGTGTAAAACGTATTGTTTAAATTTACCAAAAATATTTTTGGTAATAAAGCATTAAGGGTTACAAAGGTTAAATATTTAGGAAAAGCATAGTTATGGTGGCATCTAATTTGTTCGCCTATATTTTAATATGATTTAGTTAAGAACATAAAAATAATGTATTGCATAAAGAAGTCCCTAAAATTAAAAATTATAACAAAGTTTAAGACGTAAATGGTTATCACAAGCGCACATTGGGGTAAAAGTGATAGAAAATGGCGATTAATTCAGGGAAAGCTGATATAAATATTTTAATTATCATGTTCAATTTTTTCTGTTTATTAGTTAGTAAAAAAAATTATTTTTAGAATTCTAAAATAATAATATAATTAATATTTAGATTTAGTTTTTATATTTGTCAAGAAGCAAAAAAAAAAAAAAAAAAAAAAAATACATTTTTGGAATTTTAAGACTTTTTCTAGAAAATTCTTGTTTCTCAATAAAGATAGATAATTTTGTTATTTAATAAATTGCAAAAAATATGATAAAATCTGTTGAAAATGTTGGGATATATATGGAAAAGATTTGACTCACATTTTGAAAATTTGAGATTGTAGATATTTCAAAGGATATATCTCCTAGAATATATAACAGAAATAGTACATGCAACAGTACATGTTTTCTAAAAGATTTATTTGAGGTAAGTAACAAAAATTCGCTAGTAATTAAACATTTTCTATGACATTAGTACCCTACTTTGAACTCCCATAGCTCCACTCCTGACGCTTATGTAGGATCCTACTTCTAAACTTAAAATGCAACTGTCCCCTGCTATACATATGTGAAATTTCATGTAAACTAACCGATTGGAAGTTACAGATTTATTTCGATTTTGCGCGACTGTTTGATAAAGCAATGAAAATGTCTGCACTTCAGTAGTTTTTTGTATGAAATCTACTATAGTCTCAAATTGGGCTTGATTTTTTTTCCACAATATTAAAGTGGACAATATGTATTATTTATCAGAAAATTTTCAGAACAAATATCCTGTAACATTTTAAGTTGCAAGGACAATTTAAAAAAAAAAAAAATAACTCAAATATTTGGACATAATAGAATTTAAAAATACTTGAAGAAAAGTACATTGAATGGTTCCATTCAAATTTTAAACTTTAAAAGACTTTTTATGTAAATCCTTATAAAAATAATATATAACCTAACTTGAAGCTTTTAGTTGGTATTAATAAATAATTTTGTCTATTTAGATTCGGTACTCAACTTTATTGCAAAAATTTAAATTTAAAAATTCAGTTAATCGCCACATTTGACACATTTTACCCCAACGCACAGTGTCTCGTTTCAAAAATAAAATGGAAATAAATCTGGAATTTCCAAACGGCTGGTCCGATTTCCATGAAATTTCAGATAATATTTTTAAATAAAATTTTGCACCTGAGTAGATTTTTTGGTGCTTAATTTGGAAATTTAGTCACTTTTTCGGATTTCTCAGTAGAAATCCCGCAAATCCCAAAAAACTTTCAAAAATTTCCAAAAATGGGATTTTTTAAGTTTTTTGCTATATCTTCCCAACCGATATCGGGGAGCAAAAATTTCTATTACCAAAAAATTAAAAACACATCAAACTTTGTAAAAAATAGAATTATTTTTTAATTCCAGCTTTGCGATTTGAGAAATTAAGGCAAAAATTGGAAAATCATAAAAAAATGGGTAAATTTTGAGAGACCCTAGTTCACGCAGTATTAAAGTTTTTAATATTTGTTTGCCTTTACAAAATTCCCTATAATGTAATATTTCAGAAAAGTATAAATACTATATATGTTACTCAAGAAATTTTTTTTATAACTCAAAAAGAATTTAACTACCGTTTTCGCAAAAAAAAAAAAAAAAAAGGCGAAAAATCTACTTTTTTCAAAATTTAAATTCAAATGCATATAACATTTGATTCCGTAAAAATTTTGTCAAAATTTTTTCTATACAATTTTGTTATTTATTAGTAATAAAATAAAAAATATTTCCAAAAAATCTAGTGAAATTTGGACCCGCTATAGCGAAAAAACTTTAGCAAGATAGGTCCAAAAATAAAAATTTTAATCTTTAAGTCCAAATATCTCTTAAACTAAAAGAGATGACCTACACGTACGACAAAGTTTTTTGTAGATCTTGACTAGCAGAATCCACTCATAAAAATTTTTTAAATCGGCTGAGATATAACGAATCTGGATCGTTTTAAATTTTTTGAACACCCGAGTTGTCCAACTTTAGGACCCTCTGGACCCGCCCCCGTTATGCTTATAACGTCCAAGCTCAAAACTTAAACTCGCCTATGCCTCTACTAACACTGTCTGAAATTTCATGGAAATCGGACCAGCCGTTTGGAAATTCCAGATTTATTTCCATTTTATTTTTGAAACGGGACACTGTGCAACGTGCAGCGCACGTTGGGGACACACTGCAATTTTTTTTAGAAATAAATCTGTATCTCTTAAACTACTGTTCTGATCGGAATGAATTGATATGTATGGAAGAGGATCTAATCTTTTAGAAAATTCATACTATAGTTACCTTGTGGTAACAGAAGATAAGCTACACGGGGTCAAACTTGACTACCTCGAGTATGTAGAAGTTTAAGAAAATCGTAACTTCTAAAAATCAAGTCCGATTTCAAAGATTAATATTTTGACTATTATTTCTTATGTATTGTTTAAAATAATAAAACAAATATTAATATTTAATTTTTGCAAAAATCATTTAAAATATTTTAAAAGCCAATTTTTGTCAATTATAAAGTTAACATTTCTCTTCTACAACTCTTTCGATCCAACTAGCAATTTAGGAGATCAGATTTAATACCAAAAATTTTGTGTTTAGCCTCACTGTACAGGGCAAACAAAAAACATTATCTAAAATAATTGTTTTATGTACATAAAAAATATTCCGATATTATAATCTTAAAATTAAACAAGCGCGAATGTTAGATTCTGCTCGGCCGAATCTTTATACCCACCATCAACTTTTTAAAATTTTACATTATATGGGAGGTGGGCGGACCACCCCCATTTTTGGTTTCCAAGTTTGTATCGACCCACGAACCATCTGTACAATATTTCGTTATCGTAGATGCTTTTTTTTAAGAGATATCAGAAGAAAAGTATGACATGATTCTACAACATACACCCTGTGTTTCTAGTATTTTTCCGATAACTTTTTTGTTTATGAACCGATGCTCAAATTCAATACCAAACAAACCTTGTATAAGATAAATATTTAAGCCTAATTTCTTCACCCTACGTTGTACCGTTCGAGCCCTATCCTACTTTCAACAGACGAACGGATATAGCTAGATCGACTCAGAATCTAACCAGGACCCAGAAAATATATACTTTATGGAACTTTAAATGAGTTTTTTGACACGTTACACACGGAATGACAAAATCAATTTAACCCCTTATCTTTTTGATGGTGGGTATACAAATATGCACTTCAAATGTTATTTTTTTATACCCTGCACTACCATAGATGCGTTTGTGCTGATGTTTGTAACACCCAAAAATATTGGTTAATTTATACTTGTAATCAAACTACAGGATACAATTTTGAACAGAAATTAACGAAATTTGGCACACAGATTTCTTACTGAGACGAAGCCTAGCCCCCATACAAATGTCCTCCCGTAAAAGGATTTAACGATCGTAAATCCGTTAAATACGGCAATGTTTTAATGAAATTTGGCGCATATAATTTCCATATAAGTCTAAATGTGTGCCGAATTTCAGGAAGATAGGTACATAGTTGACCATAGTTCTCATATAAACCCCTTTTCAGAAAATCACTTAAGGGGTATAAATCCAATTAAAATGTAAAGTGCAAAAAGAAAATATGTCTAAAAAATATTTTCTTTTTGCACTGAATAGCAGTCAAATTAAATTTCAAAATTTGTATCACTTTACAAGATGAAAATTAAAAGGGAACAAATTATAATATATAATAGGCTATTGTATATTATATTTTCTCTTATATTAAATATTTTCTCTTCTATTTAACACTATTAAAAAAACATTCTCTTAGGAATTTTTGGTACCGTTATTTTTGATATTGTCAATACTAAAAATAATGGGTAATTTTAAGAAGTTTCTTTCCTTTATGCGCTTTCGTAAACATTTCAAGAAAAGTTAAAATATAATTTGTGCAAAATAATAGACTTGTTTTAAAGGATCATATTTTTTGTTTTAATTTACTTTATAATTTGGATAAATTTTCTGAAAATAATTAAATGTAAGGTAAATGAATTATTATTGTTGAAAAAATATTATAAAATAATATTATTCTTACGAAATGATGTGTCGTAATGTACATAGCACTCTTTAAGAAAGGCGAATAGTGAAATAATTACGTGACCAAGGAAAAACATTTGATTTTATTGCGGAATTGCTTGGAAGGTCTCATTATTTCGTAAGAAATGCGGTCAAGTGGAAGCCATCATAAGAAACACTTGGTAGACCTTGCAAAATAAACCCTACCACGGATTCACAGATATAGCTCTTCTAGTGAAGAAGCAGCCATTTCTATCTTCAAAAGCCGTTTCTGAAGAAATAAATAACATAATTAGTGCTTCAACAGTCCGACGAAAACTTTTAGAGAAAGGTTTGTCAAGTAGAATCGCCAGGAAGTTACCATTTTTAAGCTCAAAAAACTAAGCAGCTCGAAAAAAATTTGTTACAAAAATTAAAAATAGTGAAGTTGACAATTTTAAGAACATTTTATGGAACGACGAGATAAAAATTAACTTGTTCGGGTCAGTTAGTCGCAGAAATGTTGGATGACCAAATGGAAAGGGACTAGATGATCGTTATACAAAAAAGATTGTAAAACACGGCGGAGGAAGTATAATGGTGTTAGGTGAATTTTGTTGGCATGGTGTTGGCCCTCTTTATTAGATCACAAAAATAATGAACCAAGAAATGTACCGTGATATTTTGAAGGATTTTATGCTACCCTATGTGGAGAACAATATGCCACCAGAATTGACTTTACAACAGGACAATGATCCTAAGCACTCCTCAAAATTTGTTAAATCTTGGCTGAGTGCTAACAATGTATCTGTTTTAGAATGGCCTTCACAGTCACCTAAATCCTATTGGGAACCTTTGGGTTAGATGGGAAGACATTTCGGAATTAAAATCAACCTTGGAAAGATGTTAAAAAGAAGTGGGAGGCAATTTCTATAAAAAAATGACAAAAATGTATAGAATCAATGCCCAGAAGAGTTCAGTGCATTTTAAACAATAATGGCGGTCATTCAGGGTATTGAATTAACTTGGCATATTATTATAATATTCAATATTAGTAGAAAATTTAATTTGTTTTAGTCTTTAATGAAATAAATATATATTTGTTTAAGAAATATTGAATAAGTCTATTATTTTGAATCATAGGAAAATGTTTTTTAAAGTCATAAAAAAACAAAAACATTTGTGGATGGTGTATCTTTTAGTACAGTTCTTAAATAAATAAAAAATAAATTTAAATATTATTCATAATGTAAAATATTTACCAAATAAAAGTAAGTCTATTATTTTGCACAGCACTGTATATATATAAAAAAACACTCTGTTGGGACCAAAATATTCCATAACAATTCGATGTCAAAATTATTAAAATTTTCTAAAACATTTTGGTTAATTTAAAGTCTAGAAAAAAATTCATTTACATATTTCTAGTTGCCCTGGTTATCATATACTTAGCCCTTTTTTTTAGTGATACATTATGTTAACTGTAATTTTAACTATACTGTGTCATTTCGTTAACACATCATTAAAATATGTATCGCTGCAGAAAATGCCAAATATTTTAATAACCCATTAATAATATTTTCTTTTTAAAGACATCAATAGATAAAAACAAAACACCATTAATATTCATATTTAATGTCATAAAACTGAAAATAAAATAGTCTATTAAGAAATATATATCTTGGCTCATCTTAACACAATTATCTCAAAGTGTCAATGATTTGAGTAAAAACAACAACAACAATGACTACGACGACATCGAAATCATTTAAAAGCAAATATTTATTTAGTTAAATTTCAAACGATTTCCCGAAATCATTATTTTAATAATGATTTTTTATTTGTTGTTTCTTTTACATTTCATCACCTCCAAATTGCTTTTTTTTGGCTGGTAAATAAGTAAGTATTTATTTGATATTTATTTAACCGCCATCTTTAATTCAAACAGACTCATCATCATCATTGTCAACATCTCCTCCAGTATTGTCACCATTATATTATTTACTCTTATACCCCACAAAATTTTTATTTTTATTAACATTTAATAATACGAGTAATGTGTTTTTTTTTTCCTCTGTACTTCTGTTTCTTTCGTATTTCTTCGTTTCATTTCATGCGCCAGTGCTTTATTTTATAGTTTATATGCTAATGTCAATTTGACATTTTAATGTGACGTTTTTATTTCACTCCATTGTTTACATAAACTACTTAAATGGTCGCGCATAATTGAAAAATACTTGAAATGAAAGAAAAACAGAAATTGTTATACATTGAGTAAACTGTAAGTACTAAATACGTACATAAAGACGATTACATACCAATGACTGGCAGACATTGAACAGTGTAACGAAATTTTTTAATATTTGACAATTTTTATTATAAATTATTTTCAATAATTGATTTAAGATTTTTACTATTACATATTTAGAGGTACTTGAGTTTAAACAATTTGTTTTTTTTTTTTTTTTTATAAAATAGACAACTAAAAAATTTTTTGTCTAAATCTTTGCGTAACTTTTTCAACTATGCTCCTGTTATTAAAGCTACATATATAGTACAATAACAAAAAGAAAATATTGAAATGACCCCATTTATCAAAAATGTATTTTAAAGTAGTCATTATTCATAACACTGTTCCTCATTTATTTTATTTTCATAAAACAAATGAAGTCAATAATTACTTTTTCCTTATACTACAGATAAATATTGAACAAATAAAGAAATTTTTATTACTTGTTTAAACGTCTTTTAATAAATATTTTTTTTAAGTAAAACTTTCTTCAATACTTTTATTTAATGAGTACTGATATTAATCTGTTTCTTAGATTATCTTTAATGTATTCAAAAGGTTAAGTAGTCCATTACAACATTTATTGTTGTCATAAATTTAACACAACTGTATATTAACAATTATTAATACTTTCATATAGTATTTGAATTTATGAACATGAGTAAATAGATTTTCGATTTAATACATCCATTAGTGACATTGAACATATTTACATATTTTGTTGCACAATGGTATAAAACAATGTGTAAACAAGTACAAATATGCTTCTCCTGTAAAGTTTTGTGTTCTACACTTACGATATTTTAGATGTTAGGGGTCGATATATCCGTAAATTTAAAGTGCTTGATCTCATTAGAATAAAATTTAAGATGGTCTCAACAAAAGGTATTTAGTCTTAAATTTATATTGGACTTTGGAGATTGTTCAGAAGAAAGAACCACTAAAAAGTATTTTTTTTTTTTTTTTTTTTTTTTTGAAAAATTAAATTTTATGAATTTATTATAATATCATATTTATAAATTCTAAATATAAGTAAGTGGTGTATGATAAAATTGAAATACCTCAATTGCAAAATTCTGGCCCAAATTATTAACAATATTCAAAACAGTACCATAATAAATATGAATAAATAATGAATTATAGGTAATTTTAATCAATTTTATATTGCAGCTAACGAAATAGATATATAAAAATAACCAGAGAAACTAAAAATATTCTCTAAAAATTTGTATTATGCTCATAAAAAATGCTCTTGAAGTCAAAAAATATGCCCTTAACCCATTAGGCTAGGTGCATGGACCGATAGAGGATATGGCCATGCTACCGTTTTACGGTTTTTTTTGACGACATTCCTTGCAATATTGGCTATTGTACCCCTATACCTTTTCTTGACAGAGACTTCTCAGTGTTAATCTCGATTGCTCCGGTATTAAGAGCCGGCTCAGTGGAGGTTTACACTGATGGGGGTGTCTTCATTCCCGCATATAGGAAAAGTATTTCCTTCAAACTGCCGGATCACTGCAGTGTTCTTCAAGCAGAGATCTCGGTCATAAAAAGAGCGGCAAACTGGTTGATGTGATTAAATCGCTCTCGGGTGTCTTTTCGACATCCAGGCTGGTACATGAATGCCGGATATCTTTAAACGAGATGGCGAGACATTCAAATCAGTCTGGGTTACGGGTCATTCAAATACCCTGCGGACGAACTCGCCAGAACTGATTCTCTTCTTCGACATGAAGATGCGGATCAATTGGTCAGAGTACCACTTTCCTCCTGCAGATCGACAATACTGCAGAACTTATCGAGGATTGCACAGGATAGATGGACGAATCTGTCCATATATTGAACCTTGAGGCAAAATTTGGTCCCATTATGATGAAATTCGGTCAAACTTCATCTTGGGACTACCAAGGGATCGTTTACGTATTCTAATATCAGTTGTCACAGGGCATTGGATTGCTAGTGCGTATGCTAGGAGATTAAGGCTCCTTTTGAACGACTTCTGTAGGAGTTACTATAATGAGGAAGAGACGGTGGAGCATTTTCTATGCCACTGTCCAACTCTCACTGAAATAAGGTAGCCCGCTTGTGCATGTATTGTGTTCTCTCTCTTATATTGACATTATTGCTTAAAGATGGAACTTTTAGAATGGTTGGTAAAGATATTGCATTTCACTAGACAAGTCATACACTGTTTAATCAAGACCTCATTGTATTCTTTTGTTAAACATTTTACAGAATTTTTTTCTATAATCATCTATCCTTTGTTCTGCGCTTAACAGTTGAAGTTAAATAACAAACATTTTTATGTTTGCATATTGACCTTTTGAAGACTATTTACTGTTTTACCTAACTTCACATTGTTGCACGAAAAAATATTTCATTTTATACATTAAAATCTCTCAAGTTTCATACTTTTATTATACTTATATTACAAAACAATTCAGGGCTTTTAGAATAATGAATTAGTAAATTGAATTCTGTTTGATTTTCTTTTAAAAGGTCAAAATGTGATCTGTATAATTTGTTTTCATGTTTCAACTTAGCAAATTTTCAAATATAATTTTATCACTTATTGATATATGTAAATAAATTTTTAATGTATCACTTTTGTTCAGATCCTTCCTATCAATATCTTCGCTCTACTTATTTATTCCAACCATAATGATGGCAAAAGTCTTACATTTATTTTGTAAGTAAGTCTTAAACTAGAATAATTTAATTTATTTTTACTGCTTTTTCTTAAATAGGTATAATGAGCTGAAAATTGTTGGAAATTGACGTAAATTTATTTTATTAAGAGGTGTCAATTTATCTGAAAAGAAAATTGTAAGAGGTCATTCATTTCAGAAGGTTTGAAGAGCGTTATTTTGAAATTTTATATCGTTCATTTGCTACAAGGACCTCATAACTTAAATAATACGCAATATGTAATGTAATTGGAATAAAATGCTTTTATCGCGGTCCGGCGTAGAATCTGAAATGATAATGCACCAGACTTTGTCAGTTAATAAAATAAGTTTGTTTGCTATTCATTAGTGATATTAAGCATATTTGTATTTTAGCAGGAAATGAGCGATATATATTAATATTAAATTTACCTACACAGAAAAAAATATTACCGTCTTTTTATACCCACCATCAAAAAGATGAGGGGTATATTGATTTTGTCTTTCTGTGTGTAACATGTCGAAGAATTCATTTAAGACCCCATAAAGTATATATTTTCTGGGTCCTGGTTAGATTCTGAGTCGATCTAGCTATGTCCGTCCGTCTGTCTGTCTGTTGAAAGCAAGATAGGGCTTGAACGGAACAACGTAGGAGGACGAAATTTGGCTTAAATATCTTATATAAGGTTTGTTTGGTATTGAAAATGGGCAAAATCGGTTAATAAACAAAAAAGTTATGGGCAAAATACTGAAAATACAGTATACTTCACAGGATCATTTCTGTAGTAAGTCTTCATTTATTTAGTTCGCTAAATAAACAAATTTTAGCTTTATTTCATACTTTTCTGCTGATATTTCTTAAACAATACGACACCGAAATTTTGTACGGATAGTTTGGGGAAAGATATAAACTCGGAAACGAAAAATGGGCGTGGTCCGCCCACTTTACCGACCACCTTCCATATATGGTGAAAATCAACGAAATTTTGTACAAATAGTTTGAGGAACAATGTAAATGGGCGTGGTCTGCCCACTTTACCGCCCATCTCCCATGTAACGAAAAATTTGAAAAAGTTGATGGTGGGTATATAGATTTGGCCGTTTATAATTGAATGAATTATTTTTATATATATTTATTAATTGGTGACTTTTTTCTGTGAATTAATGACGATGAATCTAATAACTGGAAATGATGAAGCGCCATTGGCGAAAATTTTGAATAAAAATAAGCTAAATTTTTTATTAAAAATTTTCAATAGAAAACGTTTTTTCATTCTCTTATATCTTATTAATTACTTGTTTCAAATATTTTTAAAATATACATACATACATACGTATGTATTGGGCTAATCGACACGGTTTTCCAACCGGGTTTCAGCTAATATGTTTTCGGTTTTTTCGAACGTCGAATAGACCGTTTTTTTTTTTTAATAGATCTTCATTTCAAAAAATATGTAATTTTAATCGAAATTTAAGATTTTTTTTAATTTTAATAAAGTTTGATTTCTTATGTTTTTAAAATAAAGTTTAAGTTTAAATTGAAATTAATTCTACAAGTTTAAACAAAAATATTACTGATTATTATCCTGAATGAAGTTTGTTTTATCTCTTGCAAAACCTGTAATATTTTTACATCCAATTTAAATGTTTTAGTGACTTTTTTTGATCCAATTTAAAAAAGTTTCACCTGCAGAATCGCTTCAATAAAATTGAGACACGCTTTTTTCAAATTAATCCGTGGTTTCTGCTTATGCTATTTTATATTTGGAACTTATATCAATAACTTTCTTTGCATTTATTTAATTTTCCTGCATAGGAATTATTTCATTATGAAATAAAATCAAAAATTGTTTTTGAAATAATTTAATTTTTTAGGATTTATTTCGTTAAAAATATTTTGCAGTCATTTAATTTTTTTAGGTCTTTTTTCGTTAAGAGTTTTGTCATTTTGCCGACTCTTTTAAATAATATCTGATTTGAATTATTTAATGTTTGATCCTACTAATATTAATATTTGGTTGTATTCGAGGTAAAATGAGCCATTGCTGTATAAAATATATTTTTGGGTCGCAGGCTAGCTCTTCAAAATGTGCCACAAAATACCTTCTTATGAATACTCACTCATTTAGGGCCACATGACTTTAACTTCATTCTAGGTTAAATATTATAGAAAATTAAAAAAAAGAAAACACATGTCCTTAATTTCATGTTTCTAGGTTCATAGTTATAGAAAATTCAAAAAGTACCATTAGAAGAACAAAAAAAGTACAACAAAGTCCCCTGTTATGGATTCTCTTTCACTTAGAATCACATGTCCTTAATTTCATGTTTCTAGATTCATAATTATAGAAAATTCAAAAAGTACCATTAGAAGAACAAAAAAGTATCACAAAGTCCGCTCTTATAGAATTTCATTCATTAAGGACCACATATCTTTAATTTCATGTTCCTAGTTTAAATATTATAGAAAATGCAAAAAGTACCATTAGAAAACAAAAAAAGTACCACAAAATCCCCTATTGTTGATTCACATTCATTTAGGACCATATATCTTTAATTTCATGTTTCTAAGTTATATATTACCGAAAATTCAAAAAGTACCACAAAGCCCCCTATTATGGATTCTCATTCACTTAGCACCACATGTCCTTAATTTCATGTTTCTAGGTTCATAATTATAGAAAATTCAAAAAGTACCATTAGAAGAATGAAAAAGTACCACAAAATCCCTTCTTATTAATTCTCAATCACTTAGTGCCACATATCTTTAATTCCGTGTTCCTAGTTTAAATATTATAGAAAATTCAAAAAGTACCATTAGAAGAACAAGAAAGTACCACAAAGAACCCTCTTATGGATTCTTTCCCACATCGGACCATGCATATTTAATTTAATGTTTCTAGGTTAAATATTACAGAAAATGCAAAAAGTACCATTAGAAGAAGAAAAAAGTACCACAAAGTCCATCCTCTTGAATTCTTACCCACAGGATGTTTATATGTTTAATGTAATGGAAAATTCATTATTAAGTTTGAATAAAATGTAATTTCCCGCCTTTACCCCCTTTTTGGTACTTTTTTACCCATAGAAGTATCAGAAATTGTATTTCAATGAGTTTCTAAAATCTAATTATAAATTTTTAAAAAATGTTTTATGAAAAAAGTATCAAAAATAGGTACGATTTTTACCCTTTAAACGTTCGAATTTCAAAAAAGTACCAAATTTATATTTCTAGTTTTTTGATATGTTATGAATACGGCATAAATTTTATTTGTATGTTGATTGGTTTCAAAGATACATATGGTGACAGAAAGTACCAAAATACAGCTTTTTTCCCGTTTTCTCCCTAAAAGAGCCGATTTTCAAAAAAGACACCTATCCGATTATTTTTTAAATGAATAACGACAATTATTTAACTTTTTGTGTATCTTTATTAGTTTGGGAGTTATAGAGTTACCGATTTTACCCGTTTTTACCATTTTTTACCTCCTAAACATTCGAATTTCCAAAAATCCCGTCTTAGTGGATCTATATGGTGGGAGACCTACCTACGTTCCAAATTTCGTCTCTCTAGCAAGGTTGGAAACCGAAACGAATAACGGTATCGGTAACGGTATCGGTATTCAATTTTATTTTATTTCGGTAACGGTATCGATAATGGTATTTTAAATTATATCGGTATCGGTATACCGGTACCGAAACTAAAATACCGGTAAATACCGTTATTATTAAAAAACTAGAAAAAACGTATAAAAGTTAAATTTTTAAATAATTTTTACTTGAATTTCGCAAAAAAAAAAAAAAAAATTATTAAATTACGCATTTGTGTATGAATATTTTTCGTTAGAGAACTTCATACGATTTTTATAAATGCTTATTTTGTGGTACCACTTAACAATATTAAACTCGACTTTTTAAAGACAAATTGGTATAATGTTTTGCAGTACAGTAAAGCAAAAAATTTGTATTTACCACAGTTTTTTAATACAGACAAAAATCCTTCAAATAATTTTGAAAACATTTTTCAAAAAAAAAAAAACTAATTTTATTCTAAAAGTTGCAAAATGTAAAATTGCGTAAAGGCAAAAAATCCGTGAAGTAGCAGAAAAAAAAAAAAAGAATAGCATAACAAAACATTTTTTTATTTCATCACAGATTAACGCTACAAAAATATGGAAAATGAGTTTACAAATTCATGCAGTTTTCTTTCGCTTAACTGCTTTTAAAATTTCCGTTGTCAAAACTCCCGGAAAGAAAGCCTAAGCTGTAACTTTCTGAAGGACAATTTTCGTTATTTTGAAAAAATCAAATTAAGGAGAGAATCTTCATAGAAGCAAATATCAACTTAGAACGTATCATTAATTTCAACAGTACTTTCATGGGCGTGACAAATAATTGAGCATATCGTAAGTTGAAATGCCCATATCTTTTTTGTGTTCGCACTAAGACTTTTTATCAAAGTGAAGTCGCACTAGGTTTAAGGGATTTAAACATCTTTAAAAATATATTTAAAATCCTATAATTATAACATGAAATAAAACTTTTATTATTAAAAATAATTTTATCTTTCTTATTTTCTTAAGTAAATTATATGAAAAATTATTTTTGCACTACCATATTCTGTTGAAAAAAATATATTTTTAAAATACCGAAACTAATTTACCGGTATATACCAGTACAGAGGGAAACGGTATTTGAATACCGGTATTTTTAACAAAATCATAATTTCGGTATCGGTATCAGTTACGGTAACCAACGTTAAACGGTATTTAATCGGTATCGGTATTTATAACGGTATCGGTTTCCAACTTTGCTCTCTAGCTTCAGCCGTTTGGGCTGAGGGATGATAAATCAGTCAGTCATTCAGTCAGTCAGCCACGTTACTCTTTTATATATATAAATGAAACTTAATAGAAAAAAAAAATAGAGTGTAGATATTCGATTTCATCGTATTTTATCGTCAGTTTATTTTATTATTAATTTAGATATACATGCATATACATGCATACGTACATATATTGCATTCTCCGTGATAACAAAATGCATAACTCATTTACATAGGAAATAGTGAATTTACAAGGTGTTTTTTACAATATAAAGATAAAATCCCTTTTTTTTAAATAAAACAACATTCAAATGTTTTTATATTTAATAAAAAAAAAAATATTAAAATAAAGTATTATTTTAACAAAATTTATGGCCATAAACTCAAGTTCTCTCAAGTCACATCCTAATAATTCAAAATTATATTTAAAATAATAGGATATTTTTATTCAATTGACTAAGTCCAAAGTTCTTATTTTAAAGAAAATTACAAACACCGAACACACACCTTGATTATTTATTTGTTTTCTATTATTTTATATTATTTATTATGTAATTATTGAAACATTTATTATATTTTTTGACACAAATACAACATTACGCTGATACAATGTGATAAATATTAAATAGACAAATCAAACAGGAAAATATTTTCTTTCATCAAAGACCTTCCATATCACAATCATGATTTATGAATGAAACAGCCAATCAATAGCTTTTTAAACTATTTTGAATGGACAGCGTGCAGTGAGTGAATGTGTTCATCAAACGGGTGGTCTGTTGTTAACTGAATAAATGACATTAATTTCCGGCTAAAGTACACAAAATATAAAACAACCACACGTAAGCCCTGAAGAGGGTCTAGAATAGCAAAATAGAATTTCCTTAATAAAGTAATTGAAATGTTAAGATAAAAATCTTAGAAATTGATTAAAAACTAGTAGTACAATTTGACAAAAAAAATTAAAAATTCTTTCGACAACTTTGTGTGTGTCTTGTTTTATTCTTCCTTTTTTTTTGGTAAGATACAATATTATTAACAAGTAAAAATATATGTCTAATAAATTGTGCCTTTAGTTTGAGTGAAAAATTAAGGAAGGGGTTTATATTTTCCTTCTTTATTTTTGGGTCTTGTTTTAATTTTAAATTAAAATTGAAATTGTTAAAAAAATATTATAGGGATTTATTTAGCTTTTTGTTGTTGTTGGCTAAAGTAAAATTTGCATTTCAATTTGTTGAGGATTAAAATGAAAATTCTCAACCACACCATCCGGCCACACACACACACACATTCTCGCTCACAGAAGGACACATAAACTAACCCAAGACGACAAAAGAATTAAACATGATTTGACCGCAACCAAAATGCAAATTAGTGTTATTAACTTTATGACCATGATTGGTAGACAAGACTAAAACTGTCAATCACAAAAGAAAAACCACAAATGTTTAATGACGAAGACGAGTAAGGAAAATACTTTTTTTCCAACACCCTTGTTTTATTCGGGAGCAAAGCGGTTTAGTATTAGTGGAGTTATGGGGTAAAGTATCAAATTATTGAGGCTGAAAATTAATTTACTATAATTTTTTAATTAAATCAGTCAAACGGAATTTGTTGTTGGCATAAATGAATTTATTCATTCATTTCAATTTAATAAATGTCACTCATTTTTATTGTGGCATTGTCTATATTCCATTATTGCATATTTTTTTGTCACCACATGACTGTTGGTGACAAAAAAATATGGCAAAGTGGACGGCGGAGTGTTGTTGCAAATGCAAATCCTTTAAAATCGTTAAAAAGCTAAAAAGACTATTCTACAAAGTGTTTTTCTAAGTATAGGGGGGACAACTGAAAAGTCAATTCAAATTGAAGGTATGTTGAGAAAAATCTGAACAAAATTTTTACATATTGATAGAGCATTTTAATTTTTATAATGTACCAAATAACTATAATTTTTATCTGAAACTTATTTTGTTTTCTTTTTTATAATTTAAAGACCATCTGCCAATTTATTTAAAAAGCGAGAATGTTATATTCGGCCTGGCCGAATCTATATACCCACCATCAACTTTTTCAAATTTTATATATAATTTATAAGACTTCACACTAGTATAATGGAATGGACTTCACACTAGTATAATGGAACATTTAGAGCCATAGTTTTCATTTTAGAATCAAAGTTCAACAAATTAAAAAAAAAAACAGAAAATGAGTTAACTTTTTCCCATTCTTCTACACTATTTGTTTGCTCGTTTATACTTTTTGATCTCATTAGAATTCTTAAAAAAAGTCTTAAATATAGATATTATTTTTTTACTTCTTGACTAATATCAAAAACTAAATCTAATTATTAAAATATTAATATAACCTTTCCCTGAATTAAGTGCCATTTTCTACCCATTTAATCCAAATGTATAGACGGACGGACATTCAGCTAAAAAAAAAAAAAAATCTTATAATTCCAAGAATTTACTTACTAATAAATAGGAAAATTAAACTTGATCATTAAAGTGTTGTACCTTTCCCAGAATTGTGTAAAATTTTCTACCCATTTAACTCTAATGTATAGATGGACGGACATTAAAATCTTAAATTCTAAGACTGAATTTTTTAATTAATAATCAGATACAAAATAAAACGTGATCACTAAGTTAATAATATCAACTTTTCTTGAATTAATCGCCATTTTTTACCCCAATGTGCAGTGATGGAAAAAAAGTTTCGAATTATTAATCAAACTGGGTGTCAAAAAAACTCGTAATTTTATATTGGTTATAGAACAAATATTTTAAAAGTTTTTCCCATGGGATTCCTAGAAGACTTTTTTAAAAAATTTTTGGAAAATTGTCTATTATCAACGGTAGGTCTGTTCGTTTGCATACTATTTTTACTAGTTTTACTATTTTTGCAAGTATTTTACTCGAATAGCGTTTCTGTGCACATAAAAATAGTAAAAGTAGTGAACATTTCAAGAGAAAATAGTTTTCTCTTTTGCTATATTTTACTTGAATATTTTGTACGAGCAAAAGTAGTAAGACATTTTTATTTTAAAATTTCGATTGAATTTTATTTTGAAATAAAGCAGTTAGAAAATATGTTTTATTTTTCAAACGTTTTTTGTTGAAACCAGCGGTAAATTTTGAATGAAGTATTGCAAATTTTGGATTAACGAATAATAATTTTATAAAGCTTATGTGAACAAAATTGTATTGTGATACTAATTTATGCACATTTAAGGGGTATTCGGAAAATGCCGTGGTCAAGTATGGAGTGATCCTTTTAAAACTTGGTATATTGACATGTATTTAAATAAAATGTGCGAATTCGAGTACATAGGCAGACGTTTGTCATTTAGAAGCTATGTGAAATAATGGACACGTTTTGAACAATAGGCTTCGTCCCTGGATTTTACAAGTTCTGTTTACCAAATTGCATTAAGTTATCTTCCAAATCTACCTGTAGTTTTCATTGGCGGACATGAACTATTGATGATATTCAACAAGGCTAAAAATCATACATGTCATTATATAGAAGAAATTCTATAGGAAAATATGTGAAAAATTATCAGCAAAGGAACATATGCCAGTATTTTGGATAAAAATGACAAATTTTTTGATAATCATTTCAAGACAAGACTAGAAATTTCTTTTTGAACGAAATGTTCAAGATCCTTGACTTTCAATCGCTGGTAGGGAACTGCAGATCAATTTAAAAATTTTTTTAAATATTTTTTCCATATTAAGCTAATTTTTTTGCTTTATTTGGGGAGTCTTCCTACAAAATTTTTTTCTACGGGACACTCTATTGTACGTATTTATTTTAGTTAGATAGTCCAAATAATGCACACTGGTTCCAAAAAGCTTTCTGGAGATACATCAAACAAATTTTACAAGGCCACAAATGAGGTGTTTCTAAATTGATTTGAAGAAGTACAAATTCCTAGCTGATCGTAGGGGTAGTGGGCGGCCTTCCAAAGTTGGCCATGTTGGATATGTAATTAAAAAAATCAAAAATTCATTTATGATATGACAGAAAAGAAACTGTATATATACAAAGTCCTTGTTAATCTATACAAAAAATACGCTTGCATGTGTAGGTTATCTCTTTTAGTTCAACAGATATTCTTTCTTTTTTAGCTTCGTACCATTTTTTTACTTGGAGGGCTTAATGTTGACTGTAAAGCTTTTTTAAAATACTCACCATATTTTTTACAAAATTCCAATAACACAATTTAAAGAATCAAAAATTTATGAATCCAATAAAAAATTTTAATGTTTTCCAAAGAAATCTTAACGTAAATCTGGAGGAGTTTGCAAAGGTCTCATATCCAAACTTCGTTGATTTGTTTTTTTTTAATTTGTTCAAATTGCAAAGCTAGGATTAACATAAAATTATTTTAATTAAATACCTCGATATATAAGGTAAACAATCAAAAAGCATTTTCTGAGAAACGCCTATTATAACGACACAGTGACGATTTTAACTAAAGAAGTAAATGTTTTAAATATGTTGTCCCGAAATGAGGTTATGGACATTTTGGAAGAAAAAGTGTGAGTTTTTCTAATTGTTTACTTTTAGGACAAGTCTATCTATATTATGTGAAAACTTCAATAGGATATCATTGTTCGTTTAAATTTTATTTCAATTTAATATATTATCAAATTTAATATACTTTTATCAATTATGATTTTCCATATTCTAACGTTTTCTATGATACCAAAAAATCATAAAACATCTAATCTGTGCTTCGTGTCTATGTCTGCACAGTGGTCCCAAAACGAAATTTTTTGGAAATAATTCTGTAACTTTAGAACTGCTGGATGTATTCAAATTAAATTTCACATGGACAATTCTGAGGTGTATGCCAATTGATTTGGAGGAGGACAGGTTTTTAGAAAGTCTGGGGGACGGGGAGTGGACCTCCAAAGTTGGTCACCTCGTATATTAAAATTTTTTAAAAAATCGCCAAAATTTGATTTATGATTTGACTGAAAACAAATTTTGCACAGAGATAACATTTTTTCACTTTAAAATCCATTATTTTCCCCTGGACCATAAATTTTTTTCATGTTTCTAAAAGAATACTTAACATAAATGTAAAATAAATCCGGAGGCAGTTGGGGAACAGTCTTCCCGAATTTCCCCGAACTGAAATTTTAGGTATTTCAAATTAAGGAAATGGGAATCTATTTATTTTCTTCTTTTAATGACAAATTTTTTTATATTATACTAAAATTTCACAATAATATCTTAATTAATGCAGATTTTATTTAACTTCAAATAATAAATTTTTTTTTTTTTTAATAACACTAAATACAAAAAATTTTAGTTTTTGATCAATTCAATGAAAAAATTTAGATGAAATACTTTATTGTTTATATATTATTATTTTTCAAGTAATAGCCTTCCCAACGATACCAAATACTTGCACAAGTACTTTACACAATCGTTTAAAAACTAACTGAAACTGTACCCCCTTCGGCAAAATTTGCACATTTTCCTTCAATTTCTATGGTAAATGTGTGCTAAAGCATTCTATATACATTAGTGCACAGCAGTTTCAACGTGTTTTTTAAATTACTTTGTTTAACTTTTGAATCGTTCAATATATTTCAATGAAATTTCACATAGTTATTACTGAGGTAGTTTTCAACTGTTATGGAGGAGCACAAGTTTCTAGGTGGTCTTGAGGCAGGGGTAATTGAAGTAATTGAAAGATTTTACCACTTTCGAGGTTCTCCTCCTGCCCACAGACCAGCTAGAAATTTGTAATGCTTCAAAGTATTTGGAAAATACCTCGGTAATAACTATGTTAAATTTCATTGAAATATATTTATCAGTTCAAAAATCAAATTTTGGTGATTTCATTTAAATACATCCAGCAATTCTTAAGTTACGGAATTATTTCCAAAAAATTTCGTTTTGGGACCACTGATGTAAAGAAGGCCGATTTATTTAGTGTAAGTTGGGAAATTATGCCTCAAATTTTTTCATATTCGAAAGCCATGTTACCGTATATTCATGATATCAAACCTGAACCAGAGATATTTTGAATTCCCTAAGAAATTTCAACTTCATTATATTGGAATTGAAACCCTTTATCGAAGCAGATGTCAATGATTGATATCTCCACAAAAATGTATCTTATTCTCTTAATTACTGTAGTGATGCCGTAAATGTTTTTCTATGAAATGCAGACATTATATTCTATAAAATAAATCAAGACCATTTGAAAGATGTCCGGTACCATTTCTGAATCGAGTTCAAGGACAAATCTAAAACAATTATGGGATATTCTGTTTTTTTTTTTTATATATTACCAATAAAATAATCTTATTTGATTTGCAAGACATTTCAATCTGCTCTCGTAAATTCTCACACTCACTAACTTTCATTTACAATAATTTACATTTCTAAGCCAACTCAACCGCTAACAACAATTCAAATAAATTTACTTGCGTTTTACGTTTATTCTAAGAGCACTTTCATACAAACAACTACCAAAAAAATTAACATGGCTTTCAAAATGGCGCCTTATTGTACATTGTTTTACAACAACGACGACAATAGCAGCAACATCATCAGAAACAGCAAGTAAAGCAACATTTCCATTATTGTTTAACAAAAATCCTCTTTTTGTCCGAAAATCGCGCAAGAGCTTAAAATTACAAAATAAAAAAAGAAGATATAAAGCAGATAGAAAAAACGAGCGTTAAGCCACTTTCAACGTAAATGAAATATTCATTAACGTCTCAGTCACAGTTAACGTTTTTATTCGTTTGTTAATAAATTCGAAAAGCAGACATTGCAAGGAGTATAATCTTTATATTGATTCTGAAAATGCTGTTACAGAAATTAAGCGATAAGATAGAGACTATATTTAAGCCGAATACAGTATTATTTAAATAGATATTTACCATACATCTGACTATGACAATTGCAGACAATAATTGTTTAATAGTTTAAATCTTTCCTCTCAAATGAGAAATATATTTTAATCATTATTAATGCCCCAAATGTTCTCATCCTTTTAATCACTGTCAATATCTTTTTTATGCAATTTCATTTTGCACTCGTTTATATTCAATTCTACAAATTCCATCATCACCCCATCCAGGACTACTCTGCTATTTAATATTATTTCTTCTGGTTCTCTACACACAATCTCTTTGTTACTTTTTTTTTCGGTGGATTTTCTGTTTGTTATATTTGCATAATAAATACAAATGGTAGGAAAAACAAATGTAGTCACTGGTTATCTCTAACTATGAGTACTTGACTATAGCCTCCCAAAAACTCCTGCTGATTTTGTTCACCAACACGCCGCTGTGGTACGAGTAATAATAAAAGGACTTCTTAAATTAAAATCACAAAATCCTTGCAACGTATTAATAAAAAATAAAAAAATAAAAAAAAAAAAAAAAAATTCCAAACCAGTGGCCAAATGACATTTTGTGGAAATGTCTGTATTAAAAATTAAATTTCTTGGATTTGTTTTTTTATCTGTTTTTTTGTATTTCACTCGCGTTTTATTTAATGCATACTAATAAAACAAAGAATAGTCCTGCTTAAAATTTTATTTGAAAAACTTTCTTAACAAATGTAACTACTGAGTGTATTTATTTTTATTTACTCTGTAAAATAAAATAGAGTATCTATAAATATTATAAATAAAATATGTTGCAAATTAAAGATAGATATGCCACAGTGGAAAGGACTAAGAAATTGGATTATTTATAGTGGATTAAATTAATTGATTAGAGTGAATTATTACCAACTTCTTTGTAAATATACTTGTTAGATTTCTTTTTTATTTAATTTGGTAAATTTTTATCTGCACAATAGTTTCGAAGTTATTTCGAAATAAGTGTTCATGAAAAATTTATTTATTTTTTTTTTTTTACTAAAAATTATTTTGAAAATTGAAAACATCAAAAATTTGTTCAGTTTGTCATATCTAATTCTAAACTGGTAAGACTTCAAGTAAAATAAGCCACGTATCTTCAAAATGGATGCACAAATCATTATTTCATTCACAGTTAATTGAAATACCCATATGTACCTATAATTAAGAAATACTCAGGTGGGCAAAAAAAAAAATAAAATCTTCTTAAATAAAAAAATAGGTGGATTAGATGGAATTAGCGAGCTAAGCAAGAATCTGCTATCACTTTTTTTCTATCACGTATTGATTTTCTTTTTAAATACTATGACCCCGCATTTAGACGGTCATACTTGTATAACTCGAGAACGGGTTGTCCAATTTATATAAACTCCAGTAGATAGTGATTCAAATTATCTTTGAGTTATATTCACATAAATTGGACAAACCATTTTTTTACCTCGTTGAGGTAAAATGTGTCAAAAGTGGCGATTAATTGAATTTTAAAATTAAAATTTTTGTAATAAAGTTGGATACCGAATAAAAATAGACAAAACTATGTATCAACATCAATTAAAATCTTTAAGCTAGGATGTGTTGTTTTTTTATAAGAAGCTGTCAAAGTTAAACATTTTTTTACAAATAAATAAATTAATAAATTAAATATTTTTTTTTTCGAAAAACTGCTAAAGATTTCATACAATAAACAGCTTAAGTGTAGACATTTTCTTTGCTTTATCAAACATTAAACAGTGGGGCAGAATCGAAATAAATCTGTAACTTCTAATCGACTGGTTGGATTTACATAAAATTTCTCATAGTCTAAGCAAAAGATAGCAATATGTTGAGTTTAGAAGCAGGATCCCATACACGCTTCAGGAGCGGAACTATGGGGGTTCAAAATAGGGTACTAGTGTCATAGAAAATGGTAAACCACTAGTGAATTTTAGTTCTTTACCCGATTTTCAAGATTTTTATATCACCTTAACGTCCTTGATAAATCTTTTTAAAAAGTTATGCTTTATGTGCTTTTTATCTTATATATTTTTCGAGTTATAAATTTGAAATTTCAAAAATCTCAATTTTACAAGATCTTAGTCAAGATTTTTCCATATATAAAGCCCAAAATGTTCAACCGATTTTATTATATTTTATACAATTGGTTAAAAAATAAAATTACCCAGCAAAAACTTGGTAATGGCAAGTAGTTATGGATGTAGTTACTTTTCAATGACAACAACATACCGCCTACATTACATGGAAGTAGTTTAGTAACTACTTATTTATAACCCGATATGTAATTACTTATTTATGATCAGAGTTTTTGAAAAACGACTGTTTATTAGTTTTTTATTCAGTTTACAAATTAATATATTTATGGAAGGAATCAAAATGTTATGATAATAACTACTGAAAGCAAAAAAAGTGCAACATGTATTTTTAGATGCACTTTGAAAATGATATCTATGTAGATGTTGCATTTATACATAATTAATATTTTCAATAATTTTATCTGCAAATAGGAGCGTATTTAAATATTAAATTATAGAGTCTCAGGAGCAACTTTTGCAAATATTAATTCGTATAAAAGGTTTCGATACTGAATAAATTGGTTTATGGTTTTAATAAAGGTTTGTCGTTATGTTCTAATAAATTTTTTTGGCATTAAAAAATAAAAATTATAATTTTATTGAAAAATTCATTCAAAACAAAAATTTTATAAAAAACTAACATTTAAAATAATGTTGATCTTTATAAATAAATGTGAATCAACTTCTTCGTGCAGCACTTGGAGCCTACAGAAACTAATTGCGGTCAAAGGATTGTAAGTTTGTAAATGCTAATACAGAATTTCATAAAATTTAATTTTTTTACACATTTCTTTTAATTCAGCAGAGGGAAGTTAACAGTTTATCAATCTGCTCCAAAATCTGGATGTTTGCTGTCAATCATTGGGATCAAAGGTAAACGTTTTTTATGTTAATAACTTTTATTAATTAACGAGTTAAAATCTTTTTCACGTTAAATTTTCTATCTTCAGAAAGATAAATTGGTTTCAAATTCATTTTAAGAGAAGTTGGAATGGAATATCATATACATATATATACTAAAACAAAAAGATATGCAGTGTTCATCCATCTGTATGTATTTTTATGAAATTTTTTTTATAAGTGCATAGCTTTTCTATTTAAAAAATTTATTGTATGTGTTCCCTTTCCTCCATTAAATAAAGATACAAACAAAAAAGAAAAATAGTTTTATTGCAATTCACAATAGAGCTTCCGATATATACATATTTGGAACGAGTTATTGAATAAATTAAAATCAATTAGTTCTTGTAATGACATCGAAGTAATTATATAAGGTAAGTAGTTGCCTCTGATCTCATCACCGTGTTAAAATAATGGGTTATTCAGCTAATGTGTAAGTAGTGTAAATTAGCTTCTTAATTCATTACCTAACAATTTTGCTGGGCATCTATCGAACAAAGAAAACTTTGAGTCGTTATCTTTATCGAGTCGAAAGTTAAAATTTTGAATTGGAAAGTTTGCAAAAATTGACTAATGCAGATGGACGAAAATTAGAATTTTCTCAAAAAAAAAAAAAAAAAGTAAAAAAGAAAAAAAATCTTAAAATTGGAAAATTATTTTTTTCTACTTCTCGATCAATATGAAAATCAAATGTAAGTATTCAAAGTTTGATATCACCTTTCACTGAATTAAGTGCCATTTTCGACCCATTTAAACCAAATGTATAGACGGACATTACCATTCAACCAAAAAGTATCTTATAATTCTAAAAATTAAATTTTTTGCTTACCAATAAATAGGAAAATTAAACGTGATCATTAAAATTTTGATATCGCCTTTCCCTGAATTATGCATAATTTTTGACCCATTTCACTCTAATGTATAAAAAAAATCTTAAAATTCCAAAACTGAATTTTTTACCTAATAATCAATAAAAAATAAAACGTGATCATTAAAATATCAATATCACATTTCCCTGAATTAATTGCCATTTTCGACTCATCTTTTTTAAACAATTTTCAGCCTATATGGGGTTAAAAGAGAAAAATTATTCTGGACGCCAAAATATTTATGAAATATTGAATACTTTTTAGTCAAATTTATTCCTAGAAATTTTTCGATCACATGACATCTCATATGTTGGTGTTGTATAATCTGCGCATCCACAGCATCAGTGTTTTTAACAAAATAACCGTTTTTAGAAGACCTTTACAAATTTTATCCTTGAGCCAACTGTGTCCATGAATTGACTCCGCATATCAGTGATATAAGATGAGCTCCTTCGGAGCTTAATTTCTACAAGTTAATTGAAGTCCAAAAAGATATTGCTTTTTAATTAATCCACATCGAAAGTTATAAAAAATTATTGCATTAAAATTTTTTATTTTAAAATTAAATACTTTGTCGAAGGCAATTTTTTAAGTAACTTTAGGATACCGAAAGTAAATCGTATAAACAATTTTTCTGAGTACATAAGACCTTAACAAGTGCGAATACTATATTCGGCTCCCACCATCAACTTTTTCAAATTTTAGTTATATGGGAGGTGGGCGGACCATTTTTGGTTTCCAACTTTATATTGACCTTCAAACTATTTATACAAAATTCCGTTGTTGTACATGCTTTTGTTAAAGAGAGATCATCAGAAAAGTATTAAACGGACAACCCGTGTTTCTAGTTTTTAGCCCATAACTTTTTTGTTTATTAGCCGATTTTGCTCATTTTCAATACCAAACAAACCTTATATAAGATAAATATTTGTCCCGTTACGTTGTACCGTTCGAGCCCTATCCTGCTTTCAACGGATGGACGAACAAAGCTAGATCGACTCAGAACCTAACCAGGACCCAGAAAATATATACTTTATGGGGTCTTAAATGATTCCTTCGACATGTTACAAACGGAATGACAAAATCAATATACTCCTCATCTTTTTGATGATGGGTATAAACACATCATATTTTATAATCTAAGTGTATTAAAAGGTTTATGGAAAAGGTAATATGTTATATAGTTTATTTGGAAAAATATAAAAATTTTTAAAAACTCTGAACGAAATAACCTAAGCATACAAAATAAAATTTTGAGATATTCATGATTCATTAGTCAGCATTCAATTAAAATAATACAATTTGGTATTAATGTTTCCCTAGTAATTGAACCCTGTATGATTTAAAATGTTTCATTGTATTAATGTAACAGTAATTAACGAAATGTCCCGTTTAACGTATTGAACTAAATAACAGTCCGCCAGGTTGACAGCATACAGAATACGTGGCTGGATTTTTTGTCAAATATCTGAAAACTTATCCGAAATAAAGGTTATCATATTTATGTGTCCAAACAATTGCGAAAGTTACCGAAACAGTCTTGAAAAAAGAAATAAAAAAATTTTAATAAGAATATTATGGACATAAAAAGAATTCGCATTAAAAATGAAGTACCGCCTCGCTAAATATGAACTATTTTTAAACTGATATTATCTTTGAGTCGTAATCATACATTTAAAAATTATATGTATGAATACGACATATAGTATGCGAAAAGGGATACTAAAATTTAAATCTTTGTACTCTCACAAAGCACAAAGACTGTTGTTCGCCGAAAATAAACGATTTTGGACAAAAATTGGAGGAAGTTGTTCCTAGTGACAATAAAATATTTAACTTGTATTACCAGATAGTTCTTTCGTGTATTGATACAAAATAAACGGAGGGATGAGAAAATCAGATACTTACCAAATTACTGGAAGGATTTATTATAGAATATCATGCAAATAGTTACAATAAAACATTACTAAATGGTTTTATAAGTACAGAAAATTATGATAAACGTCCCTTTTCTTATAAAAAGGACTATTGGAACTTGGTCCATACATTTCAGCGAGAGATCGCCACATCAAGGATTATAGATCAACAAAAAAAATTTGTTTGCGGTAAAAAATTGTTCTAATAGGGCATGAGCCAGTTTTTTCATAGAGCTAAATTATTCCGAGAGTATGCGAGGAATTATACGCTAAACAGTTTTTGCTGAAAGGAGCCGCTTTAACACTATAAAGGCCCTAAAAAAAAAGCATGGACAATAATAATGCTATGTTGACGTATATTTTGCATACAGACTTCTTTATCAATGCCGTTACGATTGGAATTTATTTATTTTATTTATTTATTTATTTATTTATTTATTTATTTATTTATTTATTTATTTATTTATTTATTTATTTATTTATTTATTTATTTATTTATTTATTTATTTATTTATTTATTTATTTATTTATTTATTTATTTATTTATTTATTTATTTATTTATTTATTTATTTATTTACTTATTTATTTATTTATTTATTTATTTATTTAATTCAATAGCCAATGAAATTACAATTTCTTACAGGCTAGCATACATATTATTCTTAAAGCTATTAACAATAAAATATCTCATAATCATACAATATTATTATTTAATAAGTTTAAAATACTCCTCTTAATACGGATTGGATTTACTGAAAAATCAATATATGGATAAAAAATGTTGAATTGATATATGTACGTTGCATTGGATCAAAGTTGGCATAATTAGTTCGAAAATATTTGATTTTTAAAGGAATAAAATTTCTTGTTAAACGAATCGGGACTGCAAATTCTATTTTACGAAGCAGGAACTCGGAATTAATTGAACCATTTACTAAATTAATTACAAATGAAATATTCATATATTTTCTCCTACTTTCAAGAGAAGGGAGATCAATTAGCTGTAATCGGCTTTTATATGATGGTAAATTAATATTAGGATTCCATGGAAGATTACGAAGACAAAATAAGAGAAACTGTTTTTGGACTGATTCAATTTTCTTAACATGAACTTCGTATTGAGAATCCCAGACCACGGAAGCATACTCCAGGATTGGTCTTACAAGAGATGTAAATAAATGCTTGGAAACGTAGGGATCATTAAATTCTTTTCCCCAGCGCTTGAGGAAACCAAGAACTCCTTTTGCCTTATTAACAATTTGTATAACATGGGAATTAAAGGACAGTTTACAATCAAGCAATACACCTAGATCAAGGAATTCGTCGACTGATTCAAGTTCATATTCATTTATTTTGTATCTACAGAGTACTGGACTTCTTCTGTAGAACATCATGTGTTTGCATTTTCTTAAATTCGGATACATTAGATTTATAATGCACCAATCATAATATATGTTATAAGGAATGCAATTAGCCATAAAGACTTTTAAACCGCTATAATATTGTATTTAATTTAAAAAAAAAACATGCTAATTATTTCGTTCTACTTTTTTCAATTGCATCATATTTCTTAACAGTGATTTTAAGTTTTTTAATTTCAGTGTCAAAATATGTAACTGCAAATAGTTCAAAATAAAATGTGGAACATACTTTTTCGATATAAAATAAATAAAGTGGGTTTTCTTATATTTTTATTGTATATGCTTAGGTTATTTCGCGCACTATATATGAAAAAAAAAAAAAAAAAATACGTAGATCTTGCAAAAATTAGATTATTGAAACGGATATAACTCAAAAAATATATAAGATACATAGTACACGCAAGCATTTTTGTCAAAGGATTTATAAAGGGCTTTAAGGTGATATAAAAATATTTTAAATTAGATAAGAGGCAAAAATTCGCTGGTGGTTAAACCTTGTCTTTGTCATTTTTACACTAATTTGAGCCCCCATACCTCCGCTCCTAAAATATGTAAAGGATTATCCTTTCAAACCTAAAATGTAACTCTTCTATGTTACGCCAATTTGAAATTATATGTAAATCCAGCCAGCCGATTAGAAGTTACAGATGTATTTCTAAACAATTTCCTCTGCACTTAAGCTGTATTTTTTATGAGAGCTACTAGTTTTTTTTTTTTTTTTTTTAAGAAATTTATTTCTAAAATGGGGTCATATATGCGGACGATTTTCTTACAGTAGACAATAAGTACTATTGTCTACTACTTTCAGAAAATGTTCATAAAAGTTGAAAATTTGTGTATTTTAGAACAATTTTCAAAAAAATAACAAAAATAGTTCATGTTTAACTTTAATTTTGTCTTTTTTTTATAACGAAAACTTATATTATAAAATTCAATTAATACCCACTTTTGACACATTTTACCCTAACGTTGGTTGTCGTTTTCTATCTTGGACAAGTGCTATTTTCTCAGCCAAGCAAAGAAGCAGGATAACCGGGATTGCTTTTGGAATGCGAAGATTATCTCAAATGCGTTAGACTCACGATTTCCGTAGTTGATATCATATTGATTTAAGTCCAGAGTCTTTCTTCGGACTCGAAAACGCTGACAACTTTAAAATTACTTATAGGTATTTCTTGTTTCCGAACCGAATGAGCTGTAGAATTTTTTGCTTTAGGTGGCTGGTCTTGGATGTGGTCCCTGATTGCCAGCTTTAATAGCAGTGCCGATTGATTATTTGAACTTATCATTAGCTTTACACGTCAACAATACTATCCTGTATAGTGGTTTTGCGAAAAGAGTTTTGTTTTCTCTTTCTCAGTTTTGAATAGAATTGAGAAATGCAGCAGTTATAATCACTTTTGTTGATAACAGCTCGAATCAGGTGACCTTTGGCGATCTCGCTGAATGATTTATCTATCGACCTGTGCGACTTTAGACGATTTGATTCGGTCTTAAGCTTCTACATTTTCACCTTCTCTGAACCATTTCGACCAGTGATTTGACATGAGGGACGGTTTATAGTGCAGTTTTGTATTTAGTCAAATTTAGAGAGACAAATTCAGAAATTTTGGCTCAAATGAAGTGACGTTTTCGCTGTAGGATGTGTCCAATAACTTGAAGGGCTTTAGATGCTTTGAGTTGGGCTTAAGGCTTTCCGTCTGAGCATTCTCCTCTGAACGTTGCCGTTCTGACCGGTTTTGCAACATGAGAGAAGATTTATTCTTCACTTCAGTTTTTAGTGTTTAGGAACTCGGCTAGATTTTGCTATGGCTGTAAGATGTTTTGTTTTTTTTAAATGTAGGCTCAAATTGGGAACTCAAAGTATGGTTTGCAGTTCATTCAGTGGAGAGGGAGATATTATATCGTGGGAATTTAAGGATTTATTATCTGGCTTACAATTACAACTAAGTTTACTGCAGCTTGAGTAGGTTAGGTTAGGTTGCGTGGGCAGCTCGCCAAACTTAGCCAGTTCACTCTTAAAGAGAAGAAAAACCCACCATTACTTACACGATTTCCACTACTCTGGACCTAAAAAACTGCCTAATGATACATCTCCCAGTTCGTCAAGATTCTGAAAGGAGCGCTCGCCTAGATAATTGAGTCTGCGATCCTGGACTCTATCTCCTCTTCATTTAAACAACTTCTACAGAAATCAGTTTGAGAAAAGCCTATGTATTAAGACCTGCGTTCCGTGATGATACCTGTTAGAAGTGAGATCATCCTTCTACTAAGAGTCAGAAGGGTCAGGTCATGGTTAAGGGTCTGAATTCGTATGTGGTAAAATCTAAATGTATACTTGAATACAATCGATCTCTTTCCCAGTTGCACACACAATGTATAAGACTAGTATGGGTACTAGGGCACGAAGGCATTCTTGGAAACGAAAAGGCGGATGAGTGCTCAAGAGCCGGTTCGTCGATGGACGCAAGGGAGGCTCTGATGGAAGTCGATATTCCTCTTGTTGAACTGTCAAACTTAATAGAAGACTAGGAAAGGTCACATAGGTGGTCCACTATAACCACTTGCAGAATATCTAGAACCCTTTGGACTTCAATTGATAGACAGCTTGAGTAAAGTTTACCAAATTCCATAATTTTTTTTTTGGAAAATTGCTACCCGTAGTATGATTAAAATATTTACAGGGACGGACATCGTTAAATTGACTCAGAAAGTGAATCTAAGTCGACCGATATATATTAAAGTGGGTCTTAGAAAAATATTTTTGGAAATTTTTTTGATCAACATTACAACCTCTCCACAAATGGCGGTGTATGGTATAAAAATAATTTTTAAACTGAACTAATATTTTTCTTTGCAAATTATTTTGTTTTAGTTTGCAATTCACTACGGTTAGATTGCCGAAATGCGGCTCGACTTTTAATCACTTGCTAAATTTTAGAACTGCCGGCCAACAGAGTTCATGCATACCTGAGGAAAATCTTACGCGAATGAATTTGAGGGGCGAAATGTTGTGTGAACAAAGTATCCAATACCCAATTATCAGTTAAGAAGCCTATTTTTTGCAAGAATAGAAAAGACTTCGAAATTGCCGGCCATAGGTAATACAAGAGACTCTGGTATAGGTAGAGATCTCAAAGCTTACAATGGACCTGTTTTATAAAGTAACCCATTTCTTCGAAGTTTAACATCTAACAGCCGCTCATAGCTAAAACATTTAACCTTTGCTGGCCCAGCCTGTATGGATCAACGAACTAAGTCCCTCGTATTATGTACATTGTTATCTTTAACGTACATAATGCGAGGAGACTATCGACCAAATTTTTCTTAGGAACAATATTGTTTGAAAATTTTTAAAAATTTTGCTTATGAAAATAAAATCATTAGATTTGCAAAAAAATCAGTTGTAACAGCGAAACTGTTTTCTATAAGTCTATGCAGAAAACTTCGAACGATTTTCAATAAAATCATAGCAAACATTTTGTTAAAATTATATAATCAAAATTGCAGTTCAAACTAAATAAATCACACGACCTTCGCACAAAAATCCATTCATAGTGACCATTAATAAATAAATCACAATTTACCACCCTGACAGATGTCTGCACACAATATGAGTCACATAAATACTATTGGATTTTAATCCCATCAAACACGTGTGTTAGTCAATATTAAAAATAATACAATATTTATATCATATTGAGTATAAAAGTAGAGGGACAACACATGTTTTTCCATTTTTTACAGGCTTTTAAAAAACGGTCGTTCTAAGGCGAAAAATAAAAAAGAAAACAACGTCAACATTATGACCAATAACTAAGATAAAGTGTTAACAAGACACATAAAAATACTAGAATAGAACACGAAAGAACACACGTTTTCTAATAGGATTTAATGGAAACAAAGGTTTCCTCTCTCTCTCTGCTTTCTTCTGTTCCCATTTCCTTTTAAAAGAAATCTTGATTTTGATGACAATGAATGTGCAAAAAAAATAAATAGTATTTTTTACGGCTCGATGAATGGAAAAAAAAGTAACTTTTTCATCATAAAACAGAGTGACAGGCGTAACAACATTTAGTAGCACAGTATTCGAATGTACGAATTTAAGTATGTTTGTATGTGCGTATAATCCTTAAACAAAAGGACATCTTTGAATTTGAAAATAGAAATGGACGATTATATCATATGTGTACTGTGATTTGATGAGTTTTGACATTTTTATTAGTTTATTTTATCGTATCGTTTGTTTGTCTAGAAATGGGAAATATCCTGCTTAAGTTGAACTAAGCCTATCACACCTTTACGCTTTTATATCTAAGAAATGAAAGTAGTTGGCAAAAATATCTCTTTTTGTTTTCTGTTTCTATTCTAGTAATGTTAAGCTTATGTATGTGTAGTGGTAAAAAAAGGACTTTATAGTTTTTTTTTTTCTTTACTTTTTTTTTTAAACATCAACAACAAGGCCAAGTCCTTTTTTGTATCTTTGTGTGAGTATCTGAGTTCTAAGGAATGCGTAACGACCTTTTAAATTGGATTAGAATGAATAATAAGAGGAAGTTTTTGACTTTTCCTATTATCACTTGGTGTTAGATTTTTTGCACTATTTTTGTTTTGAAAAGAACACACAATGATCCAATCATTCACAGAATGGATGTTCATTTTTTTTAACTGTGATTATTAACGGTATAGTTTTACATTTGTATAATACATACATATAAAGGACATGAATGAATATTTATGTGTGTGAGTGTAATTTTATTATTTTAAGTGTTGTAAAAGTATTAGTAATTGTTTAAAGGACAAATAAAGAAGTGAAAATATTTTAGGGCTTGTTACGAAATTACACGAATTGAGGCATAAAATCTTGTTAACCAAAACTAAGTACTTGACAAAAGAATGTAGGCAAACACTAAAGCGGCAAAAATAAATGGAAACAGTATAATGCCCAGTAGCAGTTGTTAAAAATTTCTATATATAATGTAAAGTGAGAATCTTTTGTCTTATTTAAGAATGTGTTAAATTATTGGAGGCATATGTTACTATTATACTTTAGAGGTGAATGAAAACTGTTAAAAATTGTTTAATACAAAGAAGTAAGTATATGGTTAAATGAAATTATACATTTGGATCAGTAATTCTATTGTAATTTTAATTGGAAAATCTACAAATAAAATGGAAATAAAAGTACTAAAATAAAGTTTCTGCACAATAAAAATTAATTTCTAGTATTTTAATATGTGGGGTCTTTGTCAATATTTATTGCAAATAGCTAAAGTTAGAGAAATTTTTTTGGTTTGGGCAAGATCTAACAACCATCATGTTTACAATTTACATTAGTTAAGTCACAAATTAATAATTATGTAACGTAATAAAAATTAAGGAATTTTATTTTTTCCGTCAGCAAATAAAACGCATTTTATATAGTGGACACCCAAAACTTGCCACTGGTAAAATTTTTTTGACTTCTAGGAGGAAAAAATACATTTGCAAAAACTGTGCAGTGTATTCCTGCAACCTAGGTAAGTATAGATCTTCTCAATTTTTTCATAATATTAAAGTGGGCGATATATACTATTTTTCAGAACAAACATTCTGTAGCATTTTAAGTTGTATTCCATGAAAGTTGAAAATTAGTGTATTTTAAGAAAATTTCCAAAAAAATAACAAAAATATTAGGACAAAATATAATTTCAAATACTTGAAGAAAAATACGCTTTAATATCAGACGGAAAAATTAAAACTTCTCAAAATAAAATAAATCGAGAAAAGTATAGTCGGTCAAGACCGACCATATAACACTCTACACCATTCTGATCCACATGATGTTGTTTTTACTTATGTATATCAACCTTATTTGTGTTAAATATTAACATAATATTAACATTTCTCTCACATTATGAACGTTAAAGTGATTTTCCGCAGAGGGGTTAATATGGGTGCTATGGTCAATTATGGCCCGATCTTCATGAAATTTGGCAAACGGATTTGTGCTTATATAATACTTATTTGTATTTATATGTTCCTATATTGGTCAATTATACCAAGTGACAAGTGTTAGATTCTATTCCGGGAGGACATTTGTATGGGGGCGAGGTGAAATAATTGACCGATCATGACCAATTTCAATAGCGTTCGTCATCATGTCAAAATAAACATATGTGCTAAATTTCATCAAATTACCTTAAAAATTGTGACCTGTACTTTGTGCACAATGTTCATGGACAGACAACCAGCCAGCCAGCCGGCCAGCCAGACGGACAGACATCGTTAAATCAAATCAGAAGTTGATTCTAAGTCCATAGGTATACTTTAAGGTGGGTGTTTAGATATTTTTTCTGTGCGTTACAAACATCACCACAAACGCATAATACCCCAACCACCTTTAATGATGTAGGGTACAAAAATGAATTTTATTTTATACCAGTGTTGTCAGATTAGGGGATTTATTTTTGGAAATGGTGATGAAAAATTTGGTTTGGGGATTAGGGGAACTGTTGGGTAATGATTAATGTATGGATTGGCTATGAAGGTAATTTTTGAATAATTGATGTTCCATTATTTTAATAGTAAACAAGAGTTTAAATAATTTGTTCTTTAGTCTTCAACAAGTAATTGTTTTAAAGTTAAAAAAGGGTATCAAAAATAATTGAAGCAATAGAATCTTTCGAACCATATTTTCATACATTTGAAAAAGAAATAAAAACGTAATATTCAGTCATAAAAAAAACTTAAAAATGTCTATAAAATATTTTTTTTTTTTTTTTAATCTTTATGAAATTTTCTTTTTTAAATTGACTATTTGGAAAAAATTAATTGAAGCACAAATAAAAGGAAATATAGTTACTAATCTCTTAAAATTAAAGTATTATTTTAGCGAGATTTTTAGGGATAATATAAAAAGTTATTTGGTAATTTTTGGGAACGAAAATTCACTATTTGGGGATATGACTCCGAAAAATCTGGGAACCTTGTTTTAGACGGAAAAATAAAACGCATCAAAAGAGTTTAATTTAATGACGGAAAGATCACCATAGATTCTGAAAAAGTACTTCGACACGAATTTATTCATATGAACCTTTAAAAAAAATGTTTGGATATAGGCCTTCAGAAAAAAAGTTGAACATATACAAATTTTTGTAAATTAAATGTTTCTGCATAATAAAAATCGCGATTTTGAAACATTTTGCGAAAAATATATAATAATATATATAATAATTTAAAAATAATATTATAATTAAAAAATACATTCATAATGCAAATGAAATTTTAGGATTCATTTTAGAAAAATTTCTACCCTTTTCATTTTAATTTTCTTTTAATATATTCTATAAAATGTAAAAAATATTTCCATACATTTTTTCATACGAAAATTTTAATTTTTAATATTTTTTGGTTATACTCTTTTGGTAATATGTAACTTTAAATGTTTAAAACTCTATAGCCTTATTCTATAAAACGAAACGAAAATTCGTTCCGACAATTTGTATTGAAAACAACAAATAAATTTGAATTTATTTGTTGTTTTCAATATAAAATTTCGAAACGTATTTTCTTTTTGTTTTACAGAATAAGGCCCTTAAAAACAAGTATAAGGTATTTTTCAATAAATATTTTAAATTATATCGTCAAATAAATAAATCAAAAATAATTTTTTAACTCAAGATGCTCTCAGTTTATTTGTCAGAATTCCCCAAATAATCTAAATAATTTCAAGTTATTTTCTTAAATTGTGTATTCCAACTTTCACAATTTCTAAACTAAAGAAATATAGAAGTTTTCGAAAATGGTAAATATGATATTAACAAAATTAATTTTAAATGCACATTCGGACCTAAAAATTTCAGATAAATATAGTGAGAAAATTAAATTGAAATACATTAGTCGAATTTTCAAGATTTTATACTTCACTTCATAATAACATGTTTAAATTTATAGTAAAGTTTTATAGAAAAATTGTCCATACAAATTTGATAAATAAAAGTTTTATAAATTGAAAATGTTTACTATGAATATGACTTTAATGCATACTTTTTTGTATAAGTAAAAAAGTTTATCTTAAAGTCATTATATGCATTATTACGCAAAACAATACCACCTACATAATTTCCATTGTCTAAACTAATTTGCATTGAAAACAAACAAACAAATTGTCTCAGTATATTGTCAAAATATTATCTTAAAATCGAAAAGCCAATTAAAATAACACTATCTTAACACATCATCTGACATTTGACAAATTTCTAGGAATTTTGCCAACAAAAACAAACAACATAAATATTATGAAAACTAAGTATTCCTTAAGACCTTAAATGCATGTGTATAAATGAGTGAGTGCATTTACACAACATTTTAATTACTCACACTAACAAAACCGAGGAAGAAAACAAATGAAATATTTTTTAGGAAAGTTGCACAAAAGTCAAACTACTTAAAACACCCTTTATATTATAAAGATTTTTCTTATTTTAACAAAATGTTTGTTATCCTTTCAACTCTTTATATGTATAAATATGTACATATGTATGTCTATTTTACACCCATACACATGCTAAAATAAAAAAATATCTAGTATATTGAGATAAAATAACATACTATACAATGTAATCTTACACATCTTTTACACTTTAAACAAACACAATATTATGTTACAGGAGAATGTCATATGTACATACAGTACAGAAGAAAAATGTTCAACGATTACCAAATGACACCAAAAGATTTCCACATTTTGCAAAATTTTAGAATTGTATTCCCTCTCACTATATTTATGCTGAGTTTTTTTAGAAATCCTACACAGGAGAAAAACGAGAGCAGAAAAAAAATAAAGGTGTTAACTTAACATTGTAAATACTCGTATAGTTTAAACTTTTTAGCTCATACTCATTTATACAATGTTATACACACACATATTGTCCTTAAGTGTAAGTGTGTATGTGTTTTATTTTTCATGATTTTGAGTTTTTGACTTCATTGTTATTGTAAGGAGCAAGTAAAACTTTTACTTGAATTTTTCTTGTTGTTGTTTTTTTCTAACTAAAACAAGCAAAAGCCAACTTTTTTACTACAAATACGTACTAAAACATATCTATGTATGTAGTGTAATTGTATGTATTTGTGTACTTGTATGTATCTGGGCTTTTGTTTATATGAAGTGATTTTTCTCTAGGCATTTAGATCCCTATAAAATGTACAAGTACGAGTATGTGATAAACTTTTGTTAAAATATTTTTACAAAGTTTCCAAGTACTTTTTTTTGCTATCGTTTGGTCTCGTATGTTTTTATGTATCCTTTGTAGTCATAGTTGATAAGTGGTGTGGAATATGAGTTCATTGTTCAGACATTATAACAATGTTAGATGGGATTTGTTTGGTCACTATGGTTTAATAAAACCACAAAAAAAAAAAAAAAAAAATTGTATAAAATTTTCTAGACATAAATTTTTCAAGGAGAGGTAAGGAAAGTGAAAAAATTTATGTAAATATTGCAAAGATGTTTTCGTCCTTTTCTAAGAAATTGTTAATACATATTGCGCTAAAATCGATGTGGAAAGGTAATTAGCTATATATGTATGTATATAGGGGTAGTTCAACAAGGGTTCTAAATATCCTGATATGGGATAAAAATAATTAAATAAAACAATATATTATAATTTGGTCATTGCCTGCGTTATCTATATATAAACGAGAGAGAAACTATAGTCGGTCGAGACCGACCATATGATATCCTACACCATTGTGTATGAAGGGACTTAATTAGACCTGTGGCCAATTGTAGACCAACACTATTACTAAATGTAAAATAAAATATACAAATACATAACAATGCATTGATAGAGATTTTATGATTTTATGCACTTTAGGACGATTCCCGGAAGTGGGTTTATATGGGAGCTATGGTAAATTATGGATCGATACTCATACATTTTGGCAATGTTGTTTCTACTTATATAAAACTTATTTGTGTGGAATATTAACTTGATACTAGAGTATTCATTTTACTCGACTTTTTCTCTGTTCGAATAATCAAATAACTCGAAAATGCTGTTTTTAACTTACTCGAATAATCGAGTAAATCTTTTAAGTTACTCGAGTTATTCGATTAATTTATACCTTAAAATTTTGCTCGATTTTTCAATACTTATCAAAAAAGGATACAAAAATGTAACTTAAAATAAGAAATAGTCTTTCCAAAATAATATATAATTAAAATTTGCGTAAATATTTATGAATATTTGTTTCTTTTGCTTTGATAATGCCGTTGTTTCTCTGTACTTAATATATTCATAGATAGTAAAATAAATAGGTCTAACAAATTTGGTCTATCTATTTGAACCAAATTTTGTATTAAGGATAGTCAGAAGTGCGATTTTGTCTCATAACCTCACTTTTTAATTTGAACACATACTACCTATGTACAACAAAGGTTTTCAGTTATATTCAAAATAAAAATAAATATTTTTAAGTTTCGGAGATTTATTAAATCCAGATTTATTTTTAGAATGTTTTATAATTCATTGTTCAATTATGTTCAATATTTAGAAGGCATTAAGATGATCATTTAAAATTATACAGTTTTTGAGATAATTTACTCTTATTTGTATTATAGTGATCTCGTGATTATGTTTTAGTTCAATTTTGTGAAAAAATGTTTCGCAACTTTTAATTTTCTAACAATATCAGTGTAAAAATATAAGAAATTCTATAAAATTGTATAACAAATTAGTAAAATATACAATTAGTTAGAACTACTTACTTTTCTCCATTTAATGAACAAATTTATTGTAAATTTGAAATAAATAAAATAAATAACATAATAATTGGCTTTATTTTGAATTAAACCACAATTTCTACCAAAATGTAAAATATTTCATTTCTCATTTCTTCCTATTTTTGTTATAATTTAGTAAAACCAACTCAGTATAATTGGGGGATTCACAAAGTGTGCTATCATGTCGTATTGTCATACGTCGTAAAATATATCAATGTATTAAAAATATTGTTATTGCTTTTCCTTTGTAAAATTTTATGACATGACATTACGACAATACGACATGATAGCACACTTTGTGAATCCCCAAATATTTTACACAAATATTATATGGATTTTTGTCCGTTAAGCTGTGAAAGAATTGTGAAAATATACATATTTATTAGTTTCTGAGTTATTCCATTTTGAATATGACAAAAAGCACTTTAGACTATCCTTTTTTTAGATAAAGTACTTCAGCGATTCTTAACATAAAGAACAAGTTTACATGCCAAATATAATTTTAAGTCCAAGTTCCTTCTACATAACAAATTTCATTCAAACCATCACCATAATATCTTATACACCAGACTGAGCATTTATTGGTATATAAACTATGTACTTTCATTCGCAGAACCAATAATATGTTTTTCCAAATCAAGTTAAAAATTCTTCAATTTATTTCTTATTATTTATTATATTTATATTAAAATTATTTGAATTTTACTTTATAATTTTTTAAAGTGGCGTTTATATTTTTATTTAATTTTTGTAACTAAAAAACGACCTTTAACTATGTATTGTAATTTAGGTTCTTTTACTAAATACATTTTTTTAATAAAATTTCAATTTGTGTTTCAATTTAGATTCGAAACATTCTATACAAATTTTGAAACATTGTTTTTAAGCAAAATTTTTTAGAAAACTAAAACTAAAACATCCTATTTTTTACTCGATTTATTCGATTAATCGGCATAATTTGCTCGAATAAATTGTTACTCGAAATTCTTGATTTTAATTTAATCGAACAGTTGTTTGATTTTAATTTGTCGATTAATCGAACAAACAATATTTGAGTGAATACCCTACTTGATACTATCATTCGTGTGGGATTTATGCACGACAAAGTGAATTTCGGAAGAGGGGATTTATATGGGAACTATGGTCAATTATAGACCGATCTTGATGAAGTTTGGCACAAAGATTGGCACTTACACAAAACTTCTTTGTAACGAGCTTCATTGAAATATTGCTATATTTAAGGCATTTATGATCGTTAAACCCCTATTCCGGGAGGACATTTGTATGGGGGCTAGGTGAAATAATGGACCAATCATAACCAATTTCAATAGGCTTCGTCCTTGTGCCAAAATAATTATTCCTGATAAATTTCATCAAGATATTTTTAAAATTGCGACCTGTGCTTTGTTCACAAGGTTTACATGGACAGACAGACAGCCAGACGGACGGGCGGACATTGTTAATTCGACTCAGAATCACTTTCTGAACGCTATACTTTAAGATGGTGATTCGACAATTTTTTCTGTGCGTTACAAACATCAGCACAAACTCATAATACCCCAACCACCTATGGTGGTGTAGGGTATAAAAAGAGTGACGTGACTGTCTGACTGATTCATAATCCCACGGCCCAAACACCTGAAGCTATAGAAACGAAATTTGGAACGTAGGCAGGCCTCCCTCTATAGAGACCCCCTAAGACGAAATTTTTCGAATGTTTAGGGGGTAAAAACGGTAACCTTATATATCCTAAACTTATATAGATACAAAGTTGAATATTTATTGTTATTCATATAAAAAATAATCGGTAGGTGTCTGGTGCTTTTTTGAAAATCGATTCTTTTAGGGAGAAAACGGGTAAAAACTGTATTTTGGTGCTTCTTTGACACCATATGTATCATAACTTATCGAAAAATGACAAACACAAATTGGGTTATTTCGAATTTCGAACATTTAAAGGGTAAAAATTGTACCCATTCTTGGTACTTTTTTCATAATTTTTTTTTAGTTTATTGATATATGTATGTACATATGAGTATTTTAATAAGAACACCACTACAACTTAGCAATACATTGGAATATAATTTTTGATACTTCCATAGCTAAAAAATTTACCAAAGAGTGGTAAAAAATTATTTAATGTATTTTTAATTATATTAAACCTGGATATATGAAATGTAGTCCTATATGGATAATAATTCACAAAAGTGGAATTTGTGTTACTTAAAGATACATTGTCCTTTGGGTAAGAATTCAAGAGGATGGTCTTTGTGTTACTTTATATACCCTGCACCACCATAGGTGGTTGGGGTATTATGCGTTTGTGCTGATGTTTGAAAAAGCTATTCAACACCCACCTTAAAGTATACCAATCGACTCAGAATCACTTTTTAAATCGATCTAACGATTTCCGTACGTCCGCCTGGTTGGACGACTGGCTGGCTGTCCATGTAAATTTTGTTCACAAGGTACAGACCGCAATTTGAAAGATAATGAAATTTGGCACGTGAGACTTTTATGACACAAGGACGAAGACTATTGAAATTGGTTGTGATCGTTCCATTATTTCACCTAACCCCCGTACCCCCGGAATAGAGATTCAACACTCGAAAATTCCTTAAAAATATAAATATTTTAATGAAATTCGACGCAAAGAAGTTTTGTACATGTATCAATCTTTGTAATAAATTTTACTAAGATCGGTTCACAGTTGACCATAGCACTTTAATGTGCATAAATCCCATACCAATGTTAGTATGAAGTTAATATTCGACACAAAAAATTTTATATAAGAAGTAACAACATTGCCAAATTTAATTAGAATCGGTCCATAATTTACCAAAGCTCCCATATAAACCCACTTCTGAGAATCGCCCTAAAGTGCATAAAATCTTATAGATGTTAGTATCAACGAATTATTCAGCATTTGTATATTTTGTTTTGCATTTAGTAAAAGTTTACAATTGGCCACAGGTCTAATATCCACTTCCCGAAATTTTTTGCTCATACATAATGATGAGTAACGGTCTTCTTTATATGTTCTTTTTGAACATCAGACGAATCCAAAATATCATTTTGCAGTGGAAATGAGAAATTTTTTGGTCGAATTTTGCACATAAAAGAACTTGTTTAATTAAGGTTTGTCTTGTAGTTTAATTTTGAGATTGTTTAATGCTTAAACAAATTTAGAGATATAAGCAAAGTTTTCTGTCAACTTGTTTTCTGTAAATTTCTTATAGAGAACTTAATCTTTGTATAAATTAGTATAATCTCTTCAGCTATTGGCTTTCTAAAGCCAAAGTACATTGGAATGAAGTAGTAATTTGTTATGTTCTGAATTTAAATCGACACATAGGGATTTAGGAATTATATTTTTTGTATTACCAAGACGAATTTAAAAGGTGAAGTTGTTAACCCAGCTGATTTTTGTTTAGGTTTTCCAAAAGTCAATTTTTTTATAAGTGTGCGTGTATGGAAATAAACAAATTACAAAATAAAATTTTTTGAAAAAATATTATAATATTAATTTTTTAAATTAAGTATTATTGTATTTGTTGGATTAAATCTCTCCTTCATTGAGATTAAATAAAGCATTTTTAAAGATTGCCTTTATAAATTTATCAAAATTAATTTTAACTTCTTTAAAAAATAGTGATTTTTTTAGCTCATCAGAATACGACATTTTTCTATCTATTTTATTTTGTAACAAAATAACTTCTGAAAAGTATGTTTTTATTGATATTAATAAAAATTAAACTAGTTTTTTTTTATATCCTACAAAATGGGAAGAAAAAAAGCGTTGTCAAGCGAGGAAATTGGCAAAATCAAAGCCTATAAGGAATGTGGGATAAATATTAGCCAAATAGCAAATAAAATTGGTCGAACTCGTTTAGCGGTCAGTAATTATATTCGTAATCCATCCAATTATGGAAAAAAATATGAAAAGAGGTACCTATACTGTTCTTTCGGCTTCAGATAGAAGAGCAATTATCAGAAGTGCTTCAAATTCCCAAGACTCTGCTGCTAAAATCAAAGAAAAAACTGGCGTTAAAGCAAGCTTAGCTTAGCGAAAAGAAAAAAGACTCCGTTTTAGCCGGCAATTTTTTCTATTCAACATCATAAAACAACATTATAAATCAAATTTATGACTAGTTAAGATGGTTTTACACTATAATTTTTATTAATACAAGAGTTTCATTTTTTATAGTACATATTAAAAAATTTATTAAGGAAAGAATTATTTAATGTCATATTTTTAATTTTCTTAATTAAAATATTTTTTAAATAATTTAAATCGAAAAATTTAACAGAATTGACTACAAATAAAAAAATGTGCCAAAATTTGCTTTGAGAGATGCAATTACATTTCAAAAATTTAAAGACTTCAACATACAAAGTATTGAAGGTATTTGCAGAATAATAGATTTGAAAATATTTTTTGTACAAAAACAAAGTATTATAGTGTAAAACCAATTAAAAATTTAAACAACTTTAAACATTTCATACAAATGAAATAAGTGCCTATTGGAAGCGAAGTTCCAAAGGTTTAATTCTTTACTTTACTTTTTAAAATCGAATTAAATTTATTTTCCCAGTCATTTCTTTAAAGCTTCAATAACAATTTAATTCATGGAATTAAATTCTTTGACTTCACAAGAATTAATTGCTTAATGAATTCACTACCAATTATACAATTCAAGCTTAAAAAATATTTTGAATCATTCAAATTTTCTACTATTCAATTCTATTACGAATTAACTTTAGAAAATATTATTTGATTCATTTTGTAAAATATTAGCTTTGTTCCCGCACTCTAAATTGGGACCACGCGGGATCCCTATTATACAGAAAAGTGTTCCCGTACTCGAAAATTGGGAAATGAGAGAGATTCTGTTCTGCTTCTTGTATGAAATAGCCCAGACTATTTCTTTAGATACAAATAAAAACTTTGTATGAAAATAAATAAAAAATAGTTTGTTTTTGTTACTAAGAAGAAAGTTTCAATTAAAAAAATTAAGAACGTTGATATATGCTAAAAAAATAACATTCACATATGAATTTCTAAATAGTTTGATGTTTTCTTTCTGGCTAAAAATTGATTTTTGTGTTTCCGTATTTTTGCACATTTTTGAGAAAAACAGCAGACTTTTCTCATTTTTTCCAAAAAGTACGGGAATAAACCTATTAAAAAACAAAATATAATGAATTCAATGAAAGAAAAAATATACATATTTTCATTCAATTTGCAGTTGATTTGAATTAACAAAAATTTAATGATTTCTTTATAAAGTGATTCATTAGAAGTATGCTTTTGTGAATGGTGTTATGGAATGAAAATTTAGTATTTAAATGAAGTTTCAAAATGGTACATCATCATTAAATGTTTAAAAGATTATAGAAATATGTAGTTAAGAACTCGTGTATTCGAAATATAAATTAATTAAATTAAACGTTTTTTTCCTAGTGAAAAGTAGTCAAATAGGACTTTTCATCAGCGCACCGATGAAATGTTTTTCAATAATGTAAAATATCACTTGAATTTAATTTTATTTATTTTTTATATTAACATCTAAAAATGCCTTTAGTTAGTAGTAACGTAATTAATTAATGTAAAATTTTCACTGAGCAGATACAAACAGTAAAATTTTTTCCTATAGGATTATAAAACTACATGATTATTAAATTTCCCGTTTTCCAGGGAAAATTTGAAAAAATTCTCGGATTCTCGGACCACAAACCCTACATTGGAAAAACAATGGCACAGAGTAGTATTTTCGCGAATTCGTAAACATTTCCCCATTTTTCCAATATTTTTAGCTCTACATCATGGACATATTAAAATGATAATGCACCTATTCATACTGCAAAACTGGATTAGAAAAAAATGTGACATTACTTGATCGGACGCCATACTCCCCGGATTTAAATATAATGGAAAATGTATGGGGATGGTTAACTCGTAATGTGTATGAATTTTGAAAACAGTATGAAACTAAATCCGACCAAATTGAAGCCATTAACTAAGCGTGGAGTACGATTTCTTTGGATTACATAAAAAGTCTTTATGACTCAATTCCAAACCGCATTTTTGAGGTTATCTCTAATAAAGGAGGTAGTACACACTACTAAAATAACCAAGAAATAAAAAATTTTAAAGTTTTTATTTAAAAAGTACAAAAATTTTAGCTTCTTTTGAATTTTAAGCTGCATGTCGTAATATGATGAGCAGTGTTGCCAGTTTAGCCTTTTTAAGGCTAGATCTAGCCTTTTTATTTTGATTTTAGTTTCAAAATTTTCGTTTTAGCTTCTAGCTTTTTTGTTAGCCTTTTTTATTTTTAACATAGCCTTAAAAAGGCTAAAATTTTACAAATTTTATTTTTACAAAATCAGCATTTGTGTATATTAATTCTTACAAAAATAACGAAATTATCTATATTTAATGAAAATTTTCGCCTGTGGCGCTTCATTCTACAAAGATATGACAATTATTTTTTGACAAACTTTATTACCCATATAAACTAATTACTTTATATTTACAAATTCACTAAAATATATTTAACAAATACCAAAATCTAATGAGAACAAAAAAATTAATGCTTTTTTAAATAAAAAAAATATGTTAGCTTTTTTCTGGCTTTATTTTTTGGGGCATTTAGCCTTTTCTGACCTTTTTTTAAGTCCAATTTAGCTTCTTTTTTTCTCAAGTCCTGGCAACACTGGTGATGAGCCAACACTTTTAGTCATTATTTTAATTTGTTTGTTTTTAACACGTATTCCTGAATTATTATGAATTATAATATATCGTGTAAATATAGTTTAATTTCAATTTTAAAAAATTAGCTTTAGTTATTATTCACTAACGAAATATTAAATGCCAAAAGCAATTTTTGTATGTGTCGTATTCAAGTGAACGGCATTGTATATTTCCTTTTGACAGTCCCAAATTTTTTAAGTTGGGTTATTGTGTTTGTTGCCTAATGCCTTAACCTGATATTTGAGCCCTGGGTATTACTTTTTGTAAAATTTACTACGTCTATACCTAGCAACATATTTTTTGAAGTAGTTCAAAGGCATGTAATATTTTCTCGTTTTCTTTCAGAACTTGTGTATTCAAATGCATTCTTAACTTCTTCCTTAAATCTAATAAATTTATCATTTTTGAACTCTGAAACAACGTTCAATTCATGCATTCAACTCTAGTTCTGAAATCGATAGAACTTGTTCTGAGGATCACATTTCTGTATTTAACACTTTTATCCCATAGTTCCATGTATACTATTTTCTTGTTTAAATTTTTAAGTATAATGATTATTTTCTGTCCTTGATTTTAACTATATTAATATTTGCACTAAAAATATTAATTTGATGTTAATAATTGCAAGAACATATTTATATGCTACATGTGTCTTTTGTTGTCATATTCATTACAATTATGTAGCATACTTATAGGAGAAAAATGTATATAAAATTACAGCTTTGAATATGGCATTGTTTTAAGAAATACATCAACATTTATTTTATGGCTGTCTTAAACTCAAATTCAATTATACAAAATTTTTTTTTTGTGTAAAAACATTAATGAAATTTAATGCTTTCAATATATTATAGTAAAAAGTTTGTGAACGTGTATCTTTTAGGAATTAATAAAATACAAAAATTTTGAGATAAAAATCTTAACATTCATACACACGCACAAACATAATTCTTCATAAGACAAGGAGACGAAAAACGAGAGGAAAAAACAGTAGCTGTTAATATTGATTATGCTCGTATGAACGAGGTTTGGAATTATAGTTGCTACTGCTGATGTTGGTGGCGGTCTGTGAACAAGCAACAGTTATTGTAAATAACACTGCTGCTAAAAGCATCGGCATCAGATTTTATAAATTTATTTTTTTTTATTTATTTATTTTTTTTTTTTGTCAAATTCATTTTTATCTCATTTGTAGAGACAAAAATGAGCTGCAGGCAAAACGTATAGAATATCAGATGTATGTAGCTTTTACTTTATAGCGTTTTAATTTTCAAACACTCAACACAATACGATAAGCAATAACACTAACAAAAACATCGTTAGTTGCATTAGCAATAAGAACAATAACTACAGTAACACGACACACTTAAGAACGATTAAAAAACAACAGAACACAGCCCACAAAAATGCTAATCTCACGCATCAATTTGGTCTCAGCTTCGATGGACGGACACAAATTTGGTGACCATAGTGATCAGCCACAATGAATATAAAGAGGCTGGCAATCAGGTAGTTGATTCAATGACATTTAAACAATGGATTCAAGCCAATATGTCAAGAAATTACTTTAATTTCAATACTTTCGTTTATTGTGAATTGATCCCGCACCAGCAAATAAACCATTAAATATATACATACGTATTTTTTTATGGCAATATCAAGGTTTTTATTTTGTCATCTTTAAGTCTAAAGTCTAGGGTTTAGAGTTTGTTCTCACTCGCTGATTATTGAACATTTTAAAAACTGTGTTATCTTGATTTTAAAAAGGATTTTCTTGCCTTTTTATTAAAAAAGCAAATATTATTTTTAAGATCACAGGTATTGTATTTTTTCGGATTGGAAAAAAAAAAAACATTAGAGAAATTTATATTGTTAGCTAATGTGTTTCAAATTGTATGCAATTTTTCTTAGAGATGCACTGGAGTAAATTTTAGGGTATAATAAAATCAAAATTTAAATTCGTACAATAAACAAATCGATATTTTTAAGAAACTGTTGTAGAAGATATTAAATTTACTTCAACACTGAATTTTCAAAGTACTTGGACTCATATAGTACTTGCGAAAATAAAATTCATACTTTTACAAAATTGTGATAGTACACTACCGGTCAACAGAATAGGTTCATGATTTTCGTTACATTAAAACTCTTGTTATTTTTAAAATAATAAAGAAATTAATAAATTTAAGTAGAACTAAGTACTATTTTTAATGATTTTTTTCCAACAAGCGAATCTTTAACGTAAATTTTTTGGGTCATCAGAATAGGTTCAACATTATTTTATTCAAGAATACAACAAGATGTTTGGATTAATTTGGTGTTTTTTTGTTTTATTATATTATTAGGAAAATATTAATAATGTAATTAGCACATTTTATTAAATTTCTCCTAAAAAAAATCTATTTGGAAGGGACTTATAAAAATGTTCAACTTGTAAAAAAGAAGGTTTGCTCCAACTTTTTCCAATCTCTTCAGATAATGACATTTTGTGCTTGTATTGTCTGTCTGACTCATAAACATTATATTTCCATATATTTGCTATTATATTAAGGTCGAGAGAGCATGCTGGCCCCTCCGAAGTGGTATTATTTTGACTTCGAATTCATTGTTTTACCGCTCCTGTGGTGTGAATAGGGTCATTGACGAGCTGGAATGTGCATGAATTGAATTAAAATAATGTGCAAAATGTAAAAATAATTTTTCCAGAAACCTTTTTTCCGTAATTCTATGCGAAGAAAACCTAAATTCACATGTCTCATAATATGAAGTTGCAACCTACGCCATCACACTTCCTTTGGAGTTTTATGGGATACATAATTAGCATTTTTTTTTTTTTTTTTTTTTAAATACGGAATTAATAATATCTAAAGCCATTGGAGCCGTCTAGATTGATTTTTTTTTTCATCGTATAGAAGAATATGTTCCATTCCTTTTTTAGAACATGAGTTCGCGGGTAAACGGAAGTAATTTCACATCACGAATGGTATTTAGTGGTGGGTTCTTTATAATTTTTAGTCTTCTTAGGTGCACTGAATTAAGGTAAAACACTTGCTTTAATACTTGATTTTTGATTCATTTTGGGCGCAGACTCAGTAGAATTGGAGGCATCTCGAATAATGAATCTTCTGTTAGCTTTTGTTGTTGCTTTATAATTACCTCTTTTTATATTTTTCCCATAGCGTGGCTAATTTCTTAAAAAGTTATTCACAATATTTTGACTTCGCTCAATTTTTTATTTCGCCATATTTCATAGGTTATGTACAAATTGTCCATACGCTATAATTTTGCTTTTTTCTTTATCGTAATTTTTTTTATTTATTTTTATAGAAAACTGTTGAAAATGTTAGGAAAACACACAATTATGGGCGTGTTCAAGAAATATTTAACGCAAACTGATTTTATTCTTAATGAACCTATTCAGATGACCCAAATAAATTACCTTAAAAAATACATATAACATCCTATCGTAAAATAAACTAGCCTATTTTACATTCGGGTCCTTCAGGATTTAAAGAAAATCGGTCCAACAGTTTGACTGACTGTAAGGTAGAAACAAACAAACACATATGTATATAAAATATATATCGAAATGGAAACCATGAATGAAAAAAAGAATTTCTGCAGCCCTTTTTCAGCACTAAGTACTTCCTTCTATTGACAATAAAATCTTGAAATCATGACTTTTTCAGCTTTTTTCCAAATCATTTTTTGCTGGATATTAAAATATTTGTTTTTGATGATTTATTCAATTAGAAAAAATTAAGATCCGTTTAATTTGGCTAAATGACTAAAGAAATATTTAAAAGCTAAATTCATGAATTAAATTTTTTTAGTAAACCTTGTTTGTAAAATAAAATAAAACTTCCATAATTTTATTTTGAGTGTACAAATGACAAATACAGGTGGCTGAGATCGTTTGTATTAGATAATAAAAAAGTAGACTAAAACAAAAACCAAAAGAACCATTTGAAATTGTTACTTTTTATTCATAATTTTTCAGCCTTTTTTTCATACATTTTTTATAGTGTTAATGGATTTATCTTGTTCATTGTGCTGATGATTTTTTTTTTTTTTCATAACCATCCTTTTCCTATCAGTTCTTGGATCACAAGATGGATGTATTGCCATTAAAAATTATCTTGTGTTAAGATTTTGAAAGTGATCTTAATTAATGAAAATAAGTATTCTTAAAGTATTTTCGTCCACTTTTAAAAGATTGAATGGACCAAATTTATGTTATGTATTGTGTATTTTTTATTTTTATGAATGTACCTGTTACTACTTTAACATTAATTTCTATAACTCAGCTGGAGATGCCATCATAAATTTACTAGCCAAACATTAAAAACCATTCGATGAGGATCATTACTAAATACGAGTGCAATTTGCCAACAAGTCATAAAATGTGTAACAAAGGGTTGGTTTAAAATTACACCTGATACGGGTTTAAAATTTATAAATGAAAAGAAAGTTTTTAAGGAGTTTTTTTTTAGATAAAAGATGAAAAAAACTGAAAACCAGCAGCATAACAATATCAATGCAGCCACACTTAATTACTCATATTCTTATATCTTCCATCTAATGTTTAATAATTTTAAGACTACTGTCATTTCTTTTTTTGTTAAATAAAAATAAAATAACATTATTCATTTGCCGTCATTGAATTACTAACGATAAAAAAAATGATTTAAAACAAATAAATACAATAGCTTTTTTCCAGTACTCGTCAAACTTTCAGGTTTTAGTCAGTATTTATAGGTAAGTGTTCCCGTACTAAAATTGTTGTTTTTCTGACAAATTCTGACTAAAGTTTCTCAATTTGACAAATACTGGAACAGAGCTAATATTTACATAGTCTGCATACATTAGATATTCATAAATAATTGTCATTCATTTATAATTTGTCATATTAGTGTTTCATATATTTATGGTTTATTTAAATAATAGTTTTACAATAAAATCTTGTAATAAAAACATTCGTAATTACGAACACATTCTTAGTCATTCAGCACTAAATATTATACTTTCACTATGGGTCCTTGATTTATGAATTTTATACTAATTTTTTTTTATTTATTCTTTATAATTCAATTAATTCTTTTGATACTAAGATAAAACCTATACGAAGTCTTAATGAATTAATTCTCTACGAGATAAGAATCTAGTGTGCAATCAATCCCATGATTTAATGATAATTAAGGTAAAAACCTAGCTGGGAAGTGTATCATAATAACAATTTTAATTGATTTATATCTCAGAATAAAAACATGCCCAAGTGCTTCACAGAAAAAAATATTTGAAATTATTTTTTAATAAAATGTTTGACTAACTTTATATTGGAATTTAATTATATTATTTATTAATATAATTAATTTTCTAATTGCTTTACATTTTTGTTTTTAATAAATTGATAGCTCTTAATAAAATATAAAGATAAATGAAAAATTTTTCTATAAAAATATAGAAATATAAAATAAATTTAAGTCCATTTCCAACAACTTTTAGCACATTATACACTCCTCGTCGCCAGGACAGAACCAACTAAAATTTCAAAATAAAAACGTTTTTATGAAGAGACCTAAAAGAATATGTTTAATTTTTTTTTTTCAAAAACAGACAAAGAGTGTAGTATTCCTTATTTAAGACAACAACATTTTCCAAATGTCTTGTAACGGTACTTTTTTTACTATTTTTAAAATAAAGTGAAAAAATTAGCTACTTTAGGTTTTTCACCAGGATAGAACCACACACAGTTTTTGATAAAATCTGATGCTGGTTGTAATAAATCTTTATTTTTAGCAAATAAAATTTAAATTAAGGTCTTTCGGATTCAAAATTTATAGAAAAATTTTACACGTTGCTCTGAAATGGTGTAAATTTTTGTTTACTACATTGAAAAATAACATTTTTGCAAAATCGCAGAAATAATCAAGAGTCTTTTGAAATTGTAATTAAATATATTAAACATGAAGAAAACTACAATAATAATAAAAAAAAGTGGCACCTATACATTTTTAACACCGTGGGACAATCGAATCCTAAAGCTTAGGATTTAAGAGTAGTAATTAAAAGAAGATCAAGATTTTATGGGCAATTTACATCCACAACTTTCAAAACTAATTCCCAATTAATTTATTTTGCTTAATATTTGAAACCATAGTCTTCCTATATAATAAGGACGGCAGACATGTAATTTTTTTGGTTCTAAAGGGGTTCAAATGATATTGTTTTGATCGCTATGATTTTCATTTTTACGATACAAGAAATTATAATAATTCCTTAACATTTTATTATTGAAAAAAATCGGTTTTTGGGTATACGGAGCAATATCGTTTTCAGGAACTGTAAACTTTATCTTTCAAAGTTTGTGCATGGCCAAAAATCTTTTTAAAATGTGCTGGAATGAGTTTTTTCCAAGACTATATACACATTTCATTATATGCAGTGGAGTTACCACCATGGTAATTCAGCTACATACATGCTGCTTGCAGTTAAATCATAGATTTCTCTCCAAAATTCAAAAAGTCATAAATGAGACGCTCTACTTATGCGACCTTAACTCCATTGGAAATGTTAGAAATTAATTAATCAGTAATATATACGAAGTAAGATTACTGTTCGACACTAAGAATGATCCTATTGAGGAAATAAAATCAGATTGGGCCGAAATTTCCTTCGAATAATAAAAATCCCTAAACGAGTCAATAAAAACGGATTTTTTTAAGTAAATTACAAAAAAAAAAAAAAAAAACTTTTACACTATAAGCTTAATAATCAAGCCAAATAAATGTAACAAAATCCTTTTTTATAACCACCATCAAAAAGATGGGGGTATATTGATTTTGTCATTCCGTGTGTAACATGTCGAAGGAATCATCTAAGACCCCACAAAGTATATATATTCTGGGTCCTTGTAAGATTCTGAGTTGATCTAGCTATGTCCGTCCGTCCGTCTGTTGAACGGAGCAACGTAGGGGGACAAAATTTGGCACAAATGTTTGTCTTATATAAGGTTTGTTTGAGATTAAAATGAGCAAAATCGGTTAATAAACAAAAAAGTTATGGGCTTAAAACTAGAAGCACAGGGTGTCCGTTTTATACTTTTCTGCTGATATTTCTTCAAAAAAAGCATGTACGACAACGAAATTTTGTACGTATAGTTCGGGGATCGACATAAATTTGGAAACCAAAAATGGGCGTGGTCCGCCCACTTTACCGTCCACCTCCCATATAAGGTGAAAATCAACGAAATTGTTCTCAATTAGTTCAAGGACCAATGTAAACTTGAAAACAAAAAATAGGCGTGGTCCGCCCACTTTACTTCCCGTTTACACTTCCTCAATTTAGTTGATAATTAAAAGTTGGCTCTATATCCTGATGACACAAAAAATACCGAAGAAGTTTTCATATGATTTCAAATAACAGGAGAAAATCACCGTTATAAAATATTGGGATCTACTTTTTTGTATTTATACAGTCAACTATACTATGTTTTATTTATTTAAGAAGTTAGAATCATCTAAGTTACTCTATTCAAGCTGTGGTGGTTCTATCCTTGTGACGAGGAGTGTATCTTCTTAAAAAAAAGCAGTAATAATAAAATAAATTATAAATTAGTTATTAATATTATCATTTTGATGATTGGAGCAAAATCAATTCAAAATTAATATAACTAATTTCGTAATTGAAGTCAATTTTTACTTTTTTCCGTGTTCCAAAAAATTACAACTTCAAAAGTAGAACCGTAAGCATTTTTTGTACTTTGTTGATTTGACACTTAATAATTTATTAATTAGACATAGCAGTGTCCGTCAGTCCATCTAATTGTTATTAATGTAAATGATTAAAATATGGTTTATAATTTGCAAGATAATTTAGTGAAATTTGACACATAACTTCCTTTCCGAAGGAATAAAAAGGCTTTCCAAAATTATGTTTTTACTATTTTTATTAAAGTGAAGATTATAGTGCATAATTTTGTGACTATCTGCTCAAATTGGCGTCCACATAAAGGTCCCCATTGAAAATCGTTTATGGAAAATCATACGTGCATACATTTTATATCGATGTTAGTATCGGGATCAGATTTGGCTGTAAATTATATCAACTCGTTGAACTATAGAAAATCTTATAAAAATCTTGTGTTATAACTTATAAATTTTTATTTTTGGCATTTAAGAATTTTTATGTTTTTTTGAAAATAATTTATTTTTTTTGAAAATCTTGTACCAAATCGTAGTTTATTTTCAAAAAATGGGCTTGATGTTAGCATAACTTGAAGGCAATTTTAGTGAACATTTTTAATAATTTATTTAACTAAATCAGACAAGACGTTTTCGAGATATGCATCAATAATTGGTGCAACCTCGTTCGTCACAAAAAAACTGATTTTCACCTTATATGGGAGGGCGGATCACGCCCATTTTTGGATTCTGAGTTTATATTGACCCTTGAACTATCTGTTTAAAATTTCGTTGTCGTACATATTTTTCTTTGAATGATATTAGCAGAAAAGTGTGAAATGAAGCTACAACGGACTCCCTATGTTTCTAATATTTGGACCGTAACTTGTTTGTTTATTAACTGATTTTTTCCAACAAACCTTATATAAGATAAATATTTGAATCAAATTTCGTTCCCCTGCTTTCAACAGACAGACAGACGAACCAGATCGACTCAGAATCTAACCAGAATATATATACTTTATGGAGTCTTAAATGTTTTTTTCGATATGTTACACACGAAATGGCAAAATTAATATGGTAGGTATACAAACTTACCTTGTAAGTATAGGAGAAGCAAAAAAACATTACTGTACGAACAGAAAAGCACGGAAGTCTTATAGAGCATTTTATAAAACCTACATTGCACATAAGGGCAACCATATGGAGACCTTTGGCAATAAATCAAAATTCAAAAATGCGATTTTTGATAAAATTTCTATATAACTTTAAAAAGGACATTTTTCTACACAATGTTTGTTCACAACATTTTTTGTCAACGCTAGTGTATGGTCGTGACTGAAGTCCAAAGTGAAAAAAAATTTAATACTTTTAAATTAATAAAATTTTTATTTTTATATGGCAAACATTGAAATCAGAAAATAACGTCAGCCATTATAACAGAAATAAAAATTTACTATATATGATGGAAAATTTTGTTAAGAATTGGTATACAAAATTTTGAATTAAAAATGCAAACGTCAAATGGTCAAATTGACAATTCATCAAAATAGTATATTTACTATTATTTTTGTTTAAGTATTCAAATTTTTTAAAGCAAAAAAGTAACATAAATATGCAGTATTAGCCATAGTATTTGCATACACCTTAAAGTCCAGAATGTCCATTTGTATATTTTGTTTTAATATTTTGCGAATTTCGACTTTAAACCATTTTGAAATGTTTGATGGATCATTGAATTTTTTAGACCTGCAGCTCGCAATTTTGGAAATAATTGAATGAAATTTGGTATGATTTTTAAACCTTGTAATCAAACTACAGGTCGCAATTTTGAACCAAAATTAATTAAATTTGGTACAAAGGTTTCTTATAGTCCAGAGACGATGCCTATTAAAATTGGTTATGATTGGTCCATTATTTTACCTAGCCCCCATACAAATGTCCTCCCGGAAATAGGTTTAATGATCATAAATCCCTTAAATATGGCAATATTTTAATGAAATTTGGCACATATAAGTTTCATATAAGTCTAAAAAGGTGTGCCGATATTTATAAAGGTCGGTCCATAACTAACTATAGCTCCCATATAAACCTATTTTCAGAAAATCACTTTAACGGGCATAAATCCCATTAGAATGTTAGTATCAAGTTAATGTATCAACACAAATAAGTTTTATATGAACATAAATGATAGTGCCAAATTTTACAAAGATCGGTCCATAATTTACCATAGCTCCCATATAAGGCTCTCTTTCGGGAATCACCCAAAAGTGAATAAATTCATATAAATTTCAGCATCAACGTAATATTCAGTGTCCATCTAAAGTATTTCCCGAAATTCTCTTAAAGTACGTAAACCACATAATAATTTTAACGGCAGTTTGGTACAACTCACTTTTATTTATAAGATTATGCAATTTTAAGGGCATCAGAACATTAATACTTTTTTTTAGTTATTAATTAATAGAATAGTATTAATTAATTTCATATTCACCAAAGAACTAAATTAAACAAATAAAAAAATCTATATGTATATTTTCATTATTTTTTATTTCGGTGGTTTATAATATTAAAACACATTTAAAAACTACAGAAAATTATTTTTTCAACGATATCAATCACTTATGTTGAAATACCGCGGTTTATTTAATGCTACGTTTTGTATACCTTTGCCCCTATGTGCATTGTTTAGTTATCACATTACACATGATATAGTTGTTATATTTCAAGAAAACAATATCTGGTGAATAATAACTTGAGTACATTTAATTAAATTTTGTATTAAGATAGCTTTATTTATATAACGGGGTAAAAAATTATCGTAAATTTATATTTTGTGGAGTAGTGTGGACGTCTTAGTTATATAAAAGGTTATAATAAATTTTGAATTATATAATTTCTACGGATAGTTGATAAAGTAAATAAAAATAATTCTAAAATATCTGGAGAGCTAAAATTCTGTTCAAATGAAATGCTAATAATCTGTGGGCTGTATCTCTGAAAATCACAGAAAGACGCCGACGTTACGTATTTAAAAGGTACCTCTTATGATAAAAATATCTGCAAATTACTGTAACTCGAATTAAGATGTTTCAAAACATTAAAACACCAACCCATGGTGCATATACATATACACACACTATGTACATTTTACCTAACGTGACCAGAGGGTTTTTGTCAAAAAGCGGGACCCGAACAACTAAAAAGCGGGATTCTTAACAAAATTGTGTGGAAAAAGCGGGATTTTTAAAAATTTTGTAAAGAAAAGAGGGATTTTATTTTTATATCTCAATTAAAAATCTAGATCAGCTGTTCTCTCGTAAGCACTTTGTTCACGACCCAATTGAGTCATTACAAATTGAGAACGACCCATACAAATTTTGGAACATCGAAATACAAACTGAAACATTAAAAATTATAATTTTAACGTATTTCTCTAAATGTTTTCAAAATATTCCTAGTTAAATTTTAAGATTGAATTCAAATACGGATTGTTAAAAAAAATTTGGTACTTTTTGAATTTGATAGCAATAGATTTTGTTAAATAATACCAAAGTTGGTTGCCGTTACCGCTAAAAAATACCATTCAACTTGATTACCGTTACCCCTAAAATACAGTTACCGAAATATGTAATTGAAAATATGCTTACTGATAAAATAATTAACGTTAAAAACTGTTACCGAAATAGCTCGAAATACCGATAGCGCTAAAATACCGTTAACCTTATTTTTGTGTTTAAGAAATATTATTATTTTTAATAAAGTTTAAATAAAACTTGTAATAAAGTTATGGCTACCCCAGCTCGTCATTATAATATTTGACTGAAGATTATATTTTATGGTTCTGAACCGATACTTCAAAATTTATGAAACAACAGTAACCCATAAAATACCATTACCGAAATAACTCGAAATACCGATTGCAATAAATACCGATACCGAAATAACTAATAAAAATACCGCTACCTGTAAAAACCGTTATTAAAATAATCCGATATACTGTTACCTTTTCACCTTCTTGAATCGGCTGCCAATATTATATTTTTATAACTTTTAGTTTATACAAAAATAAAAAAGTATCCAATCCGAAACAAAGGCACATCGTTTATATGGTTCCAGATAGTTATTAAAGCTACAATATGAAAATATCTATGTTAACCATGAAATCAAAGTTCATTTCAAAACATTTTTTTGAAATGGCACATTTTGGTAAATAAAATTGGAAAAATTATTTAAATAGCCCCCACACAAATGTTCTCACGAAATGAGTTTTTAAAATCTATAAATCTCTCTGAAAAAACTAAATTTCTTCCTCCAAAAATTCTTAAAATAATTAAAGTTTTAAACCTATTTCTGGAAAAAAATTCTAAACTTTTTTGGTCAAAATATATCCGACTTGAGGTTTTTCATTCACTAGTAGAGAACTAAAGATATGTTAAAAAATTTGTAAATATTTTAACAAGCTAATGCTTATCTTTTGTGAGGTCTTCCTACATCGAAGTCATCTAAAAAATACACACAAAGTTCATTTAAGATTAGTCAGTAGAGAAGATGATCAGCGTTATAAAATATTTAAAACTTTTAATTATCAAAAACGACTTGTAGAAAATTAACTTTCCTGTGGAAAAAATTATTTTTAGTTACACTTAAATATTGGTAAAAATGTTATAGAAAATGTAAATAAGAGTTAGAAAAGCGGGATAATCCCGCCAAAAGCGGGATGTCTGGTCACGTTAATTTTACCACAACTAACTCCTTACATCGACCAAGTTTCTACAAAAATAATATTATGTAAACTTATTATGAAAAAAAAAAACATATTTCATCTCATTCCGGACACCCCAAATAAAAATATGTAAATTTTGTGTTATTTTCATTTCAACAACAATGGGGCAACATTTTAAGTAATTGGTTCAACATTTAAGGATTGTTTATGATGCTTTCTGCCTGTCCCCTACCCACATATAACCACGATACAATGACAATGTTGTGTTGTAAGGACAACTAAAGCAGAGTGAATGTTAGGAAGTTATACCATCATTAGACAGGATACTATTACTACTATAAATGACAACACAATTACACTATTAAAAAGGAAAACAATTCTAACACTACCACATAATGTGCGTTATACGATGCGGGTTGTCGAAAATTAGTTTGAAGAAGCGGAAAAGTGGGCGTTATTCATCCATTTACCATTTCTGTTACAATTTTTCAAATTCAATTCATTTCATTTGTGTTACTTGAGGATTGAAAATGCTTTTAAAGTTAATACATTGAGGATTAGTTGTTATATTTGTTATAAAAAAATGTTATTCCATTCAAAACAACAAATACACTACAAAACTAAATGAATATGTTGTTGTAACCAAATAGTTGTATATGTAGAACAAGTATGTATCTGTCCATTATGCGGAAGGGAGGGATGAGTTTGGAGTTAAATTTTAAAAAGGGTGTCGTTTTGTTCACACAACTCAATACTTCAACTGACTTCCATTCATTTGTCATTCAAAAGCTTTAAAAAGGATCTATTTTACAGTGTTGAAGTTTATAAATGTGTTAGTTATTAGATTTTCATTATTTATTTGAATGTTTAACAAAACACCAACATTCTAGTAAATATAATTGAGAAGCTGAATAAATATAGGAAACTATAAAGAATTTTAGATGAGCTACTGAATAAAAACAATTTTTTTTTTTTTTGTTATAGTAAAACAAAATGAATAAAAGTAAACATTTCTGACAGTTTTTTTTTTTTATTTTTTACAATTTTGTTTGTCGGAATTTGCTTTTTAACATAACTAAGTATATGTACCAGTCTTATTTGCTGTTTCTTAAAAACTCTCAAAAAATATTATACCTATAGTAGGGTATTTAAAAAATTCTCTATATGACCAGTACACAAGACATGTGTACATGTTGTTCACTTCAAATTCTATCAATTTCATCACATGTTTATTAACTTTTTCAAAAAGGACACTTGTTTTTCTAATAGTTTTCATATGAGTTCTTTAGATTGTTTTTGTTTTGTCTCCTTGTTATTGTAAGTCTATTACAAGAACTTTTGCAAAAAACAACCACTGACTTGGATATTTTAAAACAACATTTTTAGGAGTGGGGGTTTTAAAAGTTGCTTGTTTGTTGTCATGCTGTAGTGGTGTTGTTAATGGGTTTTGCCAATTAGGATTATGAACTGGATACACTTTGCTATAAAAATTTAAAATACATTATGTGATATTTAAACAGTTTTTTAATGGATTTTTTTAGCTATAAAATATATGTAAGTCTTTGTTAACAAATGTTAAAGGATTTAAAGTGGAAGATTTTATTATAATTTATTTAATATAAAACTATTTTATTCGGACATAGATTAATATTATTTTATGCTTATTTTTACTACTATTTTGTTATTTCTTCATATTGTTTTAGTTTATTAACTAAACATATTTTACAAAATCTCCTTAAAATAAACATGAAATATTTAAATATAAATATAGTATTTGTTGAGTTAGGGAAAACAAATTTGGCCCATTGATAGTGAAGTTACATAAATGAGGAGACAGGCATTTAGAATTGTAACATTAACGATCAGTGGCAACTCCCAACAAACCAAGAAGCGATACAGTATCATTAATGGTATCATAATTTTAAAATTATATGATAAAATATCGAAATAATTTTTTCCTTAGGAAAAAACTACAAATATTTTTAGGAAAATAAAAATAAATTGAAAATTTTTGTGGAAAAACAATATTTTGTGTTATGTATTATATGAATATTATATTTTACAGCAAAGAGGAACTGTTTTTGGATTAAATATAAATTTGGAGCAGGATGGACTTTAGTTTATTATTGTTATCTCGTTTTAATTTTAAATTATTTAGAATATTAATAAGCCATCCAATTATTGAGCATGTGTATGTATATATTCTTGAATATATTGCTAAGTTATCGCGCTGCTTAAATTTAACGATATCATTACTAATATCGTTATTTTCAAAAAATATGATATCATTTTCGAGTGTACCTTTTAGAAAGCAACCTATATTATTTTAGAATTATAAATGATATCATTCTCGGGGTTCTTTATCGTTGAAATGATATCGTTATGATATCATTACGATATCATTTTGTTTGTTAGGCTGTTACAATTCTAAACGCCTGTCTCCTCATTTATGTAACTTCACTACCAATGGGCCAATTTGTTTTTCCTTTGACTTTTGATTCTCAGGATATCATCAGATCTCTTAACACACAATGATCAATTGAATTGAAGATGCTAAAATCACTTAGCGTCTAGAATTTCGTCAGGATCATATATTTAGATCAGTAGACTTATTTCTCAAGCCATTTGATGCCACATAAGTATGCGACTCATTTCTACTATGACTCTTAGCCGATTTGTATAGATGGGAAATGGGTAAATACCCACTTGCTAAATACCGGGTAAAATTGGTAAATTGGGTAGATATGGGTATAAATTATGTTATAGAAATTTTTGTAAATAACACATTATTACAAAATTTTTTACGTGAAATTATCGTAGCAGATATTTTCCATCACATTAAAACATTTAGCTCATAAGTTCTCTCTTGCTTTATAGATCAAAACAACTTAAATCAAATTAACAACTATTGTCAGAGCTAAAAAACTGTTTAAAAATCAACAATTTCTTTGGAAATGTAAATTTTTGGCTAACTATATCTCCAAAACTAAAAGTCGTATGAAAATATGTAATAGTGCAATTGATACGTCTTTATCATGTCAATGATTAAATAATCTGAAAATAGTCTTATCTCGACCGATTTTTACTTATCACAATATATGCAAATAACAGAATTTTGTTACTCTGTGTTGCATGCAAAATGTTTTTTTCTTAATTTTTGCGTCTTCTAATGGCTGAACCTAAAAAAGGCTTAAACTTATTCTTGAATTTCATTAATATCATATATACATACATAGTTTTTTTTTTTTTTAATTTTATTTAATTTAATCTTAATTTCATTCGCTTTTTGGTATTTAACATAAATATGTCATTAAAGACATTACCACAAATGACTTAATTGAAATGAAATAAGCATCAGTGATTGCCTGAACCAGATTTTAAGTTTTTTTTTTATAACTACCCAAATAAATTCCCAAAAAAGGTATTTACCGGGAATTTACCCGTTATTTACCCACACATTGGGTAACTACCGTGTAGAATCCCATCTATGCCGATTTGATCGACTCAGGTTATCTTGTGTATGAATGAAAATTATTCAACATTATTAAAATTGATTAAAAAAATAGGCTTCGTCCTAGTGCCAAAATAATTATTTCATCAAGATATCTTTAAAATTGGCTGCCTGTACTTTATTTACAAGGATTAAATGGACACGGCCAGCTAGCCGACGAGACCAAAGGACGGACAGACATCGCCAAATGGACTCAAAAATATATTTTAGGATGGAGGTCCGATTAGTTTTTCTGTGCGTTACAAATATCAGCACAAATGTAAAACACCCAAATTTGGTGAGAAAAGTTAAAGCTAATGCGGAGTTAAGAACATATAAAGTCCAAAAAGTTCCAGACTAGAATAGTGCAAAAAATTTAGAAGCCAAGAATAAGATACGGAAATTAAAACCAAATTTCATGGAAAAATATTTATGTTGTATAAAGAACGACGAAACGTATGTACTGGCAGATTTTTTGCAGCGTCCGGTTCAAAATTTGTATGTTGCTGATGCTAGAGAAAATGTTGAAGATAAGTTTAGTAGCGAAAATCTGACAAAATTTCCTAAAAAATTCGTGGTGTGGCAAGATTTATACAGTTGCGTAAAATTTTTGTGATCGAAATGCAAAAGAAAAAAATTGTTCGAAAGAAATCTTTTAGCATTAAATAAATATTATTTTCTGGGCCCTGATAAGATTCTGAGGCGATCTAGCTATGTCCGTCTATTCGTCTATTTGTTGAAATCGGTAAATAAACAAAAAAAAAAAAAAAAAAAAAAATACGGGCTAAATACTAGAAAGACAGAGTGTCCGTCGTAACTTCAGTACATATTTTTCTATCTCATGTACGTCAACGAAATTTTTTACAGAAACTTCATGGATCGATACAAACTTGAAAATGGTCGTTATCCGCCCACTTTACTGTCCAGCTTCCGTATAAGGTGAAATTTTAAAAATTTGCAGATGATGGGTACAGTGTTACCTTGAGAATTTTTGAAAAGTCTCCAAAAAAGGGGATTTCAAAATAAGAAGTCACCAAAAAAGTGGATTTTTTGAAAAAAAGAGGCCAACTGCTTTAAAACCTAAAAAAAGCTCCTTAAAATTTGTTTATTTGATAACAACAAAAACAAACAAAAAAATTTGTATTTTAAGAAAAACTACAAAATTCAGTTTTATTAATAACAAAAGAATTAATAATTATTTTACAATAATTTTTATTATTTCAAAAATAGTTAACAAATAATATTAAATGAAACTTCTGCAGTTTTGTACGAATTATTCACTCGTACTCCAGTCTTTCCAATCCCTATCGGACAAATTTAGGACGGAACGCATGGATCTACAAGTATTGACTTAAGTCTGTTAGATAAACTATCCCCCGAGGTATTGCTATGAGGAATGTAAAAATATAAATTAGGATATAAGTATTCATCGAATCTTTTTCTTTTTTCGATCCAGTTCAAAGAGATTTTGCATATGATATAAATAGTTGTTCATAAACTTTACTTATTATTAATTTTAGTTAATAACAGTTTCAGTTCATTTATAAATACTCCGCAGTTTTCAGATATCACTATAATCTGAAACAATCTCAAAATGATTAATTTATGGGTTGGAATTAATACATAATTGTTCGATATATTTCAAAGAACTTAGTTTCTCGACATTTAGTCTTAAAAAGTCGACATTTAGTCGCCATTTAAAAAAGGGGATAAAAAAGTGACAAGATGGTTGAAAAAGTCCTTGAACTGTTTACAGTGGGCGGACAACGCTTATTTTTAGTTTCTAAGTTTATATTGATTAGGAGATATCAGCAGAAAAGTATGAAACGGACACCCTGTGTTTCTAGTTTTTAGCCCATAACTTTTTTATTTATTAACCGATTTTGCCCATTTTCAATACCAAACCTTATATAAGGTAAATATTTGTGCCAAATTTTGTCCCCCTACGTTGCCTCGTTTGAGCCATATCCTGCTTTCAACAGTCAGACAGACGGACGGACATAGCTAGATCGACTCAGAATCTTACCAGGACCCAGAAAATATATACTTTGTGGGGTTTTAGATGATTTCTTTGACATGTTACACACGGAATGACAAAATCAATATACCCCCCATCTTTTTGATGGTGGATATAAAAACAAATGTTTTTGCATAATCTGTGCATATTTCAAATTTGTGATATTTTTTTTTGCATTTCTTTACAGTATCCCTTAGTAGTTCAGTGTTTTTGTTTTAGCTGCAGAGGCTGAAAACTTATTTTTCTTACGCTATAGTTAAAAAAATTTACATGGAGATAGGAGATTTTCGACATTTATACGATGCTCGGTTGATATATTGGGAGACTTATCGACTTTGTTCGATAAGACATTTGTCGCTTAGCTAGATCCTTATGCAGTTTTTAAGGAAATTAAAAAAAAATGGTTCTTTAATTGTTTTTAACATATTTTTTAAATAAACTATATAGAGCAGCACCGATAAGTCTTGATTAGAATGATATTTCACTGCATATTTGGTCGAAAATATCAATCGCGTCCTTAGGTTTTATTATAGAACTCATAAGATGAAGTCGATCTGTAATCGTTAGTAATTTACAATATGGCTTTATTCAGTCTTCCGCGTACTTTTTCTATTTGATATAGGATATTGAGCTTCCTCATCATCCTTGCGTTATGTGACAAAAAATATACTTATATGTTGCTAAAATTATTTCTGGAAGTCATATTGTATTTATTTTCCCCCAAAAAATATATTCCACACTATAGGAACAAATATTAAATACACCGCATTACCATATTTACTAAATCACTTTATCACTAAAAGTTCAAAAGGCCACACTAAGTGCTTCTTTATTCGTTTCGACTAACAAGGTTGCTCAAAATACTAACTTCCAGACCGCTCACAGCAACATACGTCTGGGCACTTCAAGATCTTATTTACAGCAGGTGTTATACCAAAATTCCCAAAAAAATATGAATAAAGAAATATCACTCAAAATAGCATTGTTGTTAGTAATATAACATAACATAAACTTGTTTCTGTGTCTCTTATACAGATCTTCTCCTAACTTCAGCTAAAGAATTTATTCTTTAATTGATTCTATCTATTAGAATACAGTAAATTAATGTTATGAAACTACTTGTTAACCAATCTAAGTATTATTTATATCCAGTAATAAATATTGAAGTAATGAAATTGAATACAACATTGAGTAATCCAAATCAAATGAACTTCATATTTATTTCAAATACCTTTATAAATATGTTAAATAAAGCCTATTCCACTTTTACATTTGTGTATTTCTTGTATTCATTGGTAACATGTAGGAAAACAAAATAGTTCATGTTCTGTAACATTTGCAACAGACGAAGTTTTGTATGGAAAATAATATTGTTGTGGGCTTGTAACATTTTTGTACGAGTATTTTGTTGTTCTATTTATTTTATCTTTTTTGCATAAAACATAAAAACAAAACATGTTACATACTCAAACAAACAACATACAATACAAGTTACATCAAAAACATGTAAAAAATGAATGAAAAAGAAATACTACATTTAACCTTTGGTGGTACATACTATGGTACAAAGTCAACCATGAACCTTCCTAAGTAGAAGGGGTTTCCTTTCATTACCCCATCCATGGTTCAGAGTATTTTGTTTAAGAGCTTTTTTTTATTTTATTTAACTAACAGTAGAGTAGTAGTATTTAGTACATATGCCTTGTTGTAAAATTGGCTTGTTGCAAAAATTGTTAAACATTTAGAACATCAACAAAATATCAGAAATATTCTTCTACATTCGTCTGTCCCTTTGGGTGTCTGTTGGTATGTTGGTCGATTGGTTGTTTGGTCAGTCCGTCGGTCAGGCTGTGGGTTATTATTATCATATTCCATTCATCCGCAAAATTGTACAAGACAGGCCATGTATTCTGAACATTGTTGTGGTTATTTTATTTTTTTTTTTTTTTTTCAGACATGTATGTATTTCATGGAAGTTTTTGTATGTATGTAAATACAAAGTGGGGGAGTCACTGAATATTATATTTAATTTGTATAAATTTAATAATAAAAAAATATATACACAGAAAAAAATAATTCAAATAATTTTTTAATAAAATTATTAATTAACTTTATATTGGAATTTAATTATATGATTTATTAATATAACTAATTTTCTAATTGGTTTTCAGTTTTGTTTTTTAACAAATTGACAGCTGTTAATAAAATATAAGGAAAAATTAAATATTTGTCTACAAAACTACAGAAATAAAATAAAGTAAATTTTCAAAAATGTTCAGCTTATTGCATCTATTTAAGGAAAAGAAGTAATAATAATATCAATTATTCTAGTTATTAATATTATAATTTTGATGATTGGAGCAAAATCAATTAAAAATTAATTAATATTACAAATTTCGTAATTGAAGTCCATTTTTACTTCTTTCTGTGTACAACATATTTAAAAAAAAATGCAAAATTTTATTCAAAGTGCTGCAGTATTTATTTTCAATAAAGCGAAAAGGAATACGATTTAAGATATTGGATCTTTTATCATCACAGCTTTAATATTTTCAAGGAGGGTCAATTCAGGCCAATAAGGAATCATGGTAGCATGTAGATTTTGAAAATATAAATCAGTTCTTTATGAATCCGGTAAATTCACAGAAAATAGCATTAAAAGTTTTGAACTGCTTAGACGACACACTTTGTGGGTTGTAGGGACGATGCCCTTATTTCTTAAACCGTTCCATAGAATGAGTACTGGCTAGCTAACACTTCCACAGAAATAGTAGTTCGGAAGGTAACAATTTCAAACAAAAATCATTGGTCTTAACGACAAAGTTGTATTCATTTTATTGACTATTTCATGCGTTCTGGAACTAGTTGTGAAAATAATAAATTTATTCCTGGATTAAAACATTTTTTATTTAAAATATATCCTGATATTAAAATGTATGTAAATATATATACATGGAAAATTATATTTTTAATGAACTTGAACTAAATAGTTCCATCAAGTTCCAATTTAAAACAAGTAAGAAAATATAGTCGGTCAAGCCCGACCGACTGTATTTGGGAAGGGTTCTGATATGTGTCTAATTGTGCACTATACTTGTATTAATATAATGTATATTTCTACAGAACAAACATACATATATATATATAATACTGTGTTCATTTATAGATGTCATATAAAATCATTTATGGTAGTTCCCGGAAGCAGGCCTTATATAGGAGATAACGTCAATTATGGTCCGATCCCTATACAATTTGGCACTGTAGTTTTTCTTAAAATACCCCTTATTTTTGTTAAATATTAACATAATACTAAAATTTTTGTCGTTAAAGTGACTTTCTGGACAGGGATTTATACGGGAGTAATGGTCAATTATGGAACGAACTTCATGAAATTTGGCAAACGGATTTCTACTTACTATATAAAACTTTTATTTAAATATTCCTGTTTTAAGAGTGTCTATGATTGTTAAGACTCTATTCCGGGAGAACAATTGTATGGGAACCAGGTGAAATAATGGGCCGATCATAACCAAATTCAATAGGCTTCATCCTTATGAAATAAAATCATATGTGCCAAATTCCATCAAATTATCTTCAAAACTGCGACCTGTAATTTGCGCTCAAGCCTTGCATGGATAGCCTGTGAGCCAGCCAGACGGACGGACATCGTTAAATCAACTCAGAAAGTAATTTTTAGTACTTTAAATTAGAAGCCGGAAGATCTTTTCTCTGCGTTACAAACTCTGTACATACATAATGTGACAGTACAAACATGATTGGTATATAAATGATCATCCATAAAATAAAATTTATTAAAAAATCTTTTTGTAAAAATTTGGTTTATCTAAATAAACTATAAATATTTGATCTCTAATAAAATCCTACACAGAAAAAATTATTACCGTCTTTTTTACAATTAACTCAGTTGTTTAATTTTCCATCAAAATTTAATAAATATGTTCAAGAAAAAATAAAATAAAAAATAATTTTTGGTGTGATTTTTTTCCTATACACATTTTTAATTCATTCAATCATCTACTTGATTGATTTAATTAATTTATTAATTGGGAATTTTTTTCTGTTTTGTATTTTTTATAGTTTTTAGTAATTGATATAATCATTTTGGTGAGAGGTGCAAATTTAAACAAGTTTATAATTGAATGAATTATTTTCATATATATTTGTTAATTGGTGACTTTTTTCTGTGCACAATTCCCAAAAAACTGATGAAAATCCCAAGAATTTATTTTTTTGAATTTAGACGTTTTGGATCACATTCGAATTTCTCAAACTTCATTTGGCTTGCAGAACTAGCCTTTGGGAGTGTCTGTATATAGGACTATATTTTAATGTTTGGGTTTTTCTTAATTATAAAATCATGTCCATACAATTTTAACATAAGTAATGTAATGTACTATTAATTTTTATAACAGATTAACAAAATTGCAATAATGTCCATGGAAACTATGTCATAACATTCTTCGATGGTTTCAACGTAAACCAAAGGATTTGTAATTTCATCTATAGTAGGGAAGATGGTTCTGATTGTAATTCCTAGCTAAAAACCTGTAAATAATAATATTTTATTTCAGAAGGATCGGTCAATAAATGATCATCATTCCCGAAGGTCTTTTAAGGGTGCTTAAATCTCATGTGGCTGTTAGAAGCGATATAAAACTTTTACAAAATTTATTAGAGATCTGGGCACAATCTACCCCAGCTGTTATAAAAGTTCCTGCCTAGAAAATCACTTAAATGTACTTACATCCTATAAATTTTAGATGCTATAAACAATTTGATACAAGTGGGTTTTATTTAATTGTACATCGTAAGGGTAATTTTACGACAGGATGGACCATAACTCCCATATGGTATAGTGTTTAGAAGTAAGGACTGCACACGAAAAAATCCGTGCATGCTCTTGGGCTTATAACTTTTGATGTGGTGAAAAATTAATAATTCTGTTAACTGAATTGTATTTGCGATTATGTTCATTTGCCATGTGCTAAGTTTCATGCTAATAGCAAAATTGGTTTTTCTTAAAATGGAAGTTTAATAAAAAAAACACATAAACACATATTTCAAATTTTTCATGAAATCTTGCATTGGTCATATAAAATAATTGCAGGGAAGGCTGTTGTGCCGCAAAATACAGTTTCTTGAGTCATAATATTATACAGGGAAGTCATGATCACTGACTGGTAGCGTGGTAATGGAAGACAAATAGTATCTTCAGGCTGTAGGACTCAGGCAAAATAGAAAGGATTTTGAGAGAAAATCACCTCATCTCTGGAAGAAATGTGTCACATAAAGTTAATTGATTTAAATCTTTATCATAAAAATTAAAGGAAGTCTATCTTGAAGACTTATAAAGTAAAAAAAAAAATTTGTTATAGAAACGCAAGCAAAAATTTGGAGGTAAAAAATATTATGAAAGTACTTCGGACGAATTTTTCCAGAAATTTTATTTATGTATAGTAGACGATGAAACGTTCGTAAAGGGTGACTTTTTTCAACTTCTTAGACAGGAATCCTATGTCGCAGACGCTAGAGGGATTATGGCAAAAAATGTCATGTATCAAGGAAATCAAAATTCCTAAGAAAGCTTTTGATTTGGGAACTCATATGCATACGCAGGAATGAAGCACTTCATTCTTAAAAAATGGTTGCATTAACACAGAAATTTACGAGAATGAGTGCCTTTGGAAAAGACTTCTCCCTTTCCTAATAAAATTCAGTATATCCTCTGCTTTCTGATCTATTCCCGCTTCTTCTCATAACAATAACAAAACAATGGAGTTGTAACAAAAAAATTGTAAGATTTTGTACCGATAGAGGCTAATCCATCAAATTGACCGAAACTCCGTGCAATTGAAAGATATTGGACTCTAGTAAAAAATAATTTAAAGAACATTAAAAGTGCAGCATAAAATGATACGGAGTTTAAAAATAAGTGGATTTATTCGAGTAAAAAAGTGACCCAGACACAATAAAACCTTTAGTTAGAATAATTCCGGAAAAGATCAGATATTTCCTTAAAAACCAACAAGAACTAATTTATTCTTTTATGTTTAGAACTTGAACATAACAGTCATTAATAAAAATATCACTTTAAAAAAATTCGCCCACTGGTTTAGTTTCTATAAGCAGATTTCCGTGCGCAGTCCTATTATAATTTTCCTCTTTATTATGAATTTAAATTTGAAAAATCGATAAATTTATAAACCTTTAAATACACCTGTTTTTAACATAAATTTTGATCAAAATATTTTATAAATATTACTTAAAATATGTGAATAAAATTATTCTAAAAATGATTTATTATATTTTATTCCTCTATTCAATTATTTTTGATATATAACAAACTATACAAAAAACTATTAACAACAATGTTCACACATCTTTAAAGGGGAGAAGAAACAATCATTTTCCAAGTCATTTTACACCTTAAAATAAAAATAAAAAGAGAGAATTAAATAATAGAAAAACATGAATGTTAACACAATCAGTGTAATACATTACATCGCTACAGTAGTTAGACCACCGGCGAGTATTATTAACAAAATATTCCTATACATATATACATGTTATTTGTATAAAACTAAACAGCCAACATGACATATGAAATTCTTTATTATTATTTTATAACTAAACAATTGTTTAACAAAACAATTAATTGAAAATATAACAATAAACAAGTTGTTTAGAGGAGAGAGAAAAAAAAGGAACAAAATTTTTATAAAAATACACCTACAAAAAACAAAGCGAATAAGCAAAACAAAAAATATATTATAAAATCAAATCAATGAATTCATGAAAAACAACACTTTTTTTGGAAATTAATTGTTATACTTAATTCCCACAAGAAAAACATAAAAAATGAGGGTAGAATTATGGTGCAGAATCAGGACAAAAGAATGTCTTAAAATGAAAATCATTTCATATATATTTACTAACAAGACACTTATACCAAGATTTCCTATTGTTAGCAGAACTAAGAAAAACATGTGTGTATAAGTGTGTCTAAATGTTTGTATGAGTGTTAAATTAATACTTAAATTCAATACCAAAATAGTCATATATGAATGGCCACTTTTTTGACACTTTACATGTAAACATGATTTTTAAAGTGTTTTAAGGATTTATTTTTCCATTTTTTTATTCTCTATTTTGATTTGAAGAAAATACCAATTTTAATATTTTCGTATTCGAATTGTTTGTTGTTTTATACTATATAATAATATATTAGACATACATGTGGAAATCAGATCTTCAAAGGAGTTTACTCTCCAAATATATATAATAGTTTTTATGATCAATACAGAAAATGTAGTAGAATCAGGATTTTTTTTTTTTTCGCTAACCTTTTTTCAAGACAAAAGTGCACTTTTTTCAAGATGAGATGCACTTAAGGTGTTTTTGGTATGAAAGAAACTGGATTTTTTTTAATTTTATTATACCCTTCACCACAGGTGTAAAGGGTATATATAAGTTTGTCAATTCGTTTGTAATTTCCACAATTTTCATCGGAGAGAAAAAATTTTACATTTTCCTTATAAGAAATGATGTCGATAGAACGATGTCCGTCCGTGTGTCCGTCGATTGAAATGGCGTTTATGAAGCCCACCGACAACTGCCATGTATAATATATATATCAAACCATCGGAAATTCTTCCGAAAATTTTACTATTGAAATTCAGAAAAATCAGTTCATAAATAGAGCAATGTTTAAAAACCCCGTTTTTTGGTCGTTTATTTTTTTGGCTTAAAAATTCTATAAAATGCGTTTCTAAAGCCTTCCTATTGAATTTGAAAAAAATCGGTTCAAAAATTACAAAAGATCAGAAATTTTGTTTCTGAATCTTAGTGTAGAAGAAATGAACTCAATCGGTCCATTATTAACCGAGTTATTGGCCAAAATATATTATTTACTGATTTTCAATCTTATATAAGTTACGGACTTAGTTCTTATATAGATCGGTCACAAATATTTTTCTTGAATTTCAGGTATTTGAATCAACCAAATCGGTTAATAAACAACCGAGTTATTGGCAAATCTTATTTTATTTATTTACTAGCTAATACCCGGTGTGCTTCGCCACCCCTCGAAATGAAATACATAGTAGTTAAAGGATTAAAAAAATATATTTATTAAGTAATTAAAATATAACATTTTTCTTAAAAATTAGTTCTTATTATAAATTCTTTTGATGTACAATATATATAGTTTTCATACTTGACCTTATTGTAATAAAATATAAGCATTTAACATATAACATTTTTCTTATTAAATAATTCTTATTCTAATGCCTTGGGATTCACAATATTTTTCGTTTTTCCTTCTGGTGCGTATACATATAAATCTGCGGGCTTTCTCACTCGCGAACATGTGACGTAAGTTGTCCGTGTGAGAAACATGGATTTTCTAAATTTAGGCCACAAACTTGCAAAGACTGACCTTGTGCTTTATTAATAGACATTGCAAATGCTAAGCGAATAGGAAATTGCAAGCGCTTGAAATCGAATGGCATTTCCGATGTTGTCATCGGAATACGTGGCAGCAATACATCTGTTCCCTTAAACAAATACAATAAAATACAAATTTGAGCATTCCAACTCCAATAGTTTCCCAGATATATATATATATATATATATATATATATATATATATATATATATATATATATATATATATATATATATATATATATATATATATATATATATTTGCATTTAATTCATATGGGAGGTACCATGCCCCCAAATTTACCATGACAAAATTTTAGAACTCTGTTATATTTTCTCAGTTATGATAATTTAATATTTTCTTTATATGGAGGGTGCCACGCCCACTATTGCTACTGCACCAATTTTTGTCCAAAATATTCATATTGAAGCTAGTGCTAGTCGTACAAAATTTGAGCCCTCTAACTTTTATAGTTTCCCAGATATAAAAATTTTGGTATTAACTTTATATGAGAGATGACACGCCCACTATTTCTTTTCCGCCCATTTTTGTACAAAATGTTCACATTGACACTTAAGTTTATTGTACAAAATTTGGGAAATGTAACTGTAATAGTTTCCTAAATTTACGGCAATTGGTATTGGCAATCAATATTAGGCGTGGGATGTGCCACACCCCCTATTGCTAGTTCGCCTATTTTTTTCCAGAATATTCACATAGGTGTCAAAGTTGTTCGTGCAAAATTTGAGGACTCTAGAATTACCAATTTCCGAGATATACCACTTTTAATAGTTATTTAGTAAGTGGGCGTTATTTAGTAAGTCGCCCACATGGAATTTCAAAATAAAAAGTAGCCTATTTTTCCTTCCATGCATATAGGAACACACTGTGAAAATTTCAAGAAAATCGGTTTAGCCGTTTAGGCGGCCATAGATTTCAAATAAACATACATACATACAAACAAACAAACAAACACATTAATTTTTATAATAGATAGATTGTGCGTTTCCCTTATAGTTGTTGTTTTCATGGCTGCTGAAAAACAACAACAATAATGAACTATGGCATATAATATCGTCTTTTTTTTAACTTTTTGAAGGAACTATACAAGCTGGAGGCTTCGTTCATTCACTGAAAATTTTGATTTTTTTTTTTTTTAATTTTTGTTAAAAAAGATAACTAAATCAGTCCAGTATTTATCGAGTTATAGACCAAACCGCGTTATTGCGATTTTTGCAAGTACTATTTGAGCTATGAACTTGCACAGATCGATCATAAATATTTTTTTCGAGTTTCGGTTTTTTAAATCAGTGAAATCGGTCATTAATATTCACGATACCTTTTTTTTAATTTAATATTGTCTTCGAATTTCCAAAAATCCGATCTTAGTGGATCTATTCGGTAGAAGACCAATCCTTATTTGTGTTAAATATTAACATAATTTTTCCGAAAAATATGAGAACAAACAACCTGTAATATGTCTATCGTAATATGTCACATGTCTATCGGATTTATGCACGCTAAAGTGATTTTCAAAAGAGGGGTTTATATGGGAGCTTTGGTCAATTACAGACCGATCTTCAAAAAATTTGGCAAACAGGTTTGTGCTTATAAAAAAGTTATTTGTGCTAAATTTCTTTACAATATTTCTATTTTTAAGGCATTTTTGAGTGTTGAAACTCTATTCCGGGAGTACATTTGTATGGGTTGAATAATGGGCCGATCGTAACCAAATACAATAGTCTTCGTCCTTGTATTGAAAAAAGCATATGTACCAAATTTCATCAAATTATCTTCAAAATTGCTGTACTTTGCCCACAAGCTTTACATGGACAGCCAGCAGACCAGACGGACAGACGGACATCGTTAAATCGACTCAGAAAGTGATTCTAAGTCGAACGGTATACTTTTATGTGGGGTCCAAAGATTTGTCTCTGCCTTGCAATTTCTACACAAACACATAATACCCCATCCACATATGGTAGTGTAGGGTATATATTTGTATTTGGAAGGGCTGACTGTTCCAAAAAAGTGGCTGAAACAACTATCAAATCTCTAATGAAAGGGTTATCAAAAAAGGTCTACGAGTTCATAAGTAGTGCACAGTATAATATCAATTCAATAATAAAACAATCAAAACTCTAGGATCAACCGTTTCTAAATTATTGAATTTATGTATGTTAAGATTTTTTTGATCGCACTCCTTATATAAAAAAGTACTAAAACAACGAATACATTCTTCGCTGAACTGTCAGAAATATAAACATCTAAATAGTTAAGTGTAACTCGATACAATAATTAATATTTCAGACATCCATCCTTTGACTCTAACATTTGTTTGTTTTGTTTATGGTGGAATGTGTTTAAAAGTGTGTGGAGTATAAAATTAAGAAAAAAAAAAGGACATGATTTTTTCTTAATAACACAAGTCAAGTGTTTATCATGTACTACGGTGATCTTCTTTTTAACACAACAATTAATGTCCTTTTGTTAACAAGAACACACACTGAGATAAACAATTACACATATTTACCCACTCAAATAACAACAATAAATAAATGAGTTTGCAATAACATAAACATTTTATTTTTTGTTAAAATTTATTTATAATAATTTTTACAAAGAAAAAATATGATTTTTTCTATTTTTATTTCAAAAAAAAAAATTGTTAATATAACATATTTTCTTCCAAGGTGGTCTATTTAACTAGACTACAGTTATAATAAATATCCTTTTGTCTTGGTCTGCAACAATTATTAAAATATGCTTTACATGTGTGTCAGTGTATGTAGAACATATTTAAATTATTTTCCATAACAAATGTTTTATTACTTGATTCTTACAAATCCAAACAACTGCAAGAGTTAATACAAAAAAAAAATCTTTGTACACGATTTTAAATTTTTTTGTGGTTTATCTCTTACTCGTACTAATAATTTGGAACAATAAATAATCATAAATATTGATTTTGGTTTTGTTGTTTAGTTGTAGTTTGATTATTATCGGTCTTTGTTGCAATGAATTTTTGGCCACGATCGTAACTGAAATTTATTTCATGTTTAAATTGTCCCTACAACAAAACAATAATACATGACCCCCCACATAAGCCAACGCATATTGTTGTTGGAATTGCTGTTTTAACTAAAAAATTATACTTTTTTTCTTGAAATTTTAGCCAAATGTTGTTTTGGATATTTTTGTTGTTTTTTTTATTATTTATACCGCCAAGTTAGTAAATAATGTCATCCAGTGAAAAAGACATCGTCCTTATGCAAAACATAAAAATTATGACAAAATACCCCTTTTCCTGTTGTGTTTTTTTTTTCTGAGCAAATCTTTATGATCATTATTGTATTACAATCTTTTGTGTGTTTAGGATGGTAAAAAAAAGGAATTTTAAAACAATGGTTATGACTAAAATGATAAAAAGTTTCTCGGACAGTGGTTTTAACCATCGATAAATATACAAGTATCCAAAGTTCTGGACTGAAAAATTTTAAAGCTTTTCGAATCTTTAATCCAGTTTAAAAAGTTGGTTTTATTTTTCGCGATATTACAACAAGGTTTACATGGACAGTCAGCCGGACGGACGGGCAGACATTGCTTAATAGACACAGGAAGTAATTTTGAGTCGAACGGTACTCAAAGATCTGCAGAAGATTTATCTTTTATTACAAATATAAAATTTCACAACTACCTATTTTTGTACAGGGTATAATAAATAAGCTCTTAAGTTTTTTTATTTTTTTATTTTATTGAGAACATTTTACTTTTAAATACCCACTGTAACTTATTGGTCCAAAATTGGTAATATTTGTTAACAAAAACAGATAACCAAAAAAAGACTCTGTTACTCTAGTAATAACAAGAATCTTATTCATAAAACGTGTAGACAACACATGCAATTTTATTTTGTATTATATTCAAGTAACCGATGTATTTAACAAGAAACCGTCACAATGACGCCAATAAAAAGCAATTTTAAGAAATTATGGTGTAAAAGTAATGAAAAAATTTGTTCTTAAAACAAATGGACAATAGGAAAATAATAAACTTAATTGGGGTCATACGTACATATCAAAGGATAATCGTAATGTAAACAATTTCATTACAGACAAATAGAAAGAAAAGTCAGTGAAAGGTCTTTTTAACATTGACGTTTTTACATTTTATTATAAAATCGGCGTTCACTTGCTTTAAGTGTCCTGGATGACCCACACATGTAGGGTTGCCAGAATTGCTTGGTAGTTTAACTTGACATTTCGAAAAATTCAACTTGATTGTAAACAAATAAACTTGACATAACCACAAATGTTAAAAAAATTAAAACCTGAAGAAAATTGCAGACGCATCAATTATATCCAAAAAAAAAATATGTTAATTTTTTCAAAAAAATTTTATTAGGAACTAAAAAATTTATTTAAGCAAAAAATACATATATAAAACTCAAAGTACTTATTACGATATTTTCCACGTCGACTGATAAAACATTCAACGCACTTTTTTACACAATTGTTTATCACATTGCAGTTACAATTAGCTTTTATTATCCCAGCAAAAATTGATCAAGAGCCTCCAAAAAAGAACACTTTCACCACTTCGAAAGTAGAACAAAGTGAATATTTTAAACTTTTTTGGAAGTTCTTAATAATTACTTCCGAAAAGGTGAAAATAAATGAAATTTTAGCTGGAAAAAAGGTTAATAATTTCTAAAAAAATTAAAATTTTATAAATTTGAATGCATTTTTATTATCTTTTAATAAGTTTAAAACTGAATTTTTACGGAATTATGGACACCATAATTTACAGCTGCATTATTGGCGCTGTATGAAATAATTTTTTGAAGATCCAGTTTATTTTCTATAGTTATTCTTTTAATATTTTTGAAAATATTTATTGAAGTTTCATTCGGATCTTCATAGAGTTTGTCTACGAATACCATTTTTATTACTAAAATATTGTACTGCATATGGATACAAAAAAGTTATGAGCTACTACTACACTAGAAACTTTTTCTTCTGAATATGGAGCCAAAACGTTTCTTGCAACTTTAGTACGACCAAAAGTAATTTTGTTAGCAATTTTACTATGGAAGTATAAATATGAACATAATTTGACATGGCAATTAATCTAAACTGTTATAACTAAGTCCATGTATTGTATTATGAAAAACAAGTAATAATTCTGCCCTTGAATTAAGTGATTCATCCTTTAATACTGCCGATACTACAAAATTTAAAATGGACTTTGAAATTTTTTGGAACAATGCCGCTTTTTAATTTTAATTTTTTCTCACAAATATATTTGATATTAAGTACTCACAAATTTCAGTTTTAAAATCATTTCTTGCATTTATTGTCAGTGATGGGCAAAAATGCATACAATCTGTAACGGAGAAAATTATACTTTTTATATTTGACTAAATTTATTATATTTTTTAAGAAATTTAAATTGTAGAATATTTTAAAGTAGTATAGAATATTTTTAGCTTGACAAATTGTATTTTAACTTGAAACTTGACAAGACCTAAAATATCTTGACAATCAAGCTCATTCAAGCCCGTCTGGCAACCCTACACACATGTAATGTAAATTAATCCTTTTACTAAATCGATTTAATTTAGACTATAAAATTGAAATTTTTTATAACCTACACCACCATATAAAAGTTTTGTATAATTATAAATCAGTGAACCAAATTTCATTTCATTCAGTTAAACGTATATGAGGAAAATAAAAAAAAAAAAAAAATGAAAATTTTGAGTAAAAATATTATCAATTTTTTTTTTTTATTTTGACACAAATTAAATTATTACAGAATCTTTAATATTTATCGAAATACACTCAAAAGAAAAAAATTTAATTTTATTTTTTGCACAATTTCATAAATAGCAAAAAAAAAAAAAACAATATTGGTTTAAAATTTCGCAAAATTATGAGGAATAAAAAACATATCTTGGGATCGTTCGCTGAAAAAGTTAAGTGAATATCGAGTTTAGTTTGAAAAATATAGTCGTTTAAACAGTAGTACTCATAAAAATATTCCTTGCAAAAAGCGCGATTTAAATTTTTTTAAAAGTGAATTTTAGCCAAATTTTCAAATTGTTTCTTATTTGAGGATAAATTTTATATCAAAAATTGATTTTAATATTTTAAAATTTGAGCCATAATGCGAAATATGTGGGGTTGACTTTCTAGGTTAAGAACATGTTTTTTGGTATATATAATTATAAGTCCTTAAAATATTTTGATGCCATCTGAATTTTAGTATTAAGCTAATAAAATGCTTTCGCGATAGTTGTCATCAAGCGAAATAAATTTATAGATGCTGAAGCTGATATAAATGACATTTCTTTAATTTTGTTTCATAATGTTTCTATGATCTAAAGTAACATACACTGTAAAAATTCAGAACAAAATTTGAAACTTCAAAATTTTTTAACGCCATTTTGACTTGGACGTATTATTTGTTAATGAATCTAGTTTACGCGATATTTTGGAAAATTTTTATAAAAGCGGAATTTTTTAGTAGCGAAAAACATAATTTTACAAATATTTACGCTAATTATATGAAATTTTGTGAAATTGCTATCCCATGTCTGGTTTCCTGACATCAACAAGATATACATTAAACTGTAGGTAATCACTTCGTCTTTAAAATTCTGGCCTCTAAATTTAAATTTACTGAATGGCGCAAATTTTCTGTCAAAAAAACTGAAAATTTTCAAAAACCGTAAATTTTTGGTTTTATTTTTTATCACCGCATAACTTTTCAACGAATAGTAATTCGAATACTTATTATACAACAAATTAATTTCCTAAGTCTTGTCTTTCGACTGGTTAATGGTTTAAATCAATAAGTTGTAAATTGTCAGTGCAAAACTAAAATGAATCCAAAAATCCTCGAAAGTTTCAACTCAGTTTTTTTAATTTTTTAGTTTAACCATTAAACCATTAATGTGAGATTTACGCGAATGATTTCAAATTTGGGATTTCTTATTTATTTTGTAAGATCTACGAAAATCTATCAACACTTATTCTAATTTTAAAACAAAATTTGGCAATACAAGACACTTAAAGTAGGTTTTAAACAATTTCGAAATTTTTTTATTCATATAAATCTGATACAAGGTTAGGTATCATGTTAATATTCGACACAACTAAGTTTTATGTAAATAGAAATAACAAATTTTAGCAAAATTTTATGCCAATCGATCCATAATTTACCATAGCTCCCATAGAAGCCCACGTCCGAAAGTAATCTTAAGTGCATAAAAGCGTATTTGTATATTTTATTTTACTCTTATTAAATGTATTAGTCTACTCATACACAATGGTGTAAAGTATCATTTTGTAGGACTTACCCGACTATATCTTTCTTACTTGTTATACCCACCATCAAAAAGATGGGGGTATATTGATTTTGTCATTCCGTGTATAACATGTCGAAGGAATCATCTAAGACCCCACAAAGTATATATATTCTGGGTCCTGGTTAGATTGTGAGTCGATCTAGCTATGTCCGTCCGTCTGTCCGTCTGTTGAAAGCAGGATAGGGCTCGAACGGAGCAACGTAGGGGGACGAAATTTGGCACAAATGTTTGTCTTATATAAGGTTTATTTGGGATTGAAAATGGGCAAAATCGGTTAATAAACAAAAAAGTTATGAGCTTAAAACTAGAAACACAGGGTATCCATTTTACACTTTTCTGCCGATATTTCTGCAACAAAAGCATGTACGACAGCGAAATTTTGTATGTATAGTTTAGGCATCGATGTAAATTCGAAAATCCAAAATGGGCGTGGTCCGCCCACTTTACCGCCCACCTACCATATAAGGTGAAAATCAACAAAATTGTTTTCAAATAGTTCAAAGACCAATGTAAACTCGGAAACAAAAAATGGGCGTGGTCCGCCCACTTTACTTCCCACTTTACCACCCTCTTCATTATAACGCAAAATTTGAAAAAGTTGATGGTGGGTATTTATATTCGGCCGGGCCGAATATATGCGCTTGTTTTAATATATAATTACCATAGGACAACCAAAAACGAGAGAAGAAGATATAGTCGGTCAAGACCGACTATATGATACCCTACACCATTGCGTATGAGCACACAAATTCGAGAAGTGTATTTATATTAGAGCTGTAGACCAACACTTTTATTAAATCTAAAATAAAGTATACAAGTACAGAATAATGGGTTAATAATAATATATTATTGATTTTATGCATTATAGGGCGATTACCGAAAGTGGGTTTATATGGGAGCTATGGTAAATTATGGACAGATTCTCATAAATTTTAGCAATAATGTTTCTACTTATATAAAACTTATTTGAGTCGAATATTAACTTGATACTATCTTTCGTATATGATTTATGCACGTTAAAGTGATTTTCGGAAGGGGGGTTTATTTGGGAGCTATGGTCAATCGTGGACCGATTTTCATAAAATTTGGTACAAAGATTGGTACTTATTATATTCCTAATATTAAGACATTTTTAAGTGTGAAAACTCTATTCCGGTGGGACATTTGTATGGGGGGTAGGTGAAATAATGGACCGATCATAACCAATTTCAATAGGCTTCATAAAAGTACCACCTGCCAAATTTCATTCAATTATCTTCAAAATTGCGACCTGTACTTTGTGCACAAGGTTTACATGGACAGCCAGTCGTCCAGCCGGACGGACGGACGGATATCGTTAGATCGATTTAAAATGTGATTCTGAGTCGATTGGTATACTTTAAGGTGGGTGTTGGATAACTCATTAAATGCGTTACAAACATCAGCACAAACACATAATACCCCAACCACCTATGGTGGTGTAGGGTATAAATATGCATTATTATAATCATTAAGACCTAAGACTCAATGTAAAAGTTCTTTAAAAATGTGCTTATCAATATTTACTTTGTCCTATTTTATATCCCTTAAGCACCCCATAATAAATATGTATTAGTAAAATTGAGAGAGCTTTTGAATGTGTGCGTCACACCGACAATGCAGTATGAAAAATCAAAATCGTTTTGATTTTAAAATGAACTCATACTGCAGACAGTTATTTCGAATGAATTTGATTATTTTACTTATTATTTATTAAATTTTCTGCTGTCATTTTAATTTAAATAGAAAAATATTTTGAATTCTTTTTGTTTTAATCAATTTTTTTCACAAAAATACAATTTGATTGAAGAATGTGTAGCAAATTCTTCAATCACACACGTACAGGAGGGTTCATCGGCAGTAACTCTCTGCAGTATGTGTCTATGGGCGCCTTTATTCATTGCTGAAAAACATAATACTTATCTACAATATTTAAGAAATTCTTTAGGTATGCGATAATAATTATTTTTATTTTTTTGCTTGCAAGCTTACATTTACACTATTGAGTAATTTCATTTTAAATTCAAACAATTTTGAACCTTGATTACCGATTTTGATAAAATTCAGTGCATATGTAAGATTAATTTCATTAATTTTTATTTTGAAAATTGTGGCCTCACTATAGCTTTAATAATGATAAACAGATTTTTTGAAATGTTTTTATTTTTTTTTTTTTTTTTTTGCAATAAATTTGTCAAAGCTTTTATTTTAAGATGTCATATAAAAATTTAATAAAAATTATCTTTAAGGACGTTTATCTTAAAAAGTCCATCTTAAATTTTGCTTATATTTTTTTAGTGAGCTCTATCGCTATACTTACTATAGACAAAACTTCAGAGAGGTAAAATTTTTTAAAATTTAAAATGGAATTACTCTATTATTAATTTTTTGGATCGATTTTGCTAATTTTAAATACCAAACAATCCTTATCAAAGAGAGCCTTATTGTGCTTTCAACAGACGAACGGCAATGCTAGATCGTCCCAAACTTTCGCAAAGATCAGGTGTATACTGTGTTGTCACTTCATGTGTAATTTTTATTCTGATGTATAGCCAATATTTAATTGGGAGTATGTGTTTTCCATGTATAATTTGAAATTACTAATTACATTATCAGATATTTACTTCAAATTCGGATTTGTTCAAATATTAAAATTTAACGGCCGTATGCAAAAAAACTTATTTCAGCTTTACAAAGTATTGTTAAGCTAAATTCCTTAAAACTGTATGCAAAAACGTTTATTAACTTAAATATAAAAACGTAATCTAAATATTTTAAAGTAGGTATGAACTTACATTAAACTTACTACATGTGACATTATGATAAATTTCCTATTTCTCTTTGTGTTTTGCAAAAAATTCTCGCTTGTTCTCTCCTATTCTAGTTTTCTATATCATTCTTCTTCTTAAGACCGATATATTTTTTCATTATAGGTCCGATTTGTCTATCCCAGAAAAATATTTAGAGAAAAAATCTAAAAAATTCACATAACATCACATAAAAATAATAAAAATATAAAAAATGTTTTAGTGATGTACGTTCAATCAAAACAAATAAAATAAACTCGTTGTTCGAATACTTATTTTATCCGTTTCATAAAATTTGTCATATTTTTGCTTTTTAACTTCTATTATTTCTTTTATTTTTTGTATTTCTACTAAGTTATAATAAAACGAGAGAAAAATATATAGTCGGTCAAGCCCGACCATATGATACCGTACACCATTGTGTACATTATAATTCTTTTATTATACTTGGAGTCAAATGTGGGCCGATACTCATAAGTGTAAAATAAAACATACAAATACAGCATATTACGTTGATGCTGACATTTATATGAATTTTTTCACTTTTGGGTGATTCCCGAAAGAAGGCCTTATATGGAAGCTATGGTAAATTATGGACCGATCTTTGTAAAATTTGGCACCATCATTTATGTTCATATAAAACTCATTTATGTCGAATATTAACTTGATACTAACATTTTAATGGGATTTATGCCTGTTAAAGTGATATTCTGAAAAGGAGTTTATATGGGAGCTATGGTTAATTATGGACCGATCTATTTAAAAATCGGCACACTTATTTAGACTTATATGAAACTTACATGTTTAAAATCTTATTGAAATATTGCTATGTTTAAGGGATTTATGATCGTTAAACCCCTTTTCCGGGAGGACATTTGTATGGGGGCTTGGTGAAATAATAGGCCGATCATAACCAATTTCAATAGTCTTCGTTCCTGGACTGTAAGGTTCAAAATTGCGACCTGTAGTTTGATTACAAGGTTTACATGGACGGACAGACGGTCAGACGGACGGACGGACATCGTTAAATCGACCCAGAAAGTGATTCTAAGTCGATTGGTATAATTTAAGGTGGGTCTTAGACCAATATTTTTGGGTGTTAGAAACATCAGCACAAACGCATAATACCCTCCCCACCTATGTTGGTGTAGGGTATAAATAGAAACAATATTTGAAAAATAATTAATTTAAAGTTTAAACAATAAAAAGCTCTTTCAAAAATTTGAATAACCGAATGTATTAATATTCGGTAGTGTACAACTTTAACTATAAAAAGGGGAAATAATACAAGTGTTGCCGTTATCAAAGCTAAAAAAAAACTTTGTGTTTTAAAATAATGTTTTTGCATACGTTTTTTTAACAAAAGTTTGTTAGCCTTTAAGTGTTGGGTAACAAAAGTGTACTTGAAAGCAAAGTTAATAATTTTTTTTTGCATACGGCTGTAAGTATAAATATTTATTAAAACGTCTGTATAAATTATATTTCGAACTCAAATCCATAACATCTAATGAATTTCATTTCTGACCTTTAAGTTCTAGAAAAATGCATTACGTTACATTTTGGGCAAATTTTACTACAAAACGAAATTTTTAGGATATTTCATTTGATCTTGAAAAAAGAAATTTTTTTTTTAATTAATTAATTAATTAATTTTTTTTTTTTTTGTTTGTAGAGCAATGAGCAATGATAATTACACACGTATACTTATAATATATTATTTTTTGTATACATCAAGCATTTTGAAATGAATGACCAACAACATTCTGAGTGGTGATTTTATTATTAGAGTGATTCCATGTCAAAACGGACAGCAATCGGATTTGACATCTCCGATTTCAATGAAATTCAATGCAAGCATTGACCATTGGAAATGTTTCCGAAAACATGAAATTTCAGAACCATTCTTCTTTCCGGAAATATGACCGTTTAAAAAACAAAAAAAAAAAAAAAATTTTAAAAACTTTATAAATGAATACTTATTTAACTTCTAATAACTTCTTAAATAAACATGGTAGATCTCTAGTTGTTACTGCATATTGAAGACAAAGATATTACCTTCATAAACGATATATACAGTTTTTTAAAACAAAAGTTCAAAGGTCAAAGTTGGACATAAAAAATTCAAACTATTATATCCCAAAAACCGGTATTTTTAAAATCCTAAAAAAATTATATATTGTTAATATAACTTTTCCCCATATGGATATAAAATTTCAAGTTGGAGCCTATTTAGTTTATAAGTTATGGACAAAAATAAAATCCAAGATATAGAAAATAAGATTTTAATTTTGTGTAATTTTAAAAACAAAGACATTGACTAATTATATATACTGAGTTAATTTAGAACGAAAGTTCAAAGATCAAAATAAAACTTACAAAAAATAAACCATTATATCTCCGAAAACGATATCTTTAAAATGCTAAAAAAATACATAATATTAATACAACTTTTTTATACTTGTGCAAAATTTCATGTTGGACACTCCATTAGTTTAGAAGTTATGTACCAAATTGTAAACTGAGTTCAAAATTTATGTATATATAAAATTTTATTTTTTTAAGTAGAAAAAAAATAATTCCAACTTGACAGAAATATAGAGTAGCGTTACGTTATCAATATATAGATTTTTTAATAATTTTAAAATACCCTTTTTTTGAGGTATTAAGCTTTAAACTTTATATTATCGATTTTGACTTTATATTATCGAAATGTTTTACTTGTCGTTTTAATGTCAATGTGTTTTTCTATTAAATAAAATAAAAACAAAAATTTTACTGTGTATATTTTACAAGTTATGAGCAATAAAGTGTGATTAATTACTATTGGAAAAAATTCAACTGCTTTTTCATTTTTGAAACGTCATATTTTTTGACCGGGAAGAGCCTTGACTCAAAAAAATTTATATTTTGAGCAATACGTTATATCTGTAGCGAATTTTATTGAAATCGGAGATATCAAATCCGAAAATGTCTGTTTTTTATCCGTTTTGATATGGAATCACTCATTATTATTAATTCAAGTAAACCGAAGTTTTTTTTTTTTTTAATATTTTTGTGAATTCTCCGGCTTTTGAATTACCTATACTTATTATGTTTTGAAACATAGTTTAAGTACAAATAAATTGCGCTGCAGTAGTCGAAGATTATTTTTCAGTACACAGAAAAAATCACCAATTAACAACTATATAGGAAAATAATTCATTCAATTATAAACTTGTTTAAATTTGCACCTCTCACCAAAATGATTATATCAATTACTAAACACTGTAAAAAATACAAAACAGAAAAAAATTCCCAATTAATAAATTAATTAAATCAATCAAGTAGTTGATTGGATGAATTAAAAATGTATATGTTATAAAAGTATAGTTAAATTTTATTTTTATTTAATTTTTGCTTGAATAAGTTTATTAAATTTCGATGAAAAATGAAACAATTATGTTAATTGAAAAAAAGAGTGTTCTAAAACACGTTAATGGGCGGGTGAAGTTCTAATAACTTTATTATTTTCTAACCCATTTTAACTTCTTTAATAGATCATTATGTCTTGATTTACATTCAATTAAAAAAGAGTTGAAAGATAGCAAATTTTTTATTTTTTTTAACTGTGAAAAAGTCTAAATTTTCTCATATAAATGTAACCTACAAACTTTAGTGTCGATTTGACATGTTTTCGTAACCTATAATCACTAATATTTTGTAGACTATGTTTTTACATAAGATAGAATAATCCAACAGAGATTTACGATCGAAATTCGAAAGTAAGCTTTTTTGAGGCAGTCAAATTTTCATATATTTTTATAAAGGTCTATTATAATTGATTGATTGATACCCATTTGAAGAAAAAAATGGACAAATAGCAATTGTGTAAACTGAAGTTTTTAATATTTTTACAAATATATTTTCAACGGGACACTTTTTTTCACTTTGATGCTTTTCCTTGAGTCAGAAAAAATGCAAAGTGATCACTGAAGAAAATCCTGATAACCGAAAAAAAAATATAGATTTAAAGTAATAGAAATTTAAACAATATATATTTATAAAAAATGTAAATTTTTTATGGAGCTATTAAAGTATTTCCATTTTTATTTTTTAATTTTAAAACATTCGCGAATTTATTAACGATTTTGATTTTTCGAAAAGTCAAAAAATAGGAAAAGTGTGTAAATTTATACATCAATATCTCTAAAAGTTGTTAACGGATTTTGATGATTTAAACTGTAGAAGATTAATATGTCCTCTTTTAATGTAGTAATTTAAAATTAGTATTACAATTTCATAATGCAAATGCAACTTTAGGATGCATTTTTGAAAAATTTCTTCCTTTTTGATTTTAATTTTCTTTTAATATGTTAAAAAGCAATATCTTTACTATAAAATGCAAAAATAAATGTTCTGGGTCAATAAAATCTACTATTTTTAATTTTATTTTTTTTTTTTTTTTTAAAAATTTCCATAAATTTTTTCATACAAAAATTTTAATTTTTTTTTTTTTTGGTTTTACTGTTTTAGTAATATGTAACTTTAAATGTTTATAACTCCTGAACTACACGTCGAATTTTATTGATTTAAAAACCAGTATAAAATTTATAACATTTTTGTAAATCATATTGTATAAATCAAAAATATATTTTTTATTTTTTTTTTTTTTTTTTTTGATAAATATGCTCTCACGAAAAGAATGCAATTTTCGGATGCACTTTTAAGAAATTTTTACCCTTTTAATTTTAAATATTTTGGCTGAATATTGAAAACAAATATGTTTATTATATAATCTAGGACAAATAGGTGTTATGCCGCAAATAACAAATTATGAAATATTATGATTAAAATTTATTTTAAAGTAAACTCAAAAAACATACAAAAATTTAAAAAAATATAAGAATAAATTTGAATAAATAAAAAAAAAAATAATAATAATTGTTTAAAAAAGTGGACTCACAACAATTTATATTGCAATTTTTAGTAAACATAATAATATATTTTATATCATAAGAAGAAAAAATTTGAAAGGGTAACATTTTTCAAAAATACATCCTATAGTGGACATATTATTCTTATACATGCAATTTAAATCATTAAAATCCGTTAACAACTTTTAAAGATATTAGCCATTTCGGAAAATCAAAATAAATTCGCGAATTTCAATATTCAGAAGAATAAAAATGGAGATATTTAAATTACTACATAGGGTATGTGTATGCGAAATATTGGCAAAATCTGAAAACATAAAAAAAGTTGTTGGGCGTTCTCTTATGGAATGGACGATATACATACCCTGCGTGGAATTTGTGGCAATTACACTAGTGAACCGGTCCCTTAGTACCGGTTGAGTACCAATTGACACCTAACTCATCACCAAAGTTCCAGCTGAAAACCAGTAGACAACATCACACTCACTAAATATCACTTGAGAGTCAATTTGTAAGAGGCATGTTAAGTGCGCAATAAGCAACTCGCGAGAAATAACAATCTGTGGCTAAGTGGTTGGAGTTATATATAAACTATAAAACGTAAGATACTTCAGAAGAACGTGGGTTCGATTCGGGGTGCCGCCATCGCCATTAGCGAAAAGATATAAAAGAAAAATGCACCATTGTGTATGAGCCAAAAATTAGACCTGTGGCCAATTTTAGACAAACACTTTTACTATGCTTATAAAAATAAAACTTGAACTTTTCTAATAGCATATTGTTCGCCTACATTTCTCTGTTAAACGTTTCATTTGTTATGAAGTGTTTTTTCCCATAGCTAAAAATGTCTTGCCAGACCGATAATTTGCTCAACATTTTAAATTTTTTAAACCATATTTATCTGATGTACTTTACATAATATCTGAGATTTTGAATTAATGACCAGCACTTCTTATACAACCCTCGCATGTATTGAATTGATCGTAAATTATACAAGTAACAACTATGAAATTCGTAACAACATTTCTGTAACAAATTCTCAGACAAAACTGAAACAAAAAATTTAAATATCGCATAAAAAATCCTTTTTAGAGGAAACAACATTTAACATTTGACAGAGATCATAGAGCAGCTTAACTGCGGGGGATGACATTTGCAAGTTCACCTGGCCGCAAAACAGCAAAAATAAATAAAATCACAAAAACAAAAAAAAAAAACTAAAAGAAGAAAACTTTTTAACCGACAAACCGTTTTAGGTTGTTCTTTTTTCATACACCAGGATACTTAACATAAAAAAAACAGAAACAGAAACAAACATGATCTTGCCACAAACTAAGGAAAACATCTTATGAATGGAGTTTGAAGTTAAACAGCAACTACAACAACAACATTGTTGAGTAGAGCTGAGTGGAGTAAAGTTTAGTCAAGTTATCACTGTTTCATCGATATTGGCAGTATGCAAAATTGGTACTTGTAACAAAAATATGATTCGTGTAAACACACATTGTACATTCAACAAATATTTTATGATGAGGATGTTTATAGAGTTTGTTTCACTGTCTAGAAGTCTGGTTGTTTGGTTATCTGTCTGCATGTCTGTCTGATTGTCGCTCTGTTTGCTATTGATATTTTCAAACTGATTTCGTAGAAGATGTTGGCAAACATCATAAACATCATAAACGACATGAGTATTGGAATGAAATTTAAGAAACAAATACAATACAATTGAACCAAAAATATATTTTGGAAAGAAGATTCCATTTGTATGGTTAAGATTGTAAGTGTTTCTTCTTTTTTTGATTTTTTGTATTTTTGGGGTTTTTTAAGCATGCGCCGTGATTGTGGTTATGTTTCTGTAGTTGTTGTTGTTGTTGTTCCTGTTGTATTATTTTGGAATACCATGTTCAGCTGTTGCAATCATTGCAAACGATCGGAAAATTTAAGTTTTGTTGTTGCTTGTATTTTAGGCAAATGCGTTTTGTTGCAAAAAAAAAAAAAAAAAAAAAAAAAAAAATTAAAACAACAAAGTAAATCGAATACCAACATCAAGTAATATTTGTGGCCAAAAGTAACACCAACAGAGAGAGTTTCAACTAAAAATACATTTTGTTTTATTTTACCATTTAGTTATTTTTTATTTCGATGTATTATTTTGTTTTTGGGGTTTTTGTGGTGGTAGTATCAACCCGTATCATGCTGATAACTTGCTGAAGCAGTGTTTCTTAAACATTTCAATTGATCATAGGCACAATACAAGTTCTTATAATACAATTAATGGGATGCGGAATCTTCGGAAGATGTGAATAGTTGATTGTTATGTGAGATTCGACTAGATGTTGTTCGTCGACCAAGTGTTTTTTGTCGCCTACTCACTAAATCGCCTTCCCATTCTTCAACCACTCTCCACGCGGCACTGCCGTTAGCATCTATGCTACGGCATGGTTAGCGTCTATGCTACGGCTACATCTTCTAGAGCTCGTCTTTCTGCTTTTCGTCACTTCTCTTCTATACTTAGTTTCAGATGTACTTGGGTTATGCAGTTCGAAACTAGCTGCCATCTTTCTTCTGAAACTGTCATTACACCATTTTTTCCGGTGTGATAACTCTTCAAATTTCATTCTCCATTGTATGTCTATTGTCATCAAATGTAAGACATTTGAACACTACGTGCTCAGCATCTTCTACTTCCATACATAATGGATAGTTTGGCGAATCATCATGTCCATATTTAAACAGGTAGTCTCTATATCCCCGGTGTCCTGAGAAAAATTGAGTATTTGCGTTTCATCCAGGTTTTTAATATTGGAATCAACCTAAAGGTCCATCGCCCTTTTTGCATATTTTCCCATCTTCTCTACAATTTCTCCACAGATGGATGTAGTCACCCTAGAAATAACCAATCTACGGCTTTGCCTAGGCCCTCCTACATTCGGAATAATTCGATTGTGTGTGTTGTTTACCGCTGCCGATCTCTCACATGTATATTCCATATGTGCCTTGAAATTCAGTCTTTCGTCGATAATTACTCTTAAATACTTAATAGATATTTTCGATCTAATATCCGCTGTCCCTGCCTTTATATTTACTGACTCTTTTTTTCTTGACCACTAATTAGTACCATCTATGTCTTGTGATCCGAAAGCTTCAAACCTGTTTTCTGGAGACGATCCTTTATGATGCGAATTGTATCATTCGCATACATTTTCACTTCGTCCAAGAATCGCGCACGGATAACAATATCGATATCGTTACAAATCCAATAAAACTCGCCTCATCAGATACATTTAACTCCAGTACCTTATTATACATTACGTTCCAAAGAAGTGGGCCCAATGCTGATCCTTGTGGGACTCCAGCTGAAGTTTTATAGCATCGCATTCCAACGTCTGTATTATACCACAGAGTTCTGTTTGTGAAGTAGCCACCGTGTATCTTCAAAATGTAGGTGGGGACCCCCTATGTTACTAATTGATAGCATGATATGATTCCATCCTGCACTTTTGAACGCTTTTTTGATGTCCAGAGTGATGACCGCGCAATATTTTTTGTTCGCTCCTTTTCCTTCTATAGCTGTTCCTGCCATATTTATTACTGTGTTAATTGCATCAATCCGATTGTCTTTCTGAAAGTCCATTCGCACTTTCTACTGCAGGCAGCAGTCTGTTATAAATAATCCTTTCCAGAACCTTCCCAAGTGTATCTAACAAACAAATAGATCGGTAAGATGATGGTTCTCCTAGCTGTTTGTTGGGTTTCGGTATCAGAACCAACATTTGCTTCTTTCAGACTTCAGGAAATTCTCCATTGCGTAGACAAATGTTGAAGGCATTTGCAAAGGTCTGCGGTTTATCCATTAGAGCCAATTTAAGTTGCTTATTCGGAACGCCGAAAATGGGTCGAAAATGGCGCTTAATTCAGGGAAAGGTGATATCAATATTTTAATAATCATGTTTTATTTTTTTATTGATTATTAGTTAAAAAAATTCAGTTTTAGAATTTTAAGATTTTTTTAGCAGAACTCTATACATTAGAGTTAAATGGGTTGAAAATTATGCATAATTCAGAGAAGGATGGTATCAACATTTTAATGATCACGTTTAATTTTCCTATTTATTAGTAAGTAAAAAAATTTATTTTTAGAATTATAACATGTTTTTTGGCTAAATGGTAATGTCCGTCCTTCCGTCTATACATTTGGGTTAAATGGGACAAAAATGACGCTTCATTCAGGAAAAGGTGATATCCAAATTTTAATGATCACTTTTACTTTTTCACTATTTATTAGTTAGTAAACAAATGCATTTTTAGAATTCTAAAATATTTTTTGGCAACATGGCAATGTCCGTCCATCCATCTATACATTTGGGTTAAATGAGTCGAAAATGCCACTTAATTCGGGGAAAGGTGATATCAAAAGATTAATACTTTCATTTGGTTTTCATATTAATCGAGAAGTAGAAAAAAAATATCTTTTGAATTTGAAGAATTTTTTTAAGAATTCTAATTCCGTCTGTTTGTTAATTTTTGCAAACTTTCCAGTTCAAAATCGTTTAGCTTTTGACTCAGTAAAGATAATGACTAAAAATATTCTTTGTTCGATAGATAATATCGCTTTTAACCATCTGCATAAAATATAATAAAATCGATTGAAAATATTTGGCTATATATGGAAAAATCTTAACCAAGATCTTATAAAATTTAGATTTTTGAAAATTCAAATGTCATTTAAGATGATTGGAAATCGGGTAATGAACAAAAATTCGGTAGTGGTTAAACCTTCTACTATTTTTCCAAGGATCTTTGGGCATGTTACCTGTGGAGTCCTTCGACCCTTTAGACGTAACATTACTATCCGGTATGCGTTTCCAATTGGGGGGTCTAATATGTGATCTGTGACCAATAGTGGATCGATACTTCTATTAGGTGCAATTTATGTTAAATATTAACTTGATACTAACATTTGTGCAAGTTAAAATGATTTTCGGAAGAGAGGTTTATATGGCCAACTATGAACCGATCTTCGTGAAATACATCTCACAGATTTACGCTTTAGGGCCATAAGAAAACTGTGCATCAAATTTCATAAAATTATTTTTAAAGTTGCGACCTGTAGGTTGATTACAAAGTTTGCATGGATGTACAGACTTACGAACAGATATCGTTAAACCAACTCAGAAAGTGATTCTATGCCGATTGGTATAAATTAATATGGGCCTTAGACCAATATTTGGATTTTATGCACAAACGCATGCACATGAATGAGGAGGGTGTTATGAAAATAGAATTTATTTTCAAATGTAAATATAAAAAACAATTTCCCTCTTCTAACAAATGTTTAAAAGTCAAATTAAAAATTCATTGGTTTATTGGGATTTAGAGTAAAAAGCTGTAGAAACTTTTCCCTTTCTAATTTAATCCTAAAACTGTGTACACAGACTCGTATCATATGTAAATTTTATGAATAAAAAAAAAAGAAAAAAATGGTTATTTTCAATTAATTTGTATACCCTAAATCTCGAAAAGTGGGGAGGATATTTTACGTTTGTGCTAATGTTTATAAAACCCAAAAATATATACATATATGTATATACAAGCTTAGAATCATCTTCTGAATCGATTTGGCGGTGTTTGTCCATCCATTTGTTCGTCATGTAATACTTGTAAATAAACTACAGTTCGCAAACAAACGCTTCTGAAATTGGTTATCATTGGTTCATTATTTCATCTAGCCTTCATACAAACCCAACCAAAAATAAAAATTTGATGGATTAAGAAACTCTGATCTTAAATATTATTTGCAACAATAATAACAACGATAAAAATAGCAACAACAACTATGTATGTTAATACAAGTACAACATACTACTAAAAACTACTAGCGGTTTATTTGTTTAAACAAAAGATTTTGTGGTATTTTGGCACAACTGTTTAACAGAAAAAGAAAAAAAAAAAAATCAGACCTCCTGGGTCTTTACAAAATGTTGTTGTACATAGTTTATAGTTGATGTTGTTCTTGTTAGAGTTGTATCCGATATCTGTTTATACGCTTGTACGACTATGTCTTGACTTTTGGTTAGACCATGTTCTGTTTTTGTCTTGTATTTTATCTTTTTGGAAAATCCAAAAAAAAAAAAAAAAAAATGGACACAAACATTTATTGCACACTTTTCCTTTAGATGTCTTCGAAAGAAAAATAATAAAGAAAGTAACTGTGACCATCATTGAATGATTATTTCTTATTTGCAAATTGTTATATATAGAAACAGTACTTACTTAATTTATGTGCAAAAGAGAGATCATAGTTTTTAATAAGTTTTATTTAAAATTATCATTCGCCCTAGTGAACCTTTAATAAGGAAATTGAAAAATAAGTCAATTAAGTATTGATACCAATTAATTTTATTAATAAGAAAAACAGGCTTATTAACTTTTTTCTATGTATCTGAACCACTCATAAGCTATAAAAATTATGAGTCTATAAAATGTGGCCATAATTGAGTTGAATCTTTATAGCTCTGACAACAAGAGTAAAAATAGAACAACAATATTATATTAAAAGAAGAGTATAAATTAAGTTAGTAAATAATAAGTCTAATATATATATTTCTTTATAATAAAAACACTATTGTCCATAAACGCTTGTTACTATTTTTATTATAATGAAAAAACTTAATTAAAAAAGACAGTCCAAGTTGTAAAGAACTATAAAATTTCTTACAAGTCACTTTAGTGTTCAGTCAGTTAACTCAAAAACTAGTATTTATAAAATTAACATTAGAATTTGAAAACTCAAAACTTCATTAGTTAATAGTACTGTTGCACAGTGGGGTCAAACGCAAATTTTTTGGTAATAAATCTGTATCTCCTAAACTACTGGTTGGATTAAATTCAAATGTATGAAAGAGTTGCAGAGGAGGAACTAAGCTTTGAGAAAAATCATCTTTTAGTCAGCCTGTGATTACACAAGAAATTCTACAGGGTGTCAAAATTTACTACCTCGAGTATGTAAAAGTTTAAAAAAATCGTAACTTATATAAATGAAGTCCGATTTTAAAGATTTTTATATTTCTGTAAAGAGCTTGGCAAGATAAAGAAAAAATATGCCTACTCACCTAAGTTATCTCTTACAGTTAAAAAGATATTTATACTTGAATTTTGAATTTTTGATTTTTTTTCGTTTTTCGGGAATTAATCCTGAGGTATATAAGGTAAACATTTTTTAAAAATATTTTGTAATTTACTATATATTTCAAAATAATATGCAGATAAAAATTTTTGGATTATCTCAATTCGTCTAGACGTGAAAAATATTCAAAATCAGCTATCTGAAATTGGTATGAAAAATGGCTATTTTTTACAAAAAATAGTACAATTCTTCCACTTTTTTCACAAAGTTCCGTTCAAGATAAAAATTGTTTCTTTATATATTTCAAAAGATAAGGCTTCATAAATGGTTAATAAAGAAATATTGAACTGATTTAGGATTGCACCCTACATCAGGCATTGGTCGAAAATTGTGAATTTTGGAAAAAGTTAAATTTGTATAAATTAATAAAAAAAAATGTTACGCGAGCTTTTTTAAATTTTTTTGACAATATTTCATCAAAAAATAGATTTAGAACAATTTAACACTAATCTGCTTTCCGCCCGACCAAAAACGAATGAAGGAGAGCAGTTGCCATAAAAAAGTCAATTTTTTAAATGACTTTTTTTAACTGCATAAAAAAGCATATTGGCATAATATTTTCGCAATTATTTCTTATATTAGTATATAAAATATATATCGATCTTTCTCTCGTACAAAAATCATTAAAAAAGCTTTACGAATAAATTTTTGGCAATTTTTCAAAATTAAAAAATATAAAAAAAAAAAAATAATGTTTTGTAAAGCAAAACTGCGCCTATTTTCAAAAACTAATAAAATATTACAAGAATAAAAAATAGACTTATTTACCAATTCATTGATGTATAATATGTATATAACGATTGTTTTAAAAGCATTATATCGTGGTCTCAAAACTGACAACTTAGGTCAACTCTCACCAAATTCATTGTTTTACAATATTTCCATATATGCGTTGTATTGGCACGATTTGGTTGTTGAACGTGATAATATTCGCAATAATCGCTTATATTTATTATATATTGTTTATTTTTGAAAAATTACCAAAAATTTATTTGTAAAGTTTTTTTAATGATTTTTGCAGGAATGAAAGACTGATATATATTTTATACACTACATAAGAAATAATGGTGAAAATATTATGCAAATATGCTTTTTTTATGCAATTAAAAAAATTCGTTTAAAAAATTGACTTTTTTCATGAAATCTGCTCTCCTTCATCAGTTTTTGGCCGGGCGGGAAGCAATTTAGTGTCAAATCGTTCTATATCTATTTTTTGATGAAATATCGTCAAAAAATTTAAAAAATCTCGCGTGACATTTTTGAAATCTTTTGAAATATATAAAGAAAAAATTTTTTTTTCTTAAACGTAGCTTTGAGTAAAAAGTGAAAGAATTGTACTATATTTTTGTAAATAATAGCCATTTTACATATCAATTTCAGAGTGCTGACTTTGAATATTTTTTACGTCTAGGCGCATTGAGATAATCCAAAAATTCTTCCAGTATGTTATTTTGAAATATATAGCAAATGACAAGATATTTTTAGAAAATTTTAACTTCATATACCTCAGGACTTATTCCCGAAAAACGAAAGAAAGTCGAGCCAAAAAATCAAAAATTTAAAATTCAAGTGTAAATATCTTTTTAAATGTAGGAGATAACCTGGGTGAGTAAGCTTATTTTTTCTTTATCTTGTCAAGTGCTTTACAGAAATATAAAAATCTTTAAAATCGGAATTCATTTGTATAAGTTACGATTTTTTTAAACTTTTGTATACTCGGGGTAGTAAATTTTGTAGATTTTCTTGTATAATCACAAGGTGACTACAAAATGATTTTTCTCAAAGCTTGGGTCCTCCTCTGCAACTCTTTCATACATTTGAATTTAATCCAACCAGTAGTTTAGGAGATACAGATTTATTACCAAAAAATTTGCGTTTGACCCCACTGTGTTTTGTTCAAAATTAAAATATAGGTGGACAAAATTATTACTCTTTTTAACTTTTTATAGGAACTCCAAAACTATAGGGTCTTAATATACTAATATTCGAACATGAAAAATTGTAAAATAAATAATATGTTAGTTAACGCAATTTAATAAAAAAAAAATTAATTTCACGAAATGTTATTCATTAAAAATGCCCATAAAAGGAAAGGTATTAAGAATTTCTCAATTGACCCTAATAAAACAATGGAAAATGAATTTGATATAACTAAGTAATTGTTTTACGCTTATTTTTCAAACACTTATTTTCGGTGATTTTGGTAAATATTAAAGAATTCTAGGTGCTATGGTGGGCAATTTAGAAACATGACATATTCTATATTCTTGTTGTATAATTATTTCTCTATAAAATACGGATCTACATTTATTTTACCTATTACCCAAAAAATTTTCTTTTAGAGGTACATATTTTCTTTGGTCATCAAAGGTTTGAAATTGTGACGTCATGGAAATGCTTCATTCAACTTTCTATACTATATTTAGTCTAAGGAGAATTATGCGGACTTATTCACAATGTATTTTTTTTTATTATAATTATTAATTATACATTACACATTACATTTATTTTGGCATAACGACGAATCCTATTGAAATTGGTCATTATCGGTCCATTATTTCACCTCGCCCAAATATAAATATCCTACCGGAATAGAGTCTTAACATTTATAAAGCATGTAAACGAAAAAAATTGTACATTTTAAAATGTAAATATTTAAGTATCTATAAAGGGTATCTCAAAAATATTATATTTTTATGAAACTAGAGACTCCAAAGAATACAAATATGCTTATTATTTTTGTTTAAAATTATCAGTCGGTGGATAAATATAAAAATTGTAAATATTCAGAAAAAAATGTTGGAAACTTTTTTCATACCATTTTTTAAGAACTTTTGTAAATTTCATAAAACATATATTAAATTTTCACAATTTTCTTACATTTTACACGCTTTTTTTTGACATTATGTCCACATTTGGTGTAAACTTTTTTAACTGGTTTTGATCCTTATTAATTTTTTATGTCACCCATATTCAGTGTTTTTTACGGTTTTTTATCATAACCTTTTTGCCGATTCACTTTTCGATGCCAAATCCTGCCGGAGTGTTAATCAACACATTATTTTGTATTTTATTTGATAGATTATGACATTGTATTTTCTTTGATGTATCATTTACCGAAATTATCATTGTTAAACTAGGATTTTTTTGACTTGAAGTTGGTTGATGCAGTGTTCAAAAATTTGTTTCAAAATTAATTTTGTGTTATTTTCCAATTTTTAAGATTATGAATTAACAATTTGGATTTAATAAAAAAGTGTTACATATTTAAAATCTCAGAAAAGTAGCCAATCTATATCACATTGCTTACAGCGACTAAAATATTTACGTCTTAAAATATAAAAAATTTTTCGTTATATATATATATTTCCATCAGTCAACGAAATATCTCAAAAATTGCAAAATATCAGAAAACAAATTTTGGACAAATTTCTTAAAAAAATGTGTAAACGAAAAATGTTTTAAATTTTAAAACGTAAATATTTTAGTCGCTGTAAGCAATGTGATATAGATTGGCTACTTTTCTGAGATTTTAAATATGTAACACTTTTTTATTAAATCCAAACTGTATATATATATATATATATTTATATATATATATATATATATATATATATATATATATATATATATATATATATATATATATATATATATATATATATATATATATATATATATATATATATATATATATATATATACTATTTATATATATATATATATATATATATATATATATATATATATATATATATATATATATATATATATATATATATACACATATATACACATATATATATTTCATGAAGATCGGAACATATTGACTATAGCTCCCATATAAACTCCACTCCCGAAAATAACTTTAACGTGTATTAATCCGACATAAATGTTAGTATTATGTTAATATTTAACACAAATAAGGTTTATATTAGTAAAAACAAATTATGTGGACAGGAATGGTGTAGCTTTATTTTTTTAAGATCTGAGATATTGTGTATTCTTAGATTCTATAGTGGGGCAGAATCGAAAATTTTTGGAAATAAATCTGTAACTTCTGATCGGCTGATTGGATTTGCGTGATTTGGTATAGGCGTAGCAGAGGAGCGTACAATGTTAAGTTTGGAAGGGGAATCGCTTGCCAAATTTTTGTTTCTCGTCCGATTTTAAATATTTTTATATGTTATTGCAGGCTCTGATAAGATCTAAAAAATTCCATTTTTTGCGTATTTTAGCACAAGCGCACATTTGAACATTGGCTACGGGAACAAATTATTTATTTTGTTATGGCTTTTTCACACCCACAATAGTACAATGTCTTTGGAATTTTCCGTGACTTGTAAAATTTAAAGTGGCTTAGTTGCGGTTCTATAAAAGACATTGATTTCAATATTTTCCTATATATATACGTCAGAAAAGCAATGTAATTTTGATGAAAAAAATTGAGTTCATATTTAGTCTGATTTCTAAAATTAAAGTAAAACTTTTGTAAAAAATTTTTTGGAGAAACTCTAAATATTTTATCTGTAATAAAATTTTTGTTAGTAAAGATATCTTAACAGAATTTTTGGTGAATGTTGACTTTATCGCATATAATGAGAAAATGAAAAAAACTTTAAGATTTTTGTAAAATGAATCCCACAATTCCTCCAAACAAAAAAAAAAAAAAAAAACGTCGAAAATCCCAAAAATATGCCGATTCGTGCTTTGGGATTTTAGAAAATATAGTCTAAATTCAAAACTTTCATATAAAATGGGTCAAATTCTGGAGGGTTTGTACCTTGACCTCTTGAGTTATTGTTTTTTTTTTTTTTTATTTTAGAGTCATCTCTGTGAAGATACCTTTCAGAAAAGTATAAAATGATTATATGTTGTTAAAGAAAATTTTATTTTAGAGAAAAAAGAGTGCAAATACTTTTTCGAACAAAAAAACAACAAAAACATTCATTTTTTGCAATTTTATATCCAAAATCGTTTATTTTTTAACTCGGTAAAGATTATCTTATTCAATAGATAATTTCGTTCTTTAACTAGTTAAAAAAAACTAATAAAATCGGTCAGAAATACTAGGATATATGTGAAAAAAACTGAACCAAGAACATGCAAAATTGAGGTACTTAAAAATTCAAAGGCAAATAACTCAAATCTATATACCCACCATTAACTTTTTAAAATTTTACGTTATATAGGAGGTGGGCGGACCACGCCCATTTTTGGTTTCCGACTTTACATTGGTCCTTGAACTATTTGAACACAATTTCACCTTATATGGTAGGTGGGCGGTAAAGTGGGCGAACAACGCCCATTTTTGGTTTCCAAGTTTATATCGACCCTCAAACTATTTGTACAAAATTTTGTTGTCAAACATGCTTTTTTTAAGAGATATCAGCCGAAAAGTATGAAACGGGACACACTGTGTTTCTAGTTTTTAGCCCATAACTTTTTTGTTTATTAACCGATTTTTCCCATTTTCAATCCTAAAAAAACTTTATATAAGATAAATATTTGTGATAAATTTCGTCCCCTACGTTGTCCCATTCGAGCCCTATCCTACTTTCAACAGACGGACAGACGGAATCTAACTAGGACCCAGAAAATAAATACTTTATGGGGTCTTAAATGATTCCTTCGGCATGTTACACACGGAATGACAAAATCAATATACACCCCATCTTTTTGATGGTGGGTATAAAAATATAAGAGATAAATAGGACATGCAAGCATGTTTTTTGTTTGGCAAGCGATTAAAATTTTTTTGTGTCAGAGGTACCCTGCTTTGAGCCTCCTTAGCTCCGCCTCTGAGGGGTCTGTTGGATCCCACTCAATTCCAATCAGCCGATCAGAAGTTACAGACTTATATCCCAAAATTTTAGTTTCTTCCCCACTATGGATTCGTTTATTAAAAAAAAAACACAAATCCCATCCAAAAAGATTTGACATTTGATATTTTAAATAGTTGTAACTAACTTTATCATTGGTTTTATTTTTTAACAGTTTCAGTTCATTTTTAAATTTTCCATGGATTTTATAGTGAAACAATCTCAAAATAATTTATATGTTGAAATTAATAATGGGTTGAGATGTTTCAAATAACTTAGTTTTCCGTAATTTAGCACATACTCTTAAAAAGTTGCTATTTAGTTCCATTTTGAAAAAACTTACAAAAAAGGGGACAATTGACGATTAAAGTTGCGTATTGAATAAAGACCTTCCATTTAAACCATATATGTAGTGGATTAAAATCGAGAGGAATAAAACGTTGATTGGGAATTGGTATTATAAAACTACTTAAATCTATAATTTCATATTTGGTCTACAGTTTAAGTATTCACTGTAAGTAAAAATGTTTTACTTGTTAATTTTCAAATACATTTATGTATAAATTTTTATGATTTCTCAAATGTACTCTTCTTAAAAGCAAAATCCATATTGCAAAAGTCCAATAGTGGTTTATCTTACAAATAATTGATTAGATAGACCAACCAAACACTTTTAGTTTTACTTCCATGAAAAGTAACAAAAGAAAAAAAAAACTCTGTCAATCCTATAGGAAATCAGTGTTATAAAATGTTTTATGTTTCTTAACTGACACATTCTTAATTGAAACAAAAACTTCTTATAAGAATTTATTTGAAAGATAAAAAAAAAACAAACAAACATACATACATACATACATACAACTAAATAAAAACAAGGAAAGCAATAAGATAAGTTTTCTTTTTGTTGTTAAAACAAGTTCCTTTTTTTAATACAATTGACATCCTTTTTTCCATACTATTGACCTTTTATTAATTTTTAATAACATTTGTTTGCACAAGCAGAAGGACAACAAAATAAAATAAAGAAATAGTTACTTAAGCCAAAAAGTGTGCGTCCAGTTGCCTAGATTTGATGACCCTTCTAGTTAAATAAATTTTACATATAATTTCTTTACTCCAACTAAATGTTTATAGAAAAGTCAAATCAGTTTCTGTCCAAGAGCTTGTCATTGTTTAAGAGGTTTCTTTCTCGTTTTGCTGTTGTTTTTGTAGCTGTTCTAACAAGATTGTGATTTCAATTATCTGACATCTATAGGGTTGAAAACTTGAGATGTTTATCTTATTATTGCACTTCCTCTTTCCAATACTACTTTTAGGTACAAACAGGGTAAGGGTGTTTTTTTTTTTTTTTCCTTCTAGTAGGTTTAGGAAATAAGGAAAAAGAAACTGTTAAATATTATTGTTGCTTTTGTTGGGTTTACAAAATTAAATTAAATTAGATTATGATGATGACGATGACGATAATGAAAATGCAGATAATGATAATACTGATGCTGACTGACTTTCCGTCTCTCTGTCCGCCTATCTTTGTGACTAACTGACTATCATGTTTGGAATGTAAATGTTATTTTGCCTGTTCAACTTGTGATAATGTATCTAAATGAGTTTTATTTGTTTATTCTTAAATGAATCTATTAGCAAGAGGGTAGAAATTGATACTTTAATTTCACCCTCCAAACTGACTCATATATCAGGCGTTAAATTTTTGTGGGTTTTTGTAAACATTGAATTATATTTTGTTATAACATTTACGAGCATCTATACAAAGATATAGCAAATTATAATGATACATATAATACGTTTCTTCATAGCATTTTTTAAAATTTTCATAATTTTTGCATATTGACGTTATGTTTTTACAACCCCTGTTTTACGAATTAAAATTCGTAAAACATTATAATCAAATTAAGACTTAGTTATTTCCACCCTCATAGACTTTCTAATGAAGATGTGTCGTATTATTAACAACAATTTTCCACCTCGTTATTTTGTCAATAGAAAAAAATCTCAGATAATAATGTGATATATAAGCAATATATCCGTTTGTACTTTTTCAGTTTAGCCTGGGAAAATTATAATTTTAGAACTAACATTCAAAAACATTTCAAATGTATTAGATCTATAGTATATGGTGGCAAAATTTTGGCCTTTACCAAATTTAACAGTTTTTAATTTATTAACTTTATTTACTTAATTTCAGAGCATCATGAATGTTTGTGGTAATTTAAGTTTACCACAATACAAGAGCTGATCGGAAAAAACTTGATAATAAATCTATATCTCTTAAACTAATAGACAGGTCGAATTGAAATATATTGCAGAGTTGTAGAGAAGGACCTAAGCTTTCAGAAAAATTACACAGGGAAACACTGTTTCTGCTGCACGGGGTTTCTCAGTCAATTCGAATACACGGTATTAATAAGTACTAAGCCTCTAATCCACTTTTTTAGAATTGACTCTAGTTCTCGCGATATATCGCGATTTGTAAAATTAAGGAGGTTGCACTATATATTGAAGTATATCTCGAAAACAACTTGTCTGATTTTGTTCAAAAAAATATCAAAAAACTCTAACTAATTATCTTTAAGTCCTTCTTATATTACTTTTAAATACGGTCAACAGTTATGGAGATATTAAGCACAACTTTTGAGAAAAAATAGGATTTTATAAAAAATTTAAAGAAAAGAATTCTTAAAAAAAAATCATAAAAATTAAAAAGTGTCAAAAATTCTTTCTTCATTAAGATAAATTTGTTGCAAATAAAATTAGACATATTTCATTAAAATAAATGCATAACTTTTTATTTTATTCATAAATTAGTGAAAATACTCATTTATAAGTTACATAGAAAATTTAAAAAAAAAAAAATTACAAAATCATTTTTTAATTTTTTTTTTTTTTTTTTAATTTTTCTATGTAACTTGTAAATTCTTAGTAAAATCAAAACTTAGGCATCGATTTTAATGAAATATGTCTTGATTTATTTGCAACAAATTTATCTTTATGACTATAGAATAAAAATTTGAATTTTTGACACTTTCGATTTTTTATGAGTTATCGAAAGAAAAAAAAAAATGTTTCTTTAAATTTCGAACAAAATTTAATTTTTTCTCTAAAGATGGTTAATATCTCTATAACCGTTGACCTTATTAAAAAAACATGTAAGAACAACTTAAAGATATTTTTAATTAGAATTTTTTGATATTTCTTTGAACAAAATCATAAAAGTCGTTTTCGAGATATTCTTTAATATATAGTGCAACCTCCTTAATTTTACAAATCGCGATTTATCGCGATAACTAGAGTCAATTCAAAAAAAGTGGATTAGAGGCTTAGTACATATTAATACCGTGTGTCCAAATTGTCTAAGAAAAACCGTGCCGCAGAAATTTTTTCTCATTTTGTAACTCTGTGTTATCAAAGATAATTAAAAAAAAAAGAAATTGTAACTATAAATTAGGTCCGATTTCAAAGCCATTTTAAAGAAGTTTATGCGATGAAAGCAAAACTCTTACCTATGTATTATATCTCTTAAAGACATATTTGTCATTGAATTTGGAATTTTCAGTTTCTTGACTTTTATAGTTTTTTCTCAAATATAGAAATGAATTTTTTTTTTAAGAATATAGGTGGTCAAGGTTTATACCCTGTAGATTATCTCAGGGTAACTACAAGAAGATTTTTCTAAAACTTAGGTCTTCTTCTATAACTCTTCCATGCATTCAATTCAAAAATTTTGCGATTGGCCCCACTGCACTGTGGTAAATTACGTCAATGTCAATAACTCTAATACATTAAAATTTGGATTTAAAATTTGTTTGGATTTAAAATTTTTGTGATTATAAAAGTAAAGGATTATTTTCTGACCAGAATTTACATCAGAAGATTGACAATAAACCAAAGTTCTCAAAAAACTTGCAACTTGCAAACAACTTTTAAAAATAATAAATTCCCATAATTCTGGGGAAGATCATAGAGTTAGTTAACGTAGCACAGAAGTGATTTGAACTAGATTTTTTTTTCGTATTACATCAAATCCAATTCGACAAATAGTTCAAGAGTTATTCTTGATTCTACATCACTAGAAGTCAATTCAAATTATTTTGATCACTACATACACATTGTGAGCGTCAAAAATCATTACATACACGAAGTGAGATGTAAATAAATAATGATATAAAAAAACTGTATGCCAAATTTCTTTGGCAATTAGGAATTGAACTCATAAAAACAATTTGCAAAAATAAATCGAAATAACGTTATAATTGAATTTTAAAGAAAATATACCAATTTTTACGCTTCAAAATAAAGTAAACAGTGGCACCTTTCTTTTAAAAAAAGGATGGTGAATTGTAAAAGTGGGAACAGATTTTATATTCTTATATCCCTTGTGGGTCGCGGACACCCATTTGAGAACCGTTGATCTAGCAAAACCCTCAAAGGGCTTTTCAAAGCTAGTTCGAATTTCTGTTTCATGGCTTCATGAAGTTCTCCCTTCGACCTATCCGCATTATTTAAATTTGATATGAAAATTATTTATAAAAACGTTTAATACTTTTAGTAAATCACTCTTTGAGATTTGCTCTGGGGACTGCAGAACATTACAAATAAGTTTGGGAGTACGATAAAGCGACCATTCCCTCACAATTTTGGAAAAATGCTTGGTAATAACTGAACAACAAATTATGTAAATTCAGCTCAAAGACACTTTAAGTCGCTATACATTAGAGTTTAATTTATTTTAATAGGACAAACTGTTCTCGAGTTATACAAGTGTTACTGCCTAAAGGCGGGGTCATAGTAGTCATGCCCATAAAAAAATCAGTACGTGATAGAAAAAAAGTAAAAGCTGATTTTTATTTAGCACGTTAAATTCCATCTAATCCACTTATTTTTTTTTTTTTTATTATACCCTACACCACCAAAGGTGGTTGGGGTATTATGTGTTTGTGCAGAAGTTGTAACGCAGAGAAAAAATCTTCGGACCCCCACCTTATGATCTCTATCGAGATCATTGGTTATTCCATGGTCCTACTATTAACGGGGTGGAAAGTCGGCTCTGCGAAGCCTTGTAGCTGACTGAACTTCAGCAAGAGATCTTGCGAGTGGGTTGGGGTGAGTCTCTAGTTTAAGAATGTATTTTTATCTGAGCTTCCTGAACTCGTCTCTTACAAGTGGTACCTCTAAATCCCTATGGATATTCTCATTTCTTATGTACCATGGCGCACCCGTCATGGTTCTAAGAATTTTTGATTGGGCCCTCTGTATAATATCAATGCTCGTATTACTGGCTGTTCCCCATAGTTGGATGCCGTATGTCCAAATTGGCTTTAAAACGGTTTTATACAGGATGACTTTATTGTCAAGGCTTAGTTTTGAATGACTGTTAATTAACCAGTGAAGACTAGAAGCTTTTAACTTCATATGAAGTCTCTTGGCTTCTATATGACGACGCCAAGTAAGTCGCCTATCTAAGTGAATACCAAGGTATGTAACATGGTCTGACTGGGGTATATTTATATCATTAAGTGTAACTGGAGGACAATTTCCTCTTCTCAGGGTGAATGTAACATGATTACTTTTCACTTCATTTACACGAATACGCCAGTTTTTCAACCATGTCTCCACACGTCGGAGATAAATATCTAGTTGGCTAGATGCTATTTGTGGGTTTTAATGAGAACTGAGTATTGCAGTATCATCAGCAAATGTTGAAATAGTCAGTTCATCACATATAGGTAAATCAGAGGTGTAGATTAAATATAGGGTAGGTCCAAGAACACTTCCCTGTGGAACACCGGCTTTTATTTCAAATTCTTCTGTCACAAAGTCATTTAACTTTACCCTAAATATACGGTCAGATAGATAGGACTCCAGCAATTTGTGGGTACATGGTGGTAGTAAACATTTAATTTTATAGATTAGGCCCTTGTGCCAAACTTTGTCGAATGCTTGTGCGACATCTAAGAAAATAGCTGAACAATACTTCTTTAATTCGAAACATTTCCTTATCTCTCCAGTTAAACGATTCACTTGTTCTATGGTTCCGTGTTTTTCACGAAAACCAAACTGGTGAACTGGGACGATATTTTCATCGTTCAAGAATGGTAGAATTTTCTTTTGAAATACTTTTTCGAACAGCTTTGACAAGCAAGAGAGTAAACTAATGGGTCTATAAGAAGATGCTATTGTAGAATCCTTTCCTTGCTTTGGTATCATTTTAATCAGAGAAGTCTTCCAAATTTTTGGAAAGACTCCTAGTTTTAAGATCGCGTTGAAAATAATTGATAACACAATTATTGCCACATTCGGTAGTTTTTTAATCATTGATGGTGTTATTGAATCATATCCAGGTGATTTTCTAACATTTATATTTTCTTTAGTGATTGTATCAATGTCCTCTGGGCTAACAACAATTATGTCATCATAATTTTGTGTAGTGTCAAGAGTCTCTCCCAATACAAAATCATTTGTTTGGGGATTGGGTTGAAAGACTGTGCTTAAGTAGCATGCAAATAAATTGGCCTTATCTTCTGCACTACGGGCCCAGGTACCGTCAGCCTTCCTTAAAGGACTTTGTGCCTCTACCGGTGGCTTAATATCCTTCGCTTCCTTCCAAATTGAATAATTGGTATGTTTATTATTCGTTAAGCTTTCAATATATTTTCTACTTTGGCGATCCTCTTCTAATTGAAGGCTTCTTTTTAACTTTTTGCTGGCTATGGACAGCCTCAGCTTTGCAGCTGGTGATCTAGTTTGCTTTTTTTAACACAAGGACGAAGCCTATTGAATTTGGTTCTGATCGGCCTATTATTTCACCTAGCCCCCATACAAGTGTCCTCCCGGAATAGAGTTTTAACACTTATAGATGCCTTAAAAATAGAAATATTTTAATGAAATTTAGTACAAATAAGTTTTATATCAGCAAGAATCTGTCTACCAAATTTCATGAAGATCGGTCCATAACTGATCATAGCTCCCATATAAACTCCTCTCCCGAAAATCACTAACGTGCATAAATAACGTGCATACAAATGTTAGTATTATATTAATATTTAACTCAAGTAAGTTGTATACATATACGTAAAAACAAAATTATGTGGATCGAAATGGTGTAGGGTATCATATAGTCGGGCTAGACCGACTATATCTTCTTCTCTCGTTTTTTTTTTAAGGAACATGAAAAAAAATTTTTTGTCGACCAGTGTAATTAGAGAATTTTAAATAAAAATTCCAAGGAAAAGTAAGAAAAACCAATGAAGGAACCTATGCTTTCCATTGATTGAAAATATTATGCTCGATAAAAACAACAATAAATTAAGAAAGTAATGCTGTCCAAAGACACAATATAAAGAAAACTTTCCGATGTGGAATATAAATTTCATTTAATGAAATTACTTTTTTTTTTTTTTTTTGTATTCTTTTATCAAAAATGTTCTTTATAAAGTCGTTTCAATTCCCTTTCCGAATTTTAAAATAACATCATGTGAACTTAATTTAAATCGACTGATTTCAAAGCATTTTAGTTGAAATACAGCAAAGTTTATTCCTTTGTTGGCTTCGAAGCCCTAAAATCATTCATCAACACACATTTTGATGTGAAACTATCTATCCATAAAAAAACAAGAAGGATCGATTTTAGTGGATGCAGAGTTTTTTTCAAGTTTTTTTTTTTTTTTTATCTACATAACATTGAGTGATTCCATGTGAAAACGGACAGCAATCGGATTTGACATCTCCGATTTCAATGAAATTCACTACAAGCATTGACCATTGGAAGTGTTTCCGAAAACATGAAATTTCAGATCCATGTATCTTTTCGGTCCGGAAATATGACGGTTTAAAAAACGAAAAAATTTTAAAAACTTTACAAATGAATACTTATTTAACTTCTAATAGCTTCTTAAATATACATGGCATATCTCTAGTTGTTGCTGCATATTAAAGACAAAGATATTACCTTTATAACGATATATACAAAGTTTTTTATATCAAAAGTTCAAAGGTGAAAGTTAAAGATAAAAAAAATTCAAACTATTATATCTCAAAAACCGGTATTTTTAAAATTCTTTAAAAATTACATATTGTTGACATAACTTTCCTCCATATGGATATAAAATTTCAAGTTGGAGCCTTATTTAGTTTAGGAGTTATGGACAAAAATAAAATCAAATAATTAATAGAAAATAAAAAGTTAGTTTTAATATAATGTTAAAAAGAAGAACATTACCTTAAAAATGATATATAGTGAGTTACTTTAGATCGAGAGTTCAAAGGTCAAAAAATACTTACAAAAAATAAACCATTATATCTCCGAAAACGATATTTTTAAAATGCTAAAAAAAATTATATAATATAAATACCACTCTACTTCATGCTTGTGCAAAATTTCATGTTGGACTCTCATTTAGTTCAGAAGTTATGTAACAAAATATAAACTGAAGTCAAATTTTATATATAAAATTTTATTTTTTAAAAATATATAATAAAAAAAAAAATATTTCTTTTAAATATTTTAAATTTTACATACAAAAACCAATAAAGGCTCCATCTTGAAATTTGGCACAAATGTAGAGAAGGGTTCCATTATCAATATATGTATTTTTGAAGAATTTTAAAAAACCGTTTTTTGAGATATTAATCTTTATATTATCGATTTTGACCTTTGAACTTTCAAAGTATATAAATGTTTTACTTGTCGTTTTTAAGTCAATACGTTTTTCCATTAAATGAAATAAAAATAAGAATTTTACAATGTATATTTTAGAAGTTATGAGCAATAAAGTTTGATTACTTTTGGAAAAAATTCAACCGCTTTTTGATTTTTGAAACATCATATTTTTGGACCGGGACGATTTTTTACTCAGAAAAATTGTGATTTGAGCAATATTTGCAATTCTTAATATCTGTAGAGAATTTCATTGTAATCGGAGATACCAAATCCGAAAATGTTTGCTTTTTTGGCCGTTTTGATATGGAATCACACCATTTCATTAAATTTTAAAACTATTCAATGTTGTAGTGGGTCGCAAATCCATTACAACGTCAAAAAGAGGTCGCGAAGAAAGATCTTGTGAGAACCCCTGTGCTAGACTAATGCTACATATTATATTTACGTTAAAATTATTTTTTGCATTGCACATAGGGGCAAAGGTATGCCAAACGTGGCATTAAATAAACCGCGGTATTTTAACATAAGTTATTGGTATCGTTTAAAAAACAATTTCCTCTAGATTTTAAATATGTTTTAATAATATAGCCCACCGAACAATGTTAATGCAAAAATAATGGAAATATACATATTTTTTTTTTTTTTTTTTATTTTCTTAATTTTGTTCTCTGGTGAATATGAAATTTTTAATTACTCTTGATGTTATTAATCAATAATTAAAAAAAGGAGTAAATACATGCCAAAAATTGTGTCATTCTGAAGTTTATTCAACATAAAATAAAATTATAAATTTGAGAAAAATTTTAAAAAAATTGCTTCAAGCATACTACCTGAAGCCTCTAAAATTGTAGAATCTTTTAAATAAACGCTAGTTGTACTAAATTTGAAACTAATGTTAAAATTATTATTGATTTATACAATTTAAGTGAATTTCAGGAAGTACGTATTTCATATGGGCACTGTGGTCTAGTGTGAACCATTTTCATTGAAATTTGATAGTATAAATTATGGTTACCAAAAATGTAGTATTGTAGTATTTCATCAAAATCTGACTATAAATATGTCATTTAACTTCTATACCGGGAATATCTTTGTATGGGTTCTAGGTGAAAATATGGACCGATCATAACAAATTTTAATAATATTTTTTCTTGCGTCAAAAAGCCATATATACTAAATTTTATTCAATTATTTTAAAAAATGTGAGCTACAGTTCTGAAAATTTCAATGACCCATCAAACATTTCAAAATGGTTTAAAATATAAATTCGCACAAATTCCCAAAATGTTAAAATATAAGTAATATATATGTAAATGGATATTCTGATCTTTAAGGTGTATGTAAATGCAATGTATAATTCAGAATATTTATGTTACTTTTTTGTTTCAAACTTGTTTTGAAACATAAAAACGAATAATACTTAGTATCTAAGGAGTGCGATCGAAAAAATCTTAAGACACGTTTTGCCTCATAACTTTTTTCGGAAGCAATATTTAGATTTTTTTTTTTCTAGATATCATTGAAAAATATGTCAGTTATTATTTTTAATGACAACCATGTTGATTTGCTGTGAGTTTGATCAAAATGAGTGCCGAAAATTTAACCTTGGAGAATTCGACCATTGATACGAAACATAGTTCGGGAACAAAAAAGATCCACGTGATATTGGGAAGGCCAAGAAAATTTAAAGCATATTGAAAAGAACTCCTAACATATCTGGTAGAAAAGATGCCCGGTTAGCTCAGTGCTCTGACTATTTGGTGCGAAAAGTTAAAGCTAATGCGGAGTTAAGAAGAATATAAAGTGCAAAAAGTTCCAGACTGGAATTTTGCAAAAAATTTAAAAGCCAAGAATAGGACACGGAAAATAAAACCAAATTTCATACAAAAATATTCATGTTATAAAAGGAACGACGAAACGTATGTACTGGCAGATTTTTCGTAGCTTCCGTGTCAAAATTTTGTATGTAGCTGATGCTCAAAAAAAAATCTCGAAAATAAGTTTTGGACCGAAAAGCTGACGAAATTTCCTAATGAATTCGTGTTGTGGCAAGATTTATAAAGTTGCGGCAAAAGAAGCAAGTCATTTGTTACAGTGTCGAAAAATACATCAAAGAATGTTTGCAAAAAATATTTTTCCTCTGATAAGAGAGCACAATGTGTCCACTTATTTTTGGCCCTATTTGGTATCATTTCACTACGTAGGAATGGTACCAAAGCAATAACATAGTTTTTGTACCAAGAGAGGTCAATCCTCTAAATTGTCCGGAGCTAAGACCAGTGAAGAGATATTTGACTTTTGTGAAAAGAGAACTGAAGAGCACAAAAGAGGTGTTCCGAAATATCGAAGATTTTAAAAGGAGATAGGCAGTTTTTTTCCAAAAAAGTGACTGAAACAACTGTCAAATCTCTAATGGAAGAGTTACCAAAAAAGGTCTACGAGTTCATAACTAGTGGGCAGAAGTATAAAATATCAATTAAATAAAAAAAACAATCAAAACTCTAAGATCAACCGTTTCCAAATTATTGAATTTTATAGTATATGTTGAGATTTTTTCGATCGCACTCCTTATTTTGATAAATTGTCAATTTCAACACTTGACGACTGCATTATTATGCAACAGTTTTTATACTTTTTATTAACAAAATTTTCCATCATAAATAGTAAAAACTCTTTATTTGATTAACTTACAATGTCAGATTATATTTTTTGACTCAACTGTATGCCATATGAAAATAAAAGTTTTATTATTTAAAAGTATTAAAATTTTCCTTCATTTTGGACTTCAGTCACGACCACGCACTAGCGTTCATGAAAAATGTTGTGAACAAACAAAAACGCATTTTTGATTTTTGATTTATTGTCAAAGGTCTACATATACATATTTGCCCTTATGTGTATTTTGTTATTAAAAAAAAAAAAAAAAAATTTAAACTGTAATTATCTAAGAAGCAGTGTAAAATAATAAGAAACATAATTATTTCTTTTTGCCATAAATGTTTAAAATATCCTAAAAATATTTCCTTTCTGTATAACCTTAGGGTACAATAATCTAAAAAATTCGACAATCTCTGTTTTTTGCCAAGGACCTGTTAATAGTAAAAGATTCTGTGAATATTTCAAAATATCATATTTGCTGGGAGCAAGAAAATGTCATTTGTTTTTTTTTTTTTTTTTAATATTTTGCCCGCTGGTTAACAAATGTACATTTTTCATTATATTTTTAAGGATGAATTTCCGTTTCTTAAAAAATTAAACGAAAAGACATTGAACATCCTTAAAAAAATGCTTAGTTTTTTTTTTCCTACTTTACTTCATATTTGTCACCGTCTTCTGCTTGTTCTTTATTTTATATCCGGTATATGACACTTTCACTCGTTATTGTAATTAATTTTCAAAACATCATCAACACACACCAACTCAACCCCAATCTGCCCCTGTTTCGTCTTTAAAATCGTTAAAAGGAAAGCACTTTGAATCTCATACTAAGGCAATGTGATTATAACAAACAGTCAAACAAGAAGGCAGAACGACTAACAGACAGTGAAAGGAATAATAAAACACCCTGAACGAATTATGAACGTATGTATCAATTTCGAACGGTGTGAAAAGTTGTCAACCTCTTTTTTTCTTTCATTCTTTGCGTTTTTATTGATAGAGATAATGAAGAGGATGTTATAAGGAATAGTAACAGGAGCAGCAAGTAGTTAAATAGGATGAGTTCGTTTTAATACACCCCGTTGTGAAGGTAATTCATCTGATGCGGTTATAAATTTCACTCATTTTTTATATTGAAATAAAAGTAATAGATGAATGTATGAATGGATTGCTGGGTGACGGCAGAAAACAGGAACATCATTTGCAGTGCCCAGCATCTTAGCTACTATATTGTTGTTGTATTGTGGCCAAAGGAGGTGTGTCTGCTCGGGGTTATACTCGAACTCGTGTGTATCTGTTTATGTATAACTGTGTGTAAGTGTAGTAAACAAAAACAAATAAAGCCAATGTACGCGTCAACGCTTCAATTATTAATCCTTGCGTACAAACGTTGCTATTTTTTATAAATTAAATATTTGGGTGGAGATGGCCGGCGGCTCTATATATTTGTTATATCCTTTTGTACAATATGTCCTTGCTGGGCACGTGCTTCCTGTTTATACAATGTTTTTTTTTTTTAGTAGAAACATTTTTATTACACAATTTTTTTGAAATAAAAAAAAAAAAAAAAAAAAAAAAATAATGTGTTGCTCATTAAAGGTTTCTGAGTTGTTACTTTTTTTTTTTTTTTGGTTTGCGAATCCTTTAATGTCACGGGAAACATAAAATTCATTGATTTTCTTTAGTTGGCACTTATACACATGCACAAATGATGATATCTGTATAGTGTATATGATGTTTTTAAGTTGTTGAGGTGGTTGTAAGACATTTAAGCGTTGCTAATTGAAACGTGTGTAGTACGTTTGTTTTTCTTAATGTACAAAATATTTACGACTTTTCCTCTTTTTTTCTGAAGGCTTTTAGTCACAAAAATTATCGATTGCCAAATATTGTTGTGTAGCGAATTTTTACCTATGTTTTTTTTTAGACTTAATGCGTTTTTTGGGAATAAAATGTGCTTAGTATTGTTGATTGGTTTATTTTAAAGGTCATGGAATTAAAAATTTGACAATTTGGTCAAAGATAAAAAACAAAAAATAACAATAATAATAATACTAGAAATTTTTTAGGTATAAGTTTTAAAACAAAAATAGTTTACCCAAACAAGTGCATAGCATCCTGTAAATTAATAAATTTATATCTAAAACCCATATCGAAATCAAAATGCTGATAGCCGATACGGACAAAATGATGGAAACAATAGAGAAAACCCTACAATTTTTGATGTGACAGGATGTGTTAAAAATTACTGTTGATAAAGTTATAAATGCTATAGAAAGCTTTTCTTCCCTTAAGCCACTGGGATTGAATTATCCCGATTTTCCTATATTTTGAATCTAATATGAACTTATTTTTTCGGTATTTATAACGCATGCTTAATACACACACATGAGATTTTGCAGGATGCAAGGGTAATATTTATGTTTAGACCTAAGATTTAAAAAAATCGGTCAGTGCAGCCGTCTACACTAAGTTATTCGCTACGTGCATTGACTTAGAAGGAGCATTCAATAATGTACGATCCGATACAATTACCCAATTCTTAGGTCATTATACCCACCATCAAAAAGATGGGGGTATATTGATTTTGTCATTCCGTGTGTAACATGTCAAAGGAATTATTTAAGACCCCACATAGTATATATTTTCTGGGTCCTGGTTAGATTCTGAGTCGATCTAGCTATGTACGTCCGTCCGTCTGTTGAAAGCTAGATAGGGCTCGAACGGGAACACGTAGGGGGACGAAATTTGGCACAAATATTTATCTTATATCAGGTTTGTTTGGTATTGAAAAAATTGGTTCATAAACAAAAAAAGTTATGCCCAAATTACTAAAAACACAGGGTGTCCGTTGTAGCTTTATTTCATACTTTTCTGTTGAAATCTCTTAAACAAAAGCATGTACTATAACGAAATTTTGTACAGATAATTTGGACCATACTTGAAACCCACCTCCCATATAAGGTGAAACGTCAACGAAATTTTGTAAAAATAACTTAAGGACCAATGTAAACTCGGAAACAAAAAATGGTGGGTATATATTAGGGTGATCGACGCGGTTCTCCAACCGGTTTTAAAACCGGTTTTTTCAGTCAATGTGCTGTCGGTTTTTTCAAAATGTTAATTTTTCGAATGTCGAATAGACCGGTTTTTTAAACACAAAAAACCGGTTTTAAAAATAGCTTTTTATTTCAGAAAACATGTACTAAATAGTGATAGTGATATTTGAAAATTTAGGAATAATTTTTTAAATATTCATAAAGACTGATTTCTTATGTTTTTAAAATATAGTTTAAGTCTAAATTGGAATTTATTCTGTAATATTAAACAAATAAATAATTAATAATTATCCTGTATGACCCAATTTAATTTTTTTGATCCAATATTTCTTTTATTTTTTAAAGGTGTTGTGTTAAAAAAGTTTCACCCGCAGAATCGTTTCAATTGAGACAGGCTTCCGTATTAAGCCATGGTTTCTGTTTATGCTAACTAAAATTTTGATGATTTTTTCTACAATTTTGAAACATAATTATCTTCTAGTCATCTAGATATATAATTTGCTTAGCATTTTTTCTCTTTCCAGAGCTTTCTGAAGCTACCAAACGACGTAGAAAATTAAAATTTGGCTTAATTATAAAACTTTTTGTCCAACAAATCCTAATGGAGCCATATTTTGAAATTTTTATCAGGGAGCGGATATAAGAGGATTTACGTGCCTTTTTCTAAGAATTTTTTTTTCTTTCCAGAGCTTTCTAAAGCTCCCAGAAGACATAGACAATTAAAATTCAGCTTAATTATAACCCTATTCGTCCTACAAACCCTAACGGAGCCAGATTTTGAAATCTCTATCAGGGAGCGAAAATACGTGGATCTATATATATGGATTTAAATATATTTTTCCTAAGCAATGTTTCCTTTCCAGAGCTTTCTGAAAAATCGGCATACTTATAAAACTATTCGTTCAACAAATTCTAACAGTACCAGATGTTTCTATCAGGGACCAAAAAGTCTGTTTTGGTATTAAGAACTTTTGAGTTGCTATACTTATTGTTTGCTCTCCAAATCCTATAAAAAACTGATTCTGTATTTCGGCCAGGGAGCGCATTTACGACGATTTTTTTTATTTTGAAAGGTTTACGAATTTAAAACTTTAATCAATATTATTCCAATAAATTTGAATGGCTTCAACTAATTGACTTCGATTAGGGAGAGGAAGGTGTCTAAATGTTGTTCATGTTTTTTTCTTTTAATTTTCGGATTTGTTTGTGCATATTTTCATTATTATATTATTTTTCCTGACATTGTTAGGCTTTTACGCTTGTATTTAATAAATTTTGACTTAATTATAAGAATTGATTTTTTTAAAGAAATGTAGTTTTTTGATATAAATATTAACTTCTGCAAAAAACCGGTTAACCGGTTTTTTCTGAATTTCAAAAAGTGCAACCGGTTTTTTTAAAATACCAACTATTCGAACTATTCGAAAACCGGTTTCTCGAAAAAGTCGAATAATCGATCACCCTAGTATATATAGATTCGGCCGAGCCGAATATTACATTCGCGCTTGTTTAAATGTAAAATGTTTTTCAAAACAAATTTTTATTAAAAATTTGTATCCAAAATATTGGTTGTGAATACAGGGGTTAGTATTATACTGAATATGAAATTAATATGGCGACAAAATAAAAAAGGGAAAAAAGAAAAGAAGAAAAAATAGTCCACAGATGTCGGTTTGTATGTGGAAGAGTCATATGCTTTAAATGAGGTGTTAATTCGAAATTGATACACTGGCTCTTCATGAGCAAAACTAGACATGCTATTAGAAAACCAATATCAAAAGTTAATTCTACAAGATTGAGTGCATTAAAGATATGTTCCTAGCTTCATGTTCAAGCTCAATTAAAATGTAATTGCATTTCAATGTATGCAACTAACTGTAAATCCTATACTCAGTGCTTAAAAAAAGTGCGTTTGACTTAGTTGTTCTAAGTGCACCCATCACCATGATCTATATTATTCTCAGAGTGCATTTGCATTTATTGGATGAGCCTTTTTATTTTGATCTTGTTAACCAAGGCAAGTATAAATATGCATGAAAAAAACCAAAATATGCGCTTGAAAAAGCACGAAAAAATGGGATAATATGCACAGAAAAATGCAAAAATAGCATGAATATGTATAGAAAAACCAACGTATTTATGCATTTTTACATATTTATATGTAAAAAAACATGCATAAATATACATTTTTTAATTTTCAATCTCTGATAGATTTCGATTTTTATAAAAATAAAAATATATTAATTTTTAAAGTTATATTTGACACGTCTGAATTTTTTTTACAATTTTTACAACGTAAGGAGTGAGATCGAAAAATTCTTAACATACATTTTGCCTCATAACTTTTTTCGGAATCAATATTCAAAATTTTTTTTGATCTAGTTATCATGGAAAAATACTTCAGTTGTTATTTTTAATAACAACCATGTTAATTTGTCCTTATTTTCATCAAAATAAGTGACGAAAAAGATTTACGTCCTACAAGTTATTAAAAAATTTCAAAAAATCCAAATAGGTCTCACAAATAATTGGCCACAGAATTAAATGTCGTCCGTAAAACCGTTTCTAATGTTACTAAACAGTATCAGGATAATTTGACTATTGATGTGAAACCTAGTTCGGTAAGAAAAAAGGACCACATGATATTGGGAAGGCCAGAAAATTGAAGGCATATTGAAAGGAACTCCAAACACATCTGGTAGAAAATCAGCTTAGTTTTCTCAGTGCTTCGACTATTTGGTGCGAAAAATTAAAACTAATGGGAAAGTTGATAACATATAAAGTTCAAAAAATTCCAAACTGAAATTCTGCTAAAAAAAAAAAAAAAAAAAATACAAGCCAAAAATAGAACTCGGAATTTAAAACCAAATTTCATACAAAAATACTCAAGCTGTATAATTGACGAAGAAACGTAGGTGCTGGCAGAATCTTCGCAGCTTGTGTCTCAAAAATTTTTATTGCTAATGCTCGAAGCAATGTTGGAGATAAGTTTAAGACCCAAAAGCAGCAAAAATTTCTTACAAAATTCATGGTATGACAAGCTTTTTGCAGTTGCGGCAAAACAGGAAAGTCATTTGATACATTCGGATCTATAAATACCAAAATATGCATAAAGGAATACTTGCAAAAAAGACTTCTTCTTTTCTTAAGAAAGCACAACGTGTCCACATATTTTTGGACCCATTTGGTATCATGTCACTACGGTAAGAAAGCTCTGTAGTGGTACAAAATCAATAACATAGTTTTAGTATCAAGAGAGGTCAATTTTCAAAATTGTCCATAGCTTGGACCAGTGGAGAGATATTGAGCTCTTGTGAAAAGTTAATTCAAGAGCACAAAAAAGGTGTCCCAAAATACTGAAGATTTTAACAGAAGATGTGCACACTGTTCCAAAAAAGTGACTGAAGCAACTATCAAATCTCCGAAGAAAGGGTTTTCAAAAATGGTCCACAATTTTATAATTAGTGGTTAGAACCATAAAAATTATATATTTCTGTGATCTGTGCTAAATTATCAAATGATTAAAAAAATAATGAAAACTTTAAGATCAACCGTTTCCAAGTTATTGAATATTATGTATGTTAAGAATTTTTCGATCTCACTCCTTACTCAAAATAGCCACAAAAAAAGTCTGGAAATCATTTGATTGAACTCCAAAAAATTACAAAAAAATTACGTGTTTGTTAAGAAAACTAATTTTTATTTTCATTACTATATGCAAATTTAAGCCAAAATTTTAAAAACAAGCATTTCTTGTGAAATTCATTTAAAATATGCAAATGCTTACTTTCCAAGCGAAAAGCTTGAAAAACTTGCCCTATTGATAACACATCATATACCCAAGACATTACTTATACTGGTAATATTATTGTCATTTTTTATTTTTTTTTAAGGCGGAATAAAGGCGGATTAAGGAATTTAGATTTTCTTGAGATTTCGAGCATGCATTTTTAAAGCCATAGTGCGAAAAGATTGTAGGCTGTGATTATACACTACACAAGTGTTTTTAACGCATAGAAAAAGTTATCCAACACCCACCTTAATCAGACTCAGAATCACTTTTTAAATCAATCTAACGATGACCGTACATCCGTCCGTCAGCCTGTCGTCCAAGTAAATCTAGTAATTTTGAAGATAATTCAATGAAATTTATCACGTGCGACTTTTATGATACAAGAGCGAAGGCTATTGAAATTGGTTGTGATCGGTCTATTATTTCACCTAGCTCCCATACAAATGTCTCCCCGGAATAGAGATTCAACGCTCAAAAATTTCTTAAAAATAAAAATCTTTTAATAAAATTTGGGGAAAAGATGTTTTGTACAAGTATCAATCTTAGTACCAAATTTCATGAAAATCAGTCCACAATTGACAATATTCTACATAAATATTTAATATATAAGTATAAATTATTGCACCAAATTGTATAAAGATCGGTTTATAATTTACCATAGCTCCCATATAAGGCCCACTTTTGAAATCAAAAATGCATAAAATCATATAAATGTTACACGCAAAGAAAAAATATGTTGAATAGCAACCATAATCGAGTACTGTCATATTATGGTTATATTTTATGATTGTTTGTAAATTATATTATGGTTAGATGTAGCACCATATTATGGTTGAATCATAATAAAAATATTGTAGATCTGCAACCATATTTTTGTTGTATATGTACCTGATTCATGTATATAACAATAATATGGTATACAGCAATAATATGGTTAAATCGCAATAAAAATATTGTTGATCTACAACAATATTTTTGTTGAATATATACTTGATTCATGTATACAGCAATAATATGTTGAATCACAATAACTGTACTTAGCGTCGAGAAACAATTATGCCTAAAAATAAATAAAAACCAATTAATTTATCGTATGGAAGTTTTTATTAAAATTAATTATAATTTAGTTATGTCAAATAAATCACTTTGGTATAAAAAGATAAATTTATCACCTGTGAACGATGAAACCTAAGAAATTTCTTGAGTACTCGTACAAGCTGACACATTTTTTATATTATGCATTCAAAATATTTTCACAATAAGAAACAATTATTTATTTCTAATTTAACTTTAATTAAAATAATTTATTTTAAATAATTCATTTTTTTAAATATACATTCAGCATATTTTCTAATACATTTTTAACTTGCCGACAGACAACTTGCTCAATGCAAGAAGCAAACTAAACTGAATAAAAATCAACAAGTTTACTTATTGTCAAGTACTAATAATATATATTGTTGCCAATACAAAACAAACATTTTGTTGTCAATTCAAAATTACAAACAAAATAATATATTCAGGTATTGAAAATATTTTTTTTTTTGCACATGCAATTTTAACAACAATAATGTGGTTCTAATTTAAACATATTGCTTAACATGTTGTGCCAACAAAATAGTTTTCAAAATAAAATTTGTTCAACAATAAGAATGTTTGCGACGGAAAAATTTCTCTGCAATGAAAATAATATTGTTGGGGCAACCATATTGAGAAATGTTTTTTCTCTGCGTGTAGTATCAACGTAATATTATTTTTTCTTATATTTTACTTTACACTTAATAAAAGTGTCGGTCCACAATTGGCAACAGGTGTAATATAAGTCCCCTACCCAAGTTGTAATGCACATATACAATGGTGTAGGGTATCATATGGTTGGGCTTGATCGACTATATCTTTCTAGTTTTTATATTACATTTAATATCTTTCTGTGATCAATTAAGAAGTAAAAAATTGTAGTCAGATTTTCTGGAATGAGTCTTATATGGAAACTATATTAATTTATTAACTCATCCTCTTAAAATTTGGTAAAATCATTTATAGCTATATACATTTTAATTGTTGCATATAAAATCACAAAATATATGTAATTTATGCTTCTTGAAGTGACATTCTGGAATTGGTGTTGTATGGGAGATATGGCCAATTAGTTTGCAAAATTTAATGCCATGATTTGTAAATACTAAATAATCGTGCAAATTTTATTTCGATACTGACATTTTTATAGTAGATATTTATGCATGTTAAAGTATTTATCATGTGGTGGCATCATATGGAAACAATTGTCAAATATGCACCCAACCTTTTGTAACTTTAATGTACGAATAATGCCGATAAAAAAACATTCTTTTTCAAATTTTCATAAAAATATTCTCATATTTAAGATAACTTTGATAGCTACAACGTTTTTTTTATGAAACATTTGTATTTAGGCAAGATAAAATATTGGACCGATTTGAAATATTTTCTGTAAGATTCTTCACTCTGTCTAAAAAAATAATGGTGACAATTATTAAATAATATTTAAAATTGCATTATATATAACGAAAACAAAGCTTACATAAATTCTATAAAATTTTAACTCTTGAAGCCAAAAGGACAAAATGTGAGATTAAGAAAACATATTGTGATGTGTTTTAAATTTGTTGTATTTCAGAATTATTTCTTGGAAAATCTCAGGGATTTTTAAAGATAAAATACTTGAAAGATATCTTCGATATTAAAAGCATCTAAAAAGTTTAAACATATAATTTTAATGAAATGTCTAAATGCTATTCTATCATTTGATGCCAATATCGATACTATTGAGCGAGAGACAGATTTTAAAATAATTAAAAAAAATATATTATTTTTTAAATTAAAAGCCCTTTTAAAAAGGATTTCAATTACGAAATAAAAAAACTGAGTACGCAGTGATATCATAAAACTTTTTTGCTTTCATGTGTATATGGTTTCGTTCATGTGCTAACAAATTCTGTGGTATTGAGAGTAGATAAAGCAACAAATTCCAGGTTTTAATAGCACTTTAATTAGGTTTTCCTTTCATTGTTCTTTCCTCCTTTTTAAATGAAAAGTACTTTGCAGATGATACAATTTAATGGATCAGTATAAGCCATGCCATTATAATGTCAATGTCTTTTGTAGATCCGATGTTGTTATTCCATCTATACCAGAGGATTTGTACGGATGAAGTTCTTAATAGACTATCGTATGCGATGGTTGTTATCGATATCTTTCCATTCGTGTACCGATGGAAATGCATTCTAAAACGCATCAAAAATCTATAAATTTATTTTCTGTAGTATCGGTTAATAAATACCCAAAATACCAAAAATTTTTTGTATCTTATAGAATTCAGTTGTATCTTATAGAATAAAGTAAAAAAATAAGTGCTCTGAAAGATCCAAAGAGTAATTTACAATTATAATTTACTTATGCTGGCTACTGAACATTTGGCTTCAAATATAGTCATTTATTTTCAGAAAATTTGCTCCCGTTCATTGCTTTTCAATAAAAACACTAAAAGCAAAACCATTTTTATTTTAAAACATAGGTGTGTTTGCGTACTTTCCAGCAAGATATATCCAGCAACTTTTTTGATAGAGTAAAAATAAATTTATTCTCAAATTGAAAAAATATTAAACAAAGTACGCGAACAACATTTTGCAAAAATTTGCAGGTTTTTGTTTGTAACACTGGGTCTCCACATGATTTTTTATATCATAATATGTAACAGAGAGTCTCAAATCCGCTCTCTGAGAGAATTATCTCACGTGTAGACTAAAATATTAGTATTATAAGAAATATTATGAGACTATTGTGATAAGATTTTTCTACACAACTATCTTATAAGATCTACTCTCAAAAAAATACACATGTACGAAAGTTTGCTTGTGTGTGTGAATGTGTATTTTTAAAAGTACTTAAAAACAATGTTTTTTTTTATAAAATTGTTTTATTTAAATGGTTATTCTACATTCAGAAACATATTTTCATTAAAGTTGTGCTAAAAAATTTCGAATTCCTTAAATAAAAGGTACATGTTCACTCTGCGACTGAATGAAAATAATGAAATATTATGAGATTTATTAGAATACATTTACCCCTTGTTTAAGATTTAACATAATATAAACAAAAGGTTTACTCTCTTCTGAGAGCGGATTTGACACTCTCTGTTACATATTATGATATAAAAATATTACGTGGAGACCAAGTGTAAACAACAAAAGGTGATGTCCCCTCATTACATTAAAAAACGCTAATCTATATATAAAAATAAAAACATAGTAGTTTTGTTCTTTTTTGTTAAGAAAATAAAAGTAAAATGTTATTAATATTAAATATTATTTGTTAATAACAATAAATTAAAAGTTGATTCATTAAAATATAATTTTTAACCAAAACAATAAAAAAAGCTGAAAATCCTTAACTAAAAACGCTAACATGGTATCTCTTAAAATGATTTTCAACAGAAAATAGAAACTTTTATAAATATAATTTTATCCAATTTTTTAACATAAATCTAAACAAATGTGAATTGTAAGTATTTGCGTAATATTTTATTGCATTTATTTTTCTAACTTTTAGTAGAATTTGAATTTTTATATCTTGATTTTCTTTGTTTACATTTGTAAACAAATGATCATATGTTTTTTTTTTTCAACATACATATGTTTTGCTGATGGAAGTTGATGGAAGAAAAACAGCTAGCCAATTTCATCAATTTCCCCTTCAATGAAATGTCAAATTTTGCCTCTCTCTTGCTCTCAATTGCAAGATTTTTAAAGTAAACGAACGCGATTTAGCAACTTCCTGCAACATTTTGTGATAATTATCACAAAATATCAGGTACGCGAACACAGCTCATATTACAACTTACTTAAACATTAGGAGTAGTCAACCTGTTGAATTGTTATAACATAAAAAAGAGCTTTAAATTACACTTTACAATTAATGTTAAACTAAAATGCATTAAAAGACTAGCTACAAAAATTAAAATTACCAACAAAAAAAGGGCAGCAAAAAGAAAATTTAAACCTTTTCGTCCCCATAAAGTTTTGTGAAACAGCAAATAGTTTATGTGCATGGAAACAAATGTCCTTGTACTAATAAAACAGACGGGCACACAAATTCATACAAAAACAACAACAACAACCACAGCAAAAAAAAGCAAAAAAGAGAGGAGAATTTCCAATCAAAGGTAATAAAAAAACGCATCGTTAAGATAAACCGTTTGGTTGGTAAAGTTAAAAAACATGTTTATGTAAATTTTTATATTGAAATTCAAAAATTTATGCGTTCTCAACGCAACAAAAAAAGTACTCAAAAGAAATAAAATACTGACACAAAAAAATACCGAAAATGGTAGGTGCAGATGAAATGCCAATACTGGCCACAACTTTGGAATAAATTCAGCATATCCTATAGAATGCATGCATACACAAGTGTTGCTTTGGAACATTACAAAAAAGGCCGGCTGGAGAACAAGCTTGCCTCATATAAATGCATTTATGTGGTGGCATTTGGCGCATGTTGCATTGTGTGTAAAACCAAATGATTTTTTGTTAAATAAAAAACCAACAACTATACACAAAAAATAACAAATATAAATAAAAAAAAATAAAATTAAACTGCAGTTTAGATTTTTTGTTAAACAAATTCCAAAAAAATTTTCAGTTACTTTTGTCGGTTTTTTAACAAAATGTCGTTTAATGTGGTCGGTCATCTTGTTGCATTTAGACGATAAATGGCAACAACTATTTTGCATATAAAAAGCAAAAAAAAAAAAAAAACACGCATTTTAGTCACTGCAATAGTTGGAGTTAAAACAATATTTTTGTAATCACGCGATATGCAATTTGCGTTAAATGTGATCAATCGATCGTTTTAATGATCTTTCCATAAAATAAATGAATAATCAAAAGAGATACTTATTCTACAATTTCTGCACTGCCCAGCCTTTGAAATCTATGTATACCTACACACGCACGCAAATAATTTACTAAAGATGCAACATGCTGCAAGTGTACGATAGTTATCTGTAGTCCAATATGTACAAAATTTACAAAAACGAATGTTGTAACAGAAAAAAAAAAAAAACTGATATATATATGTATGCGATATTATCGATGCAATCATGTCGTACCATATTGTTGTCAAACTAATGGATTTTTGTTAATGACAACAAATGTCAAGAGATGTTAAACTACATTAAACACAAAAGTAAAAATGACAAAAAACTATATATATTTTGTATATTTGCACGCATACACAAACAAAAAATTTTCTTACACAACGGCAAATGCTTTTAAAGGAATTTAAATGCAACGAAAGTACTATTATACAATTCCTTGGGTTCTAAAAGGGGATTTTTTTTTTTTTTTTTTTTTTTTTTGTACAAATATAATAACGTTAATACGTAAATGCGTTTCTAAGTAAATGAAAAATAAAGAAATTAAAAACACTCGTTTCTTTTATTGGACATTTAAAATTTTACTTTTTTACTAGTACGTGGGTGAATTGAAAAATTACTGTAAAATAGAAGGCGTATAGAAGAATATCTGTCATAATTAAGTCTAAGGATTCATTATAATGTCATGAAAAATTATTCAAATAAAGTGCTTGGCGAATCAAATAAAAATTCTTATAAAATCTCGAAAATGATTATGGACCGTTCCTTATGAAATTAGATAATATGATTTATATTAAACTTAATAAATATTATCTTGATAATGTGAGTTAAAGTATTTTTTGAAAGTGGGCCTTATATGAGAGCTACGCTTATTTGTGAACATATATTCCTGAAAATTGGAATTTTAAAGCACTCTTATTCGTAACGGAAAAACGACATTTTATATAAAATTGTTCACAGAAAAAAGTAAAAATGGACTTCAATTACGAAATTTGTAATATTAATTAATTTTTAATTGATTTTGCTACAATCAGCAAAATGATAATATTAATAACTAGAATAATTGATATTATTATTACTTCTTTTCCTTAAATAGATGCAATGAGCTGAAAATTTTTGAAAATTTACTTAAATTTGTTTTATTTCTGTACTTTTATAGACAAATATTTAATTTTTCTTTATATTTTATTAACAGATGTCAATTTATTAAAAAACAAAACTGTAAATCAATTAGAAAATTAATAAATCATATAATTAAATTCCAGTATATAGTTAATTAATAATTATTTTAAAAAATAATTTGAAATATTTTTTTCTGTGATTTAGTAAAGTTTTACTTTTTATTTCTATGTATTTTTTTATTATGAGTTATTTCTATTAAATTGTCGATTTTCTTTAGCTATCGTTTAATGTATAAACCATTAAAATTGGTGAGCAAAAAATTTTAAGATTTGTTCTAGGAAGGCCCTGAAAACCACCTTTTCATGTTTCGCAGACCCTTTTAGAAATGTTTGCTTTTTCGCGGATGGTCTTGGCTTAACTTAATTTTAGTATGCCAGAAATGATAAATAGTTAAAACGCAATAGGAACTCATTTATTTTAAATACGATTGCATAAACATTAAGTGTAATAAAATGACTTTTTTCACTAACTTTTTAACATTGCACATTGGGGTAGATTCAAAAATTTTTGGAAATAAATGTGTAACTTCTAATCGGCTAATTGAATTTACATAAAATTTCACATAAGCGTCGCAGAGAAGTGTACAATTTTAAGTTTGGAGAGGGAAGCCCACATACCTCTCAGGATCGGAGCTATGGGAGCTCAAAGAGAGTATCTCTGACAATTTTTAAACTCTTGGCAATTTTTTGTTTCTTCTACGATTTTATTTTTATCTTATTATAGCCCTCGATAAGGCCTAAACAAAATATGCTCCCTAGGCTATTATTTTTATTTGAAACCTCAATTTTACAAGTTCTTGGTCCAGTTTTCTCATATATGTATATTAGATTACCAATAAAATTTATGGATTTTACAAAAGTTTTGATTTTGCTTGCTCCACCGGCAGTTTCTGATAGATAGGGCTAAAATAATGCAAAAATTGGGTCTATCGGTCGTAAGCCGGCCTGTCGACTTTGACGTTTATCCTAAAACAAGGCTTAAAAGTAACTAATATCTTTATTGCGCTATAACTCTTTAATTCAACATTTTGTGAAAAAAAAAAAAAACTATATAAGCTTTTTTTATTCAGAATTCAGAAATTTTTGAGCTATATTTTTTTAGCCTGCTATGACCTGTTGTGATGTTATAAGCAATCAAATTAAAAATTTGTACATGGACTTTTTATACCCACCATCAAAAAGATGGGGGGTATATTGATTTTGTCATTCCGTGTGTAATATGTCGAAGGAATCATTTAAGACCCCACAAAGTATATATTTTCTGGGTCCTGGTTAGGCGCATGGACAAGCCTACCCCCATATATCCTAAAGTCAAAAAACTAATTTTTTTCTAAAATAAGGATCTGAACTTTACCTAAATTTGTGCCAGCCATTCAAAATAGATTGATTATACGCCTTCTAATTTATTTTTTAATCGGAGCAAGGACACGCCTACTTCCCATATATCCTTAAACTAAAAAACGTATTTACTGCGTGAATACTAGTCAAAATTCCACCAAAATTTGTGATTGCAGTTAAATATAGATTATTTATGATTCTGCCAATTTTTATTTAAATCGCAACAAGAACACGCCTACCTCCCATATATCCTGAAATGAGAAAAACGCATTTCTGGCTAACACACCGTTTTTAATTTTCTAAAAATAGAAGGAAATAGCAGAAAATTTAAACTTGGCATATATATTACTTTAGACATGGAGTATATATATACAAAGTTTTGAAAAAATCGGAGCAAGAACACGCCCACCTCCCATATATTTTGAAAAGTGAGAAACCCATTTTCTTCCAAAATACTGATCAAAACAGTATCAAAATTTAAGATAGCTATTGGAAATGAGTTTTTATGGGTTATACAATATTATATTTAATAGGAGCAAGGGCATACCTACCTCCCCCAAGCCCTATAATTTTTAAATAATATTTTAGTTTCTGCACCCACATTTTATGTTCAGTAAATCATTAATTTGCCTAATTTCGCCCGATTTCCGGTCCAAATTTTTTTTTTTTTTTTTTTTTTTTGGTTTTCAATATTTTATTAAATTTTAAAGCAATGTCGATTTAATAACACGAAATATTTCAACATAAAGAATTTTTTGACTTTTGTGTAATAAAAGGAAATTTATAAATTTTTCTAATTATTATTTTTTTTTTAGTTGTGGCAAAAAAATACGAATTAATTTTTCTTTTATATATTAAAAAACAATACTAAATTTTAGAATCCAGCAAAAAAAAAAATTGTATAATTTTTTATAATTTTTTTTAATACTCCATCGAACTCATGCAATTTTTGTATTAAAATTTAAAAATGCTCTATAATTAGCGTCATCTGGAGAATTTCTAACGTAATATATTAGGCCCAAAAAATATATTTTTCTATTCCTTAGTTGTTTTTTCAATTTCGAAATAATTTTTATAATTATTTTATTTTAATTTAGCAAAATAAATTACGTCAACATTGAGAAATCTTTGAAATTGAAGTAAAAATGGAAACTTTTTCAATTCAACTTTTTTTTAAAGCTGTGGCAGAAAATAGGCTCTAATTATTTTTTAATCTGTTAAATAACTGTAAAAACTTACAGAAACCGTAAAAAAAAATGTATAATTTTTTATATCCTTCATCAAATTTAAGGAATTTTTATGTTTTAAGTAAAAAATATGTCTAAATTTGAGCAATAATATATATATATATATATATATATATATATATATATATATATATATATATATATATATATATATATATATATATATATATATATATATATATATATATATATATATATATATATATATATATATATATATTAAAAAATAATAATAGTTTTAATTTATCAATATTCTGGGCTATTGAAAAACGAAACTTCGACTCATTTCATCAAAAAATTAATTTTTGAATTTTTTTTCCAAAAACAGTTTAAAACCAGCTTTTTCGTTCATTAATATTGGCTTTAAATTCTCTGACTTTAGCGCCCTCTAGTAGCCACAAAAACAAGTTTTTCCAAAAAAAAATCTATTTAAATTATATGTCTATATTGTTACCTTTCCAAAAACGTATTTGAAAAATGTTTTTATTTTTATTTTTGTCTATGGAACAAAGTACTGTGCAACGTAGGGGAAAGAAATTTGGCAAAAATATTTGTCTTATGTAAGGTTTGTTTGGGATTGAAAATGGGTAGAATCGGTTAATAAACAAAATAGTTATGGGCTAAAAACTAGAAACACAGGGTGTCCGTTTCACACATGTACGACAACGAAATTTTGTATAAATAGTTTGGGGGTCGATATAAACTCGGAAACCACTTTATCGACCACCTCCCATATAACGTAAAATTTTAAAAAGCTGATGCTGGGTATTTAGATTCGGCCGAGCCGAATAAACATTCGCGCTTGTTTTCAAAATAGACACTGGTTTTAATATGGGCCTAGCCTGCCAGCAACGGTTTTTATTATTTTGTAGAGCAGGATTTGTAGTTTTTAGAAATCGATACATTTTGTCACATTTGCTTATTCTGTATATTAGCGTAGATCGGCCAAAATCAGAATTTGGGGTATCGACATTTTACTTATTATACAAATATTGGTACTAAATGCAGAGTGTAGCATGAAATTTTGAATTATTACAGCGAGTATTTATACCCTACACCACCATAGGTGGTTGGGGTATTATGCGTTTGTGGTGATGTTTGTAACGCATAGAAAACGTTGTCCAACACCCACCTTAAAGTCCGTCCGTCCGTCTGGCTGGACGGCTGGCTGTACAGGTGCAATTTTGAAGATAATTGAATGAAATTTGGCAGGTGGGACTTTTATGACACAAGGACGAAGCCTATTGAAATTGGTTATAATCGGTCCATTATTTCACCTACCCCCCATACAAATGTCCCCCCGGAATTAAGTTTCAACACTAAAAAATGCTTCAGTAGTAAGAATATTTTAATGAAACTCGGTACAAAGAAGTTTTGTATAAGTATCAATCTTTGTACCGAATTTTATGAAGATCGGTCCACGATTAATCATAGCTCCCATATAAACCCCTGTTCCGAAAATCATTTTAACGTGCATAAATACCATACTAATGTTGGTATCAAGTTAATATTCGACACAAATAAGTTTTATATAAGTAGAAACAACATTGCCAAATTTTATTAAAATCGGTCCATAATTTACCACAGCTCCCATATAAACCCACTTCCGAGAATCGCCCGAAAGTGCATAAAATCAAGTAGATGTTAGAATCAACGTATTATTCTGTATTTGTATATTTTATTTTACATTTAGTAAAAGTATTGATCTAATATAGGTCTCCTACCCGAATTTTTATGGTCATACATAATGGTGTAGGGTATTATATGGTCGGTCTTGACCGACTATAACTTTTTTCTCGTTTTAGATTGTAATTTAATTAAATAGTCACTCGAAATTTAGGTGTTGCCGATTAACTAAAAATTATACAAGTTGAAATGTTAATATTTTTACATATAAACTACTTTTTTATATCTGACATCTGTACCGAGTACTTTTCTCATAACAAACTCGAAATTATGATTTTTCTTTTTTAAGATTTACAGAAACTTTTCTTAAATTCAAATTGTAAAGGAATTTTTTCCAAAGGTGGCAAACTTTGAAGATTCAAATACATTCTGAAACTTATAGTGATACCCACGTTTTTAACCAACTATAACTACTACCAGTTTTATAAAATTCGTTTATGTACTTACAAATATAAAATTGCGTTTGTCGCTTGGCTCTTTAGTTATTTTGGCATTTGACTATTAAAACGTTTTAATGCACAAAAATTATCATAATTATAACATTAACAACAGATACACCACAAAGCACATTAATAGTCAAAGTATAATAAAAAAAAACCAAGAACCCAAAACGCTAAAACAAAATTGAATGTCACTGCATTTGAGTTTGAATCATTGTCCGAGTGAATTATGAGATTTGGTTGCGTTTCTTAAGATTTGTTCCAAATGTACATACATTTGCTAAACATTAAAATCTGCATAATTATTCTTTGTACTTATATATATATTCAAGTACCTTTAAATGTTGTTTTCAAAACTTATTAGAGTGTAAAATTATTTGTTGTTAAATTCATAAAAAACGAATCAGAGCTTATAATATTTATGGTGTCTTGTCATTAAAACGCGTGTTGTTCACGTGCAACTTGAGTTGAGTGCTGAATTGTGCTGAGAATATGTTATTAAGAACACAGTTTTTTATGTTTATCTTTTGTAGCAAATAATTTTAAGATAAATATTTCCAGAGAATAGAGGTTAAATGTAATAATGTCAGATATACTATTATTAGGAATAATTAATGTCATACAAGAAAAATTGCATAAGCTTTTATGTTAATTTTTTTTTTTTTATAGGATTTTCTTAAGGTAAACAATTTCAGCGAATGATCATACATTTATTTTTTAATGCATTTTAATTATTTAACAGCGATTTCATTAAAAATAATATATAAAATGAGCTAAATAATTTTATTTGAAAGTTGTTTGTATACATCCACCATGTAGGATATAATAATGTCTCCTCTTTTAAACATCCCCTTATCTTTATAATATAGCCCACACAATTTACTAAATATTGTAAGCAAAGTTATAATAAAAATCTTAAATCGACACATCTCTTTCAAAAATTGCTACTAACGCATCTGTCACCAGACATGTCAAATGGTCGTTAAAACAAAACTGACCATCATATTTAAATGACATATGTTGACAATTAAATGTCATTTTATTTTTTTAATTAAAAAGAAAAATAAACAAACACATGAACAAACAAATATAAAATCAGGCGCTAAATTAAATCCATTTAGTTTTTGTTAACAATTCAACACTTAAACACAACCAAACAAGAATAAATACACAAAGTTTACTTAAATCTTCATTTTCACATGAATTAATAACAATAATATTTCACAGTAGAAAAACAAAATGTTTAATAAATATTTACTAACAATGAACAGCACTAATGATAGTCTAAGATTTGAAGTCAAACATGGAGGCAATTTTAATATGAATATATCCCAGTTAATGTTTTGTTGCTGATTTTATTATCAGTAAATCTGAAATAATTTGCTTTAGAATATCATCAATCAAAAATAAAATAGATAACTGTTTAACTCTCAACCATTAATGTTTCATTTTTCTATAAGATCTTTTCTTCTAATCATTTCTTAAAACTTATGCTGGGTTGCAGATATGCTAACGTACAAGAGTTTTTTTTTTTTTCAAAATAATCGTCATATGGGAATAATTTTAAAAATAAAAAGAATGGTATTAAATATTTATGTTGTTTTTGTGTTCTTATTAAATTTGTGTGTGGTTGTTTAATTAAAAAAGTAAAATAACAAATACTTTGATTGTTTGATGACAAATATACAATATTTCTTTATATATTTTTCCTCATAATGTTTTTATTGTCTTTATCTAGACAATTATGGTACTTCTTCATTTCAAAACTATGTTAACCAGTTATGCCCAATATTATTTATAATTTCTATAGAAAATTATATATTCTCTCCAAAGGACCTAAAATTTGAGTTCTTTTAGATATATTCTAACCTAAAATTTTGCCAACATGAATTTGATTCAAGTCAAAAGTTTCTTAATAACATTTTGATTTATATTCATTCAAGATTGCTCAGTAATTGTTCAGTGAGGTATCTCTGTCCTAGGTGTCTTAAACGGAGTACTTCCAGAAGAGCACCCATATCAGTGCGATGTTCGAATGTTTCGCAATCTCATTGAGGGATGTCCGACATTCATGGACTATATTTGAGGTGGAAAACACACCCTTGGCTGTCAGTAAATATCACGATATCTTTACCGTATATCTTATAATACCTTAGCCAGTTAGTTGTCTTTTTGATAGCCAGTAATTGTATCAAGTTCTGATACAATTTCTCTTAAAAAAAGTTTTTCGAAAAAAGCCTAACACTTTTTAAACTTTAGATATGTTGAGGCCTGGGCAGAGGACAAAACCGATGATTTCTTAGACATCGATATGGAGCCCCTCATTTAATATTATGTTCTACAACTCTGACTCTTGCAAATTTTACCATTGTAAACCTATAGGAGTTGACAGTCCTGTCAACTACTCCACGCAGAGAAAAAACATGGTTACAGCATGATCACCACAACTATTCAATGATTATATAGCCGTTTTCTCGTTGATTTAAATATACTGTGATCATCATAGCAACGTTTATGATTCTGTTTTATCATTTTATGATTACCCATAATCAAAATTTTAATATGGTTCACTGAATTATAATATGTTTTTAAATATATTTATATGAAATCATATTTATGAATAAATACAATAATTTAGTCAATTCTAAAATTATTTAGTTAATTCTATAATCATTGAGTTAATTTTACAAATTTAGTCAATTCTACAACCATTTAGCTAATATTTTTATTTGATTTTAAGTCATATTTTGTTTTGCACAACTGTCGAATGTTTGTATTTGAAAATGTTTATGTTTTTCTCAAATATAAAATATTTGTTTTGGACTATAATTTGATTTCACACAACTATTGTATTTTTATGCACAACTGTTGAATGTTTGTTTCTGAATATGTTTATGTTTTCCTTAAATATAAAATATTTGTTTTTGACTATAATTTGATTTCACACAATTATTGTATTTTTATCGTTAATCATATTTATTTTCTACATAACTATTGAATACACATTTTTGTGTGTTCAGTAGTTTGTTAGAAGGCAAACGGTATAGCTGTGTGTTTTTAGAAAAGTGTTCAATTTATTTGTGTTCTAAGTTTAAAAAATTGTGAAATATAACCACAAAATAAAAAAATAAATGAAAAATATGTCCTGTTCTGAGATATGCAGGAATGGTTTTCCATATTGAAATGTATGAAAATGACCTTCCATTATTTGGTCATATAAACCACATATATTGCTCTAATGAATCTTACTATCTTTGCGGTCAAAGGCTTTCAAACCATGGATTTAACTCACATTTTCAAGCCTTTCAGCAGGATTATGAGGATTTTTATTTTTTAATATCTATTCTATAGTCAATAAAATTTTATAATCAAATCTTATTGGCTATATTTGCATTACCAAAGAAAACATAAAACTGTTGATTTAAATTCTTATGTAAATATTATAAAATATAATATGTAAATAATATTTAAACAATGAATATGTAAATATATGTTAAAAATTAATATGTAGAGTATAAATATTATATAAAAAACTATTAATAACTTATAATTTTATAATTAAAAATTAATCAATTTTTATACCTGAAAAATTTTTGTTCAATATTCTCAATAAATAAATAAAAATTTCAGATAAATGTGCTTTATTTTAAATATATTCAGTATTACAAAAAGGGGGTTATATATATGATAAAATGGGATTATATATATGATAAAATGGGATTATATACATGATAAAATGGGATTATTAAATGATTAAATTCGTTTATATATATAATAAAATGGAAATATTAAATAATTAAATTCTTTTATATATATGATAAAATTGGATTATTAAATGATAAAATTGGTTTATATATATGATAAAATGGGATTATTAAATGATAAAAAAATTTGCGAAATCGGAAGAAATATTATAAAAAAAAGTTATAAATATGATTAAACCGAATCATTAAATGATGAGAAAATGATTAAATGGAATCAGAAAAATGATTACGTACATATATACTTATTGTAACCTGGGATCATATATTACAATCATAGTATGTTGCTCTTAGTTTATGGTCACCCGAACCATATTTTTTCTTTGAGGGTACAAACGGCATTACAGTTTGGCAAAATCTACAACGCCAGTAGCAACCTCATCAATTTTATACTTTTTACTTGAACCCGGAACAGCTACCTTTTTATTTCACCGATTTATCCCAACAAGTAGGTGCCCAGTCCAGTTAATTTTTCCAAAATTATTTCTTTAATAAATAATTTTGATTTCATTCTTTTCAACCCCGTCTAAAGAGCAATAACAATTGCTAAGCATAAACCAAAAATTATGAAAGGGGATGTGATTTATAACAACCTGGCCAAATTCCAAATTCAAAAATCGTAATTTTAATAAGAATAGCTCATATTAAAAAAATACGTAAAAAAAGTAAAACGTAATTATATAAAATGTAATTGTTTCATTCACATTACCATTTTTGGAAAAATTAAGAAATATGGGTACAATATTTTTTTTTTATTAACTGTGGTTTGATGTATATTTACACACATGGACAAAAGTCACCGTCATCTATCATGTACAATGTTTAAAGGATCCCCATGCTCAGAAAATAATTGAAATATAAAAATGGTTAACTTAAACAAAAAGTATATTTTATTCAAATATTATTTCAGTTAAAATAACTCCTTTTTCTTATACTTATTAAAAAACAAATTAAAAATATACAAAACAGTTCATATAACTACTGGACAAAATTCACCGTCAGGTAAAGTTAATTAAAGCCTTTTAATATTTTAATATGAGGTATGTTTGCCATTATATTTAATAATTTCTTGCAAACGTTTCTGCATAGAATGTACTAACTTTTTCGTCACTTCCGGATCAATTTTCTCTCATTCCTCCATTAATTTCTCTTTAAGCATATTTTTGGAAGTAATGTGATGTTCTCGAATCCGTCTATCCAAATGGTCCCATAAATGCTCTATTGTGTTGCTGTCGGGTGACTGAGTAGGAGTTTTAAGAGTGTGAGGGGTGTTATATAAGATCCATAATCGACCAATTTCCGACTTGTGCTTAGGGTCATTGTCCTGCTGGAAGAAATAGTCGGATTCAATGCAAAGTTTTTGAGCACTTTTATGCAAGTTATCCTTAAGGATATTCAAATAAATATTTTTATCCATTACTTCATCAATAAATACTAGTTCCCCAACCCCAGCCGCCGACATACAACCCCATACCATGACACCAGCACCATCATGTTTAACAGTCAACTGAATGTGTTTTTCCTGCAAAGCCTCCCCCTTCTTTCTCCATGTCAAAACATGTCGGTCTGATTTATATATGGAAAATTTGCTTTCATCAGAGAATATTACCTTATTCCAAAAGTCTATTCCTTTATTTATGTGCTCTTTTGTGAAAGAAAGGCGTTTCATTTGTTTTACCTTGCTAATCTGCGTTTTTTTCCTGCAAAGTCTGGCATTATACCCGGCAGAATTTAGAACTCGACGTACAGTACGGGGGTGAACACCTGTACCAGTGTTTTCCTTCAACATTGCAGCAATTTCTGACGATGAAGTTTTAGGCTCTTTTTTAATTATTTTATATTTCCCTCTTTTCCCGAACAGATAGTGCTGGCGGTCGTCCACTTCTTGTCTGATACTCACATGTTGGGTCGTCTTTAAAACGTTTTATAATTCCAGCAATGGTGGTACGTGGACGGTTAACCAATGTGAATATTTCCCGGATAATTTTATTAATTTAAAATAATTTTTCTTTCTTCAATTGTAGTTTCTTTTCTTTTTTCACTCATTTTTAATAGAAGTGGCGTTAGAAAATTTTTTAAATTAAGTACCGTTATTAAATTTTGACAGATCAGTCTTAAAGTTACCATACTACACGAATTTAGACAGAAGTGTTGGTAAGAGCGAAATTTCTAAAAGTTTCTTTAATATTAGATGCAGTGACGGTGACTTTTGTCCACAAGAAATATGAACTTCAAATAATAAATTTTTATTTTTGTTAATAAGGTTAATGAAAGAAAAATTATTTTAACTAAAAAGCGTTTTAAATAAACCATATCTTATGCAGAATTAAACTATTTTTATATATCATTTGTTTTATGGGCGCAGAGGCCCTTCAAACTTACATAAAGGCAAATGACGGTGACTTTTGTCCATCTGTGTATATCAACAATTTTGGTAAAAATTTTTCTGTAATATTTGTCCTGAAATAATAAACTTATGTAGCCCTGCATTATTCTGTTCAAATCATCGCACAGTGGGGTAAAATATGTCAAAATAGGCGATTAATTTTGAAATTAAAATTTTTGTAATAAAGTTGGGTAGTAAATAAGCTAGGTTGTGTTGTTTTCGTATAAGGAGCTGTCAAAGTTAAACATTTTTGAAAAATAGTAAAAAGATAAAATTTTCATCAATTTTCAGTGCATTTATTTTAAATAAAAAGTATTTAAAAGTAAAAATTTTAAATGGAACCATCAACTTCAGGTATTTACTTCTCTTCAAGCATTTGTAAATTTTGTTTTGTTCTAATTTTTTTTTTTTTTTTTTTTTTTTTAAAGTGTCCTAAAATACACTAATTTTCAAATTTCATGGAATGCAACTTAAAATGTTCAGAATATTTGTTCTGAAAAATAATACATATTGTCCACATTAAAATTATGAAAATATAATAGTGCGCATATATGGCCCGATTTGAGAAATTTATTTTTTTTCGAAAAAATTCCAGTAAATTTCATACAAAAAAACAACTTCTATCGGCTAGTTAGATTTGCAAAGGATAGTAGCATTATCCCATAGAAGCAGGATCCCATATACGATTCAGGAGCGGAGCTATGGAGGTTTAAATAGGGTTTTAATATCATAGAAAATGTTTAACCACTAGAGAATTTTTGTTTCTTACCCAATTTCCAAGATTTTTTATATCACCTTAAATTCCTTGATAAATTCTTTAGAAAACATGTACTATTTCTCCTAAATATTCTTCGAGATATATTCATTTGAAATTTCAACAATCTCAACTCTGCAAGATGTTGATCAAGTCTTTTCTATATATATCCCAACATTTTCAACCGATTTTATCATGTTTTTTTGCAGTTTTTTAAAGAACAAAATTGTCTATCGTATAAAGAAAATTTGAAGTCGTTGTCTTTATTGAGTCAAAAAATAAACGATTTTGAATTGACAAGTTGACATTAAATATTTTAAAAATTCAAAAATATATATTATTTTTTTACTGCTTGTCCAATACAAAAACTAAATCTAAATACTAAGGTATTGAAATCATCTTTCCCTGAATTAATTGCCATTTTCGACCCATTTAACCCAATTGTATAGACGGACGGACATTGCCATTCTGTCAAAAATTTTAGAATTCTAGAAATTACCCAAATGTACAGACAACTCTTATTGACATTACCATTCTGCAAAAAAAAAAATCTTAAAATTCTAAAACTGATTTTTTTTAACCTAATATTCAGTGAAAAAATAAAACGTGATCATTAAAATTTTGATATCACCTTTCCCTGAATTAATCGCCATTTTCGTCCCCTTTTACCCCAATGTGCATCGTAGAAAGCATAGCAAGCAAATATGTTCTAAATGATGTTCCTTTTCAAAATTTTAAGTACGTTTAAAGATTTTCTTCATATAATATTGTACGACCCTAATATACATATGATCTAGGTCCTCGTGTAATTCCATCTGTTTGTCAATCTGTCTGAGAAGGGGAACGAAATTTTACTGGGATATTTCTCTTACAAATCTTATGTCAAAAATAATAAAAAAAAAATAAGCGTTACGGGTCAAATACAGTACACATTTTTCCGTCAATATATCTTAAGCAGAAGCAAATATGCCATTGAATTTTACTTAAACTCAGAAATTCTAAATGGATGCGTTCCGCCCTCCTCCCGTATAATGTAACATTTTAAATTAGGACAGCAACAGTTTTTAATGAAGTGGTAATATCATGCAAGTACAAATCAAGAATTTAATCTGTTATTAAAAAATAGTAAATTTATGTTACCATCAAAATTGTTTAAAATTTTAAAGGTATTAATGATATTTTTTATTTAATTTTTTATTTTCTAACAAAACATTATACTACTAATAGTTTTAGGAGTTACAAACATCAGCACCTACGCATAACACCCTTCCCACCTATGGTGGTAAAGTATATAAAAATTAATATGCGTTTATAAAACAGAGCTCGCACCTCTAGGGGTAATATTAGCCCCATGCAAAAAAAAAAAAAAAAATACTATTAACGTTAAATACTGTTACAGCAAAGGTTTTACAACTTTACAGGAATACTTTATTCATCAACCTCCAAACTTAAAACTAAAATGGAACATATAGGACCAGGGGTAATGATACCCTTATACAATGAAAATATTAAATTCGATATGTCTTATGAAATATTACAGCAACATTCTTAACATTTTGTAAGAATAATTCGATAATTTAAAGTAAAAATTAAAGGGATACGACCAGGGGAAATGACAAATATAACGGAATATTTAAAGAATTATTTGATGAGAGACCTCAAATTTTGTTGGAACTTCTTATCAGAAAAAAAAAACACACACACATAGCATAGTTATGACATCAAAAGGCTAGCGAACACAGAAAAAAGTAAAAATGGTCTTCAATTACAAAATTACTTATATTAATTAATTTTTAATTGATTTTGCTCCAATCATCAAAATGATAATATTAATAATTAAAATAATTGATATTATTATTACTACTTTTTTTAAAATAGATATAATAATCTGAAGATTCTTGGAAATTGACTTAAATTTATTTTATTACTGTAGTTTTATAGACAAATCTTTAATTTTTCTTTATATTTTATTAACAGCAGTCAATTTATTAAAAAGCAAAATTGTAAACCAATTAGAAAACTAATTATATTATTTATTAATTCCAACATAAAGTTAGTTAATATTTTTATTAAAAAATAATTTGAAATATTTTTTACTGTAAAGAGAACCGTTGTATTTACTCATAAATATAATATAATTGGACAGGAATGTTGGGCTAGTTTTTCGAAGGTCTTAGCAAGAGCACCTATATTAGAAGTACTCTACTTTGAGCCATATAACTCTACTTCTAGATGTGGTTTCATTATATCCGATTATACCCTATTAGAAGTTACATATTTATTTCAAAACAGTTTTAATTCTACAAAACTGTGTAATGTTTTGTAAAGAAACAAATTAAAAAGTCTGCACTGAAGGTCTTTTTTGTTTGAAAACAAGTTGTTGTTTCACAAATATTTTTATTTCTAAAATAGGATTTTTTTAGAATATTAAAAAAAGACAGAAAAATATCCTGTAACATTATAAGATCCATTCCATCAAAGTCTAAAATTAATGTATTTTAGTATTCAATTAATAGGCAGTTTTCACACATTTTACCTCAACTTGCGCTCGCTAGTTTGGTCAGCACAGATTTAACCCATTAAAACTATTAAATAAACAGAAAAAAAAAAAAACTTTTATTTGTCATTTGCTCATATCATCCGTTGAGATTTGTTTATTCATGTTGGAATGAATATCTGTAATGTAAACATGATGTCGTTGCTGCTGCTGATGACTACGACGACAACGGCGATAATGATGACGATTTCAGGCCAAATTAAGAAATGTTTATATCAATATAGAAAACGAACAAGAATCGAAAGAAAACAAATTTTTAATGGATTTTTTATAATTCCAAAGTGATTCTTAGAAAAATGTTCAATCGTCCAGCAGTGTTTAATTTTTGTGCCCTTTTGTTTTATTTGGGATTTGTATGGATGAAGAAGCTTTTACGTTAATGTGAAGAAGGTGTTGTTGAACAAACGATTTCACATTTAGCAAATATTTGCATTAGTAGAGTTGTTGTTGTTTTTGCTGTCGTTATTGTTAATAGCGCTGTTGTTGGGTTGTAGCACGGTTTATAAATTGTTGTGCTTTTTAGGTTAATTTGTGACCATTTCATAAAAAAAAACGAAATACTTTTATGTTGTAGTAATCAATTTTATTTTGATTTTTAAAAGGATCTGTTTTTTTTTTTCTTCTTCGCTTCGCAAGCAAATGTGCCAACAAATCATTTCATTATACCCTTGTTAAGGAGTATCTTCAGTTTTGCCTTTGGTCCAAGTGGTAACAACAACATCAATAAATTTAATAACAAAACAAAAACAAAACAAAAAAAACTTTTAAAAAGAAATGTATCCGAATGTTAAAACAGAATGTAATTATTCCCATTATGGACCCAATTAATTATTGTTTAAGTAGAAAAAAAGGGGGTTAATTAAATCATAGCGGTCTTAGAGTTAAAGAAATAAATGACAAAAAAGGACCAACGCGCAAGAAGGTGGCAATTTTTCCACATGACTAAGAATTACACAAAAAACTGTTCAACATTTCCAAATTTCAATTAAAAAAATCACAAAATAATTGAACATAAAAAAGACATTAAAACAGTTTCTCTGGCATTTCTTTAACACTTTTTTTCTTTTTTGAGGACCAAACAAAAACTTTTATTTTAATTCGGTTTGCCGTCTCCCCAAAACTGCCCCTTAACTCCTGGGGTAAGGTTCGTTGTAAATACGTGCAACCCTTTTTTTAATTTTGTTTGGCCATTTATTGCTTTAAACGTTAAACGTTGCGTTAACGGAAGTGGAAGTGAGAAATAAAATGAAGTGAAAAAAAGTGGCTGACTGTATTTAAAATTGAAATGACCCCAGGGGTTGTTTATAGATGCTTTATGTTTGGTTCTTGATTTCATCGTTTTTTTTTTTTTTACTTTTTCATCTTCTTATTTGGTCGTTTATTTTATTCATTTTTACTTTTTTTTGTTCTGCTAAAAAGCGTATTTTATTTTTGTTGTTGTTAGCTGTTGGTTACCACAACTTAAAAATTATTTCTTTAATTTTCATTTGGGGTAATTTCTTAATAAATTTGATTTTTATTCCGCGTAAAAATGTTGTTAATGTTTAATGACCATCTAAATTTTCGTTTTAATTCTTTTATGGCCTTTTATGGCAACCAGAAATTACCACCAACAAAAACAGCAACAACAAAATGTTAAACCTAAAATTTATAGAAAAGGACATTAATATCTACCGTAATGTTCACAAACATACACTTTATATACTTAATATTCATTCAAATAAATTTCAAATAATGAAAGGATGTTTATCGTCCTTATTTTCCTAAACACATTTAAACTTCTTTCTTTGTATTTTTTGCCTCTAAATTTATTAACACATTTCGTTTTATTACAAAATTAAACAAATTATTTTGTGATTTCTTTTAATACTTATTAAAAGAACATTGGTATAAATTCGTTTTACTTAATATTTACTTAACTAAAATACTAAAAGAAATTTAAAAGCTTTTTCGTTGTTTCCAAGTTATGATGAACATTTTTTTAAAGAAAATGTGGTGAGGTATAAAATGTATATACACCAAAACATTTTAATGATGGCTATGAAAAGATGGAGACTGATAGAGAAATCTGATCAGTTTGAAATGCTTGAAATAAACTTTGCTTTGAATTTCGAAATGTTGCTTTTGATGGCCTAAATTTTCATCGTAGGTATAATCTCCATTATTGTTGTTCGATATCATTTCTAATCTCTGATTTACTTTTTGGTTGATAACATTAACATCAAAATCTTTACAATAGTTTGGCTCATATTATTCCTAACGAGCTTGTTTCGGTTCCAATTTGTCTTCTCCAGGTATTGGCAGGTCTGCCTCTTCATTCTATTGCCATTTCGGCTACGTCTTCGTGTGTTCTTCTTAATACATGGTCTATCTAATTCCATTTACACTTTACGATTTCAACAGTGATTGGAATTTTTCTGTTTTCTCCCACACGTCTCAATTTGAGATGACAGAAATTTTAGCAGTTTCTAAACAGAACGGTTGATGAATATCTTTAAGAACTTTAAGTTATTTGTTGAAGTGTTTCAGGATAAGCAGCCATACAACAACGCGGATCGCGCTATTGAGGAGAATAGGCGGAGAATGTCTTTCAGATGTATTTGTGGTGATATTCATACCCTTCATAAAGATCTAAGCCTTGATGCCATTTTTTGAAATATCCTCACAAGAGCATCCAATTGCCGATATAATGATATATATATAATATTGGACGTTCTCCAGTTCCTATCCTATATTTTAAAAAGTTGGCGGAATCTTCTCAATGTTTGTATGTTTATATGTACACGCAAAGAAAAAACATGGTTGGTCAAATCATAATCGGTAACTATCATTAATGTTTAGGTTTATGATTCCCTCAATCATATCAGTTATTATACCCTTTTGTGAACATAATATTGTCCTATCCAATATTAATATAATATGGGCCTTACAATCATAACATTTATATGTGATAGTCCTCACAACCATACTGCATAAATATAACATGATCCCTATATTAAATATTATAATACCCCCAATCATACTACTATGCATACGGTTAAAATGTATTTTTATTTATTATTATTTTTTTAATTTAAATTTTGCGAATAGAAAATAATTAAAAAACAAATACCACAGCCTTCTATGGACGATTTCGTTCAAGAAAATTCATCTTCACATTCACACACCTAAAAGAAAATTTTAGAAATACATTTTTTTTATTATTACTTTTATATTTGACCGCACTGAATTATTGATATTTATTGTACTTACCGAAAAATATTTCCAATTTGAAATGTGGCCATTGATGATTTGCTCCGTCAGCACTCCGTGGATCTCGTTATTAAGAAATAATAATAGTTTTTTAATAAAAATTTTGTGAACTTTTTTAAACGTTTTTATTCACTTTACGTCCGTCACATTTAAGATTTCATTACTGAATGAGTAAATTATTTCGAAAGAGAGATAACAATAAAGACGAGCATATTATTGTCGACTTTATATTATTACAAAGTATCATATGTTAAAATGATCAGAACAAAAAATAATTGATTCAGCTTAGTCTAAAACACAATAATTTGATTGTGTTAGCCACATAAACTACTTAGGAACATCACTTGATTTCCACGAGCATTTCGGAATCATGTTTTTTCTTTGCGTGTAGGCCCATCTTTACATGTATGCGCTAGAGTTATATGTTCTCGACATAGTCTATATACTTCATAATCCAAAATTACTTATAGAGACTTTCGATAACAGTATTTCATAATAAGTTTAATTTTTGATGACCCCTAACATAAATATTCCAAGATGAGCTGTCAGAACAAATTATTAAAATTTGTATAATATTAGTTTCCCGTTTACCCGGGAAAATAAATTATTTTTTTTCCGGGAATGTTAGTTGATAATATCCCAGGATTTGTCGGGAGAGAATTCCCGTTTCCCAAACACTGATGTTTACCTTGCATATGGAGGAATTTAATTAAAGTAATTTTATGTCGAAATTAAAAAAAGAAATGTTCAAAATTGTCAATGTTTGGATAGGGTTTGTTGGAAGACCTTTACTTCAAAATCCTAAATCCTTTACTGCAGTTGCGTCCAAAAAAAAATTATATGGCCCAAAACAAAAAACTAATTTTATAAGTTAATAATAATGGCAACCTTTTCGAAAAAAAAAAACAACAATATTATTCCGAATGTTGTAAGAAATCTGGTGAATATTATAAACTTATATTTTATGGTCAGTATATAGTCCGCAAAGTTAAAAAAAATAAAACTAAAAAAAAAACGAGGCAAAAAAGAGAGATACATTTTTTTGACCTGAATATCTCATAAACTAAAAGAGATAGCAAACGTTTTTTTTTAAGTTTTAAAATATTATCTGCATATAAAATGTTTAGCAATCAGTACTCCTAAATCATTTCAGAAGCACATCATCTCTGGTCATGTGAAATTTGATCTAACAAAAAACGTGTAAGATAAATATAGTCGGTCATAAGTCGGCTTAAAAATATAACATGCACGAATATAACATTCACGCTTGTTATATTTTATTTCACATTTACTAAAAGTTTTGGTCTACAATGTGGCCAGTTCTAATATAAGTCCCCTTTCCTTTCCTACCCACCGTCAACTTTTTCAAATTTTACGTTATATGAAAGGTGGGTGGACCACGCCAATTTTTTGTTTCCAAGTTTACATTGGTCCTTGAACTATTTGTACAAAATTTCTTTGACGTTTCACCTTATATGGTAGGTGGACGGCAAAGTGGGCGGTTTCCAAGTTTATATCGACCCTCGAACTATCTGTACAAAATTTCGTTATCGTACATGCTTTTGTTTAAGAGATATCAGCAGAAAAGTATGGAATGAAGCTGCAACGGACACCCTGTGTTTCTAGTATTTTGGCCATAACTTTTTTGTTTATTTTCCGATTTTGCTCATTTTCAATACCAAACCTTATATAAGATAAATATTTGAGCGAAATTTCGTCCCCCTAGGTTGTCCCGTTCGAGCCCTATCTTGCTTTCAACAGACAGACGGACAATAATAGATCGACTCAAAATCTAGGCAGAACCCAAAAAATATATACTTTATATTTTTCAATGTTGTTTCTACTTATATAAAACTTATTTGTGTTGAATAATTTCCGGAAGGGAGGTTTATCAGGGAGCTCTGCAATTATGGACCGATCTTTATGATATTCCGGAAGGACATTTGTATGATAGTTGGGTGAAATAATGGACGGATCAAACCAATAGTCTTCGTCTTTGTGCCAAAATAACTATAAGGCAAGGATTATGGCAAGTAACATGACCAAATTCCACCTTTTGTGTCTTTTAGTGGGTATTAAGTGGTACACTTTGCAATTTTATACATTTCTGTTTTTCTGTGTGTGTCGACCACAGCCTATGTCTCTGATTCCAGTCTATACATCCATAACCTCTTATCTCCTCGAACACGGCGTTTAACCAAATAGTTCATAGACGAATATTGGGTCTGTAAAAACGCTTTTGAAGCCTTTTTATGGCTGCATTCATAAGCGTCTTTCAGTCGTGTTTCGACAAAAAGTTCTCCGTTACTATTTCCAATTTTACTTAATGAGTTCCATAAATTTCCATTTCTGTTTCATGTTTGTTTTATATAGATAAATAGATTGAAGAGAGGAGAAATCGATATTATTGACGAATTTCCTTAACTTCTCAAATATGAATTATATCTGGCAGTGTGTAGTTTTCGAAATGTTTGTATCTTGTTCGTATGCGGTTTGGGAAGTGACAGAAAAAACGTTGCAACTATTCGAATCCTTTCCTACATGTTTGGCATTCGTGCACCTATAAGTTTAAATGTGCTTTTAGAACACGCAAAGAAAAAACATGGTTGGTCAAATCATAATCGGTAACTATCATTAATGTTTAGGTTTATGATTCCCTCAATCATATCAGTTATTATACCCTTTTGTGAACATAATATTGTCCTATCCAATATTAATATAATATGGACCTCACAATCATAACATTTATATGTGATAGTCCTCACAACCATACTGCATAAATATAACATGATCCTTATATTAAATATTATAATACCCCCAATCATAATACTATGCATACGGTTAAAATGTATTTTTATTTATTATTATTATTTTTTTAATTTAAATTTTGCAAATAGAAAATAATTAAAAAACAAATACCACAGCCTTCACTGGACGATTTCGTTCAAGAAAATTCATCTTCACATTCACACACCTAAAAGAAAATTGTAGAAATACATTTTTTTATTATTATTTTTATATTTGACCGCACTAAATTATTGATATTTATTGTACTTACCAAAAAATATTCCAATTTGAAATGTGGCCATTGATGATTTGCTCCGTCAACACTCCGTGGATCTCGTTATTAAAAAATAATAATAAAGTTTTTAATACAAATTTTGTGAACTTTTTTAAACGTTTTTCTTCACTTTACGTCCGTCACATTTAAGATTTCATTACTGAATGAGTAAATTATTTCGAAAGTGAGATAACAATAAAGACGAGCATATTATTGTCACCCCTCGCATTAAAATATTACATACAAATATTTCATTGAAATAATATGTTACTATGAAACATATTATTCTTTTAGTACACCGACTTTATATTATTACAAAGTATCATATGTTAAAATGATCGGAACAAAAAATAATTGATTCAGCTTAGTCTAAAACACAATAATTTGATTGTGTTAGCCATATAAACTACTTAGGAACATCACTTGATTTCCGCGAGCATTTCGAAATCATGTTTTTTCTTTGCGTGAATGGTCATTACTTTATCTACCCCAGAGAATTTTAGTCATTGCTATCATCCGGTCATCCAGTGTCATTGTTCTGTTTTTATATCCTCAAAGGACTTACTGTTTACAAGATCTCTTTCAGTAATTCTTTAACTTTAGTTGCCATATTATTCGTCCCTTCCTTTCGGAATACCCCATAATGACTAGGCACCTAAATTGTATTTGTATCACTTTCTACCACTCTAAAATAGTCCTAGACTTGACTGCCTTTATTACAATTGATTATGATGTTAATAGCTATTGGTTCAAAATTAGCATCGGCGCAATGTAAAGATTTTCTGATTTTACAAAATTTGATTTGAATTGTTTCTCCTCAGTAAGGAGTGCGTTCGAAAAAATCCTTACATATATAAAACTCAATAACTTAGAAACGGTTGATCTTAGAGTTTTCATTCTTTTTTTTTATTTAATTGATATTATATTACAGATCACAGAAAAATATTCTGCCAGCACATATGATTCGTCGTTCATTATACAACATGAATATTTTTGTATGAGATTTGATTTTAATTTCCTTGTTCTATTCTTGGCTTCTAAATTTTTTACCGCATTCTTGTCTGGAACTTTTTGGGCTTTGTATGTTTTCAAGCGGGCATTGGCCTTAACTTTTCGTACCAAACAGTCATAGCACTGATCCAACCGGGCTGCTTTTCTACCAAATGTGTTTGGATCCCTTTTCAATATGCTTCCAAAAAGGCCAGAAGGCCTTCCCAATATCATGTGCTTTTTTTTCTAAACCAGGTTTTAAACAGTTTGAAGGTAGACATTTAATTCTTTAGCCAATTATTTTTAGGACCAATTTGGATTTTTTTTGACATTTTTTAATAATTTGTAGCACATGAGATCGAAAAAATCTTAACATACATAATATTCAATAACTTGGAAACGGTTGATCTTAGACTTTTCATTATTTTTTTAATCATTTTATAATTTAGCACAGATCACAGAAATATATAATTTTTATGGTTCTAACCACTAATTATAAAATTGTGGACCATTTTTGAAAACCCTTTCTTTGGAGATTTGATAGTTGCTTCAGTCACTTTTTTGGAACAGTGTACACATCTTCTGTTAAAATCTTCGGTATTTTGGGACACCTTTTTTGTGTTCTTGCATTCACTTTTCACAAGAGCTCAATATCTCTCCACTGGTCTAAGCTATGGACAATTTTAAAAATTGACCTCTCTTGGTACTAAAACTATGTTATTGATTTGGTACCACTCCAGAGCTTTCTTACCGTAGTGCCATGATACCAAATGGGTCCGAAAATATGTGGACACGTTGTGCTTTCTTAAGAAAAGAAGAAGTCTTTTTTGCAAATATTCCTTTATGCATATTTTGGTATTTATAGATCCGAATGTATCAAATGACTTTCCTGTTTTGCCGCAACTGCAAAAAGCTTGTCATACCATGAATTTTGTAAGAAATTTTTGCTGCTTTTGGGTCTTAAACTTATCTCCAACATTGCTTCGAGCATTAGCAATAAACATTTTTGAGACACAAGCTGCGAAGATTCTGCCAGCACCTACGTTTCTTCGTCAATTATACAGCTTGAGTATTTTTGTATGAAATTTGGTTTTAAATTCCGAGTCCTATTTTCGGCTTGTAATTTTTTTTACAGATTTCCAGTTTGGAATTTTTTGAACTTTATATGTTATCAACCAAATAGTCGAAACACTGAGAAAACTAAGCTGATTTTCTACCAGATGTGTTTGTAGTTCCTTTCAATATGCCTTAAATTTTCTGGCCTTCCCAATATCATGTGGTCCTTTTTTCTTACCGAACTAGGTTTCACTTCAATAGTCAAATTCTCCTGATACTGTTTAATAACATTAGAAACGGTTTTACGGACGACATTTAATTCTGTGGCCAATTATTTGTAAGACCTATTTGGATTTTTTGAAATTTTTTAATAACTTGTAGGACGTAAATCTATTTCGTCACTTATTTTGATGAAAATAAGGACAAATTAACATGGTTGTTATTAAAAATAATAACTGAAGTATTTTTCCATGATAACAAGGTAAAAAAAAATTTTGAATATTGATTCCGAAAAATGTTATGAGGCAAAATGTGTGTTAAGATTTTTTCGATCTCACTCCTTATATTTTTTTCGTCACTCATTATACCCTACACCACCAAAGGTGGTTGGGGTATTATGTGTTTGTGCAGAAGTTGTAACGCAGAGAAAAAATCTTCGGACCCCCACCTTAAAGTATACCGTTCGACTCAGAATCACTTTCTGAGTCGATTTAACGATGTCCGTCCGTCCGTCCGTCCGTCTGGTCGGCTGGCTGGCTGGCTGGCTGGCTGTCCATGTAAAGCTTGTGCGCAAAGATAATTTTGAAGATAATTTGATGAAATTTGGTACATAAGCTTTTTTTAACACAAGGACGAAGCCTATTGAAATTGGTTATGATCGGCCCATTATTTCACCTAGCCCCCATACAAATGTCCTCCCGGAATAGAGTTTTAACACTTATATATGCCTTAAAAATAGGAATATTTTAATGAAATTTAGTACAAATAAGTTTTATATCAGCAAAAAACTGTCTACCAAATTTCATGAAGATCGGTCCATAACTGACTATAGCTTCCATATAAACCCCTCTCCCGAAAATCACTAACGTGCAAAAATCCCATACAAAAGTTAGTATTATGTTAATATTTAACACAAGAAAGTTGTATACATATAAGTAAAAACAAAATTATGTGGATCAAAATGGTGTAGGGTATCATATAGTCGGGCTTGGCCGACTATATCTTCTTCTCTCGTTTTGGTTGTCATTAAAAATAATAACTGACATATTTTTTAGTGATAACTAGATCAAAAAAAATTTTAAATGTTGCTTCCGAAAAAAGTTATTAGGCAACATATGTATGTTAAAATTTTTTCGATCGCACTCTTTAGTATTACGACGTTGTCCTCGCTGTAGGCTGATTAAATGCCTTCCTCGTTTTAGATACTTAGGAGACTGTGAATTGTGGTAACCCATAAAAGAGGTGACATAATTCTCCCTGTGACTTACCGGCTTGTACCTTGTCTATGACTTTTAGGTCAATTAATCTATATATTTCTTACCATATGGTTTATTCACTCTCCGGTCAATATGGAATCGGTCTAACATTTACCTAATTGTATTGGTTCATATGTTATCACAAATACAATATTTATATATTTTTAATATCTGGTAACACAGAAATTTATTTTCTCAAGTTTATGATCCTTGACCATAAATTTGTCTTGTTTGTGTATTTAGCAAACACAAAAAATTTTTACGATTGAATAATAATTAGAAACAATTTATGATTTCAATAAATAGATTCTCTTTCGGTTTCTAGCTCCGCTCTCTCCTCCGCATTTAAATATGAATCATTCTTACCACACCCCAAATTAAAATATACTGTTACACAAAAACATACATGTACAAGTAAATGTATATGTATGTGTTTACTTGACCATTTGAAAAATAAAATTTACGAAAACATTTATTTAACGATTGAGACCGAAAACAGAAAATAAATTAATTTTTTTCTTTTGCATATTTCTTTTTGTGGTAATAATTTAATAAACACTTTGACTGTATAAGTATTTATTGTTTTATATTGTTTTTATTTTATGTTGCTGTATTGTTGTTGTTTGTAGTTTTCAAAACAAGTTTATTAGTTTCCGCTTCCTTGCCTACACATACACTAGAACATTTATTGATGGAGTTACATTTATTTCATACCGACCTCCCTCATCGTTGTTACACATACATATTAAATAAATAATACGTATGTACGTACTATTTAGTAGTGAATAATAATAAAGTACCCTTGTTCACTCCTGTTTCTACACTTGAGAATAGAGTTTATTTCAAATAACAATTGAACAGGAGACAGACTCTATTCAACTTTGTTTGTATGTCCGTTTTATACATTTTTGAATTTATTATGCTCCACTCGTTTTATGTATACGACAAAAGGACGTGTTCAATCAAAATATTTTGTTTGGTTAGCCGAATATTATTATGACCAGGATTTCTTTATAGGCCAAACTTTATTATAAAAGGAAAATACCACGAATATAAAAATTTTGTGTACTGAAAGCAAGAAAAATAACTCGTAAAACATATTTTTATTGTTTTGATTAAAAATATTTTTTTATATATTTCTTCCCCCATAAAGGATATTTCAGTCTTTTTGGTGTTTACGAATAATTTTTTTTTTATTAAGATATAGAAGGAGGAGAAATGATGAAATTTTTATGTGTTCATAATTAATAGATTTTTGAAAAGTTATGAGGTGTTGAATTGATTTCATAAAACCTGATAAGAATCTTAAGTACTTCAACGAATTGAGTAACTTATTGGTAAAGTAATTTGATGATGTCGTTTGTAATATACACACATACATAGAAACATATGTATGTGTGTATGGTAATAAAAAGAACAATCATCGAGGCTTTTCCATATAAAGAAGCCAACATTTGATTTACCAAATTAAAAGAAACAACAGCGAATGTTATATTCGGCTCGGCCGAATCTATATACCCACCATCAACTATCTCAAATTTTACGTTATTTGAAATACCGACACGCTGTATAGACGTGTTTTTACATTGCTCTACTAAAAATAATAATTTCTTAGTGAAGTGCTGTGAAAATAATAGTGTATATAGTTGAAACAAAAGATAAGTAAAAAAAAGCGAATGGACGCTTAACAAATCTAAAGCATTTATACATAAATTAATTATAAAATATTTATATTTTGTTACATTGTTAACTTAATATCTGCATATTAAAATTTAAGAAAGAATACAAAACAAAGTACAACACAAAAAAATATATACAAATATACATTTGTGCTTGTGTGTTAATGAGTTGCTCTAACTCTCTATTAAGTGAGAGGAGACTCAGTACAAATGGTAAAAACGCATACATTGTATTGAGCCCCTTAAACAATAATAATAATTTATATGATACACAAAAGAACAGGAATTATTTAACCGCAAAAACAACAAATGGGAGATCTCCTCTCTCTAGTGCAATTACTAGTGCGCCAAATTGTGTAGAATATAGCACAAAAGAAAATCAGAAATATAAACAAACAACTAGTTTAATGGTTGATGAAAAAAGTAGTACACAATTGAATGACAATTCAAACAATAATTATTATAATATTAACACTGTTAATACCATTAGCGGTAACAAAAGTGATCTGGCAAAAGATAATAGTGAAATAATTTCTCCATCACGGCAATCAATGAAAAATACTGGTGCCATACCAAAGAATAATAATAATTTAGTGAACTCAGGACATAACAAAATTCCAACAGGGATGGACCGTTATATTACCATCACTAAACGTAAGTCCAGCCCTAGGACATTAAAACTTGAACCAAATCCAAAACAACAGAAAAAAAATGAGGTAAGTCAAAATCGGTTCTCGATACTGGATAACCAAGAAAGTGAAGTTGAATCTGCAAAGAGTACCAAAAATTATAAGCCTCCTCCACTCTACTTGCGCGAGCCTACTACTAACGCTCTAGTAAAAAAGTTGTCCCAACTTGTAGGCAAAGAAAATTTCTACGTAGTTTCTCTACGAAAAGGGAATGTTTCTGAAACTAAAATTCAGACATTCACAGAAAAAAACTATAGAATTATAGTTGACTGTTTTGATAGTGAAAAAAGAAACTACTATACATATCAACTAAAGAGCGCAAAAGGCTTATTGGTTGTCATTAAAGGTATTGACAGTTCTGTACCGGCTGATGAGATTAAAGAAGCTCTTGAATCTGAAGGCTATGAAGTGAAGTCCGTTCACAATATAATTAATAAAAATAAGGTACCTCAACCAATTTTTAGAGTTGAAATATCTTATAATTCTTCCCGATTGAAGAAAAAGAGTGATACACATCCCATATACGGTTTAAGATACCTTCTAAATCGCAAGATAGTTGTGGAAGAACCAATTAAACGCAAAGGTCCCCCACAGTGCTTAAATTGTCAGGAATATGGACACACTAAGTCCTTCTGCAAATTGCCATCAGTTTGTGTTAGATGTGGAGATATCCATAAAAGTCTGGAATGTCCCCATTCAAAAACAGACATCAGTGCAAGAAAGTGTAGCAATTGTGGTCAGAATCACACTGCAAACTACCGTGGTTGCCCTGTGTATATTCAAATTAAAGGGACTTCAAAGGCAAGAAGACCTGTATATGCTCAATATCAGGATTCTAATTTTCCAAGCCTCCCTAATGGACCTACTTCTAGTGCACAACATAGAAGTAACCTGAACACGAATCGGCAATTGTCGTATGCTCATACGGTAAAAGAAGGTTCTAATACACAAATGAAATTAAACGTAGAAGGAAATGCTCAATTTCCAAATACTTTCAATAAGGGTTCAGTAATTCCCAACCAAACTCATAAAAATAATGAAAATAATGCTCCATTATTTCCATATGCTCACGCTTTAAAAGAGGGTTCAGTAATTCCCAACATAAATTCTCAAAGCTCTATTGAGAAACTAATTGAAACCATGAACAGTTTTATGTCAAATATGCAAAATATGTTACAGCAATTAATGCAAAATCAAAGCATGCTCATGCAGATTTTGCTAAGTAAAAAATGAATTCCTTAAGAATATGTTACTGGAATGCTAACGGCCTTAGCCAACATAAACACGAAGTCCAACAATTTTTAACGTTGCAAGATATTGATCTGCTACTGGTATCTGAAACTCACTTTACTCAAAAGAACTGTTTCAGAATAAATGGCTACTATACCTATGACACAAAGCAGCCTAACGGTAGGGCATGCGGAGGGACAGCAATATTAGTTCGTAAAGATATAAAGCATTTTCCAATGCCAGAATACAGAACGGATCATATTCAGGCCACTTCAATAAATATTCCCGATAACAATATAACAATATCCTCTATATATTGTCCTCCAAGATATTCTATTAATCGTAATCAATTTCTTGATTATTTTGCAACTTTAGGCCCAAGATTTATAGCAGCAGGAGACTATAACGCAAAACATACCTTTTAGGGCTCTCGTCTAACAACTCCCAGAGGTAGGCAGTTACTTGAAGCAATATCATCCAGCAAACTAGATTCCATATCTTGTGGCCAACCTACTTACTGACCTACAGACCTTAATAAGGTTCCCGATCTTATCGACTTTGCTGTAATTAGAAATGTAAAACGTGAATGTATATCAGTGATTCCTTCACTTGATCTTTCGTCAGACCATACACCAACGATCCTGACACTGATTAATAGTCCAAGTCACTTTGAAACTCAAAGCTCTTGTTTCCCAAACAAGAAAACAAACTGGTTAAAATACAAAATGTACATAAGCTCCCACTTACCACAAAATATTCCACTGAAAAGCGAAAACGAAATACAATCTGCAGTTAATATCTTCACGGATATCCTGACTAATGCAGCTATATTATCCACACCTTCGCGTTTCTCACGAAGGCCAAAATATATTAAATGTTGCTCAAATGTTGAATCTCTTATTAGGGAAAAAAGGCAACTAAGACATCAATGGCAAGATTCTCGATCACCAGCCGTCAAAACTAGACTTAATCAATGTATCAAAAGATTACGCTTCGCTCTGAAGAATCAAAAAGAATCCAAATTGAAAACATATCTGCAAAACTTAGACTCTACTAAGGAAACTGATTATAGTCTATGGAAGGCGGTGAAAAATATGCAATGCCCTATTGCATATGAGTCTCCCATACGCCTCCAAAATGGCCAATGGGCAAAAAGTTCTAATGAAAAAGTTGAAGCATTCGCTAGTCATTTAGAACACGTTTTCACTCCAAATAATACAGGTTCAACTCTAAGACCTGTTGTAGTTAGCGACCATATTCACTCTCCATTAAAATTCCGGCTCTCTGCCGTGAAATTAGCAGTAAAAGGTCTGAAGGCAGGAAAATCTCCTGGAACGGACAAAATTACCAGCACAATGATTTGTTTCTTGCCAAACTCGGCTCTAAAATTTATTTTATTCATTTTCAATGCCATTTTACGTACTGGCTACTTTCTTTCCAAGTACTTGGAAGTTGTCAGAGATAGTAATGATACCCAAACCTGGAAAAGACGTCACCCAAGTAACATCTTACCGTCCAATAAGCTTATTATCAATTTTTTCGAAATTGTTTGAGAAATTGCTCCTTGAGAGCCTATTATTACATCTTAATAATAATAACAGTATACCTAACCATCAGTTTGGTTTTAGGAGAAAACATGGTACTATTGAACAAGTGCATCGAATTACAACTCTCATCAGAAGAGGTTTCGAGAGCAAGCAGTATTGCTCTGCGTTATTTATTGACATATCTCAAGCTTTCGATAAAGTCTGGCACGACGGACTAATACATAAAATGACCACGTTACTTCCACAGAACGTTCATAAGTTACTAAAAAACTATATAATAAATAGATCTTTTCAAATAAGATCGAAAGATGTGATTTCTTCACGCAGAAAAATTTCCGCAGGAGTACCTCAAGGAAGTATTTTAGGGCCTCTTCTTTATATACTATATACGGCAGATATGCCCACGAGCCCTATGACTCATACATCAACTTTTGCAGATGATACTGCTTTTGTAAGTATGCATACAAATCCGGTGATTGCATCCGAAAAACTCCAATCCCATATCACTGAGCTGGAAAAATGGCTATATAAATGGAAGATCAATGTGAATGCTTCGAAATGTGTCCATATAACATTTACCTTACGCAGGGAAAGTTGTCCCCCCATTCGAATAAACAATGTCCAAATACCTGAACAGGATAAAGTAAGGTATCTTGGTATTCACCTAGACCGGCGTTTAACATGGACTTGTCATATAGAATCCAAAGTTACTCAAATAAAACTAAAATCTGCCCAAATTCATTGGTTAATTGGTCCAAAGTCAGCCCTAGACTTGGACTATAAAGTACTGTTATATAAAGCAGTAATAAAACCTATATGGTTATATGGCATACAGCTCTGGGGAACAGCCTCTTCATCAAACATTGAAAAATTACAGAGAAGACAGTCCAAACTCCTAAGAATAATAACAGGTGCACCATGGTACGTCAGAAATAGCAACATCCACAAGGATCTCAATATTCCTACAATTCGTGAGGAGATAAAGAACAGTAGCATCAAATATATGAAAAAATTATCTGAACACCCAAACCCTCTCGCTAGGGATCTGCTAACTTTTGAGGGTCACAGACGCCTAAGAAGAATGGAAACACTGGATCTTGGAAGATAATACTACTAATGAAAACTCTACGTTGGATTTTGCAGTGGCAATATCAACAATAATTTAAGTTTAGGTTAAGATTTTAATACTTATTGTAAATTTCTGAAAAAGAAAGATTCAATAAAAACTAATATATATGTAAAAAAAAAAAAAAATATAGGAGGTTGGCGGTAAAATGGGCGGACCACGCCCATTTTTTGTTTCCCAGTTTACATTGGTCCTTGAACTATTTGAAGACAATTTCGATGACGTTTCACTTTATATGGGAGGTGGGCGGTAAAGTGGGTGTACCACGCCCATTTTTGGTTTCCTCAAACTATTTGTACAAAATTTCGTTGTCGTACATGCTTTTGTTTATGAGATATCAGCTGAAAAGTATGAAACGGACACCCTGTGTTTTAGCCCATTGTTTTTTGTTATTTACCGATTTTGCTCATTTTCAATCCCAAACAAACCTTATATAAGATAAATATTTGTGCCAAATTTCATCCCCCTACGTTGTCCCGTTCGAGACCTATCCTGCTTTCAACAGACGGACATAGCTAGATCGACTCAGAATCTAACCAGGCCCCAGAAAGTATATACTTTATGGGGTTTTAAATGATTCCTTCGACATGTTACATACGGAATGACAAAATCAATATACCCCCCATCTTTTTGATGGTGGGTATAAAAAGGCTTTATAAATTATATTTCTAGAAGATTTTTAGTAAAGAGTAGTGAGATTTAAAAGTTCTGGATTGTTTTCTGTAAGTTTATGTATAATTGTTAGTCTGTACCGATAATTCAGGTACAATAGATTTATTCTGATTTTTCTCTGGGTCTCTGATTAAATATACCCTAACTGAGCTTAAGAGATTTGAAATGTAAGACAATACAAGTACAATTTTAGGATTATTATACTTTAAATGGAAGCAACCAATATAACTTTAATCACCATGCTCTTACCATCCGATAGACCATATAGTCCTTAAAGATGAAGAGTAAAGTTGATAAACTATACATATTTAAAAACAATTGATAGATAGTATTGTTCTTGATGAGGACAAACTTGATATTGAAGGGCTTAAAGAGACCAAAATAAGTTGTAATACGTTTTAGCGGCTTTTAAAAATATAAATATGTTCATGCCTAAAAATAAAATTTTGTTTAAAAAAAAAAAAAAAAAAAATCGATCTTAAATCACAGAGCCCCAATAGGTAATAAAAATAAAAAAATGGAAGTACTTTAGAAGAAATAACATTTTCACTAGTACAAAAGTAAAAATAAAATAATTTTATTAAATAAAAAATAATTCCCTTCTTTTTAAAACAACAATTCTTAGATTTGAGTGTTTTTAAGTGTGGAAAAATTCTCCAGTCTAACCGGAATTGACCGGTAATGTTTTTTATTTCAGATATTGATGATGTAGACCTATGTAGCCTAGGAAAACTTACCTACTATACAAAATTTCTGGCTGGCTGTCCATGTAAAGCTTGTGCGCAAAGTACAGGTCGCAACTTTGAAGATAATCTGATGAAATTTTTTACGTATGATTTGTATTGCACAAGGACGAAGCCTTTTGAATTTGGTCATAATCGGCGCATTACTTCACCTGGCCCCCATATAAATGTCCTCCCGGAATAGAGTTTTAACACTCATAATATGAATATTTTAATAAAATTTGGCACAAGTAAGTTTTATGTAAGTAGAAATCCATATGCCAAATTTCTTGAAGATCGGTTCATGATTTTCCATAGCTCCCATATAAGCTCTCCAGAATCACCCAGAAGTGCATAAATACGTGTATTATATTTGTTTTTTTATTTTACGCTTAATAAAAGTATAGGTTCATAATTGGCCTCTTCCCGAATTTTGGTACACATGGTTTAGGGTATTATATGGTCGGGCTTGACCGACTATACCTCTTTCTCTCGTTTTTTTTTTTTTTTTTTTTTTTTTTTTGTAAAAACAAAATGAGTAATTTAAAAAAAAAATATATATATATATATATTTTTTTATTGACAAATTTTTTAAGATGCAATTTAATATTAGTTATATTATGGTATTAAAAACATATTTTACATATCGAACATCCACTATTAAGTGGTGGCCTATATAATGTCTTATATTAGCTGTTGGTACTAAAATATGCCTTTTTTATGATCATGAAAACTATTTATGATATAAGCCTTATTGAGATGTCATGTTACCTTTACCTTTAATATGACCTATAACATTTTTTCTCAACATAAATATTTTCCATATCTAGCGTTTTTTAATTCGAGGGTTAATATCTCAAAAAATTATCGTTTTAAAAATAATATATGTTAATTGTAAAAATGTTTTCTATATCCGTGGTAAACAGTAATGCTAGATAAAATTTAAGAAAAATCCCTCTGTTCAGTTGAAAAATTCCCTTTTTTCTCTTATTTAGAAAAAAATGTCCCTCCATTTTTCCCTCCTCCTTAAATCGCTATTTGTTTAACAAATAAAAATTGAATTTTAAACAAAAAACGAGAACACTGAAAATACCCATTCGGTAAATAAATATTTCTATTTTTAAATGAGTATGTATGATAATATTGCATTTTTGCTTATTTATTTGAAATTTGTGTCGTTTTTTGAGATAAATTTATTCGTATTAAATTAAAAATTCAGAAAAATCGCCAATTTTATAAGTATAAAAATATTTTATATATTTTATTGATTTATACCACTACACAGTGGGGCCAAAAGCAAAATAAATGGTAATAATTCTGGAACTTTGAAACCACTGAATCGATTTAGATGAAACTTGGAACATCGATAGAGGAGGAGTCAGGCTTTCAAAATATTGTTGAATAGAGTCTGTAGCTGAAGCACGAATGCCGCTACAGTCATATTATATATCATTTTAAAGGAAATTGTGTCTTTAAAACTATGTATAATAAATTTCATTATTTTAATATTTTTAGCACACTTTTCTTGAAACAATACGAACAAATACAAATTATGTTTATATGGACATATTTTAAAAATTTGAGACTGAATAATTTCTAAATGCTTATCAATTTTTTTATCAAATATCTTTTAAACCATACGATATAATTTAGCACAGTGAGCATGTTCTTTTCTTGCCTTGCTTAGGAGAATTCAAAACTGTAAAAATATTTAAAATCGGTTAATATTTGTAAAAGTTATAAGCCCCGATATGTTCTTCACCCTCGAGGTGGTCAAGTTTGGCCTACTGTAGTGGCGTCCGTGCTGCAGCTGCAGACGGACGCCACTACATTGCTTCTGGACTGATTCAATTTTCTTTACGTGAACATCATATTGAGGATCCCAAACAACAGATGCTTATTCCAGGATAGGTCTTACAAGGGATACATAAAGCTGTCTTGTAATATAAGGATCTTCAAATTCCTTTCCCCAACGTTTTATGAAACCTAAAACTCCTTTTGCTTTATTAACTGTTTGCGATATGTGAGAGTTAAAACTTAATTTGTTATCAAGGAGAACCCCAAGATCAAGGAATGAATCAACTTTCTCTAACTGATGATTATTAAAGGTGTAACTACAGAGTACTGGACTTCTTCTGTAAAATGACATATATTTACATTTATTCAAATTCAAATCCTTCAAATTGATATTGCACCAATTAAGGAAGTTATTTAAATCCACTTGAAGTAGGGAGTATTGACTGGGGTCTTTAAAGCTAAGGAAAAGCTTTACGTCACCAGCATACATTAATATTTTTGAGTGTTTGATGCAGGAAGGTAAATCATTAATAAAAATAAAGAATAGTACTGGTTCTAAGTGGCTACCTTGAGGCACTCCGGACGGATCTGGAATAGATTTGGATTTATGATTCCTGAACAGAACGCATTGTTGTCTATTTATAAGGTAGATTTTAATCTACTTTAGAAATAATGGAGATAATCCTAAAGTAGCTTATATACAAGAAGATCATGATTCACTTTATCGAAGGCCTTGCTGAAATCAGTGTAAATGGTGTCAGATTGCATATGATGATTGAAAGAACTTATAATATTACTTGTGAATTCGAAAAGGTTTGTAGTAGCAGAGAATCCTTTTCTAAATCCGTGTTGGGCAGGAGAAAGGGAAGACGATATTTGGTGTGATAAAATATCTGTTATTATTTTTTCAAAAAGTTTGGGAATGACGCTTAATTTCGCTATATCCCTATAATTAGAGATATTGAACTTACTTCCAGATTTAAACAGGGGAATAATAAATGACTTCTTCCAAATCTTTGGAAAATAGCCATTGGAAAGGGACATATTAAATAAGTATGTTAAAGTTGAACTTAATGAAGCTCTGCATTTGATTAACACGCAGCTTGGAATACCATCAGGACCATATTTTTCGGAGAATTTTAGATTTTTTATTTCATTCATAATAGTGGATATATGTAATACCGGGCAAATAATTGGTGTCGATTCTGTAATTTTATATGGGTAGTTTGAGAATTTACAAAATTTTTTATTAGAATATGAGGAGGAAAAAAAGTCTGCAAACATGTCACAAATTTTAGTATCCTGTGATGACTCGTTATTTTCATATTTCATCATAGGTGGATAACCTGAAGACTTCGGATTGAGTCTAAAATTTCGTTTTATTCTGGAGAGATAATTATTATAGCATTGGTTATTTGTGGAGTTATAGATAGATCTAGAGACAGAATATCTAGAATAGTTAGTAGTTAAGCCAGTTCTTCTATATATCTTGTAATGTTTATTTTTTAAGTTTTTGAGCTTGGATAGATATTTAGTATTCCATGAAGGACCCTTAAGAACAGTTTTCTTCACCATTGGGATGGATTGTCTAAAACAATTATATAAACCATCATAAAATTGTATAAGAATTAAGTCAATTTCATATGGTTGTAGATTGTTAGTTGGATAATGCTGGAACCAATTATTTTTTGAAAGAAGTTGTGTTAGTTTTAAATAATCAGCTTTCTTAAAGTCGAACACAAATTCATCACTTATGGAAGTTTTTTGAGCAAGGTGAGTATTAACCAGAATATTGATTTCAAGAGTTGGATGATAATTATCTTCTGGAGTAGATACAGGACTACAGCGGTGAATATTAGTATCTGAAGATTGATCAACAAATATTAGGACTAAAAATTTTCCCAATGAGTTTGCTACTTTGTTAACTTGGAAGAGTCCTAGATCAGCGATTGAATCTAATAACTGTATGCTCGTGTCTGTTGAAGGATTTAAATAATTTGAGCTTGAATCATTTGGAAGATTGAAATCACCGAGTACAATAATCATATCATTTGGTTTAGATTTCTTTACTACAAATTGTATAGCTTCTAAATGAGATTCATATTATATAATATTAAGTAATATATTTAAAAATTATTTGGCAAACTCTCTTTGAATTTAAAAATTATTTAGCTTAAATTATATTAAAAACATTTAGATAAATACGGGTATAAAAACTAAAGCCACTAGCTTAAGTATTAAGTTAGTGATGTCAGATAAAATTTAGGAAAAAATTAATTTTTTCCCTTTCTTTAGAGCAACTTTTCTCTCCACTTTTCCCTCCTCCTCACTATTTTTTAATAAAAACTACAATTTTTACTAAAGCTTTGAAATTTACATATGTATGTAAATGTAGTTTTTATTTATAATTGAATAAAAAAATAACAAAATCCACGACCAATTACTCCAAACTCGAAATGCACATATTTCAAAAACTTCTTTTGTTTATTAAATTAAAGAATATAATACGACAAATACCTGGATACCAAAAAAGTAGACCATAATGAACCGAGAAGGCAATTATTAAGAAATAAATGGCAAGAGTAAAAAAACGCACTTTATTTTGTCCGAAAGTGTATATTGCAAATGCTTAAACACTATCAAATTTTATCACATTTCCATAATAATGATCTTCATTAACAACAAGAAAAATTTTAAAACATTGAAAATCTTGAATAAGATCTTTAGTAGCTTTAAAAATTTGCACTGTTAAATATAAAAGTAAATTATAGAGCATTTCATCTCTATAAATATATAAAGATTAAAATATTTGTCATTCAAATATTTAACATAAGTAAGTGATTAATTTAAGTATTCATATGGTGTAAGAACATTTCAACAAAACTAAGTGAAAGTGATTGAATGTTATACAGTGTTTTGTCTAAAATTAACCTCTCAGTTTGTTAAACACATTCTGTTTTTAAAATATTTAGTTAAAACAAAAGAAAAATCAAATGGAACGAAACAATTAATTATAAATGATCTTTAGTCTATTGATCTTTCTTCATCTTTTTATTTTTTGAAGTGGCTAATTGTGTGTTGATGTCAAAAAATAATCTGTCAAATTGACAAATACCAATGTCAACAAGCTCAATTTTGTCCTCCCTAACAAATGAGAACATATGACAAAATAGAACATATGGGGCCAGAAGAACAATCTATGGCCCAAGAAGAAAGGTAATTATGAAAGTAGTTGCACTGATCTTCAGCTACAGGTTTTGAGGGGTATTAATTTGACTGCAATTTGAACTTCAAGATGACTTTTAAAGTTGGTTAAATCAAACTTGCCTATACCTAAACATCACGTACATCCTGTCCTTGATAATTGTTAGACAGTAAATTTAATTTAAACTTTTCTTTATTATTAACTACATAAATTACTATCATTTAAGGAAGTTTTCACAAATTGACACATTTGAAACCATTTCCATTCACACTATTACCCTTGTCTTAGTATATTTTTAAACTTATGGCCCCTCATACTCAACTGGTTTCCTCTAAATGTCATTAATTGTAAAATTTTCTTTAAACTAAAATAGAAATTAAGTATAATAAATTAAAAATACTTAAATGAAAACAAATCTTTCACTTTCCAAAAACAATTTCAATGTTTGACATTCGTTGTGATATTGCTGTTGTTGTTTTTAGTTTTCAATACTGTCAAAATATTTGACATGTCTTCCAAAGTGTTTGAAATTAACCGCAAGGTGCGGTGAGTTTTTAATGTTTGAATTTCCTTTCATTTCTTCATTTTTACTTGTTTTTGTTGGTAACGTATGTATGTATCTATCTCCTTCAACATTGTTGTATCTATTCGAATTAATCACTGTTGATCAGGAAAAAAATAAAGAAAAAAAAAAAAAAAAAAACGAAAAGATATAATAAACTTAACGAATGCATAAATGAATAATTACCATGGTGGGTTTCTCTAGTGTTTGAAGAATTTATTTGATTTTTTTTCTCTCCAAATTCAAATGTACAAATATAAGAGTTTTAGAATACATACATATAATTGTGTATATTTTTTTGTTGTTGGCGTCTTCTTCTCATATGCAAACAACGTCGCCATGTCATGTGTCAATTTGATGTTTTGTATGCCATCACATACTATTTACTACAATCACTCACACATCACTTTGGCAATAGTACTTTTACTTCTGCTAAACAAATCCTATACATACATACATATATATAACAGTGCACTCATACATAAGCCCACTAAATATATGTACAGTGTCAATCAAAATGATTTGAACAAAAACATCATTCTTGCTCGGTTTGTCAAAACTTACTTAAAATAAGACAACCACAATGAAAAATAGGATAGAACTTGCATATGTATAAGGAACTGCAAATTATATAATTTTGTAACTAATATAATCTAAGAGTTAGATATCCCACTTAAACCTTATCTGAACCATGTACCCGAGCAAATATTTTGTAGCTCTTAGTCAATGATAAAAACTTGGCAATTTATTATTTTCTAAATTTTGTTTGACACTGTATTTATTTATATACTTAAATACAATAATATTTAATCATATTGACGCAACACTAGTCACATTTAGCAAAACACTTGAGTGTTTAATCACACTAAAATAGGTGTTGACAACATGTCATTGTGTCAAGCGGCATGAGTTTTAAATAATTTATCAAGAATATTTTTAGTATTCTTTACTCAAATTCAGAATTCACAATTATAATTCAATTATTGCTAACGTTTGAGAGCCTTGTAGTAGAAAACCTATTTGAGAAATCACATAATTTATATGGGAAATGTAATGTTGAAAGTAACGATATTGTTTGTAGCTTAATTGGAAAATATACCACAGTATACCACAAATATAGACATTTTCATGGAATGTATAAAATTAAAGCTATAGTATATTAGGTATATTTTTCAATTACTAGACAAATAAATCGTAATTTCTTAATTTTTAAACTAATTTTAGTTAATTTACAATTTAATGGCTTCGTGTAGTAACAAATACATTTAAAATATATTTATATTATTCTACTAACTGACTAATATTGGGTCATATAAATTATATTAAACATTTGTTTTGAACCTAGTTTTATCTAAAAAATTATTTTATAATTTTAAATTTCAATTAAATTCACTACAGAAGTGCTTCTAAAATTATATATTTTTACTCATGGCCCTTTCCGGTACAAAAATATGACGTTTTGAAAAACTAAAAAAAGTTTAAAACTTCACAAAATGTTGAAATGACAATTGATGGTAGTCATCACTTCCCCATCTATATTACAATTTATAACCCAATAAGGTTTAACTCTGTCTTTAATACTTTAATATCTCAAACCACGTTGGCGTCAAATTTCTATGACATAAGTGACACCTTTAAATCATGCATCAAAGATGCTACTTACAAAATCAATCAGAATTCAAGTATAAAACCAAAACATTGGTGGGAAAACTCTGACAAAAAATTTCTTGGGCTTAAAATAGCAGCCCAAAAATCGTTTAAACAAGTCTATTAAATGCAATAAAAAATTAAAAAACCCCATTAAAAAAAAGTTTTCAAGAAATATCCTACACCCAGAGAAATATCAATCACATACGTGTTGAAAACGATACCATTCTGTGTCAATAGTGAATCTACACCGTATGTGTTTAAATTAAACACTGCGTGTTCAATTCTTATTGAAAATCGATACCTAATTGGCACCAAGTTGAAACCATTTCGGTATCAAATCTTTAAATTACACATGTTTTGCATTAAATTTGTTAACGAAAGGTATTAAAAAGCTGTTACCGTAAATTACTAATGTGACCACAATCGTTGTTGATTTTGAATCGAATTTTTTCCCTTAGTGTAGAGTAAAAAGAACCGGATCAAAACTAGCCACGTGACAGGTTCTCAGGGCTAGTGACCGGTCCCAGTTCCGGAACTTTATATTAGAGAAACCTGTCACTTTTACATAGAGTTGTCATTGGGGGTGGCTAATTAGCCCCTTGGGACAGGTCACAGGATAGGTTCCAAGACTGGTCCAAGAGGACTGGTTCAGGGTCGATTAATATAATAAAAATTTGATAAAAATTCGGTAATTGTTTACTTTAAAACATTTTTTTTTTTGTTTATTATTTTTATTAAATTATGTTTATTTTTCGTTAATGTCGTTGACGGCACCCCGAATCAAACTCATGTTCATCTAATGTATGTTATGTTTTATAGTCTTCAACGCTAACCACTCAGCCACTGATTGTTATTACGCGCGAGTTGCTAATTGCGCACTTAACAATGTTATAAATTGTCTCACGGCTGTTAAATAGTGAGTGTGTTTATGTCTGGTTCTCAATTGGAACTTTGGTGACGAGTTAGGTGTCAATTGGTTCTCAACTGGTACTGAGGAACCGGTCCATTACTGTAATTGCTACAAATTTCCCGCAGGGTAGTTAACAACCTGAGTCAAACATCCAACACAAAATTATTTTATCGTTTTTGACGTAGCTGCAAAAATTCGCACAATGCAGAAATTCCAACAAAATGGAAACTTGAAAATAACGCTCAAGTACCCGGGAATGTCGAAATACAAACAACATTTTTCATCGGTGAAGAAATGGAAAATTTCAATATCAGTGAATTCATGGAAATCTTAAAGGCAAAGCAAAAACCATCATCTGCTAGTTTGGATGGAATCACATACGAATTTCTGTCTCCAGGGTTCGAAATCTTTTCTCCTATCGGCTATCAACACTGCATGGTACAACTGGGATATACGAAACGAGTGAAATAAAAATAGTTCCCATACCAAAAATGGGAAAAATCTCGATCTAAATACCAATTTTATACCCCTAGCGCTCATATCTAAAACTCACAAATCTAATGGTAAAATCAGTAGAATATCTGGATGATGCAGACATTCTTCCTACAAGAATATATGTATAAGGAGTCACAGAAATAAAACTTCTTTCATTATTTGAATTTGTTGGGAAATTGAGAATTAATTTTGTCGTTCCCTTACAAAGCAGTTTGAATCTGGAAATGGTAAGAAGCGTTTTCCTTTCTATAAAATTAATCGAACGACATCAATGACAAAATGCAAAGAAGTTTTGTTCTGCGACTACTCATATGCATACCGGAAGAATCACCTATTACATACAATTGCTACCGCCCAAGACAAAAATTAAATCGTTACTCTGATTTCCCTCGACGTATCGAAAACTTATGATTGTGTTAAACTTGACATCATAAATTTGTTAATTGAACTAAATTTTCATCTACACATTGTACCATGGATTAATCAATTTCTCCGACGTCACATCTACATGATGGGCTTACATGGTCAATCTGAGGACGTCTTCATAATCATAATAAAGAAGTCTGCCACCACACTCGGCACTAAATGTAACGAAATCTCTATTTCTCCAAAAATTAATATGCAATCTCGTCTATGGCCCATGCTACCAATTACATTAACAGAAAAGTCACCAGCTTTCAAAACAAAGTACTTAGAAGAAGCATAGGACTCACGCCATCAACACCCGTACATGTAATTTATGCGTTGGGGCTTATAATACCTCTGGCACAACGATCGCTGTATTTAGCCGCAAGAGATATAATTAAACTCGAAAACTAAAACTCTCCTGTCTATGAGCAAATAACAAAAAATACATCAAACAAATCTAGAATTGAACAACACCACTACTGCCAGGAAAACCTCCATCAAAATCAGTTTTGAACTCAATTTATGCAAGCATTTTAGCAAAGAAAACATCACCTGTAACGCCCTGACATCTATATACTTAGAGGAAATAAATCACTTCAGATCTAAAGGTTTCTCCATTCATGACACTGGATGCGCTGCATGTAATATCTCTACTAATCAAAACTACTGTTTCAAAATTACAACCAATGTCTCATCACTTACTGGTGAACTGTAAGCAATCGACAAAACTCTTGACATAATTATTGATGATGGAATTGAAAAAGCAGCAATATTCACGGACAACAAAAATGCCTGCTTACTGCTAGAGGAAAATTCGTCTCACAACTATCTTGTCAACAAAATTCTGAATAAGCCAGATTTATAAAATATCTCTTATCTGGACCCCTTCACATATGGGCATCACAATAAACGAAACTGCTGATTTTTATGCCAAACTTGCCACAACCAGCGGCACTGGAATTTCAAATTGCTACTCAATCAAAGATGCATGTGCTAAATTCTACAACTATCTCTAGGACGAATGGTCTTCTGAATATTCCGAAGTCTCGAGAACTAAAGATGTCAAATTCTTCAGTACATTCCCCATACCCCACGTCATCACTGGTATACAAATATAAAATTATCATCAACAGAAATAAAAACTATTAACAGATTAATCACCTGACACACATATTGCAAAGCCTGCCTAAAAAGGATTGGAGCTTCTAGCACTGATATGTGCGATATCTGCAACGTCATTGAAGATGAACAACACCTGATTTTAAAATTGAAGATGAAGAACACCTGATTTTTGAATTTAGTCCAAAAAATAGTATTGAGTTTGGTCTTGAAATGGATATCAAAAAATTCGTAATTTTAACCATTAAAAAAAAAAAATATTGTAGAAAGTTTTCGCAAAAATTTTGGTCCATAAACTTTCATTTTAGTACATCAAACAAAAATGTCGATATTTTTCTTAAAATGGATAAGAATTTTATAATTTTGTTCCCTTTATGGCTAAAATATTAAAAATCTGCAATGACAATAAATCAAAATTCAAAAATGCGTTTTATGATTAAATTTCTATATAACTTTAAAGTTGATATTTTTCTACACAATTTTTGTTCATAAAATGTTCGTCAACGTGAATGACGGTCGTGACTGTGAAAGAAAATTTTAATACTTTTAAATTAATAATTTTTTTTTATTTTTTTTATTTTCATATAGTATACATTACAGTTTGAAAATATCATTATATTATAATAGAAATAAAGATTTTTTACTATTTATGATGGCAATTTTTGTTAAGAGTAAGTGTAAAAATGCAATCACTAAATGGTCAAATTGACAATTTATCAAAATAGTATAATTATTATTATTTTTTTAAGTTTCAAAATTTTTGAAGGCAAAAATATAACATAAATATCCAGAATTATCCATTTATATACTCTAATTCAAAATTTTGCGTATTTTTGCGAATTTCGATTTTAAACCATTTTGAAATGTTTGATGTATCATTGAATTATTTAGACCTGCAGCTCACAATCTTGAAAATAAATAAATCAAATTTGATGTGAATGTTTTTTTTTTTTTTTTTTTTTTTTTTTTTTGACGCAAGAAAAATTATTACTAAAATTTGTTATGATTGGTCCATATTTTCACCTAGCTCCCATACAAATATATTCCCGGAATAGAAATTAAATGAATATATATGACATATTTACAGTCAGATTTTGATGAAATTTTGCAATGTTTGGTAACCATAAATTACTCTACCAAATTTCGAAGGAATTGGTTCACACTAGACCAAAGTGTCAATATAAAGCACTTCACGAAATTTACTTAAAGTACATAAACCTTATAATAATTTTAACTTTAGGTTCACATTTGGCACAACTAGCTTTTATTTATAAGATACAATTTTAGGGACATCAGAAACGGTAGGCAACACAGTGTTATGCATGGAGAAAATAAATTTTTCTCAAATTTATAATCTGCTTTTATATTGAACGAGCTGTTAAACCGCTACTTCGTTAGCAGAAATTTTTTTATAAAAACCATACTATAAAATAAATTTAAAATACGATTTTCCAAAAGCACAAAAGGTATGTTTGATAGGGTGCCAGTAAAGTACCAATTTTTAACATCTTTAACATTCGAAAGTTAAAAAACTACCAAAGTATTCTTATTATTATTTTTTAGTATAGAGAAATGTGACTAATAGAGCTTGAGAATTCTCATTCATAAATAACAATATCTCTTTAATATTAGATTTCTAATATTAGAATAACGAAATAAAAGCATGTCCTTAATTTCATGTTTCTAGGTTCATAATTATAGAAAATTCAAAAAGTACCATTAGAAGAGCAAAAAAGTACCACAAAGTCCCTCTTATGGATTCTCATTCATTTAGGACCAAATATCTTTAATTTCATATTTTTGGATTAAATATTATAAAAAAATCAAAAAGTACCATTAGAAGAACAAAAAAGTACCACAAAGACCCCTCTTATGGATTCTCATTAACTAAGGACAACATATCCCTAATTTTATGTTTCTAGGTTCATAATTATAGAAAATTCAAAAAGTACCATTAGAAGAACAAAAAAGTACCACAAAGTCCCCCCTTGTGAATTCTTTGCCACATCGGACCATGCATATTTAATTTCATGTTTCTAGGTTAAATATTACAGAAAATCCAAAAAGTACCATTAGAAGAAGAGAAAAGTATCACAAAATTCATTCCCTTGAATTCTTACCCACAGGATGTTTCTATGTTTAATATAAATAAAAATTCATTATTAAGTTTGAAAAAAATGTATTTTCCAGTCTTTACCCCCTTTTTGGTACTTTTTTTTACCCATAGAAGTATCAAAAATTGTATTCCAATGAGTTTCTAAATTATAGTGAGATCCCATATGTCAATAATTATAAAAAAATGTTTTATGAAAAAAGTACCAAAAATATGTACGATTTTTACCCCTTAAACGTTCGAATTTCGAAAAAGTACCAAATTTATATTTCTCGTTTCTTGATAAGTTATGAATACGGCATAAATTTTATTTGTATGTTGATTGGTTTCAAAGATACATGTGGTGACAAAAAAGTACCAAAATACAGTTTTTACCCGTTTTCTTCCTAAAAAGGACGATTTTCAAAAAAGTATCAGACACCTGTCCAATTATTTTTTAAATGAATAACGACAACTATTAAAATTTTTGTGTATCTTTATTAGTTTGGGAGTTAAAGAGTTACCGATTTTACCCTTTTTTACCCCTTAAACATTCGAATTTCCAAAAATCCCGTCTTAGTGGATCTATATGGTGGGAGACCTACCTACGTTCCAAATTTCGACTACATAGCTTCAGACGTTTGGGCTGTGGAATGATGAATCAGTCAGTCACGTTACTCTTTTATATATATAGTTAAACTCCAGAATGGTACAATTTTTGGCATGTATTTAGACCTTTTTTTAATTATTTTGAATAATAAAATAGTATTTAAAAATTTCATATTCACCAACGAACAAAATTAAGAAAATATAAAAAAACTTTATATATATTTCAATTATTTCTGCATTAATATTATTCGGTGGGTTATATTATTAAAACATATTTAAAATCTAGAGAAAATTATCTTTTCAACGATACCAATCACTTATGTTAAAATACAGTGGTTTATTTAATGCCACGTTTGGTATATGTGCATTGTAGTAAGTTCTGTTGATAATATAGTATAATTTTCCAAATTTTTCTAAAAAATGTTCATAAAGTGCCTTAAAAAGTGTTCTAGCGAAATAAAATCCCACGGGAAAAATGTTTAAAATATATTTTTTCAAACCCAGCATAAAATTAAAAATTTGGTGATACCCGTTTCGATTAAAAAATGGAAACTTTTTTTATTAAAAAATTATGGGACCCATGATTTTTCAATCGCTGGTAGGGAACTGAGGACCAATTTTAAACATTTTTTAAATAATTTGTTTGTATAAAGCAAATTTTTACTCATCGTTTGAGGGGTCTTCCTACATAGAAATCTTGAAAAGGGCTTTCCTCGGGACATTCTAATGAATTTATTAAACAACTTTTTCGTTTAAGAACCATATTCAATACAAAACAATGTTGTCTGGCCCACGAGATCCTAGAGTATATATACTTTATGGTGCCTTAGTTGATTACTTTGACATTTTAAAATGGAAGGAAAAATATTTAATCAATATATTTAATACAATATATTAGGCAATATTTAAGGATGTAATAACCCAAAAATCTTGTTTGCAGTACAATTTGTTTAGATTTTATAAAGTTTTTTATGCCTCCTGTAAAATTATAAAAAGTGATGTTACGTTGTTTTGCTTTTTCGGTGACGATATACTTTATAGACAATTCTATACTTTGATTTGTTTTTAAATTTACATTTTTTCGCTTCCAAAGTCTATTATATACTATTTTTAATAAAAAGTATCAATTCACTTGTAATTGTTAATTTTCGTTTTTTAGTATTTTATTTGCCAATTAACATGTGTAAAATTTATTTGCAAAACATTTGCAACAAATAGTTCATGTGTTAAACCACAAAAATAACAAAATTTATAAAAAAAAAAAAAAAAAAAAACATTCTCACATAAACTTTAATGTTCTTTCTATGTTTGTCTGACAACAACCTACGACGACGAAGACATTCTGTACGATTCATTTCCACTAAAAATTCCAATCTGGCAATTATTTGCATCGATGGAATTTTTAAAAGTTTCTTTGTTGAAATTATCATCTCGTCGTGTTCGATAAATACAAAAACAAAATTTATTTATTTTTTTTTTCTATTTTTGTAAATGATCGTCTATAAATTATTTTAGTTTAAGCGAAAATTTATTTAAATGCTAAATACAGTTGATGTTTTCGGTTTGCTGATATTGTTGGTGTAGTTTTTGTTGTTCGTATTGTTAACATTGAAAGATTTTAAATCAGATAAATAAACCTTCTGAAAATATTTGAAATATTTGAATCAGACATTGTTTAAATCTGTTGAGTTAAACAAATGTTGTGATATGAAAACCACACAGGAATAGAATGAATGAAAGCATTTTAACAAGATTTTTAAACGCTGAGCTGCTAAATTATGGAAGACATAAAGGTGACATAAGATCTGTTGTAGTTACTACTATATATGCAAAGATTTGGGTGATATGTGTTCTGAGAAGCAAAATCAATTATTCTTTTTTTTTTTACTTTTAACAAATGCAGGGTGTATATTTTATTAACTTGGATATGAGTTCAGGGATACAACTTGTGTCATAAACTAATTAACTCCCATTGAGATTCGTAGGGTAAAATTAAAAAAATAAAAAAAATGTTTAAGATTCAATCTATAACTATTACTTGCCAACATGTAACTCCACCTCTAATACCATATTTATAAAATCGATCACCCATAAATAACAAATATACAGAACATAATATTATACACATACATAGTTGTAAAATTTACTACATATACAACAATATTAAACACATGTATAATATGTATCCCAGCAAAAATATAGCTTAATAAATAATAATTTAGTTACCAAAAGATTCAGATGTAAATCTGAATATCTTTTTAACTGCCCAACAGTTTCGGAGTAATTTTGAAATTACACACGTAAAATGCAAAATTGAAGATGTTTTTCCTGAAAATTTTGTTTAGAAATAATAAAATATATATTTTTTTAAAACCTTTATCATATAGCTGGTTATATTATTAATAAAATATTAAATATTTCCTCCCTCTCGACCTATTCTCTCTATAGCAATTTTAAATAAATTACAACTTTAGATATACGAAAAGTATAGGGGGCTAAACTCCCCAATCCATCCTATTTTATTTTATCAATTCAATATATTAAGAAAGTAGTCTATAAAAAATTTGAAGTTCTTTAGATATCCATTAAGAATAATTGCTTTGAATATAGGTCAATGGTACCCCTTACCATTGTCCTAACCGTCCCATTTTTGTCTTAAATTGTATTAAATATAACACTATGCGACAGTATTTTGGGGGGCCGAATCATTCCATCTGCAATGGATAGCTCTTAATATATGTAATAAACCCTCTAAAGGATTTTTCGCTGATAGGCAAAATTTGTCTTTTATGACCTTCTATAATTTTTTGTCTACTTTTGCATCAAGGTAGTCTCAGATAAATCTAATAAAATAATATAAATATAGTTCGAAGCTAAAATAGTTTTGCATAAATGTGTAGAGCATTTAACGGGGAATATTTCATTTGAACTTTCAATTCATCTATCTCTCATTATAAGCAGTCATTTATAGTCCATTTTTAAGAAATGTCATGAAAGTCGATTAAAACTTGGGTTTAATTGTTTAAAATGTTCTATCGATATTTTCTTCATCAAATTTTATAAAATATATAGATTTCATAAAAAGTTCAAACCTCTGTTATCTTACCTACTCCATACCTATATTGGAAAGTAAATAGCCTCCAGGATTATGCTGTGAAAATTTAAAGAACATGGGTTCAGCGGTTGAGCTGTCTATAGAGTATATGCCACAGCTAATATTTTCTTTATGTGGGGAGGGACGTACCTCTTCCCCTAGTCCTATCCATCCAATTTGCATCTGAACTTATTAAGGTTTCTGGGAAAGTTATTCTAACAAAATGTTAAAATTTCTACTGTAATAGTTTCTAAGGTATACGATACTTAATATTTTCCTTGTATGGGGGGTATCATTTCCTCTGATTCTGTCCGTTCCGTTTTCATTTCAATTATGTAGATTTTAAATTATTTCTACAAAATCTCACGATTTTATCTGTAATAGTTCTGGAGATATATGACAATAAATATCTACTTTCCCTTCCCCCTGCTCCTATCGAAAAATATAGAAGACTTCTTTACTTTCGGGTATTACAAAATGACACTGCACAGTGTTCCCAAAACGAAATTTTTTGGAAATAATTCTGTAACTTTAGAACTGCTGGATTTATTTGAATGAAATTTCACATGGACAATCCTGAGGTATATGCCAATTGATTAGCAGGAGGACAGGTTCTTAACGAGTCTGGGGGACGGGGGGTGGACCTCCAAAGTTGGTCACCTAGAGTATACAATTTTTTTTTTAAATCAACAAAAATTTCATTTATGATTTGATTGAAAAAAAATTTGCACATAGATAGTCCTTATAATTCTCTATATTTCGTGACAGATGGGAAAAATACAATTGTTACCATCCAAAATATTATGAACGTAAAAAGAAGTGGCAACGCCGTACGCTTTATCTTCAAGTAGTTTACGTACCGTCTATACTAGCTTTTTTCTTGTTCGCACAAAAACAAAACGTCGGCAGAGCAACACACACATTTTTTTTAAATTTGTTTTCAGTGGGCAGAACATTTGTCGAACAAATCATAATTTTTTGTTTGTCGTCATAGTCGCTTCGATACTTTTACATGCAGCGCCTCTTCTTCCGCATACAAAATGACGTTTGATGGCAGACATGGTTGCTCGAACAATTGTGCGAACAACGGTGTGCGAACAAGAATAAAACATGAACAACTTGGGTCCACACTATCCAAATGCATGTGCGCACAATATTTTGTTCAATGTGTGAGCATGAAAACGGCTCGTGTGGACCGCAAATTACTCGTGGTTAGTTTTCCTGATTTACTAACTTACAAAAAAAAAAGAATACCGTTTATGCGACAAAATTTTCATATCGCAATATTTTTAATTTTTAACACTCAGAATAATAAAGAGCTTTTTTCTCAAACATAACGAAATTCAACAGGTAATTAAAGATTTTGCTGGGATATATAATGTAGATAGACGGACAGACATACATACATAAATAGAATGTTGTAATTGTTTTAGTATTTACCTTAAAAAGCCTTTTTTTATAAAAAAGAGAAAATTGAATAATGGGGAGTATTAAGACCAATTTGGAATTGTTAAGCAGCCATTAAAACCCAAACATGTCTTAAGTTTCACCAACATTCGCCGCAGCAGCAACAATAACTTGCAAGGTTGCAAGAAGATGAGAAAGAATTAAAAAGGAAACAAGAACGTTAATTCCTAAAGCAACAACAATGTACTTAATACAAATGTGAATATGTATTTAAATGTACTAGTTACGCAAAGTTGCATAAACGAGAATTACATATATACAGGCATGAATAACTATCTATAGGCATATGTGTGTATGTTTAAATTGAAAATTCATAGCCGATCCATAAGTAAGCACTTAATTGCTTACAAGCATTCAAGAAATTATACAATTTTTTCTATGTTATTTGGCTGTTGTTTGTTGTTGCAACAAATGTTTCTGGAAATTGTACAAAAACAGCAGCAACAACAACAACATTAGCAGCAGCTTAAATACAGCAACACATCATGTTGTAACGTTGCAAATAATAAAAGATCGAACGTTAAATGTAAAAAGATAAATGAAAACTTGTTTATCATGTCGACACGTATCTTTAAATGCGGTAAAATGCTCCTGCGATATTGCAACGCCAAACGCTGGTATAACGTTAAACCAGCAACAAACAACCAACCCCTCCAAACAACATACAATGTACAATATAATATACATATGTACTTATGTAAGTATGTATCTGTATGTATGTGTGTGTAACTGCTAGCCACTCCTTAACAATTTAGCAAAAAGTTTTTGTTGTTGTTGTCATTGCTGACGATAATGATGACTACGATGACAACAACAATAATAACAGCAGCAATAGCAACGACTCTGTACGTAAGTCAATGACGATGATGAAGTGTATGTGCGTTTACTACAGCGTAAAGGTTGTCTATGACGATTAAGCAGCGACTAAACATGGAAAATTGTTGTAATTGAAGCCGACTTATCGGTCGATATTGCCGCCTCGTATTGCTGACTGTTTATCAGTTTAACAGCAAAAGAAACGCCAACATGTTGTTTCCAACTTCCAAAGAAAATATTTAAGGTGTAGAATAAATGTTTGTGTTTGTTAAGACGATGGTATAAAATGTTTTTCCTATAAAAACAAAAAAATTAAATAAACGATTTACAGTGGAACCATAAGAGGTTTAATTCTTGTTATTTTTTAACACTTTTATTAGATTTGAAGAAAAACAGTGAAACTGGCAAGAAGCATATCGTGTTATGGACGAAATTTTATAATATTCTTCCTAAGAGGAGTATTACGATTGGATAATGTCTGCAACTTTCAGCCCATATACATATATAAAAAGCCAAATTATCATTTAGATATTTGAACACTGTTCATTGAACAGTTGGTCTTATCTCCATAAAATTTCACATGGCCAGAGGTGAGGTATTTTTTAGTTGATTTGGATTTCTAGCGGCTCAGAGCGGCAGTGGGTGACCTTCCGAAGTTAGATGAATGGCTGGCTGTCCAATTTTTAAGTTTCAACACTCAAAAATGCCTTAAAAATAATAATATTTTAATGAAATTTGATGCAAAAAAGATTGTCCACAATTGACCATGGCTTCCATATAAACCTCTCTTCCGAAAATCACTTTTACATACGAATGTTTGTATTAAGTTAATATTCGACACAAATAGGTTTTATGTAAGTAGAAACAACATTGCAAAATTTTATGAAAATCGGCCTATAATTTACTATAGCTTCCATATAAACCCACTTCCGGGAATCGCCCTAAAGTGCATAAAATCTTCTAGATGTTACTATTAACTTTTTATTTTGTATTTGTATATTTTATTTTACATAAAAAAAAGTCTACAATTGAACACAGGTCTAATATAAGTCCCCTTCACAATTTCTGTGCTCATACATAATAGTGTAAGGCAGGCAAAGGCGCCCATAGCATTCCGGATCCGAATAATTTCGATATTTTTACATACACAACACGAATGTTATCGAAGCTAATTATGAAATTAAGCTATAAAAGACACTCTGTATTTCTATTATTTTGTCCATAACTTTTTTGCTTATCAATTGATTTTGCTCATTTTAAATACCTTATATAACATTTGAGCCAAATTTCGTCCCTCTAGGTTGCACAGTGGGGTCAAACGCAAATTGTTTGGTAATAAATTTGTATCTCCTAAACTACTGGTAGGATTAAATTAAAATGTATGGAAGAGTTATGGAGGAGGACATAAGCTTTCAGAAAAATCATCTTGTAGTCACCCTGTGATAAATTTGACTACTTTAAGTATGTACAATTTTAAAAAAATCGTAACTTCTACAAATGAAGTCCGATTTTAAAGATCTTTATATTTCTGTAAAGTGTTTTCACTTTTTTCTCAAAGTTCCGTTAATGAAAAATTTGTTTCTTTATATATTTCAAAAGATAAGACTTCATAAATGGCTATAGAAAATATAGAAATTTTGATCTGATTTAGACTTGCACCCTACATCCAGTGCTGGTCGAAAATGGTCAATTTTAGAAAAAGATTTAAATTTTATCGATTAATAAAAAAAAAGGTCATGCGAGTTTTTTTTTTAATATTTTGACAATATCTTATCAAAAAGTACATTTAGAACGATTTAACACTAATCTGCTTCCAGCCCGGCCAAAAACGAACGCAGGAGTGGAGATTTTATGGAAAAAGTAAATTTTTTTAAACGACTTTTTTTTAATTGCATAATTTTTTTAATTAGCATAATATTTTCGCCATTATTTCTTATGGAATGCATAAAATATATATCGATATTTCACTCCTGCAAAAATCATTAAAAAAGCTTCACAAACCCATTTTTACCAATTTTTCAAAAATAAACGAGAGAAAAAGATATAGTCGGTCAAGCCCGACCATATGATACCCTACACCATTGTGTACATTATAATTCGGGGAGGGGTCTTGACTTGGAGTCAAATGTGGACCGATACTTATTAGTGTAAAATAAAACATACGAATACAGAATATTACGTTGATGCTGACATGTATATGAATTTATTCACTTTTGGGTGATTCCCGAAAGAGGGCCTTATATAGGAGCTATGGTAAATTATGGACCGATCTTTGTAAAATTTGGCACTATCATTTGTGTCGAATATTAACTTGATACTAACATTTTAATGGGATTTATGCTCGTTAAAGTATTTTCTGAAAAGGTGTTTATATGAGAGCTATGGTTAATTATGGACCGATCTTTTTAAAAATCGGCACACTTATTTAGACTTATATAAAACTTATATGTTCCAAAGTTCATTAGAATATTGCTATATTTAAGGGATTTATGATCGATAAACCCTTTTCCGGGAGGACATTTGTATGGGGGCTAGGTGAAATAATGGACCGATCATAACCAATTTCAATAGGCTTTGTCCATAGACTATAAGAAACCTGTGTACCAAATTTCATTAATTTTGATCCAAAATTGCGACCTGTAGTTTGATTACAAGGTTTACATGGACGGACAGACGGTCATACGGACGGAAGGACATCGTTAAATGGACTCAGAGTGTGATTCTAAGCCGATTGGTATAAATTAAGGTGGGTCTTAGACCAATATTTTTGGGTGTTACAAACATCAGTACAAACGCATAATACCCTCCCCACCTTGGTGTAAGGTATCATATGGTCTAATTGCTAAAAACCTAAATCGGTTGTCAAAAACTCAATTCGTGTACAACAAACAAAGACATTTTGTTGTTAAAAAAGATTAAAACAGATTATTTTCTATATAAAAAAAAAAAAACATTTTATTTAGTTGTCAGTAGAGAGTTACGGAACTCTTTAAAGTTGTAAAAATCAAGAATTTCTTAATTAAACCTCATCAAACCATGAGAAAATGCACACATCAAAATATGGAAAAAGAAAAAAATCCAAATTTGAATAACAAAATCTAAAAACATTTCCTTTTTTTAACAGGCTGTTTCTCTATGTCGAACGAAAATCTTTCCCTATTTTCTGAGCTTTCGTACGAATGGAACTACTTCTTTTCACATTGTTTTTGTTGTACTTTTCTTTCAGAGCAAATTTTCTTTGTAAAAATTTTAAAAATACATATGTAAAAAAAATTGTTTAAAAATAGATACAACCATGCAAAAGAAATAATGTAGAAAATAAATATAAACGAAAAAGAAAGATATATTCAGTCAAGATCGACCATATGATACGCTACACCATTGTGTATGAGCATAAAAATTCTGGAAGAGGATTGATTCCCGGAAGTGGATTTATATTGGAGCTATTGTAAATTATGGACCGATTCTTATAAAATGTTTGATATTGTTTCTACTTATATAAAACTTATTTGTGTCGAATATTAACTTGATACTAACATTTGTATGGGATTTATACACGTTAAAGTGATTTTCGGAAGAGATGTTTATATGGGAGCTATGGTCAATTGTGAACCGATCTTCATACAATTTGGTACAAAGATTGATACTTGTACAGACATTTTTTGTACCGAATTTCATTAAAATATTCTTCTTTTTAAGACATTTTTGATTGTTAAAACTCTATTCCGTGGGAACAAACACCTATGGTGGTGTATGGTAAAAAAAGGAAACAAATCAAAACAAAAATTTCAATAGATTTTTTTATTTACAAATTGATAAATATTTGCAACAAAATCTTCATTTCTCGATACGGTGCAAATAAATGCCAAACATGTTTGAAGGATATTTGCAGTGTCCTAGTGGAAAATTTTTTTATTTTTTATTAAAAAATTCAAACAGACGAAAGCAAAACAGCAAGTGACTGATTTTGACATTTTCGTTTGTATCGTTTTAAATACATAAACCCAATTTTGTATGAAAACACGTTTTCGTTCGACTCATGTCAAAAAGCGAAAAAAAAGCATTCATTCGACATAGAGAAACAGGCAGTAAGTTTCATTTTAGTAAAGGATCTTAAGCTTTATAAATTAATTTCTTCAATCCTTAAAACAGAAACATTTCAAAAACATTATAACCGTTATTGGTTATAATTCTGAAGAATATATTGTGAAGGACATTTTAATGTCATTTTAAAGCGGTGCCAGCTTTTTTGATCACTGTAAATCAAAACACTTAATCATTTCATTCGAATGTTAAAAATATTCAATAAATAAGTTTTCACTGTATATAAGTATTTATACTTCTAACGGCATTTAAACAATAAAATATACAAGAAATTGTTTATACTTACGTATGTGTGTATGTATTTGCAACATTTTAACATGAGAATAAGAAACTTAGTTGTAGACGATATTTAATTTAACCAAGTTTATCATAATTTTCCATACGAATAACCAACTAGATTTATTAACATTTTTCTAAAGAATGCTTAATAATAAAGGCTCTGTTACTCTACCGTTAATGTAAATGTAAAAAACGTAAATGTAAACGGAACGTAAGTGGATGGTTACTCAAAAAACGTAAATGTAGCAAGTACTTTATTGTTGTTTTGTACACATCAACATCAGTGATGTCAATTACACATATTTCCATTAGATCATATTCAAATTGAAAATCGCTAGATTTATTGGTTTGTATTTTAGTGATTTGTATACAAAACGAAAATTGTGCTTTTATGACAAACATTTTAAATTTTAAATTAATGATTTGGTTTTACGTCTTATTAAAATTATTTTCACAATTTTTTAGTGAAGAAAACAGCAAAAAAATGTTCCTATTGATAAACCTTTTACAGCGATTTCTTACTCAGATTTAGTATATTGAAATAAAAAGCTGTCAACACTGTTCTTACAGCTGTCACGAAAAAACGTAGAACGACCTAATTTGATTAACTCTCATAAGCAAAAAGTGTCAGCTAATTCGCTACATTTACATTTACGTTAGAATAACAGAGCCTTAATGACAACAAGTGAGGAAGTATAGTCGGATAATCTGAATATATAATAGCCTACATGCTTAGGATATACATAGTAGGTAAGTGTTTATTTACTTATTAAGTTAATAAAGCTAGTTAATACTTAATTCTAATTTTGATTTCAATTAATTATTATTAGAGATCTTCAGTGAGCAATATACCGAATGTCACCTAGTAAGTATTTGTTTGCAAACTATTATTTGCTTGTGTTGTAGACTTTGAAACAAATACACTATATTCTCCTATCTATAAATGCAGTGAAATGTTAAATCTAATACCATAAATGTTGTTCTTTCTGTAGTTTTGCGTATATTTCTTATTTTTATAGATAATATGTTCATATCTTAGAATGAGGCTTATAAACATCATCATCACCATTACTACGCAGTCGTTCGTTGCAATTTCAATGATCATCGTCATCATTGTCTATGGTTTAGTTAAACATCCCAGCAAAAAAAAAAAAAGAACTGAAAAAGTGATGATTTTAACATTCACCCCTATCGTGAATAACAAGTGGAATTTTTGTTCCCATGAAATTTTTATTCCCCTAGAAGGGAAAAATGCTATCGTGAATCTCAAGTGAAGAAATTTTCCCGCTATCAGTTCTCAGTGAATGAAAAAAGGAAGAAAATTAAAATAAAAATCAAAATAAAGTTTTTTTAAAAAAATATACACGTATTTACTAATATTTTAAAGTGGAAAAAAACAAAGCAAGATATTTAGAATTGGAGTGATAGTTTTATTGCAACTTTAGTTTATTGTACTATTTAACTTTTATTTAGCAAAATAATTCGGCTAATTTTTGGAAACCCAACAAAAAATTAGTAACAAATTAAAGTGTACATTATGTTTAGAATTGGAACAATAATTTTATTTTATGTTGATCAATATATCAGTTTGTGTCTTATTAACTGATAGTGCCCTTAAAATAACTTTAATATCCGAATTATAAGAGGATCTACTTACATTTTCTGTTCTGTTCCCCAGCAAAAATAAAGTGAACAAATTAAAGGGAAAAGTGAAAAAACTCGGGGGAAAAAAATCATTCACGATTAGGGGAATTTTATTTTTAGCATGAAATTATTTACGGGGAATTTGTTCACGATTGCAAATTTAGGGAAAGGGAAAACATTTCGAGGGAAAAAGTATTCATGATAAGGGTGATTGTGTCGTCATTGGAAGAAAGTACTTAGTGGTGAAAATTTATTTTCGCTTTTTTGTAAGTAATTATTAAGAACTTCCAAAGAAGTTTTAAATATACACTTTGTTACTCTTGTGAAAATATTCCAAGTTGTGAAAATGTCCCTATTTTTTTTTTTTTGGAAGAATTTCATCGTTTTTTGCTGGGATGTAGTCAACGATCTTGTTTCTATTTTTTATTCTTAACTATTTATCGCATTATTATCACTACAAGTTGACTGGTTTACTATTGTTTGTACTTGTTGTAGTTTATTGGCAACATGCAAACTTACATTACATTTGTTTACGTGTGTATGTGTGTGTATTTTTGTAATATTTCTTTTAAGCCTTAAATGTAAAATTTGCATTGTAAATGACAAATATTTAAAGACCATATACATACATAGATGAATATCGAATGTTTGCATAGAGAGGGGGGCGAATGGAAAATCTTGTATTTAAGCTTTTTTCCATGTTCAAAGACTAAATATCGCTGATAGAAATATATCAAAAACTATAAAGTGGGCAATTTGTTATTGTTGCAAAGAAATTGTAATAAAATATTTTAATGATCATTTCGATATGAGGTGAAGTTATGTATTTTCGATTGTTAAATTTTAGAACTAGAAATGTCTATGATGGGTTTTAGTAGAGAATAATTGAAAATAGTTTTAATACAAATAGTTTATATTTGGTAATAGATTCAATAGTACAATGCACAGTGGTCCCTAAACGATTTTGTTTTTTTTTCTAACTTGTGAACTGATAGAGATATCTAAATAAAATTTCACATAGTTGGAGCTGAGGTTATTTCAAGTTGATTTGGAAGAGTGTAGTATATAATTAATTAAAATAAATTAAATGCGGTGAATTTTTTTTTTTTAGATCTTGACCCGAAAAAAATAAAATTTGGATAATGCTAATATTTGGACCTAAATAAAATTTAAACCAGTAGAGGTATTCTAATGAAAATTTGCCACAAATACATAAACTTATTCTAAAATCAGGGGATTGAAAAAACTCCCACTTTTTTTATATAAATACCCGAAATCCCAGTCCAAAGAAATCTTGTTTCAAAAGTTGACTTTTTTCTTGGCTCAAAAAATGTTTTTTGTGTGTTTAACCAATATATTCTTTTGTTGATCTCGGCTTTGACTTTTTTTCATTTGAAACCATTACAAAAATTCTCTAGTCGTGGACTATAGAAAAAATATTGTAAAGTGAAAGAATATTACACCCTTTTTAAAAAACAACCCCAAAAATTTAAATTTTTTAAAGTTTCGGCATGAGATTAATATAACTTTTTATCAAAGAGATATATTTATATGATTTTTGCAGTAATATTACTAAAAGTTTCGTAAGAAATCTTGAGGATATTTAAAAAAAATTTAAAAAAAATTTAAAATTAAGGCCCCCAAGTTTAAAAAACTTAAAAAAACGAGGGTAATTTTAAAGATTGAAGTACACTAAATGAAATTCATTATTTTTCCCAATAATTTTTTAACTTATTGTACGAATTCGTTGTTTTAATGGAAACATTCATTAAAATTAAATAAAAAGGGACCACTGTTATGAACAGTACATTGAAACCATTCATTAAATTTATAGCCTGTTTCTCTATGTCAAACGAAAATCTAAGCGAACAAATTTTTGGCGAATTAAAAAAAAAAAATAACATACCCGAGGTGACCCACTTTTATGGTCTACCCTCAATCCCCGTGGGACCTGTACTCCTTCAAATAACTTAAAAGTACCTCTGACCATGTGAAACATAGATATCTACAAGGATTCACAAGTTTTGGACTACAGTGCGACGCGGCTTTGAATGATGACAGCTTCTCTTCTTATATCCGTTTTAACTTGTGCTGCGGTTTGGGTTCTGGCAACTCTTAGGGCAACTTCAATAAGTCGGAAAACAATAATTGAGTAATTCCATATCAAAACGAACAAAAACAGTCATTTTCGAATTCTCACTGAAATTCGAATTCTCTACAGTTCTTTTGGTTTAGGAGTTATGAAGCAAATTATGGTAAAAATTAATTTTTAAAGTATTTATAAGTTAATATTAAGAAAAAATTAACTTTTATACACAAAATTTTACTTCTAAACTCCAACATGAAGTTGTGAACATTATATAAATAATTTAATTATTTTTTTAAGATATAAAGGTTTAATTTTTATAAGTCTAATTTTGACCTTTGAACTTTAGAAATAAATCAACTAAATACATATTATTTATTTTAAAGTCAATATTTTGATCTTTAAAATGAAAATAAAACTAAACTTTTATAGTGAATAGTTCAGAAGTTATAAGTAATAATTTTTTTTGGTCTACAACTTCTAAACTAAATGAGTGTCCAACCTGAAATTTTACGTGCGTAGGAAAAAGAGTTACGTCAATATTATATATTTTTTCAGAATTTTAAAAATACCGTTTTTGAGATATAATAATTTGATTTGTATACGTCTAGCTTTGATCTTTGAACTTTTGATGTAAAAAAACTTTATAAATATTGTTATAAAGATAATAGCTTTGTCTTTAATATGAAACTTAAACTAGAAATTATTAGAAATAATTCAAAAAAGCTAAAAACTTTACAAAGGTGTAGTAAAGTTTTTAGCTTTTTTTCATATTTTTTGAGCAGAAAGGGACATCCCAGCAAAAACTTTGCTTTCCTGGTAAGCTAGCAGGTATAATTGGAAATAAAAATAAACTACTTATTTTTTGACTCAATAACTAGTTATTTTTGTTCGAGTTGTCCATGAATTCTAGTAGTTATTTTTAGACTCTACTGATACTAAAAAATATGTACCTAAACAAAAAAAAAAAAAAAAAAAAAACGAAAAAATTTTGCCGTCAGTGAGGTTTGAACTTGGGACCCCAATTACTAGTCGTTTTTAATGACTAACGTCTTACTCAGTACACCATCTCGTACTTAATATTCAAAGCTAAAAAACTTGTTTTAGCATAAAATATATTTTTAAAACATTTTGTTAAAAAAACAAATAGCATCAGAATGGGGTTGAACCGGCAACCTTCTGCTTGCTAATCCTGCGATCTAGACAACTGATCCATGTGATTGTAACTTACTCTGCAATTATACTATTGAGTACTTATTTATGTAATGTAGAGAAGGCAAATAATAATGACGCCTACTTTCCAGGAAAGTACTTTAATAAGTAGTCGTCATTATCGAAAACCAAAAAGTTTTTGCTGGGATCAGTCTAAAATTGTATGATTTGAGAAACAGTTCACATTGCTAATATCTATAGGGAATTTCACAGACATTGTAGAGGTGTCAAGTCCAATTGCTGTCTGTTTTGAAATGGAATCTCTCTTGGTCAAATCGCACGATATTTGTAGCCAATTTATTTCATCTCCGCGAGAGATAATCATACCTTCAAATAGTGCCTATTGTTACGTACGCTGTGTGGTACTTTAGTTTTGTCTTATACTGGTTCAACGACTGACACTAAATTTAATTTAAAGTTTGTGAAGGTCCCAGTTCTTTTACAAGGCGAGAAATCGACAGTCCGTATTCTCCTGTTCTCTGTCAAAAGAGCACTGATTTTTGTCTTTTCAGCCGATTTGACGCTTCTTTGACTTGTAAATCGGCTGATGTTTTTCCGAACAAATCGTCTCGAATTTATCCACCACATGTTGGAAATCAACTGGGTGCTAATAAAATAATCGTGTAACTTTGGACTTTAAAAAAGGTCAGAAAAGGCTAAATGACCCAAAAAATAAAGCCAGAAAAAAAGCTAATATATTGTCTTATATAAAGTACATTTATTTGTTAGTTTTCATTAGTTTTTGGTATTTCTTGAAGATATATTAGTGAATTTATAAATTTAACAGAAATAGTTCCTATGGATAATAAAGTTTTTAAAAAATAATTATAATTTTCTCCTAGAATGAAGCGTCGCAGGCGAAAATTTTCGCTAAATACAAAAAATTTATATTTTTTGTGCGAATTAATACACAAAAATGCTTAAATTTGTGATTTTTTTTAAATAAAATTTGAAAATTTTTAGCCTTTTTAAAGCTATGTTAAGAATCAAAAAAGGCTAGAAAAAAAGCTAGAAGCTAAAACGAACATTTTGAAGCTAAAAGCTAAATAAAAAGGCTAGATTTAGCCTTAAAAAGGCTAAACTGGCCACACTGCTTGTCATAGGTAGTAATGGGACTAACAATATTGACTCGCTATTATTAGTCAACCCCTTTACTTTAATGGAAAATTAAAGCTAAAAAATAAGGCAATGAACATATTAAACTTTACTAATCAACCAGTTTTTTTTTTTCATAAAAATATATGCGTGATTCTACTGGATATTTAATGTATCGATGAAAACCATAAACATATTTTGACTTTAAGTAGATTATACGTGTAATCCAATTACAACCAAATTATTAAAACTTTAACACTCCTAAATCATTAAAAATATTGCAATTTTTATTAAACTGGTATGAAATTTTATTTACATACTGCATTTCAGTATCGTATTGCATATAATAGTTTATCTCTTAATTTTTAGTTTTGTCTTTATGCGTCATCAAGTGTTAAAGTCAAATCACATTCAATTACATTGTTAACATAAATGTTTCCTATAATTTTTGATTTACTATAAACGAATTAAATACAGTTTATTTGTTTTCCTGTTAATTTTGGCATCGAAACGTTTCATTTGTGCACTACAATTGCCATTCAAAAATATGTAAAAGGGAGAAAATCAATGTGTAAAAAATAGTTGTTGTTTAATCAATTTGCCAAAGACTCGGTGACATGCTTAAAATAGCTGCCACAAAACAAAATTTCGTACATTTAAATACTTGTAAATAGTATTTATAATTGATGTCTTTCTATATGTTAAATGTATGTTTGTCTGTATGTTAGTATCTTTGTATCATGTAATTATACAACACAATACACGATGTAACAACACAAGACAACATTTGTTTTCTGTGTTATTTTGTATCGATTGTTAATTAAAATATTTGCAAGTGATTTATTTTCGGGTATTTTGCACAAAAAAAATAAAAAAAAAGCAATGCAATGCAATCGAAAAAATATATAAAATGTGCTTGTACAAGCTAAATCGAAATTAAATTGATGTTAATGAAAGACCAAAATCCAATGAATTTAAAACGACAGGCCGTCGCTAAAAGTATTTTAAGTAACGTCGCAAGTATTTTGGTTGTCTATTGTTTAAAATTAATAAAAAAAATCGTGTTAAGGTAAAAATTACTTATGTTTTAAATAAATCTAACATTGCGTTAGTTGAATTATATCTAAAGTTGGCCATGGCACAGTGTCACATTTGACAGTTTTAGAACGACAAAAATCCAATTTTGGAGATATTGGTCTGGAATTGTATATTCTGTTAATAGATAAGGCCGTAAACATTTCCACTAAAAATGGACGGGTGGTATCACTGCCACTCCATATTGAAAAAAATTAAATTTATTTGTATGAATTTCCTGCAAATGTTTGTAAATTTTATTAAAACAAGGTATATTTTAAAAGTAGGCGTAGCAAGATCCTATCACATCAATCTTATTGAAACACTTGCAAAACAAATATTCAGCCATTATCCTAAGATGTTGAAATAATTCTTAAAAAATTACTAAAATGAGGCACCTCATATTTTTTCTAATATTTTAAAAGATCGCAAAAAGTCGCAGCCAAAATTCTTAAATAAAGTTTTATATATATCATTTTATATAACAATTGTATTTTTAAATTGGAACTAATTGGAACTTTTTTGTTCCAGTCCATTAAAAATGGATATTTCCAAAAATATATTTTTTAATAATATGATTTCTTTTAAATAAAAAACTATATTTTCAGTATTTATTTTTTTACCTTGCAAATTATAACAAAATAATTTGGATGCATTGATTATTACATACCATAAAACTCATATCAATATCTGCAGTATTTACTGAGATATATGAAGTTAAAGTTAACATAATTCTTTACAAAAGTTGTAAATTAAATGAAAATATTTTTAAAAGTTGCAACTTTGAAAGTCCATAATTTGCGCTGTAGACACTTACCAATACTTTAAGTATTTTTTCCATATGTATGATATGTTCACTAACAAATGCGAGAAAGATTACTTCAATTAGTAAGCTTTTATATTCGTATTTTTGTCGTTCTAATTTGGATAAATGTAACACTGTGCATGGTAAACAATGACTTATTGTACATTCTAAACAATTTATGTATTCAAATAGTTTTATATCTGAGGATCCTTTGTCAAAGCATTTCGAATGAAATATCTACGAGTACAAATAATAGTGTGTTTCATATGGTTCGATAGTTTTTAAACATCTTTAAAAGGGAGTAAAGAATCCTTCAATTTGATTGATCATCATAATGATGGAGGCGTCGACGTTTTGCCTCTTAACTTTTTTCGGAAGCTATATATTTTTTTTTATATCTACTTATCTTTGAAAAATATGGCAGTTATTATTTTTAATGACAACCATGTTGATCTGTTGTGACGTTGAACAAAATGAGTGACAACAAGCGCGAATGTTATATTCGGCTCGGCCGAATCTATATACCCACCATCAACTTTTTCAAATTTTTCGTAACATGGGAGATGGGCGGTAAAGTGGGCGGACAACGCCCATTTTTTGTTTCCGAGTTTAAATTGGTCCTTGAACTATTTGTATAAAATTTCGTTGACGTTAAAGTGAGTGAACCACGCCCATTTTTGGTTTCCAAGTTAATTTCGACCCCCGAACTATCCGTATAAAATTTCGTTGTCGTACATGCTTTTGTTTAAGAGATATCAGCAGAAAAGTATGAAATTAAGCTACAACGGACACCCTGTTTTTCTAGTTTTTAGCCCATAACTTTTTTGTTTATTAACCGATTTTGCCCATTTTCAATACCAAACAAACCTTATATAAGATAAATATACTTTATGGGGTCTTAAATGATTCCTTCGACATGTTATACACGGAATGACAAAATCAATATACCCCCATCCTTTTCATGGTGGGTATAAAAATAAGAAAAAACCAAATTGTCCTACAAAAAATTAGCCAAAGAATTAAAGGCCTGCCGTCAAACTGTTTCCTATGTTATTAAAAAGTATCAGGATAATTTGACCATTGATAAATTAGAGAAAAAAATGTCCACATGATATTGGGAAGGCCAAGAAATTTTAAAGCATATTGAAAAGAGCTTTAAACACATCTGATAGAAAAACAGCCCAGTTAGTTTAGTGCTCTGTCTATTTGGTGCGAAAAGTTAAAGATAGTGCAGACTTCAAAACATACTAAGTTCAAAAAGTTCAAGACAGGATGCTGCAAGAAATTTTTATGCCAAGAATAAGGCACGGAAATTGAAATCAAATTTCATACAAAAATACTCATGTTGTATAATCTACGTAGAAACATTGTACTGTCAGAATTTTCGCAACCTGTGCCCAAAAGCAAACAAAATTTCTTAAAAAATTCCTGGTATGACAAGCTTTATGCAGTTGCGGCTAAGCAAGAAAGTCTTTTGTTACTGTCGGCTCTATAAGTACTGAAATATACACCAAAGAATGTTTGCAAAAAAGTCTTCTTTCTCTAATACGAGAGCACAATGTGTCCACATACTTTTGGCCTGATTTGGCATCATGTCAGTACGGTAAAAAAGCTCTGGAGTGGTACCAAAACAATAACATAGCTTTTGTACCAAGAGAGGTTAATTGTCCAAATTGTCCGGAGCTAAGACCAGTGGATAGATATTGTCAGTGCTACCGTTAAGAATTTTAAAAAAGTGTGCAAAAAAAGGAGATTTCAAAATAAAAAGTCGCCAAAAAGGGGAATTTTTTGAAAAAAGGGCCAACTGCTTCAAAACCTAAAAAATTCCTTAAAGTTTGTTTATTTGAGAACAACAATAACAACAAATTTTGTGTTTTAAGAAAAACTACTAAATGTAATTCTAGTAACAGAATTGGATTTAGAAATAATTTATTTATAATTATTTTACAACAATTTTTATTATTGCCATCGTTTTTCTATTAATTACATTTCTGTACTTTTGTACGAGGTCTTAACTCGTACTCCATTTTTTCAAATCCCCGTCGAAACAATTTAGGACTGAACGTATGGATCCACAAGTATTGACTTAAGTCTGTTGGACAAACTATTTTTTATTATTAATAATTTAGTAAAAAAACACGTTCCCCCGAGGAATTGCTATGAGAAATGTAAAAATATAAATTGGGATATAAGTATTCATCGTATGTGCTTTTTTATTTTCTCAATCCAATCCATCATCGACATATGATGATTTAAATACGAAGGCGGATCAATATTTCTTTGACTTTTCGAACTTCCCTCGTAGTTATATGAAATGCAACACTGTTCCCATCAAGTACCACCTGTTAATAGACTACTGTCAAATTTTGAGCAAGTGTCGCCATTTACTTTGCGTTTAACAGCTGTTCAAAACATACAACCTCGTGTATTTTTCTAAAAATTGAAAAAAGTGAATTTCGAGTGCTCATTAAACATTATTTTTTGCGAAAAAAAAACCGTCAATCAAACCAAGGAAAAGCTCGATAAATACTATGGGGACTCTGCACCATCGATTTCAATGGTAAAAAAGTGGTTTACTGACTTTCGTTGTGGTTGCACAAGTACAAATGGCGCTGAACGTTCTGGACGGCCAATTGAGGTCAGTACACCCGAAAATGTCGAAAAAATAGACGATATGGTGTTGGCCGACCGAAGAGTAAAAGTGCATGAGATTGTTAATGCCATAGGCATTTCATATGGCAGTGTGGTTTCGATTTTAAATGATCAGCTGGGTTTAAGAAAGTTGTCTGCAAGATGGGTGCAGCGTTTGCTCTCAATTGAACATAAACGTAAACGAGTGACAACTTCAAAGAATTGTTTGGAGTTGTTTAACCGCAATCCGAATGAGTTTTTGCGACGTTTTATAACTGTCAATGAAACATGGATCAATTACTGTACTAAACAATGGGTTTCTCCGGGTGAACCTGCTCCGAAGAAGGCCAAGGTAAGTTTGTCGGCCAATAAGGTGATGGTAACAGTTTTTTGGGATGTACGCGAGATAATCCACATCGATTACCTTCAAAAGGAAAAAACAATAAATGGCGAATATTATGACAACATATTAGACCGATTTAATGAGGATTTAATGATGGATCAAGATAATGCACGGGTGCAGACGCGTTCAGTCTCAATGGCAAATCTCTATGAATTGGGCTACGAATTGGTACCTCATCCGTCATATTCTCCGGATTTAGCCCCTAGTGACTACTTCCTATTTCCAAACCTAAAGAAATGGCTCGGAGGAAAGAGATTCAGCTCCAACGATGAAATTATTGACCAAACAAATGCCTATTTTAAGGACCTCGAAAAATCCTATTTTTTGGAAGGGATACAAAAACTGTAGAAACGTTGGACTAAGTGTATTGAGTTAAAAGGAAATTATGTTGAAAAATAAATTTTTGTTTTGCAAAAAACACTGTGTTTCTTTCAAAAAGTCTTGATCCGCCCTCGTAGTTATTCATAAAATTTATTAATATTTTTAGTTACTAGCAGTTTCAGTCCATTTATAAATATTCCGTGGCTCTTTATATTATACTGTGAAAAAATCTAAAAATAATTAATTTATTTGTTTAAATTAATATAAAATGGATCGATATATTACAAACAACTTAGTTTCTCGTCATTTAGCTCATTGTCTTAAAAAGTCGCCATTTAGTCACCATTTAAAAAAAGGGGCCAAAAGGACAAAAAAGGGGTCCCAAAATATCGAAGATTTAGAAAAAAACAACTATCAATTCTCTGATGAAAGAGTTATCAGAAAAGGTCCACTAGAATTACATTTTTCTGTGAATTGTAATATAATGTCAATTAAATACAAAAAAGCCAAAACACTAGAATCATCGAAATTATTGAATTTTACATATGTTAAGATTTTTTCGAACGCACTTCTTTTACGCACAAAATTCTAAAAGTACTATGCAACACATGCTTTCAACAAATGACACTTTAAACATCGGGTTAAGGCACTAATATAGAAAATAATTATAAGATCGTTAAAGAGAAGAATTAGCCTCCTACTTTACTGCAAATTAAAGCAGTTGATATCCAAAATATGAGGTTGCCATGTGTGTGAATATTTCATTGGTTAGTACAATAAAAAGCCTATGTATGTATGTAGGTATGTATATACGTATGTATGTATGTATGTGTGTGTGTATGTATTTATAAATTGAAATACATTTTGTTGTAAACAAAACCAAAAAATATTAAATTTACTTCTCATGTCGTTAAGTAAATTTACTTTAAAAATGCTCTACCCATTATTGACTTAAATACTTTTATAATAGAATTCAAAGCAAATATGGCTGGCCACCTTTAAGAGTGATGAAATTTTAAACAAGAAAATTGTTTTTATTTGATAAATTTCAACAATATTTAACACACTTCATTTAAAACTAATTTTGGTTAATATTTCTTCAAATACTTAATATGCTGTATGAGTAGAAGAGTGGCTGTTGCTTCTGCTGATGATGAAGCTACAGATGAAGATGGTGATGATGCTGATGATGGTGTCTCTAAAGGTGATAATATGTTTTAAAGTTAAAAAGCTTTAAATGTTGTGTCAACAGCAATATGAAGAAAAAAGAAAGATTTAATACAAAAATACAAGCAAACAGACAAACGAACAAATAAACAATCATTACTAAACATTATCCATGCTTTTCAAAAGCAAAGACAAAAAAACAAATACAAAAACGACTCTAAGATGAACTAAACAGATAGTTTTCACATGAACGTAAGAAGAACATCATCCATCCATCTATCTATGGATGGATCGTACAATGGACGTGCATACTTATGAGTGCACACAGGCATACAAACATGTGTATGTTTTAGCATGCAACGATGGATGAGATGGTGAAGAATTGGCTGGTTGGTTGGATAAATAGTTGGATGAATGGATGATGAGTGGTTGATGTTAGTGTCCAGCATGTCAGCCATCAATCTGACACATTACATAGAGTTTTCATTTTTGTAGACAAAACCAAAAAACAAACACACGTACGAATCAACAAAAAAATAACTTATAATTCAACGTTAAGATTTAAGCAGTTTGCAGTTTATACAGTGTTGGTCTGATCGCCTGTTTGAGCAGTATCTTTCTATGGTACGTATGTGTGTGTATGTACAGCATGTGGCATCCAATTATGCACTTGACTGGTGTTGCATTTTATTTGTTTGCTCACTTCAGCAGCAAAAGTACATACTCATAAGTGTTCAAAATGTTTAAAAATGCACACAGTTCTATACATATGTATACATATATATGTAAGTATGTTTTAAAAAGCAAAATGTTAAGGCATTTAGAAAAATCACTTAAACACCCACTTGACCAGGATTTTAAAAAATGAATAGACTTTGAAACTTTTGCGATATTTTCATAAAAAAAAAAAACATTTGATAGAAATCATAACTCAAAAATTCCGATAGAACTCCAGTGCCGCAGATTTTATTTGACTATATCTTTTCTATTGAATTAGTCATCAACAAATAACATTTTATAGAAATTTTTTATGAAAAATATTCCTTTTAGAAAATTATTTTTTGTAAATTTTCGCATGTTTGGCCAGGTGGGAGTAGGCAGACTTACATACATGTATATAAAGTCTCACATGTACACATAATAATTTTTCTACAGAAGATATGTACATGTTGTCTCAGCCCTGTTAGAAGTTAACAGTGTGTCAGTTATATTAAATTACAGAAATGTACTTCTTTTATCTATGATCAACTGTGCAGCCAGGAGAACTGTAGTTGTTTTAGTTTGAACCGTTTATCGATCAAACTTAGTGCATCGACTCTGAACATAGGAAGTCATTCTAATATATTCTCCATTCCATACATTCTATATCTACCAGGGAAACCAGAAGTGGCACTGTGAAAGAACGATCCCTGCATTTCTCGAATTTTCTAATATTTTTTGATATGTTCAGCTATGTCACAGTCTTCCAGGACATTCTGCAACATTAAGAAATAGATCGTGAAATATATAATATATATGTTTATAGAATTTCTGGAACAAACATCAAAATATCATCAATTCTTCCAGTCTGTGTAAAATGATGTCACTTGACATTTTTCAGTCTAAACTCTCTGCGCCGTCACTAGGACAGAAGTTAATTAACAAGTCAACCAAAAATACCATATAAAAAAGTGTTTTATGATCATTAATGTATCCTATAGTAACTTTTCTTTTTCTTTTAGAAAGAAAGTAAGAAAGATATAGTCAGTCATGCCCGAACAATGATACTCTACAGCATTTTCGTTTTACACGAGAGCTATGAAATTGGTACTTATATAAATTATGCTAAATTATACACCTTTATATAAAATATGCAATGATGTGCCTTCTAAACTGTTTTCTAAAAATATGACAAAATAAGCTGTTGAGGCCAAAATAAAAAAAAAAAAACTGCTATTAGAGCTAGTTGCCTTGGTGATTACATAGCGAATGTATCTAACCTCGTATTTAATGACGGCCGTGTATATCGAATACCTATGAAATCTTATATAAAGTGTTTAGCATTTTTAGCCTCGTTTTTTTAATTTTTTTAACTTGGCGGGCTTAATATTTCCCCTAGAATTTTTCTTAAATAGTTGGCAGATTCCCTACAAAATTCTAAATAATATAGCTGCAAGAATCATATAATTATAAGAATCCGTTGAAAAGTTATATTAATCCAAAGTTGGAACTTTAAAAAAATTTTAATTTTTTGGGTTTTTTCCAAAAAGGTGGAAATATTTATTCAGTGATAAAATTACTTTTTTGTTCTGAGCTTTATCATTTTTTTTTAATGTTTTCAAAAGAAATGTTAATGTAAATGCGTGTAAAGTAAATTCGGTGAAGTTTGGGACATAGGTCTGCCACGAGCCCTATTCACAAAATTATTAAAAAAACACGTAGAAACTGCTGTGCTCTTTTGTGAAACTTTTTAACCGTTAAGTATATTTCCTGAAAATTACACACAATTATTTCTGACGTGTTTTTAAATTGTTTTGGAGGAGCACAAGTATCTAGCTGGTCTATGGACAGGAGGAGAACCTCAGAAAGTGGTCAACTCTTTTAATTATCTATTATACAAAATCCGAGGTTACCCTTTTCGGAGGTCCTCCCCCCTGCTCACAGGTCAGCTAGAAACTTGTGCTCCTCCAAAACAGTTGAAAAATACCTCAGTAATAACTATGTGAAATTTCATTGAAATATATTTATCTGTTCAAAAGTTACACAAAATTATTTAAAAAAAAAATACGCTCACTTTCTGGCCTATAGAAACACTGGGAGATCTTCGTAATTCTAAAATTGGAGCGTTGAGTCTCGGTTGATGAAATATAAATTCCAGCAACTAAACCCAGCATTTGTAAAAAATCTTTATGAAATCCTCTTATTTTTAACTGTTCACTCATCTCTACTTGCATTAATTCAATAAATACAATCTCTAAAATGTGCCTAAATATTTTAGTTACCCTGTATAGTTTAAACTCAATATCGACATAATACTCAATAGAAGACAGTTGCAACTACGTAGTAAGGCGGTTGGTTGGTTGACTGTTAGCTTGGTGGTAACATGTTAAAGGTCTCTTGTGATGCCAACAACAAAACGGTTGTTGTCCAGTTATGTAGTTCTGGTCATACCGACGCAAAGTGTTTGCTGCAGTCATAGATGTAGTAGTAGTTGTTGGCATTGGTAGTGGTAGTAAGTAGTTCTGGTAGTATGATAGTTGTTATTGCATTTAGTTGACTTGTGTTCAAGTTGTACATAATAACTGCATGTTTATCAAATTAACCGGGTGCAACACTAACAGTATGACTAACATTTATGTGTTTTTTAGCCAATGTATGTATGTCTATGTTCCAACACAGTATTGGCCACTCCTTGTTGTCAACTCATAACATCATCAGCAGGAGCAGCAACAACTTTAGTCCTACTGTTAAGACTATGCCCTCGTACTCTACCGATTTACACTTCAACATTTACTTTTTTCGCATATATACATTTATTATATGCATATGTAGATGTGAAAATGTGTTTGTTTTTCATTGTTCTTCTTTTCTTTGGTGAAAACATCCTTTTGCTCAGCTCAGCAGTTTTTCAACATGTGCAACGAACTGCATTTATGTTGCTTATTTTACACCTTTTGACTGGATGTATGTTTTTTTATCTGTTCTGTATGTATTCTTTTGCTAATAAATAAATATTCTGTTTCCCCTCTTAGTTGTTGTTTGTTATGCTCCCGCTGTTGTTATTGCTGATGGTGCATTGTGGCTGATACTGTTTCTGTGTGTTTACAGTAAAACAGCAGTTAACCATTTAACGTTTTTATGTTTTCCGTACGTAGTACGAGTACAAACATGTATTTGACAAAAGATGCAACATTTTTAGCATTATTGCAGGTTCAAAAATTATTTGTTTGCCGTAGGCCATATTCGATTTTGTGGCATTTGCATAGGATGCAAATTTTCTGTTGCATTTGGTTTTGTTATTATTGCCGTTGACATTATGCCATTATGTAGAAATGTTGTAGGTAAATTGTGTTGCCTTTAATTTTCAAAAAGAGGTGAGCAACACACCAGCATGTTTATGTTGCAAACATGGTTGTTTATTTGTTATTTTGTTTTGGGTTGTTAAAAATCAATTCAATAAATGTTGTGGCATGTTGTTAAGGTAGAATGCATTATAAATGTAATCACAACTGGGATTCAACATTTTTTGTAGAAAATTGCTATTGATGATTATAGTTGAAATGGTGAAGAAAGATTACAATTTAAGTGAGATATGTTAAAGTTAAATTGTCTGGACTTTGTGGTACTGGAATTGCTCTACACCATTTTCATATATATGAAATCTGGCATATGTTCTCACTTTAATTATATTAGACTTATTAATTGAATATAATATTAAATTTTCAATAGATTCATCCCACTTAAGTCTTCAAAGCTTTAAAAAACTAAAAATCAAAATTGAATAAATCGTTGATTCATCTCTGAAATATATGTTATTGAATGAATGTAATGTTCTACAAGGTAAATTCATGGCCATCAATTAAGCCATTTCTTAGGTATTATAATAGCTATTGATATAACTAGATATCGGTATATGGGCAATTCTCTTTTTATACCCACCATCAAAAAGATGGGGGGTATATTGATTTTGTCATTCCGTGTGTAACATGTTGAAGGAATCATCTAAGACCCCACAAAATATATATATTCTGGGTCCTGGTTAGATTCTGAGTCGATCTAGCTATGTCCGTCCGTCTGTCCGTCTGTTGAAAGCAGGATAGCGCTCGAACAGGGCAAAGTAGGGAGACGAAATTTGGCACAAATATTTGTATTACATAAGGTTTGTTTGGGATTGAAAATGGGCAAAATCGGTTCACAAACAAAAAAGTTATGGGCTAAAAACTAGAAACACAGGGTGTCCGTTTTATACTTTTCTGCTGATATTTCTGCAACAAAAGCATGTACGATAGCGAAATTTTGTACATATAGTTTGGGGATCGATATCAAGTCGCAAGCCAAAAATGGGCGTGGTCCGCCCACTTTACCGCCCACCTCCCATATAAGGTGAAAATCAATGAAATTGTGTTCAAATAGTTCAAGGACTAATGCAAACTCGGAAACAAAAAATGGGCGTGGCCCGCCCACTTTACCTCCTTCTCTCATATAACTTAAAATGTGAAAAAGTTGATGGTGGGTATATAGATTCGGCCGGGCCGAATATTTGCGCTTGTTACGTTTGCCTTATGAAACCGACCTTCAACTTCAAATATTTTTTTAAATTCTGACTTTTTTAAACAACTTTTAATGCAATTCAAGATCTGAAACGGTTCCATGTGGTGCCGGCAAGCACCCAAAGTCAAAAATTCAAAAAAAGAGTTTGAAACTAAAATGTTTTCTTTATTTGTTTTTATTGCTGTGGTCGCGGATTTTAGCATAAGTGTCCAATTCTTCTAATGTAGACTATAAACACTTGTAGAAAAGAACTAGCATGGATTTAATTTGCGTGCAATTAACCAGTGTCAAATTGTGTTGTGCAAAAGTCGTGAAACCAAGTTTAAAAATTTTGCAGTTTTTTCACTGGGGATTTTACGCCGTTTCGCATATTTCAAAATTCAAAACAGATCCTGAAAACTCTTGAAATTATGCATCATTTGACATATATCTCGTTAATGTGCCCTCAACAGATATGCTGCAGGAGGTACCCAAACTTGGAGAAAAAAAACGTGAATGGCTCCAAAAGGTGCCTTTTTCGCGAGGCACACTCGCAACGTTATTTCAGAGAAGCTAGAATATAGCGTTATCAAAGAAGGTTTGCAAATGACATTAAACATTATTGTGGCGTTTTAAAATATTAATTTGCTAAACGTGTATAGCTATTTTAAAGAGTTCAGTAATTTTGCATAATTTGTTATAGCGGATGTTATAGCGTTATAAGTCAATTTTAAACTGAAATAATTTGTATTTTAGATACAGCATTGTAGAGTACATAAATGCAATAATTTTTTATTTAGGACTGTAAATAGAATTTTGGCAATTTTTTATAAATTTTTATCTTAAACCGTCATAACATTGATGCCGTTCGGTAAAAGTCATTCACGCGAACAGTTTTGTATTCCACTAGAGCCAAGGAATATTGGTACTAAATATCGTAGATGTGCCATTTAAAAATTTTCGACAGTTTTTTGAACATCAAAAGTAAACGAGTTTGAAGAATTTCCCATATATGTGGTGATATTTACTGATATTCAAGATACTATAAATAAAGTCGTTGACAGTTCATGAACGCCTAAATTTTACAGAATTTGCCACAATGAGGAAGATTCCATATTTTAGCTCTTCTCTTAATATCTTGTGCTTGAAAATTTACATTCATGCTGCTTAGGACTTGTATTTCCAGTGTATATTTTTTTCAAAAAATGTCTCCTACAAGAAAATTCTACAGATTTTATTTACCAAAATTAATAAAAAGAAATGCTTAAAAATTAACATCCATATTCACAAACCACTTTTAATTTTAAACTGCTTTTATCGTATTTTTTTCACACAAATTTTGCCTCTAAATAATTTCTGAACCAAACACTAATTTTTTGAAAAATACTGCCATTTCATATAAAATTTCTGTTTTTCGAAGCTCAAATCACCCAAAACTACCTCTATTCTAGTCAGACAGTGTAAAGAGGAACTGCTAGGACTAAGTCAACTGTATGACATTACTATAGTCTGGGTTCCTGCGCATAGGGATTACTATGGTAACGAACAGGCAGACGAATTAGCCCGGGCAGGCTCTGCTATGAATTCCCCCTTATCGATTTCTGTCGCAATCCTGTTAGGATCAGTCAAAAGCAAAATCCTAAAACACTATCTAGAAAAGGCGAAAAATAGATGTCGAAATCTGAACAAATGTAGAGTCGCGAAGGAAACGTGGCCTACCTACAACGAAAAACGCTCAATTAGCTACAAACGCAAAGACATCTCGAGACTAATAGCATTGTTACAGGTCACTGGACGATCGGAAAACATGCAAGCAGACTTGGTCTCCCTTACAATGTAGTTGTGGCAATCGCGAGAAGGAGGATACAGTATATCATCTTCTATGTGAATGCCCAGCCTTGAACGCAATCAGACATACATACATTTCTGGTGAGTAGTGTGGTCCCATCAAAACGGAATTTAACGAGTCTAATTGGTTGCCCGTAAGTTTACGCCCCCACATGCTGATACACATACAGGTTGCAACTAAATAATCTACTTCTTGGTTGCATTATTCCACCTTGCTTTAGTGTTGAGCTACCTAGTAAACTCCTGTCACACCCTGTGACTGTGTTACTGTTATCAACAGATAACAGACAATACAATTGAAATCGTAAGCCACTACTTAACCCCCCTATAGGGTCTCTCCAATAACCAGTCAAAGGCTGATGACCTGGTGTGTAACCATGAACACCTGGGGCTGCTGGTTCCCGTAGTACCTACTTTTAAGACAGTTTCAAAGCCCAAAAAAATCTAAGGTACTGCTAGACCTTGTGTATCCCGTCTAACTTACACACCTCTTCTAAAACAAAAGCTAGTCAAAGTTAAAGAGTTTTTAGGAAGACGGGATTTTCTCTACCACGTATGAGCTATACACTATGTGGCGGACCACATAGGTATATGATTGTAAAGAAATTTGTAAAGATTTTTTAGGAATCAAATTCAGCCAGCCAAGTTAAAAAAACTAAAAAAAACCTGTCAAAAAATGGTTCAAAATTTTATTTTGGTTCAAATATCTCTTAAAGTAAAAGAGACAACCCACACATATAAGCGTATTTTTTGTAGAGAATTATAAGGAATATTTATGTGCAAAATTTGTTTTCAATCAAATCATAAATTAAATTTCGCTATTTGAAAAAAAATTTTCATACCCGAGGTTACCAACTTTGGAAGTCCTCCTCCCGTTCCCCAGACTCGCTAAGAACCTGTCCTCCTTCAAATTCATTGGCATACACCTGAGGATTGCCCATGTGAAATTTTATTCAAATACATTCAGCACTTCTAAAGTTACAGAATTATTTCCAAAAAAATTCGTTTTGGGACCATTGTGCAACATTGAAACCAATTTTTGGGATATATGAAGTTGCTGCCTTTATACACATAAAGTTGGTAGGATTTTAGCTCTGTTGCATATAATTGAATATATATGTATGTACATACAAATGTATACTTACCACCAAAACTCTTGAAGCTTGTAATTCAAATACTTCGTAATATTTTTTGAATTTATTTTATTTTAAATTATAAAAATTTCCACATATTTAAGCTCAATTTTTTTAATAATTTATTTTTTATATGAACAGGTTATCAAAATATACAAATTTGTTTAATCATAATTATAATATGGTTGGAACTATCAAACCATAGTACTAATATTCGGTTGTATTGATAAAATTTATTAAATTAAATATACAAAAACACATATTGGTTCATCTGAGTAAATTTACATTTGTAGTAACCCTAATTCCAAATTAATAACATTTATAAATGTAAAAATCTTGTAAAATTTATGATTTTTTAATAATTTCAATAAAATATTGGTTGTTTTAATAAAATGTCTACTGTTTTACAACCAATATTTTTTCTCTGTGTACAAAAATCAAGAATTTCTCAATTAATCTTCATAAAGCTATGAAAAAAATGTAATATATTGAGTGGGTATTGAGGAAAATTTGTATTTAATGTAACTAACACAAAGTAAAGTTTTTAAAATTGCACAGAAAAGCATTGTCATCAAATAAAAATTCAAATTTAAATAAACAAAAGAATAGAAGGAAGTACTTAGTAGTGAAAAAGAGCTGCAGAAGTTCTTTTTTCAACCCATGGTTGTCATTGGTAGGATGTTATTCTTTTATACTTCTTGTTCATTGCTTTTGAAGCAGTTCTCTTAAAACTATTTTTACAAATTTTTTATACAAATTCTGTTTTTACCCTATTAAATAATAAAAATGTTTTAAAATTTGTAGAATTTAAATTTTGTTAGAAATTATTACCATTTTTTCTTGCTTAAAATGCATTTGTTTTCACTTTTTTGGAAGTAATTGTTAAGAACATCTTATTTAAAAATGCATGCATATTTTCTTTCTTAAATTAGGATTAACGAAATTATGTTTTTAATTTCTTCTCAGTAAGTAGGATTCCATATCCATATGAATAATCTCCTAAATTTTGCCTTTTTTTAATGATTTTGACAACTTAATACTATAATTTTTCACTTAATTCCATCAGGACTTTTGAAATTGATCTGTCCCACATTTTTCCGCTCTAGTTTCTTATTTTTCTTACGGGTAACATATAGGGACCTAAAGACCCAAGTGAGCCGACAATGCTACTACCACATCCTATTACCATGTCAACAATAATCTGTTCGTCGTTGATAATTTCAGAGATTTTGATGTCCTTCATATTGTTATAAATTAACACAGGAGTATAAGAATAAGTTGAAATGTTGCTGATGTTAAAAGAAATACAAAACTATAGTTTATAAATTTCAATAGTTGAACTTAAACTAATTCCAATGTATTCTCACTAATTTTACAATTCCAATCAAAATTACAGCACCAAACTATTTAATATCATTAAACCCAAAAAAATCGTATTCAATAAACTCGTGTAATAAACAAAATCTAATAACTAACACTCGATTAGAAACACAATATTTAAATTTTTTCACATTTATATTAAAATAAAGAAAACCTATTCACTGTCGCTTTATTGTCTCGAACCGTCAATACACCAACAACCAATAAAAGAAAAAAAAATACATTTCGACTAATGACTTCATACGTAAATTTCCATTTGAAAGACACAAATTAAAATAAATTTTGATTTATTTCAATTCACATCCCCTTCCGTTTCATTCGATTCTGTTTGGTTCTGTTCGTTCCCTTCCATTTCAGTGATCTGAACACAAGTCAAATAACAAGTGATAGCAACGACTGGTTTGTTACTTTATTGTTGTTACTGTTTTGGTCTTATCCAAAATACGATGTTGTTTTTCTTGGCGTTATCAACTCTTATCCCATGTATAAACGTTGTTTGTGGACAAGAAGCCGTTTTTACAATGGTCATAAACAGAAACAAAACATAAATTTATAGTGTTCTTATGTTTTTTTTTTCTTTCGATTTTATTAACAACCAAACTTTAACAACAGCAACACCAAGAAAAACAACTACAACTAGAATGAAATTTAAAAATCCCAAAAGTCGATAAACAAACGATTGTAAGTGTGTGAATATGCGTATGTGTGCGTATGGTTACTCTACTTAAAAAACAACACAGCATTAACAAGTGGTCTACAAACATCCTGGTACAATAAAATTCTTGCATTTATTGCTACACTTAACAAAATGTATCTGTAGACTTTGAGATTCCAAAAAAGAAAATTTCTTGTTCTTGTACAGATACTTACTTTAAACTTGGAGACACTGGATTATAATAGTTTTTTAAAAGGCTGAATTTTCTAAAAGAGTCATATAAATATTGAAGAATATGATGTTTCTATTGTTCTGAAATTAAAACAAGAGTGAATGTTGTATTCGGCTCGGCCGAATCTATATACCCACCATCAACTTTTTCTAATTTACGCCCATTTTTTGTTTTCGAGTTTACATTGGTCTGTGAACTATTTGAACACAATTTCGTTCAAGTTTCACCTTATATGGGTGGTGGGCGGTAAAGTGGGTGGACCACTCCCATTTTTGGTTTCCAAGTTTATATAGACCCTCAAACAATTAGCACAATATTTCGTTGTCGTACATGATTTTTTTAAGAGATATCAGCAGAAAAGTATGAAATTAAGCTAAAACGGACGCCATGTGTTTCTAGTTTTCAGCCCATAACTTTAACCGATTTTGCCTATTTTCAATAACAAACAAACCTTATATAAGATAAATATTTATGCTAAATTTCGTCCCCCTACGTTGTCCCATTCGAGCCCTATCCTGCTTTCAACAGACAGACAGACAGACGGACGGACATAGCTATATCGATTCAGAATCTAACCAGGACCCAGAAAATATATACTTTGTGGGGTCTTAAATGATTCCCTCAACATGTTATACACGGAATGACAAAATCAATATATCCCCCATTTTTCTGATGGTGGGTATAAAAATATAGTGGTCTCTGATACGCCGCACAGTAGTTCCAAAAAGATTTTATGAAAATAGTTCTTAAAAAAATTCAGTACAATTTTTTTAGACCGCGATCCGTAAACTTTATATTTGGATTTTAGTTATATTTCTGGGAAATACTTTTAATACATATTTGGACCCAAATTAATATTAAACAAGTGGAGTTATTTCAATGAAATTTTAAATAATTTTAAAAAATGTTATAGCCCAAATTAAGACCTAATAACAGGACCGGATCCAGCCAAAGCATTGGGGGGGTGTGTGGTGCTGCGGTAATTTCCTTTTTACAACCTGTGGATTCGCGCCCGTCCAATAACAAAAAAAAAAAATAATAATAATAATAAAAAACCGAGGTAGAATTTACTTCGGCCTTAATATCTATTAAACTAAAAGCGATAACCTGGACATGATAGAAAATTTTTTGCAGAAATTTGAAAGGACTACTTTACTAAATTAAATACTAAATTAATTTTTGTCAAACTTTTAAAAAATTACACCCCCGATGTGACCAATTATGGAGGTATACGCTCTATCCCTGCTACCCACAAGATATCACCAACGGTGCAGAAGTTACAGAATAAAAAAAGAAATAAAAAACGTTTTGAGACCACCGCACAGTGTCCCATTTCAAAAATAAAATAAATATTTGATATTTATTCAGATATAACGAATCAGGATTGTTTTTAAAAATATTCATACACGAGGTGTCCAACTCTGGGACCATGTGGACCCGCCTCCGGTAGGTCATTATGACGCAAACTCAAAACCCGCCCACACTTCAACTATCACTATGTAAAATTTCATTGAAATCGGATCATCTGTTCGGAAATTACATATTTATTTCCATTTAATTTTTGAAATGAGACACTGTGCACCGGTATATGCCATAAACTCCTCATATAAATCTTACATTTTCTTTCAGTGCATTTCAATAAATAAATGTCTTTTCATTTCTTCCTCTTCTCTTTTAATTCCTCAGCATCTTCTTATTCTTTTGGTTTATCCACTTCTTTTTTTATTTTTTATTCATATTCATTTAAATGGCGGCGGCTTTATGAACGAACCTTTAATGATGTTCATACTGTATGAGTTGATTTTGAATGCAAATGAGTCGCAAAGACAAAATGGACCCTAAAATTGTAAAACTGTTCATTCAGATGAAAGGGATTTCATGTCGAACGTGAAATTAAGTGCAATCATTAGTTGATTATTGTTGTTGCTCTTGCGGTTAACTGGTGGTAGTAGTGTGATGCCAATGGTTGTAGTACTGTGTTCTTAGCGATGTTGTCGATGGCGGTAAAAGGTGATACTTGGTCCAAAGCTGACTAAGAATGACTGAAGTTGGTGTTGCTCGTGGCTGGGTGCTTAAATGTAGTTGGGCATGCAAAGTGTGGCTTTAATACGAGTATTTGTATTTTAGTTTAATATTAAGTTTTTTTTTTTTTTCTACGTTTTCAATTCAGCTCATTTTTTATTTTATTATTTTTTCATTCAGTTTTTCATTGCCTGTGTCGGCCCAAGATGAAAGGCAGTCTTTTTTTAAAGATTTTATATATTTTGAAGAATACAACGACATCTTTAAATAAAAACGTAATCAATTTAAGATCTTTTTAGGACAATAAACATTGATATACATTTGAGATACTTTGGAATTTTCATTGCTTTTTCCCTTTTGCGGTGTTGTACGATAAAAATGAAAATCATTATAGAAATATGTTGAGCGCAAGAGTATAGATAAATACAGGTGTATAAAGATTTTTAACTTTGGGTACTTAACAGATTTTTTTTTTTTTTAGCTGCGTATTATTATATACTTTACCATGCCAGCACTATTTGTCATTTTGCCGAAGTTAAGTAGGATTATTTAAATAAAATTCCAATTTTTTTCGAAATGTAAGTTTGAAGAAATCTTAGATTTATTTGTTGTTTATTGGAAATAATTTGTATGTATTTTCTATTATCTTGTTTGATGGAGATAATCGGTTGGCTATACAAGCTATTTAATAAACTAACAGCTATTTAAATTAAGTTTATGATTGAAATATGGCTTACATTTAATAAATATTATTTTTAATTCATACATATAAGTAATGACTTATTCAACATTTAACATTTATTTTCATTTTATACCCGTCATATTTAAGAACCCATAAAGTATACATTTATGGTCCTGGTAAAATTCTGCGTCGATGTTGTTTGCCTGTTGAAAGCAGAATAGGACACGGGGCGGAGCACTTAGTGGGGCGAAATTTGGCTAAAATATTTGTCTTATATAAGGTTTGTTTGGAATTGAAACAAAACATGTACGATAACTAAGTTTTATACACTTAGCTTGAGGATCTATGTAAACACGTAAACCAATGGGTAAAAATTATTTATTAAGACAAAATATTTCATATCTAAAGTAGAGCATACTTTTTGGGTCAAAAATTCAAATTGTGTGGGAAATTTAAATGTGTTATTCCAGATAAATCCCATTAAAATCAGCCGCTTTTGCCCAAAATCTTCTAATGTTTACAACAAAAATGATTGCCGCACCCTGTGTTTATTTATTAACCGATTTTGCATATATTTTATATAAGGACGTGTTCTCACGGAATGACAAACTCAGTATACGCCCATCTTTTTGATGGTGGTTTAAAAAACCAAAAAAAAGAAAAACAGAATGGCACCGTGGAAAAAAATGAAGTAAGCTCCTAACCACTGGGTGTTACTTCATTATGAGACTTAAAAAGAATCAAGCCAATTTTTGATACCTTGTTCCCAAGTGAAGCGTATTTTATCTAAGCATTTTGAATTGAAGAAAACAAAAAATAGCCCGAAGGTGCAATGTTTGGCTACACAGCGGGTAGGGTAAAAGTTTCCTAATAAGTGTTAAACTGATCGCAAACATAAGGCTGAATATTGTCTGATGGAAAAATGTAATGTAAGTTGTTGTTTGAGGATTCCAGTAATTTTAAGGATATTCCTCTATGCGTGCAAATTACATCTTCAAACCGTTCAATAAGTATACATTTCAAATATTAAATTTTAATTTTTTTTTTAGTACTTTAGAGCATTAATTTTTACCACAATGAGAAAATTTACAGAATCAAATTTTTTTCTATTAATCTAGTCTAGTCTGTTATACTAAAATGCATGAAGGACTGAGAAACTATCAAATATATTTGATATTTTCTTAACCTTTTGGTCAAATTTGAGCCAAATAGAAAACTTCATATGTAGACAATAATTTGGTCACATTTGTATCAATAAAAATGTAATAAAAGTCATTATTCTAAACTATTTTATTATTTAACAACTCCTTGTTGCATTTTTTGACTTAAATGTTCATCGGGTAAAATTTGACCCAAATAAGAAATTGACCCGAAGATCTTACGAATGTTAAAAATATTTAAACTCGTAACAAAATCTATTAAATAGGTATTTAAAAAAAAACTCTACTCATAATAGATGACACATCATACTTTGGCGGTATGGTAATCAGTCGCATAAATTTGTCACAGCTAAAACATATACTTCCACCAAAATTGTTGCAATAAAAGACACCTTTTGAATTAGAAAGCCTAATGTGAGACTCCCAGCAAAAACTTTGGCTGCCATGTAATGAGTTAAGAAGCTAATATAATGGCTCTCCACTACTTATACATTAGCTGAATAACTCATTATTTTAATATGGTGATGACACTAGAGGCAACTACTTACCCTATACATTACTTAGATGTCATTACAATAACTAATTACTTCCAAGCTGTTGAACAGGGCATTGATTTTAAAGCATTACTGAAGTCATGATTAGTAATAACAATAGGAACTAGTTACATTATAGGCTATAAATAAGTAATGAAATGAAAAGGATATAAAATATTTTTTTGTTGTTGTAAAAAGACTTTTTTAAATTTTAATTTAAAAAATTTAACAACAACCAAAAATGTAGTTAAAATAAATTTAATAAAAATAAACTATTTTAGATTACAAATTAATTCATATGCAAATTTTGCCTTTCAATTATGTATCTCTTCTTCAAATACATGAATTGAAGAAGGGATACATAATAACTGCATTATAAAAATCAATAAAAATTAATGTTTTCAAAAATCTGATCATAAATAATTATTTACATTCGAGTTATAAATAATTAGTTACTAAACAACTTCTATGTAATACAGACAGTATGTTGTTGTCATTACAAAGTAACTACATCCGTAACTACATATCATTACCAAGTTTTTGCTGGGATATTATAACAAAAAAGTATTTGCGTGCAAATTATATGAAAAATATAGTTTTTTTGTGTTTACTTTTTATATTTTTTGAACAATATTGTATTTTTCCCGAATACCCGGGAGTTTAAAAAGGTCGGAAAATTAAAAATCCTATTTCAGAGTTATTGATAATAAAAATAACTTGTACCGTAGATAAAAATTATGTAGGAAGACTCCTCAAACGATGCATAAAATTTAGCTTAATATTACAAACATATTAAAACAAAATTTAAATTATATCTTCAGTTCCCTACCAACGATTGAAAGTCACGGGTCTAGAATATTTCGTCCGAAAATTGTATTGAGTTTTGTCTTGAGTATCAAAAAATTTTAATTATTAAAATAATTATTTTTAAAATTTTCGCAAACAGTTTGGTTCATAAACCGTCATTTCAAATGGATAAAAATTTTATAACTTTGTTCCCTTTATGGCTGAAATCATAGATTAACAACTAGATATTTATGTGAGAGAAAAAAACCTAATTCAATTGTCAGAAACCTAATTCAAACAAAAACAAAATACATGTAGTCACATATATTTTGTGTTTGGGTTTTTTAAAAAAAAATTAATAAATTTTTTGAAAATTTAGTATAGGGTGCCTCTCACATAAACTTCTAGTTCTATTCTATGGCTGAAATGTTAAAAATTTCTATTGTAGTAAGTACTGTTGATAATACTTAGATAATTTTCTAAAAAAATTGTCATCAAAATGTCTTATAAAGTCTTCCAGTGAAACAAAATCCCATAGGAATCATTTTTGAAATATTTTTTCCATAACCAAATTAAAATTACGAATTTTTTGACACAAAATGTATGGGACCCATGATTTTCCAATCTTTGGTAAGGTATTGAATTTCAAAATTTTATAAAAATGATTTAAAAAATCTTTGTAATAATATTTTCGTATTAAACAAATTTTTACTCATCGTTTGAGTGGTCTTCCTACATGGAAATCTCAAAAAAGGCTTTCCTCGGGACGCTCTAATGATCAAGAATTACTTCCATAAAATTTATTGCATTAAAATTATACACCTTTTACAACATTTTTATTAATATCTCAGAATTTAATATATTATAATGAAAATTTGTACGGTGTTGAAGAAGATTATACTAAATAATACATCATTTATTTTATATCATTGTTAAACTATATGGTGGCCAAATCTAGTCCGTCCTGCTGTCCTTATGGAAAATAAATAATATTGTGTTTTCATAGTTTAACACAATTAAAGCATTTACAATAAATATTTACAAGCTTTTTGATGTTGCTTCCCACATTCCTCTAAATACTATAAATTTTTAATATAATTTAAACTTATATAGTCGAATAACAATAAATGGAAAGAATTCAATTCAAAATTCACCACGGTATTTTACTGGTAATTTATGGTATCGGCTTTTTGATATCGTTCGTTATCAAATTTAATAGAAAACATAATGCAATTTAATAATTTGACACAGAAATGGTGTCAACTTGATGCCAATTATACATCGATTTTCGTTAAGCTTTTAAAAATTACTGCACAATATTGAAAAAAGTTCTTTTGAAATATAGTTTAATAGTGTACCTTTCTATGGCACCAATTATTTCTCAAGACATTGCCACAGTTCTAAATATTTATTTTTTTTTTTTTTTTTGAAAATTTGATACAAGAAGCTACAAAACAAATATCTTTAAGTTTAAAATACACAAAAATAAAATTTACGAATATATGTAATATAAATCGCAAAAGTCTTTTTTTTAATTTAACAAGTGAAATCAACAAGTACTTAACACTACAACCAACAATTTAAATACCCAAAAATCATATTTTATAGTCATTTATTAGCAAAGTCAAAGACAAAAATAAAAAACTCTTGTAAACGTGTAGAAACATTTAAACAGGGAGTGGAAATGTAATGTAAATTTTTTCCTTGTTTGATATTCTCTTATACTTTAAAGGAACACAACCTCATAACCATGTACTTGGTGGTTTGTTTCTTTTAGTTTTCCATTATTATTTTTTAGTCAAATGCAACAATTTTAATTAAAATACACTACAAGACTTACAAGAGAGGCCTACGCAAAACACACTCAGACTCTTAGGCAGAATTTTAAATTTCCACAAAAAAAGCAAAGTATTGCAAAAAGTTTATTGTGGTGTCTTTTCATCAGTACTCGTACCATAACTGGGTATTCTTAATTGCTTTAAAGGGCTTAACTACTTGTTTAACAACATTGTACAACTAATAGAGAAAAAACAAACAACATAAAATAATTTTTAAATAAAAGGCGGAAATAAATAACAATTACTCGTATAAGTTTAAGTTTTGCAAACAAAACAACAACAGCTAAGAGGTTTAAATATGTAAAACCATCCTTTGAAGAAAGCAAAATGTATTTAAACTTTTCAAATAAATACATTTATTTACTCAGTCGTACAATTATTCATTAGTTTTGCTTAACAAAAATACGAATAATAAGAAATCTTCATGGATGATTTTAGAAGATACGACTGCTACATATTTCGTATAGGAGCTAGGGGATTTAAAAAAATGTTTAATCAAGATAAGCGCCGTTTCTGAAAACTTAATGGTAAAATAACAACAAAAATTAAATGTAAAAAAGAATAAATACATACATGTACGAGTATGTTTATAGGTCTGTACTTTTGTACATTTAAGAAAAAATCAGCTTCTTATTGGTTGGTAGTTTAAAGATTCATTTCATGTCTTTGAAAATGTACAAAAAATAAACAAAAGATAAACTATAAGATGCCACACATCATGAAAATAACTTTTAAGATGGTCTTGTCTTCAATTCAATGAATGCATTTGATTCAATTTAAAAAAAAAAAAAAAAAAAAAAACGAAACAAAGCGTTATTTTGTTGTGTTAACAGGAGTTAAACTGGGAGTTGACTTCCTGTGGCATAAAATTTTGCTCTTGAAACAATACAAAAATACAGAAACTACATGCAATATTTATAGGTATATATACAGATATTTTTATATACATACAGTAATATCGTACATATGTATGTACATTTAAAGCGCCATGTTGTTATAGATGAATTTCAAGTTAATATAATGGTATTTATATATGTTCTCCTCATCATTGCATTGTTGCTATTGAACGAAGGGTTATAAATAAGAATCAAGCAAAAAACAAAAAGCTCCAACATCATCCAGAGAAAATCAAGAGACCACAGGAACAAAATATTTTAAAATAATACAAAATAAGAAATGATAATCATTATATATTTACAACTAACAAAACTAGGTAAAGTTTCAAAGTTATTGAGTTAAACTTGATAAAACCCAGACATAAATGTATCCTAGTATTCATTGATCTTAAGTTTTTCAACAATAGATGATGATATATATATATATATATGTTTCCCTAATAACACTGGTCGACAAAAAAATCCTCCCCCAAAGACGAATAGTTGAGCTTGATGCATTTTGATGTGCTAAACACGAATCTGCTTTCAGTTTTTTTCCATCAGGTCTGGATTTTTTTATGGGCGTGTCTAATATTTCGCCCATATTAAGGCCATTACTCTAGTATACTTCCTCATAACTCAAGAATGGTGTGTACGATTGACATAAGTGATACACCAAAATATCTCCAAACTACATTTTTTTATGTGCTCAATAGTTTCGAAGTTATTTTGAAATAAGTGTCAAAAGAATCTTTCATGCTAAATTTTAGATTTTTTTGTTACTTAAATTTCTTTTTAAAAGTGAAAACATCAAAAATGTTTCAGTTTATCATCTTTATCTTAAAGCTGGTGTATCTTTTGATGCACAAATCTTGATTTTATTCACAGTTAAGTAAAAATACCCATGTATACATACAATTGAGTAAAAATACAGTGGTGGGCAAAAAAAAGAAAAAAAAAATATTTTTTATTTTTTTCTTGAAACAAACATAGCTGGAATAGATGGATTTTGACGAGTTAAACAAGAATCTGCATTCACTTTTTTCTATAACGAACTGATTTCCTTTTTTATGGGCATGACTAATATCAACACCTTATTCAGCGGTCAGACTATAAAACTCGAGAATTGTTTGTAAATTTGGACTATAACTCAAGAACCGTTTACACGATTTTGATAAATGATACACCAAAAGATGCACAATTATCTGCAAGATGTGTCAACAATATTTTTTATTCGCTCAAGAATTTCAGAGTTATGGATAAAAATTTTCATCATATTTCAAAAAAAATAATTTTTTTTGCTGCTAATTACCGAATAACTCTTAACTGAACAAAGAATTATATAAAATATTTTCAAAGACAATTTAAAGCCCAAATTACAATAGCGCGTAATCGCAGCATTCAGATTGAGAGCGAGACAAAGAGAGTGAGCAAATAAATGAGAGGCTAAAATACACAAGTAGAAGAAAGCTAGATGGTGGTTGTAAATTGTTGCTGCCTACGCTGAATTGTAATTATAACGGCAGCAACATGTTGTACTGACAGTGATCAGCTGATAATTTTTGCTGATACTGTTGCTGACTACGCGCTATTGTAATTTGGGCTATATATTGGATTTTAATTTATCTTAATAGGACAAACCGTTCTCGAGTTATACAAGTGTGACTGCCTAAAGGCGGGGTGATAGTAGTCATGCCCATAAAAAAATCAATACATGATAGAAAAAAAGTGAAAGCTGATTCTTATTTAGCACATTAAATTCCATCTAATCCACCTATTATTATTATTATTTTTTTTTATTTAAGACGAAAAAAAAAAATGTTTTTTTGCTCACTAGTATATCTCCACTTAACTGTAGGTATGCATGGGTATCCTAACTTAACTTTAAATGCAATCAAGATTTGTGCATCAATTTTTATTATACGTGGCAATACCTACTCGTAGTTTTACCAGCTTTGAGATAAAGATGATAAACTGAAACATTTTTGATGTTTTCACTTTTAAAAATAAATTTTAGTAAAAAAAAAAAAATCTTGAATTTAGTATTAAAATTTTTTTTCGGACACTTATTTCTAAATATCTCCTAAACTATTGAGCTGATAAAAATTTGTTAGTAAAATGACTTAAAGCCAATTTTATTCCACATATCTTTGTGTATCATTTATATAAATCGTGCATACAGTTCTTGAGTTATAGTGAAAAATATTCGAGTAATCGGCTTAGTTAGAACGCAATATTAGACACGCCCATAAAAAATATCGACCTGAAAAAACTGAAAGCAGATTCAAGTTTAGCATACGGAATTACATTTAGTCCACATACTTTTTTTTTTTTTTTTTTGAAGTAGCACGAAAAAACTTTTTTATTGACCAGTGTAATAACCTGGAATGAAGAAGTTCCGATAAGGAAAAAATAGAATTAACTTTAAGAAAAACAAGTTTAAAAAAATTAAATAAACATTTTTAATAGATATTCAATATTTGGTTACCACAGTTTTTTTTATCACTTCCGAATATCTCTTAGTGCTTAAAGCTATAAACTTTTCAAATTTTTTTTAATAGAACATCTTATCCCATTCTACAAAAAGTTAATAAAATGCTTCATTGCCAATAATACTTGCTAAATTTTCAATACAGCTATGATCTCTGTACACAGAAAAAATTATGACATAAAAATTCTTTAACAATTCATTATTTGCTTTTAAATTAAATTCTATTAAAAGAGTTATTTGAGTTTAATATTTTACTTTATTGAACGTAAACAATTTTAAATATTTAAAAAAAAAAAAAACAAATTATTTTGACAACTACAAACAAAATTAAAAAGAATTTTTTTATCCACAATTTTCATCTAAGAAAAATATTAAAGCAAATAATAATAATATATTTTAAAGGATCTAAAGGTAATTAATTCGATATACTAAATACTGAAGTTACCAATTGACTAACCTTTGTTTTATTTTAGACTAGCTAATATTCGGTGAGCTTTGCAACACATTTTGTTGTTTAAATTACACAAATTAATACGATGGTACAAATTGCTAATTTGTATTTAATTATTAAATCTGTGTAGGAGCTTTCATTTCTTCCAACTATCCGGGCACTCTTGAACCTTTCTTTCCAGCATTTTCTCTTACCAACACTTTTATCATTTTTTTCCTCTAAACGTAAAAGGTAAAATATTATGCAAAAATAAAGATGTGAGTAACATTAATTTTTATACCCTACACCACCAAAGGTGGTTGGGGTATTATGTGTTTGTGCAGAAGTTGTAACGCAGAGAAAAAATCTTCGGACCCCCACCTTAAAGTATACCGTTCGACTCAGAATCACTTTCTGAGTCGATTTATCGATGTCCGTCCGTCCGTCCGTCCGTCTGGTCGGCTGGCTGGCTGGCTGGCTGTCCATGTAAAGCTTGTGCGCAAAGTACAGGTCGCAATTTTGAAGATAATTTGATGAAATTTGGTACATAAGCTTTTTTCAATACAAGGACGAAGCCTATTGAATTTGGTTATGATCGGCCCATTATTTCACCTAGCCCCCATACAAATGTCCTCCCGGAATAGAGTTTTAACACTTATAGATGCCTTAAAAATAGGAATATTTTATTGAAATTTAGTACAAATAAGTTTTATATCAACAGAAATCCGTCTGCCAAATTTCATGAATATCGGTCCATAACTGACCATAGCTCCCATATAAACTTCTCTTCCGGATATCGCTAACGTACATAAATCACATACAAATGTTAGTATTATGTTAATATTTAGCACAAGTAAGTTGTACATAAGTAAAAGCAAAATTATGTGGATTGAAATGGTGTAGGGTATCATATAGTCGGGCTTGACCGACTATATCTTCTTCTCTCGTTAAAATTGCTTCTTTTTATAGGAAACATAGACACTTGTATGATGTAAATGGCTTACCTCTACCTTCTGTCATTTGGGCTGCGATTGTGTGTAGCAAAACGTTTCCACTTATGAATTCTTAACAACCAAGGACCACGTAGTTTTAATTTCATCTGGTTAGGTAAATTGTTGCAGTACCGTTAGAAGAAAAACAAAATTCCATAAAGTCACCTTTTATCAATGTACATAAGACCATTTTCTTCTTCGTACCATTAGAAAAACGAAAAGGACCAAAACGTTCCATCATTTACTCTTGTTAACTCATGACCGCGTAAGTTTAATTTCATTTTTCTCTAATTCGTTCTATCTATTTCTTGTTACTTGAGTTCCAAATAACGTTCAATTATTTTATCTGTAACACTTATATATTATTTTAATAAAGAAAAAAAATTCAATAAAACATTTCTAATTTTTTTTGTTTGCTTCCAAAAAATTACTTGTTTGGATATCTTTTTAAATCCAAATAATATTTTTTTAAGTTCTAACAATTTAATTGTTTGAAATTTTTATAGATTTTCAAATACTATTTTTTATAAATAGTATACTATTTTAATAAGAAAAAAAATCATTTTATTTTCAATAAACAATTTACGAATTTTAGTTTTTGTTTTTACGAATTTCGTGATAGGTCCGCTTTCAGTAAATAAAATGATTGACTTTATGAATTTTATTATTGAATTTGAAATTTTGTTTTTTCTGTGTAGATTTTATTAGTAATATCATAAATTGGATCAGTTTCAGATTCTGAAAAACGCGCCCGAGCTGGATTTACATAAAATTACATATAGGCATAGATTACAATTTTAAGTTTGGAAAGGGTGCCCCACTTATCTTTCAGGAGCGGTGAGCTCAAAATAAGGTATCTCTCACATAGAAAATATTTCTTCGCTTGTAAAATTTTTGTTTTATATCCGATTTCTTATATTTTAACATCCTAGAACAATTATGTAGATTAACTACATATATGTTCTAAAATCCCAAAGGCTAGTTCCGCAAACATAGTGTCGAAAACTATAACATGTTCTAAAGAATTTGCTAATGGCATTATCCAAACCTGCAATTAAATTACAATACATTTTCATAAACGGACGGTCTCAGAAAGCTGATACCGTAAATTGTCAATATGATCACAATCAGGATAAATTTGGAATCGAATTTTTTCCCTTAGTGTAGGAGTTTAAGGTAAAGTACAACTATGTAAGTATATTCATGTATAAGTATCAATTATTACAATCGAGACTAATTTGTATAAAATATTTTAACACATTGCCATATTGAAAGACATTTCCACTTGTTTTAATCTTAATAAAAAATTTTATAGTTAAACTGCAGTTAAGTTTATTCAATTTTAAACAAATATTATTGATAATAATTCAATTTAAAGTAGCGAAAACTGTCCCTTGGACATCTAAACTCTCAAATCTCTTGAAGACTAATGCTCACCATACACAATCAATCTTACAAAAATACATTCAATCATACATATATGTTTGTATGTATACATGCAACACAATTGCATTGTACGAGCAAAGGTATGTCGTTATTGCTCCTTGATTGTCATTGTGCGATTGTTATCGCTGTTTAAATTGCACACGTCAACAACAAACTGTCAAGCAACATTATGTTTCGTTAAACATATAAAAACCACAAATAAACCAAAATACGGGTATAACGAAAAAAATAGTTTAGTAAAAAAAATAAATTTAAAATAAAGGAAAAAATTTGAAAACATTTCCTTTCGATTCAATGGAAAAAAGGGAACATTCTTTCACCTTTATTATATCCTATCATACCCTGGTACCCAGCGATTAAGTACAGAAACCCCCCTTTCCTTTTGAGTCTTTTGAATCTCAGAAGTGTAGAAAAACGCCATAACAATGGCATAAACTTCTTTGAGTGTTTTGTTGTTTTTTGTAGCGTTGATTGTTTTAAGTTGCATTATTTTTCAAAATTTAGTTTTTATGTATTTATTCCATTTTTTTATATTCTTGCTATTGTTGTTGCAATTACTTCTACCGATGTCTTCGACGTTGTTTTTTTGTTATTATTGTTGATGTTATAATATCCCTACCATTCCCAACTACTAATGTTGTCGTTGCTACTGTTGTTGTTGGTGGTGGTGTTGTCATGCATTCATGCATGCATTTGCAATATAGAGGGCGCCATCATTGTTTTCTTTATTGGACTGTATGGAATACACATACAATTTATGTGGATGTGGTTGTCACTATATTGGAATTGGAGTCAAGTCACTACTATTTGGTATGATTATCATTGTATTGTTCGATTCCTACTTACAGTCATACGAAGTATTACAATGATAATTTTTCTTGGCAATGTTTTAAGTTAAAACAATAGTACTGCAACACCACTTCTACCATGGACTGACTCTTCTAACTGCATATATAGAGTACGAGGAGTTTGTAAGTGTGTTTGATTCCTCACATGTTGTCAATCAATTGCAGCGCCATTGTTTCTTCTGTTGTTCGTTTTTTGTTTTTACCCATTTCAGTTGATGACACTATGGCGCGACGTTTTTTGCGGCATTTACGTTGTTGTTTTATCTGAATTGTTGTTCGCTACTGTTTTACTCCTTGTGTATAATATTTATTCCTTTTTTGTTTTTTTGTTGTTATTATTATTGTAGGTTTTGTATGTGGTGGCGCTGATTGTTCAAAAGTATCGGCCATTATTAAATTAAAGTTCGTGTTGCATTTTTAACATGTTTCTGTTGGAGTTTGATCTCTAGTTAATCTTCATTTCAAAGGAATTTTAATATTGTATGCAGTTTTTTTCTCCTCATTCTTATGCTTTTTATTTGTGAATTTTGAGAACGGAAATGAAAAAAAAAAAAAATAAAAGAATGAACATTTAAAATGTATTTAATATTATTTAAAAACTCAATACTGAGAATATTAGCTTAAGTATTTGTTGCTTTTTAGTTTAAGTTTTTAATGGCGCTTGAGAAATATCAAATTACAAATTTTCAGAATTTAAGTCTTTATTGTATGGTATAACTTTTTGAAATCAGTTCTCAAGATGTTGGTTAAAATAGTTCTTTAATTGATTTCATATCACCAATAGCTGCAGTTTTGATATTTTTATCAGTCATATGTATATGGGATATATGTATTCTAATAATGCAATATTTTGGTAACTCCAACGGTGTTCAACGCTATTCTAACTATTTCTCTTCCTTCAACAACTAAAAAGAAATAAAATCAAAGTTTTACATATTCAATATATTGTTGTTCATAATTATGTGCAAGTCTAGTAGGGCATACATTTAGTTCGATCATACTGATAGTAGGGGTAAAATTTGTTGTTATAAGTTTGTAATATTTAATACGAATATAATTTCTATAAAATTTATGGGAACTATATTCGTTACAAGCTTTTTTACCTTTACAATATATGATCATGGTCCATCAAAAAGTATTTTACTACACCGGATGCCCATAACCTAGCTAAGGGTGGTCGATGACAAAATGACAAAAGACAAGACGAACGGAAGAAGCTGCAAAGATTTAACCGATCTATCGGGTATGTCAGGTCTTTTAATGCTAGTGAATCTGCAAAATATACTATATGGGAAAAATGTCTGAGGCATTTATAGAAATATTAAGATTTTCTAAATACTACTATTTTGAAATCATCAGGACATTCAACATGAGCGGGGTATGAAAATGATCGTGACTTAAGCATTCCTTAACAATCTGTTCGGGATCAAATTATAACAAATAGAAGAATCAAAATATTTAAACCTACAGCCTAATGGTGCAATATACTCCTCCTCGTTGCACCATCTGCAATTATTATCATTACATAGACACTTTTGTTACCTTGAATATTATTTTTATCCTATATCCAGTACAGTTTCTTTTTTCGTTGAGAACCCGTAAATCTCTGCTGACTGACCTTTGTTCTAATACTCCTATCATAAAGTGCGTGACCATTTGTGTATATTGTGATATAGTTTCTAAATATAGGCATCATAGATACAAGCGGTAGATATTCGTGATCCTGCAATACTAAACGCGATCCTATTTACACGATCAGTAAAAGAAACATGTAATCAACAACTAAGTGATCCGTATGTTAGTATTGGTGTTTAAGTATTGTGTTATATGTACATATATCCAAAAAAAAAAAAAAAAAAAATCAAACGTGGTTGATTTGCTGAGAACTTTCTGGCACGAGCATATTTTTTTTATTAACTAATAAACAGAAAAAATAGAATGTAGTCATCAAAATTTGGATATCACCTCTTCCTGAATTAAGCGTCATTTTCGTCCCAAAGCCAAAAAAACGTCTTATAATTCTAAAAATTCATTTGTTTACTTACTAATAAATAAGAATAGTAAACGTGATCATTAAAGTGTTAAAACCAACCTTCTCTGAATTATGCATAATTTTTGAACCATTTAACGCTATTGTATAGACGGACGGACGGACAGACATTACCGTTCTGCTAAAAAAAATCTTAAAATTCTAAAACTGAATTTATTTAACTAATAATCAATAAAAAAATAAAACGTGATCACTAAAATATTGATATCACCTTTCCCTGAATTAAACGCCATTTTGACCCCTTTTACCCCAATGTGCAACGTAAGCATTATTTACATTATTTATAGGTTGGATAACCAATTCAGTTAATGATAATACGCCTAAAAACATTGTTCCATTTGAAAGTTCAACAGTTCTAAGCACAATTTTGGTGGGTTAAAAGAACACTGATTAGAAGAGGGATACTTGCGATCACTGGAGAATTATCCTTGGCACCAAAGTCTTTACTCCGATGCTTATTGAAAGCGAGAATGACTTCATTTTCTAAAGAGACACAGCTGGATGATGTAGATATTCGAATTTGGCCAAAAAAGAAAGTCTAATTATTTGTTTGTTTCCGAAGATTTTGATACATGTTAACGAATGCAGGAGTGCAGATTTTATGAAAAAGAAAAATGTAATTACTCTTTTAATTGCACAAAGAAGCATATTAATATAACAATTTTTTTCTCTCCTGTATTCGTTTTTGGCTGGGCAGGAAGCAATTCAGTGTCAAATTGATTTCAATATATTTCCTGACTAAATACCATCAATAGATTTAAAAAAAAACTCGCGTGACATTTTTTTATTAATCGACAAAAATTAAACTTTTTTCAATTTTTTTTTTTTTTTTCTTTTTTCATTAAATCAATTTTGAGAAAAAAGTGAAAGAATAGTATTATATTTTTGTCACACAAATTTCAGAGTGCTTACTTTGAACATTTTTCTCGTCTAGACGAATGGGGATAATCGAAAAAATTGTTCAGCGTATTATTTCGGAATATGTTCCAAATTACACAATATTAAAAAAAATCCTTTATATGCCTCAGGACTTATTCCAAAAAAATGAAATAAAGTCGAGGCAAAATATTAAAAATTCAAGCTTAAATATCTCTTTAAATGTAAGAGATAAATTATATATTATCAGCTTTGAAACCCTGTACCTTATTTTGTGTTATCACAGACTGACTAGAAGATGATTTTTTCTGAAAGCTTGGGTTCTTCTCAACAACTCTTCTACACGTTTCAATTCTATCTGAGCAGTAGTTTAGGAGATACAGATTTATTACCAAAAAGTTTACGTTTGGTCCCACTGTGTAACGATTAGAAGCTGGAAGTGGATTGTGGCTTAATCCATAATACATATTCCGTTATTGTAAAAAAAGACATTAGTGGGTATTTAAGCAAAGGACTAATAATAAGGTTAAAACTCAATTCGTTCATCGATTGAAAATTATGTCCTCAGACTATCGGGAGGAATATCCAATAAGTTGCTGCTGATCATAAAGGAATACTTTGGTCTAAAATAACTTCAATATATCTTAGAAAATTTTTAAACCAAACAGTGCAGATTTAAAGTTATGCGCGATGTCACATTCAGTCTATAATCTCTGATTTGTTCGTCTTGTGCTACAAATGAAGTTTTGTTCTCTCACAAACCTAGTAAATCAATTTTGCACGTAGCCTAACATTTTTGGGGTAATAAAAGATGTTGTACTTAGGGCCTTTACTATCTAATAAAATATTTCGTAATATAATTTTTATTATCACAAAGTTTTTGTCTCGATAAAAAGTGTACAGTTTATTAAATTATTTTGTTACAATTTTGTTCCAAATAAAATTATTAAAATCACCTTGTGGAAGGACATTTACATAGAAACTAAAGAAAAAAATAAACCATGATCCAAATTTTAACACGTTTCATACAATAATATAAACGATAGATAACTAACATAAAAGAGTAATCTAATATAAAGTACTATTTGCCACTGTATGAATTAATTTCTAAATAACTCAAATAAATATTGTCAAAATACATTAAAATAGTCTAATTTTTCAAAACGACCAGAATCTGAAAATATTTTTTTTTTATTTATTTATTTCAAAACTTGTATTGTTTATTTAAATGCTAGTCCCTTACAAACTAATCACTCAACTGTCCAAAGGTGGAGTTGTAATTTTCGAAAATATTCAAAAATTAAAGAGTCGTTAAAATGTTTAACTCAATAACAGCATTAAAGAGCGTAAAGATCAAAAAGAAATCTTAATTGATTTTAATTTATTGCTTTCGTGTTCTTTGTTTTTTATTTCTTTTTGTTTTTGTTTCTGTTTTGAGATTTAGTTAAATGAAAATTAAAACTCTTCACCGGTGACACATTTGTGCTGCTTACAAAAACTTACAATGATTGATTTATGTGTGTAAATGCATAAGTATGTGAGTTACTTCGGGTATGTGTGTGTCACTATATGTTCAATTTTCCATTCTAGATAATGAAAGCAACAGCAGGAGCAGCAACCAAAACGTATTAACAGCCGAAAGAAACAGCAGTAACAAGAACACAAAATTAGTGTTCATTGATAAGAGATGTAAGAAAAATATCCGAGGAAGAAAAAAAAAAAAGTTAACAAAAAAAGGAATGAAGAAACTGTAACAACAACGACAAAAATTATAACAAAAACCTGACTTTTAATGAGACTGATAAAGAAAATGAGGGAAAAAATGCAGTAGTCTTTAGGACAACTTTGCCTGCCCCACTACCCAGCGACCACCATCGATCGACACTTCAAACACAGCAGCCGTTTTGGATTTTTTTGAATTCTGTATTATTGTAGTTTTTGTTTTTTATTCTTGTTCCTTTTCTGTTTTAAATACTACTTTGCATGTTTTTTGTAATGTTGGCTGCTGTTTTTGTTGTTGCTGCTATCGATGATGGCCGTAACATGTGTCCTGTCCTTTTTGAAGAAATCATCAATAAAAATACGAAAATTTATACGGCGGTCAGCATTAAAAAATGAATATTTATACATGTACGTATAAATATGTTACAAAAATCCAAAATCAACAAATAAATTGGGACTTACTAAGACAGTGCGTAATAAAAGTACATATGAGAGTACTGTCAACATTTACAAGTAGTTATTAACAACCGAATATATAATTTTCTTGAAAAAGTCTCATCGTTCGGGAAAATTCATTTTTAATAGTTTTAAGATGACACTTTATAGCGCTTTTTTGGAGTGTTCAAAAAATGAACTTAAGGCAAGACAGAACATAAAAACATTTACAGAAAATTTTCAAAAATATTTTAAAAGTCGATTACATAGATACCCACCAAAAACTGACATGTAGTTAGGAATGTAGTTACTTTTCAATGAAAACAACATACTGCCTACATTAAATGAAAGTAGATTAGTAACTTGTTATTTTTAAACTGATATGTAATCAATTACTTAAGATCAGATTTTTGGAAATGTTTCTTTTTATCAATCTTTTCATTTAAATTATAATAATTATATATTTTAAAATTATATAAAAATTTTTCCATATTTCCATATTTATTTGTAACCTATAATGTTACTAGTTACTATTCTTTTTGTTAATAATGACTTCTTAATACTTTGAAATTATTGAATAGCTTCAAAGTAATAACTTCTTGTAATGACATCTAAATAATGACTTTCTGAAATGCCTACTTGTAATAATACAGAGTAAGTGGTTGCCTCTAATGACATCACCGTGTTAAAATAATAAGTTATTCATCTAATGTGTAAGTAATGAAGAGCCATTATATTAGCTTCTTAACTCATTACATGGCAAGAAAAGGTTTTGCTAGATAAGAACATTAAGTTTAGCTTTTTAAAATACAAATGAATTTCCTTATTGGAAATATATATACCAAATTTATTTATTCCTTATATTTAAAATATATTTTCATATGAAAAATAAATCTCGAAATCCCTAAAACCCCCGGTGTCCCGAAAAATCCCGGGATTTAAAATTATAAAATCCCGAATCACGTGTTGTTAAAAAAGAAAATTACAAAATTTTCCCACATTTCTTATATAAACTCCTTAAACTAGGCAGTGAAATATAACATAAAACGAGAAAAATGATATAGTCAGTCATGATCGACCATATAATACCCTACATCACTAATTACATCAAAATACGGGAAGGGGTCTTTAATTTAACTTGGGACCAAGTGTGGACCGTTTGGCATCCCTACTATTCACAGAAAAAAATCTTAATAAAGTCCTAAAAGGTAAAAAATTCACCCGACTTATCATGTGTTGTTAAAAAAGAAAATTACATTTCTTATATAAACTCCTTAAACTATGCAGTGAAATATAACATAAAACGAGAAAAAATGATATAGTCAGTCATGATCGACCATATGATACCCTACATCACTAATTACATCAAAATACGGGAAGTGGTCTTTAATTTAACTTGGGACCAAGTGTGGACCGATACTCATATTAAGTGTAAAATAAATCATATGAATACAGAATATTACTTCGATACTTACATTTATATGAATTTATTTACTTTTGGGTGATTCCCGAAAGTGGGCCTTATATGGAAGCTATGGTAAGTTATGAACCGATCTTCGTTAAATTTTGCACTATCATTTACATTTAAAACTTATTTGTGTCGAATATAAACTTTATATTATCATCTTAATGGGATTTATGCCCTTTAAAGTGATTTGCTGAAAAGGGGTTTATATGGTAGCTACACTGAACCAAATCTCGTAGGTAATATTGACGAAAATTTTTCGTAGAATTTTAACGAAAAAAAAAAAAAAAAACACACACTTAAATTAACAGATTTTTTCTTCAAATCAATAGAATTTTTCTTCAAATCAAAAAATTTTCTTCAAATCTACTAAAAAAATTTTGTCAAAAATATGTTGATTTGAATAAAATTTCATTAAAAAATTGACGAAAAATCTGTTAAATTGTCGAAAATTTAGTTAAATTGGCAGTAACTCTTAAACAATTGGCAGTAAGAAAAACAACACACAATTTTACTCAATTTAACATCCCAAAAAGAAGTTAATTTGAATAAATTATCTGTTAAATTAACTAATATATTTCGTAAATTTTAAAATTGACTAATATTTTTTAGTCAATTTGAATAAAATTCTTCAACTTGACTAAAAATTTGTAAATCGACTAAAAGCATACACATTTTACGAAACTAAATAATTTAATTTATTCAAATTGAATAAAATTCTTCAAATTGAAGAAATTTCTTCAAATTTACTATAGAATTGAAGAAATTTTGTTAAAATTAACAATTTAATTTAGTCAAATTGAAAAGTATTCTTCAATTTGACTAAATATCTTTAAATTTACTAAAGGCATGTAGAATTGAAGAAATTTCGTTAATATTAACTAATTTATTTTAGTCAAATTAAATAAAATTCTTCAAATTGACGAAATTTCTTCAAATTTACTAAAGGGATGTAGAATTGAATAAATTTCGTTAATTTAAATAATTTCTTTTAGTCAAATTTAAGAAACATGTGTAGAACTGAAGAAATTTCTTCAATACAGAAAACGCATAGTGAAGACGATCAGTTGAATGACAAACAATAAAGCTTGTGCACGTGTTTTTGTGTCAATAGATTTAAATTTCGTTTAATTTTTTTTATACAAATACAAAAATTCTCGAATAAATAAAACATAGTGAAAAATAAGTGTGCATTTGTGATAAACCAGATATACTTCAAGAACAAGCAAGTTTCGATCAATAAATATATAGTTCTCCTGCAAAAAATGTTAATTTATATGCAAACTCATGGATGGCACAAAATGCAACCAACTAAAGCACTGTTAAACGTAAGGACATTTGGAGGACTTTTTATACTTTTCACGGTAATGTTAAACATTTTAAATTTTTAATATTTTATGTTATTTACTTATTTTATAAATTATTTCTATAGCAAATATAAACAAATTAAATTAATCAACTGCCAGACCACGGTCATCATTATCTCAAGGAGCCGTTTTGGATTATGGAGAACTGCACGACAAAAATTTCCTTGGAAAACCTAAAAACAAACCTACTACAAGCACAAATGATTTGCAAATGTAGGTAAATATTTTTTGTGCTTTGTATATAAACTTTTTTACTTATATTTTAGTTTTCTTTACATTTTTTATATGTTGCTATAGATCATCCAGAAATAAACTTTAAAAATATTAAGTTATAAATCTGTATGGGCTGAAATCGAATGCAGTGCACTGGTTGTTGATTACTGAGTGAGTGCACTTCTAATGTACTTACTTAATAAAAGGTATAAAAATAGTTTATTATGTTAAATAAAATTTTTAATAAATGTTATTTTTTTTTTTTTTATTTTCTCAGATCGATTTCGATTATACACTTGTACTAAAATGTGTTTTGTTTCCATTTGAATTATAAAGAATTTTCATAAAACATAATCAAACAAACATTTGTAGCAAAATATGAAACAAATACCTAAAGGTAATATATTACAATTTAATTATAAAATAACAGAATTTCTTATTTCTCAAATATATTTTTATATTTCAGACGGTAGTAGATTTGTTTTTTTTTACATTTTTGAAAGGGCCAAACCTTTGTCATAAAATTACTTTAATTAAAACTTTTGCTACGTAAGTTTATATTAAATTTAATTAAATAATTTTCTTTATATATTTTAAAATGCTTATTTATAACATGAATTATATTTTTTTTACACAATAAATATTAATAAAGTGTTTAAAATTTCTTATTTGTTTTATTTTGAGGATTTTAATTTATATTAAATTTTCCTACAGGGGTTAAACAGGACTTTGGAATTGACAAAATTTTGTCAATTTGAATAAAATTGAAATGTTAAATTGAATAAACATTCTTCAATTTGAAGAAAAAAAATTAGTTAATTTGAATAAATTTTTTATTAAGTTTAACTAAAATTTAGTAGAATTAAATAAAATAATTTAGTTGAATTGAATAAAAATTCTTCAATATGAATACAATTTTTAGTTAATTTGAATAATATTTTCTTCAATTTGACTAAAAATGTGTCAAATTAACTACCTTTTAATTAACTAATTAAATTAGTCATATTGACGAATTTTCGTCGATTTAACTAACTTACGAAAAATTAACAAAAAATTCTGTTGAATTGAATAACGATTTTTTGGTTGACATTTAACCTACTTTTCTTCAATTCTACACCCCATTTTACCGTATTTACTGCTCATTTTTGGTTCAGTGTATGGTAAATTATGGACCGATCTTCCTGAAATTCAGCACACTTGGAACTTGTATGTACCAAATTTCATTAAAATATTGCTATATTTAATGGATTTATGATCGTTAAACCCTTTTCCGGGAGGACATTTGTATGGGGGCTAGGTGAAGTACTAAACCAAGAATTTTAAATAAAATTCATCTTTAGCCTAATAGGAGACCGTGTGCTAAATTTCATTGACTTATCTTTAAAATTGTGACCTGTACTTTGATTACAAGGTTTACATGGACAGACAGACGGACGGACATCGTTAAATAGACTCAAAAAGTGATTCTGAGTCGAATGGTATACTTTAAGGTGGTGGTCTGATGGTTTTTCTATGTGCAACAAACATCAGCACAAACGCATAATAACCCAACCTCCTATGGTGGTGTAGGGTATAATTAAAAGTTTTGTAGAAATCGTAAACAAAATTTCTAATAATTTCATTAACTTAATTTTTTTGGATAAATGCTTCACCATATGAACTTTAGACCTATGATGACCCATAGTGAAATTTGACATAGAAAATTTCTGTAGAACATTTTAACCCATTAAACTTAAGTTTTAATCGACTTTTATGTAATTTTTTTTTTAAAGAATTAGAAATGACCCCTTATTATTAGATAAAAATGAATAGAAAATCCTAATGAAATATCTCCATTTAAATGGTCAAACATTTATGTTAAAATATTTGAACTTCGAACTACATTTATATTTTTTTTATTTGTCTGAAACTACTTTTTTTTTAAATCCTTTAGAGGGTTTATTGCACATATCAAGAGATATCAATTGCAGATGGAATAATTCCACCCCCACGCAATAAAATAAAAATCTTTAAAATAAAATATAAAATATGTATCAAAACTAAGTATGTATATAAATCCAATATGGGTAACAAATGAAAACGAAAAATCCCTGTAATATAACAAAAGTTCTTATTTAAATCCTTTAAGTAAGGACTATAATTAAATAGCAAATATAATATTTATTATAAAAGAGACATTTTCTTTACTTTAAATAAAATAATTATATCACAGGGATTCGTAGCTTTTATTTGTTATCCATTATAAGTCAATATAATCTTTGTAAATATTTTATATTATTTTAAAAAATTCCTCATTTTTTGAAATTTTTAAATCCTTCTGAGAGCAAAATTGATGTCCTGGAGAAAAATCGGTACACAGTTTTATCATGGATGGTTTCTAGTTTCATCTATGTAACTATTTTTTGACGTGTGAAAACGATTTTTACATGCTGTTATATATTTGAAAATAAGGGCCTAATTTTGTAAAGCACTTCCCCTCACTTTGAAAAATTTTTCATGTAAATTGTTTTTGTTTTTCAAAAATTTGTATGAAAATGTTTTCAAAATGTTGTGAAGGGATTTACAAAATAAGGGGGTAAATAGTAAAAAGGAACATTTTCAAAATTACATTTTCTTAAGTTTTTGCGCTATAATACTAAAATAATAAATATTATATTGCAGGGTTTTTTTGGTTTTAATTGGTTTTAATTGATACCCTCCAGTTACCAGTCAATTATGAACAATTTCAAAACGTGAAGAGTACTTCATTAGCCTGGAATTTGAATAAGGTTACCAGTCACGCAGATTTCCTAAAATCTGTATAGAAAAATCACATATATAAAACAAAGTATATAGAAAACTAATTTTGTGCATCACTGTATCATCACCAAAAACAGACAAACCGTCTAAAAAGGAAATTAAAACAAGCCGACAATGAAGTCGAAATGAAATACCCTCCGATAACAAACCGAAACAAACAAATATTGCTCGATTATATTGCAACAACAAATACGGTTGCGACAACAGAAGTAGCAATACCAGACTAGAGAACCAGAATATGAACAGGTACCAATGTGTTTGTAATCACTAAATATACATACATATGTATGAATATGGGAGTGTATGTAGTAAATTTATATATTCATATGTATAGTTGAGTAAAAGTTGCATAAAAATTAAAAAGACATGAAGAAAATAAAATTAATGAGATAAGAGTTGAGGCAAAAGTATTGGTGTGGCATCCCATGAACATGTTGTAATATATGAATGTGTTAGTGATACTTTTTAACTGTGGCATTTTTTAAATGAATTTTGACATTATGCCTGGACAAACAAATGATTGCACTTAGGCGGAGAACATCATAGCTTGACCATTGAATTTAGCATACATTCCGACAGATATTGAAATTTGTTGAGACACACTATGACTAACGTGACCAGAGGATTTTTGTCAAAAAGCGGTACCCGAACGACTAAAAAGCGGGATTCTGAACAAAATTGTATAGAAAAAGCGGGATTTTGAATAGTTTTGTAAAAAAAGAGGGATTTTCTTTTTATATCTTAATTAAAAATCTTAATCAGCTGTTCTCTCGCAAGCACTTGGTTCACTACTTAATTGAGACGTTACAAATTGAGAACGACTCGTAAAAATTTTGGAACATCGAAATAATTAAATGTATCCCTAAAAACTGAAACATTAACATGTTTCTCGAAATGTTTTCATAAAAAATCGTTAGCGAAATAGCTCGAAATACCGATAACGCTAAAATACCGCTAGGGATGTTTTTGGGTTGTAATAAAGTTATGGCTACCCCAGCTTGTCATTATAATACTTAACCGATACTTTGAAATTTCTTAAGCAACAGTTACCTACAAAATACTGTTACCGAAATAACTAAAAATACCGTTACCTCTAAAAAACTGTCACCAAAATAATCCTATATACTGTTACCTTTTCACCTTTTTGAATCGGCTGCCAACAAGTTAAACACTAATATTCAGTTAAAATAAAAAAATAAAATTCAAAAATTTTAATTTTTCTTGTTGGTTTCAAATGGAATGACTCAGGCATGTCTTTTATATGTTTCCAGATATTTATTAAAGGTACAATATGAAAATATCTATGTTAACATTGAGTTCAAAGTTCATGTCAAAACATCTTTTTGAAATGGCACATTGGTTAAAATTATTTAAATAGCCCACACACAAATGTTCTCAAGAAATGAGTTTTTAAAATCTAAAAATCTCTCTATAAGAACAAAACTTCTTCCTCCAAAAATTTTCTTATATTTTATTCTAACATTCTTAAAATAATTAAAATTTTAATCCTATTTCTGGAAAAAAATATAAACTTTGTTGGTCAAAATATACCAGACTTGAGATTTTTCATTCACTGGTTGAGAACTGAAGATATGTTAAAAATAAAAAAATTTTAAATATTTTAAAAAGTCTTTTGGGAGGTCTTCCTACATCGAAGTTATCAAAAAATACACACAAAGTACATTTAAGATTAGTCAGTGGAGAAGATGATCACCATAACAAAATATTTAAAACTTTTAATTATCAAAAAAGTTTTGTAAAAAAATATCAACTTTATAGTGAAAAAATTATTTTTAGAGTTAGAAAAGCGGGATTTTTTAATAAAAAGCGGAAAAAATATTTTAGGCGGGATCGAAGTTTAAAAAGCGGGATAATCCCGCCAAAAGCGGGATGTCTGGTCACGTTAACTATGACGAAGAGTCGAATCGAGTCGAGTAACCATAAATATATACTGCGTAAAGCAGGTAATGTTACTTTAAGATACCAAACGCATCTATGGAATTGAGAGACAAAGCGGCGCGCTTAAAAATATGTGTAAGTGTATATGTGTAGAGTAACATGAATACTCTTTCTTATAAAATTGATCACTTTACAAAATCAACAACAACAATAGAAGAAATGAAGGAAGAAAATGAAAAATAAATGTTGCTACATTTGTGATCAAAGTGGACAAGTTTGTTTTTTGTATGGCACATTGGTTTCATTTGTCGTTAAAATACATATTTAGATAATACGAATACTAGAATATTAATAAATTAGTAATATCTATAAAAAAATAAAAAAAATAGGGCTTGCAATTTAAAACTATAAAGAAATGTATCTCAGTGTTAAATAAAACAATATATTTAATAGTTTCTATTAAAACTTCTAATAAAACTTTGTTTCACAACAAACAAATTTCATTTCATTCTTACTAGTAAATATGTAAAACATACCACTGTTCATTTCCATTTACATGATTGTCTTACATTCATACAAACGGTGGCAATCAAATCAATTTTATATGTTAAACACTAAATGAATTTCTGTTAATTAGATTTAATGACGAACAATTAAAAATCCTAAAATAGATGAGAGACAACATACAAAAAAAACTAAATAAATAAAAACAAATAAATAAATTCAACTAATAAAATTAAAAAAAAAAACAAACAAATAGACTTAAAATTTTCGAATATTTATTGGAAACATAAATCAATAATGGAATGGAAAACTTGTGTTTTACGAAAATAAAAATAATAACAAAGCTACCACATCGTAAAATTAGATGAAAGAAGAGATTAGAAATGAACAGAGGCACAATTTATGCAAAAATGTGTCTATTAAATCAATAAAAAAAAATCTACACTCCCATTATTATGTTGAAAGGAATAGACATGAGTAAAAATTTGATATTTGGATTTTAAATTTATAGTTTAAAGTAGAAGCGAATTCCTATTATGCTCTAATAAATTTTATATAGTTTTCGTTTCATTTTCAAGTGTTTTTGTATATTATGTTATATAGAAAATTTCTATTGAAAATTCTAAGAAAACTAAAATATGTGTAATTTAGAATTTATTTTGAAAACGTGTAAACTTTTAAGATGAATATTTAAAAATTTAATTACCTAATAACTTTCAATTAAAAAACAAATTGTTTAATTTTTCGAATTTATTAATATAAAATAGCTTCCGTCTGAGCAATATTGAATGCACTTCTAAACAACTTGCAAGTAATTAGTCGCATTAATATTTAAATGTTACAAATGTTCTTACATTCACATGAGACCTTACAACATTTTGTAGTTTTTGAATGGTTCATAAAAACTAACACAATATATGAAAACAATCTACGAATAAAATGTTTGTCCTGTCTATGTTAGACACGCAATTGTATGAATTAAATATATGAATTATTTTTATTTTTTCTACTTATTTTATTCCATAACGCTACTTTGTATAGTCTTACCTACCCAGTCATCATATTAATAAATGTTGTTTGGTGAAATGCGAAAAAGTATTTATTTATATGTTCGTGTGTGTAGCAGTAGCAGCAGTAGTAATAATAATAGTGATGATGACGGTAATTGTTGGTAGCAGCAACGGCATTAGTAACAGCAATATTACTACACTTGTATGCCACCTGAATGTACATGCTACATAGTGGTACAACCTACTAAAGTGTCTAAAATATCATCATCATCAACTACAACTACTACTGCTAATAATAACATTCTACAACTATGTGCCATTACTTGAACAACTATTTACAGTGAGAGATAATACAGTGAGGATTTTAAATTATGTAAAGCAAATCAAAATTTGAATATATAATATCCTCGATTAAGTTTTTAACCTTAAAAAAATAAGGAAATAATTTGTAACACCTATTTTATGGTCTTTATGTTAGGAACAGAAACATGTGGATTACATTCGTCAAGTAGGTAGAGAAGAAAAGACCAATGTCTTAAAGTTTTGTCTTTTATTCAAAAACACTTTTTGAGTCGATTTAATAACATTTGTCCGTACGTCTGTCCGGGCGTCCTTGTAAAAAAGAACAGGTCTCAATTTTAAGTATTTAATCATAATGAAATTTGGCATAGGCACACATCGGTGCATTATTTCACCTGTCACACAAATGTCCTTGATTTGAAATGAGGCACAAATAAGTTACATGTAAGTATGTAAGTCTGGTACCGTCAAATAACTTCCATATGAATTTAGACGCAACAAAAATTAAGGAACTTCCTAATCAAAAAAAAAAAAAAATTCTAAAGGAGTAAATGAAATAATTCCCAACATTTGGGAGTTTTATCATTATAAAAATTAAAAAACAAATTTAATGAAATAACTCCCAAAATAAATGAAATAAGTTTCAATTGAAAATAATCAAATAAAATAATTCTGCATAGTTTCGGGGTTGCAAGAATTTGCATTTAACGAAGCTGGTGTTTTAAATACCACAAAGCTGAAAGCCTTTTTGCTAAATAAAGTTTGTCTGAATGGCTGGCCTTCGTCCGGGCGAAAAGACTTTCTTCTTTGTGGCATTTAAAACACCTACTTCACTAAGTAAGGTTTTTCTGCATTTGCCTGTGTATAAAAAAAGAAAAATTCACTTTACGAAGCCAGTGTTTTAAATACCATAGAGCAGAAAATCTATGCGGAAATACTTTCATTAGCAAAGTCAGTGGTTCTCAAAACCCACAGAAAAGAAATCATTTTGACCGAGCTCAATAAAAATGAAAAAAGCCCTAAACGAAATGAAATAACTCCCAATTGTAAAAGTACTTACATGTAATAACTCCCAACAAAATTTCGTTGAAAGTTATTTCATTATGATATAAAACCCAATTTGTATGGAAAAAATGTTGGGAGTTATTTCATCTTTTTGCTGAGTGTTATTTATCGCTACCTATAAGTCCTTATGTCCAAATTTCATACAAAACCGACTCATAACTGACCTAAACAAACCTCTATTCAAAAAAGAAAATAACGTATAAAAATTATATTTTATACTTGTAAATAAAAATAAACAAAAATAATATTATCCAATTTTTTTGGAGAATTGGTCGATAATTGGCCATAGGGCAGATGTAAGGCCAAAAATCACATAGGCGTCTATACTTTTTACTGCTTGGTTTCAAACCAAACGTATATTACAAGGGCAATTCCCGATTTCAACTTTTTTTATTGACAAAATAAAAGTTGATATTTTTTAACTATTCTTGGTTTTCGTTAAAATATAGGACGATCCGTCCACCTACGGGGATGCAATTTGTCTCAAATATAACCAAACACCGCATAGTGTTCCGTTTCAAAAATAAAATGGAAATAAATCTGGAATTTCCAAGCGGCTGGTCCGATTTCAATGAAATTTCAGACAGTGTTAGTAGAGGTATAGGCGAGTTTAAGTTTTGAGTTTAGACCTATAACTATAACGGGGGCGGGTCCATACGTCTGTCTGGACACCTCGGGTGTTCAAAAAATTTAAAACGATCCAGATTATATATATTATATCTCAGCCGATTTAAAAGATTTTTATATGAGTAGATTCTGCTACAAAAAACATTGTGTAGGTATCTCTTTTAGTTTGAGATATTTGGCTTCAAACATTAAAATTTTTATTTGTGGACCTATCTTGGTAAAGTTTTTTCGCTATAGCGGGTCCAAATTTCACTCGATTTTTTTGAAATATTTTTTATTTTATTAACAACAAATAACAAAATTGGGTTGAAAAATTTTTTGACAAAATCTTTACGCAATCAAAAGTTATAAGCATTTGAATTTTGAAAAAAATCGATTTTTTTGCCGTTTTTTTGCGAAAAAGGTAGTTACGTTCTATTTGAGTTATAAAAAAAATTTCTTAAGTAACATATATAGTATTTATACCTTTTGAAAGACTACTTTATGAGGAATTATGTAAAGGAAAAAAATAATTCAAAGCTTTAATACTATGTAAACCAGGGTCTCTCAAAATTGACCCATTTTTTTATGATTTTACAATTTTTGCCTTAATTTCTCAAATCGCAAAGCTGGAATTAAAAAATAATTTAATTTTTTACAAAGTTTGATGTGTTTTTAATCTTTTGGTAATAGACATTTTTGCACCCCTATATCGGTTGGGAAGATATAGCAAAAAACTTAAAAAATCCCATTTTTGGAAATGTTTGAAAGTTTTTTGGGATTTGCGGGATTTCTATTGAGAAATCCAAAAAAGTTACTAAATGTATAAATTAAGCATCAAAAAATCTACTCAGATGCACAATTTAATTTAAAAATATTTCCTAACAAAAATGTTTGGCACAAACCATATCTTGAACACTAGGTTGGTTTGGTGAAAAAGTGGTCGTGATCGGACAACTGCCACGCCTACTTTTCATATAACTCAATGCAATTTTGTGAAGAATGTGCACGCATGGTATGTGTTTTTAAATGATAAATAAAAAGTAATATGATTTCTACTTACATTTTAATTAATAAAAGTGATTCATCTGATTACAAAATTGCGATTGTTACATTTACATTACATTAGTTTTTGGTGGTTATCGTATGCTCCAAATTAATGAATCTGATGATATTAATAATCTATGAATCAAATATTTAATGGAATCCCCTCTAGATGTTTTCTTGCAAAATGTTCGCAAAAGTTTTTACAATCTTAATTTCTTGCCTCCTGCTCATCTTCGGATATTTTATCAATAGGAAAACGGATATTTTTTCCGTGGAATTAAAGTTTATGTAGTGTAGCGGACATATCGAGCCTTAATGACAAAAATCTAAAACTTAAAATCGTCAATATTTCATCAATATATTTAGATTTATAGCTTAAGCAATTTTATCGTAAATGATATTCTTCTCGCTAACATCCATCTTGAATTTCATTAACTATTTTGTTTAAAAATGATTTTATTGATTCAATATCAATATTTTTAATTAAAACTGTACTAATATTTCTAAAAATAAACTCAAAAATGCGAAAACTTTTCATGTTCTTTGATGCAAGCAACCAAATATCAAAAATTTTTTGGCGAGAAATACGTTTACTCATGATCAGTAATTGCTTTGCGAATTGAAATAGAGCAAATTGGAGCAGAATTTTATTTCTGCAATTACAAAAAAGACAGTTAGATAAGGGGCTTTTTGGGACTTTTTATTTTTTGTTCAATAAATATTAATATAAAAACAAAAAAATGCCAAAAGAAAGTTGAAGAGGGTAAAATCTCCAAGATTTTTTGTTAATGACCTTCTTTTAACTATTGTTATTTTTTGCTACAGATAACACATCAGTCTTTAAAACAAAAATCTTGCTTAAAATAAAAAAGTTACAACTATTAAAAATTAAACTTCTCACCATAAAAATATTTTGTATTAAATTTATCTTTAACAACAGTCATGTTCAAGGTTCCGTTATTCAATAACGGAATTTTTTTTAATATTTTCTTAATTTTCCAGTTACTTGGAAGGTTTTTAATGAGAATAACAACATTTTTTTTTTTTTTTTTTCAAAACGCGAAAAAGAATTTTAGGGATCTTGATCAGCTAAATTGTCAAAATCACACACTATGCACCGGAATAAATCGGTGTCCGTCACAACTCCAATATATATATTTTCACCAGTATATATCTTGATAGAAATAAAAGTATCTAAGACACCAAAATATTAATAAGTATTGAGATATTGCATATCTCAAGAACTATTGCAGCGTAAGTCTTAACATTTTGTAGGAATCATTGTCTTAACAATTTTCAGATTTGGGATGACTAAAGTACGGCTAGGTCTAGGCAGAGTCGTTACTTTTTCTCTGTGTACCAAAGCAAAACATTCGTTTCAAGTATTTTAAATGGTAAACTTCAATACATCTGGAGTGTACCCATGTTATTGCGAGTGTTGCCAGGAGAAAAAAAAGAAGCTAAATTAGACTTTAAAAAAGGTCAGAAAAGGCTAAATGCCCCAAAAAATAAAGCCAGAAAAAAGCTAATATATAGTTTTATTTAAAAACGCATTTATTTTTTTGTTCTCATTAGTTTAGCGTATAGCGTAGCAGGCTAAAATTTTCGTTTGTTATAAGTAATTTCGATATTTTTCTGCGAATTAATATACAAAAATGCTTAAATTGATGATTCTGTAAAAATAAAATTAGTAAATTTTTAGCCTTTTTAAGGCTATGTTAAAAATAATAAAAAAGGCTAGCAAAAAAGCTAGAAGCTAAAATAAAATTTTGAGGCTAAAAGCAATATAAAAAGGCTAGATTTTGACTTAAAAAGGCTAAACTGGCAACACTGGTTATGGCCAACATTTAAACTTGAGATATTGCTCATTATAATTTATTTCTCAAATTCTATAATTCAAAATTTTTCAGTATTTGATAGGGTGATCGACTCGGTTTTCCAACCGGTTTTTAAACCGGTTTTTTCAGTCAATGTGCTGTCGGTTTTTTCAAAATGTTCATTTTTCGAATGTCGAATAGACCGGATTTTTTAAACACAAAAAACCGGTTTTAAAAATGGCTTTTTACTTCAAAAAACATGTACTAATACTGATATTTGAATCGAAATTTATGATTTTTTTTTTAAGTGTTATTTGTAATGTTTTAAAAATATTTTTAAATATATTCAAAGATGTTTTTTTTTTTTTTTGGAAATGATGAATATTTTGTTTCACAAAAAGTTTCACATGCAGAATCTTTTCAAATAAAATTGATTCTAGCTTCTTCATATTAACCCATGGTTGTTTATGCTAAGTAAAAGCTAATTATCAGTTTTGATGATTATTTTCTTACAACATTTATACACTACACCACCATAGGTTGGAAGTGTACTATGCGATTGTGCTGAGTGAAATTTTCTTATAGACCAAGGACGAACTGTGTTGAAATTGGCTGTGATCAGTCCATCATTTCACCAAGCCTCCATAAAAATATCCTTCTGGAAAAGGGGGTTTAATGATCATAAATCCCATAATGTAAGTTCCATATAAGTTTAAATCTATGTGCGGAATTTCATGAAGATCGGTCCATAATTAACCATAGTATTGGTCAACAATCCCACAGGTCTAGAAAAAAAGACTCCTCCCCGAATTTTGAAGTCGGGCTTGGCCGACTATATCTTTCTTTCTCGTTCTTAATGGTTTAATAGTTATTTCCAAAAATAATTATGTTTAATAAATTTTAACTTGAACAATAAAAGATTTATTGATTTTTCTTTAAGAAATGTAGTCTTTTGATTGAAATATTAACTTCTACAAACTTTCTGAATTTAAAAAAGTACAACCGGTTTTTCAAAATACCAACTATTCGAACTATTCGAAAACCGGTTTCTCCAAAAAGTCGAATAATCGATCACCCTAGTATTTGATGATAATTTTTATAAATTTAATTCTGTAGAAATGTATGGTTTCATATGAGTCGTTTATTTTAAAGGATGAATAAGGTCTTGATCAAAAAATCATTTAGTCATAAAAATAGCAAAATTTGTTCGTAATAGTTTTATTTTAATTTAATATTTTTGTTATTTTGCCACCCACTGTATAAATATTTTTACAATAGTTTTTAATGTAAAGTAGACAACAACTTTTGTAACATAACGCAGCAACACTATTATTTACTTGCCACATGAATCTATGAACGTATGTATGTATGTTAGGTAGGTATGTACGTATGTATATCCATGAGTATATTACTACTAGAGTTATGGAGCTTTAAATTCAGATCTGTAGTTCGGAACAGCTATTGCTGCTACTCATACACACTCATGCTCATGAAATGAACGTATAAAATAATGTGTACAACTTGAAATCAACAACAAACGATCATAAGTTTGTCAGATAACAACTAACACGAGTTTTTACTTAAACACTTTTTCTTCATAGTTTTTCATGTAGTTGTTGTTGCTGCTATTGTTGCTGATGGTGTTTTAAGCAAAACCAAACCTATCATGTTGTTATTGTTGTTCTTGTTTGTTGTATGCGTATAAAGATTTAAAACAGATAAAACGTATGAATAACAAAAAAAAAAAAAACACAAATATTTTATAAAAGTTTAAAAAAGCATACAGCAACAACAAAAACATTAACTGAAAGATATTGTTTTTAAACACGGTAGTAAAGATATAAATTACATACATGAATTGTCTGTACTCGTACTTAAACTTACATGTACTATAGTCATCGTCGTCGTTGTCTTCGTCATATTCCCCGTATTCTGTTGCTCCGGTACTCATGTTACATTTTATGTTACGACTATTTGGTAGAGCTTTTAGTGTGTACATGTGTGATATTTGACTAGTATTTGTATTTTATTTTCTCGAAAAATAACGAAAACGGATCTTAATAGTTTGATAATCGAAACGGTAGCTCAGTTTTATCATAATTTACTATAATGATTGATCATGACATATTTCACTGTTTTTCGTGAAACATAATTCTTACCGGATCTTAATGTTGAGATTTCTAATTCATAAAGTGTAAATTACAATATATGAGTTAATATCTAAAAATTGCCAACATGATTGTTGTCAAATTCCAATAAGATTCGTCACGCATGTATTTAGAGAAAGAAAGTTAGGTTATTATTGCTGATTTAAAACAGGGCTTTGTGCAAACATAATGTTATTGACGAGTAAAAATTTATTTACATCAACATTTTTTATTCCATAAATTTAATAAATATCAGATTCTATGCAGTGACTCCGGTTTTACTAACTTACATATTGTATAACTAAGTATGTGTTTTAAATTTAGCTACTCAGATACACTGAAAATAATATGATTATTATTATCAAAATCAATATATGTCTGTTGTATGACTATCTAGTATCAAGTGTTTATTAAAACTGCCCATCAAAAATGTTCTTTTATTCGTATATTTTATACTTTTAACAAGAAATCAATATTAATTTTTTTTCTTTATAAATTTCAGTTGATCTTGAAATGTCATTTGGTAGTTTGATTGTTGAAATGCAATGACATTCATGTAATGATGTGTATTCATAAAATTCTTCTTTGTGTCGGCATTTTTATATCAAATTTACATTATTCACTTCATTTACGTTCTTTCCTTTAACTTACTGATTAAACTATATTGTAATGATGATCCTTTGTTCGTATTTAATTATTTTGAAGGTAAAATAGGATATTATTATTACAAATATGCTGGTCATCTTAAAAACATTAATAAAAATCAGTGGTTTCTATAGAGTAAACTGTCATGTTAGCTGAATGGCTGGATGAAAATATTGAATGAAACAAGTGTAAAAAAGACTTCAAATTGTATGAAATAAATCAAGCGAAGAAGTTTTAAATGAAAGGATAAAAGAAAGATATAATTCGTTTTTATACATTTTGAAATCACTAGTAGACACCTTTTAGCTTAAAGAAACGGCAAAACTGGAGAACAATAGATAATCTATGTATATATATCTGACAACGCAATCGAAAAATTTAATGTTTTATTTCTGTTATGTATTTCTTAAAATTTTTCTTCCTCAAAATAATAGAACTTTACACTAAACTTTAAGATAATAATTTTCGACGTGGAATAACTGAATAGCAACACATTAGTTACTTAGATTCAAAATAAACTTTGGGAAATAAAGCTCTATGTATGTAAAAGAAGTCAGTGAGATATATTTCCCCAGGGTTTAGTATTGCTTACATATTTTCGCTCCTCAGAAGTCCTTCATAGAGGCATCAGCACCTTCTACATGGAAAATTGTTAGAAAGCATTTGAATGATGTATCGATTGAAGCATGTATGTAGCACTATGTAATTTTTTTTTTTTTTGGGATGTAAGTGATTAAAAAATAAGTTAAAACATAAAAATCAGCGTTTGAATAATTTTAATTTTAACATTGATCAGAATATAAAACATGTTTAATTTTCCAAATCTGTTTTTGGTTTAATTGTCTTTTTTAGTAACAAAGATATTTGATTTTGAAATCAGCTAAATTTAATCAGAATAAACAAGTATTTTGTAATAGATTTCTTTAATATTTCGGGGCACATTATTTTATTTTTTTTTATTTGATAACCATATAATGTTTTAAATATGTCCGTCCGGACGTCAATACGAAGCTTAAATATTTGACCACATTTCGTGTTCCGTTAAGATTATCCATATTAGTTGAAAGTTTAAGTAAGTAAGTTACATACTTAGTGCTCTAATTGTCTAATCCACACATTTCAAAATTCAAAAGCCTTGGAAGAATTTACTGACTTTTAAATACGAATATTACATAATTTTTGTTGCAATTTTACGAGACAAATATATAAATTAGTAACGATAATTGCATTGTGGATGATAGCTAATTTTGTTCACAAAAATATAAAAAAAAGTCGGGGACCAAAATGTTAAGCGGTTCTAAAGTTATTTATTTTTAGTCACTCATATCCCCAAAAAAGTACACGAAAAAAATAATTTCGCAATATGGTTGCCCCAACAATATTATTTTCACCCAATAATAAATTATAATATATTGTATTTAAAAAAAAAAATAAAATTGTTGTAGCAATCATACTTTTGTTCTCAATTCACAATTATATTGTTGGCACAATATGTTAAGCAATATGTTTAAATTAGAACCACGTTATTGTTGTTAAAATTCTATGTGCAAACAAATTATTTTCAATACCAAAATATATGATTGTGTTTGTAATTTTAAATTAACAACAACATTTTTATTTAGTATTGGCAACAATAAACATAATTAGTACTTGACAATAAGTGTACTTGCTAATTTCTTTCAGTTTAATTAACAACAACATTTTTATTTAGTATTGGCAACAATAAACATAATTAGTACTTGACAATAAGTGTACTTGCTAATTTCTTTCAGTTTAGTGTGTTTCTTGCATAAAGCTAGTAATCTGTCGGCGTGTTAAAAATATATTAGAAAATATACTGAATGTACCCTACATATATTTGAAAAAGTGAATTAATTAAAATTAAACTAGAAACAAATATTTTAAATGCATAATACGCAACGAAAACTACACAACAGGTTATCTTCGGAGTGTTAAAAATAAAAAAATTATTGGCAAAATTCACAAAAAAAAAAAAAAAAAAAAAATATTTTAATTAAATATTTAAATAAGTGTTTGAAATCACACAGGAATTTTTTTCAATTTATGATGCTCAATTCATTGCTGTCCAAGATTTTGTATTGTTTAATTTTGTATAAATTTAGAAATATTGGATACCAATATAAATAAAACAACATTGGAGTCTCCTTGTACGAGTATTCAAGAAATTTCTCAGGATTTATCAATCTCCGGTGACGAAACAATTCTTACTTTTACCAACGAAAATTTATTTTTATGCCAAAGTGATTTATTCCTGGATAAGACAGGGAAGCACTGATTCTGCGGCACGGGGTTTCTCAGCCAATTCGGATACACGATATTAATAAGTACTAAGCATCTAATCAGTGTTGCCAGGACTCAGGCGCGGATCCAGCCGGAGCGTTTGGGGGGGGGAAATTTTTTCATCGTCACTGGAAAAATTATGTTTTTATATATAATTCTTTTTTTTTTTTTTTTGCCAGAAAAACTGGTAATTTATAATAAAAACAAGTTTTTCAAGCTTTTCGCTTGGAAAGTAAGCATTTGCATATTTCAAAACAATTTTATAAAAAATGCTTATATTTTAAATCTTTGCATAAATTTGCATATAATGGAGATAAAAGTTAGTTTTCTTAACGAAAACAAAAATTTTTTGCGATTTTTTGGATTTCAATCAAATGATTTAAAATTTTTTTTTTATTATTTTGAGTACATTGTTAATACTGCAAAGAAAACAATCGGAAGGGTCAAATATGATACTTAAAATTAAAATAGTTCTTTTTTATAAACATCGAAATCTATGTATAAGATATTGATAGTTAAAAATCCATATTTGAGCATATTTTTTACACATTGATATATAAAAATTCATAAATTCGTTGGTTTTTATATACATATTCATGCTATTTTTGCATATTTCTGTGCATATTATAAAATTTTTTCGTGCTTTTTCAAGCGCGTATTTAAATTTTTTTATGCATATAAAAACTTGCCCTGTTTATAATTATTATTATTTTTAATTAGAAAAAAATGCATAATTACAAATATGTATCGAAATAAACATTTTTCAGGGAATATTGAATGGATTTTATTATGAAAGCTGTGTTTTTTATTTTATGTTACTCCTGAATAATTCAAAATAAAATAATTTAAATAAAGAATGCATCATTGAAAAAAAACATAAAAATCTAATCTATTTAAAACTTAATAGGATATCAAGCAAACTGAACTATCTCATCGTTAAGTGAGAAATTATTTTTTTTTTTTTTTTTACATAGATGTAAAATTTGAAGTTAATCTGATAACACCGAAACAAGTATTCAATAAACAAATATAGTAAATAACATTGCATAAAAAAACTTCTTTAAATTTTCAAATCTCACCAAAATTATTATATCAATTACTAAAAAAATACAAAAAATGAAAAATAGAAAAAAAAAAATTCTATTAAAAAATGTATTAAATCAATCAAGTAGATGATTGAATGAATTAAACATTTAAATAGGAAATAAAATCTCACTTAAATTTAATTTTTACTTAAATATATTATATGTTAATTGAAAAATATACGGTAATAATTTTTTCTGCAACGAAGGAGGCCGTGAAGAAAATCTAGTGAAAAATATCTAAATATCTAAATTTCATACTACTTCACCAGGAAATTTTTAAATTTCATAAAATTTGTTATATATGAACATAAGTACTTTGTTTTCATTTGATATCTGCTACAAGTTTATATTTTTGTAGTTTTACTCGAAAAACAATCTTCTTGAGTACATCACCAACCAATTTTCGAGAAAATTTGAAAAAAAAAAAAAAACAATTTTGGGATTAGTCGCTGAACTAAAAATCTCGGAATTCCCTAAATTTTAGGTAAATTTAAAATGTTTTAATTGATTAGGAAGAACGATTTTAACTATATTAAAATACTTTTATATTTTAAAACTCCAACAATGATGGAATTTTCTCTTTAAGATTGAACATACGTATTTCTTTCTTAAGTCTTAATGATATTTTGTTTACAATAATATGAGATATCAATATTTAAAATCGTTCAAAAACTCAAAAATGTTGTCAACAAATTTTTCATAAATTTTAAACAAATCTTAAGCAAAAAACTAAATCTCGCCATATGCACAACAAAAATATTTTTAAATTGATTGCATATTTTTTGTTGACTTTTAAAGAAAAATTCTAATGCATTGAATCTCCAGAAATGCCAAACCAAAGAAATAAATACGACAACAAACTTGCTTATTCTACTTTCAAAAAGCTTAATAAAAAAAATGCAGAACCTAAAAAAATTTATGTATAACTCCAAATTTTGAGAGGCATTGGGCATTAAAAAACATATTTATGATGCTATTTATTTCCCGAGTGATTTTTCAATGTTATAGAGTATATTTAAAAATGAATTTCTAAATATGAAAATCAAGGACAGAAAATAATCATTATTCTTGAAAATTTAAACAAAAAAATCAGATACAAGCCACGACCGGATAAAAGATTTAATGTAATCTTTAAAACATGTTCTATCGAAATCGTGAATGCTTTTTTTTATTTTTGATTTTAATTAAAAAAATCAATATTAATGATTATTTTTGATTTTTACTTTTTTTTTTGGCCACAATATAAAACTTAACATGAAAAACAAAACTATTACATAATTTTTAATAAAAAACATTTCTCATCGAAATAAATATTTTTACTAAATATCGAAATTTTTTTCAAAAATCAAATTTTTTATTAAAAATCTTTTTATTTTATTAAAAATAAAATTACTTGCAATAAATAAATTTTTTTACTAAAAGATTTTTTGTTTATATTTTACAGTTTAATTTCTTATGTTAAGTTTTATATTGTGAGCAAAAAAAAAGTAAAAATCAAAAATAGTCATTAAAAGTTGAGCGAAAAAAATAGAAATCAAAAATAATGATTATTTGTTGAGTTTTATTTTAAAATTCTTAATCATTACGGTGCCTGATGAAAATTGTTCACACAGGTGTGCGACAAAATGTAAAACAACTCTTCAGGAAAGTAAAAGAAAAAACAATTTATTTTCTTCAGTGCAATTTTTAGAATGTTTAATAAAATACTTGGGGAAAATTAAGCGAAAAGTATTATTTTTGTCATCGTCCTCTACAAAAATGGTAGACATTTTTTTGGGAAAATGTTAAATTAATGTTTTTAACTAAGCAATTTTTTTTTTAACACAAAATTATGAATATTTTTAATAAACATTTTTTAAAGATTTTTCTTGAAAAATTAAAATTTTTAGACTTTTATTACTTTATTTATAAACCAAAATTTCCATCATATGTAAAATTTATTAAATCTAGAAAAAAATATTATATTTTGTTTAAAAGATATGGGAAAAATTTGTGCTATTTAACTTTTATTACATTTTTTCTGTGAAAATGATTTTGTTTATTTTTGATATTTAAAAATTGTTTCGTATAAAATTTTGAAAAGATTCGGATTTATATAATAAAAAATATTTTTCATGAAGTCGAAATTTGTAAGTAATATTAAAACATTAGTTAATGTAATTTCAATATGACTGATGAAACTAGCACTTATACAATAATTTTTTTATTAACATAAACATTTTAAATCGTATGTAAAGTTTAAGCTTGAATTTAATGAAAAAATATGGAAATTGCATTTACTATATTTTTCCTAATTTTAAAAACCAATTTATTTAATTAAAATTTTGAAGGAAAAATAAGATAAATACATTTTTCTAAACATAGTTTGGCCGCTCTTTGACTTTATTGAAGATAAATTCATTCTGCCTTCTTTTATTTTCACTAAAGAAAATTTTTCTTAAAGAATTTATATTTTTTCTTTTTTCTATTATAAAATTTTTAAATTTTCTTAGTTCGAAAATCCATTTTGGGGGGGGGAAATTTCCGATTTTCCCCCCCCCCGTGGATCCGCGCCTGCCAGGACTAAATGCCTAAATAAGCTAAATTGGACTTTAAAACAGGTCAGAAAAGGCTAAATGTCCCAAAAAAAAATAAAGCTAGAAAAAAGCTTATATATTTTTTTTTTAACTAAAAACGCATTTATTTCGTTGTTCTCATTAGTTTCTGGTACTTCTTAAAGATATATTAGAGAATTAAAAAATATAACATAAATAATTCTTATGAATAATAAATTTTGTTAACAATAATAAAAATTTTCGTTACATATAAATAATTTCAATTTTTTTTTACAAATTAATACACAAAAATGCTTATTTGATGATTCTGTGAAAATAAAATTAGTAACTTTTTAGCCCTTTTAAAATCTTAAGAATAAAAAAGGCTAGAAAAAGCTAGAAGGTAAAACGAAAATTTTTAAGCTAAAAACAGGCTAGATTTAGTCTAAACTGGTAACAATGCCCCTAATCCACTTTTTTGAATTGAGTCTAGGTTGCACTATATATTGAAGTATATTTCGAAAATTACTTGTCTGAATTTGTTCATAAAAATATCAACAAATTTTAATTAAGAAATAATTTTCAAGTCTTTCTTACATTACTTTTTAATACGGTCAACAATTATCAAGATACTAAGCCTATTTTATGAAAAAAAAAATTAAATTTTATACAAAATTGCGATTTTTTTTTTTTTTTTTTTTTTTTTTTTTTCAAAAAATCATAAAAAATCGAAAGTCTCAATACTTCAAATTTTTATTCTTTAATTATAAATATAAATTTGTTGCAAATAAAATGAGACATAATTTATTAAAATCAATGCATTATTTTATTCACAAATTAGTAAAAATACTAATTTACAAGTTACGTAGAAAAATAAAAAGATAAAAATATGAGTTTGTGAATTTTTTATACTCCCCTCCCTGGTAATATTGGACTTTTATATGCAACTAAAGTTAAGTGTTTGGGAATTAGTAGTAATTGGACAATTGAAGATCATCTGTGTCCGGTCTTCTTGATTGTCCGTTTAATGCTCACATTTAATATTTCAATCAAAGAGATCGTAACACATTGATGCTTAGAGCTTTAAACTGCCTAGCAAAGTCCACGTAGATACACCGAGATAAAAATCGACCACAAACGTGTTGAAAACAATAACATTCAGTGTCAATAGTGAATATGCCCCGTATGTGTTCAAATTCAACACTACGTATTCAAATCGTAAAGAAAATCGACGCCTAATTGTCATCAAAATGACACCACTTCTCTTTCGAATTATGAAATTGCATTGTTTTTTCTGTTAAATTTATTAACGGGTGGTATCACAAATGCCATTACCATAAATTGTAACCACACCAATGTAACCACAAGCGTGCTGGATTTTGAATCGAATTTTTCCCTCAGTGTATGTTTAGGAAAAGCTTGAATTTATTAGAAAATTGGAAAATGTTGCAACTTTTGAAAATATTTTAATTTTATTTACAACTTTTGTATAGAAGTATGTTAACTTTAACTTCATATATCTCAATAAATACTACAGATTCTGTTACAATTTTTTGGCATGTAATAATAAATGTATTCAAATTATTCTATTATAATTTTCTAGGTTAAAAAATCAATAATGAAAATATCGTTTTTTATTTAAAAGAAATCATAATATCAAAAAATATTTTTAATGGAATGGATCTAAAAAGTTCCAACGAGTTCCAATTTAAAAACATGATTGTTACATAAAAGTATATCTATAAAATAATATTTAAGAATATTGGCTGCGACTTTTTGCGATCTTTTAAAATATTAGAAAAAAAATTGTGGTACCTCATATTAGCAATTTTTGAGAATTATTTAAACCCTAGAGTAAAAAGAACCGGTTCAAAACTAGCCACGTGACAGGTTCTCAGGGCTAGTGACCGGTCCCAGTTCCGGAACTTTATATGAGAAAACCCTGTCACTTTTACATGGGGTTTTCATTGAAGGTGGCTAATTAGCCCTTTGGGACAGGTCACAGGACTGGTCCAAGAGGACAGGTTCATTGTCGATTAAAATAATAAAAATTTGATAAATAATCGTTAATTGTTTACATTTTAAACATTTTTTTTATTAAATTATGTTTATTTATTATAACACCACCATAGGTGGTTCGGGTATTATGTGTTTGTGCAGAAATTGTAAAGCAGAGAAAAGATCTTCGGGCCCCCACCTTAAAGTATACCGTTCGACTCAGAATCATTTTCTGAGTCGATTTAACGATGACCGTCCGTCTGGTCGGCTGGCTGGCTATCCATATAAAGCTTGTGCGCAAAGTACAGGTCGCAATTTTAAAGAAAATTTTATGAAATTTAGTACGGTCCATTATTTCACCTAGCCCCCATACAAATGTCCTCCAGGAATAGAGTTTTAACATTTATAGATGCCTTAAAAATAAAAATATTTTAATGAAATTTAGCACAAATAAGTTTTATATAAACACAAATCCGTTTGCCGAATTTTATGAAGATCGGTCTATAACTTACCATAGCTCCCATATAAACTCCTCTCCCGAAAATCACTTTAACGTGCATAAATCGCATACAAATGTTAGTATAATGTAATATTTAACACAAGTAAGTTGTATATAAGTTAAAAAAAAAAAACAATATTATGTGTAGGGTATCATATGGTCGAGCTTGACCGACTATATCTTCTTCTCTCGTTTTATTTTATAATTTTTCGTTAATGTCGATGGCGGCACCCCGAATCGAACCCATGTTCATCTAACGTATGTTATGTTTTATAGTCTTCAACGCTAACCACTCAGCCACTGATTGTTATTGCGCACTGGAACTTTGACGAGTGACGAGTTAGGTATCAATTGGTACTCAACTGGTACTGAAGACCGGTCCATTACTGCAATTGCTACAAATTTCCCGCAGGGAACATTTTAAGGTAATGACTGAAAATTTGTTATGCAAATATTACAAAAAGATTAGTGTGATTAGATCCTGCCACGCCTACTTTTAAGATATCCCTTATTTTAATGAAATTTACAAAAATATGTCCGAAATTCATGCAAATAAAATATTTTTTTTTTTTTTCAGTATGGTAGTGGCAGTGATTCTAACCGCCCATTTTAAGTGGGAATGTTTACTGCCTTATCTACTAACAGAATATACAATTTCAGACCAATATTTCCAAAACTGGAATTTTTTTCGTTCTAAAACTGCCAAATGTAACACTGTGCGATGTATACATCCAGAGTACTATACGGATTGAAATATTATCTTTTCTTTTTATATGTTTAAAAGGCGCAGAGAAAATATGTCTATCGGTCCCTTTGCTAGATTAGGCTCAAAAGATTCCAGTTTGATGCACTAAGATTAGCTTGTATATGTGTAAGTATCAATTCCAAATAATAATTTTTAGTATCTGAATTCTTATGGTCTCTGACTAAATCCCTTAATATAAAACTGTAAAAAAATCTACCTACCGCTATTGTTTATTTATATAATAATCATAATTGATGATACCTACAAGTGGTACAAATGACCCACCATCATTTGCAGAAGGGTTAATTTATGAATATTAAATTTTACAAGTCATTACACTAACTTAACAACATATTTTCTCTCCTCCGCACTTTTTATTTAATTTTATAAAAAGAAATCAACCTTTTATTAATCATTGAACACAGATCGACAAACAAGCAGAAGAAGTTTTAGAAATGATCGTTGGCATCAGGTTGAAAACGTGAAAATGGTATTAAAACAGTTTGTATCTTATGTATCTTTTCACTGTTTCACCATTACAAAGGTCAATATCGTGTATTCACTGGTAAATCAAAACTATAAGTATTAAAATCAACGGTATCATCATCAACATTATTTCATACAACAGTAAAATCATCATCATTGTCAGGTTTACTCAGTAAAAAAGATGAGGATCAATGTTGAACTGTATTTGTATTATTATTAAATTAACAATATCAGATTTTAAGGTCTCTTTTTTTTAATATTGTTTTGAACTGAATTGTATGAAATGAATAAATGATTAAAATCAAGTATGTGACTTTTGTGAACTTTTTGAAAATTCAGTCTTACAATTAAATACATTCTCATTTACAAAATTAAGTTAAAGATTGAAAAAAAATCCTTAAGTATGATTAATTAATGACAACAAGAGGAATATGATTTTTTTTTCTATATTTCTTCTTGTTATTATTTTTCAAAACAATATTTAAATATTAACAAAAAAAAAAAAAAAGTGTTTTTTAACAATGTCATAATCAAATTAATGATTCAACATTTTTAACGAATATTTCGTTTATATTTTACTCTTTAAGTACTTGAGTTTGTGAGGAAGAAGTCATTGATTCAAATATTCATATCATGCCATACCACTATTTGTATTGAATGATACTGATGTGAAGCTATCGAACGAGATATTGATACAATGATAAATAAATACTACAAATACAAAGTATGAATTTAATATTTTTCAACGGTAGCGTAATGAGCTCAATACAAGATTCTTTGGTTATCATGTAAATTAATTATATTTTGTTGTATTTTATTTTTCATTTTTTTTTTTTTTTCATTTCAATTTTCTGAATTTATTTACATACATTAATGTCTCAGCACTTGATGATATTAAAAATAATTATAATTATTTGAATATATTTGTAAAAAACTCAGATAATATGTACATATGTATATGTATGTTTTATTTAAAATAAAAACAATTTTTCATAATGACACTTTTTCCCTCCGACTAAGATGACAATTACATTTTATTATTATTGAAATTTTTTTAAATAATTAAACAACTTTGTCATCAACATGTTGTATTGATAATTTTCTCATGTTTAACAGAAAAATGTGATTGTTAATGAAAATAAAAAATAAAAATAATAATAAATAAAAGTCATTATTACTACAATTAAATCGGTAAAAAAAAAAAAATATTAAAATAAAGAAAGTTCAGTATAAGTGGCCATTTTAAATGTCTGCTAGAAATGTTATATTGTTTTGTCATTAACGATATATTAAACATAGACGTGCTATTAGTATCTAAAACTCACTTTACTCAAAAGAATTGTGATGAGTCCTGCGGGAGGTCTGCAATATTAATTCGCAGAGATATAAAGCATTTTTCAATGCCAGAATACAGAACGGATCACATATAAGATATCAAAACAACAATATCCTCTATATGTTGTCCTCCAAGACATTCTATTAATCGAGATAAGTTTCTTGACTACTTTGCAATCCTAGGTCCAAGATTTATAGCAGTAGGCAACTATAACGCAAAACTCACACCAAGGGGTAGGCAATTATACGATGCAATATCGTCTTGTAGACTAGATTCCGTATCTAGTTCCAAACCAGCTTATTGGTTTACAGACCTTAATAACATTTCCGATCTCATTGACTTTGATGTAATCGTAATTATGAAACGCCATTGCATATTACTGATTCCATCAGTTCACTCACCAAAGATCCTTACACTTTATAACTCTCCAGGGATTTTTGACACAAGAAAATAAAATAGTTGAAGTACAAAAAGTATATTAGTTCACGTTTGCCTCAAAATGTCTCATTGTTAAGAGAAAATGAAATCCAATCTGCAGTTAACATTTTCACAGATATTCTTTCTAATGCTATTGAATCTACACCGACGGGTTGCCCAATTTTTAAAAAATATACTAAATGTCCTAGCAACAATGAATGTCTTATAAAGGAAAAAAGACAACTCAGGCGCTAATGGCAGGAGTTCAGATCCCCGGGCCTAAAGATACAACTTGATCCTTGCCGAAGAAGATTATGAGTCGCTTCTGACTCTAAACTTAAGAACTACTTACAAAATTTAGTTACTTGTATTTTATAAGACAAATCCGAATATGAATTTGTCCGCTAATTATAAAGTCGTTAAATAAAACTTTTGTGTACTCAGCATTGAGAAGTCACGCTATTCGAGTAAATTCTATTCCAGAGGATATATGGTTAAAATTTGGAAAGAACATTGAAACGACTTTACAAAAACCTACGGGAGATTTTTGTCAATTGCACTAATGGAACCAGTTGACACCACCACACTCACTAAATATCAGTTGAGAGTCAATTTCCAACAGGCATGTTAAGAGTGCAATTAGCAGCTCACTCAAAATAACAATCTGTGGCTGAGTGGTTAAAGTTGGTATAATGTTCCGTCGGGGTTCCGCCATCGACGGAACATTATAAAATAAAAATAAATATAATTTAGTAAAAATAAATCAAAAGAAATAAAAAAATAATAAGAGTTTAAAAACATAATCACGAGATGACTGTAATACAAATAAGAGTAAATTATCTTAAAAACTATATACATTTGTATAATTTAAAATGATCATCTTAATGCCTTCTATATATTAAACATAATTGAACAATGAATTATAAAACATTATAAAACCTTATACTCAAAATAAATCTGGGTTTAGTAGATCTCCGATACTTAAAAATATTGTAGAAACATTTTGAATATAACTGAAAACCAACGTTCTATATAGGTTAGTATGTGTCCAAATTAAAAAGTGAGATTATGAGACAAAATCGTAAATTATTCCAAAGTGGATAAAAACTCATCATTAGTTTTAATTTTTATCAAAAGTATTGATAATCACCTTTAAATGGGTATCATTATTTTTTCAGAGTGTAAAAACTAGTCATTTTATAGCGTCACAAAAGTTACAAAAAGCACTTCGGACAACCCTTAATATAAGATTTGGTTCAAATTGATAGACCAAATTTGTCGGACCTATTTATTTAACTATCAATGAATATATTAAATATAGAGAAACAACGGAATTATCAAAGCAAAAGAGACAAATATTCATAAATATTTACGCAAATTTTAATTATATATTATTTTGGAAAGACTATTTTTTATTTTATGCTATATTTTTGTTTTCTTTTTTAATAAGCATTGAAAAATCGAGTAAAACTTTAAAGTACAAATTAATCGAATAACTCGAGTAACTTAAATGATGTACTCGATTATTCGAGTAATTTAAAAACTGCATTTTCGAGTTATTTGATTATTCGAATAATGAAAAAGTCGGGTAAAATGAATACTCTATTTGTCACATAGTAAAATTTTCTTTATGTTGTATTATGGTTCAACATCACGTTATTTATTTCATAACTGCTGCCTTTATAAATCATAATATATTCATCCGAATCTCGTTCCTTCATTGGTTTTTCATGTAGCTGGTGCTGATGTAGCTGGTTGATTCTTAAAATAACTAATTTTAGAAAAAATGTATTTACTTTTATCTTTAATTTGAGGATGTTTTGTATAGATATATTTCCATTTTTAAATAGCTTCATCCTTTCATAGGAATTATTATTTTAATATCTAACTAATATGTATTTACTTACATTGAAAAATAATATGTTCAGAAATATATTTCAAGATCTCTTAGCGGCCCCCACGAATGTCCTTACGGACGGCTTGTGGGTCGAGGACTCCCATTTGAGAGCCGTTGTATTAAAGCGTGGTTTGAAATGTTTTTGTCATTTTTGAAAAGCTATAAAATGACTAGTTTTTTACTACGGTAAAATTAATGATACCTAATTAAATCTATCTATATTTTCAATTCAAATAAAATTAATCAATGTGCTACACAATGGTTTTCAGTTAATTTCAAAATGTTTGTACAAAAAGTAAAAATGGTTAAGTTATAGTGAAAATATAACTTAACCATTTCTTTTATATCAAAATTACTCTAATTGAAATTAAGTACTTGACTGTCTTTACTATCATATAATTTTAGTTAATTTTTGCTGTATTTATTGGTAGAAATTGAAAGTGATATCTCTAAAAAACATCATTTCGCAAACTCTTAACTTCCTTACAATATTGGTAAAACAAATACATAAAATTCTACATAAATTCTATAAACTTGTATAATCAATTAGTCAAAAATACAATTAGTTAGAACTAACTACTTTTTTCCATTCAATAGTCAAATGCATTGCAAATTTATCTTAAATTAAATCGTAATTTTCACCGAAGATGTTCCAAAATTAGTTTCTCCATTCTTCCTACTTTTGTCATAACATAGTAAATTCGACCAATACAATATTTTATATACTTATATCAGTTAGGTTGTGAAAGAATTACGAAAATATATTCATTAGTTTCTGAATTATTGCATTTTGAAAATGACCTTGTAGTCAGCGTTACCGTTGAGAATTTTTAAAAAGGGAATTTCAAAATAAAAATTCGCCAAAAAAAGGGAACTGCTTCAAAACCTAAAAAGCTCCTTATAATTTGTTTATTTGATAACAACAAATACAAGAAAAACTACAAAATTCAGTTTTATTAATAACAAAATAATTTATAATTATTTTACAACGATTTTTATTATTGCAAAAATAAAGATTTATTCACAAAAACAGTTAACATTAATTAAATTTCTGTACTTTTGTGCGAGTTCATCACTCGTACTTCAGTCTTTCCGTCGGACAAATTTTGGATGGATTCACAAGTATTGACTTAAGGCTGTTAGACAAAAAAATTTTTATTATTGATAATTTAGTATAAAAGAAAACACGTTCCCCCGATAGATTGCTATGAGGAATGTAAAAATATAAACTAGGATATAAATAAAAAAAATTCGTCATATGATGATATAAATATCTGTTCATAAACTTTATTAGTAATTGTAGTTACTAACAGTTTTAGTTCAATTATAAATACTACGCGGTTTTTATATCTCTATACTGTGAAATAATCTCAAAATGATTCATTTATTTGTTGAAATTAATATATAATGGGTCGATATATTTCAAACAACTTAGTTTCTTGTCATTTAGCACAATGTCTTAAAAAGTCTCTATTTAGTCGCCATTTAAAAAAGGGGGCAAAAAAGTGGCCAGGTGGTTGAATAAGGGCAATTGGCGACTAAAGTTGCCAAACGGTAACACTGCCTGTAGTTGCATCAAAACAACTCGAGTCCTATGAAAACGAATTGGAAGAATTGCTGCACAAATGGAAAATTAACATAAATGCCTCAAAATGTGTTCACATCACGTTCACGAAGAGATAATAGCCCTCCTTTTCAAATAAATAAAGTCAAAATTCCAGATCATTATAAAATGAAATATCTTGGAATTCACCTTAACCGTCGACTTACATATACACATCATGTAGATTTAAATGTCGCACAAATAAAATTAAAATCAGCTCAAATGCATTGGTTACCTCTTGAATAAAATTTTAATATAACCAATATGAATATATGGCATACAGCTTTAGGGAATAGCCTCTTCATTTAGTATTGAAAAATTCCAGAGAAGACAATCAAAACTTTTAAGAATAATAAAAGGTGCACCATGGTACATCAGAAATAGTAACAATCACAAGAATATTCATATTCCTACAATTCGAGAGGAGATAAAATGTTGCAGCATAAATTATATTGCAAAAAAAACTATCTAGATATCATAATTTCCTTGCGATGGGTTTTCTAACATTTGAGGGTCACAGGGGCATAAGAAGAATGGAGATATTATACCTAGTTAGATAATTATACTCAAGAGCTAATTGTATATTGTAGGGGCAATAAAAACATTAATGTTTTTACATACCTACTTAGATATAATTTAGGAAAAAAAAAAGTAAGACAAAATGGTGTGGGATATCATATGGTCGAGCTTGGCTGGCTATAACATTTTTACTTGTTTTAATAATATAAAATTTCACCATTAACCCATTTAATAATTTTAACATTTTTCAAACTCTATAAGAAAAAATCCAAAGCTATAATTCAAATATTAATGAACATTGATGATGTGTCTTTGATGTTATATGTTCACTTAAAAGAAAAAACTGTATGCGAACATTTTAGTAAAAACAACAAGTTGGCCACAAGTAGCAATGTTTCTGGTCAACCAACTCGACAAGCCGTGCAACAATGTCTTTTATGCATTACACAAACACCCTCTCACAAAAACATAACATACAGCCTCACATTCATTCATTTAACGTGACACAAAATTAGACACTGTTACTTGTAGTAGTTATTGCAAAACTATAAGACTTCCAAAAGGGTTCGGTAGTAAGAAAATAATCGAGTGGGTGTAATAATAATACGGTTGCTGCTATTGTTGCTCATACTTTTGATGATGATGATGGCACCCACAAAAATGTTTTGTAAGAAGTAACATTTTGTTGGCATATTGGACAAGTGAGAAAAATACCCCAGCCACAAAACCAAAAAGCAAACGAAACCATTAACTACAAGTTGTACTGGTTGGTCAAGCCAGCCACTAAAGAACATGATTACAAAAGTTGAATAAAAAGAACTTTTTTTTTGGGTTTGTTGGTGTCCAGAGATTGTGTTAAAGTTATGTGGTTAGAAATATTGTACTTTTATTTGCTATTCGTAAAAACCATGAATATACTATGATGAACTATAAATGATTGTGTTTATATCTGGAATGGGTAAGTTTTATGAAAGGTCTTTATGCATTAAATATGTATTTCTTTAGAAATAAGCAGTTATTACCGTTTATTTAGAAAAAGTCGGTTCATTCGAAAATTAATAAAATGACTACTTTGAAGATAAAATAAACTTTGGACAGACGGCGCAAGATATTAACTTTTTGTTGTTTTCCGAATTGTCCTAAACAATATTTAAAGAATGAATATTTTTTTTGGTAGACCTGATATTCAAAATTTATACTGTAAATAACAGTTATTTTTATTTAATTTAAAAAAGAAGTGTAACCAAATATCTGACAACTGATTTAAATATACCATTGTGATCGTTATTTTTTGAAAAATCATATCTATATGAATTATATACTTGTAAAATTATCAAATCATTAATTCGTAAATTCGAAGATTTATAAAATCATAAAAATATGATTTTTAAATTCACAAAAATATCAAAATAACTTTTATTTCAGCTCAAAAAAAAAAAAAATAATAATAATAAATAAATAAAAAAAATAAAAAATAAATAAAAATAACGAAATAACTGATATTTTTGCTAAAAAAAAATCATAATAATAACAAGCGCGAATATTATATTCGGCCCGGCCGAATCATGTACCCAAAGTGGGCGGTCCACGTCCATTTTTGGTTTCCGAGTTTTCATTGGTCCTATTTGAACACAATTTCACGTTATATGGGAGGTGACCGGTAAAGTGAGCGGACCACGCCCTTTTTTGGTTTCCGAGTTTATATCGACTATACGTACAAAATTTCGTTGTCGTACATGCTTTTATTGAAGAAATATCAGCAAAAAATTATGAAACGGACACCCTGTGTTTCTAGTTTTTAGCCCATAACTTTTTTGTTTATTAACCGATTTTGCCCATTTTCAATACCAAACAAACCTTATATAAGACAAATATTTGTGCCAATTTCGTCCCCCTACGTTGCCCCGTTCGAGCCCTATCCTGCTTTCAATAGACGGACGGGCATAGCTAGATCGACTCAGAATCTAACCAGAACCCAGAAAATATATACTTTGTGGAGTCTTAGATGATTCTTTTGACATGTTATACACGGAACGACAAAATCAATATACCCCCATCTTTTTGATGTTGGGTAAAATCATAAAATAAATGTTATTCTCGGACTTTTATGATAAAAGTCATAACTGTTACGGTCCCTGCTTTTAACGGAATTTCCGGAAGTGGGGCTTATATGGGAGCTATGATTCTTTCTTGAGGTAACGCATATGTACCAAATTTCATTAAATCATCTTTAATTACAAAGTTTACATGGACGGACGGATACGGTTAAATCGACTTTGTGTGTTACAAATATCAACACAAACGCATTACCCCCACCTATTGTGGTGTATAATATACAAACTTACTGATTCCAATAGGATACAAGAATTTTTTGGGTGCTCAAAATATTTATAATTTTAGCCCATTTAGGCACTTCAAAAATCAAAGAGAACTATTAGAGTAATTCTACATTAAAACGAACAACAACTAGGCATTTTGTTACCTAATACAAGTATTGCTCAAATTACAAACTTTCAGAATAAATCCGGGTCAAAAATATGACAATTTAAAAATGAGTTTTTTCCAAAAGTGTACATTCCTCATAACTTCTATACCATACAATGTAAAATTATAATTTTTATTTCATTCTGCAGAAAAATATATTTTTATTGCGTATACAAAAAAAATATGGTTGACTCTCAATAAAACTATTGTTAACCTGCAACCATATTTTTATTGCAAATGTACTTGGTTCATATATTCTGCAATGTGCAACCATATTTTTATTGCATATGTACATGATTCAGATATACAGCAATAATATAGTTAATCACAATACAAATATTGTTGATCTGCAACCATATTTTTGTTGCGTATCTACTTGATTCATAAATACAAACAAATATGGTTGAATCACAATACAAACATTGTTGATCTGCAATCATATTTTTGTAACATATGTACATTATTCATGTATACAGCAATAACATAGTTGAATCACAATAAAAATACTGTTGATCTACAATAATATTTTTATTGCATATGTACTTGATTCATTTATACAGCAATAATATGTTTGAATCACAATGAAAATACTTATAGTGAGGAGAAACAATTACCTAAAAATTGCCTAAAAATAAATAAAAGACAACTAATTTAGGTATTTATCATGTGATCATTTTTATTAAAATTAATTATAATTTAGTTGTGTTTTTTTTTTTTTTTTTTTGTATTTTATATGGCATATGATTTTGAATATAGACTTACATTTATTAATGGTAATTCCAGAAATAAATCACTTTAGTATATAAAGAAATTTTCGTTGGTAAGTGAAGTTTTAAGCGCATATTTAAAAAAAAAAAAATACATAAAAATCCGCCCTCTAGTTATAATACATCTAAGTAGAAACTTTATTTCTCTAAACTCTAAATATATTATATCTTTCTATCAAAATTTCACTTGATTCAATGACCACATTTAATTATATATCAATTAGATGATAAAAATTTAGTTTTTCAATTGAATAAATTCAAAAATTTTAATTTATTTTGCCAACTACAAACAATAAGATATTAATTATGCGCATAGTATGTATTATTGTTCAGCTCTGTTCTTAAGATTCCAGCTTAAGCTTCCATTCTATGATGATGTGTTGCTGTTGACATCATATGCCCATGAATTTTGACATGACAAATGATTGCCAAATAACCCATATGAAAATTTGAAATATGTCCTCCTTTAACGCCCTAATGCGTTTATATATGAAACACATGAATATATCTTTTATTAAGCTGAAAATACAACTATTAAGTTTAAATACCAAAAGGTGTTAAGATATTTGTCTATGAAAACATAATAACAATGACCTTTCTTTATGTCTGTCTTTTCAAAAATTCACCACACACTGCTTTGGACACCAAAGGGAGTTCATCACCAACTTTAGAAAAGTAAGAAAGAAATGAAATGGACAACAAAAGATGAAAGCTTTACGGGTGTTTCTTGCTTAAGCTAAGGTTTTATTAGTACAAAAAATATAAGGAGCGGAAGGTGTGGGGGCGGGTGGATGATGATGAGTAAAGGGAATAAATAGTGAGTGGTTTTGCTGGGCATGTCTATTGGTCGTAAGGTTGGCATCATTATTAATTAAAACAGTCTTTGTCTTTTTCGTTTTGTATATGTTGTTGATCTTTTTAGACCAAAACAATCTCTTGAGGCTAAAACGGTAATTTTTGTAAATGTTTACACAAACATCTAACAAAGTCTTAAACATTTATCATTTTTAGATGCCCTGTAAATGAAGAAAACAAAAAAATGAAAAAAAAAAAAAAAAACTTTGAAAAGAAAGACAGAACAAGTTGAAAATAAGACACAATGATGTTGATGATGGTTGTTATTATCAGTGTTTTTCGTTATACTATTTTCTATGTACATATGTATATGTTTATATTAAAATGTGTGTGGTTGTATTTGTATTTGGTATTATTAAGTAATGTTTAGCAATAAGGATACGTGTTTCAATAGTATGTAAGTCATTCAGTTTAATATTAACACTGGTATTTCTCATGAGAATTTTAATCATTCCACATGAATAATGACCATTTTCAATATAGATGGCATTTCTGTAATACCACACACACACACACATTTATACATCCTTACAAACACATGTATTTGATATGAAAGTTGGTTGTTTTTAATATACATACATATGTACGAATATAAAGTTACGAGGGTCTTCTTGGATGTCCTTTAAAATTTTCCAGTTTTTGTTCCTAAGGTATTCCAGATTGTATATATTACCCTTTGAATGTTGCGGTTCCAGATACATTCAAACACTGGACACTAACAATGTTTCCTTGCGGGTTTCCCGACACAATCAATACCATATTTTTCTAAAATTTGCCTCACATCCGTCTGTTTCTCAGTATGTGGCTTACCCAAGCAATGGTTTAGCAGAATAGTTTCAGGAAATTAATAAGCGTAGTATGGCAGAATCAAAAATAATTGTACATAAATCTTTAACTTCAAATCGGCTGCTTTGATTTAAATAAAAATCACATAGGCGTAGCAGAGAAGTGTTCAATTCTAAATTTGAAATAGGGGCCCCACATTCGTCTAAGAAGCGGAGCTATGGGGGCTCAAATTAGAATATCTCAGACTTTTCCAAACCATTGCCAAATTCTTATCCGATTTTAAATATTTTTCCATGTTATTGAAGCCATCGATAAGGCATATAAGAATATGTTTACTTTATTATTTATTTGTTTCCATATACAATTTTAACTACATCAGCTTTGCAAATACTTGGTCCAGTTTTTTTCATATATATCCCAGAATTTCTGATCGATTTTATTCGTTTTTTCATTAACTAATTCAAGAACAAAATTTTCCATTGAATAAAGAAAATTTGAAGTTTGTATCTTTACAGAGTCCAAAAAAAAAAAAAACGATTTCGAATTTGTAAATTACAAAAATTATAACTTTTTTTTTTTTTTTTGCCGAAAAAATGTCTGCACTTTTTTTTCTCTAAAATATAATTTTCTTTAACAACATACAATATTTAAATACTTTTCTAAAAGGTAACTTCATAAATTTTATTTTAAAATAGAAAACAAGCCCAATAACTAACGTGACCAGACGTTCCGCTTTTGGCGGGATTATCCTGCTTTTTAAATTTTGATCCCGATTAAAATATTATTCCCGCTTTTTGTAAAGAAATCCCGCTTTTTTAACTCTAACAATTACTTATTCGATTTCCTTATTTACGTTTTCTATAACATTATACCAATATTTAAGTTCAACTAAAAATAATTATTTTTTCCATTGGAATGTTGATAATATTTTATGACACCCCGTATGCAGTGCGTTTTACGGTGTTTTATCATAACCTTTTTCCCGATTCACTTTTCGATGCCAAATTTAGCCCGAGTATTAATCAACACATTATTTAATATTTAAGTTGATAGATTATAAATTTGTCTTTTCTATGATGTATCATTTACCAAAATTGTCATTGTTAAACTAGGATTTTTATACCCACCATCAAAAAGATGGGGGGTATATTGATTTTGTCATTCCGTGTATAACATGTCGAAGGAATCATCTAAAACCACAAAGTATATATTTTCTGGGTCCTGGTTCAATTCTGAGTCGATCTAGCTATGTCCGTCCGTCTGTCCGTATGTCTGTCTGTTTGTCTGTTGAAAGCAGGATAGGGCTCGAACGGAGCAACGTAGGGAGGCGAAATATTTATCACAAATATTTATCTTATATAAGGTTTGTTTGGTATTGAAAATGGGCAAAACCGGTTAATAAACAAAAAAGTTATGGGCTAAAAACTAGAAACACAGGGTGTCCGTTAAATACTTTTCTGCTGATATTTTTTCAATAAAAGCACGTACGACAACGAAATTTTGTACGTATAGATCGAGGGTCGATATAAACTCGGAAACCAAAAATGGGCGTGGTCCGACCACTTTACCGCCCACCTCCCATATAAGGTGAAAATCAACGAAATTGTGTTCAAATACTTCAAGGACCAATGTAAAGTCGGAAACAAAAAATGGGCGTGGTCCGCCCACTTTACTGCCCACTTTACCGCCCCCTTCCATATAACGTAAAATTTGAAAAAGTTGATGGTGGGTATATAGATTCGGCCGGGCCGAATATATTCGCGCTTGTTTTTACTTGAAGTTAGTTGACGTAGTGTCCAAAAAATTTTTCTCAAAATTAATTTTCTGTTATTTTTAAATTTTTAAGAATATGAATTAACAGTTTGGATATAATAGAAAAGTATTACATATTTAAAATCTTCGGACTTCGCAAATTCAGAAAAGTATCCGATCTATATCATATTGCTTATAGCGACTGAAATATTAACTTTTAAAATTGTAAAAAATTTTTCGTTTTACACATTTTTTTAAGAAATTTGTCCAAAAAATTTTTTTCTCATATATTGCAATTTTTAAGATATTTTGTTAGCTGATATCTCGAAACATAAAATGTAAATGTATATATATTCTCAAGACTTTACAGCCTTTTAGCTTTTTCCACTACTATATACTGTGGCTTAAATATATGCAAATGAAAATGTAAAAAATTTTTCGTTTACATGCTTTATGCATTGTCTGTATTTTTTGATATCTTCGATGTAGGAAGACCCCCAAACGATGACAAAATATTTAAAATTTTTTATCAAATCTACCAGTGATTGAAAAATTTCAAGTTTCTATTTTTTTGCTAAAATAGGTTTAAAACTCATTATTAGAATGAAAAATAAATACATTTTTTGTAGGAAAAAATGTTGTTCCTTCAGAGAGATTATTAGATATAAAAGCTTATTCTGGAAGAACATTTGTATGGGCTCTATTTGAATAATTTTAATCAATTTTATTTACCAAAATGTACCATTTAAAAAATATGTTTTCACCCGAAGTTTGATCTCAGATTAATATGGATATTTTCGAATTGTACTTTTTACAAATAGCTGGATCCATATAAACGTTGTGTCTTTATTTCGGATTGGATAGACTTTTTATTTTATATTTGTATAAACTAATAGTTAAAAAAAATTACTCGAACAATTATTGAATTAAATTGACTTAAAGTTAGTGCTAACGAAAACCTTGTGTTAATGATTTTATTTTAACTTTTTATACCCTTCACCAAAGGTGTAAAGGGTATATATAAGTTTGTCATTCCGTTTGTAATTCTCACAATTTTCGTCGGAGAGCAAAAAAGTTTACATTTTCGGGATCCTTGTAAGAAATGATGACGATAGGACCATGTCCGTCCGTCCGTCCGTCCCTCCGTCCGTCCGTCCGTCCGTGTGTCGGTTGAAATGGCGTTTATGAAGCCCACCGATAACTGACATATATAATATATATATCAAACGATCGGAAATGCTTTCGAGAATTTTGCTATTGGAATTCAGCAAGATCGGTTCATACAATGCGGAGATATGTTAAAAAAACCGGTTTTTAGAACCGGTTTTCCAGTTTCTGAAGCCTCTGTATATACTAGGGACTTCGTTTTTACAAAGAGGTCTCGGACATTTTTTTCTAAATTTTTGTTCTGAAAAAATGAAATAAATCGGTTCAATAATGACTGAGATATCGGACAAAACGCATTTTTTATTTTTTGAAGCCCTGGTTTAAGCTATAGATTTTTATTTTTATACAGATCGGTCACAAATATTTTTATAAAATTTCGGTTTTTTGAATCAGCAGGATCGGTTTATAAATGGTGGAGATATGCTTTAAAAACCGGTTTTTGGAACCGGTTTTTCAGTTTCTGAAGCCTCTGTATATACCAGGGGCTTCGAATTTTTAAAGGGGGCTCGGAAATTATTTTCTGAATTTTTGTTCTGAAAAAATGAAATAAATCGGTTCAGTAATAACTGAGATATCGGGGAAAACGAATTTTTTATTTTTGAAGCCCTTGTTCAAGCTACAGATTTTTATTTTTATATAGATCAGTCATAAATGTTTTTATAAAATTTCGTTTTTTTTTAATAAACCAAATTCGTTCGTAATCAACGGAGTTATGGCCCAAAAACAAATCTGTTAAGAATATAAATACACACAAAAACATGTATATTAAGCATTGTAATGACTATTAGTGACGTTTTTTGTTTTTTGTATAGACAAGTAGTTTAGTTAGAAACAGCAGTCATATAATGAATAACAGTGTTGTTGTTGTTCTTTGTATATGCAGTCTGTACAAAAATAAATAGATATGGAATTGTTGCTGTTTATTTTTTAAAACTAAAACATATCTGTTAAGAATATACATAAATACATACACAAACATGTATATTAAGCATTGTAATGACTATTAGTGACGATTTTGCCTATAAGACAAGTAGTTTAGTTAGCAACAGAAGTAATATAATGAATAACAGTGTTGTTGTTGTTCTTTGTGTATGCAGTCAGTTTGTATTTACACACATAAAAAAATAAATAAATATGGAATTGTTGTTGTTTATTTTTTAAAAGCAAAGCCTGCTATGATTGTTTTTTTTTTTCATATTCAAATTTTCGTAGTTTGAAAAAAATTTAGATTTATATATGTGAAAATATGAAAGCATACGTTAAGGCGAAAATTTTATTATTTGTCGGTAATATGGTAATATGATGTCGATAAGATAGTAAGATGGTAATATGGTAATATGGTGAAGGGTATTAAAGATTCGGCACAGCCGAATCTTTTTTCAATTTCATTTTTTTTTTAATTGAATATTAGTTTTTAACTTATTTTATTTTCAACGCGCCTAAGAATTATTTAAGAAAAACTCTTGTTATCAAATTGAAAAAGTATAAATTTTTTATCAATCCGAATTTGAATTTAAGCTTCAAACTTTCTGAAAACATTTCGAGAAACACTTTAAAATTATATTTTTTTATGAAGAGAGGAATATATTTACATAATTTGTTGTTTCAAAATTTCAATAACTCATTCTCATTTTGTAACGTTTCAAGTGGGTCATGATCCAAGAGCTTGCCAGCTGATTAGATTTATAATTGAGATATAGAAAGAAAATCCATCTTTTTTTTTAACTTTTCAAAACCCCGCTTTTTCCGAGCAGTTTTTTTCAGAGTCCCGCTTTTTAGTCGTTCGATTCTTTAATCTTTTTCATTTTATATAATAAAGTCTACAATCACCGAAAATTTTATTAAGAAAAGTTGAAAAGTAAAATTAATTTCAAAATAATACACCATTGTGTATATACATCAAAATTTGGGAAAAGATTTTTATGGGACCTGTGGCCATTTGTGGACCGATACATGCACTAAATGTAATGTATATTTTTATAAAATATACATATTCATTATATTACTAACATTTATATGGGATTCTGAACTTTAATGTGTGGACCTTAATATGGACCAATTTTCATAAAAATTGGCTCTGTAGTTTCTACTTATATAAAATTTATTTGTGTCATATATTAACTTTATACCAACATATGTGTGAACGTTAAAGTGATTTTCGGAAGAGGGGTTTATATCGAAGCTATTGTCAATAATAAACCGATCTTCATAAAATTGGCGAATTTTATTAAAATATCACAATATTAAAGGCATTTATAGTCGTTAAAACACTATTCCGGAAGGATATTTGTATGAGGGCTATTTAAAATAATAGACCGATAGTAACCAGTTTCAATAGGGTTTCTTGATCTAATAGAAGATCGTGTGCTAAATTTCATTGACTTATATTTAAAATTGCGACCTGTATTTTGATTACAAGGTTTATATGGACAGACAGACGGGCGGACAGCGATAAATCGAATCAGGAAGTGATTTCGAGTCGAAAGGTAAAATTTAAGGTGATAGTCTGATGGTTTGAATCTGTTTTATGGCTCACAAGAACAGTCTCTGACATTTACTTTTAAAAGCTAATTTCGTTCAAGTGTTGGTCGGTTTAATTTTCGATCACACTTGTTCTTTGTTTGTATCCCAGTATACTATAAGTTTTTTTCTGGTATGCTTTGTTAAAGAGTTTTCGGGTTTCTTTTCCGAGATCAAACATAGACAATAAGGCAATTTTCGATTGTAAATATGTTTACGCTCTTTGTAAAGAAAATGAATATTTATTAGAATCTTTTTATAATGTATAACAACACAGAAACGTACCTTCATTTTTTTAGAATCTGAATAGTTTGAATAATTTTCTAAAACTAAATCATATACCAGATTTTTTTATAATAATATAATAAATCTTACAAGCTTTTATCTAAACGACCCTCGTTTATTTCTATATGTATAAAGTGATAAGAATGATATTTATTTTCTAATGATGGTTTAGGTGTTGGTTGCTTTTTGTTTTTATAAACATCCGAGTAAACACATACACTCTCATATGAATAAATACATACTCATACATATGTTATATGTTGTTTTTAAAAATCCATTCCCCCTTCTTTTATAAAATATTCCCAAACCTCCCACTTTAGTTTAATGTTTGGCATTCTTTAGAAGATGAGTTATTCCGACTATTCATTGATATTAATAACTCTTCGTTTTGTGCAACATACAATCCATGCTATTCTATTCTTATTGTAGTTTTTGTTATTGCTTCTGGTCTCCTTTACTTTTTTCTTTTTGCCCGTTTCTCTCTATTGACCATTGTTTATCCTTCTTTTGATATGAAGTTAATCGATTGGGTTTTAGTTGGGTTTATTTTACTTTTTTTGCGTCATTTCTATTTCTATTACGGAATGAATTATGTGCGAAAATATGTTAGTTAAATGAACTTTTGCCCTCTTGCCAGCATTTAATTCATATATAGGTGAATGTTTGTGTGTCTCTTAGTTGTTGAGTTTGTTTTAGGCGTTTATTAGATTGTGTTTAACAATGTATTTAGTTATTTATTTTATATTTTTTTGTATCTTGCTATTGTAGTTCATGTATCCGGTTTCCTAGTCATTTATCTAGGATTGTATATTGTAAATGGCATAAATTACAAACATTTTGTCTAAGTGATGGTGTTCAGTCAATAGCAAGTAGTATATAATAGAGTTATTTAGTATTTATTGCAATTTAATTATTTTAATTAAAATCACATTATTACGTGTTGAAATGTAGTTCGATTATGTGATTAAATGTTTTTAACGTATTTGTATGAGCTTGTAATATAGCTTATACTAACAAGTAAATATGTTAATGCATTCGATTAGTTTCATTTTGTAAATAATAGTTAAGGTATTGCTATTGAAATTCATTATTAATATGAAAAGGATCGTGATATAATTTTGAGTTGTATTGCTCAATTTAATTTTCATTTACCTTTATTTTCCAAATTATATTGTTATATTCCAGGAAAATAAGAGTTCAAGCTCAGAATATCATGAAAACATATAGCTTCGATTTGACGTTTTATACATCCCAGTTGGCTCTGTCTTTAAGATATCCTCAAGGATGGGTGCACGACCATGTTAAATCCTAGACGACATATGTAGGATAGCTAGAACAAGTCAACGACTTTTTCAAACAAGTGTCGCCTAAATCGTGCACGATTAAAAGAGAGACAATGTCGCCCCTCCTTGTCTTTAGTAAAATAGCAATAATATTAACGAAATGTTCCTCTATATATTCGTCAACGACATGGTTAATGATTATTTCCCAAATATTGACGATAACGATTACATAAGGGACTATGTCTTCTCTTTTGTCGTCAACGATTATATAGACATAAATGTCGTACAATGTCCTTAGTTTTGTTGTTAACGATCATATGGATGCAAATGTCATTAATTTTATCGTCTACGATTGTTAAAATGACAGTGTCTTGATCTTTTTCGCTAACGATCAAATGTATGACAATAAAATAATGACAAATAAAATAATTTAAGAAATAATTAAAATTAAAATATATTATTAAATTACAATTAAAAAAAGAAAGAAATTATATAAAATTTGAGGACTTCGATAGAATTGTATTATAGCCATTTTTTAAACTTCTGCTCATGCGAGTATACGTTTTATTGACGTAACCCAGTTGGCCATACCTTTAAGACATCTTTGATGTTGGGTCAAAGACAATGCTAAATCCTAGACGACATATGTAGGACAGCCAGAACACTTCATCAGTGAATTTTTCTAACAAATGTATCGAAAGTTTTAGACGATTAAAAGAGAGCCAATGTCGCCCATTTCGTCGTTAGTAAAATAAATATAAAATAAAAGAAATGTTCATCTATATATTCGTCAACAACACTTTTAATGATTAATTCCCTAATGTTGTCGATAACGATTACATAGCGGACTATGTCGTCTCTTTTGTCGTCTGCGACTATATAGACGAAAAAGTCGTACTTTAAATCGTCAACGATTACATGGGTACAATATCCTTAGATTGGTCATCATCATTGATCATATGGTTGACAGCGTCTTGATATTTGTCGCAGACGATCACATGGATGATGTGTAATCCAATTAGTCGTTTACGATTACATCAGTGACAAATAATAAATGTATGGAAATATTATCATAATTAAAATTAGAATATTAAATTAAATTGCAATTTTATTAAAAAAAAAAATTATAACTTTATAATATGTTGAAGATATCGATAAAAATTATATCCATTGTTTGAAATTTCTGCTTTTATTTGCGTTTTATTGATGTCATCTGAAAATATGTGTATGTAAAAAAATTATGTTATTAAATTAATAGAATATTTTTTATTTATTACTTGTACTTACTGAATTTTATTTTTTAATAATAATAAAAAAAAAAAAAAATTTCACTTTGCTAACATATAAAATATTAACGTTTAAACGTTCTGACTTATCGTGTTCAAATGAATATTTTGTTTTCTAATCTGTTTTTCTTTTATTTATAAATATCGTTAATTTACCGTTTTTCCTGCATACCGGAATTGTAAGACAATATTTAAAACATTGTCCATTATCTTGTCGTAAACATAGTTTGTTAGAAGACAATATTCAAAATTTTGTCGCCCAAATTGTCGTTCGATAAAAGAAAACATTTATGACATTGACCTTTATGTTCTCATCAACATTGTTTATGGATGACAACCTTTAAAATATTGTCTTTCTACTCATCGTCAATTTAGCTAAATAGAAGACGACAAGGATACTTTGTCGCCTGATTTGTCACCAACAAAGTTTATAAATGAAACATTTAAGACATTGTCGTCATCTAAAACATAAATAAGTGAAAACATTATAGACATTGTCGCTCATCTTCTGCTCGAAAGTGTATGATCCAAGACTGCATTGAAGACATTGTCCTTCTTATTGTCTTTAACATCTTTTAAGGATGAAATTTTATGAACATCGTCGTTTAATTTGTCTTTTACAAAATTCACTGGAGATAATATATAAGACTTCGTCTCTCTATTTGTCGTCAACAGAATCATATAAAAGAGAACATTAAATACATTGTTGCTATTCTTGTCGTAAAAAGCATTTGATCGAAGAAGCCAATAAAGACAATGTCTTTCTTTTTGTCTTCAACATCGATTACGGATGATAGAATTTAAGACATGTTCTTTCATATCATCAACAAATGCTGTAAACTGACGACAATATTTAAGACTGAGTCGCTGACATCATCAATAATAGTGTTTGATATAAGACAAGATTCATTCCTATGTCTTTTGTCGAGTCACTACTAAACTTTGATACAAGATGTTGTAAGATGTTGTCGATCTTGTTGTCTTTAATATTGTATTTTGTCACCTATATTCAAGACAAAATGCAAAACTTTGACGCTTATTTTGTCGTTAACGATGATTTCTTTTGAGTTGTCGATAAGAAAACTTAGAAAATAGGGGACATGTCTTGCATAAATCGTCAAAGACATTGTCGTCTAAGATCATTTGGCCAACTGGGAATATGAAAATTCAAGACATTATATTCTCATCAAAATAATTTGTTGATGACAACCTTTAATATATTGTCAGTCTTCTCGTCGTTTATTTAGCTTAATAAAAGACGAAATTAAACATATTGTAGTTTAAATTGTCACCAACAAATATTTGAGACGTTGTCGTCAACCTTGTCTTCTAAAAAAATAAGTGAAAATATTACACATTGTCGCTCATCTTGTACTTATAGGTATATGATTGAAGACTGCATTGAAAACATTGCCTTTCTTTTTGTCTTCAACATCGATAACGGATGACAAAATTCAAGACATGGTCATTCATATCGTCGGCAAATGCTACTGACCGACGACAACACGTAAGACTGAGTCGCTTAGAACATCATTCATAGAGTTTAATAGAAGACAAGATATAATCCTATGTCTTTTATCTTGTCGCTACTAAACTTTGATAAAAGACAACATGTAAGATATTGTCACTCTTCTTGTCTTTAATATTATATATTGTCACCTATGTTTATGACAAAATGCACGACTTTGACGCTTATCGTCTCGTTAACGATGATTTCCTTTGAGCTGTCGTTAAGAAAACTAAGAAAATAGGGGACATGTCCTGCATAAATCGTCAAAGATATTGTCGTCTAAGACCATTTGGCCAACTGGGTTATTATTACATGGTACGTTTTTTGAAATCTTTACACTATTTATATACTATAAAATTTCCTACAATTTTGCTCAAGAACATTTTTGTGTAATTTCATGAGTTTTTGAGTTATAGCGCATCTTATATTTAATTTAATGGTTTTTAGTCACCGCTATATTGAAGACATTGTAAAATTATAAGGAAACCATTCATTAGCTACAGATAGGTTATCTAAGAACTAAATAGCCACGAACTATCCCGAACATATAATAAGGTCCAAAACGTCTTCCAATATGAGTCGGATATAAGCAGTAACATGTGGCAACTTGGCAAGTGTTCAATCTTCTGCAACGTTTTTTTCGCGAAGAATGAATTCCCTAATATGTAGCTGTTACATTTATATTATCTGGAAGGATCTGTGGTAATACTTTCTGACAAGCTATTACTGTCTATGTCAATATGTCCTGATACCCACATAATAAAATGTTGATTGTACTTAAGGGTTATCTCGTTCAAAGTCCTGCTGTAGTCGTGAGCCACTCGGAAAAACAGACTTTTGGCTCGAAAGTCTTTGATAGACGCTTGGTTATCCGACTAGATATTTATATCCCTGTGAGAAATGTTTCTACCTAGTAAACCCTATAATAAGAAAGTTAGTATCACCCTTATATAGATTTCTTCGTTCATAAGTTGATAAGAAGAACAATGTTCGAATTCTCCACTACTAAGATATAAAAAATATTTAAAATCGGATAAAAAACAAAGAGTTGGCAAGCGTTTACAAATTTTCTTCTGAGGGATATGTGAGATCCTCCTTCTAAACTAAAATTGTACAATCTTCTGCTAAGCTTGTATGAAATTAAATGTTAATTAAGTCAAACAATTAGAAGGTACAGATTTATTTCCAACAAACTTGGACAATGGGAATAAGATGCAAAAGATTTCTTCAGAGCTATATTGGGAGTTGTTCTCAAAAAAATCTCCTTATTATACACCATAGTAGTCTAATATATGTAAGTCGAAAACACATAAAAGGCTGCTTGAAAGGCGAATTTTTAAAACTTGCAGATCTAACGAGGGCCGCGATATATTATTTTCAAAAATATCCATTTAAAGTAATATAAGAACCTAAATATACAAACAACAAATTTAATTTGCTTGTAACTTTTGTGTAAAATTTATCCAATCCAATTTAAATATAACTTCAAATAACAGCAATCGAAATTCACGACTCTAGTATTTTATATTACTGCAAATCCACTAATTTAATCATTAATCATCAAATCAACAAAACTGTGCATTTATAGTCTTTTTTGCTAAAAATTCAAATATATATGTTTATGTATTGAAAATTTCCTTTTTTGACAAAAAAGTTACGAAGATTTTGAGACTTATTTGAAGAAAAAATAAGACTCTATTTTTACTAGACCCGTTATTTTAATTGTTGGGTGGCAACTATAGATACAACAGATTGTATCCTACATTTTTTTTCCACGGAACGGTTTTAAAGTACAAAAATTCGGGGAAAAAAAATCTAATAACTATTTTTTTATGTTCCCCCAAAGATAATGTAAAAGAATTCAACACTGCACATTAGGGCAATTATGTGGAGACATTTGACATTAATTTTCTTAAAACTTTTAAAGAGTAAACTTTTTTACAAAACTTTTGTTTACAACATTTTTCACCAACGCTAATGCGTGGCCGTGACTGAAGTCCAAAGTGAAAAAATTTAGTACTTTTAAATTAATAAAATTTTTATTTTTATATGGCATACATTAGAGTCAAAAAATATCATCTGACATTATAACAGAAATAAACAGTTTTTGCTATTTATAATGGCAAATTTTGTTAAGAATAAGCGTAAAAAATTTTTGCGTAAAATGCAGTCGTCAAGTGGTCAAATTGACAATTTATCAAAATAGTATAATTACTATTATTTTTTTTTTTTAAGTTTAAAAATTTTTGAAAGCAAGAAAGTAACATAAATATCCAAAATTATCCATAGCATATACACCTTCAAGATCAGAATTTTCATTTATAAATTCTAATTTAAAATTTTGAGAATTTTTGCGAATTTCGATTTTAAACCATTTTGAAATGTTTGATGGATGGATTTGGTGAAAATGGTTTATTTATTTTTTTTTTTTTTTGACACAAGAAAAATTATTACAAAATTTTTTACCCTACAACGCCATAGGTGGTTGGGGTATTATGCGTTTGTGCTGTCTGTAAAGCACAGAAAAAAAATTATCGGACTCCCACCTTAAAGTATACCGTTCGACACTTCCTGAGTCGGTTTAAAGATGTCCGTCCGTCTGGCTGGCTGGCTGTCTGTAAACTTTGTGAACAAAGTACTGGTCGAAATTTTAAAGATATCTTGATGAAATTTGGTACAAATAATTATTTGGACACAAGGACGAAGCCTATTGAAATTGATTATGATCGGTCTATTATTTCACCTAGCCCCCAAACAAATGTCCTCCCGGAAGAGGGGTTATCGATCATATGCCTTAAATATAGCAATATTTCAATGAAACTCATTACAAAGGAGTTTTGTATAAGTATCAATCTTTGTGCCAAATTTCACCAAGATCGGTCCATAATTGACCCATATAAATTCACTCTCCCGAAAATCACTTATCAGTAGTATCAAGTTAATATTCGACAAATAAGTTTTATATAAGTAAAAACAACACTGCCAAATTTTATGAGAATCGGTTCATAATTTACCATAGCTCCCATATAAACCCACTTCCGAGAATCGCTCTAAAAGGTATAAAACCATATAGATGTTAGTATCAATGCATTGTTCTGTATTTGTATTATTAATTTTACATTTAGTAAAAGTGTAGGATATTATATCTTCGGTCTTAACCGACTATAGTTTCTCTCTCGTTTTATGATCGGTGCATATTTTCAGCTAGCTCCCATACAAAGATATTCCCGGAATAGAAGTTTAATAATTGTATATGCCATATTTAGAGTCAGATTTTGTTGAAATTTTCCAATAGTACATGTTTGGTATCCGTAAATTACTCTACCAAATATCAAAGAAATTGGTCCACACTATACCACAGTGTCCAAAGTACTCCCCGAAATTTACTTAAAGTGCATATAGCACATAATAATTTTAACGTTAGATTCAAATTTGGTCCAACTAGCTTTTAATCATAAAATTCTACAATTTTAGGGGCATCAGAAAAGAAGGCAACACAGTGGTATGCATGGACAAATTAATTTTTCTCAATTATAATTTCCCTTAATGTTGAATAAACTTCAGAATGGCGCAATTATTGGCATGTGTTTACACCTTTTCTTAATTACTGAATAAAAAAAGAGTATCTAAAAATTTCATATTCACCAAAGAACAAAATTAAAAAATAAAAAATATGTATACATATTTTCATTATTTTTACAATAATATTGTTCGGTGGGTTATATTATTAAAACATATTTAAAATCTATAGAAAATTATCTTTTCAACGATACCAATCACTTATGTTACAGTACCGCGGTTTATATAATGCCACGTTTGGTATACCTTTGCCCCTAGGAGCACTGTGGAAATATTAAGCCTATTTTCTGAGAAAAAAAAATTAAATTTTATAAAAAATTAAAAAAAAAGATCTTCAAAAAACCGTAAAAACTCGAAAATGTCACTAGACTAATATCACCATTTTAAAACGAGAGAAAAAGATATAGTCGGTCAACCCCTACCATATGATACCCTACACCATTGTGTACATTATAATTCGGAGAGTGGTATTTTGTTAGACAAATCTGGACCGATACTCATTAGTGTAAAAAACAAACATACGAATACTGAATATTACGTTTTTGCTTACATTTATATGAATTTATTCACTTTTGGGTGATTCCCGGAAGAGGGCCTTATATGAGAGCTATGGTAAATTATGGACCGATCATTGTAAAATTTGGCACTATCATTTATGTTCATATAAAACTTATTTGTGTCGAATATTAACTTGATACTAACATTTAAATAGGATTTATGGTCGTTAAAGTGATTTTCTGAAAAGGGGTTTATATGGGAGCTATGGGTATGGGTAATTATGAACCGATCTTCTTATGAAACTTATATGTGCCAAATTTCATTAAAATATTGCTATATTTAAGGGACTTATGGTCGTTAAACCCTTTTCCGGGAGGACATTTGTATGGGGGCTAGGTGAAATAATGGACCGATCATAACCAATTTCAATAGGCTTCGTTCCTGGACCAAAAGAAATCTGTGTATCAAATTTCATAAATTTTAGTTCAAAATTGCGACCTGTAGTTTGATTACAAGGTTTACATGGACGGACAGACGGACGGACGGACATCGTTAAATCGACTCAGAAAGTGATTCTAAGCCGATTGGTATAAATTAAGGTGGGTCTTAAGCTAATATTTTTGGGTGTTACAAACATCAGCACAAACGCATAATACCCTCCCCACCTATGGTGGTGTAGGATATAATTAATATAATTTTAATTCAAATTGTTTGATATATTTTTTTAATAAAATCAGACAAGTAGTTTTCGAGATTTTCCTCAACATATAATGCAACCCCTTTAATTTTACAATTCGTGGCTTATCTCGAGAACTAGAGTCAATTCTAAATCGACTGAGAAACCCCATGGAGCAGAAATATTTTCATTTTGTAAACCCAAGTAATTATACTACTGTTTTAAGTATAATTTTTAGCTTATTTTTTCTTAAACAAATTAGTAAGCATTCCTTGTTTAACATTTTAAATTAACATCATGGAAATAATAAAAATTTATAGATATAAGTAAAAAATTAAGTAACGGATCCCCAGTCCTAATCTTATAAAATATAAAAAATGTTATTTTAATAATTTGACTTAAAAAAAGTAGAAGTTGGTTTTACGCCCTCTTATCTGTTTGTGATTATTTTCGATAAAAAAAAAAATATAATTCCATTGCATAAGCCAAACAGACTAATTTTCTGATTCCTTGGTCCTTTACAGGGTTAATGGCTTAAGTAAAAATTCATTAACAATATAGAACAAAATAAAAATTGTTTTTTAAGAAAGCATAATTAAAGAAAAATCTATGATGTCGAAAACAAAGTAAAAAATAATTTAAAAAAAGAAAAAACAAAACATAAGAAATAAATATCCAAGGAAAAATTTTAAACAAAAACATTACAAAATAACAAGAAAAAAAATCGAGATAAATTTTGAAACAACAACCAAAAAGGAATAAAGGATACAAGCACAAACAAGCTACAAAACAGGGTGGGGATTATTACCACTTGTACAGGAAAAACTGAAGGTGTGAGATAATATTTAAGTAAGATGGTTACAACACAAAAACAATTTTAGGACTGGGTAACAGTTTAATACGGATAAATTCGAAATAACAAAAAGAAATGACTTTCAATTTCCTATTACTATTGCAATTGCTACGTCAGGGTTTTCTTTTCCAAGAGTATGATACAGATTTGGAACCACAAAGCTTTTTTAAATATTTACCACGATATTGAGAGCAACAGAATGAGAATGTAGCTAAACGCTTTAAAGAAATAACAAAATATATTAAAAAAAATATGAAGAAAAAACCCGTGAAGCAAATCACAAACATGTAATAAATAATAAACACCTTTAAAATTTTATTGCATTTATATATGAAAAAAATAAAAATAAAAACAACCAGACGAAGCAATAATCCGTTACTACTCTTAACCGCCCTTGGGTCCCACAATCTAAGCCACTTTACTCATGCATACTCTTATGTGTATAAAGAAAAAAAACAAACAATATTTTGCACATACACACTCTAGACATTTGTAGTGATAAGGCCACCTGAAATACCACCCCCCAAATATAGATGGGAAAAATAAAGTGGGTGGAGCTTAAATGAGAATTCAATTGAATTCAAATAAATACTCGTAGCACGCGCATGTCTGGTATTTTTTCCATTGAGTTCATTTGAAAAATATAAAAAAAAGCATTTCTTGTTAAAACATATACACACATATGTACATATTTATGAAAAAAAAAAAAAAAAATTGCTGGTACCAAATTAACAACGAAATTTTTATTAGATTAAAAGTACCTTAGGTACTTTAAATTAGTCAGACACATTAACAATTGTTTTAATGAGTGTTATACACAATTTTTATTAAGTACAAATGTTTTATATAAATTTTGTAAAAAAAAATTTATAATAATGTATAATAGCAATAATGGAAGGCTTCAAGAGATAACTAATTTAAGATACTACAAAATTGTTGAATACTTAAAAAACCTTAATTAAATATTTATTGTCATTAATTAATTTTAGTTTATACAATAGAAATATGAAATAATTCCTGGAAGTTTCAATTTCAATAGTCTTGAATTCAATATTTAGTACATAAGGAAAATTGCGTACTTTTTTGGGTATTCACTCGAATATTGTTTGCTCGATTAATCGACAAATTAAAATCAAATGTTGGTTCGATTAAATTGAAATCTGGAATTTCGAGTAAAAATTTATTCGAGCAAATTATGCCGATTAATCGAATAATTCGAGTAAAAGAATATTTTAAATAGTTCCTTTCTTGACTATTTTTTTATGATGTTTTAATTTTAGTTTTTTAGAAAATTTAGCTTGAAAAAAATGTTTCAAAATTTTCATAGGATGTTTAGAATCTAAAAGTCTGGTGTGGAGGATATGATGGTGATGGCTTGGATGGAATCAAAAATAGGAAGAAAGAAGAAATAAAATATTGAACATTTTGGGTAAAAATTATGGTTAATTTCAAAATAGAGCCAATTATAATTCTTACGCGAACATTTGGGAGAAATAATTATATATTTTAAATTTACAATAAATTTGTTTATTAAATGGAGAAAAGTTGTAAGTTCTAACTAACTGTATATATGACTAATTTACTATGCAAGTTTATAGAATTTATAAAGAATTTTTTATACTTTTACACCGGTATTATTAGAAAATAAAGAGTTGCGAAACATTTTTGCACAAAACAGAACTAAAACATAATCACGAAATCACTATAATATAAATAAGAGTAAATTATCTTAAAAACTATATACATTTGTATAATATTAAATGACTGTCTAATACTTAATTTATTTGTCTATGTCTGGCGATTAGTCATCGTAGTATATGGGTAAAACGTTCCCAAATATTGTACAAATATTTTTAATATAACTGAAAACCTCTGTGCAGCACATAGATTATTATGTGTCCAAATTGAAAAGTGAGACAAAATCGAATTAATACACCAAAATGGTTAGACCTATTTATTTTACTATCAATGAATAATAAACAAAAATTACAAATATTCATAAATATTTACGCAAATTTTAATTATATATTATTTTCGAAAGACTATTTCTTGTTTTAAGCTATATTTTTGTTTTATTTTTTTAATAATCATTGAAAAAACGAGTAAAATTTTAGGGTTTAATTTACTCGAATAACTCGAGTAACTTAAAAGTTTTACTCGATTATTCGAGTAACTTAAAAACTTTATTTTCGAGTTATTTGATTATTCGAAAAATGAAAAAGTCGAGTTAAATGAATACTCTAGTACTTTTACAGGAATACAATTTTTACGACTTTAATCCTAGAATACTAACGTTATTTTGACAACTTTTTTATTTGCCTCTACACTAATAATTCGAACGACTAAAAATTGTATATTCTTATGCTTATATATGTAAAAACATATGGTGAAAGTTTCTCTAAAGTTTGTTAGTATTATATATTCGAACGCCTGAGTAATAAGGTTTCAAAAATAATTATATATGTAAAATTTAGGTACATTAGTATTGCAGGATTAAAAGTCTAACTTTTTTTTTTGAAATTAGTTAAAACTTTTTTCGAGTAAAAAGGAGGGGAATATTTTTAAGAAAATCATTATTTAGCCATTTCAAAAATGTTTTAAAATACATATTATAAAGCTAATTATTTTAAATTTTCTTAACAAGATTTATATAAAATAATATATTATATTTAAAAATATATTCTCTTTCTTAAAATAACATAAAATTACTGCCGTAACGTCTTAAGCAATAAATAGTATTAAAAAAAAATTATAACTATTTTTTTTGGTCTATATTATCCTTTTAAAAGGACTGTTCAACGGTGCACAGTGGTCTCAAAACGATTTTTTCTTAAGAATTCTTTTTTTTCTTTTCTTAAATAATTTTTTTAACTTTTGTGCCACGGCACGGTATCACATTTAACCAAATTAGAACGACAATAACTCGAAAATAAAAGCTTAGTTATTGAAATACTTTTTATCGAATTTACTACTAAACGTATTATATTTTTTGGAATATTGTAAAGAGCCTTTAGCGCAAAGTATGGATTATCAAAGTACCAACTTTCAAAATTATATTAATTTTATTTAAGTATGGATATTGTTTTTTTTTTTATTTCAGTAAATACTGCAGATATTGATAAGATTCTTTTTTACATAATAAATATAAACCAGAGACCAGAAATTACGAGCAAAAAACTTAAAATTTTAAGTTTTCATTGAAAAAATAAAAAACACTTTCGTTCAAAATAGAATATTTTTCTTAACTGTTCAAAAACAAAATAATAAAATAATTAAAACAAACATTTTAAGTGAAGTACAAAATAATTTAGTACTTTAATAAAATGTTTTTGATTTTTTTTTTTATGTACGAAAAAACTTTTTTTTTTGTATAATTTAGAAATATCAATTTAGAAATGAATTCGTTATAAATAAAAATTGAAAATTCGATAGTTGCTTAGTAATCATATTGGACTATGGACATAATAAATGACCAAAGTAGCTGCGGATTATAGAAAAAAAGCAACTATATAATTCACGTTTTAAATGGTATACATTAGGGTGGCCCCGAAATCAAAAGTATCGATGTTCTCATCTCAAATGAAAATTTACTTCATTGTAAGGTACCGTTTCTCAAAATTTTGGTCCTGAAGTTATCCTTTCGTGAGCTAGATCAAAATGAAAATAGGTCCTTTTTTCGTGGTTTTCGGATTTTTTTCATATTTCTTCCAAAGGAACAATATGAAATTTTGGTATCGCAAGCAAGGACTTTGGAGGGCGCATTTAATGACGTAACAAAAATTTAGAACCAGGTCCAAATAAGTCCAAAATTTTGCAATTTTTCTCAAAAAATGTATACATTTGATTTGTTTAACCTAAATATTTATATCATTTCGAAGCTTAGAAAAATACGCATATTTTGATGCTAAATTTATTTAAATCTTTTCCATATACATAGAAACATTTGTATATGAAGGAAATTATGGTTTTAAAATTTCTAATAAAATTAAAACAAGTTCAAAAATTTAAAAGCAGAAAAACTCGTTTCGGTATAACTGCTATACGATTATATTGTAATATTCTGGTCCTAAATTTTTGATACGTCATTAAATGCGATCACCAAAGTCCTTTCTTGCGAAACCAAATTTTCATATTGTTTCTTAGGCAGAAATATGAAGAAAATCCGAAGAACCCGAAAAAAGGACCAATTTTTATTTTAATCTAGCTCACGAAAGGATAATGTCAGGACCAAAGTTTTGAGAAGCGGTACCTTAGAATGAAGTAAATTTTCACTTGAGATGGGAACATCGACACCATATTTTATCTCTATACAAACGGGGACACTCTGGTATACATTCATAGGAATTTAAATTAGTTTGTGTGAAAACTTTAGATAAAGATTAAAAACATCATTTGAAAATAATAAATTTTCCATTATTTGTCTTACAATTTACATTTATTATCAATATTTTATTTTCAATTTCATAAATGTTTGACTTTGAAATGAAAAATTATTGTACAAAAAAAAGTTTTTTTTGTATTTTGTTTTCTTTGGAAAAATTTTATTTTGAGAACTTTATTATTTTGTATTTTTTTTTTTTTTTAACCTTTTTTATATTTTTTGTTTTAGTATGAAAATATTTTTTTGTAAAAGACAAAATAAAAAATGTTTCCGGACCTTGATATAAACAAATAATTTAATTATATATTATATATTTTAAGGATAATAAATCCTAAATTAAAAGAAATTCTATTTTTAATGTATTCAAACTAAAAAGATCCATCGAGTTGCATTTTAAAATTACGATTGGCATATAAAAAAACATCCATAAAATTGTATTTAAAATATTGGCTGTGTCTTTTTGTGGTCTTTTAAAACATTAGCAAAAAATACGGTACATCATATTACTACAGTATAAACACGATAATCCGGTTAATTGATTGCAGACCCCAATCCGTATAATTCATATTATCGAGGCTATATTCTTACATATTTTTATGTATATTGTAAAGAAATGTAAAGATACATATTTATATTGGTTATTTAATAATTTTAATAGTAAAACAACTAATATTTTTCACAAAATATCATTTATATTTAAAGTGTTTAAATAATGTTAACTTCATCTTATACAAATAAGGTTGTTGATCAAAAGTTTATTAAAAACGTTAGTAAGCAACCACCAAAAGCAACCATCGCGCATAATTTTTATTGTAAATTTCAGTACATATGTATCAACTTTTAAATAATTTTTTTTTTTACAAAATCCGTATGAAAATATACAATGAATCCAAATTATAGAGTATGTAATAAGTTGGGAAATTGCGTCCGTATTACCGAATAATTCGGATTATCGAGTTTTTACTATAATTTGTTAAGAATTTAAGGCAAAAATTTATTATGCAAATAGCACATTGAAATTGGTGTGGCTAGATCCTGGCATGCCCACTTTAAAATTATATTTTTTTTATTAAATATATAAAAATGTCCCAGAAATTCTAACGAAAAATGTATTAGTATGGGTGTGGCTGTGTGGGGGTTAGTTGAAGTCCAGTTTTACTTTTTTCTGTGTACAATGAAATATTTTTAAACCATTTTAGGATTGAAATTGAGCTTGACAAGTTAAAAAAAGTGGCAAAGAATTATAAGGACTATCAGTGTGTGATAATATACCTGACTTGACCAGCACCCCCCTACCCCCAGACCTGCTACGAACCTATGCTTCTCCAAACAACTTGAAAAACATCTCGGTATTTAAATATATTGATAGCTTACATCATTGGGTGTATGTGTTAAAGTGATTTTTATAAAGGGTCTTATATGATACCTGTGTGCTATTAGTGGATTGAATCTTGTAATAAATATTATTTTTATTTGTATATAATGTGCTTATGCTTATATGTTGATATTATGTGTATTAGATTTAGGCTCTTTAAGTTGTATTCCGAAAGTGAGCTTTATATGGTAGTTTTAAAGGCCAATCCTCATAAAATTTGGTGGTTTGCATTCTAATTGTATAGAATTTTCTTAAGTGAAATAAAATCTAAATATTATCATTTATGAGGGATTTATGAGCATACTTAAGCTATGTTCACATTTGTCATATATTTGACTAAATTTGCATGATCACTAGATCTACAAAAAAATGTTTGCCATTGTTTGATTTTGCAAATGTTTTGTAAGAGAAAACAGCATCAAACCATATTTGGTAAAATTTTAGCTATGTTTAATGATAAGTAAAAAATAATTTTCCATTAAAATCGAGAATTCAGAAAATATTTTATATAGAGATAACTTCATTTTGGTCAAATATTTGACTTGTCTGTACATACCTTTACAAAAAACTTATTTGACCGAATTTTATTAAAATGTTGCCATATAACGGGCCGACATTTGTATAGGGAGCTAGGTGAAAAGATGAACCGATCATATGCGAAATTTCATTGATTTAATTGTAAAATTGCAACCTGCAGTTTCATTACAAAGTTAACATGGACGGACGGAAATAGTTAACATAATACAATTAATTAAAAATATTTCATTTAAAAATTATAAAAAAAAAAATATATATATAAAATTATTTACAAAAATAACAAAACATTTCAATTGATGTTAGGAATATCGATTTTAAAATGACAATCACTTAATTAAGCCAATATTTATACAACATTTTTAATAAAATATAACTAGTTTAAATTTTGACGTATACAGTCTTATGAAAAATAGTAAAAAATTAAATTTTTGGTACTTTTTAATTTTTGACAATTTAAAAAAAAAAAAATAAATATAATTTTATTACAAATTTTACTTTTTCGATACAATTTTTTTAGTATCTCCAAAACTATAGAGTAGATTAAAAAATTATGTGAAAATGACTTGAAGATAATATACTTATGTACTTTAAAATATTTGGTATTTTTTTAAACCAAATTGGACAATTCGGTCTCGAGATATGTAGCAATATGTGATGCAACTACATTAATTTTCTGTTCTTGAAAACTACAATCAATTATTATTATTAGAGTTAGAACTCCATGGAATTAATCCATTTTGTTAATGTTACACTGTAACGAATACAAATGAATAACCAAAAATTACTAAAATATGTTTTTCATTCATGTAATAGAAAAAATATTTAATTAATTCCAAGAAAAAAAATATTTCTAAAATATCAGTCATCTACAGGAAGTAAACTGATATGTTTTTAAGTCCAACAAAGTTTCATTGATTTTTAGCCTTCATTCATAATTTCAATCGTATCAAGAGGGTTGAACTAATCAATACTCTAAGAATAAAACCTATTAATTATATTTCGGAAAAATTAAAAAATATTTCTATATAAAAACTACTTATTTATGTATTAACAAAAATTTGTGATTTAGAATATTAATTTAAAAAAAAAAACATATATAAAATTGCTTCCTTATTTAAGTCAACGAAAAGTACTATTTTAAAAAAATGTAAATACATATTTAGTACCTTTCTAACATTGTGTTAAAAAATAGTATACCAAATATATATAAAAAATCCAACTATACTCTCTTGGCCCTTGGTTGAAAAAACAAAAGTAAAAAAAAAAAAAGCAAATACTCGCTTGATTGTCTAACAATTTTATAATGTATATCTGAACAACAATAAAACGAAACATAAATAAAGTCATGGCCTGAACAGTTTTAGTTTGTTTCTTTTTCTGTTAATTTTCTATCTTTATTACTTCTCTTCCACAATTCCAGCCATTGAAAAATCATTTAACAACGTATTTGGTAACGAAAAGGCGGAGCTGTTTTGTTAAAACTTGTTATATTTTGTTAACACCGTTGAAACGGTTAGCAATTTCCCCTTGAAACGGTTTAAAGAGAACAAAAACAACAATAGGAACACACAAAGCTACACAATTTGCTCTTGCACACATGTTACCGTTTCAATTTCCCCTGTTATGTGTAACTTCCCCTTTTTGATTTTGTTAAGAACTAATGACAACAGTGCTTTTCAAACTGTTCATAACTTTAACATTGATTTTATGTTGTATGTATTCACTGGAGTATAGAAAATATTTAGTATTGCCTGCTTTTAGTCAGCATGCGGTGTTTTTTTTTTTTTTTTTTGGGCTTTAAAAAGATACAAAATCTCGGTTTATTTTTTCTCGTTTGTGTGTTATTTTGGGCTTATCTATTGTCGAGTTTTCTTTTTTGTGGGATTATTGAAGAATTTATTAATTTTTTTAAGGTCACATTGGCTGTATGACTCCCCAAACGTTTGATTTTTTTTTTCTGTTGTTTCCTTTTTAAAAGAGGAGAAATTGTGTGAAAACAGAACCCATCATGTTTTACAAATTTCAACGCGTATTTTCATGTCTCAATTGTGTGGGTGCGTTTTATTTGACTTTGTTATTTTTTTTTTTGCTTGTGGCTCAGCTGTGTTTAAGAAAAAAAAAGTCTAACAAAAAATCCATATCGATTTGTTGGGATTTTATAAAATGAAATTTAAATTCTTTTAGGGGAAAAATTTAATGTGTGAAAAGTTGTGTGCTATTTGCAAGTGAAATTTGTCATATTTTAAGGAAATGGGATTTTAGAAGTGCAGACATACGAGATGTATTTTATACGTACTTGAAAATTTAATAAAAATAAGTTTTTAGATATATGTATTTAGTAAGATGATATGTACATAGAACATGTATTTGAATAATATTAGATATTTATTAGTATAAACATGTGTATGTATGTATGATGAATTAAAACGAATGTATAATAATTGAAAACTATGACTCTTTAATATGTATGAAACTGTAGAAATTTTATAATTTGCATTTTTTATAAAACTTTCAAAATGTTCACAAAAGTGATTTTTAAAATTTTTTTCAAAATATAGAATAAAATAAATTTATTAACTAAAAGTGATAAAATTTTAATTAATGTCCCAATTATCTATCTCGATTTTTTTCGTTTTACTACTAAATTGTTATTCATTTTGTACATATCATAATAGAATTTGATAATTTGCTCCCTACTATATAAAAGGAGAAATGGTTAGTTGGGACCGATAAAATTTAATAGCGTCATTATACTAAAATTTATACATGTTTGTGTCGGAAGAATGGCTTAATGGAACTAACAGTTTGTTATAGACCGGTCATCGCAAAAATTGATTTATTATACGAAGCATATTTTTGCAAAATTTTATTATGAGAATTATGTATTTAGGACATAAGTATATTAACTAGAAACTTCATAATTATTTGTTATTTAGAAGGACATCCAGCACACCTGCCAGCCAGCAAGACTAACAACGTTATGAGAAGAGAGAATGATTCTGAATCGTGAATTTAACGAGACCAGAGCGATGGCTTCAATTCTCCAGCGCACAGTGGAGTCAAATTAAAATTTTTTGGTAATAAATCTGTATCTCTTAAACTATTTCTCGGATCGAATTGAAATGTATGGAACAGTTATAGAAGAGGACCCAAGGTTTCGGAGAGATAATTTTGTAATCAACCTGCGATAACATGAGATAAGCTACAGAGAGTCATAATTTACTAAAGTTTCGAAAAATCGTAACTTTTACAAATTAAGTCCGATTTCAAAGATTTTTTTTTTCTGTTTAAAATGTACCACAAAATTTATTTCAACAGAATTAGCTCTATTATCACAAGAGCTAATATACACTAAAGAAATATTTGTTTATTGAAATATTTTTATTTTCTTTTTTCTTTTTTTTTTTAGAAATTTAATAAAATTATATTTTTTTATTTATTATGGGTTGTTTTTTATTTTCTTTTTAATTGAACAAATTTTGTAATTAATGTTTTCATATTCAAAAACTGTAAAATCATAGAAAAAATTCAGCTAAAAATTTTTCCAATTCGCACAGAAAAAAGTAAAAATTAACCAATTACGAAATTACTTATATTAATTAATTTTTGTTTGATTCTACTCCAATCACCTAAATGATAATATTATTAACTAGAATAATTTATTTTTTTTTTTAATATATATAATGAGCTGAAAATTTACTTAAATTGATTGAATTTTTATATTTTTGTAGACAAATTTTTAATTTTTCTTTATCACACGAATTATATTTTTGGCAATGTAGTACGAGTATGTTGGCTCATCCGGTAAGTAAAGTTTTTGCTGGGAAAATTCAAAATTTAAGCGTAAAAAGAGATATCATAGGTACGCAACTTTGAAAAAGTGGTTATTGAGATCCTAATAAATTTGTTTTGAAGTATCTCAATCAAAGTTTAAAACCGATTTAAGATTTGTTTCAAATGTACTATGGGAAATGAAAAATATGACCTTATCACATATATATATATATATATATATATATATATATATATATATATATATATATATATATATATATATATATATATTATCCATTCCATGAGAGAACGCCCAAAAATATTTTTTATGTCTTCCGATTTTGCTAATATTTGACATACGTATACCATATAGAGCCATTTAAATATCTCCATTTTTATTTTCCCGAATTTCGAAATAATAGCGAATTTATTCACGATTTAGATTTTTTTTAAGTAAAAAACAAAAATCATTAAAGTGTGTCACTTTAAACATCAATATTTTTAATGATTTAAATTACACATATATAAGAATTATATTTCCGAAATTATGCATTCTTTTCGTGAGTGCATCTTTAGCAAAACAATTATTTTTAATTTATAAAATATAATTTAAAAATTTATTGTAATAAACATTTGTATGGGTGCAAGGTGAAATAATGGGCAGATCGTGATGAATCATATGTAAACAATTTTATCAAATTATCTTCAAAATTGCTACCTGTAATTTGTGCATAAAATTTACATGCACTGTCAGCCAGCCGACCAGACGGACTGACGAATATGGTTAAATCGACTCAGAAAGTGATTCTGAGTCGAAGGTGGGCATCGAAAGATTTTTTCTCTGCCTCACAATATTTGCTCAAACACATAATACCCCAACCACCTATGGTGGTGTAGGGTATAATTACGGAGAAATAAAATGTAAAACTGTAGTAGCAAATTTTATATAAAATGTGTTTTTTTTTTTTTTTTCATATTAACATTTTTAGAAAAATTACAAAATATTGATATAATGATTTTTTATTACCAATCGTTTGATGTATACTTCATCTACTTTAGTGAAAAAAATCTTTTAAGATTTGTTCTGGAATCATCAACTTAAATGGCTGTATAGCATCCTGTTTCAACATTCGTATGAAGTTGAAATTTTACAAATATGTTCTAAATTATGTCCTCTCCCATCATTTGAGGTACTTTAAAGAAACGATACACTTTGGTTTTCTTCATACAATGTTGAACTAACCAACTCTTAATACTCATAGAAATATAGGTATCAGGGCGGTCGACTCTTTGGCTCTAATATTTCTCTTATACATATAATAAATGTTTGACGTTGAAATTGTGCACATTCATTTCATAAGCATAAAAAAGTTACATATATTTCAAGCAACATAAAAAAATTTACAATGTATAGATGATATTCAATTAATATTTTCTATTACTACTTGCTCCATTGAAAGTCCCATTTATCAACTAAAAGTCAACTTTAACAATTGTTAGCTACTAAAAGCAATTTTTTGAAAAGTTTTACTTTAATTTTTCACGCTCATTTTCTTCTACTCACTCTACTAACTAATCAAAATAAAATTCATTCAAATACAATCTTAGACATTTTAATTGAATAATGAAATAACCCTTTTATTTAACAATTTTAATTCATTTTCATTTTTGATTTCTATTGTTTTAAGACATTTTAACTAAACGTACAACGTTCTTTGCAAACATACATTAGAAATACAAAATTTGTACATAAAATATTATGTTGAACAATTAAAAGTAAAGTGAAATTATTTTAAAATGTAAAAAGACATGGAAAATATTGTGCTATTGTTAACAAAAGTGTAACTAATTGTAAGACATAATTCTTACATTAAATTAACTACATACATACAATGAAACATACACGATTACATACAACATACAAATGTAATACTTAATACAACTGTTGTTTAAGACATATATATATGTATATGTATAAAATACCACTTGCCACGGATAAGTCTTTTATTTTATTATTCTTAACCCATTAATACAAAATTAACTACAATAAGAAATAAATATTTTAAATAGCACTCGTTTTTTACGTACATACTTTGGAAATATACATACACTCGAAACATTTAATTAGTTAAAACATTTAAAATAAACCGTAAAAATAATGATTTGTTATTCCATTTGTAATATATCAAAATATTCATATAGGACCCCATAAAATACATAAGTATATTTTGCACGTTAGGGTAAAATGTGTCAAAAGTGGCGATTAATTGAATTTTTAAATTTACATTTTTGTAAAAAAGTTGGATTGTGAATAAAAATAGACAAAATTATATATCAATAGCAATCAAAATCTTTAAGCTAGGTTGTGTTGTTTTCTTATTAGAAAATGTCAAAGTTAAACATTTTTTAACAATTTTGAAAAGAGTCAAAAATAATTTTTTTCTTTTTTTAATATTAAAAATAAAAAAGTCAAATAAACATTTAAAATGAAATCATCAACTTCAGGTATTTAAGTGTACTTTTCTTTAAGTAATTGCAAATTTTATTTTGTCTTAATATTTTTGCTACTTTTTTATAAATTATCCTAAAATACACTAATTTTCAATTTTCATGGAATGCAACTTAAAATGTTACTGGATTTTTATTCTAACATTTCTCTAAAAAATACTTAGTACATATTGCAAACTTTAATATTATGAAAAAAAAAAAAAAAAATCGTGCGCATATGGGCCATTATCAAAATTTTGTAAGCTGGCTGAAACTGACTTAAATCCTTAATAAGTTTTATGGTAATGATATTTTAAACAAATTAGGTTTTCTTTTTATAACCATGATTGTTATTCAAACTTCAAGAACATAGAAAAATGGCTAAATATAACTTAAGTTTTTCCCATTCTTCTACAATTTTTGTTCGCGCGTTTATACTTTTTGATCTCATTCTATAATAAATAAACTAATCGAACTTTACAGATAAATTCTACATTATCTTTGTTGTTGTGCAGACTTTCCAGGGTAGTCGAGTTTTGATGACAAATTTTTTAAGTTTTTTAAATTTTTCAGTTTTTTGGGCGGGATTTGTGCGCCCCTCAATCGAATACAAAAATTGATGTGCCCGAATAGTCAACGTAGTAGATAGTCTCAATGTTTTGGAAAACAAGTGGGAAAATTTTTCAAAAAGTCAGTTTTTTGCAAGGCACATTCACAGTTTCATATTAAACGGCATGGATTACTGCGTGAACTTAGTTTTTTGTTATTTTACTTAACAAAATCAGAGGAGCATTAAAAATAAATTTAATACAAGAATTTTATGGACATTTAGGCTGTAATAGTTTTTTGCAGAACCTTTAAGAACATATTGATCTATATAGTTTAATTCGCAGAAGTACCAAAATCAACAATCAATTTTTTTTACAGACTCAAAAATTTCAACTTCTCATCCTAAATTGACTATTTTTGACCACTGCTGGATGTAGGGTGAACGTTCAGAACTTTTCAAAATTACACTTACGCCATTTCTTGGGATCCTGTCTTTCAGAAAATGTCAAAAAATATTAATCTTTTTGAACAAAATTTTTTAAAAAAAAATTTAGAAAATTGTAGAATATTTTAAAAGTTATAGGGCAAAATCGCAAAATAGCCAAAAATTGGAAATTTATTTTTTTAAGTTAAATATTTTTTAAACCATACGATATAATTCAGCACAATAAGCATATTTTTTCCTTGTCTTGCTTAGGAGAATTCAAAAGTGTAAAAATATTTCATTCATATTTCGGTTAATATTTGTAAAAGTTATAAGCCCCGATATGTTTTTCACTCTCGAGGTAGTCAACTTTGGCCCACTGTAGCGGCGCCCGTGCTGCAGCTACTGACTCCATCTAACATTATTCTGAAAGCCTAACTCTTCCTCTATCGATGTTCCAATAATTCAGTGGTTTCAAAGTTCCAGACTTATTACCATTTATTTTGCTTTTGGCCCCACTATGCATTGTGAGTTTAGAAGCAGAATCGCATATACGCTTCAGGAGCGGAGCTTTGAGGGCTTAAATACTAATGTCATAGAACATATTAAACCACTATCGAATTTTTTCCCTTGCCCAATTTCAAGTTTTTTATGTCACCTTAAAGTCCTTGATAAATCCTTTAGAAAACATGCTTACATGTATTATTTCTCCAATATATTCTTCGAGATATATTCATTTGAAATTTCAACAATTTATAAGATGTTGATCAAGTCTTTTCCATGTATATCCCTATATTTTCAACCGATTTTATCATTCGATTTCGAATTGGCAAGTTTACAAAAATAAATAAACAGACGAACGGAAGGACAGACATTATAATTATTTTAAAAAAGTCTTAAAATTCCAAAAATATATATATTTTATATTGGTCAATAAGGAAAAAATAATATATTATTTTTTCCTTATTGACCAATATAAAAACTATATCTAAATATTAAAGTATTGATATCACCTTTCCTTGAATTAAGTGCCATTTTCGAACTATTTAAATACAAAAAATGTTGTAGAATTCTAAAAATGCATTTTTTTACTAATTAATAAATAGAAAAAATATAACGTAATCATCAAGATTCGGATATCGCTTTTTCCCGAATTAAGCGCCATTTTCTACCCATTTAACCCAAATGTATAAACGAACGGGCATTACCATTCAGCCAAAAGACATCTCATAATTCTGAAAATAATTTTTTTTTACTTACTTATAAATAGGAAAATTAAATGTGATCATTAAAGTAATAGTATAACTTTTCCCTGAATTATGCATAATTTACGACCCATTTAACTCTAATGTATAGACAGGCGGACGGACATTGCCATTCTGCAAAAAAAAAAAAAATCTTAAAATTCTAAAACTGATTTTTTACCTAATATTCAGTACAAAAAATAAAACGTGATCATCAAAATTTTAATATCACCTTTCCCTGAATTAATCACCATATTCGACCCATTTTACCCCAATCGTAAAATTCTAGGACGATCTAGGTATATCCGTCTGTCTGCAAAAACCAGAAATATAACACTTTCACTTGTTGTTATTTTCTTACTTTCTTAACTAACTAAAATTTCTTGAGTGTATTCCATCTAACACTTGCTATTAATACCTTTAAATCAAAGTGTTAGAGACGTGTATTTTTTTTCGGTGTGAGTAGATGATATTTGGGATGGGGTTGTTTTTAAAATCTTTTAGTAGAATGAACAACTCTTTCACATTGTTAAGACATGTTGTAACACACAACAATGTAACAAATCGACTTACACACAATCTAACATAAAACGACAACAACAACAACTAAAACATGTTCATTTACAATGAAACTTTTAACTTTAAACATTATTGTAAAAATCAGAACAACAACAACGATAACAAAAAAAGAAAAAAAAGAAAAACGACATTATTCCAATACCACTACTTATACTCTACATAAATACATGCCTTAACCTCCTTTACACCTTTTGTTTTGGGACTATTAATACATGAACTTGTGCCAGTGTGTATGGCAGTGTATGTGTGACGAAAGAAGAAATTTTAAAGTATTCAAAAATTGTTTAGAAAATGAACAAACATCCTTAATCCTTTCTAAGGCTTTTAACCGAACAGCATTGACTTTAGATAGTATATATGTGTGTGTGAAAAGATTTGTATGTACCCAGCAAACATAAAGTCAAACGTTTACAAATTGTTGGCTTTTCCATTTAGTATTAAATATAATTTTAAAATTTTCTTCATAAATATCTTTAAAAAATTATCCAGTAAAATAACTGTAATTGTTGAGAATATTGTTATTCGAGTTCATTCCTCTAGTTCTGTCTTTCAAGAAGATTTAAATTTTAAAAATAATTAACCATTACAAAACATATTCGTATGTTTGCTGGGTTATATTTAAAACTACACATGTATACGTGAATTATTTTATTTTAAAATATGAATTGAAAGTGATTTTTAAGTAAAAGCTGCGTCATTTATTGTTGTTTCTTGTTTATCATCCTCACAACAATAGCAACAACAAATTTATACAAAAACAATTTTTATTATCATCTACATACATACTATGTATATGTTAAGATGTATGAGTGTAATTTTACATACACATATGTACATACATATTTATTGTAAGTGTGAACGGGTTGTTATTTTTTATATCACTTTTTTTTTTTGTATATTAAAGTCATGAACCGAACAAAAAAACTGATTATTGTTGCTGTTCATTGTGTAACATTTGCTACAAATTGTCTTGTACAACATGTTGACACTCTTTTAGTCCTTGTTTCTCTTCTTCTACTTCTCTAGAAGTTACAAGCAGAAAATAAAAAAAAAAGTAGAACAGGCTTCATTTATAGTCCTGAAAATGAACTAATTTTAAAATAAAAAGAAAATTTATTACAATTTAAAATAAAAGTGGTTTTAAATTAATATTAAACATACGTGTATTTAGAAGGGGTTCAACTTTTATTGCCTTTAATTCTAGCAAGAGTGGAACAGATGGAAAATTTATAATTTAATAATATCTTAAAACAATCTTTAAACACTCGTATTACAGATATAGAATCTATGGATTAGGGGAAAACCGAAAAATAAAATACTTTTCACATGTAGAGGTTTGAAACTTAAAGAGCGAACTTTCAACGACTCAATTACTACCGAACGACATGCTTTTCAATGCGATCCCCATCTGCAGTACCTAGACATTATTTTGTGTCAACAGCTAACTTTTCTCTGCATTACCTGTAACTATTTGTGTAACTATTGAGCAGATTAATATGCATTTATATTAGAGAAATTATTTATTTAAGACCCTATTTGGATTCATAAATGGTAACTAGTTGCCTCTTATGACATCAATGTGTTAAAATAATGATTTATGTTCTTACAGTGCACTATGGTTTCTATGACCACTTTTTTTCGCCAAAATTACCAAAATGGAAAAAAACAGATTGTCTTGTTTGAAATATGATTTGGGTGTATTTATTTTGTATTTCAGAAATTTAATTAATTTTTTCACTTTTTATGTGTCAGAAGTAAAGTCATTAAAAAGGAAATTTTAACATATTTCACTTATAACTCAACCCAAGGCGTGCATTTTGTTTTAGCAGCATTAATTTTGATACACAACTATATTTTAGCAATATCTGCTTTTTTATTTTTTAATCTTGGCTTTTTTATTCATTAGTTAGACTTAGACTTAGAAGAATTTCCAATGCTAACTTATAGGGAAAAAATGGATTTTCTCGAAAATCGCAAAAAATCGCAAAACGAGACAATATGGAAAATATAGCCCAGATATATGTTTATTTATTTCCGTTCAGTTTTTCTTTACCAATTTTCACCAAAAACTTGCAGGTCTAATGAAATGAAATTTTTTTTACGAATCCAATTTCATTTTGGGTTTTGTAAAACAAACTGTATTTTTCTAAGATGACAACAAGTTCTAACTGATTTCGTATTCAGTTATAAAAGTACATATCCTAAGTACTATTTTCCATAATAAACTTATTTAAAAAATTGTTGTATTCAATAATTATAAATTAATGAAAACCCTTGAAAAAAGTCACCTTTTTTATACGTATTTTAAATTTGCTTAAGAAACTCAACTTTGATCTATTGTATTATGGCGACAAATTAATAAAAGTAAGAAAAAAATTGATTTTCTGGCATTTTAAAGTGTTTGCTATAAAACTATGATAAATAAAACACAAAAAGAAAATGTTATCAAAATTAGTTTTGGCCAAGAAAAGTGGTCGGCGAATCCATAGTGCAGTGTAAGTAGTGTTATTATAATAAGATTTTAACTCATTGTTTGGCAATGGACTTTTTTTCTGGAAAATTCTGGAAATAATTTCTGCACAGAAATCTCTGTTGGAATTGTAAAATTTTCTAATACAAAAATAATAATAAATATAATAAATATACTACGAAGTTTTTATGTCATCATACCGGAGAGGTAAAGGGCTACAGCTAGCTTGATGGAAATGTAATGTAGATCAAGGGCTGTTAACTCAGCAAGAACATCTATACAATAAAAATAAAAGGGAGTGATCACAACAGAGGCAGCGGTGCAGGTATTGGCGTCGTTAGCCACAACACCGTTTATACCCATAGTCTGCCTTCCCACAGGCTAACGTCCCGATTTTAGAATGCATTTAGACGAGAAAATGCATCTTTATTAATGATCACCATCAGCTGTGGCACTTAAGCTTAGGGAAAAGTCAGAGATGTGACGAATCCACTATGGCTTGCTCGAAATTTCAATAGCGAGTTCTGGTTGGATTAAACGCGCAACTTGGCGGACAGTAGTTTCTCTAGGATAAGTTCACTTAACCATAACTATCACTATAGATCATTCTAACTATTCTATCCATTCTGGATCAACTGATAAAACCAGTTGATCCCAATAGAAACAGCAGTATTAGAAAACGAATGTGTTGAGATTTGCAGGCTAGATAATAAGGATAAGCTGAGTATATGCTAAGATCATCTGAAGAACTGCAACTAAGTACAGAAGTATATAAGTTGTGATTGACAGTCGAGATTCTTTCTAAGCCACCAATATGGGATAATATCTGACCCTGAATAATGTTCGTTCTGTGGTAATTCATTGAGCACCCTAAGAGAAACTTGGCGAAAAGAAGTGTCGTTCGCAAACTTTTCGGTCTTCCAACCTCAGATGTACCACAATTCCACTTACCAGCTGAATGTTGCCAAACCCCCCATGCTGCTTGGTTCAGACGGCATATCTATACTAATGTTAAGAAACCTTGATAAGTAGGGAGTTGGGTACAACTTCGGTCTTTATCATGTCGCTCAGAAGCATAATCATATCCAATGCTTGGAAAATGGTTCGAGTGATTTCTATTTTGAAACTTAACAAACGCGAATGTTATATTCGGCTCGGCCCACCATCAACTTTTTCAAATTTTAAGTTATATGGGAGGTGGATGGTAAAGTTGGCGGACCATGCCCAATTTTTACATTGGTCCTTGAACTATTTGAACACTATTTCGTTGAAATTTCACCTTATATGGGAGGTGAGTTATAATATTATATATTATAACTCATCGTGAGATCATAAATCTGATGTGTTGATGTTCCATATACCATACTTGCAAACAGACGGTGCTCGAATTATACAAGTAATGGTCCTTAGACTTTCCCTATTCGTGCCCATTGGTATGGAATTTTGTTTCTGCGTTGTCATGTTCAGGCCATAATGCGATAATGCAGTCTGTTGAACTTTACCATTATTATGTCCAGGATCCATTCTTTATCCCGATATAAGCATCATCGACCTTCTACTACTACTTTAAAAACATAGAAATAAAAACTAAAAGAAAAACCGTGTTATATTATTTGCTGTCAGATGACGTCTACTTTTAACCATTTTTTATACAAAACGTTATTTGGCATATAAAATACCCCATCAAAAGTACTAATAAACATCTATCTCTTAACTACTCTTTTCATAATTAAACATTCTTCATAAATAATTTACTAATAAGAATAATATAAACAATTAAAATACGTTTTCTTAGTTATAACAAAATTAATTTTTCTTTTCCTGCTGCTTCAATAGTTTTTTCCCAATATCCGCTCATAATATTACGTACTTACAATACGATTCCATTATTTATTTATTTTTGCCATTTGAACCGAAATCTTTCAATTCTTAATCCCCCTTTTTAATTTCTCGAAATACTTATATCATATGTATGTGTGTTTATATTACGTCTGTCTTCGTTTGTTTAACAAGTTTCCTTTGTTTTTCTAACACAACTTTTATTGAGATGAAATATTTTTTTTTTTTTTCTTTGCTGTCGATGTCATGAGGAAATGTACGTTAATTGAAAATTTAATAAATGTCATTGTATTAATAATTCAATAATACAAAATAAATGCGAGATAAGCTTCTTTTTCTTTCCTGTTGACACAAGCTATTTGCTGTTTGCAATTAAATACTTAGGGTGGGATAGAGTTTGTATATTAAACTTGTTAGTTCATTTGAAACAGATTGAGAATTTTGCAAATGAAACACGTATTTATTTTATACAAATATGTACTATGTATAAATCAAAGACTAATGTTTAGTATTAAACAACGTAGAAATCTTATTAAAGTTTAAAATTTTCAAATTTCAGAGATATCTTTAAAATTCGGATATAAACATAACCGTACTCATTTTCTATTTCGATTTTGATTATCCTTTTAAAGGGATCGACATGGATATCATTTAAAAATGATACTGAACCAAAAAAGTATATAAATACAATGAAAAAGTTCGTTTTTTCACTGAATTCGTTCCCTAATTTTGACCTAATATACCGGTACTTTATTGCTATGCGCTAACATTTAAATTCAATGTACAAGTTTGTTGATTCATCTTGTATAATATATTATAATAATAGGCCTGTTTTGTATTTTTTTTTATTAAATTATAAACTTTTATAATTTTCAGTAAATATAAGGAGTGAGATCGAAAAATTCTTAACACACATTTTGCCTCATAACTTTTTTCGGAATCAATATTCAATATTTTTTGATCTAATTATCATGGAAAATACTTCAGTTATTATTTTTAATAACAACCATGTTAATCTGTCCTTATTTTCATCAAAATAAGTGACGAAAAAGATTTACGTCCTACAAGTTATTAAAAAATTTTAAAAAATCCAAATAGGTCTTACAAATAATTGGCCACAGAATTAAATGTCGTCCGTAAAACCGTTTATAATGTTATTAAACAGTATCAGGAGAATTTGACTATTGATGTGAAACCTAGTTCGGTAAGAAAAAAGGACCACATGATATTGGGAAGGCCAGAAAATTGAAGGCATATTGAAAGGAACTCCAAACACATCTGGTAGAAAATCAGCTCAGTTTTCTCAGTGCTTCGACTATTTGGTGCGAAAATTTAAAGCTAATGGGAAAGTTGATAACATATGTATAAAGTTCAAAAAATTCCAAACTGGAATTCTGCAAAAAATATTACAAGCCAAAAATATTACTCGGAATTTAAAACCAAATTTCATACAAAAATACTCAAGCTGTATAATTGACGAAGAAACGTAGGTGCTGGCAGAATCCTCGCAGCTTGTGTCTCAAAAATTTTTATTGCTAATGCTCGAAGCAATGTTGGAGATAAGTTTAAGACAAAAATTTCTTACAAAATTCATGGTATGACAAGCTTTTTGCAGTTGCGGAAAAACAGGAAAGTCATTTCATACATTCGGATCTATAAATACCAAAATATGCATAAAGGAATATTTGCAAAAAAGACTTCTTCTTTTCTTAAGAAAGCACAACGTGTCCACATATTTTTGGACCTATTTGGTATCATGTCACTACGGTAAGAATGCTCTGGAGTGATACCAAATCAATAACATAGTTTTAGTACCAAGAGAGGTCAATTTTCAAAATTGTCCATAGCTTAGACCAGTGGACAGATATTGAGCTCTTGAGAAAAGTGAATTCAAGAGCACAAAAAAGGTGTCCCAAAATACCGAAGATTTTAACAGAAGATGTGCACACTGTTCCAAAAAAGTGACTGAAGCAACTATCAAATCTCCAAAGAAAGGGTTTTCAAAAATGGTCCACAATTTTATAATTAGTGGTTAGAACCATAAAAATTATATATTTCTGTGATTTGTGCTAAATTATCAAATGATTAAAAAAATAGTGAAAACTCTAAGATCAAACGTTTCCAAGTTATTGAATATTATGTATGTTAAGAATTTTTCGATCTCACTCCTTAATTAAGAATTAAATATAATTCCCTATAATTCTCTTAATATAGATACCATAAATATAACATAATGTTTATGTTAACTTTTACTAAGCAATCTAAATAAACCAAATTTTTGTATTCGTCTTAATTATTTTATCTGCATAAATATGTTGAATATAACATTTTAAAGCCTGTTTATAACCATACATAATTATTAAACTTGCATTTAAAACAGCACGTGTCAAAACTTCAGATATTGAGTAACTCCTTTTATTCAGGGTATTCATTACTACTGCTCGAGTGTTTCTGAGTGAATAAATATACATACATATATATTGATGTATTTTAATAATTCGAATGTTTACACAGAGAAAATAAGTAGTTTCGTTATAATAGAATTTGGTCGGTTGTGAGTACTATCCCATAGTTCCGTTGGGATGGTGGTATTTTATGATAATAACAATTGTTTAAAAAAAAATCATTTAGTAGGAATATATGCATAGTACGTATTTATAATATTAGGCCTATCCAAATAAAAAAAAATATAAATATATATTTTTTATTAATACATTTTATTATAATTTTAGTATATATAGCTGTGTTAATAAAAAATGTGTAAATTAAGTTTTATTACAAAATTTGCTGCTTCTATCAATTCTTGCCCAATGTTTTCTAATAGATTTCGTTATGCATGTGCAACAAATCTGTGGTTAGTGTAGATGGATTAATTCGGCACCCAATGTTAATAACTAAAATGTAAGAAAAAGAAGGAAAGAATTAATATATTTATAGCCGCCAAAAAGGATCACATAATATACTTACCGAAAAAAATGGATAATTAGGATCAATACTTAAGAATGGACCAAATTACAAAAACAAATGATTCGAGACCATTAGAGAAATTTGAGCGAAAAATAAGACCAATTAAAACACAACTTAACGGACATATCTTTGAGATTGTGACACATTTAAAGTTAAAAGCCTTAATGGAGTTTATGTGTAAGGGTAAGATCAATGTGATCAAACAGATCCCTTACTTAAAGTGACAGATTCGGCTCTTTTAGGGAGAAAATGGGTAAAAACTTTAATTTGGAACTTTTTTGTAACCCTATATATCTTTTAATCCAGTAAGTATAGAAATATGCTATGGATCTAATTAGTACCTTATTGAAAATTGGCGAACACAAGTTTGGTTTTTTTGGTAATTCGATCGTATCTGATTTTAGTACTTTTTCACAAAATATTTTTTTCTTTTTACTGACATATGAATATTTTAATGTTAGATCCCAGTACAATTTAGAAATTCATTGAAATACAATCTTTGTTACATTCAGGGGGAATATAAAGTACCAAAAAGGAAATAAAATCTTAAATTTAATTTTATTCAAATAAAAGTTTTTATTATATTAAACTTAGAGACATGAACTGGAGTACATGTAGTAAGTGAGAATTCACAAGAAGGAAATTTGTGATTATTTTTTGATCTTCTAATGGTACTTTCTGAATTTTCTATAATATTGAACCTAGAAACATGAAATTAAGGATATATGGTCCCAAGTGAATGAGAATCCATAACAGGGGACTTTGTGGTTCTTTTTCATTATTCTAATGATACTTCTTGAATTTTATACAACATTGAACTTAGAAACGTGAAATTAAAGACATATGGTCCTATTTGGGTAAGAATACTAGAAATGAAGTTTGGGGTACTTTTTCGTTCTTCCAATGACACTTTTTGAATTTTCTATAATATTGAACCTTCAAATATGGAATTAAAAATATATGGTCCTAAGTGAACAAGAGTCCAGAATAGAGGATTTGTGATACGTTTGCATTTTTCTAATGGTGCTTTTTAAATTTTCTAAGATATTAAACCTGGGAATATGAAATTAAAGATATATGGGTCTAAGTTAGGGTTTGGGGTCCGAGAATTCCCGGGCGGGAAAAAATCACGGGAATTCCCGGGAATTTTTTCAAATTTTCCCGGGAAAACGGGAAATTTAATATTTATGTTGTTTTATAATCCTATAACAGAAAGTTTTACTGTTTGTATAGCCTCAGTGACAATTTTACATTAATGTAAACAAACTACTTATTAAAGGCATTTTTAGATGTTAATACAAAATATAAATAAAATTAGATAAAAGTGACTTTTTATATTACTGAAAAACATTTCATCGGTGCGCTGATGAAAATTCCTATTTGACTACTTTTCACTAGGAAAAAAAAAACGTTTTATTTTGTCCAGTTCGAATACACGAGTTTTTTTTACTACATATTTCTATAATTTGTTAAACATTTAATGATGATGTACCATTTTAAAACTTCATTTAAATACTAATTTTTCATTCGATAACACCATTCACAAAATCATACTTCTATTGAATCAATTTATAAAGGAATTACTGAATTTTTGTTAATTCAAATCTTTATATTTATATTTTTTAAATATTTTATATATATTTTTTCTTTTATTGAATTCATTATATTATGTTTTTTAATAGGTTTGTTCCTTTACTTTTTGAGTATAATGAGAAAAGGCTGACGTTTCTCTCAAAAATGTTCAAAAATACGGGAACACAAAAACCAATTTTTAGCCAGAAATAAAACATCAAACTATTTGGAAATTCATATGTGAATGTTATTTTTTTTAGCATATATCAACGTTCTTAATTTTTTTTAATTGAAACTTTCTTCTTAGTAACAAAAACAAAATATAGGAATAGAGTTTTAACACTCAAAAATGCCTTAAAAATAGGAATATTTTAATGAAATTTGGCATAAATAAGTCTTATCTAAACAAAAATCCATCTGCCAAATTTTGTGAATATCGGGCCATAGCTCCCATATAAACCCCTCTTCCGCAAATTTCTTTAACGTGCATAATCCGACAGAAATGTTAGTATTATGTTAATACATAACACAAATAAGGTTTATATAAGCAAAAAAAAAAAATTATGTTGATCGGAATAGTGTGGGGTATCATATGGTTGGTCTTGACCGACTGTACTTTTCTCGTTTTATTTTTTGTTTATTTGACTATTTACCAAGTTTATCCCAAGAAATAGTCAGAACTGTTTTGTGCAAGAAGTAGAATATTATTTTCTTAAAATCCCTCTTACTTCCCAATTTTCGAGAACGAGAACACTTTTGGATAAAATAGGCATCCCGCGTGGTCCCAATTTAGAGTACGGGAACAAAGCTAATATTTTAGAAAATGAATCAAATAATATTTTCTAAAGCTAATTCGTAACAGATTTGAATAGAAAACAAATTTAATGATTCAATATTTTTTTTAAGCCTGAATTGTGTAACTGGTAGTGAATTCTTTAAGCAATTAATTCTTGTGAAGTCAAAGAACTTAAGTCTATCAGTTTGAATTCTTATGAAAGCTTTAATTAAATGACTGGGAAAATAAGTTTAATTCGATTTTGAAAAGTGAATTAAAGAATTAAACCTTTGGAACCTTGCTTACAATAGGCACTTATTTTATTTGTATGAAATATTTAAAATTGTTAAAATTTTTAATTGGTTTTACACTATAATATTTTGTATTAATACCAAAAATATTTTAAAATGTATTATGCTGTAAAATCCTTCAATACTTGTATGTTGAAGTCTTAAAAATTTGTAAATGTAATTGCATCTCTTAAAGCCAATTTCTGCACATTTTTTTATTTATAGTTTTATTTGTAGTCAATTCTGTTAAGTTTTTGTTTTGAATTTTTTTTCTTAATATTATAATAAATATTATAAGAAAATTAAAAATATGACGTTTAATAATACTTTTCATAATACATTTTTTGATATTTATTATAGAAAATGAAAATCTGGTATGAATATATAGTATTATAGTGTAAAACCACCTTAAATAATCCTACATTTAAATTATAATGTTGTTTTATAGTATTTTATCATTGCTTCTTTTTTAAAATTTGAATTTCCCGGGATTCCCGGGAATTCCCGGGAAATCGAATTTTTTATTCCCGTTTCCCGGGAAACAAAATATCACGGGAAACCCCAAACCCTAGTCTAAGTGAATGAGAGTCCATAAGAGGATACTTTGTGGTACTTTTCATTATTACATTACTTTTAAGCGTGGAATTAAAGATATATTGTTCTGTGTTTATAATCCATAAGCTTTCTACTAAAATATAATAATAGAAATAATTTGGTAGTTTTTGAAACTGTAAGAAACTGGTAACCAAAATGTTCTGAATGCTGACAGAACACCAATATTAAAACTGTTCCTACGGGGAATTTTACGGGTTTCTTAATTTTTGGTGTTTCATTTTGTTTTTTCTAAATAAAAAGGTTATCAAGCTTTTATCTGGTCTATGTAGGAGTATTGCAAGATCGGGTTAAATGCTATCTATATTATTTCGATGCTTTTATTTTATTTCAATACAATTATTATTAGAAATATTGTTAAAAAATTTATAGTTATAAAATTTAAACTTAATACAATTTGAGTTTATAATATAGAATGTTTTTTCTTAAAAAGTAGCGTGTATACTGCTCGTTAAGAAATACATTTAACAAATGATTTTAATATACACAGAGAATACTGTTTCGTTATGACAACCGAATTTTTAGCCAATCGAATTTGGTTAGTTGCACCAACTATCACAACAAACAGTTACGATTGTTGAATATTTCATTTACATATACCAAATAATTATTAGCTTTTAAAAAAATTTCAATTAGAATGATTAAAACTAACGGTAGAAATAACGCCTAAAAATTCGGTTCCTAAAATAGAATTTTTATACTAAGAACGAATCATATTTTTAATTTATTTTATTTTTATTTAAAAATTTGCAGCATAAACTTATTTTATAATGAATATTCTATAATTTACAAAGATTTTTATAAAAAATTTATTACTTCTTATAGAGAAAACAATTTCAAACGTATTTATTATTAATTTTCAAAAGCCTTAAGTACCACCGAAGGATTATTTTATAGTTATTTCTTTCCAGAATAACGATTCTAAATAGTACTAAATTGTATATGATCCTGTAGAATTTAAGCAAACGGACTTTAGAATATTATATAAGACTTATTATAAAGACAATATTTACCTTTTTAAATATTAAGGGATTCAAACAAGCTTCGTCCATTTATTTATGATAGTTACCACACTCGAATTAACAAATTGCTAAATGATTGGTTACCACAACTATATTGTTTCCTTCAGAGACTATTATAACGTTATTAATATATAAATATTATATATGTGAAAAATCTACTAAATTTATATATTTTCATTAAATTAGATACAATTTTATTTAATCTTCTAAGAGCTTTGATTTTTGATGTTAAATTTTAATCAAAGTTTTTTTTTAATTATTCTAATAATTAATGATTTCTTAGAAAAACGAATTTCAATGTAATTTGTTCATTTCATATTTTTATCAAACTATATGTATATATTTTAATAATACTCAAAAATCAAATAAACGAAGAAACCGACTTTCAACTTCAAATATTTTTTTAAATTCAGACCTTTTTTTTAAAACTTTTGATGCAATTATATTAACAGCAGTTGTTGCCGTACCAGAAAAAAAATTGAAGACCTGATACGGTTCCATGTGGTGCCGAAAAGCACCCAAATTCAAAAATTCCAAAAAAAAGTGTTTGAAACTAACAAGTTTTTTTTATTTCTTTTTATTGCTATAGTCGCGGATTTAAACATAAGAGTTCAATTCTTCTAATGTAGACTCTAAACACTTGTAGGAAAGGACCAGCATAGCTTTAATTAGCGTGCAATTAACCAGTCTCAAATTGTGTTGTGCAGAAGTCGTGAAACCAAATTTTAAGAAAATTCAAAATTTTGCAGTTTTTCACAGTTTTTTTTTTCCAAAGAAGAGCCCAATAGCTCTTGAATTTGTGCATCGTTTGACATATATCTCGTTAATGTGCCGTTAATGTGAGGTACCCAAACTTGGAGAGAAAAAACGTGAAAGGCTCGTTATTTCAGTGAAGCTAGAGTATAGCGTTATCAAAGAAGGTTTCCAAATGACATTTAAAAATCATTGTGGCGTTTTAAAATATTAATTTGCTAAACGTGTATAGCAATTTTAAGAAATTCAGCAATTTTTCATATTTTGTTGTAGCGGATTTTGGTGTTATAAATCAATTTTAAACTGAAATAAGATCCTGTGTAAAGTTTTACTTCCGCAAGAAATATAATTTTACTAAAAATATTCATCAGCGGTTTTCATGAGCTAAGAACGCGATGCTTTTAGTTTAATTAATCATCGAAGCACACCCAAGGCTCTAATAAAATTGGCGATGATATACATATGTCAATCTGTAGTTGCTTTAATACCATATGTCAAAATCAATATGGTGTTCGAAAAAAAGTACGATTTTGCATTTAATGCAACTTTAGAGATTCGAGGAAGTGCAATTAAAAAATGCATATAAATGACATTGTTTTATGACTTATTTAAAAAAAATAATGAATTTTGCAAATATTATAAGAAGGTTTAATAAGGCACAAATTAAATCGCTAATATATCCCCGAATACTTAACATATCGCGATATTGTTAATTTGTATTTTAGATACACCATTGTAGAGTACATAAATGCAATAATTTTGCAATAATTTAGGACTATAAATAGAATTTTGTAAATTTTTTAAAAAAATTTTATTTTAAACCGCCATAAAATTGATGCCGTTCGGTAAAAGTCATTCACGCGAACAGATTTGTGTTTCACTAGAGCCAAGGAATATTGGTACTAAATATCGTTGATGTGCCATTAAAAAATTTTCGAAATTTTTTTCAAAATCAAAAGTAAATGAGTTTGAAAAATTGCCCATATATTTTATATAAGTATGTAAAATTTATGAAATTTTTTTCCATATAAAAAATAAATAAAATTGTTTGTATGTTTGTGTACATAAAATAAAATCCCACAAACAATAAGTTTAGATGAAATTAGTTTTTCGTAATATTACAAAAGTTTTATATTTAGATGAATATTCAAATTCATTATAATTTTATTATTATTATTATTTTTTTTTTTTTTGCAATTAAATCACAGTCAGTCGACATATGGTGTACTAGTTAGTACAATAATAAATATGAGAGAAATATGAAAATATTGGTATATAAAATAATAATATAAAATTGTTTTTATTGTTATTAAAAAACTTTTATGAAAAATTATATAAATGCAAATATTAGAATGTGCGCTGAGCCATAAGCTAAACAAATACAATTCTAAAATAGAAATTGAAAAATATTGCATATAAACATTTATTTACTTAGAAATGAAAAATGTTTAAACCAGACCAATTTCCAACAATTCGCAGAAATTACTAGTAGCAATGTGTGCGTGTTTTATAAAATAACAATTTGAATTAGTTGTAACACCAACCGCCATTTAATTAATGACAAATGTATGTTAAATGTCTTAAAAGTTGGCAACACATGATGCCAACAACTACAATGTTAATTTAATAAAACAAAAGAAAAGGAGTATGTTTATGAATGAATATGTTTCAAAATACTCATACCTCTATTGAGGTTTTTCTACAGCGGAAAGTTCTTTAGTTTTGCCTTAATATACATACAACAACAAACATATAAATGTGTTGAAGCAAAGGGGTTAAAAGAAATCAACATACAAATGAATTGTTAAATACAACATAATTTTTCAAAGACACAAGCAAACTGAAGGCTTTTATTGCTCAATTTTCCTCTTTTATAGATTTTATTTTTCATTATTTTGTTTAAAATACAATACAAATGTTAGTCGTAGTTACAGACAGTTACATTTGCAACATGGTTATTAAAAGTATTTTACAAAAAGACGATAATATTACAATACAACATATTTAAATACATTTGTTTTCAACACTTACAATCGATAGAACATTTAGAATACTTACTTATAAATTTAAAGGCAAACGAATTTTTAGACATGTTTGTGAAAATTTTCAAATGAAAATGTTATTAAATGGAATATAACAACAAAATACATTAATATCAACAACAATATAAGCAGAAACCTCAAACTTCAATACCACACACATATTTGTAAATGAACGCAGCAGACATACGACTACTATATATACAAAGACTTAGTTGGCGTATTTCCGTTTCCGCCAGAGTGCTTGTATGTCTCATAGTATGACTAACAACAATAACAATTTCACATACACTCATACTCGTTCCGAACATGGTCTGAAAACTCATATAAAAATGGCTAAAAATCAAAATAAAAACAACAAGAAGCACAAGAAAACAATAAAGAAACTACACACCAAACACGTTCGGTATACAACAATGAAGTGTTTGTTGTTGTATGTGCATATGTAGCATCAACAACACCATCAGCATTCAACTAAAAACTTGAAGAATTTTACAAGTTTGTATTTTCGTTGGCACTTCCTATCCCAGCCCCTGTTATTGTCATACATTTGCAAAAATGAAACATATCTCGAGGAGTGTAGAATGGGAATCAAATAACAATTTTTCACATGTGGTTGCTGAGTGGTGGTTGTGGATTTTTTTCTGTTATTAAGAGTTGTATGTATTTTCATTTTTATTTTTCTTTTTTTTGTTGGCTTGACAAATATTCAATTTGTTTCCATCTGATGGCAATTCAATGTTTCACTTAGAAACATTTTAAATAATGAATAGGTTTTTGTATTTCGCTATTTTATACATGTGATATAATTGGCAGTAGAAAGCTTGTAGGTGGAAAATTGGAAACAAATATTTTTTACTATAAAAGGTGGTGAAATAAGATTTTGTTGTGACAACTTCCGCAAAAATGGTTTGACTGAAATCCTAATCTCCTACTATAAGTTCCAAATTTTCAGTGTCCTCAGAATTCTACTACAATATTTGCCAGGTGTAATATTGAAAGATATAATAAAGTGGTTTATTCAATTTATGCTATACAATCCGCGTTATCAGACATGGGGATGCAATTTCCCATCTTTATATTCTACATAATATCGTCAATTATCTGCTTACAGACATTTTAAGGATTTTGTCCCCATATACCCTCAATGGCTTTAGTGCCACTGCACTGCATATATCCAGAGAATTGAGTTTCCTGGAATTTTCTTTTGCCCAATATAATCTCCAGATATTTGTTTCTCCCTGTGCAGTACCTTTTTCATAAATAAATCGTAGCCGATTCGATGTTGGATTTGAGTCACAAAGAAATCTTATAGTTGAATGGTATAAATACTACGAAAAAGTTCGTTGTTTCAATGAAACTATTCCCTAATTTTGACCTAATGTACAAGTAAATTAAAACAATGTATTGCCATGCGTTAATATTAAAATTCAAGAAACAAGTTCGTTGATTAAACCTATTCATACATTGATTTAATGAACACGTTCGTTAAATAAAATAAACATAAACAGTAGGTTGATGTCAGAGAAACTATATATAGAAAATATATTATAACGTATGCGGAATAAAATTGCAACAAAATTAAAAATGTTCAAAGCTTTTCAAAAAGTAACTTAAATCTTATATTATTATTTCAGAAAATAACTTATTATGTGGTTTTTTTATGCTCAATATCTACATCCTTTTGGTACACTTTTGCAGTAGTTCTGAAGGAATTCTTTATCATAAGTTGTAACTTTTCGAACCTGTTATTCGGTTATTACCTGATATTTTACCTTATTATCTTGTCAAGAGGATTCTTTTAATACTCCTCTATTTAAATTGTTCCAAAACATATTAATTGAATTTAATTTAAAATTATTTCTAGGTTTTTAATTTTTAGACTTTGATTTAGAGAATTTTTCCCACCCTACAAAATCATCCAGCCGTTATGTCCGAACATTATATTAGTTTAGAAGATATTTTATTACTTAATTATATACCTCGATATTTCATTTTATTAAATCAATCTTTTCTGCATGACACAACTTTATATATTAAACAAAAATGCAGTCAAATCTGAATTTTGAAAAGTTAAAAATTCGTCACGAATTTGACTTCGATTCATTAAAAATTTTTTCTTCGAAAAACTTTAATAATTTTTGCATTAATTCAAACAATGGATATAAATGTCTATTCTGGCTCCCTTTGCTATCTGAGTTAAAATATAGATCATTTCATGTTTATAGAAATAATAAAAAAAAAAAAAAAAATACAAATATTTGTTCAAGATAGTTCATCTTTTATTAACATTTTAAAGAAACTAGAAGTCAGATTTTCATAAAATGTTGATGGTATTATGAGAAATTATTATTACCACATATAATCCAAAATTGGTGCTAAAGTGTTTGTCATAGGTACACTGTATTTAAACAGCGCCGAAAGTTTTGTCGCAATTTTATTCCGCATACCTTAATAATAGACCTGTTCTGTAATTTTGTTATTCACTTGACTTCAAATTAAATTAAGGACTGCGCAAGAAAAAAATCCGTGCACGCTTTATTGTTTACAACTTTTAGTATACGTAAAGAAAGTTAGTACCGTTAACTTATTTACGTTTGATATTACTCTCAGTAACTATACAAATCACCCTAATTAACTTAAGAATAACTTAACTCCGAACATCTCTGTATGAAATGGGGCTAAATTACAAATTGCTTTGTATCTTTTATCAAAAACATTTCAAAAGGTAAACGTCTAAAGGACGTCAAACTTTTTACATGATTCTGTTCAGGAATTTCATATCAGAGATGTTGTGGGAAATGAAGCACATAATTATCGTGAAAAAATAATTAAAATTGTCGAACAAATTTATGGTTTGGCAAGCCATTTGTAAGTGCGAAGAAAAACTCACTTTATTTATTACAAATGACACTTTTAACAGAGAAATGTAGGGAAATGTATCATTAGATAGCTCCATGAATTCTAATTTCTCTGGTCTGATCTCGCATTTAATTATCACAACAAAAAAGTAGTTGAGTAATATTAAACAAATGGTGCTGCTATGTACAAAGTGAGACCAATCCACTAAAATGTCTTAAAATCAATCAATTTAAAATGTATTGGGTTATATGTAGTAAAAAAAATATCTAAAGAACACTTAAAGCTAAGTAAAAAATAAAATAGAGTTAAAAGGAATGGGTCAACTATTCCTACAAAAATATATATATAAATATATATATATATATATATATTATAAATATTAAGTGTAAGTTTGATTGTGCGGCAATCATGTCTAATTGTTTAAACCGATTTTCATGAAATTTGACAGACAGATGGTACAAGTGCCGGAGGTTGTTGTAGGCTGTAAGATCTCTACCGCATTGATAAAATGAAAATAGCACGCATAGGTTAAGGGGAAAAGATAGCCCCTATACAAAGAAAATATTAATTTTCTGATACCTCGCAAGGAGTACGAAAGGAATTGTAGAATAATCTCAAACACACTATCTGTATGTCTTAAGTTAAAATTTATAAGTATAAATGTAAGTATGGAAAAAGCATTCTCTGCTCTTAAATTGGTATTAAGTGGACTGTGTTCAAGTCTTTCCACAGAAAATTCCGAAAATTTATATTCGTTAAATTAAAAAAATAAGTTACTACAAACATTATATCTGATAGACTACTCAAGAGTTTTATTTTATGTCGTTAGTTTTGAAATAGTTTTTTAAGATCACCATAGATCCTGAAAGAGCACTGCAAAACGAATCTATTGGTGTATGATGGTATTGGTCTCCGCTGACTTTAACGTGAAGCTTTTGAATTTAAATTTTCAGGATAACTATAATTTTTTTACCAAAAAAAAAAAAAAAACAAATGTCTGTTTTTACTAAAATTGAGAGAAATTTTTCATAATCAAATCTTACTTTATTTTTTACATCCAAACGGAATCTAAATTATGATTTTTATACCCTACACCACCATAGGTGGGGAGGGTATTATGCGTTTGTGCTGATGTTTGTAACACCCAAAAATATTGGTCTAAGACCCACCTTAATTTATACCAATCCGCTTAGAATCACATTCTGAGTCGATGTCCGTCCGTCCGTCTGTCCGTCCATGTAAACCTTGTAATCAAACTACAGGTCGCAATTTTGAAGCAAAATTAATGAAATTTGGTACGCAGGCTTCTTATAGTCCAGGGACGAAGCCTATTGAAATTGGTTATGATCGGCCTATTATTTCACCTAACTCCCATACAAATGTCCTCCCGGAAAAGGGTTTAACGATCATAAATCCCTTAAATATAGCAATATTTTAATGAAATTTGGCACATATAAGTTTCATATAAGTCTAAATAAGTGTGCCGATTTTTAAAAAGAGCGATTTATAATTAACCATAGCTCCCATATAAACCCCTTTCCGAAAATCACTTTAACGGCCATAAATCCCATTAAAATGTTAGTATCAAGCTATTATTCGACAGAAAATAAGTTTTATATGAACATAAATGATAGTGCCAAATTATACAAAGATCGGTCTATAATTTACCATAGCTCCCATATAAGGCCTTCTTTCGGGAATCACCCAAAAGTGAATAAATTCATATATAAATGTCAGCATCAACGTAATATTCTGTATTCGTATGTTTTATTTTAAACTTATGAGTATCGGTCCATATTTGACTCCAAGCCAAATAAAAGACCCCTCCCCGAATTATAATGTACACAATGGTGTAGTGTATCATATGGTCGGGCTTGACCGACTATATCTGATTCTGTGTACCAAAATAGTCGCTTAGGTGGCAATAGAAAATTTTCGATAAATCATTACGAAGTAAATTGGTTTGGAATTTAGGATTTAAGCTTCGGATGTGACTCCAAGTGTATTATACTTTTTATATGTTCTCTTTGAACCTCAGATGAATCCAAATTATCATTCAGCGGTGGAAATGAGAAATATTTTGGTAGAGGGGATTAAAAACATATATTTTTTAAAGAACTTTTGCACATAAAAACTTTTTTTGAATTAAATTCAATTAATTTATTTACTTGTCTCCCATATAATCTAATGTTTATGTTATGCAGTGTTGCCAAAACTTTGAGGCCATGTCCCACCAGTTTGCATTTGAAAAACCGCTAGAAACCACCTACACTTAAAATAAAATCGCCGATTTTTACCTCTAAAATATTTCATCTCTTCAAACATATTTACAATTGATAGCTAATCCTTCAAAAACTTAATTTTGGGTACCTAATAGAGCCCTGCAAACTGTGTCTTATAAGGCTGTACAAGCCACTTGATATTTTTCAAGTGTTGTTATCAGTGTGTGTGCGGAGTAATAAATACTGTTCTGCAGGCACTTAAAACCATACAAATACTGCGTGTGTGCTTCAACTTTATGAACAAATCATGAGTGTGCTATGATAGCGACCAAACAAGCCTCTCAAAGGCTTGTATAAAAAATACAAGCCTTTTGACCACTTGTTTGCTTCAATAAGGAAAAAAATTGTGTTTTCTTTTTTATTAAAATTATATGTGTGTGTGTGCGTTCATGACTGTATAAAGTAATTTCGTAAGTAAAACAGTCGTTTAAAAGTATTGTTTATAAACTTATTGTTATTTAAAGAAACATGCATTAAGTTTTATTAGTAAACAGATTTTATTAAATATTTAAAGTTTTTTTTAGGTAAACGTCTTAAAATATTTCATTTATAATTTTATTACAGTGCAGATGTTCCATCGTATTCTTAACATTTGGGAAAATTTATTAGTCAAGGAGTAAACGTATATGGAAACGAATTTGAAAAATGAAAAGACATTGTTCTATATTATTTCCTTTTAGTTTTAAAATAGAATGATTACTTAGTAAATATAAATTAAATGCAATAAAATCTATCATAATATAAATAAGTACAATTTTAAAATTTTTTATAAACATACAATTAATAATAAGACTAACTTTATTTAAAATATAAATAAATACTAAAGATAAAAATTTTCTAACTTACATATGTAACTGACAGTTTCAAATGTCAACTTTAATTTTTTTACTTTTTTAACTCTTAATAAAGAGTATTTTTTAATAACTTTATGAATTCACCCTTTTACATTTATTTAGAAAAGAAGAACCAACAATAAAATATAGACATACTGTATATATGTGTGTGTATGCAAGAATATTTATAAACAACCACTTTTTACACATTATGAAGATTTTTTGCCACACACAGCAACTACGTATTACAAAAAACAAACAAATCATTAAGCCCACTTGAAATCTTTAAATAATTTCTCAACGTCTTGTATGATTTGCTTTTTTTTGCCACACCACTTGCACCACTTGTTTACGATAAATGATTTGAACGCACGGATTTGCAGTCGCTCATACACAGTACACACTTGCTTTGCTTCGGGCAGCGAACAGTACGAACAGTATTTATTGTTGTTTTTGCACATGTTGGCTATGAAACACACACTTGAAATTCAAGTGTGTTTGCTTTTCAAATCATCTTGCGCAGGAGACTAGTACCTAAATGCATTTCAGAGTCATCAAATCAAATTTAAAAACTTATAATATAATTTTTGCTTATATTTTACTATATTCGTCTGACATTGATATTAAGAGCATTTGCAGGCAAAATCAACTTGTAATTCTTTAAAAAATCAGTTTCAGCTGCATCTTCATACTGCAAAACATCAGACCGTGGGGCTTATTGTATATTTCGATTCTATTTTAAATATATTTTTGAAAACGTTGTCTTTAATTAATTTTAATATCTTTTTTTTATAGAAAAACAGTTGATTTTATGTACAATTTCATATTTTAGATAAATTAGAAGTAAAAGTAGAAGTATTAAAACATGTTTTTACAATAAAGAAAAGTCGCTAGAAACCGCCAGCTAGAAAAATGTTGCAACCAGAAAATCCACTTAGCGGTTTTTTATTTAAAGTACCCGCTATGCACAACAAAATAACTCCAGATCTAGCGGGAAAACCGCCGTTTTGGCAACACTGATGTTGTGTAACTCCTCAAACATTTTTGAGATGTAAGCAAAGTACTCTTTAAATTTTTATAAAACTCTACATATTTGTATAAAAGGAAAATGTCAACTGTCTTTAATTCGCAGAAACTCTGCTGCAGTTTGCCCTTTGAAATCCAACGAACATCGTTATGAAGAAGTAATTTCTTATGTTCTGCATTTAAATCGACACCTAGGGCTTTAAGAGTTATATTTCTTAAGACTTCTTATAAAATTCAGATAAGATATATTATTTTAATACAGAAATTGAAAAAAAAAACAAAAAATGCAATATATTAATAAAATAAATAAAAATTTTGTTAATAATGCCGACCCAAAATCAGTGCATTAGAAAATAACTAAATAAACTTTGCTTGAATTCCATTAATACTAGAGGGTCTATATATACAGTGAAAGATCTACAGCTAGTAAGCGTCTCGTAGCTGATTACGACGTTCCAGGAGGATAAAATTGACTTACCTACCAGCAGTTTGAAGAATGTTCCCGGAAAAAATTTTTGATCAATTCCAAAAACTATGAAAGTTATCACAGAAAATATCCACAGTGAAATACTTAGAAGATTGTTGAAAACAGTTAATCACGTTTACATCCGAATAATGTCTCAGCAAAAAAAGAACTGAAAAAGTCATGATTTTAACATTGTTTTGTCATTGGAAGGAAGTACTTAGTGGTGAAAAAGAGCTGCAGAAGTTCTTTTTTTAACCCATGGTTGTCATTGGTTGGATGTTCTTCTTTTATACTTCTTGTTCATTTCTTTTGAAGTACTTCCCTTAAAACTATGTTTATAAATTTTTTTAACAAAAATTCCGCTTTAACCTTATTAAAGATAATAAAAATGCTTTAAAATTTTTAAAATTTTAATGTTGTTAGAAATTATTACCATTTTTTTCCGCTAAAAATTCATTTATTTTCACTTTTTTGGAAGTAATTATTAAGAACTTCCAAAAAAGTTTTAAATATGCACTTTGTTAAACTTTTGAAATTGTGAAAATGTTCTTTTTTTGGAAGAACTTCATCGTTTTTTGCTGGGGTATATTGAAAATATCAAAATCTTATAGATGAAATATCAACGAGAAAGGAAAAGAAAATCATTTAGTAGCACACACGTTTTTACGTCGTTTTCAAGATATTTGGCCCAACATATTTTGAAAATTAGTGCTTTTAAAATTTGAATGCGAAAATAAAAATTCAAAATGCTTCCTTAGGTGTTTCATTTGAAGCAGGTACGATATAATCCCTCATATAACTAAGATTTGATTATGAAAAATTTCTCTCAATTTTAGTAAAAACAGACATTTGATTTTTTATAATGAAATAATAGTTATCCAGCAAATTTAAACTCAAAAGTTTCACGTTAAAGTCAGCGGAGACCAATACTATCATACACCAATAGATTCGTATTGCTTTTCTTTTTCACAATTCAATAAACTTCTAATATCTTTACAATTTGTCATTATTTCCCCCAAAAATTACATAAATTTTCTTATAAGTGTCAAAATTAACTACCTTTCGTGTATCTGTTAGAAAACAATTTGAAAAAAATCCCCAATTTCATTTGTTATACATATTTTCAGCATTAAGTTGAAGTATTCCCAAAACTACAAACATCTTAGTAAAGCCCTTAGGGTCACATATGTGATACCATTTGAGATGTGTCTAAATTCATATTAATATTTATTTAGTTTGACTTTGACATGTTATGAATATTGAAAACACTTTTGGTGACTCTTGTAAACTGATACATATACCAGTACCCACCAACAAATACATTTAGAAACATGAGTATAAATTAGTCCATATGTGAGTTAAATACCAAAAACAGAAAAAAATAATTATTAGCTGATCTCATTTGTATGTCAAAAGAGCTAAAAACGCCCTTTTTGTGCATAATAAAGAGTGCAGCAGTTAACGAAACAAATAATAATGAATATAAAAACATTTAACATTTTGTTAAAGCTATTAAAGGATTAACACAAGAGTCACTTTTCTAATTCAAATGGAATTATTCAAAGTATAGAGAAAAAAGACACAAACAAAAAATAAAATACTCCCTGAGCCAAAAGACTTGGAATGATTGCCATCCTGCCCGCCTAACTGTCAGTCATTTAGATATTTTGAACAATAATGTTAAATGTCAATCCTGTAACAGAGCATGAGTATCATTCCACATTCAACATCATCAGCTTTGGTGGTGTACAATAGTTGAAATGTTTTTGTGGGTCATAGTGCATTTTTGTATTTTCAAGTATTTATGTGCGCTTCCTCTAATTCTTTTTACATTTTTTGTATTTTTATTTTTTTGGAACAAGCACTTCATTTAAACATTCATCAACAGAGAATTTTGTTCTGAACATGTTTCTAACATTAAAATGAAACAACATTTTTTTTGGTTTTTGCAAAGTGCGGGTGTCAAATTGTTGTTTTTTTTTTCCTTTTATTTCCTTAAGTTTTAAAACACCAGACAATAACACAACAATGCAAAGGGATGATTTTTTTTTCGAACATTTCTTTTTGTAGTTGAAGGCGCAGAGGTGTAAGAGAATGAGTTCATTTTATAATTCTTTTAATAGAACTGTTTAATAGAACTTTCACAGTTTTTATTTAATGCATTATTTCAAGATAGATTAGAAGTTACAGGTTTATGTTTTGATACTAAAAAAATTTTATTTTTTATGTATATAAACATTTAATATCAGCTCGACAAGGAGTTTATTAAAAAAAATATATAAATATAAAAATTCCGATTTTTGGAATTAAAAGATTAAAATACATTAGCCTGAGCACACAAATATCTTAATTTTGTACATTTCAGAACTATTTATTTTTTGACTCAGAAGAGATATCTGGTTTTCTAGTTTTTTTTTTATTTGATAGATAATTTTGTTATATAACCAATTGTGTTAAAATTTTACAAATATTGGTATATATATAGAAAAAACAAGATTTGGGAAAATTAATAAAGTAGAAATTTCAAATTGTAACGAAGATTACTAGTTCATGAAGAATCAAGCACTAATAACAACGTACATATATTATTTTTATAACCGCAACACAACATTCGCTTTAGTCGCGAACTTCCTTATTATAAACATCTTTCCTAGTCATGAACACCCTTATTTTTATTCTATTTTAATTTGGTATACGTATTGTTTACATCACTTTATAATTCTCATTTAGTTTATACCATTTTTCATACATATACTCTAATAGAATAAGATAGAATAAATAGACTTAAGCTCCGCATCACCCGAAGCCGTATCAACTCGCAAAACCAGAAATAACAACCTGTTAAACCCGAATTTGTCATCCAAAGCCGAATCAACCTGCTAAACCCGAACTAGTCACCCGAAACCGAATTAACCTTCTAAGCCCGAACTATCATCCGACTCAATCTGCTGAATCCGAAGCCGACTGAATCACAAAGTATTATCGTAGTTTTTTCGTAATTTGTTATTATCAAGATAAAGATTAAATAAATATGTTGACCTCCAGAAAGGGTAAATTAATTGTGTTATTACTTAAGGTTTTGTGAATCCGTAAGTCGACCCTGGACACGACTGAACTACCTCAGCCGACGACAAAACCACGTTACAAAATGCAAATAACTTAAAAACTATAAGAGACAAATAACATAAAAATAGATCAAAGGCTCCAATTCTACATTTTTAAATCTCTGGCTGATTTTGGGGCTCCTTATCATGCACAAAAAAATCGTTACTTTTATATTGTCTAAACATACCACGGCAAGTTGCGTCAGATTAAGCATAATCCTCATAAACTTCCACTATGGAAATAAAATAAACTTCTAAATATGGATACAGCAGAGGTTTCTTAAAAAAGAAAAATAATAAAGTAATACCTCCCACAAATGCTACATTTTTGGTATGAATTTTTCCATATTCATAGCTTTTTCAACAGAATGACACATAACAAAGACTTATGACAGTACTTTCACGATGAAACTTTACTTTTTTCGAATTTTCCCGACTGTTTTCGAATTGCTCCGTCATTTTCCTACTTTTCAACTATTTTCGATTCAACTATTTAGCAACAAGAAAGTCGATTTCTCAACGATTTTCAAACCAAAAAGTTGATTGTTTGATTATTCGAAAGTCTAAAGTACTTTCTCAGGAGATTGTACACAGTAGGAAAAGAAGTTCTAAAGAGCCCTTTATCACACGTTATTATTTTCCTGGCATTGCAACCTCGATTTAATTTTATACAGCATATAATTGGTCCTCAGTGCTCAATATACAAATTTAAGAACCAGATAAAAAACACGAAACGTAAATCCTGGAGGGCTTTCTGTAGCGGCGTAGAAGGTCACTCTGAGAGTAATCGTCTCCGTAAAATGCTGGCATCATCTGCTGTCCCAAGTTTCATTCAGAAACCCTGAGGCAGCTGGACAACAAGCGACCAAGAGACCTTGGATGTCTTAATGGATGCGCACTTCACCGGCAGTCTCCCTTTAACGGACTATTCTGAAGTATCTTCTGAATCCATACATGATGTTCCCATTCATATAACGGATAGTGAACTAAATGGGCTGTGAAAAGCTTTGCTCCATTCAAATCCCCGGGCCCAGATGCCATTATACCTGCTGATTTGCAATATAATGTGGACATAATAGTTGCCTGGCTAATTCGGATCTACTAAGCATGCCTATCATGGTCTTACATCCCTGAGTCATGGACTAGATGTACAGTGTTTTTCATAACAAAAGGAGGGAGGACCTCACACACGAGACCGAAAGTCTTCAGACCTATTAGTCTGTCGTCCTTCTTCTTGAAAACACTGGAAAGATTAATTGACCTATACTTTCGTAGTACAATCAACCCCAACCTGTTATCAGCGTCTCAACATGCCTATATGAAAGGTAGATCCGTTGAGATTGTATTATATAAGTGAGTGCATTAGTTACCTTCCTCGACATAGAGGGGGCTTTTGATAATGTGACTTCCATTACCACGCCTAATCATATATGGAGCGATAGTATGGTGGAAGGATATAGAGAAATCCACCTTTTCGCAATCTTTGAAAGGATTCTGCGCAGTTCAGAATACTCATTACAGGCGCGCTACTTGCAACTCCAACTAAAGCCCTATTCGTTCTAATGAACTGGCTACCGGTTGACCTTATGGCCACACAGATCGCCATCATGTCGGCGACTAGGCTCAAAACCGATAGAGTATATGGCCATTCCTTGCAATATTGATTATTGCACCCCTATACTTTTTCTTGACAGAGACTTCTCAGTGTCAATCTCGACTGCTCCGGTACTAAGAGCCAGCTCAGTGAAAGTTTACACTGAAGGGTCCAATTCTGTTGATGGGGTTAGGGGGGTGTCTTTATTCCCGCATATAGGAAAAGTATTTCCTTCAAATTGCCGAATCACTGCAGTATTCTTCAAGCAAAGGTCTCGGCCATAAAAAGAGCGGTAATCTGATTGATGTACTATAGGGTATTCGGTGTAGATATCCAAATCTGAGCTGCGATTAAATCGCTCTTTGGTGTCTTTTCGATATCCAGGCTTGTATATGAATGCCGGACATCTATAAACGAGATAGCGAGACATTCAAACCTGGAACAAGTATGGGTTAGGGAAATATCACTGTACACGAACTGGCCAGATCTGGTTCTCTTCTTCGTCATTAAGATGCGTATCAATTGGTCGGAGTACCGTATTCTTCCCGCAGATCGACAATACTGGGGAACAAATATGGCTCCTCTTGGGACTGTCAAGACATTGGTTACGTATTCAAATATCCACTTTATATTGCTGGATTACTATCTGATATCGACATCAAAGCAATAAATTGCTTCATATATGCGTCAGGTTGGTTCGACTCGAACATGTGAGATAACATCACATGATCCCTCAGGGTATCAAAACGGGACCAAAAGTGAACCCATGTGAGCTGTTCTGTACTGTTCAGATAGATGCCCATTAAACCTAACCTATTATTGGTGACAAAGAATTGCAGGAGGTGAAAAAAAGAGGTTGAATTGGAAGGTCAGAAAAAGGTAAACGCTCAAAAAGTAATAGGGTTCTAACGTTAACAAATGCCTTATTTATATCACTATCTCTATAACATTCGATAGAAATACGTTTTATTCGAAGATTAATCGGAGTGTAAATTAAGATCGGTCCACAATTAGGCATAGCTCCTAATAAGGCACACTTTCGAAAATCATCTTACCTCACAAACATCGCATATAAGTGACACAAATAAGTTCGATACAAGCAGCAATCATGTTAACTAATTTCATAAGGATCGGTCGATATTAAGTCCATTTCCGAAAATTGGGGATCATTTTAGTGCACAAAAACAATGATATAAGGTATCAAATTATCGGGCTTGACTTTTTTTTTGTTAATGATATTGTAACAAATGTATAAATAAATTTATAAAACTGTAGTCAGCAGTTCCAAGTAATTTCAAAAACCAATATTTTCCATTCACGTTACTCTAATCCGAGTATCATCTCTGTGAAGTATGACTTTTCTCATCGCACTATAATAATTATAGTTATAATAATAGATAATTTCCACCCTTAATGATTTTACTCCTTTAGACTATAATTGTTGTTGTTTTATGATTGTTATAATGTGGAAGTAAATTGAAACAGCTTGTTTGCAGCACTAAGCCAAATTGCTTTAGTGGATTTATGTAAGTAGTCTATATAGATGACGAAAAAATAGCACCAACAAATATGTACTACTGCTACTATTTACAAAAAAAAAAGAAGGCGTCAACAGCGTCAAAATATGTTAAAAGAAGTTGTTAAAAATCTACAAAATTGAGATGAACACAGATGTGTCTCAAAATCCAATGTAAATTAAAAAACAAGACAAGACACACAAAAACATTTACATTTACAATACTACAAAAGTTTAAGGGGTTGTTTGTTAACTCCACTTTTAAAAATTGAAACCAGATTTTTTCATATTCAATATAAAAGAAAATGATTGACATCCTTCGCATTTAAAACAATATCTAGGGATTCATTCTCAATTTAATTATGATGACTGACAAACAAAAAATCACGACAAACAAATTTCTATTGGAAACATATGCAAAACTAAGACAACAATGTCATAAACATGGTATGACAACGTCACCTGGTTGTCTTGTTCTAAACTAATGGATATAAAACATTTAAAATCAGTTTTATTACAAAATATACATAAATAAAATTTAAAAAATATACCCAACAGTTAAATAAAACTTCTCACTAAAATAAATCAAATTACAAAAATAAAATTCACTTTGGTATTGAAATTGTTTTCCAATAAAAATTCAATAAAACTAAAACCATTCCAACATGATTTTTAACCAAAATAAAAACAAATCATGTTTATAAATACTCCCGGAGACCTTATGAATATACACATATTATTATTGTTGTTGGAAAATAAAAATCCATTTTACTTTTGGGTCCACCAAAACGACAATTGCCATAAAGTGTTTTGTCTAACATTCGGCTCCCAAATCGCATGTGTTTGTGTGATTGCTTACCAAAAAACCAACTAAATTTTCCAATAATATTTTCATATGAAATCCAATAAAGAATCTACCGCTACTCCTGCCCATTAACCCCATCTATCTAATGCTTAAATCCATTTATGCTTGTATGTATGTGGTGTTGTGTGTATGAGTGTGTGCTGGCATATGGCGGTACTAAAGTTTAGCTGTAAATCACAATTTCCTGTAACTGTTGTCGCCGTATTTTCAGTGGGCAATTTTGTGGTTGTCTTTTTTGCTGTTGTTGCTGTTTGTTTGGTAATTTATTATGTTAAAGGATTTTTTTAAAGGCAATAATGAATCTCCTTCCGTTTTTATTCCACAATTATATTGGGGTGTATTGATTTTGTTTTCTTTGTGTACCAAGTCGACGCAAAAACTATAGAAGTTTTTAAATTTTTGATTTTTTAAATTTTATTTGAACGTTAGTTACTTAAGGCATAAACTTAATAAAAAAAAATCTCTAATTGTCAGAGCAAATCAAAAAGTTATATAAAAAAATATAGAAATATGAAGGTGCAAACAGGCTTGTATTTTTTTTTAATTACTTTTGAACTAGAAAGACTTTAAGCTTCAGTTAGTAGATTCGTAACTAAAGTTACGTTAAAATTTATATTCCAAGGTTTTACATAAAGGAACAAAAAATTTAACTGCCATTTTAGGTAGTGTTATGTATTGGGTAGGACATAAGAAATTTTCCAAAAATATCCATTTATAGTCTAGAGTTTCAAATTTAAATGTAACTAGAAATGTTTAGCATAAACATCTGTTCAATACCTTCTCAAGGACAGATATGATAGATTTAGTAAAATGTCCTTTACATAACCAACAATAAATATGGTCTTAATGAATAAAACTCTATTTTTTATTTTTTTATTTTCTATTATTTTATTATAAATTGTATGATTCCTTTCGTGAAAGTTTTAAATTTTACAAAAATATTAATATTGCAGACATTTATATACAAACTTTAAGTAAAAATATTCTATGATCTATGGAATGTGCGCTGACAGTGTCACATTTATCCAAATTAGAATGACAAAAAAACGAAAATAAAAGCTTATTAATTAAAGTAACTCTTATCGCATTTCTAAGTAAACATCATATATTATGGAAAAAAAAAAATCTGAAAATATTGGTCTAAGTGTTTACTTTTAAAAATATTTTAATTTTATTTACAACTTTTGCAAAGAAGTATATTAACTTTAACTTCATATATCACAGTAAATATTGCAGATATTGATATGATTTTTTTTTTTTGGTATTTAATAATAAATATTTCCAAATTATTCTAATATAATTTGCTAGGTTAAAAAATCAATACTGAAAATATTGTTTTTATTTAAAGAAATCATACACAGAAAAAAAAAATGAATTTTAATTACGAAATTAATAATATCAATTAAAATATTGTTTGATTTTGTTCCAATCACCAAAATGATAATATTAATTAAATCAAAATAATAGACTTTTTAAACAAATTTAATTAATCTTTTTAATTAAATAAATTAAACTTATTATGATTGAAATTTTGTATGTAATCAATCAAAATATTAATTGAAACACTTAAAATGATTTTCACATTAAAATGCAAAAACTCCTATGCAATTTATTTATTTCCAAACAAATATTAAAAAATCATATAAAAAGTATTTCAAAATAATTTTAGTCATGTTAGTAAATCTAATGTCTGTAATGCATTGAATTGACTTATGTAATATGAATAACGTGACCAGACGTCCCGCTTTTGGCGGGATTATCCCGCTTTTTAAACTTCGATCCCGCCTAAAATATTTTTCCCGCTTTTTATAAAGAAATCCCGCTTTTTTAACACTAAGACTTACTTATTGTATTTCCTTATTTATGTTTTCTATAACATTCTTACCAATATTTAAGTGTAACTATAAATATATTTTTCCACTTAAAATTTGATAGTCGTTTCTACAATTAACAGTTTTAAACTTTTTATTACTATGATCATCATCTCTACTGACTGATCTTAAGTGTACTTCGTGTGTACTTTTTGATGTCTTCGATGCTGGAAGGCCTCCCAAACGATGCGCATTGTTAAGCTGAATATGGACAAAATATTATTTTTTCAAAAAAACAAAATCCAATTTTTGCTTAATTGTTTGCGAGAGTTGAGTTTTGGCCAAAAAAAATGTGTCCTCTGAGCTTTGTACAGTGATTGAAAGATTTCAAGTCTAATATAGATTGGACACAAAATATTCAACTTTTTTTTTTAATATGTTTAAAACTTTCAGTATTTTAAGAATGTTAGAATAAAATATAAATTTTTGAAAGAAGAAATTCCGGGAGAACATTTTGATGTGTTATTTAAATAATTTTTACCAATTCTAGTACTTTTGAATACCCTGCCCTACCATCTACTCAATATTTTTTCATTTTTTATTTTTTTATTTTTATGAAATATAATTTCAAAGTATATACAAGTAGTCCGACTCTTTGGCAGGAGTACCTAACTCTAAGAATGTTTTAGTAAAAAAGTACCTAACTCTAAGTATGTGTTAGTAACAAAAATTTAAATGTGTTGATGCTTTTTTGTTTTCCTCATATACACAGAGTTCTATAAAAATGTTTTAAAATTAAATTTGTTTGAATTTTTAATACTAAAAATTTTAACTCTGTTGAAGAATTTAGTTTTAAAGGAAAACAAAATAAATTGTCAAAAATTAAATAAAAATAACAATTTGTGTTTGCCCAAAATTGACCATTTTTATAAATAAAAGTTGGCTTAATGGTATGGAAAAAAATTTTAAAATTGTGTGTGCAAGTGAAAACAGTGCAAAAATGTTTAAGAATTTCAAAATTAAGTGGTAAAGTTTCTGTGATTTTTTTCTTTGTATTAGTTCTCTCACGTTCACACGGCACCCGTATATGTGAGAGAGAAATTTTAGTAAAACAGAGTCGGACTACTTTGTATACTTTGTATAATTTTTAATAAATCATCTTTTATTTAAAATTAAAACAAATATATTTAACTATAAACAAAAAAACACAAAATAAATAAAAACGTAAACTTTAAATTCAAATTTAATAACAATCAATAAAATTATTTTCATTTATTTAAAAATGTACTTGTATCTTTATACAGAGTTGTATTTTAGCGATTATATTTTTAATATTATATTAAAAATTAGGCTCTGAAAGTATTGAGTAACTACTTTACATTATTGAGTACCCAAAAAAAAAAAGCGGGCAAATACTCGGTATTCGATATTAATACTCAATACTTGTATAGCACTATTATATAAACTGAAAGTTAAAAAAAAGAATTTATTTAAAGTTATGCTAACGAAAACCATGTGTTAATGATTTTATTTTAACTTTTTGTTTTAACTGAATATTTGTGTTTGACGGACCTAAGAATTATTTAAGAAAAACTCTTGGTATCAAATTAAAAAGTATCACGTTTTTCAATCATTATAAAAAGAAAATCCCTCTTTTTTAACTAAATTTTTCAAAATCCTGCTTTTTCTACACAATTTTGTTCAGAATCCCGCTTTTTAAACTTTCTGGTCCCGCTTTTAGATAAAAACCGTCTGGTCACGTTAAATATGAATAACGTTTACAAGTGTTACTTGTAAACGTTATTCACAGAAATAAATGTTTTTGTTACTCCAAGAAAAAATTTTGGTTTATTTTATTATGTATCCAAAATAAAAATTGAAAATAAGCATTTCTCGTGAACTGTATCATATATTTTTAAAAACGTTAGACTTTACGAACGGTCATCTGAAATATTAAGCACACTTCATAAAACAAACAATGATTCCCTTCTTATAGAAAGTGAGTCTGTATACATATTCAGAATCACTTCTTCGCATGTATGAAAGACGTATATGATTCATTGAATTAATGATCTTAGTTCACGGAATGAGTAATTTATATCGCCGGGATATTCCAGAAAAATCAATTAGCGTTTATTATATTATAATATTATAAAAATAAGATCCTTCGTTAACATCTACCTTCGTTAGCGTCAACATCTGTAATACACCGGTATAATAATTTAACATTATAATGTTAAAAAATATATTTTTTTGAAAAATTATATTTTAAATAAAAATACGAACATCTATAAAATTATATTTGAGAATATTGGCTTCGAATTTGTGCGATCTTTTAAAATACTTGAAAAAAAGTGGGGTACTTCGAATTAGCAATTTTTTAAGAATTATATAAATATGTTAAGGTAATGGCTGAAAATTTGATATGCAAATGTTACACTAAGATTAGTGAGATTATATATTGCCACGCCTACTTTTAATATATCCTTTATTTAATAAAATTTACAAAAATATGTCCGAAATTCATACAAATAAACTAATTTTTTCAGTATGGGAATGGCAGAGATTCTACCCGCCCATTTTTATAGACCTCTATTTGTATTAAGTGTAAAATAAAAAATACAAATACGTTACATAATTTGCACAAACACATAATACCCCAACCACCTATGGTTATGTAGGGTATAAAGATTCTGAGGAACATTATTGTTAAAGCTAACAGATTTGGCCAAGGACCTATCGCCGAATTGTTCCCAAAGGAAAGAAAGGTCTAACTAATTTTAGGAACATCTTGACACTTGATGCCTCCCTCCATATGCTGTTTGTTTGCATTTTTTTATATTTATTCAGTGTTTTAAAACTAATTTATTCAAGTTTTTCACAACACTGAAGAAACGTTTCGATTCGTTAGCTATCTAGTAACATCATTAGAAAAATAAGTACAATCGAAACTATTTTCGATTCGAGAATTACCCCTCTGATTACTTTGAAACTTTGCACACATTAGAGCCCAAACACAACCAAACGAATTTCAACGTTGTTTTCCGCTCTAAGAGAGAAATGCAAATTAATGAAGATTTCATATATATTTTGTTTTTGTTTCTTTATAGTTTTTGTGTTTGGCAACAACAAAACTACATATATAAAAAAAAATTATCTTTCTCTCTTAAATTCCATACATAAAAAATAAAAGTCAAATCTATCTATAAAAATTTAATGTAAACTTATGTGATTCATTTTGCAACAACGGCAACACTGACAGAAAGGAAGAGTGAAAAAATTAGAGCTTTTGAGAATCCGTTGTGAAATTAAAATAAATTTTAATTTCCTGCGGATTCCGCTGTGTTGTTTTAGTTGTCAAATCTTCATATAAAAAAAATAATCCGCTAGGTTGTGTTTGGGCTCTTAGCTTGTTGGTCTTACTAAGATATATACTTACCTGCCCACCTGTGGGATGAGATTAAAGTGACCATAACTTTGGAAAATTTTTCAGAAATACTTCGGACTTTTTTCTTTTAGTAAACAATTTGATCTGGCAATGCCACTTTTATGAAACATATGGCAAGTGTATGCATAAAAATACATACGTTTTCGATTTGAATACCAAAAATTGTTGCTCATAATAATAGAAACAGTTAATTTATTTCTAATTTTTTATATTAAATCGAATTCTATTGTACTTTTTTGATTATTTTTAGGTAATAGAATAAGGACAGTTGCATCTAAATTGAAAATACTATAAATAAATACCATTCTTACATACACTAAGGGAAAAAATTCGATTCAAAATCAACAACGGTTGTGCTCACATTGGTAATTTTCGGTAACAGCTTTTTAATACCTTTCGTTAACAAATTTAATAGAAAACATATGTAATTTAACAATTTGATACCGAAATGGTTGCTGCCAATTAGGTATCGATTTTCAATAAGAATTGATCACGCAGTGTTTAATTTAAACACATTCGGTGTAAATTCACTATTGACACAGAATGGTATCGTTTTCAGCACATATGTGATTGATATTTCTCTGGGTGTAGAAATTGGATAAAACAACCATTGTACCATATAGAAGAGAATAGTTGTTCAAACCAAGAGAAAAATTGAAAGTAAGTAGTTCCTAGAAATTGTAAGTAGGTGTTTAAGAAAATATCTACGTTTTCCACAAAATACTTTACATTAAAATCAAATCATTGCAACTTGTAATAGACCTCATAAAATAACCCCAAAATCGGATAGAAGAATTATTTTATAGGGAAAAAAGCACCGCTTCAATTCTCTGAAGGATATTACAGCCGAAATTTTTGATGGAATAGGTCCGCAAATATTTCCAAAGTATTCCTGTACCCATATGCATTTATTGTATTTATCAATATGATAAATAAGATCCTTTGTATTCAATTAAAAGCATTCCCAAACCTTTATATTTTCACTTCACTCTGAAACAGTCATAATTGTGAATTTAACGTGGAATTTTTTCCCCACAGGGCGGCAGACACTTCTTCGGAAATTATTTTTCATTTTACCAGAAAATAGTATGTCTCTCCATTTTTTTCCGCGTTCACATTCGGACTAAAGTAAAGTATTTTAAGAAGTTTTAACAGTATCTTAAATTTTTTTATAAACATTGATGGAACTTTTTTGGCAATTTTTTCCGGAAATTAGTTTAGCACAAAACGAAGCCAAACAGTTTGCTGACCTACTTCATTAAAAATTAAAGCGGAAATAGCCAGAAATGAATGGGTCCTTTTTTGCCACTACAATAATCCTCCTTTCTGTTTCTGGAGTTCTTTTATGAGGTCTAATACGAGTTTCTATCGTTTGTTTTTTAGATAATGCATTTGGCGTAAAATGTAGATATATTCCTAAGCCCCTATTTGCCATTTCAAGCAACGACTTTGCAGTTTTCGCTTGTTTTGAACCATTTGTCTCTCCTATTTGGTACAATGATTGTTTCTTCCCATTTTTTGTATCAGAATACCATTTTTTTATAATATTTTCAACCTAAATGCAACTACTTTTATCCTATAACTTAAAAGCAATCAAAAAATGAGAATAGAATTCGATTTAATATGAAAAAAAATATGAATTAACTAACTGCATCTATTATTATAAGCAACAATTTTTGGTATTTAAATCGAATAAAATAAATTAAAAATAATTTTTATGCATATACTTGCCATATTTTTCATTAAAGTGGCATTGCCAGATCAAATTGTTTACTAAAAGAAAAAATCCGAAGTAATTCTGAAGAATTTTCCAAAGTTATCGTGACTTTAATATTATCCTACAAGGTGTATCTATTATTTTGAGAAGATGTGTATTATATATTTAAAGAAAAACCATAGTTTGTTTCTTGTTTACTTACCAGTGAGCCGAAACGTATAGCATTTTTGGTATAATATGAGAAGAACAATTTTTATTGAAATAAGATAATTTGGTTAAAAACTTCAAATTAAAAGTATATATTGAATTTTTAAACTTTCATTAATTTGTCTGTCTTTAACTATATTTGACATTCATGTGAAGAGTTGTGTGACTAATAGAGCTTTTTATTTCCCGTACTTTTTCCATTCCGCTTCAAATAAAGAATACAAATATTTGTTAACAAAAATATTTGTTAATCATTTTTAAAGTGATAAATAAAGCATATTTTTATTATAAACCCAGTGTTGTTTTAATTAATTAAACTTTTTTAATATACCTATTTAAAACGTTATTTTCGCTAAAATGTTTTAAAACATATGTTGTAATTCCGTATATTTATAATAAATACTATTTATGATATAAACGAAATTGTTGATTTTATTTTGTCAACAGAAAAAAACATATAATATTCGCTAGACATTGACTAATCATGTTCACATTTATTACAAACTACCAAACCAACATATCAACAAATATGACTACATCCAACTGTCTGACTAATATAAACTCTTACTTGTACAATATACATTAGGGTGGTCTAACATTCCTTTTTGCGAACTACTACTAAGGGGGATATCATTTAGAACACGCTTCCGAAATTTCAACTTCCTAGAATGATTGGAACAGGATGCTACACGGCCATTTACGTCAATGATCCTAGCACAAATCTTTAAATTTTTGTCTCACCAATACTATTTCATACATCACACCTAAAGAAAAATAATTATTACCATATTTTAGTATTTTTCAAAATAGGTAATAGGAAGGATAAAATCAACATTATAATAAAAGTAACTCATATTAAAGTATTAAGTATTACTCATATTAAGTAAAACTTTGCTTTTCATTCAAGTTTATTTTTTTTTTTTTCCAAAAATTACGAAATAAAAGTGTAATAATTTTTATTAGCTACCGTTTGATGTATAAATTATTAGTTTTAGTGCAAAAATTTTTTATAAAATTTGTTCTGGAATAATCAACCTAAAAGGTCATGTAGCATCCAGTTCTAATATATTCTAATGACATCCCCTTTCATAATTTTTGGTACGTTTAAGAGTGCGATACAATTTGGCTTTCTTCATACAATGTTGGACCACTCTAATATACATACATAACATTCATAAATAAAACATTGTTTTTAACATGATTTAGCTTTTTCAAACACTTCATTATGGCAACTAAAAAAATAAACATAATTTTGCTAATATCCACTCTAATTCGCAAAAACAAAAAAAAAAAAAATTATCATAGCAAAACATATTTTCATGTTCGAGTGCATTAATTTTTTTCCTGATAGACAGACAAACTGACTGAGTCTCTCTATGATTACATGTCATGTCATTAATGTGTACATGACATATTTGTATTTTAACAAACACCCACACATTTACATATATCCTGTATATGTATGTATCCGCAAGTAACTTTAACTATGTACATATGTATGAGTACGCACTTTCAAATACCACAGTGAGTATGTTTGTGTGAAAAGTATACATACAGGAAGTTAAACAATTGTTAACAAATTGTTACATACAAACACACTTCAATCTATAAATTCTATAAATGTTTATAAACTTTGTTATATTGACTCCACATCCACCGAAAACTTAAACTTTCTTTCATCCCCATAAATGATGAAACACTTCATATACAAAATCCAAAAACACATTGAAACTCATACATAGAAAAAACAATAACACGCACTCAGTTTATAATAAATAATGACTGTGACTATGAATGTGACGATGGCTGTGATTTTTAGTTTATTTTTGCACTAATTTCAAAATAATAGTTTTTATCATGACTCCATTCATTCCACTATTAATTTAACTTAACGCATTTTAATGGAGCTTGTCGTAACACATGCATGTGATATGTTTTTGTATGTATGTGTTTATGGTAATGTGAGTATGTGTGTATGACATAATTTAGTAAAATAGAGTAGCGGAAAATAGACGACCGGAAACGGAATGGTAATGTTATGCTCGTACTTGCAAAAATACATTGTTTTTATAAATGTATGTTAGAAGAGTATGATGTTTAAGTTATTATTATTTTGTTGTCTGTTTTGCATGTGTCGCAAATGTCAAAATAGTATTAACATACATGTATACTTACTCATTGATATATTTACTATACACATTTTCGTCCTCGCCTATATAATATCATTAAATATAAGTACTTCTAAAAATTTAAATCAACGAAGGCCAGGATGATATAGGGCGTGGGTGTTTTGAAGACATCCGGAAACTCATAATTAGTATTACTAAACCAGGATTGAGTTAAAGCAACTTCATATGGTTGGGGCTCGCTATTAATTACAACAAGCTATACTTTTTTGGGGGAGATTTTTAAAAAATTTTTTAAAAAAGAACATACATTTTAAATAAAAAAATTTAAATATTTTATTAATAACGTAAAATATTCGAATTTCAACAAAAGCACACTTATTTTGGTGCCAAATTTCATGAATATCGGTCCATAATTGACATTTATGTCATTAACTAACCATTTATTTGTAGTTAAAATTAACTTAACCAATTTATAAAGTTGATAAGGCATCAAAATCGACCTCCACATACTGCTACAAGAAAACGGATTTTGATAAATTGAATGAATTATTATCAAATGTCAACTGTTATGAAGTTTTATCTTTTAACAATGATGGCAGTAATTTTGATAATATATTACAACGTTTTTACAGTATCATCTCCTCATTTATATCTGAGACTGTTCCAATGAGTAAAAATAAAACGAACTGTGGTCCACCCTGGTACTCTGCCACATTAACATTGTCGTTACTTGATTGCAAGGAATAAATTCAATATGGAAAATAAAAGATGCTACGATTTATATTTGTTTAAGGTGGAATCCAATATTAGGAGAAATCCTAAATTATTCTATAATTTTGTCAACTCGAAACGTAAAGTAACCACCTATCCTACTACCATGAAAATGAATGGAATTTTATATTCGAATGATGCAGATATTTCCAACGTTTTTGCAGGGTTCTTTGCATCAACGTATTCTTCCAAAACAATTAATGAAATGATTATTCCAAATCATATTCAAGAAGTTTTTCCGATAAATATACCATTTCTGAATTCTTCCTTAGTCCTAAAAAATTTAAAAAGTATAAAAATTTGTACCAATCCTGGTCCTGATGGCATTCCTAGCATCATCTTGAGAAATTGTGCTGAAATGTTATCATATCCGCTAACCTATTTAATAGTTCACTTAAATATGGCTATTTCCCATTGCTATGGAAACTTTCGTTCATAGTTCCAATTCATAAATCCGGAGGAAGATCTGAAGTAACCAATTATAGAGGTATAGCTAAACTTAACGCAATACCAAAATTGTTCGAGAAAATGGTGACAGATATGTTACCCCGCAATTTGTTATCCATAATATCGCCTTATCATCATGATTTTTGTAAAGGTCGCTCGACATGTACTAACCTGATGGAACTATCATCCTATATAAATGCTGGTTTCTGTAACGGTAATCCGACGGATGTAGTATATACTGATTTTAGTAAGGCATTTGATAAAGTTAACCATGAACTACTAATAATGAAACTTAAAGCTATCGGCTTCAGCGAAATTCTTCTAAAATGGATCTACTCCCATTTAAAACAAAGAAAACAGTGCGTTTTATATAATAACTGTAAATCCGAATATATAAATGCTATATCTGGTGTTCCACAAGGTAGTCACCTTGGTCCGATCCTATTCCTACTTTTTATTAATGATCTTCCTCTAAATATTCATCACTGCAAAATTTTGATGTATGCAGATGATGTTAAAATATTTAAAACAATTACTAATCCTAATGATCAAAAACTATTCCAAAATGATTTAAATTGTTTTTTCAAATGGTGTGACGAAAACTTAATGGAACTAAACCTCATACCAAACCCCGTACCGAAGTCGACTTGCTCTAATCAGGCTGCCAACGCTGAAAAGTATAAGAACGGTTTCTAATATATCATTTATAATAGACCTTCTTCAAGGAAAAATTGACTCAGAATTTCTTCTGGGTAAAATTTCCATTAGTGTTCCTAATCGGATGCTGAGATCCTACCATCCGTTAACCATTACATTCCATAGATCCAATTTTGCTAACCTTGATCCGTTTTATAAAATCTGTTCGGAAGTTAATTCGTTATACAATTATGTGGACTTTTCAGACTCACCTTATAATATAAAAATGAAGCTTCTTAGTTTTTTGAACTCCAACAATTTCTAGTATATCTTTAGTATAAGTATTCTAACTTTTGTGGTAGTACCTATTTTTCTTTATAAAAATTCAAAATTGTAAACTTTTCTCAGCTGTTTGTAATATATGTAGCTGAAGTAAATAAATAAATAAATAAAAAATGGACCGCTAATCCCAAAATTTTATTTCTGAAGCAAAAGGGTTAAATGAATGCACAAATTAATACAGTGAACTCTCGATAATGTGAACTAATTAATGTCGGGGTAGTTCATATTTTCGAATTTGTTCACATTTTCGATTGTGATTTTTTTATATATATATTACTAAGTTATTCTTTCTAAAAATCATTTTTGCAAGGAATGAAAATGCAAAGATTACTAAAAAAACTTTTTGTAATTTATTTGGAACATAAAAAGTTTTTAAAAATCCATTTTATAAAGAGTACATACGTAGTATGTACATAAAAAACAAACAAAATATTACGACAAAAAAATAAATAAAATTTACAATGAAAAAAGATAGGTACATACATATATAATTAAATATGGAAATAATCGGTTATTATTTTCTGTTTTTTCTTTTGTTCGATCAGCTTATTTACCGCCAATTCCCTGATTTTTTTCAATACTTTAATGTCAGTTTGATCGACCATTTGAAATTCAGCCCATTGGACAGCTTTGTTAAAAATTTCGACAGCTTCTTTGGCTTTAATGTTGTTTTCAGGCGCTTCAATAAAACAGTCGTCGGACTCTTCAATTAAATCATTTTCATCAAATGGCGTGACGTCCTCACAAGGATTATTGATCCAATCTCTAATGTTTACAACAGTAAATACTTCCTGAGGGTACAATGTCTGTAGAAGATCTGCAGCAGTATTTTCTAAAGATCTAACCTCTAATTGCCACTTTTCTTTTAAAACGCTCAAAGGAACATTAAATTCAGGATCGTCTTCATCATTTACCATATTCAAAATATTTTTCCAACAGTTAGATAAAGTTTCTTTACCAACTCGGTTCCAGGATGCCTCTAGAATAGAAACTCCTTCTTTAAGTGTGATTTTTTTCATCGATTCAAGCAAATCCCCCTCTTTTGCAATAATTGTTGCCAGAAGACTGTTCCTATAATGAAGTTTGGTGATTCTAATTGCATTTTGATCCATTGGCTGGATCAGAGCAGTTACATTTGGAGGCATGAACATAGCTTCTATGGAACCATCCTCGGATTTAAGGTCGGATTCTGGTGGATGGGATGGGGCATTATCTATTAGGAGTAAAGCTTTTACTGGTAATCCTTTCTTCGTTAAAAAATCTGTCACCTTAATGAAAAATAAAACAGTAAGAATCCCAATTGAACTATTTTTACATGTTTAATTACCTCTGGCACAAAACAGTTGTGAAACCATTCTTTAAAAATGGAAGAAGTCATCCAAGCAGACTTTGAATTTCTGTAGTTTACGGGACAGATTTTCCTATAAGTTTTATTTTATGAGATCCTGACGCATTTGCACAGCATAAAAATGTTATCCTTTGCTTTTCCATTTTGGCACCTGGAGCGCTTTTCTCCAATGACGTTACATATGTCTTTTGTGGGAAAAGTTTCCAATATAGACCAGACTCATCGGCATTATACAACTGATCATTGGATAAACCCAAATTTAATTTTAAAAGGATTTACGAACTGAGATTGCGCAGAAAGTTTTTCACCGCTTATCTGAAGGAGCCGAATTCCGTATCTCTTTTTAAATTTTTGTAGCCACCCATCGCTAGCATTGAAGTCATTTCCGTTTTCACTTATTTTTTTGTGAATTTGTTTGGCTTTCTCTTTCAACATCAACCCACTTACAGGAAGGTTTTTATTCCGCATGCAAATAAACCACTTATAGAGCGATTTTTCCATTTTTGGAAGCTCTGAAGATCGTAATGTTTTGCGTTTTCCGGGTCCATAAAACGTATTGTTCACACATTTTAAAATATTGTCTTTTTTATTTTTTATTGAACATATCGTTGATTTTGCAACTTTATACTTTTTACTTAACACTGTAACACTCGATCCTTTTTTTAAATATTCCAAAATTTCGCATTTTTCATTTAAGGATAAAAACTTTCGACTGTTTTTAGACATTACTAATTTTAAAAATAAATTCACGAACCTACCGCAACAAGTTACATAAAGCGACTAGCATTAAATACCTTTAAAATAATGGCATACTATGGTATTTATTAATTCGGGGATTCCCAACATTAAAAATAAATGCTTCTACAAATTAAAAAATCCCCAAAAATTAAAAAAAAAAATTGTTCACTATTTAGAGCGCCCATATAAAAAACTGACTGTTCACATTAGTGGATAGTTCATAATATTGGATGTTCACATTACCGCGAGTTCACTGTAGTACTAAATGAGGTCTCTTCAATGATGCCCTAAAATACAATTTACGATGCAAAAGGTCCAAAATATTCAAACATTAACAAAATACTTACTATTTAAAATAAAATCATTGAAAATTTTACTAAAATTTTAATTTCGCGAGAATGAAAACAAATCTCAATATGTATTAGACGTCGTTTTTCTATCAATGTTGTTTTTTTTTATTTTTTTACAAAAAGTTAAAAATTGTGTATATTGTTGATCGAAAACCATATTTTTGGAGGTTTTTTAAAAATGGTCCAGCTCACGTAAATGAAATAATTGAACTAAAATATTTTAGGAATTAGTTTAAAACATATCTATATTTAATTTTAAGGGGGTACATTTGCAATTTTTTTTTGTCTCCATAAAAATCAAGGCACTGTAATGTACATGCATATGTATGTATTTACATATAATTTCATTAAATTAATTATATTTGAAAATATTATGTTTACTCGTTATATTTATTTAAATACTACATAAATGTCTATGTACAATGTAAATAAATAATTTTAATTTTAACATTATTTAATAACTCGACAGACTTACATACTTACTACATTTGTGTAATTAAAACTCATGTACGCGTATGACTGACAACAATATTTGTTTACACTCTATGTATATCTGTAAAAAAGGATTTCATTTATACATATATTTATGCATGTATGTATGTATATATATGTAAATACACTTGTATATACAATATTTACTTGTATGTATATATATTTAAGTATGCATTGAAAAAAAAAAAAGAAAAACTTTTGAAACATTACGTATATATTTTTATATAATGAACTCTAACCTGCCGCAAAAACAGAAAAATATTCTGTAAAATATTATTTACACTAAAAATGGGTGGTTGTTATGGGTGCTACGTTTGCCAGTGCATATAAAAACTATGGTCAATTGAGGACTATAAAGAGGAAACCAACCGAGTTATTGAAATGAGAAAGAAATGTTGATGGAAATTACTGTTTTTCAAGTTGACAACTCGAGATGAATGTAAACATTCATCGATGGTTGCATGTCATTTACAATTTGTTATGTTGATGTTGCTGATGTCGATGTGATATTATAGCGGTGGAGAGGATGATGATGATATAAAAATACCCAAAAAGAGAACATTATTAAATTGCACAAATAATAAAGACAAAATGAACACATCAAAGTAATGAATATTTATTTATTTTTTTTTTTTAGTTAAATATTATTTCACAAGAAACTAAAAACTTTAATTAATTTGAAACATAAAGTATGAAGTTTTATATTTGAATTGTCAATTGTTGTTTTAGTAGTTCTTAAAGTAGATTTTTTATAAATATTTTCCGAAATAGAAAATTAAAAATAAAACAAGCGCGAATGTTATCAACCATCAACTTTTTCAAATTTGGCGTTATATGGGAGATGGGCGGCAAAGTGGGCGGACCACGCATATTTTTTGTTTCCGTGTTTACATTAGTCCTTGAACTATTTGAACACAATTTCACCTTATATGGGAGGTGGGCGGTAAAGTGGGCGGACCACGACCATTTTTGGTTTCCGAGTTTATATCGACCCCCAAACTATGTACATATACAAAATTTCGTTGTCGTACATGCTTTTGTTAAAGATATATCAGCAGAAAAGTATGAAATGGACACCCTGTGTTTCCAGTTTTTAGCCCATAACATTTTTGTTTATTAACCGATTTTGCCCATTTTCAATCCTTAAGCTTTATATAAGACAAATATTTGTGCCAAATTTCGTCCCCCTACGTTGTCCCGTTCGAGCCCTATCCTGCTTTCAACAGACGGAAGGACATAGCTAGATCAACTCAGAATCGAACCAGGACCCAGAAAATATATACTTTGTGGGGTCTGAAATGATTCCTTCGACATGTTATACACAGAATGACAAAATCAATATACCCCCCATTTTTTTATGGTGGGTATAATAAAAACATCTCCTCCTAGATTTGAGACTTAATTTTTCTTTTTTTTTAACAGTTTTAATCAAAAACTTATGTAGCATATTTTGTTAAATCAAGCAGAAATTATTTATGAAAAAGAATTTAATTAAATTATAATTTCCATAAAGAAAAATAAATTATGCCAAAAACAAAAATAATATGTCATTAACATCCTGTCCAAGGAAAAAAAATGTCATCATCTTTTGATTAAAATCTATGAAAAATTAACATGAACAAATTGTTGGAAAAAAAGAACCTGACGAAATAAAATACTCAAGGATTAAAATGATATTCAAAGATGACGCACTTTTATTTTGAAAATTCTTAACGAGAAAATATACAAAATACAAGAAAAATGTCAAAACGTGTTTAATATTAATCAAAGCATCTTGTGTTAAATTGACAGGTTTCTTTTTCTCTGACGAAATAGAAATAACCACCCTTTTATTCAAAAAAAGTACCAACGACAAAAAATTGTCGAGTGAATTTTAATCAAAACAAATTAATTTTTTTTTTTTTTTTCATTAAGCTAAAAGAAACTGCTAACGCTGATGATGATTATAATCTCATTAATAAAAATTAAGTTATAAAAATATTGTGTATTAAAAAGGGAAAGGAAGAAAAAAAAAAGAAAATTAATACATTAAATCAAAAAAAGTAAAAAAAAGAAGAACCAAAGTTAACAATTGTTGGTTTTTACTGATAACAAAAATTAGTTTGTTCACAATCATTCGAAATTAAACCATGACACGTGTGGTTAAACAAATTTTCAATATTTTTTTTTTTTTTTCAATTCCCTACTCTTTTGCGTTGATGGGAATTAGTGAAATATTTATATTCACTTAAATGCTAAGAATATACATTTGTATTAGAAACTGTAAAAATTTCATAAAAAAGCAGCAACAAATATTATAATAAAATTCTTTTTCGATAAAAATGTGATGACAATGATTGTTTTTGGTTCGCACTTTCCCTTACACACTTGCTTTTCAGTAGTGATCACTATCTGATACAAAAACAACAGCACAAGTTAAAACTGCGCGTAATGCATGCACACTGCACAACTTTATCTAATAAGGACATAAAATAGATTGTAAGTGGTATTTACAAAATACCGTTATGTCTTTCTCTCATTCATACATATGTATTTACATTTACTCTATGTATATTTTTTAGCTTGACAAACGTTGATTTTAGTTAATAGCAGCCCACGTTCCAAAAACAAATATTTACTTAAACTAATCTGTCATTTAAAAGTCACACGCGTGAGAATTGTAAACAAGACGCTTGAAAAATCAAAACAATTTCATCACCAACAAAAAAAATCCACCCTCTTTTTTATTATATTGTTTTTGCTTTTATCCTGTGAAAAGCAAGTGTATTTGTAGGAAAACAAAACCAACCCTCTCTTAAAAGCACTTGCTTTTAAGTTCATTCTTGGGTGGGTGCTGAAAGTTATTTCGTTTTTTTTTTTTTAATTTCAATTCAAAATTTGTACCGATATGAAAAGAAAAATAAATTATACACAAAAAAAAATATCAAAAGTTATGAAGTAATTAAAAAGTATTGTTGACTCACTTCCAAAAATGTTAACAATATTTTTTTTTACTTTGATTGTACGTTGTCATATTTACATATTTACGAGTTGATTCTCAACTATTTCAGTTGTTAAAATTTTACTTAAAATTTCGTGTTGAAAAAACAAAAAATATGTGTCAAAAAATTCAAAATTACAAAATATTTTTACAATATTGTTTTAAAATTGTTGTACATTTTTTAAGGGGGAATAAATTAGCTATAGCAGATGATGCAGTTATGTTAATAGTTACAAAATTAAGCCTATCTTCATGAAAGGTAAGTATTAAAATGTGAAGTTACTGCAAAATTTGTACATGCAATTTATTATTTCATTTTTAACAGTTCGCCTGTAAATAGAAACGAGAACAAATTTATGCAATTGGGTTGAACCTTTGGGATTGGTTGATTCTAACAATGGTAACAATAACAAAATCGGTTTAATTAAAAATACTTATTATATTACTTGTAGAACTTAGGAATGATTGATTGCAAATATTCTGGAACATCGTGTGAAAAATAAATCACTGGACACAAAGAAAACAAAACAGCTCATATCCAGAATTTATTTTTAATATTGTAACACAAACATATTTTCTAATCTAACACATATTTTAATCTTATCATTTTTGCAAAATAAATGATTAAAAAAAAAATTGATTAATATTAACAACATATAGTTCTTTACTTGCTAACAACAATTTTATTTAATATTACAAATTCGTTGGTGAAAAAATTGTTGACTGTTAACAATTTTAAATAACAAAAGTTGTTTTTAAATTTACAAAAACGGTTGTTGGTGCCTTTTTAATTAAGAAAATAATTGTATTGACGAATTTGGTAATTAATAAAACAATTAGATTGTCGTAATTTTTTTCTGTGTATGAGAGCATTAATTAATTATAGGCCGATATTCAGAATCGTATGTTGATTTGTTTTGATATTTAAGACAAATTTTTTCTATATACAGTATGAACTCGATAATCCGGATAATTGATTGAATACCCTAATCCTTAAATTGGAATAATACTTATCTAAAAATTAATGAATTCGACTACAATCTACTATTATATCATAATTCTTATTATATTTTTAAAGCTAAATCCGGATTATAGAGTATGTAATGAGTTGGCCTCCGGATTATCGAGTTTATACTGTACTAACATCTACACCCAGAAAAAAACGATAACATTTAGTGTCAATAGTGAATTTGCCTCGTATGTATTCAAATTCAATACTGAGTGGTCATATCATAAACGAAATTAGTGTCCAGTTATGCCTCAGGGCGAATACAAAAACAGAAGACAGCCACACAGAAAAAAAGACGATTTATCAAATATAAAAACTATCCCAATTACTTTTTTAACTGTATCAATTATTCAATTGATCAAAATTAAAATTTTATCATTTTAAAATTCTGATTAATAATTAAATTTTTTTTTTTTTTTTTTTGTGCAGAAACTTATTGAATGAGAAGTCATTATAACCCCATAAAAAAAAATCCCTTTACTTTCTTGCCAACCCAACAATTTCCATTTCATATTTGAATGACAATACTTACAACTTGTTTAGCATTGTAGTCCTTTAATGGTAATAGCAATAGTAAATTCTACCAAAGTGGCCAACCGAAAAATGCTATAAAAACAGTTATTCAGTTATAACAAAGATATTGAAACAAAATTAAACCAAATATACATATCAAAAGAACAACATAAGTCCTGAAAGGCGTATATACATACGTTCACTCAAAGACAACATGCCTTCATAGTTAAAATGTCCTTTGGGTATGTTTTCTTTCCTAACCAAACAAATACTTGTAACAGACTTTCTACATGCAAACACACTTCTTATCCCAGTTACGCATATTCGTATCAGCTAACAGTAGCTGGGTAACTAAGAGTTTTTTTTTTTTTTTTTGTGAATGCCTGGGTCTTGCAAACAATTTTAGATGATGTTTTAAGCCTTAACACGTGTTTTAGTTTTGTTTTTATTTCAAAATTGTAATCATAATTCAAAATACTGATGCTAATATATTCATGAGGATTTAACTATTTTGACTATTTTCAAAATAATGATGGATAAAATTTATGATTATTGTATATAAAATAATGTATTTTGTTTTTCGTGTGGTAATAAAGACATCGCCTTATATTATAAATAATGTTTTTGGATGTTTATTATTTAAAGCAATGAAACTTCATCTATGAACCCCATAGCATTTTGGACATATGTGTGATATATTCCAGGATCCCGCTTAACTGCACTTCGCTCAGAAAATATACAACTGGAATATCATACGCGCATACAAAAAAAACATGATCACAACGTTGTCACTACACCATTGTTATTGTTCTCATTGTTAATTTTCATTAATTTTAAGAATATTGTGTTCATGATTGTAATGTTTTTGTTTCAGCTTTATTATTCAATGTTTATATTCAATAAAATAATTTAATATAGTTGGTTAGTATAAATTGTATTTTTATACACTATACCAGCATAGAGTTACATCCTACATATCAAATGTATAATTAATATAATTATAATAATTTACTTAAGAGTATATAGTTATATCCTACGGATATGATTTGTTTTATTATTAATAATTCTCTTAAGAATTTACATATGTGTTCTCTTGAAATCGAATATCGTTAACCCGTGCCGCATTGGACCTGCGTTTGTATGAGAAAAAATTATATTATATCTATACATAATTATCTATCAAACAACATATAAAAAGAGAAAATCGATTAAAAAATTTTAAAGTTATTACGAATTCCCCAGACCATTAATATAAAAAATTACCTACTAATTTATTAAAAACTACTGTTTTTTCATTTGTTTCATTTATTTTCATCTTTTAGATAATTAAATACATTGTAATACATATAACTTTTACATTTTATAACTGCAATTCTTATCCTGGGTATATATCGTTGACTTAATACTGCCTCTTTAACTAATTTCTGTTGAATCTGACTTAATATAATGTTTTTGGATTCAGAAATTACCACTTTAAGGTAAAGAATTTTGTGCCAATTTTCCTACTGTTGAGTAACAGGCAAAATCTACTGTAAAGGAAAATAATCTTTATATTTATTTAACACAATTTGAAGAAGTTACTTACCAGAATATATTCCTTTTTTTTAATTTTTTTATAATTTTATTAATATTTTTGGACAATAATACCTTTGACATATATAGACAAAGGTTCGAAAGGCTTAATTCTTTAAGTCATTTTCTTAAATCGAATTAAATTTATTATCCTAGTCATTCTTTCAAAGCATTCAAATTAATTTAATTCATTGAATTAAATTATTTGTACTTCATATGAATTGAATTAATTCTGTTATGAATTAATTCCCTAGAGAATTCATTCATCAGTTATACAATTCAAGCTTAAAAAATATATTGAATCATTCAAATTTCCTTCAGTTCAAATTTATTTCAAATTAAAATATTATTTAATGCATTGGTAAAAGATTAAAAAACAAAATATTACAAATTGAATAAAAGAAAAATATTTTCATTCAATTTGGAGAAGATTTGAATTAACAAAATTTGAATCAATTCTTTAAGAATTAATTTCTTAAGCTATTGAATTATATTTTTGATAATGGTATTATGGAATGAAAAATTAGTATTTCCTTATTCAGAATTAAGATTTAATGGAATTAAGCTAAAGTTTAATTAATTCTTTCGAAGCTCTGTTTATAGTTGTGTATTTCAATTTTGGCTTGGGATGAGGAAAATATTAACTGTAACTAAAAATAATTTTCTTTGTAGCTTGCTTTTTAAAGAAATTGTATAAAATATTAAAAAATATTTTTCTAGGTGAAATAACGATATTTTCTTTAATTTTTAACATAAATGAAAACTTTTTAAATAAACTAAATAAATAATAATTGAAATTAAACTTAGAGAGCAGAATTTAAAAGTGATTTTCTTTAGTTTACGTAGGGTCTATATTAGAAAAATTTTAGCAAGACAAAAGTAAAAATCAGTGCGAATCTGTACTAATTAATCTCAGTTAAACAGCTGATTATGCATATATGCATAAAGAGAATTATGAATATATTCCATATTATTGTTTTTTTCTGCAACTGTTTCCACCTTCTATAAATTCGCGTTAATTTTGACGTTTATGTCAGGAAACTAGGTATGGGATAACATCATCAAAAACTTTCATATAATTGATGTAAATATTAGTAAAATGAAGTTTTTCTCTACTGACAAATATCGCCTTTGTACAAGTTTCCCCAAATATCGTATAAACAATTTTAAAATGCAAAAATTGCATGCAGTTTTTAAATTTTCACCGAATTTTCAAATTTTGTTCTGCATTTCTTTAATATAATATATGTCTCCAGATAACATTATGCAACAGTATTTTGAGGGCGGAATCATTCTGATTGCAATTGATAGCTCTTAGTATGTGTAATTAACCATCCAAAGGATTTTTCACTGGTAGGCAAAATTTTTGTTTTATGACCACTTAAACTTTTATATTTTTTCACAAAGGTAGTTACAGATAAATCGAAAAAAAATAATAACAATATAGTTCGAAGCTAAAATAATTTTGAATATATGTTTAGAGCACTTAACGGGGAATATTTCATTAGAACTTTAAATTAATTTATCTTACCTTATAAGGGGTCATTTCTAGTCCGTTTTAAGGAAATGACCTGAAACTTGATTTAAATTTGGGTTGAAATGTTCTACAGATATTTTCTTCGTCAAATTTTACTAGGGGTCTCCAAAGATAAAAAATTCATCCGACTTTTCATATGTTGTTAAAAAAGAAAGTTATGAAACTTTCCCAAATTTCTTATATATACTCCTTAAACTAGGCAATGAAATATAACATAAAATTAAAAGTTTTGTACAAATCGTAAACAAAATTAATAATAATTACATCAATTTAATTTCTTTGGATAAACGCTTCACCGTATGAACTTTGTACCTTTGGTGACCCCTATTGAAATTCGACGTAGAAAATTTCTGTAGAATATTTTAACCCATTAAATTCAAGTTTTATTGGACTTTTATTTAATTTTATTCAAGCGGACTAGAAATGACCCCATATAATCAGAGATAGATGAATAGAAGGTTCTAACGAAATATTGCAATTTAAATGTTCTAAACATTTACGTTTAAATATTTTAGTTTCTAACTATATTTATATTATTTTTTTCTATTTATCTGAAACTATTTTGGAGCAAAAATAGAAAAGTTTAAGTGGTCATAAAACAAAAATTTTGCCTACCAGCGAAAAATCCTTTGGAGGGTTTATTGATCATATCATAAGCTATCAATTGCAGATAGAATGATTCCGCCCCCACGCGATAAGAATCAATTTGTTGCATAGTGTAATCGAAGATATTTGAAAATAATAATTTTAATGAATAAAATTGGTAATATGAAAAAAAATAAATAAAATCATTTATACCGGCTACAGCAGTATTCATCTCCAAACACATCTCGCTTGGTGACAGCTAACGCAAAGTATAAATGGCGTTAATATTAATGTCAAATGAAAGCTTTTTATTCGTTTATGGTATAAGGCAAAGAATACTAAGAATAGACAATAGTACCCTTTCCTACAACAACAACATTTCTCTCTCTTCACATACAAGTTCTGTGTAAATTCAACACACTTGTGAGAGAGAGAAACAACACAAAATAAACAAATATTTTCATTAAAAATTAAGGAAAATTACACACGCGACATCAAGAGATAAAAATCTGAGAATATAATTGTTAGAAATTATTAAAGAATAATATATTTAATAATTTCTAACTACTCTTTTGTGCAACTATGTATGATTATGATGTGTGGTGAAAGTGGTTTCAGCACTAATACATATAAATTAGTCTCCTGCGTAAGATGATTTGAAAAGCAAATCCACTTGAATTTCAAGTGTGTGTTTCATAGCCAACATGTGCAAAAACAACAATAAATACTGTTCTTACTGTTCGCTGCCCGAAACAAAGCAAGTGTGTACTGTGTATGAGCGACTGCAATTCCGTGCGTTCAAATCATTTATCGTAAACAAGTGGTGCAAGTGGTGTGGCAAAAAAAAGCAAATTATACAAGACGTTGAGAAAGGATTTAAAGCATTCAAGTGGTCTTGATGATTTGTTTGTTTTTTGTAATACGTAGTTGCTGTGTGTAGCAAAAAATGTGTGCAAAGGGGTTGTTTATAAATGTTCTTGCATACACACATATATATTTATGTCTACATTTTATTGTTGGTTTTCCTTTGTCACAATAATGATCGCATACATACATACATTTGTTTTTTTTTTTTTAGAAAAACATGCAAAGAAAACAGTGGTCAAAAGGCTTGTATTTTTTTAGCGTCGCACTCTCAAGTCTTGTTTGGTTGCTGTCATAACACACTCATGATTTGTTCATAAAGTTGAAGCACACACGCAGTATTTGTATGGTTTTAAGTGCCTGCAGAACAGTATTTATTGCTCCGCACACACACTGATAACAGAACATGAAAAATATCAAGTGGCTTGAAATGCCTTATAAAACACAGTTTGCAGGTCTCTAATATAAATAAAATTTGACTTACACAATCTTAAAGTTAGGTTTTTTTTTTTGACAACAGAGTTAGGTTTTTTTTGACAAGCCTTCTATTCATAGTATTCTTTGGTATAAGGTATAATAACAAATTTATAAAAAAAAATAAAAAATAGTTTATACTTAAATTTCCAAAAAATACTAGTTAAAAAAAAATAAAACAAATTATATCAAAAGTAGTACACATTTACCAATTTTCAGTAAACACTCTAAGGTATTCATGTCATAAAACAGCCATGAGTAGTATTACTATTAAGTTATTCCTAATAAAGGACCTTTTGCTTATTTTAAAGATCTTCAATTTATTAGTAAAAACAAATATTGTTTAGTATTTAGTAGTCGTGGCCTTACTTCCTTTAGAATTGTCTATTTATGGTTGTTATCCTGCAATCCATTCCCATGACCAAATTACATATTTTAACTACCATCATTACCTTACTATGCCTAATTAAGAAACCCTAAATTTCCCAGTGAATCATTAATACGCCCGACAAATAAACCAAAAAGGAAAGGAGAGAAACAAAACAAAAAAAAAAAAAAAAAGATTTAATGTCAGTTTAACTGTGAAATGTAGCAAAATGTAATAAAATGCAATAAAGTCTAAAAACGTGTCAAAGTCACAGCTTAAACAGGCAAACAAAGTCCTGAGAAATAGAATAAGAGTGAATGAGCGATAGAATAGAATCACAAATAATACAAACAAACTCATACAAATCTGTGAATGGTAATATTTGTTAGCAGTCGCGGTGGTGTTGAAGGTAATGTTGGGTGGTATTTGGTAAGCAGAATGTCCTGGCCATCAATAATCATTGTGAAATAATACAAATAAAGAACGACGTTCCATATTTACGTACTTACAAAAGCTGAATTTGATTATGATGATGACGATGACTAGTGATATATGGAATGATTAACCAAGTAAATACATTTGTTTATCATACAAGGGTGACTTTGACTGACTATGTTACAAGATTGAAACAGCTAAAGAGACATTCAAAGTTGATCATACTTATAACAAGCAATGCAACGTTACGTTACTCATGGTTCGCAATCAGGGTTGATTGTTTATTTGATTAGTACTTACTTATTTTTATGATGTTAGTTTAAGGATTTGAAATGAGCAAACAGACTCGAAATAAATATTTTATATATAGCAAAATACCACAAATACATACTTACTATTTATATGTACAATATTCTTATGCCATCACATAAAACTCACACTCATAAATTAGTGTGGATAGCAGGTCTGTATATGGTCTCACCATTGCTGTGGAAAAGCCAAAGAAGAGTCATCATTGTTTGCTTAACAAACAAAACAAAGCTACAACAATAAATTTACGTATAAATAAACAATTCGGTGTGGGAATTTTGATTTGATACAAGTTTCTTTAAACAAAAGTCTAAACCTCCCAAAAACAAATAACCAAAACAACAATTTTATGTGTAATAAAATCCCTCTCCGTTTACCATTAAATACCAAAAAAAAAACAAATGCAAATGCTAAAATATTTATATGGCAAATTATGTGTTTAGGCATTTTTAGATGCAACAAATCATCGTGAGATAAAAAAGAATAATATTTTTCAAAATTATTTAAATAGTGAACACTTTTAAGGGGTCAGTTTAGCCGAGACTTTTAATATTAGCTTTTTTCACAAAATATTTTTCATTAACTATTGACCATAACTTTAAGTTTTTGCTTAATGAAAATTTTAATGAATTTCTAATAGGACTGCAGGCGTAGCACTTTGGGTTGAACAGTACTCAAAACGAGGATTTATTCAAAAAATAAAAGTGTGGATATTGCAATAAATTTTTATACCAGGTAATAGAAAACAAACTGAATTATAATAATCTGTGAAATTTATTGTTCTATGTTGTTTACTTTTTTCAAAATTCAATAATTATTCATAAATAATATTATAGTAGCAAAAATTTAAATTTTCAAAATAGCAAGTGGCAGCGTTACCGTTGAGAATTTTTAAAAAGTGTCAAAAAAGGGGATTTCAAAATAAAAAGTCGCGAAAAAAGGGGATTTGCTGAAAAAAAGGGGCCAACTGCTTTAAAACCTAAAAAAATTCCATAAAATTTGTTTATTTGATAACAACGACAACAAAAAAATCTTGTATTGTAAGAAAACTACAAAATTCAGTTTTATTAATATCAAAATAATTTATAATTTTTTTACAACAATTCTTATTATTGAAAAAATTCACAAAAATAGTTACCATATAATCCTCGTTTTATTAATTAAACTTCTGTACTTTTGTTCGAGTTCTTCACTCGTACTCCAGAGTTTAAAATTCTTGTCGAATGAATTTAGGAAGGAACGCATTAATCCACAAGAATTGACTGAAATCTGTTAGACAAAATATTTTTATTTTTGATAAATTGCTATGAGGAATGTAAAAATATAAATTAGGATATAAATATTCTTCGAATCAATTTTTTTAATTGTTTTAATTCAATCCAAAATGATATTATTAGCTATTCAAAAACTTTACTATTATTTTTATTTACTAACAGTTTCGATCATTTATAAGTACTCCGCGGACTTTTATATCATTATACTGTGAAACAATCTCAAAATGATGAATCTATTTGTTGAAATTAATTTCAAGCAATTTAATTTCTAGTCATTTAGCACTTAGTCTTAAAAAGTAGCCATTTAGTCGCCATTTGAAAAAGGGGCCAAAAAAGTGGCCAGGTGGTTGAAAAAGGGGCAAATGGCGACTAAAGTCGCCAAACGGTAACACTGGCAAGTGGGATTTTTATTAGTTTTTGTAAAACGATAATTATTTTTTTAAACAGATCGATGAAGTTCAGATAGTGGACTACATTCTAAAATAAAATTTATTCGTATATATTTTGTGTAACTACTTTTAATAATTTTGCAAAAATTACCCTAAAAATGGGGTGTTTTCTAGATATATGTAGAGTTTTAAAGAATTATTGGGTACAATTAGGTAAAAATTTGTATATTGTGATAAAATATAAGATGTTAGCTTGTGTAATAAAGGAAAACATTTTGCCGATATTTGTCTAAACGAAAAATATTTAATTTTATATTAAAATAAACCAGTTGAAATTATGCAAGCACCACAATATATTACACTACCAGAGGAATCACAGGAAGTTCAAAATTAAGATTTTAAACAACTGTAGCCGTTAAAAGTGTAATAAAAACATTTGTACTAAATTTCTCGTAAGTTTGGGTTTGTTATTTGCCTAAAATATATCGAGGACTTATATTCAAAACGGGCCACATGCAAAGACTCAATTGTTCAGGAGAACATAAAAACTGTTTATTTCTCTCATTTTTCAACATTTTGCAATCCGTTCTTCTACGAGTTAATAACATTACGCCTACTAAACCTCACACTGAAAAATAAATCTTTTAACTCCATTATTCGTGAAGTTATGGTAGATAGCCAGTTTTGTCTTAATTATTTTTAATGTATGTTATAAAATGTTCATATAGCCCGTTTTGTTTATTGGAAATTTAAGACGTAAAAGATATTATTTTTGGAAAAAATATTTACAATATGTTAAATATGATGTCTTACCAATCAATCAGGAGATAAACGTTAGAAATTTTTTCTAACGTTTTTACTAAAAACACGGAAATGTGTTCAAAAATAAAATTATAAATTAAATTTTGGAAAAAAATATTGGATGCGAAAAAAAATTGCAAAAAAAAAAAAAATAATGTAAAAAAATTTATATAAGATATATTTCTTATAATCACGAATTTTATTAAAATTTTTTCATTCCTGTCTTTAAATCTAGGGTATAGTGCTCCCACTTAGCTTCATAAAATGTTGATACTTAGGTGAACCCGCGTATGATATATAAGCATCTGAAAAAGGTAAAAAATCTAATTTCAATGGCTTTTTTCTTCAGACAGCATTGAGATAACAAAATTTGTATGAGTTATATTAAGATTCTAATTAAAAATGTTTAAAAAAGTTCAAATCACAAAGAAAATTCTCATTATTTATCAATTTTTATTTTTACATTTCTTTGAAAATCAAACAAAAACTTGCAGATAGCCCGTTTTGCCTTAAAAAAATATACTGTTTGTAGATAGCCCAAAAACAAAAAGTGAACAAGCGCGAATGTTATATTCGGCCCGGCCGAATCTATATACCCACCATCAACTTTTTCAAATTTTACGTTATATGGGAGGGGGCGGTAAAGTGGGCAGTAAAGTGGGCGGACCACGCCCATATTTTGTTTCCGAGTTTACATTGGTCCTTGAACTATTTGAACACAATTTCGTTGATTTTCACCTTATATGGGAGGTGGGCGGTAAAGTGGGCGGACCACTAACTTAACTTTTTTTTTTATGAACCGATTACTTTTTTTTATGAACCGATTTTGCCCATTTTCAATTCCAAACAAACCTTATATAAGAAAAATATTTGTGCCAAATTTCGTCCCCCTACGATATCCCGTTCGAGCCCTATCCTGCTTTCAACAGACAGACGGACGGACATAGCTAGATCGACTCTTAGATTCAGGACCCAGAAAATATATACTTTGTGGAGTCTTAGATGATTCCTTCGACATGTTACACACGGAATGACAAAATCAATATACCCCCCATCTTTTTGATGGTGGGTATAAAAACATAATGTTAGAATTAACTTTTGGCTCCAAAATTAACACCATATATGTATAAAAAACTGAAATTTAAAGAGCCTGACAAAAAAATAAATAAATTTTTTGTAAATCTACATAAGGCCCATTTTGAATATAAGCCCTCGATATCTTTAAATAAATCGCAATTTCTTGATTCTTGCATTATTTTTCATTCACTATAAAAATTGCATTTAGTTTTAATATTTTCAATAACATTAATTCTGGTATAAAACGCATTTGTCTTTTTTTTCTTAAAATTATCTTATATAATAAGTATACTTCAATTTACAGTTTGGTTTTTTAATTTATAGCTTTCAGTTCAAAAGTTACAACAAAAAGTCTAAATAAATCCCATTTTCCCTGAAAAACAAAAGTAGCGATAACAATTAAAACAAACATGTTTTAAAAGATAGTTTTATTTTATATTGTAGTATTTTACGTATTTATGAATATCCATTAATAAAAAATGTATCGTCCATTCCATGAAAGAACGCCCAAGAATATTTTTTATGTCTTCCGATTTTAATAATATTTGGCATACGCATGCCCTATGGAGCCATTTAAATATCTCCATTTTTATTTTTTTGAATTTTGAAAAATCTTTAAACATCAGTATCTCTAAAAGTTCTTAACGGATTTTAATGATTTAAATTGCATATTTAAGAAGAATATGTCCACTATAAATATAGTGATTTAGAAATAATAATTAAAAATAAAAATGCATTCATAATGTAAATGCAATTTTAGTATGCATTTTTGAAAAATGTCTACCCTTTCAAGATTTTTCTTCTTCTCATATAAAAAACATTATTATGTTTGCTAAAAATTGCAATATAAATTGTTCTAGGACAAAATGGTTCACTATTTAAAAAGATTTTTTTAAATATTTCTTCAAATTTTTTCATACAAAAAATTATTATTTTTTTTTTTTTTAAATTTTTATATTTTTAAACTTTTGTGAGCCTATTTTAAAATTAATTTTAATCACAATATTTCATAACTTTTATAGTTATTGATAAAGTTACACACTTTTCAAATTTTTTTTTGACTTTTCGGAAAATCAAAATCGTGAATAAATTCGCGAATTTTTTAAAATTCAAAAAAATAAAAATGGAGATATTTAAATGGCTCCATAGATTATATGCGTATCAAATATGAACAAAATCGGATGACCCTCCGTAAAAAAAATTTGCATTTTTTATAAATCTGTCATGGAATGGATTCCACTTATTAATCCCCCTTTTCGCCATAGTATACAGAGAATCGTATGCATTCAAATTCAATAGTTTGTATTCAAATCATTGATACCAATTGGCATCAAGTTGACACCACTTCAATATCGAATTATTAAATTACATTACGTTTCTTTAGAACCTGTAAACAAACGGTATCAAAAAACCGGTAACGAAAATTGTCAATGTGATCACAACCGTAGTGAATTTTCAATAGATTTTTTCCTTTAGTGTACATAATGCAAGGTTTATTATATGAATGACCATCGCATGGTAGGCATTGCCTAACTATCTCAGGAAAATTATCCAACTCTTTGTTATATTTATACTCCATATAAGAATTGTACATTTAAGAATTCCTTTGTTCCTTATTAATTTATTAATATACGAGTTACCTTTGCTCTGTTGAATAGTCAAGACCTATGTTCCACCACGGAACACAATTTTGTCTGGTCTTAATAGGAGAAACATTGAATTCCCTTTGAGGGGAAATTTGAAGTCCTGGAGAAAAACATTTTTGCCATGTATGATGTCTAGTTTCATGCATTTATCGATTTTTTCATGTGACTTATGAGTGCAAAATTAAAAAAAGATTACAAAATGTTTTTTTTTTTTACCAGAAAGTCGTTTTTAATCAATTATAATCGATTATTTCTACATACAAATTTTCTTTTGTATGCAACGATATATCTAGTCTTTCTTGAACTTTTTCATATTAAAATTATGAGTCCAGTTTCGGCAACTCTTTTTATACATTTTGGCCGACATTATGAATAAAATAAACAAAGCTTTGAAAAACGAACTGTAAGATACTGTAAAAAAATTCATGTTATTAAGCAGTCATCATCTTCTCTTGCCAAGGCAATATAGAAAATAACAAAATGACTTGATCGATAGTTGCCATATTTCACAGCTTCCCTTCATTTATTTCTCATTCTCAAAGAAAAAATTAACATGTTTAATATTTGTTTCGAAATTAAGTTTTAATTATTAAACTTGAATTAAATATGTCTGTTTGTTAGGCGCCACAAACTTAACAATTTTGTTGCAGTTATTGTGTGTGGCATGATTTCTTTGGAATTTAAAATGCGTGTCTTACATCTTTATTTAGTAATGAATTTTTTATCACTATAAGCTCATAAAAGCAGTTATGTAAAAGGTTTTAATCAAGAGTTAGTGTCATTAAATTAAGTTTTGCTCTTTTTAACAGAAATACATATGCAGTGTTTGATTGCAACACAAATGTGAATATGAATTTAATTAAATTACATGTAACTCCATTTAGTCATTGTTATCCATTTTAACTAGAGGTTTTCTTTCCCCTTATTTTTCCGCTCCCCGGAAATCGGTATTGATTTTTAAATTTACCGGGATCCCTGGAACTCCTGTATGATTTAAGAAATCCATATACGGTTAGAGGTTTGGATACTTTAAGTCCCACGTTTTCTCTGGTAATTTAAAAATGTATGCTGTTTTTTGGGGTTCCAGACATTTTAAAGAAATACCACTCACAATTGCCACATACATGCAAATCGTTACATATACATATATACTTTTCAAATGTCAAATTTTACTTCCGACTATTACTTTTAGAAAATATTAGTTTTGACTATAATGAAAACATTTGCAAATACTAAATTTATCTTTTTAAATTGTTCAACAAAATAACATTATTTTAATTTTGTTATTCGAAAATACATGAAGAATTTATTAAAAGAAACTATCATATATGTATATCGAGATATTTCCTTAAAGATATTTTTATTCGTACAAAAATCAAATTAAATCAATAAAAACTTATTTAAAAACATAAGTATTATATACTAAAATAGCCATATACTTATATTAGTTAGAAAATATAAACATTTTGCATACACAGGAAATCCCGGGAAATCATGCGAGAATTCCCAGGACTGAAAATTTTATGATTTTCCCGGTAATTCCTGTTTGGGGATTTCCCATGAAAAACTCAAGTTTTAATTACATTTTTAGTAAATAATTTATTTTAAGAAACAATTCCTTTCCAATCTTCTTACCTATTTATTCCTCTGTCTACATATCTTTTCTTATGTCCACTCGTTATTTTGTTTTATTCTACACGCAAAGAAAAAATATGGTTCTAGTGACCATAAACTAAGAGCAACATACTATGATTGTAATATATGATTATAGTTAGTAATAACTATATTTGTACGTAATTATTGTTATGATTCTTCCATTTTATAATTTTTAGTAAGATTTACAACCTCATCTTAAACATTGCTTCCAATTTCATCATCATTTATAATCCCATGTTTTCATATTTATATTGATTTGTACCACGATGTGTGGTACATTCATCATACCGAATATAAACAAACTTTGTCAATTTATATTTGTTCATATCTAAACTAAATGAGAACTAATATACTAACAAACTACTGGATTGATACACAAAAATGTGTATTCAATAGTTATTAAAAGCAAGTAAAAATATTAGCTTAATTGTTGTAGAATTAGCCAAATTTGTAAAATTAACTGAATGATTGTAGAATTAATTAAATAGTTGTAGAACTGACTAAATGTTTGGATTTTTCAAAAAAATAATTTCATATAAAACGAGAGAGAGACTATAGTCGGTCAAGACCGACCATATGATACCCTACACCATTAGACCTGTGTCCAAATGTAAACCAACACTTTTACTAAATGTAAAATAAATTATACAAATACAGAACAATGCATTTAAACTAACATCTATATGATTTTATGGCCTTTAGTGTGATTCCCGGAAGTGGGTTTATATGGGAGCTATGGTAAATTATGGACCGATTCTCATAAATTTTGCCAATGTTGTTTCTATTTATATAAAACTTATTTGTGTTCAATATTAACTTGATACCATCATTCGTATGGGATTTATGCACGTTAAAGTGATTTTCGGAAGAGGGGTTTATATGGGAGCTATGGTCAGTTTTGGTCCGATCCTGATGAAATTTGGCACAAAGATTGACACTTATATAAGACTCCTTTGTACCGAGTTTCATTGAAATGTTGTTATATTTACGGCATTTATAATCGTTAAACCCCTATTCCGGGAAGACATTTGTATGGGGTGCCAGGTGAAATAATGGACCGATCATAACCAATTTCAATAGGCTTGTCCTTGTACCAAAATAATTGTCTGTGCCAAATTTCATCAAGATATCTTTAAAATTGCGACCTGTACTTTGTTCACAAGGTTTACATGGACAGACAGAGAGACGGACGGACGGATATCGTTAAATCGACTCAGAAAGTGATTCTGAGTCGAACGGTATACTTTAAGGTGGTGGTCCGATAATTATTTCTGTGCGTTACAAACATCAGCACAAACGCATTATACCCCAACCACCTATGGTGGTGTAGGGTATAAATACTTCAATACGTAATTGCAGTCAACCATGTTCTCCAATAACGAAACTCGAATGCAATACTGAATTCTGAAATTTTCGGGATCAATAAACATGAATTTTAGAGCATGTAGAGAATTTTATCTTACCTAGTATTCAGACAGAATTATGAAATTGATTGTTGCTTTATCTTTTAATATTTTAGTTTTTTTATTCCAAATCAAATTTTATTTTTATATGTAATTTAAAATTATAAATTTTCTAAAATGTCAAATATTTTATTATTTCTGTAACCGTAGAAACAGAATTTCGACGTATTTATGTTGACGAGTACGGCATCATATTTAGATGGAATTTTGTGTAAAATTAACGTGTTTACAAACAAATATGATTTACGTAGATACATTTACCGAATTTGCTACATTTTTAATTAAGTTATTCAGTTTTTAGGTACAATAAAATGTCAATCTGTTATAATTAATTATTTATTATCTATTTAAATTTGTTTAAATAAAATAAATCATATATGGGAAACAAATTTCTTATGTATATATTTTCATATATGAAAACTTTTTTTGTATATGAATCATATATAGTTACATATATGGTAAAATTATTCATATATTGTCTGATATATGTATCAATATATTGAAAGCATTTTAATGTATGGACTCATATATATACATGTATGTTCATACATGGATTATATATAATTATATATAACTTTTTTAGCTGGGCATATTCAAATTTTGATTGTGGGTAATCATTAAATTACACTATGAAACAGTATTTTGGGGGCGAATTCATTCCGATTGCAATTGATAGCTCTTGATATGTGTAATAAACCCTCTAAAGGATTTTTCGCTGGTAGGCAAAATTTTTGTTTTATGACCACTTAAACTTTTCTATTTTTGCACCAACGTAGTTACAGATAAATCGAAGAAAATAATATCAATACAGTTCGAAGTTAAAATAATTTTCTATAAGTGTTTAGAGCATTTAACGGGGAATATTTCATTATAACTTTAAATTCATTTATCTTACTTTAAAGGGGTCATTTCTAGTCCGTTTTAAGGAAATGACATGAAAATGGATTTAAACTTAAGTTTAATGGGTTAATATGTTCTACATATATTTTCTTCTTCAAATTTTACTAGGGGTCTCCAAAGATAAAAAATTCATCCGACTTATCATATGTTGTTAAAAAAGAAAATTATGAAATTATGACATAAACGTTGCTATCATGAACATGGTATTATTCAAATTAATGAAAAACAGCTATACAAACGTTGAATAGTTGTAGTGATCATGCTGTAACCATGTTTTTTCTCTGCGTGTATCGTTTCAACTGAAATCAGGTGCCGATTAACAATTAATTAATTAATTCAATTTCATTGAATCTCATTCGCAATCGCTTGTATTGCTATAAACCATTTATGTCATTTGTCATGCCATAAGCGTTGAAATCAAAAACTGATAACTATTGTACGAGTATGAATTTCTGTAAATTTTAAAGGTATTTCGATTCCTATCAGACAATGTTATTGTAGGAAAAATAATTAGTTGGAACTGCAAGCGCATAAGTATGAAATCATGTAAATTAAATTAATTTACACATTTTGCAAATTGAATATTGAGGTCAATGAGTTTTAATTTAAAAGTATAGTTTTTGAGAGATATTGTATTTATAATTATATATTATTAGGATGAGAGAGTAGTAAAATGACAACCATTTGAAAAAATCTACAGAGACATAATGCTGAAAAAAATCCATCTGAAATGTTTGATGTTTAATATAATGGCGAACAATTTAATTGATTTATATTTTTAACAAACCAATGTATGTTGCTGGTTCATTGAGAATTACTTTGTAAAAAATAGGGCATGTGAACAAAATTTAGAAAGCTCATAAACTCTTAATATATGTACATTAGGATGGTCCAAATATTGTATGAAGAAAGACAAAGTGTAACCGCACTTTTAAACATACCTTAAATTGTAAAAGAGGATGTTATTAAGAACATATTTGCCAAATTTTAACTTCCCACGATGACTGAAACAGGATGCCACACGGCATCCATCACACGGAGTTTTGGATCGCTCTAATATACATAGCAAAAATATTTTTGGATTGATGTCTTCATAATAAAATAGTAAACGTAAAAAATATTAAAAGAATACATATATTACATATATACCCATCAATTACCAAACACAATGCCTGGCTGCAAATATTTTTACTCGTATATGTCAGTTCAAAAAGAAACAACATCAAATTATTACTTATTAACTACTACACTTACTTTGCCTTTTTTCCACATTTTATTTTATTTAAATTTTTTTTCTCTGTAGTTGCTGTTGTAGTTGTTTTCTGTTGCATAAGTGAAATGTCAATCAAAATGTCCAAATTGGTATGTTTTCAGAAGTGTTTTTACGCTTGTTAGACTGTCATTAAAAACAAAAGCAACAACAGCTTTATAACAAAAAAAAAAATACAACACAACAAAACTGCAACAAAAACTACAATGCAAATTACAACAACACAATGCAAGCAGACGGACAGACAATAACAATGAAATAAAATTTTACTAATTGCAATGTGTTAAACAGAAATAAAAAAGTAACAACTAAACCGGGGAAATTATAGAAATGACTTAATGCCGATATTATTTAAAAGAATGCAACAACAATAAACTAAAATTTTGCGAAAGTAGTGTTAATACAATTTCTTGGAACTACAATAATAAAATAAGCATATAAATATTTTATCGAAATGTCTGTAAATAATGGTTTTTAATAACTTTATTTACTTTAAAAGGAATTTTATTATATTTTATATGTAATTAATTTATGAACTCTATTCCCCTGGTTTGTGAAATGTAAGTTTGTTTGTTTATTTATTTTTTGGTTTGTGTATCAATCACGTATAAAAGGCTGAACGAAACTACCCAATGCTTTATGTGGTTATATCACGCCCACACTTTACACATACTTTTAAAAAATCTATTTTTTTCAATTTGGCACATTATCAATTACCCTGTTTACATGAGCTTTGACACACAGATAGTGCTTGCACTATGACTATGTTGGATCTTGATCGGATGCCACGCCCACATTGTATGCCTTCTTAAACTAAAAGAGATACATTGATGTTTGTTATAGATTTCAACTAGCAGAATCCTGCAATATAAAAATCTTTGAAATCGGTTCAGATATATATAAAAAATTACATACCCTAGGTGTCCAACTTTGGAACCCTGTGGACTTGCCTCCTATAGGTCTATATGGTTAAAGCTCAAAACTTAAACTCACCTACACCTCTACTATAACCATGTGATAAACCGGAGCAGCCCACTATTGTTTCAATGACCACTTTTTTTGGCCAAAACTACCAAAACGGAAAAAAACAAATTATCATATTTGAAATATGATTTAAATGAAAATCATAGCAGCATTTATTTTGATATACAACTATATTTTAGCAATATCTGCTATTTTATTTTATATCCTGGCATTTTTGTTCATTGGTTAGACCTTTGTAAATGATAAGAATTTCCAATGTTAATTTATACGGAAAAGATGGATTTTCTCGAAAATCGCAAAAAATCGCAGAACGAGACAATATGGATAATATAGCCCAGATATATGTTTATTTATTTTCGTTCAGTTTTTCTTTACCAATTTTCACCAAAAACTTGCAGATCTAACGAAATGAAAAATTTCTTACGAATCCAATTTCATTTTTTGTTTTGTAAAACTAACTATATTTTTCTAAGACGCCAAAAAGTTCTTACTGATTTCGTATTCAATTATAAAAGTACTTATACTAAGAAATATTTTCCGTATTAAACTTATTTAAAAAATTGTTGTACTCAATAATTATAAATTAATGAAAACCGTTGAAAAAAGGCACCTTTTTTATACATATTTTAACATTGCTTAGAAACTGAACTTTGACCTGTTGTATTATGAAGACAAATTAGTAAAAGTAGCAAAAAACTTCATTTTTTGGTGTTTTGAAGTGTTTGCTATAAAACTACGATAATTAAAACACAAATAGAAAATGTTACCAAAATTAGTTTTGGCCAAGAAAAGTGGTCCGCGAAACCATAGTGCAGCCGTTCCGAAGTTTCATAATTATTTCCATTTGATTTTTTGAATCGCACACTGTGGGACGGATAGACATAGCTAGATCATGTTAAAAATTCACAAGGACCCAGAATATTTAAACTTTATGGGATATTAAATGATTATTTGGATATGTTACAAACATAATGACAAACTCAACCTTTTCTTTTTGGATGATGGATAATATATAGACTAAAGTCAAAACTTTCATATAAAATGGGTCAAATTCGGGAGGAGTGGTACCTTGACCACTTAAGTCATTGGGCATTTTTTTTACTTTAAAGTTTTCTTTATGAAGATACCTTTCAGAAAAGTATAAAATTGATATATGTTTAAAAAAAAAATAAAAATTAGAGATAAAAGAGTGAAGATACTTTTCCGGCCAAAAAAACACAAAAAGTCGTCATTTTTGAAATTTTCAAATTCAGAATCGCTTATTTTTGGACTCGGTAAAGATATCGACTTCCAATTTTTTTATTCAATAGATAATTTTGTTATTTAATTAGCTAAAGAAAAAACAAATGTAATCGGTCGGAAACAATAGGATATATATGAAAAAACTGGAAATTGAGGTACTTAAAAATTCAAATATAAAACTCAAAAACTATAAAAGATAAATATGCAAACATGTTTTTTGTAGATCTTATCAGTGTCTACAATAATATATAAAAATATTTGAAATTGGACGAGAAACAAAAATCAGAAGTTACAGATTTATTTTCAAAAAATTTCGATTCTGCCCCACTGTGCAGTGTATATAAAGGGCGACAAAATTAACATTTTTTCTGCTGTTCGGGATTTGTTATTTAATTTGTATACACGCTATTATGGAGTTCTAACCTTGGAAATCGCTTTGTTTTCTACTGGCTACTTTTCGGGATAAACCGTTATATAAAAAATATATTAGATACCACCACACCATAGTATATCTTGAGAAATATATTGTACTACTTACTAGACGCAACAATCCCGATCCCTAAAATCCCAGGATTGGACGAAAAAAATCCCGGGATTTCATTTTCGGGATTAACTGATATAAATACTAGGTGAATTAATGGACCGATCATAACCAATTTCAATAGGCTTCGTCCTTGTGTCAAAATAATTATTCGTGCCAAATTTCATCAAGATATCTTTAAAATTGCGACCTGTACTTTGTTCACAAGATTTACATGGACAAACAGACGGACGGACGGACGGACGGACGGACATCGTTAAATTGACACAGAAAGTGATTCTGAGTCTAACGGCATTCTTTAAGGTGAGGGTTCGATAATTATTTCTGTGCGTTACAAACATCAGCACAAACGCATAATACCCCAACCACCTATGGTGGTGTAGCGTATAATAAGGGTAAGTTGTGGGGTGTAGAGGGCAAACTTTTATTTGATATAATTAATACAAGACCGAAAATCTCAAAAGTAGTAAAATATTTAAAACCGAATTGACAGAAAATACATTTCAATTACAGACGCAATAAATACCTGACCCAATTTTACCCTTGGAGCCATCTTGCATATTTCAGTGATGGAAGAGGCTTGTAGAAGTACTATTAGAATATTAGGCATCTACAACTTTTAGACTGGTGCTATCATGGGCCTCATAAGTGTACTAAGTCTATTCATGACACCGCCAGTATCACCATCGGTTCTAAACAAACTGATAGTGATACTGCCATTGGTGTGTTTGGATCAAATTTCCAAACAAACACATATTCCAAGCAGAAATTTACCCCAACTTCATTAGCGTTGAGGAATATTTGGGGAGAAATTTCAATGGTTTACATAAGTACATTCCTATGTGATATATACTTAATCCATGATTTCTTTAAAAATTAGTATTTACAGGTGACACATAACATATAAAGAATTCGGAGCTTGCGTGTTGATACCAGAAATTCGACTGCACCCAAATCGCCAGCGTTTTACTATCACAAACGTGTAAACGAGTTAAGTGTAGGGTACAACTACAAAAATTAAGATATAAAACATCAAGCGAACAAACTAAATAAGTGCAACAACATAAACTCAGTCATTTACATGTCAAACTAACTGTCAGTGCTAATAATACAACGCGTGTAGTAATAAAAGAAATAACAATATTATTATCACTCTTTGCTGACATCTCCACCAAAACTAAAACCGAATGAATGTTCCAACAAGGTACAGACTAAATGAACAAATAAATGTATGAATGAATAAATGATGGAGTGAGTGAGTGGCAATGCAGCAGCAGCAACAGCAACGGTAGACACTAGATGGTGTGGTGGAGTTGAAAGCAACCAAGATGGATAAGAAAAAAATAACCTGGCAGGCAGCTGCGCCAAGTCAAAGTCCTTGTTAAGCAGCGCTATTTTCTTGCCTTTGCTTTCCACTCCTCGTTATCACACAACACGTCACAACCACCGGCTGTAGCTCTACAACTGAGCTGTGAAATTTTTACCATAAAGTTGGCTCAAACTCTGTTTAAAATATATTGTATGTATGCATGTGTGTATGTGAATGTAACTTGCTACATTATTATTATTTTTGTGGTGTCTAACATTTACAGGCAGGCGGTAATTATTTAAAGCCGACCTCATGTCTGTCAGTACCAACTATGTTGCATGCATTCCGACTGATGTTTCTGTTTTATTTGTTTCTTACTTTAGTTCTTTGGCTTAATACATATTAAATGCAAGTAACTGCATTTAACCCTAAAACAAAATAATAAAAATATATAAAATAAAATAAAACAACTCTCATTTGGACAGGTAACATTATGTTGGTTAACATTTTAATCAGAATATTATTTTGTATTTCAGATAATTTTTACAAGGCTACTTTGCAAGCTTATTTGCAACTAACTATTATACTAAATAAGTTTTACTGTTAATTACTGCCTTTTTTATTTAATTATTCAACTTTGAGAACTTCTCTTCAAGCTTGTTAAGTTAATATTTATAATTAGTTTTTAGATATTTTTGAATGAAGTTGATTTGTATTTACAATGTAACTTACAATAAAAAGAATGTTATGTTGTTTTAATGAATTTCAAATTTTTATTAATATATGTAGGAACTTAAAGGAAATTTCAGTAGTATATGTATTTTTAAAAACTACCTAAATAGCAATACAATTAAATATCTTCGGTGAAGATTGAGGTAGCATGATTCAGAATAAAATAAAATTTCGTCCAAAGAAGATGTATTATTTGATCGACTCATCAACTTTCAATCTTACCTATTGTGTAGGACAATCATATGATCAATCAATAGCTGACAGACTCTTGTAAGTTTGTCATTCCCATTGTAACATATTAAAATAATAATCTAAGGATAGGACTCGGGGCAGATCACTTAAGTGGATGCAATTTGGCTAAAATATTTTCTCTACATTAGGTTAATATGAGCAAAATCGATTCATAAACAAAATAGTTATGGACCAATTACTAGAAAAACAGTGTCTGTCGTAATTCCATTTTATAGTTTAAGGCAGATGTCTTCTAAGGACTGCGCACGAAAATATCCGTGCATGCTCTTGGGCTTATAACTTTTGATGTGATGAAAATTAAATAATTCTGTTAACTGATTTATATTTGTCGGTATGCTCACTAGCTATGTGTTAATATTATACAAAGAAGTCATAATCACTGAATGGAAATGAGGTAGTGGAAGAAAAATAATATCTTCAGGCTGTAGGACTCAGACAAAATAGAAAGGATTTTCAGAGAAATTAACCTCATCTCTGGAAGAAAAGTGCCACAAAAAGTTTATTGCTTTGAATTTTTATTAGAAAAGTTGAAAGGAAATCTAACCTGAAAACGTATAAAGTACAAAAAAATCCTAATAGAAATGAAAAGCAAGAATTTGTAGGTGAAAAAATAACGTGAAAGTTCTTCAGACGAATTTTTCCATAATTACGATCAGGGTATAATAGACGATGAAACGTTCGTACAGTCTAACTTTTTTCAACTTCCTGGCCAGGAATTCTATATTGCTGATGCTAGAGGGAATATGGCAGAAAAATATCGCGTATCAAAGAAATCAAAATTCCCCAGATAGTTTTCGTTTTGGGAAGCCATATGCATATGCGGAAAAAAGCACTTCATTCATAAAAAATAGTTCCATTAACACAGAAATATACGTGAATGAGTGACTTTGGAAAAGATTTCTCCCTTTTTTAAGAAAATTTTTTCTGGCCTGCTCTCGCTTCTTCTTATTACAGCAACAAAACAATGGAGTGATAATAAAGAAATTGGTAGTGTTTGTACCGAAAGATGATAATCAATTAAATTGTCCGGAACTCCGAGCAATTGAAAGATATTGGGCTCTAGTAAAAAATAATTTAAAGAACATTAAAAGTTCAGCTTAAAATTAAGCGGAGTTTAAAAATAAGTGGGCTTATTCGAGCAAAAAAGTGACCGAAACACAATAAAACCTTTAATTGGAAGAATTTTGGAAAATATCAGATATTTTCTTAAAAACCAAAAGAAAATAATTTATTTTTTATGTCTAGAACTTGAACATAACAGTCATTAATAAGAATATAATTTAAACAAAAATTCGCCTATTGGTTTAGTTTCTATAAGCAGATTTGCATGCACGGATTTTTTCGTGCGCAGTTCTTATGTGTGATATTAATGAAATTCAAGAAAAAGTTTAAGCCTTTTTTTAGGTTCAGCCATAAGAAGACGAAAAAAATTATGAAAAAACATTTTGCATGCAACAAGTGCAACACATAAACAACATAAATTCTGTTATTTGCAGATATTGTGACAAGGTTTATAATTAAAAATCAGTCGAGATAAGACAATTTTCATATTATTTAATCATTAACATGATAAAGACATATCATTTGCACTACTAGGTATTTTCCTACGATTTTAGTTTTGGAGATATTGTTGTCAAAAAATTACATATCCATGGAAATTGTTGATTTTTTAAACAGTTTTTTGTTTTGCCAAAAGTCCACAGAAATGTAGTGAAGGATTTATAAAGCGAGAGAGAACTTATTTGCTAAAAATAGTGTGTGGAGCAACATAGAAGAATTATGTCCTTCTAGGTGATGGAGAAGTATTTGGGTGTCCACAAAATTGAGAAGGATAGCGGTTCATATATAGACTGCTCCTTGCACTTATGCTGTCACAGAATGCTCATTCTGCACTCAAAATTTCCCCTACCAGCGATTGAAAGTCATGGGTCTACAACATTTCGTCCAAAAAATAGTATTGAGTTTTGTCTTGAAATGGGTATCAAAAAATTAGTAATTTATAGCCAAAAAATTAGAAATTTATAGCCAATTATGAAAAAAATATTTTAAAAATTTTTCGCGAAAATTTTGGTCCACAAAACGTCAATTTAGTACATCATGAAAAAAATGTCAATATTTTTTCTTGAAAAATTTATAAAAAATATATAATTTTGTTCCATTTATGGCTAAAATACTAAAACTTTGCATTGTTATAAGTACTGTTGATAATATATAATTTTAAAAATTTTAAAAAAACAAAAATCCTTAAAAAGTCTTCTAGCGAAACAAAATCCCATTAGAACAATTTTTAAAATATTTTTTATTGAAAAATCGAAACTTTTTTTGACCAAAATGTATGGGACCCATGATTTTTCAATCGCTAATAGGGAACTGAGGATCAATTTTACAAATTTTTTACATAATTTTTTTGTATTAAGCAAATTTTTACACATCGTTGGGGTCTTCCTACATCAAAATCTCGAAAAAGGCTCTCCTCGGGACACTCTAATGTACATCAACGAAAATTGTCACCAATAGTTCAAGGAAACTAAAATAGGCGTGGTCTGCTCACTTTACCGCCCACCTCCCATCATCAAAATTTTGTAGAAATGTTTTAATAAATTCTTTTAAAGTGTGAAAAAATTATAACTCCTGCGCAAAACACCGCCTTGGGTACATTTGCCAAACTGCTGGTAGGCCAATTTAACTTATCCTCTAGGAACATCGCAATCAGATACGAAGCTCTTGCTATCTGTAGATCTTTCACTGTACATATAGACTCTATACTGTTAATAGAATTCAAACAAAAATCATTTAGTGGTTTTCTCTTACAAATATTTGGTGTCGCCATTGTTTATTTAATTAGTATTTATTTTACATAAAATTGAATGAAGCATATTCATTTTTGTTAGTTTTTTTTTTTTAAGTGTATAAGAAACAATCATATATGTATATGAAAACGATTCCTCCCCCATCACGTGGCGAATTTACCCTATTGGATGGGGTAGTTTCGACGTTTTTGGTCACATAATAAATATAAACTTTACATGGAGATAGCCAGGATCAAAAGGGCCAACATATCAAGGTTTTTATTACTAAAGAAAGTTTATTTATGTCGTGAACCGTTTTGAAAACACAGCATATTAAACAAACAAGTGGCGGATGCTTAATATTTTTCAGAACATTTTCAGGAAAAACCTCTTGTAATATTTTAAGCTGCATTCCATGAAAGTTGAAAATTAGTGTATTTTAGGACAATTTTCAAAAACAATAACAAAAAAATTAGGACAAAATATAATTTACAAAAACTTGAAGAAAAGTACACCTAAATACCTGAGGTTGAAGGTTCTTTTTTAAATTTTTACTTTAAAGGACTTTACACATAAAAAATACTCCGTAAACATAACTTTTTGGTCTTTTCCCAAAATGTTAAAAAAAATGTTTAACTTTGGCGTAATGATTTTAATTGATATTAAACACATAATTTTTTGTCTATTTTTATTCAGTACCCAATTTAATTACGAAAATTTTAATTTCCAAAATTCAATTAATCGCTACTTCTGACACATTTTTACGCAACGTGCAAAGCAAATAAATCAAGAATTGTTGAAATAAAATTTTGAGTGTGAACGTTAGTGCAAGTTCAAATGGAAAATACGTAAAATTTCACAAATTAAAATTGCTGTGTACTTAGAAACTTAGACTTGTGTATATTCCAAAAAAATACTTTAACACTTACTATGCGGCAACTCTAAAATTCTTTATTCCCAAGATCCCATGACATTTCAAAATAAATTCTACTCTCACGCCAAACAATAATATAACAATATTTATGTTCAAAGGCTAGTTCGCCTTATATTATTATATTCTTAAACATACCCATCATATTTTTCAAATTGTGATCAAAATTGGCGCTCTATAACTAAAACCTTTATTCTCTTTGTTTAAGCCGCTTTCCGTTTATCAAACTTGTTAATAATACTCGTGGTAATAAAAATACGAGACGCTCTTTAAATTTTAACCATATTTTATGACATTTTCACTGACACATGTCAGCAAGGTTTTTATTATATTTTTGATAGATAAACTGACAAATGTATAAACACTCACTCATCCACACACTTTTTTATTCATACACGCACTTTTTTCCAAACACTTCTACAAACATATCCCAATGCATTTTAATGCATTTATTTATGCACGCATTATTTTATTTGAGTATTTTAGATTTCTAGTAGATACTGGTAGTCGTATAAACGGATGAATACTTTTGTAGTGATCATGCCACTTAATAATTATATATTTTCATACTCAAACCCCACCACTTTTGGTTTCATTTTATGGATTTTCTACGAAAAAACAATGAAAACAAGGCACGCGTTTTAAGTTCAAATTAAAATAAAAACAAAAATTACCGCTTACATAAAACATATGACAGGCATTTGACATTAAGTTTACAAAACAAAAAAATAAAATAAAAAGTGAAAATATAAAAAAGAGATGGTAAATTTTATTACAAAAAAAAAAATGCTTTTAGTTGAAGGTTACAAATTTGTTAAGGATGATGATGATGTGTTAATGATAATTTTCTTTAAAGAACTTTATCTTTTAATCATGCGTTTTTTTCTAAACCAGGCATTTATTTATTGTAGCAAAACTTATAATTTGGCTCTCTTTAAGTATAACTGACTACAAACATTATTTTTTAATCTTGACGCGTTGATCTTTATGTCCATCATTTAGTAAATAATACAAGCAAATACAAAAGGAATGTTTTGTTAAACAAATTGTCATAATATTGTAAAACTTCGCAGAGTTTTACAAAACTACAAATACATCAGTAATCTACTTTTCTATTTAAAGTATGTATGTATATAGATATAGGTTCACACTAGGCAATATGTCGCAGCGACAACCATTACACAAGGCAACAAAATCAAAAAAATTTTGGAGGCTTTAAAAACCACTGTACAATTTTGATGTATTGTGGTTCCAGTAGTACAAATATGGTCCAAATTTTAAATTCGATGGAGAGGTTTTTTTTTAAAAAAAATTTTTTGTATAATTACAAATTTTTTTAGGCGTTTTTCCACATAATTAATGATAACTCAAAAAGTTGTAGTCCGATATTATTGAAAAAAATTTAGAAAAATTTATATTTACTTAACCTTCAATCGGCTCGGTAGTTTATAATAAACAAAAATGAAACAAAAATGTCAACGAAATTTTGTACAAGTAGTTCAAGGATCAATGTAAACTCGGAAACAAAAAATGGGCGTGGTCACCCACCTAACAGCCCACCTATATAAAAAGGTGATTGTGGGTATATAGATTCGGTAAAGCCGAATATAACATTCTCGCTTGTTATACCCTACATCACCATAGGTGGGGAGGGTATTATGCGTTTGTGCTGATGTTTGTAACACCCAAAAATATTGGTCTGAGACCCACCTTAATTTATACCAATCGGCTTAGAATCACTTTCTGAGTCGATTTAACGATGTCCGTCCGTCCGTCTGACCGTCTGTCCGTCCATGTAAACTTTGTAAACAAACTACAGGTCGCAATTTTGAACCAAAATTTATGAAATTTGGTACACAGCATTTTTTTGGTCCAGGGACGAAGCCTATTGAAATTGGTTATGATCGGTCCATTATTTCACATAGCCCCCATACAAAAGGGTTTAACGATCATAAATCCCTTAAATATAGCAATATTTTAATATTATTTGGCACATATAAGTTTCATATAAGTCTAAATAAGTGTGCCGAGTTTTAAAAAGATCGGTCCATAATTACTCATAGCTCCCATATAAACCCCTTTCCAAAAAATCAATTTAACGGCCATAAATTCTACTAAAATGTTAGTATCAAGTTAATACTCGACACAAATAAGTTTTATATAAACATAAATGATAGTACCAAATTTTATAAAGATCGGTCCATAATTTACCATAGCTCCCATATAAGGCCCCATTTCGGCCTTATATGGAACCACCCAAAAGTGAATAAATTCATATAAATGTCAGCATCAACGTAATATTCTGTATTTGTATGTCTTATTTTACACTTATAAGTATCGGTCCACATTTGGGTCCATGTCTAATAAAAAACCCCTCCCCGATGTATACTGTATGGTGTAGGGTATCATATAGTCGGGCCTGACCGACTATATCTTTTTCTCTCGTTTTTTTTTTTTTTAATTTTTTTACTAAGTTTATAGTTTTTGCCTAACAATTTTTTTTCATAACTTTGAAACTATTGATCGCATCAAAAATAATTGTATACATCATTGTATAGTTATAGTTTAAGGTGAGTATCCGATAATTTTTCCTATAAATTTCGAAGTAATAATAATTTTTGCATTATTTGTCAAACATTTTGTGAACAAACTTACATGAAATGAAATATAATATTTACAATTTAATCAATAGCATTTATTTGCTTGACAAAGAAGCGCCGCTGCATACTTCATCAGCATTCGTGGTGTCTTATCCATTTCGGTTTCGTTGAAACCTTAACACTTTTCTTTTAATGATTATTTTATATTTAAAAATATATTTTTATAAAAACTGTGCTAAAGAAGTGCAATTTTCTTAGAAAAGTAAATGTTTACACTAGAACTGATTTAAAATGACGGTATCGTTTGATGTATATATCATTAATTTTGGTGACAAATTATTTAAGATTTGTTCTGGAATCATCAACTTAAATGACCGTATAGCGTCCTGTTCCAGTCATCTTACGAAGTTGAAATTTGGCAAATGACATCCCATTAATTTTAGGAACGTTTTTGGACCACATTATCAATAATTTTACTAAATATTTAGATTTTAGTTGGAGTACAATCCTACATTTCATTTTACCAAGAGAAAGATTTTTATATTATTGTTTTTGTTTCTTATTGTTTGCGTTTGTATCTAATTTCCTAGCTTAAGTTTGATGGTATCATTTTGGTACGTCATTCATACATACAGTACTATATGTTTAACAAGATACGACGGTTGTTTAAAAATAATAAAAATACAAATTTTGAGAAAATGTCCTTGTTAATTATTTATTTTGCCAAAATTGGCTGAATTGTCTAACTTAATCTGTACTAGATCTGGCTTTTATAAAACCAAATTATTTGTAACCATGTAAACAAAACAGTGAGTTTAAGTGTTAAAATTGTCTATCAACCCTTATAGCAAAATAGCAATATTGAAATGAATGATTGGTTTTTCTGTTCTTTTTTTTTTTTCTATATCCTTTATCAACAATAAATGAGGCAATGATGAGAGAAATGATACCAACAGCAGCATCAGAGTCAGCAACAGTAGTCGTACTAGTTATATATACAAGATTGTTGGTTTTGTTACTTTTTTTCTGCAGTTCTTGTTATTGTTGCTGTAGTACGTGTTATACCCTTAGGATATTTTTGTGTTTTCCATGTTTTATATACACAACATTTCTTGTTGTTTCTCCTTTTTTTTTTTTTGAGTTTCAGATTTGTTTTAACTCCTGTTTATTCTAGCTCCCAGTAGTACTTAAATATGCTGTCAATGTTGGTGTTTGGTAGAAAAATTTCAACCCTTAGATATAAAATAATATCCGACAGGTTGTCAATAGTCTTAATTACAAATCAAGCTTTGGTTTTAACATAGATACACATTAATGGTGAAAATAAATGAGTAATCAGAAGTTGACTTCGTTAAAGATGTTTATAAGTATACTCAACGACAAAAAAGAGGCATCAAAATCTACTCAGATAATAACCGATTGGGTAAGATGTCATAACAAACCATCGCCACATTGGGGTAAGAGGGGTCAAAAATGGTGCTTACTTCAGGTATTTAAAATAATTTTAATTAAAACTTAAACTAGAAATAAATAAGTGTTTCAGATTGTGAAAATATTTTAAATGAATAATACAAATAAAACTACATAATACTTAGGTAATCTTCGGAGTGCTAAAAAAAAAATATGGTGAATAGCAACCATAATCGAGTTTGTAAATTATATTATGGTTAAATATAGCACGGTTGAAACACAATAAAAATATTGTTGATCTGCAACCATATTTTTGTTGTATATATAGTTGATTCATGAATACATCAATAATATGGTTGAATCACAATAAGAATACTTATAGTGTCGAGAAACAATTATTGTGCCTATAAAAGCCAATGCAAGAAGCACACTAAACTGAATAAAAATCACCAACTATACTTATTGTCAAGTACTAATAATGTATATTATTGCCAATACAAAATAAATATTTTGTTGTCAATTCAACATAATAATATATTCATTTATTGAAAATAATTTTTTTGCACATGAAATTTTAACAACAATAATGTGGTTCTAATTTAAATATGTTATACCAACAGTATAATTGCGAATTGAGAACAAATGTATAATTGCTGCAACAAAATAAGAATGTTTGCGATGGAAAAATTTCTTTGCGATGAAAAATATGTTAATGGGGCAACCATATTGAGAAATTTTTTTTCTCTGCGTGCAGTATTTTAAAGATCGCATTTTATTTTTAGTAAGTAAAAAAATGCATTTTGAGAGTCCATTTTGGCTAAATAGTAATGTCCGTCCATCTATAAATTGGTGTTTATTTTAAGAAAAGGTTATAACAATATTTTTATATTTATATTTATTTTTTATATTGATCGAAAAGTAAACGTATCTTTAGAATTTAAAAATTGTATCTTCAGAGAATTCTGATATCCGTCCTTCCGTCCGTCTATTTGATAATTTTTGTAAATTTTCCAATTCAAAATCGTTGTTATACCCGACTCAAAAAGATGGGGGGTATATTGATTTTGTCATTCCGTGTGTAACATATCGAAGGAATTATTTAAGACCCCACAAAGTATATATTTTCTGGGTCCTGGTTCGATTCTGAGTCGATCTAGCTATGCCCGTCCGTCTGTTGAAAGCAGGATAGGGCTCGAACGGGACAACGTTGGGGGACGAAATTTGGCACAAATATTTGTCTTATATAAGGTTTGTTTGGGATTGAAAAAATCGGTTAATAAACAAAAAAGTTATGTTTATTAACCGATAAAAAGTATTAACCGGACACAGGGTGTCCGTTTCATACTTTTCTGCTGATATCTCTTAAACAAAAGCATGTACGACAACAAAATTTTGTATACATAGTTTGGGGGTCGATATAAAATCGGAAACCAAAAATGGGCGTGGTCCGCCTACTTTACCGCCCACCTCCCATATAAGGTGAAATTGTGTTCAAATAGTTCAAGGACAAATGTAAACTCGGAAACAAAAAATAGGCGTGGTCCGGCCACTTTTATGGCCACTTTACCGCCCCCTTCCATATAACGTAAAATTTGAAAAAGTTGATGGTGGGTATATAGATTCGGCCGAGCCGAATATAACATTCGCGCTTGTTTTTTTTTTTTGGACGCAATAATGATATCGATTTAATTTCCTTTATTTTATAGATCAGACACAATAAAATTTACAAATACTTGAAGAAAAATACATTTAAATAAGTTGATGATTCCATTTTAAATTTTTACTTCAAAAGACTTTATTTCAAAAAAATACACCAAAAATTTATGAAAATTTAATTTTTTACTTTTTTTCTTTTTAGAAAAAAAAATGTTCAACAGCAATGTTTGACTGCTCCGTACAACACAACCTAACTTGATGATTTAATTGATACTGATACATAATTTGGCCTATTTTTATTCGTTATCCAACTTTATTACGAACATTTTAATTTTAAAATTCTATTAATCGCCACTTTTGACACATTTTACCCCAATGTGCAACTAACTCTGAACTATCTTATTGATATATTAAAGCTTTTTTAATCATATATATATTTCGAAAATATACTTAATTAAAAGATTCCGAAATGCAATCGGAAATGGCGAAGACATGTTTAATTGGAAACTTTTTTCACACTGAGTGTTACGAAGCACAGTTTTAGAACGACAAAAATCCATTTTTGGAGATATTGGTCTGAAATTGTATATTCTTTTAGTAGATAAGGCCGTAAGCATTCCCACTTAAAATGGGAGGGCATAATCACTGCCACTCCCAAACTAAAGAAAAATACTTTTTTTATATAAATTTCGAACATATTTTTGTAAATTTTATTAAAATAAAAGATATTTTAAAAGTGGGCGTGGCAAGATCTAATCACACCAATCTTAGTGCAACATTTGCATGAAAAATGTTCAGCCATTACCTTTAAATGTTTAAATAATTCCTAAAAAAATTGCTAATACAAGGTACTACATATTTTTTTCTAATATTTTAAAAGAACGCAAAAAGTCGCAGCCAATATTCTCAAATATAATTTTGTAGATATTCTTTTATATAATAATAGCATTTTTAAATGGGAACTCGTTGGAACTTTTTATTTCCAGTCCATTAAAAACAGAATTAAAAAAAAAAACCTATTTTTTAATATTATGATTTCTTTTAAATAAAAAACCTACATTTCCATATTGATTTGTAACCTAGAAAATTATAATAGAATAATCTGAACACATTTATTATTACATACCAAAAAAGTCATATCAATATCTGCAGTATTTGCTGAGATATATGAAATTAAAATTAATATATTTCTTTAAAAAAAATTGTAAATAAAATTAAAAAAAAATTTAATGTTGCAACTTTGAAAATCCATAATTCGCGCTATAGACACTTACCAATATTTTAAATATATTTTCCATAATATATGATATGTTTACTAATAAATTCAAAAATAATTGTTTCAATTAATAAGCTTTTATTTTCGTATTTTTGTCGTTCTAATTTGGATAAATGTGACACTGTGCATTGGATCCTCTACATACTCTGTAGATAATTTCTTATATCAATTAATTATTGATTAATTTATTATTTATCTTTGTATATTTTCAAAAGGAAACATTTAAAAACGAATGAAAATGGTATAAAAACAAAAGATATGTATCTTTCTTTTGTTAAAATAATAAATCTGCTAATTTTCTTTACAACATGTATTTCTGTTAGTAAAAATACTTTGTTATTTCATATTTTGTTCATTATAATTTTGCATTTTATGCAAATTTATTTCTATTTTAGTTGTCCATCATTATTTGCCGGATGTCAGTCATTTTCAGTTGTTTGCTGCATTCTTCTTTTATTTTATTAATTTTTCTGTAAAAATTTCCTTCCTTTTCTTGTATGTTGCACTAGTGTTTATTGTCGGCTTATTTCTTTTGATTATTTTTTATCGCGGCTGTTAGCGGTTTTTCTGTTTTATTGTTTTTTGTTGCATGTTAAAAAATTTGTAATGTAAGTATATTTTTTTTTTCTAATGGTAACTTAAAAAAAGCTCGTTTCTAATATTAACGGTAGAAAATTTCATAAGGCATCCATATTTTTAGTGTAGCACCGCATAAACATTTCCTGCTCATGATTGTTGTTTCTAAAATAAGTTACCAAGTTTTTTTTTTATTAAAAATATTGTAATGTGTAGTTTATTGACCTTTAGGTGATTAGTTTGTAAAGAAATATAGTATTAATTCTTTGCAATCGTTATAAAGATAATGATAGTTCCAGTTTCGATAAATACATTGAATCAGTATAATTTAAAAAAATGTTGTTATGGAACAAATATATTATGCAAACAAAAATTTGTCTAATAAAAAAGTATTTCCAAAACCAACTTTTTTTTTTTTTTTTTTTTGAAGTAGCTATGCAGTTTATTACAAGGATTTTTAATATACAAATTTAAACAAGTTACAATGGCTATGAAGTAATTTGTAATCTGTAATTTCCCTTGATGTCTCAAATTGGAAGGAACCAAAATAGAGTTTGGGGAGTATAATTAGAAACCAGATGAGTGGAATACGTATTTTCTGTGTTGCTGGGTTTTCGTTGAAACCTAAAAGAACTGTCTCTCGATAAAAAAAATAATAATAATAAATACCTACATTCGGTCCACCCTGTACTAGATTTTCTACATCTGTATTGATGTTTTTTCTATGTATTTTAACTGTCAATAGAGTTTAGAGATTGTTGAGACAGAACAAAAAAGATTGTTGATGGCAAAGTTTATATCGGAATTTCAGCAAATAATAAACAAACAAAAAAATATTTTAATATTTATATGAGTAAATATATAGACACATGAAAGGACAGATATTAGTCAATCTAGGATATGATCTCATTACCGAATTCTTTAAACAAAACTGTTTTTTTTTTTACTACATTGCCGTTGAATTGTTCGAAGAAACGTATTACGATAAATTCAAATAGTTTTTTTTATGGTTTAACTGATAGTAACAAATGACAAAGAATATTGTATTTTAAATGCAAGTTTACTGTACTTACTATATATACCGCCCAAGTGTGAGAAATATAGGCTTTGTTATAAGAGATATTCTTTCACTTGTTTAACTTATCTCATTCTTTATATCTATGACCAAATGTAAGTTCAGTAGAAATATAACAATAATATATATAAATGCACAATGTACATACATATGTATTATAAAACTTGTGTATACATATATTCTACTTTTATCTACACAGTTGACCCAGCCTTTAAGACATCTTCGAGGATGGGTACACGTCAATGTAAAATCCTAGACGACATAGGAAAGGTAGCTAGAACAAATCGTCAAAATCGTTGACTTTCTCAAACAAGTGTCGTTAAATTCGTCCACGATTAAAAGAGAGAAAATATCGCCCTTCTTGTCGTTAATAAAATAACGATGATATTAGCGAAATGTTCATCTATATATTCATCAACGACATGTTTAATGATTCGTATATTGTCAATGACGATTATATAGGGAACTATAACGTCACGTTTGTCGTCATCGATTATATAGATGTAAGTGTCATACATTAAGTTGTCAACGATCACATTGTACACAATAATGTCCTTAGATTCCCTTTGTTAATTTAGCTTATTAAAAGGCGAAATAAAACATATTGTCATTTAACCTGACATCAACAAAGTTTACAAAGGAAATATTTAATACATTGTCGCCAACCATGTCATCTCAAAAGATAAATAAGTGAAAACATTACAGATATTGTAGCTCATCTTGTACTCGAATATATATTATCGTAGGCTGCATTGAAGAAATTTGTCTTCAACATAAATTACGGATAAATGCTGTTGACCGACGACAAAATGTAGGACTGAGTCGCTTACATCCTCATTCATAGAGTTTGATAGAAGACAAGTTTAAATCCTATGTTTTTTATCTTGTCGCTACTAAACTTAGATAGAAGACAACATATAAGATGTCACTTTTACTGTCTTTAATATTTTATATTGTCACCTATGTTCAGGACAAAATAGAGGACTCTGATCGTGCCGTTAACGATGATTTCCTTTGAGTTGACGTTAAGAAAACTTAGAATATAGTCTTGCATAAATCATCAAAGACATTGTCGTCTAAAACCATTTGGCCAACTGGGTACAAATGTTATGTAGTACACATAGTATTTGCTAAAAAAGATAGAAAAAAGTAACATTTTATTGATTCTCTAAAAATAAACACAATAAAGAAAAAACTAGCCAACATAGATATTTTATAAAAAATAAAGGGACAAACCTCCCCAGTGTATTGAATTTGGATTGGACAGCAATAAGGATGGAAACGTAAAACAAATAAGTAGATTAAAAAAAAACCCACAACATATTTACAGAGATTTCCATTGTTGTTATTCGATTGTATTTATTAAACACTTTTGAGAAGAAAACAATGTTGTACTCTCGTAACTGCAAACTACAAAACAAAATGGCAATAAAGTTAAATAGAAATGAAGAAGAAAAAAATAACTTAAAAGAAAACGAATGAAAAATATTGATTGCAAACGAACAAGAGGATGGGAAGATATTGAGATTTAAATGTAGATTTTATATTTATAACTGAATATTTAAAAATATTTACGTATTTAGTATTAAACGGTGTAGCATTTGAAGCTTTCAATAGTCTACATATTTATATAAAAATATTCATGTCTGAGGTGTTCTAATTTGGGATCTCCATCTGAAAGTATGCAAACTTAAGTCTAAATGCATTATGCTAATTTTTATGTAAATCGGATCAGCCAATTAGAAATTACAAATTTATTTCCTAAATATTGCGCTTTGCAATAGTAAAATAAAAAAATACTGTAGAAAACTGTAAAACACCTTCCAGTGTGAACTTTGTAAATCGAAAATAGTCTACGATCTCGTTATTTAATATTTACAATATCAGTATTAAACTAAAATCAAACTAATATTCCTTAGTATTTAGTTATTCATTAAGATGGCAACCAAAATATGAAAAATCATATTTTTTTTCTTGGGCTTCAAATAAACCAATGTGTTAGTTATTTATCCACATCCAACAATTTTAAGAATTTTGACATCGATTTATTATAGCATATTTTTGAATATTTTAGACATAATAACTTATTTTTTCATATTTTTTAAGGAAATCCGTATTTTAGAGCATATTTTAGGAATTAATTAACTTGATATATTTTATATTAAAAAACATAATTTTGCATACTTTACACTTAGGAGACCAATTGTGGATAATTTTCAGTCAATTAATTTTATATCTTCAATACACATAAGTAAAACGTTACTGAATGATTGACTGACTGGCTTATTTTTTGATTCATCATCCCACAGCCCAAACGGTTAAAGGTAGAAAGATGAAATATGTATGGACTGTAGATTGGTCTACTTTAAAATAGATCCACTATGTCTGGATTTTTGTAAATTCGAATGTTAAGAGAGTAAAGGAACTTAAAAACGGGTAAATTCGGTAACCTTACATCTACTAAACTAATAAATTTACAAACAAGTTTTAATAGATATCGCTGTTCATTTAAAAAATAATTGGATACATGTCTGGTACTTTTTTGAAATTACGCATTTTGAGGGAGATAACGGGTAAAAAGTGTATTTTGGTACTTTTTTGGCACCCCATGTGTCTTTTGAAACAGTAGACAAAGATATAAAATGTACATCACATTTCTATCTTGTCAAAAAAATTATACATAAATATAAGTTTGATAATTTTTGGAAGTACGAACGTTTAAGGGCTAAAACTACTTATTTTTGGTGCAATTTTTAACAAAATATTTTTTCTATTTATTGACAATCCTACTACAATTTTAAAATTCTTTGGAATGCAATTTTGGCTACATCCATGGGGGAAAAAAGTACCAAAAAAGGGATAAAATCGGGAAATTACATTTTATTAAAACTCACTGAGTAAATTTTGAGGAAGTTTTAGGGATTAGATGGCTAATTTAATCATAAAAAATAAGAAAAAAAAGACGTTTTTTAGAACTCGCGTACCAAAACATTCATAGGACCAAGTTCGAGAAAAATATTTTGTAATTTTTAAAATATAATTTTTCTTAAATAATTGAAAACAGATTTTTAAATTTTGAGTCATATCTGTCACATGTAAATTAGATTGAGAATTTTTTAAATTCATATTTAACAAATCTGTTCTGGAGCTGAAAATGGAACTTGATAATTTATACTATAATGGTACTTTTCGAATTTGCTGTACACAGAAAAAATTATTACCATATATTTATCAATCAACACAGTTGTTTAATTTTGAATAAAAATTTAAGAAATATATCCAATTAGAATAAAATTTAAGTAAAATTTTATTTATCATTTTAATATTTAATTCATTCAATAATTTAATTAATTTTTTAGTTGGACATTTTTTTTTTTCAATTTTTCATTTTTTATAGTTTTTACTAATTGATATACATATTTGTAAAGGAAAATAAAGTTCAAGCGAGTTTTTCTGAATTTATTGACGATATTCTATCATATTATATATGTATTTAGATCAATTTGACACTGAATTTCCTCCCGACCGGGCAAAAACGAAGGCAGGAGTACAAATTTTATGCAAAAAGTATATTTTTGAACTACTTTTTGAAATTACACAAAAACGCACATAAGCATAATATTTTCAAAATTATTTCTTATATAATGTACACGCAAAAAAAATATGGTGAATAGCAACCACAATCGAGTATTGTCATATTATGATTGGATTTTATGGTTGTCTGTCAATTATATTATGGTTATATGTAGCACCATAATATGGTTGAATAAAAATATTGTTGATCTGCAACCATATTATTTTTGTATACAGCAATAATATATTTTTTTTTTTTTGTAAATGATAAATATTTTTCGAACTTTTTTATGAATTAATCATTTTTGAATTTTTATTCAGGCTCAAGTTCATTATTGTAATAATTTTTTTAGAATACAGAAAAAGATTTATTGGACACTAGCAGGATGGAATGCATTTTCTGATCCGCTACGATCTTGGTTTTCCTGTTCATTAGCAAAATCATCTGAAAATATGCTACTATTATATGAATGTAAAAAATGCTTAAATTATTTTAAAAACCTCCTGCTTTTAGTTCCTTAGTTAGAACTTCATCCACATCTTTAGCACGGTTCTTATTCACTGCCATTAGGTTAGTCATAAATCAATTAAATTGTTCATCATATCAAGATATAAAAAAGTCATAAATATCCATGACACGTGCCTTCAATCATTAAATCAATAAAAACAGCCCTCGATCTTTCAACATTTCTACTAAAGGGAAATAATTGTGTGAATTTATGTTCTTTAACCCAGTTTATTATGAAACGATCATTAAAATTGTTGATCTAATCAATAAAATATTTTCAATTAAACATTTTAAACCAAAAGAAAACACATGTTGGCAACTAGTCTTTTCACTTAACTGCCAAAACACAACAAAAACTTTCTAGAGACTTTTTATAGGGTTCTTGAAAACAATAACAAAAACAAAAGTGTTAAGAAATGTCACCTGAGGCTATATATAGTATATAGATGCGTTAATCCTTGTTTCTTGATTTCTTTCTCTCTACTCCCCTTTATTGGATACATTTTTTTCAATGGGATTTTTTTTTCTTCAACACAGAGTCTTGTTTATTTGGACGTATCATCCTCAGAAGATCACACATTGTTAGAATTGAATTCTCATGTAATTTGTTAATTTTTTTGTTATTTTATTAATGTTTTTTCTTTTTAACTTTAAAACACAACAGATGGTTAAATATTTTTGTGGTTGAAAAGGAATTTTTTTTAAACTTCATTTGTATTTCTTTCTTTATGCACATAATTTCCAGGAACTTGGTTGAAACAACAAAACTTATTTGTTTTCTGAAGGTGCGAAGGTGTTTCAAAGTAAGAAATTCGCGCACACACATACATACAGTTTTTTTTTTTTTTTTTAATCATAAAGTTTCCTTGACTTGGGCAAAACAACAATCATTATCCTAATTGGCGTAGCGATAAATCTTTAAGGTAGCATATATAGTCTCTGTCTGTCTGTATGTCTGTTTGTTTGTCTTAAGTAGCACTAGTGTTAAGGAATAGCGGATTTTTGTACAACGAACGTAGTAAGAACAACGAACGGTAGGCAGTCATACCGGAATGCAGGTGATGTTTATAAGTTATTTATTACTTTTACAAGTGTTTCTTGCAAAATAAAACAACCATATAACTATCCGACATACATACAACATAAGAGCTTACACAACTTCTTAAAGTGAGGTCATGCGACTTGAAATTCTCTAAAATACAAATAAAATCAATATTTCCTCACTGCAAAGTTTATAAAAATTCAAGAAATAGTTTACAATTCTTTTTTTTTAAATTTATTTAATACAAATTAAGAAAGTAACTCGTACATATAAAGAATTTTTAGTACCGGATGTCACAACTAAAATAAAATATATTTAGGTACTAACTTGTCTTTACCCTATATTAAAGTAGAATAAACGAGGTTTGTCTTGACAGGGATTTTTGTCAATATTTGTATGTAGACAATTTAAGCGTCGGTTACTGCGCAGTGGGCCAGATTCAATACACACATTTTAGAAATAAAAATATAACTTTCAAATTATATAAATCCAACGGAAGAGAAATCGAGTTTAGAAGATGAATACCATCGACCCTGCTATGGGATCTGAAAATTAAATTTAAAAAAAGTGTGGCATTAAAATTTCTTTTTCAAAGTACAAATTTTGGGTCTTCAGATATTACTTTATTGGTTATGACGCGAAATAAAAGTAAACTAACTGATAAATTAAACCTCCAAAGAGTTTTATACATTTAGTTTGAATTTCTTTATTACGGCGCACAGTGGATTTGAAAGTTATTTACTAGAAACGTTATAAGGAGTGCATTCGAAAACAATCTTAATACATATATATATAAAATTCAATAATATGGAAACGGTTAATCTTAGAGCTTTGGATTTCTTATATTTAATTGATTTTATATTACAATTCACAAAAAAATATAACTTTTATAGTTCAAACCATTACTTATGAACTCATGGACCTTTTTTTGAAAACTCTTCCATTAGAAATCTGATAGTTGTTTCAGTCAATTTTTAGGAATATTTTGCGCATCTCCTGACACCTTTTTTGTGCTCTTTAATTATCTTTTCACAAGACCCCAATATCTTCCACTGGTCTTAGTTCTGGAGAATTGACTTCTCTTGCACAGTGCGGCCAAAAGCAAAATAAATGGTAATAAGTCTGGAACTTTGAAACCGCAGAACCGATTTAAATGAACATCGATAGAGGAGGAGTTAGGCTTTCAGAATATTGCTGGATAGGGTCTGTGACTGCAACACGGACGCCGCTACAGTGGGTCAAAATTGACCACCTCGAAGGCGAAAAACATATCGGGGCTTATTACTTTTACAAATATTAACCGATTTAAAAGATATTTAACTTCAAAAAATAAATTTCTCATTTTTGGCCTTGACTTTTTTGCGATTTTGCCCTATAACTTTTAAACAAAAATTTCTACATTTTTTTTAAAAAATATGTTTAAATTCTCTATAATTTTCTTAATTATGCTAAAGAAAAAATTTTTTTGTTATCTCAATTCGATAACAAGAAGAAAATTTTCAAAGTCAAAATTTCAAAACAGGTCTCAAAAATTGCAATTTTTTGCCAAAAAATTAACTTTATATATTCAACTTTTTTAAAAAAATTAGTTAAGAAAGTTTAATATTATTTGATATTTTCTGAAAGACGAGACCCCAAGAAGACGCGTAAGTGTAATTTTGAAAAGTTCTTAACATTCACCCTACATTCAGCAGTGGTCAAAAATTATAAATTTTGGATGAGAAGTTGAACTTTTTGAGTCTGTAAAAAATATTTATTATTGATTTCGGTACTTCTGTGAATTAAACTATATAACTCAATAAGTTCTTAAAGGTTTTGCAAAAAATTGTCACAGTCTACCGGTAAACTTAGTCACATGAGGCAATTTTAAGAAAATACCCATATTTTCAATAATAAAAACTTCGACATTTAAAAATATATAGTAAAATTATATATATTTTTCTGATTTTCACATTTATCAATTCTCCATTAAATATTTTATATCATGTGCAAAAATTATGTTGATACCTATAATCATTTAGAAATTAATAAGCCTTAAATTTTTTGAAATATTTCCATATAAACATAATTTGCATTTGTTCGCTTTGTTTCAAGAAAAGTGTACTAAAAATTTAAAAAATAGTGAAATTTATTATACATAGTTTTAAAGAAGACACAATTTCCTTTAATTAATATATAAGTGATCACTGTAGCGTGCTGCAGCCACAGACTCTATCAAGCAATATTCTGAAAGCCTAACTCCTCCTCTATCGATGTTCAAAGTTTCATTTAATTCGGTTCAGCGGTTTAAAAGTTCCAGACTTATTGCCATTTATTTTGCCTTTGGCCCCACTGTGTCTAGGTACAAAAACTATGTTATTGCTTTGGTACCACTCCAAAGCTTTCTTACCATAGTGACATGATGCCAGAAATGTGTGAACATATTGTGCTCTCTTATGAAAGGAAGAAGCCTTTTTTGCAAGTATTCTTTGATGTATATTTCGGTACTTATAGAGACGACTGTAAAAAAAGAGTCTCTTGTTTTGTCGCAACTGCATAAAGCTTGTCATATAAAGATTTTTTAAAGAAATTTTGTCAGCTTTTGGGTCCTAAATGTATCTTCGAAATTTCCTCGAGTATTATCAATGTAAATATTTTGATCTAGAAGCTGCGAAAATTCTGCCAGCACATACGTTTTGTCGTCCATTATACAACATGAGCATTTTTGTATAAAATTTTATTTTAATTTCCGTGACCTATTCTTGGCTTCTAAATTTTTTACAGCATTCCTGCCTGGAATTTTTTGGACTCTATATGTTTTCAACTTTTCGCATTAAATAGTCAGATCACTGAGCTAACCGGGCTGCTTTTCTACCAGATATGTTTGGAGTTCTCTTCAATATGCTTTCAATTTACTAGCCTTCCTCATGTAGACCATTTTTTCTTCCCGAACCAGGTTTAAAAACAATGATCAAATTCTCCTGATACTTTTAAATAATATTGGAAACAGTTTGACAGCAGACATTTAATTTTTAGGCAAAAAATAGAATAACTGATATATTTTTCAGACATAACTAGATGAAAAAAAATTTAAATATTTCTTTCGAAAAAAGTTATGAAGCAAAACGTGTGTTAACATTTTTTAAAACGCACACCTTAAATACAAAATAGTCATATTTTAATGATATATTATATCATTTTAAAGGATGTGTAATATTATGTATAATAAAGTGCCTTGATTTGTATGGGGAAAACTAATTTGCAAATGTACCCACCTAAAATTAAGGATTGATATATGTTGTAAACTAATCCTTAAAACATTTTAGTTCAATTTTTTCATTCACGTGAGCTGGATAATTTTCAAAATACCTCAAAAAATATGATATTCGATCAGGAGTGCACACAATTTTGAATTTTTTGTCAAAAAAATATACAATATATGATAGACAAGCGACGTCTAATTCATAATGATAAAAACAAATTATTTTTATTCTCGCGAAATAAACATTTTAGTAAAATTTTCTATAATTTAATTTTAAATACTATTTTATTAAAATTTTAATATTTTGGACATATTCCATCGTAAATAATATTTTAGGATATCATTGGAAAGCTCACATTAAATACTATTGATATGTGTATTCATTTAACCCTGTAGGTGCAAAAATAATATTTTGAGATTTCCAGTTCATAATCAAAAATTATCTTACATAATTTTCTCTATTCTTTCGCCAAAAAAAACGTAACTCTTTAACTTTTAGCGTAAATATTAAAAAAGAAAAACATTTTTTTTGCCTCTACTGAAAATTTTTAAATTTTGAGTTGACTCCCTTTAGAGGAACCAGTGCAATATGTAAAGGTTACAAGCTCCGATATGTTTTTTTATCCACGAGGTGCTCAGCTTTGGCCCACTGTAGCGCCCACCGTGCTTAAGTTACACAATCCAAGTTTCATTAAAATTGGTACACCCGTTTGAAAGATCTAGATTTATAACCATTTATTTTGCAAAAGGCCCCATTGTACGGCCTCTTTTACTTTGGATTATGACATGGAACTAGGGTTGTCAGTAGGGTGATCGACGCGGTTTTCCAACCGGTTTTAAAACCGGTTTTTTCAGTCAATGTGCTGTCGGTTTTTTCAAAATGTTCATTTTTCGAATGTCGAATAGACCGGTTTTTTTAAACACAAAAAACCGGTTTTAAAAATAGCATTTTATTTCAGAAAACATGTACTAAATAGTGATAGTGATATTTGAAAATTTAGGAATAATTTTTTAAATATTCATAAAGACTGATTTCTTATGTTTTTAAAATATAGTTTAAGTCTAAATTGGAATTTATTCTGTAATATTAAACAAATAAATAATTAATTAATCCTGTTTGACCCAATTTAATTTTTTTGATCCAATATTTCCTTTATTTTTTAAAGGTGTTGTGTTAAAAAAGTTTCACCTGCAGAATCGTTTCAATTGAGACTTAATTAATATACTATCTCCATATTAAGCCATGGTTTCTGTTTGTGCTAACTAAAATTTAGATGATTTTTTCTACAATTTTGAAACATAATTATCTTCTAGTCATCTAGATATATAATTTGCTTAGCATTTTTTCTCTTTCCAGATCTTTCTGAAGCTACCAAACGACGTAGAAAATTAAAATTTGGCTTAATTATAAAACTTTTTGTCCAACAAATCATAATGGAGCCATATTTTGAAATTTTTATCAGGGAGTGTATATAAGAGGATTTATGTGTCTTTTTCTAAGAATTTTTTTCTCTTTCCAGAGCTTTCTAAAGCTCCCAGAAGACATAGAAAATTAAAATTCAGCTTAATTATAACCCTATTCGTCCTACAAATCCTAACGGAGCCAGATGACTTAAGAAACTAAAAATCAGCATACTTATAAAACTATTTGTTCAACAAATTCTAACAGTTTCTATCAGGGACCAAAAAGTCTGTTTTGGTATTAAGAACTTTTGAGTTGCTATACTTATTGTTTGCCCTCCAAATCCCATAAAAACTGATTCTGTGTTTCGGCAAGGGAGCGCATTTACGACGATTTTTTTATTTTGAAAGGTTTACGAATTTAAAACTTTAATCAATATAATTCCAATAAATTTGAACGGCTTCAAATAATTGACTTCGATTAGAGAGAGGAAGGTGTCAAAATGTTGTTCATATTTTTTTTTTTTAATTTTCGGATTTGTTTGTGCATATTTTCATTATTATATTATTTTTCCTGACATTGTTAGGCTTTTACGCTTGTATTTAATAAATTTTAACTTAATTATAAGAATTGATTTTTTTAAAGAAATGTAGTCTTTTGATATAAAATTAACTTCTGCAAAAAACCGGTTAACCGGTTAACCGGTTTTTTCTGAATTTCAAAAAGTGCAACCGGTTTTTTTAAAATACCAACTATTCGAACTATTCGAAAACCGGTTTCTCAAAAAAGTCGAATAATCGATCACCCTAGTTGTCAGATTCGAATTAACAAGCTCCTGAAAAAGGAGCTTGATTTCTAAAACAAATAATTGACAATCGATTTCAACCAACAATATTTCATTTTCTATATAAAACCTATATGGAAGTGTCTATATAAAAATGTCTGTGCAATATTGCTATAGGCTTTACATTTTTTTAAAATAAGAATTTACATAGCACATCCGCTTGATATATTTGATATATGATGATATATTTGCAATATTTCAATATCTACTGATATTGCAAGGTATTAAAAAGTTTATATGTATAAGCGAATGTGTTATGGAAGTTTTCAAATAAGTCTCGAGGAAAGAGTGATCGATGTATAACATATAGTAACATGTTCTGAAGAATTTTGTTTAAATCTACAATAGTCCTCTCTTTTAAAAAGGAATATTTAATGGCAGTGTTTCTAGATATCGAGGTCAGCTCAATTTTAATTTTTCTTTGAATTTAGATCAATAAATTACCAATAGGACCGGTAACATACTAATATTGTGTTACTCATCAGAGGAAAATAAATGAACTCTTTAAATGGGCCAAAGCGTCTATGTAGTGCTTAATCTATCATAGACAGAATTGAAGCTTTTCACCAAGGAACATTATGTTCAAGTCTTTAGATTACCCAAACTGGAAGGTATTTCTGTGATGATTTTATAATCGAAGGTATTACCGAGGTTACATAAGCGCTTATTATCTAGTCCAACATAGGGCCAAACTAGTCTGGGTATCAGGGCCTAGGAAAGAAAATGACTGGAAAGAGGATATTTGTACCACATCGAGTCACACTATTATATAGTCAGATGATTAAAATGTAAGTAAATGCAATTATTTTATTATTATTATTTTTTTATTTAAAACCTTTAAATTGTCCTTAAATTTAACATTAATGATATATTTTTAATTACAGTCAAAGTCAACATATTTGCATAATGAGCAGCTCCACAAGCGGATGTTTCTGGAATTACAAACGCGTATACATAGATGTATTTAAGTATGAATTGTATTATGATAATATTTTTTCCGTTTTGCAAGATTATCATATGCATATAAACTTAATATTGTTTTCAATGTTTTCTTGCATTCATACTTGTATTTTAGTTCCACAAAATGGGCAAACATATGCCCAACATAAAATACATATGTAGTAGTACTAAAGGACATGACATACAGACAGATAGATAGTCATATGCATCTGTATTTATATAGAAAATAATACTTACTATACATAATATACGCAATACTTATACAGATTCATATATTTATGGTGAAATATTGTGTATTTCATATGTTTCGCATGTTGCTCGACATAGGGAAAACATGACAGTTATTACAACAAGAACACGAATGCAAGAACTTTACAAAAAGCAGCCAGTAAAAGCTCGTAACACATAAACATACACACACAAACTTGTGCAATGTACATAAATGAGATCATGTATTGTATGCATTTTCATTTCCGTTTTGTGTATTTAAAAAAAAACGGCATGTTAAAACAATGCAAATAGCTTGCTTGTGCGTGTGTGTATAAGCAATTTTTTATATAACGGAATATTACCGCCATGATTGTATTTTCCGGTGTTGGTGTTGCCAGAGATGTAGTATTTCAAAAATAAATAATAAATAAAAAATAAGAAGATGCTAGAAAAAAATATACTCATTATGAAAGAAGATATGCCCCAATTGGAAAATTCGTTTTTTACTGATATATCATGTTTTGTATCAATCCCAAATTGATAAAATATTAAAAATTTTGTTTTGGCAAACTTTTTCAAGTTGCAAATTATCATTTCCAATTGGGAAATTAAACACGAATGAATTTTCTTGAAACAAATGTAGAAATACCACTTAAACATATGATGAATATCAATGAAATGAATAAAGGAAAAATATCCAAAAAAAGATTTAAAATAAAAAAAAGTATCAACAGTTTTTTTCGCGCTGATAACACGAGATAAGCTACAGGGTGTCAAAGTCGACTATCTCGAGTATGTAAAAGTTAAAAAAAAATCATAACTTCTACAAATGAAATACGATTTCAAATATTTCTATATTTCTGTAAAATTCTTTATTATAAATAAAAATAAGCTTAAGTTACCTCTTACAGTTAAAAAGTTATTTACGCTTTAATGTTGAAATTTTAAGTTTTTGTCTCGACTTTATTTCGTTTTCCGAAAATAAGTCCTGAGGTATATTAGGGAAAATGTTTTAAAAAATATCATGTAATTTGGATTATATTCCGAAATAATATGCTGAACAAATTTTTCAATTATCTCAATTTGTCTAGACGTGAAAAATATTCAAATTCAGCACTCTAAAATTAGTATGTAAAGTGGCTATTTTTTTACAAAAATACAGCACTATTCTTTCACTTTTTCTCAAAGTAATTTGAATAAAAAATGTTTTTCTTTACATATTTCAAAAGATAAGACTTCATAAATGGTTAATTATGAAATTTTGAATTGATTTAGGCTTGCACCCTACATCCAGTGTTGATCGAAAATGGAAAATTAAAAAAAAAAAAAAAAATTATTTTTACCGGTTAATAAAGAAAATGTCACCAGAGCTTTTTTAAATTTACTCAAGTTATTTCGTCAAGAAATATATTGAAATCAATTTGACACTAAATTGTTTCCCGCCAGGCCAAAAACGAATGCAGGAGTGGAGATTTTATGAAAAAAGTCAAATTTTTAAATGACTTTTTTTTAATTGCAAAACAGCATTTTGGCATAATATTTTCACTATTATTTCCTATGAAATATGTAAAATATATATCATTATTTTATTCTTGCAAAAATAAATTAAAAAAAAACACTTCTTTCACCAAATTTACTGTTTTACAATATTTCTATATGTGAGTATACGTAACACATAATTGTATTGGCGCGTTTTGATTGTTGAACGAAATAATACTCGTAATAATCGCTTATATTTATTAAATAATAGCTTTTCACGGTGCGCTTCGCTATCCCATTTTAGACGATAACAAATATTTCCTACTCCCCCTGAACATATCCGACCTATTCGAAATTTTTTTTTAAACATTTCATTTATTTATTGAATCTATTTTTTATAAGCCTCACAATAAGAAATTAAATCTTAAAACTAAAATTAAAGCTAGTTTCTCTCTATCGAGAGCATAAATGGTTATATCAGCCTCACATCAGTGGGGCCTTAAGTTCGTTTTGTGCTTCAGTAAGACGTCTTGCCAGTGGGTTTGGATAACTCCGCAGTTTAAGGATGTATTTTTCTCTGAATTTCTTGAATTCTTCTTTAACTAAAGGCACCTCTAAGTCCTCTAAGGATATTCTCATTTCTTATGTACTATGGTGGACACGTCATGGTACTAATAATTCCTGATTGAGCCCTCTGTATAAAATCAATACTCAATATATATATATATATATATATATATATATATATATATATATATAAATTTTAATACCAAATTTCATGACGATCGGTTCATTATTGATCATAGCTCCCATATGAACCCTTCTTCCAAAAATCACTTTAACCTGCATAAATCCCATAATAATGTTAGTTTCAACATAATATTCGATATTTATTATAAGTGCAAATAACAGTAAAAAATTTAATGAAGATCGGTCCATAATTTACTATAGCTCCCATATAAGACCCAATTTCGGGAATCACCCAAATGTGAATGTTAGTAACGATATAATATTCTGTATTAGTTTGTTTTTTTTTACACTTTTATACAAGTATCGGTCCATAATTGGCCCCTTCCCGAATTTTGGTACACATGCTGTTAGGTATCATATGGTCGGACTTGACCGATTATCACTTTTCCCATTATTTCTCCTACAAATGTCCTCCCGTAATAGAGTTTTAACACTAATATATGCCTTAAAAATACGAATATTTTAATGAAATATAGCACAAATAAGTTTTATATAAGCACAAATCTGTTTGCCGAAATTCATGAAAATCGTTCCGTAGCTCCCATCTCTCTCCCGAAATCACTTTTACGTGTATAAATCCCACACAAATATTAGTATTACGTTAGTATTTAACACAAGTAAGTTGTATATAAGTAAAAACAAAATTATGTGGGTCGAAATTGTATAGGGTATCATATGGTCGGGCTTGAGCTACTATATCTTCTTCTCTTGTTTTTTTTTTTACCATTTTCACATACAGAACACGAACGTTAAAGAATTCAAACAACTGAGAGCGAATTAAAAGCAAAAAATCATTCAGCAAAAACTTAACATTTATTTTTTCCGAACAACATTCTTTTCAATGCAACGCAAATATCGACATCACGTCTGCAATACCTTAAAGTTGTTTGAGTCTACAAAGTCTACAGCTTTTCTCAGCATTACATGTAACTTGTTATTTAACTGTGGAGCAGATTAATATGCATTTATATTGGGATAAAAATTTATGAAGGCTCTATTTAGAAGCAGATAGGGTAAATAGTTGCATCTACACGCAAAGAAAAAATATGGTTCTAGTGACCAAAAACTAAGAGCAACATACTATGATTGTAATATATGATTACAGGTTGTAGAATTTGTAAAATTAACTGAATGGTTGTAGAATTAACTGAATAGTTGTAGAATTGAATAAATGTTTTGGATTTTTCATAAATATGGTTTCATATAAAAATATTTAAATACATATTATAATTCAGTCAACCATATTAAAATTTTTATTGTGCGTAATCATTAAATTATCAAACAGAATCATAAACGTTGCTATCATGAACATGGTATTATTCAAATCAATGAAAAACGGCTATAAAAACATTGAATAGTTGTAGTGATCATGCTGTAACCATGTTTTTTCTCTGCGTGTAATGACATCACCGTGTTAAAATAATGAGTTAAGTTGCTAAAGTGTAGTGTTATAAAAATAGCATTTTATCTTATTAGTTGGCAATGGAAGTTATAGCTGGTTATATACATGGCAACAACTTTAAAATTTTTACGCCCTCTCTTTGATGGATCTAAATCAGTGTTCCCCAAAACCAACGCACGCGTGCGTTTTGTCTCTTGTGTTATTCTCTTGATATGTATAAAAAACACACATATCAATTCAGTCTAGCACTAGCATTCAACGAAGTAGGTTGTGTTATCGCTTGTTGCTTGATATACACTCATAAAAAATGTTTAATGTTATGTGGTAGTGAGGTACATAAGAATCAAAATATGAATATTTTTAATTTTTACTAATAATAATATCATTTATTAATAAAATTTTTATGGTTAATTTGAAAGAATTATAAATTTTTATTTTTTATACAAAAAACAAGTTCTTTTATTTTCATTTCCATTTTATTACAAATAATTTTACTATAAAAAGGAGGATATTTTTTTGGTGTGTAATTTCAGAGCGGGAGAGTTATACAGAACACACATTAACAAAATGTGAATGTATAAGTGTGGGGATCACTGATCTAAATTGACTGAAATAATGATCTCTCTCTTTATATCTTTATCGCTAATTTAATTTAAAACATGTAGGTTCTTGAATAAATCTCCAATATGGATAAGAGCCCAAGATAATATAATTTAGAGCCTGAACGACATTTTAATGGAAATTCGCTATCGAACAACATTCTGTCTGGTCAAAATTTAAATGTTATATATATTATATATTTAATATACATTTTGTTTGCCGAAGATCTAAAAGAGAAATGTATATACCTAATATCTTTTTAATTCAAATATAATTAATATGTATTTTAATCAACACATATCTTCCAGATTTTAATTTATATTTATCATTTGCTTTAAAGAAATAAATTAAAGTTTATATTTATTTTTCTATTTGAAATTTCATTTTATTCCAATTTATATTTGTATAAACGTTTAAATACACCCGTATTCCCAAAGAAATCATTATGTTTATATAAATTTGCCATAAATCAAAGACGGGATAAATTTAAAATTAAAAAAAAAAAAAAAAAAAAAACAAAAAAGAAATACATTATCATGCAAATTTTATTTACAACTTTGTAATAGAAAAGCATACATCTTCTATTCGTTACCGTACATATATCAAATTTTAAATCTTAATACAAATATTGTATTAATAAAAGAAAAAAATAAATATATATATTTTTTTTCCTTTTTTCTTCATTCTGTTGTTTGCAATTCTCTAAAATGTAAACTACAAATCATGAGCTTTACCACACACATACAATGGACTACAATGGAAACCAATGAATAAAAAAGAAACGAAACGGTCCGCTTTTATGTTTAAATGGTATAAAAAATGAATGAGATGGAAAAAAAATCACCATTAGAAGCTATTAAACACGTCTTTAAGAGACTATTAAGACTTTATAAATAAACCATTATGAAAAATAGTATAAAATGGAAATAAATATAAACATAATATTCGTTATAGTCGAATTGCAGATACACTTTAACTAAAAATATTTCCTTTGCAGAAGCTTTTGGGTATATCTTTCCATATTTCCGGTTTATTTAATATATTTTTTCTTACAGGCATAGATTCGATTCTAGTTTAGTGAAAATCGATAGGATACTATAATCGAATTCATATTTTTTGTATTTTTGAGAGTTTTATTTCTAGTCTCCCCTAAAAATATTTTTGTCCACTTTCGTTTTTCAGAGTAACAAACTTGTAGCTTCTAAATCAGCAAAATTATTTTGATTAGAACCTTTATCCAACTTTTCATATTAACTGATAAACTAAACATACTTTTTCTTTTAATAATGCTTCTTATTAAAAAAAACAATCACAATGAATAAAAAAGTCAAGGAACTTTGCAATATTCCATACAATAGTTTTTTTTTTATTTTAAATAAGGTAAGGGATACTTAAGGGTCGAAAAGCAAAATAAAATAAAAACGAGAAAAAAAAGGTATAGTCGGTCAAGACCGACCATATAATACCCTACACCAGGAGAAGACCTAAATTAGATCAACACTTTTACTAAATGTAAAATAAAATATACAAATACAGAATAATACGTTGATACTAACATCTACTTGATTATGCACTTTAGGGCGATTCTCGGAAGTGGGTTTATATGGGAGCTGTGGTAAATTATGGACCGATTTTAATAAAATTTGGCAATGTTGTTTCTACTTATATAAAACTTATTTGTGTCGAATATTAACTTGATACTAACATTATTAGTATGGGACTTATGCACGTGATTTTCGGAACAGGGGTTTATATGGGAGCTATGGTTAATCGTGGACCGATCTTCATAAAATTCGGTACAAAGATTGATACTTATACAAAACTTCTTTGTACTGAGTTTCATTAAAATATTCTTATTTCTAAAGCATTTTTTAGTGTTGAAACTTAATTCCGGGGGGACATTTGTATGGGGGGTAGGTGAAATAATGGACCGATCATAACCAATAGGCTTCGTCCTTGTGTCATAAAAGTCCCACCTGCCAAATTTCATTCAATTATCTTCAAAATTGCGAACTGTACTTTGTGCACAATGTTTACATGGACAGCCAGCCGTCCAGCCAGCCAGCCAACCAGGCAGGCAGCCGTCCAGCCAGACGGACGGACGGACATCGTTAGATCGATTTAAAAAGTGATTCTGAGTCGATTGGTATACTTTAAGGTGGGTGTTGGATAACGTTTTCTATGCGTTACAAACATCAGCACAAACGCATAATACCCCAACCACCTATGGTGGTGTAGGGTATAAAAATCTTATTTTTATTTAAACAATAATAAAAAAAAAAATGTAGTGGAAAAAATCTAAATCTTTTTGTTCGTATGTGTTCATAATATTCATGTTTGAAAGAAATAAAAGGTGAAAGTACTGTTAAACATATGTTGGAAATCTTTTTGTAGTTTAAACAACGTAACATTTCTGTTATTTGTCCTGTATGGGAGAGGGAATGACTGTGATAAAACTTACAACCATAAAAGGGATTTGTTTTGTATATTTTAAAGATTTTTATTAAAACATTAAAAACACCATAAATGTCATATTTAAAAATCTTTAACGGTCAATAAATATGACTTTATGAGTTTATATATAAACTAACTAAAGATATATGTATATGCAGTGATTAACTCTGATTTTTGACAATATACATAGTTTTTAATTTAAAATGTTGAGAGAGGGATGTGTCGCCTAAATGTATATATTTTTCACGAATTTAAAAATACCATTTTTTTGAGATACACGACCTGAAAATTTAATTTGCGAAATATCGATAATATAAATTCAATCTAAAAACATGTTTCAGATATAATTTTAAAGGAATTTTTTATAAAATTATCTAAAATTTTGTGAGATTCTTAATTTTGATGAGTTAGGTAAGGTTCGTAGAGGCATGGTTCAAAATTGTATAGTTTCAATACATTATACTTACCTAAAATTTTTTTCTCGATAACAATTTAGATTTTCACAATTTAAACTTAAAATGTTTTACGTGAATTTACGTCAAAACAATGTATTGGTTATTTTCAATTAATCTTCGGGAATGAAATTTCTCAAGATCTTACATTAGCACTCGATTAACTCATTGTATCTATTAACAAATATCGAAATAAATTTCATGGTCACTTGAAAAATTCAACAAAAGGAATATATGCAAATATGATTATATTTAAGATATTTATAAGTGTTGGGCCCATATATCAAGAAAACCAATTTTAAAACATTTGGCTCTTGAAAACAATGCACGCCGCAAATGTTATTTTATTACACGGGGCTATAGTGGACATTTCGTAGGTTTGGCTGAGTAGATTATTACATCATATTTGTTAATAAGTTTATAAACATATATTCCCAACGGCGTCAAAAATATTGTGACAAGCTTGCCATAGACTTTCATGGTATTGGCCAAGTTCATTTTGAAAATTCTTGTAACAACTGGAGTATTCCCAGTTCTGTTCTCAGAATGCTAAACCCTAAGAAATTGTGATTCTATAAACATTTTTAATAAACTATTTCAAGAAAAATTCTTTCTTTATGGTAAATTACAAAATCTTATTCAGAAAAGTGTCCTCTCTAAATAAAACTCATTTTTAATTTTCGATTTATTGCGATGTAATTTGTTTTATTAATTACACTATGCTAGTCGCGTATATTACCTTAAAGTATACCGTTCGACTCATAATCACTTTCTGATTGTTTTTACCATGAAATTGGTTATTATCGGTCTATTATTTCACATAGCCCTTATACAAATGTCCTCCTGGAAAAGGGGTTTAGTGGTCATAAATGAAATTCGGTACAAAGAAGTTTTGTTTAAGTTTTAATCTTTGTGTCAAATTTCTTGAAGATTGGTTCATAATTGACCATAGCTGCCACGAAAACCTCTCTTCCTGAAATAATATTACGTCCATAAATCCCATACAATTCTTAGTATCAAGTTAATATTCGACACAAATAAGTAGAAACAACATTTCCAAATTTTATGTGAATTGGTCCATAATTTACAATAGCTCCAATGTAAACCCACTTCCGGGAATCGCCCTATAGTGCATAAAATCATCTAGATGTTATTATCTGTGTGTATATTTTATTTAGCAAAAGTGTTTGACTACAATTGGCCACATGTCTAATATAAATACCCTTCCCGAATTGTTATGCTCATACTCATATAGATTTTTATTTGTTTATTTTGTTTAAATTTGACGACTAAATTATTAAATTTAAACAAAAAAAAACTTTATTTCCTTAACCTCTTTAGCCATTCAAATTGAAATACCTCGAAAACGATCGCTAACTTTTAAAAAAGGCCAACACCATGTTACGCGCCGGCTACTTTGTCTAATAAAAAAAAATGATTTCTTTAATTTCCAAAAATTAGCCGCTCAACAGACGTTAAGTGACATGAATATAGGTTTCCCGCTAGCTATAATTGTATCGTTGGTTCTTAACCCGTGTTGACGCGTAATCACACAACATACTCTTCATGCCTCAGAGTATGTAAATAAATAAATAAATAAATAAATAGAAAAAAATATATAAATCAAACAATACTTATCCAAAATACCGTGGCAAGGTGGTATACCATGTAGGGTACAATTTTCCCTCCCGACTGATTCATTAAAAACGCCTATGACAGATCTATTACCCTAATTTTAATATCTGTCCCTATAAGTGACATGTACCTTTTTACCTACTATTACTCATCTTTTTCTTGGTTATCCTTCCCTCGTAAATAAACTTAGTGTTTAATTTTTTCCTTATTTTAAAATTTACGCAAATTTTATTAAAGACAAAATTATAATATTATATAAAGAGAGGTATAAATTCATACTTAATTCATATATGATATTCTAGATCTTCACTCAGAGAGTGGATAGAATAAACTAAATAAAATAAATGTTTACAATTTATGTTAATTCTATTTTTTTCTTCATTTATAAGAATAATCGGACAAGGGGACAAATATGAATCGGACTGACCTTTTCTTAATGAGACATATGTAAATAATAGAAAACAAGTAAAATAAAATCTTCACTTACATAAAAAAAAATGCACCAAAACTTGTTGTTCCACGTCGATTGAATTGTTGGGCCCAGCAGTCGATGCGTGTTGTTTTTGTAAATCGATGTTTTTTTTTTTTTTTTAAGATGATCTGCTCTTTTTTTTAATAAGTAAAGATTATGAATGAATGCGTAAAAACTAAAATTAACTCATAATAATAAAGAAAAAAAGTATATATTGTAAGATATTATTGATATATGTTTTTACACCAAAACTAAAATGTTAGTAAATAAACAAAAAATATAAGATGTATAGGGTTAAGTATTTAGTAGAATATAATAATTTTTAATACTTTAAATTACTAAGTAGTAACTTTAAATGTATATAAATATAAATATAATTATGTATGTAATAAAATATAATTATTTCAAATAAATCTAGTAAATTATAATAATTAGTTCAATTTAGTTCGTATTTTAATGGTAGTTTTAGGTAGATTTCAATTTTAATAAAATAATTCCTTAGGTTTTTAGTTATAAAATAGATATTTATGAATATTTTTTTGTTTTGTTAAATATTATTTGAATAAAAATTCATAAAAAGATAGTTGTGATTATGTTATCATTTCTTGAATATTTTCTATTTCTATGTTTATTGCATTTGAATTCAAATAATAGTAAAATAATTAAAATTGGGGTTAGGAAATTATGTAATGGTTAAATTTCTATGTGACAAATTTCAGTTTTACATATAAATAGGTTAAGTTGGACTTTACATTTTTTTGTAGATATTAAATGATAATTTTTCCTTAGAAATTGATACTTAAAAGTGTGGTTGTTATAATTGCTAATCACTTTGTCGTTAGGATATGGGGATTTATGTTTAGGTTAAGATCATTAGAAATTATTTAATATATATTAACTGATTACGTAACTTATTTAATATGGTGGTGTAATATATAAGAGGAGGCCACGTGTCCCTAGAGACCTTAGACCACGTGTAGTTCCAAATTCACAATTAGGGGCTTTACGGAATTTTCTTCCCCGCATCACCAATTTTACAGCAATTTAGTTTTAAGTAAATTGATCCTTAGATGTGTCAGATTATGAGGTAGGAAAAATCACCACGTGAAATCAAAGCCCTTGGAGTAATAACCAATATATATTAAAAAATAAATTCACACTACTAATGGGTAAAACATTCTCACCTTAAAATTTCGTTTAAGCAAAATACGGGATTATATATTCTATTTTCCTCTAAGAAAACTTGATATTATTCAAATTTGTATTTGAATTAATTCAATTAAAAAAAAAGAAATCACTCTTGAATCACACTTCTTTTATTTTAAAGAAACTTTGTAACTTTTATAATATATACGACCATATGCTATTGCACACTTTATAATAATGAATTGAGATTGACAAAATTTGCAATAAAGAAGCGTTATGATTAAAAAAAACTAATTACGCAATAAAATCATTCTCTGTTCCTCAAGGAGAATTGAATGGCAATGGAAGTACCCAATCTTTCCTAGTGTAAAAAAAAGAAACAGCAGATATCACATAAATATTCTTTGAGCGTAACACATTAATAAATGAAATAAGTGCGTAAAAAAGTTATGTAGATATGTATGTAGTGTAATGCACATTGCTCTTATTATTAATATTAACTATTTTCTAGCATGAGATGAAAAAAACAAAAATTATATCAAACGTGTATCGTTTACTTTTGGTAAACAATATTATGTTATATCAGGATAAACATAATGAAAGTTTGAAATGCTTTGTAAATTGTAACAAAAAAAAAAAAAAAACAAAAACCATTAGAAACATAGTGTTAAATATTATTATGAATTTTCCTTTTTAAAAAAAAAAAAAAAAAAAAAACAATAAAGAAAAAAAAAAATCGCAACAAAACTGCTTCGGTCCGCAAAATTTAATTTAAGAGGACGAACAGTAGAACGATTTTTATTTAAAGAATTGCAGAAATCATTTTTTTTTTTACCAATGACGTGGGGCACGATCCACGTATAGCCGGGTAAAAATTATAATTTTAAATCTGAAGCGTGGTATTTGCCTACATATTTGCCATTTAAGTCCTCAATTTCGTAAAGGTTGCTGCCTATTCTGGATTTTATTCGACACTTTATGAATTTCGGCATGAATTTTTTATTGATATGTTTGCTCATATCACTCAGAATATGATTTTTTCTAAACACTATTTGTCCTTCCGCAAATTGAATGGGCCTGCTTCGTAGATTATATGTTCTTGATGATTTTTCATGAGCTTTATAGATATTATTTCGAATTTCGCTACGAATTGTATTAAGTTTATCCACGTTGTTTTCCACACGGAAATCTTCTCCTGAATAACATCCTAGTTGGTCCAAAATTTTATAAGATGATGCATGTTGTATCATGTTTTGACCGAAGGTTGCAAAATATGGGGAGCATTTAATGGATGTGTGATAATCGCTTCTGAGTATAGCCAAAATCTGAGGGATATATTTATCCCAGTCCCTATGATCCTTGTGGTCTTTAAGGAAGCATCTTATTTTTGTAACTATTTCCCGATTTACTCTTTCTGATGCATTGGAATGTAGGGCGTAGAAACCCGTAGTTATATGTGTTATACCATATAAATTGAAAAAATCAGCCATTTCTTTTGAAATAAACTGTTTTCCGTTGTCACTATGAACAACTCGTGGCACACCGAATGTAGGGAAAATTTCGTTTTGAAAAAAAAGTATGATATTAGCAGAAGTTGCCTTTTTAAGTGGTTTTAGAAAAATGAATTTTGTGAGATGGTCCAAGCAAATAAAAATGGTAGAATTCATTGCTTTTGTAAATGGGTATGGGCCAAGAAAATCACAATAGAACCGTTCAAATGGTCTATTGGTAATAAATTGGTGTCCCATTGTAGGCCTTGAAATTTTGTTAGTGGATTTTACGCATTTGCAAACGTTACAATTACTTATGTAGGACTTAACATCATTTGCCATTGTTGGCCAAAAGTATTTCTGTCTAATTCTGTAAATTGTCTTCGAAAAACCTCCGTGGCATGAATCAGCTCATGATTTTATGACACTAAGAATGAATGATTTTGGTATCCAAAGACGCCAAAGACCGCTTTCTTCATTCTCTACGCCTTGTCTAAATCCTACTCTTTTCAGTATGAAATTTCCCGAAACTTGCAGATCTGGTAAGGAGTTTTGATTTTTTATTATAGATTCCTTAGTTTGCTCATATTCAGCATCATTAAAGTCTTTTGATAGCAAATCAATGTCAAAATTTTGGTCAAATAATTTGATTTCGTCCACATCTAACCTTGATAAACAATCAGGAACTATGTTAAGGGATCCCTTTCTGTGCTCGATTTTAAAGTCGTATCTCTGAAGCTTGAGGCTCCAACGAGCTAAACGCCCACTCAAGTCCTTTTGGGACATTAACCATCTGAGTGATGCGTGGTCCGTAATAATTCTAAAGGGCAATCCTTCAATGTATGGGCGAAATTTGTTTACACAAACTAAAGCTGCCATGCATTCTAGTTCTGTTACAGTATAGTTTTGTTGCGCTTTATTTAACTTCTGTGAAACGTAGGCAATTGGATGCTCTTTACCTAGCTCATCATACTGAAACAGAACTCCTCCAACACCAACTTTAGATGCATCACATTGAATTATAAATTCTTTGTTGAAATTGGGCTGTACTAAAACGGGGGCAGACGATAGAGCCGTTTTAAGTTTTTCGAAAGAATCTTTTGCGGCATCGGTTAACGAAAACGGTTTTTGAGATTTCCTCAGACAATCAGACAATGGGCTAGAAATATAGGCAAAGTTATCAATAAATGCCCTGTACCAATTCGCCATTCCTATAAACCGACGAACTTGCTTTGGTGTTTTAGGAAGAGGAAATTCTTTGATGGATTTAACCTTGTCAGGGTCAACTTTCAAGCACCCGTTGCCCACAATGTAACCAAGGTACCTTACTTCCTTCTGGCAGAATTTGCTTTTACCTACATTAATGGTTAACTTTGCTACTTTAAGACAATCAGCGACTTCAGACAAAAGCTTCATATGTGATTCGAAATCCGAACTACACACTAATAAATCGTCTAAATATATGAAGACATTTTCCCTGAAGCGCGATGGAATAACTTTGTCCATGAGACGACTCATGGTTTGGGGACCATTGCAAAGTCCAAAAGGCATATATTTGTAGTGGTAAAGTGGTTTACCAGGGATAGCAAAGGCGGTCTTTTCTTTTGATGATTCTGAAAGCCTAATTTGTAAGAAAGCATCTTTCAGATCAATTGCACTAATAAAAAATGTGTCTTTCAATCTACTAAGAAGCCCATTGATGTGAGGCAGTGGGTAAGAGTCTTTTTTGGTAACTGAGTTTAGTTTCCTCGAATCAATACATAAACGAATTTTCCCTGGTTTCCTTACTAAAACAGCAGGGGAGCACCATGGCGAATTAGACTCTTCTATAACACCCATACTTAATAAACGTTCAATTTCTTTGTACGCCTCTTCCTGTCGAGGAGGAGAAAGAGGATAATGTTTACATTTAATAGGGGTCGCATCTCCTGTATCTATGTGATGCTCTAACAAATCGGTACATCCTAAGCCTAATTTTTCGTAGGAAGGAAACTTAAGAATCGTTTGTTCCAGTATTAAATTCTGTTCGGGGGACAATTCATGAAAGTTTTCGCTAGAATCAACTTTTTTTGATAATTCAGATAAAAAAATTTATATTAGGAGAAACTATTTCGGGGGCTATAGCGAATTCTCGCCAGAAATTAGTACCAAAATATGCTTGCTGACTCAGTGATGGAACAATGTAAAAATCAATGTTTTTAGTTACACCTTTGTATTGTATAGGTAAACAACAAAAGCCAATTACATTTTGTCTTGCACCACTGGCAGTTGCTACCGAAGAATTAATACTTTTAAAAGAAATATTATTTCTTTTCAGAAATGCTAAACAATCGTGACCCAGAACTGACACGTTTGCTCCCGAATCAAGTAAACCAATTAAGGTTTCCCCATAAACTTTTACCTTTGCAAAAGGTCTGTCATCGTTAACAGGAAGAGTGGTAGATTCTAACATTTTTTTAAAGTGTTTACGCTTTTTGTAACGCAAACGACATTTAATGATTTTGTCGAAAGTTTTTATTATGGGTTTAAAAGTACTAACAGGTTTAATGGATTTAAAAAGTAAATCATCTTTTTTTGTCGAATTATTTTGAGTACCATCGAAATCTTTTAATCTGTCATCGCAATGAATAGAAACTAATTTAAACTCGGGGTTTGTGGGAGCGGACGATTGTCCCCGGTCGCCAGATCGCCCATTTTCTTGTTTCCCTGGAAGGTATGGTTATTAGGACAATTAGGAGTCAAAACTCCTTTTTGTCCACACTTAAAACAAAACGGTCTTTCTATTGCTTTCGAGCAATATATATAGGAGTGACCATAAAGCAAACAGTTCCAGCACTGAATATTAGAAAAATCATATTTACCTGTTTTCTTTGAAAATTTAAGTGCTTCTATTTGGGGGTCTATAATGTCTACATCATTGGTTTCCTGAGGCGATATTTCGATTTCTTTTACAGAACGGTTTTGGCTAAAATTAGGGTTTTGAAATCTTGTATCCCGAAGGACCTTTTCCGCTTTACGTGCTATATCCCTAAATTCGTTTAGATCGCGGGAATCGGCATTAAACAATAAAAATCTCAAATTTTGATTCAAGTTCCTTTTAATTATATCTATTAAAGTAGTATCAGGCAAAGGATTTTGTAGTCTCATATTCATGGAAACGATTGAAGTATGGTAGTCATCATAACATTCTTTAGGCAATTGCTTACGTAAAGATATTTTCAAAATAACTTCATGATCTGACTCCATGTAACCAAATTCTTTTGTCAGTGCATTACGAAGCAATGGGTATGTTACGGTTTTATTCTGCTTGGTAAAGAGCCAATACCATTGTTCGGCCTTACCATCTAGAAGAACATGAAAATTTGATATTAAGTGCTCATCAGAACACTTGGATCTTTTTGAAAGTGTTTCAACTTTAAATAGAAAATCTGATACAGATCCACTACCATCAAATGAAACTTTCCACTTTTCTAATTTAACATTATTTTCGTTGTTAACGTAAGAATTAGGTTGACTATTCAGTGTTTGATTAATATTATCACTTGTATTATTTAAATTTGGGACAAAAGACTGCATTTCAGGTGGTCTACTTGATGTAGGATTATTTACATTACCAATTTGTGATATACTATCACGAATAGAGTTTAACTCTTTGCGAAACTCTTCCCTAGTGTTTCTCATTGTTTGCTCCATTAAAGCCATTAGGGAGTCGAATGAAGATCCCGCATTGGTATTTGCAGTAGCATTGTCAATTTGGCCTAACGATAATTCTACTGGGGGATTCACGTTAGCATTCGAATCGGAAACTGATGTTCGACCACTAAGTGGAACAAAAACTTGAGCTTGTGAGGATAAAATTTGATTGTCCATTATCGTAATATCTTGAAATGGAATATGTGAGGATAAACTATTCGAACTTGCTTGTCTTTGTAACGGCTGAGCTGTTTTAGCTGCAGGGGAGTGTACAACTTTGGACTTTGTGCCAGTACTTGGTTCTCCTAATTCTATAGAAATATTGTTGCGGGAAGTTGAAGAACTTCTGGCCCCACGACCTCTATGAAATGAACTATTTTTTTTGACTACTTGAAGAACTTCTTGTATTCATTATAAAAAGGAATTTATTTCATAGAAATGTAATTTATATGATAGAAAGAGAATTCAAAAGTTAAAAATAAAAATATATGTATATTTGAACAAATAAAAAAAGTAATGTTCGTATATATAACAAAAATAATAATTTGAAATAATATATATTTAATTAGTTAATTTTCTCTTTATATTGTAATACATATGGGAAGGATAACCCTGAAAAAATGATATTAAGCATGTAAAATATATCGTGTCATAAAAAAAAAAGGTGCAACGTTTCTGTTGTTGTACAAACTAAAACGGATCTACCTTTCAAAACAAAACAAAAATTAAAGTAAAAGAAAATTTATGAAGCTGCTACATTTAGGACTGCGCACTATCGTTCTATCCTATATGGACTCGAATCATATTTTCTCAAAGTTTCAAATGCAACTAAGTCTCTCCGTAGATACTAACAAAAAGACTGGACTATTTGATAATTAATATGCTAGTTAAAAAAAAATGATACATAATTTCAATATGTCGCAAATAGACTTAAAATTTTAATTAACTTTTAAACTATGACTTACATAAATCAGTTATGTACTACATGAAAAAAAAAATATATAATATGTATATAACTACTGTAACTAGCTGCAAACGTTTATCAATAAAATTTATACAAATAATTCTATTCTTTAATTTAGAATTTGGCCAATTTTGGCCTTCACGTTGGGCGCCATGTATGTTACGCGCCGGCTACTTTGTCTAATAAAAAAAAATGATTTCTTTAATTTCCAAAAATTAGCCGCTCAACAGACGTTAAGTGACATGAATATAGGTTTCCCGCTAGCTATAATTGTATCGTTGGTTCTTAACCCGTGTTGACGCGTAATCACACAACATACTCTTCATGCCTCAGAGTATGTAAATAAATAAATAAATAAATAGAAAAAAATATATAAATCAAACAATACTTATCCAAAATACCGTGGCAAGGTGGTATACCATGTAGGGTACAATTTTCCCTCCCGACTGATTCATTAAAAACGCCTATGACAGATCTATTACCCTAATTTTAATATCTGTCCCTATAAGTGACATGTACCTTTTTACCTACTATTACTCATCTTTTTCTTGGTTATCCTTCCCTCGTAAATAAACTTAGTGTTTCATTTTTTCCTTATTTTAAAATTTACGCAAATTTTATTAAAGACAAAATTATAATATTATATAAAGAGAGGTATAAATTCATACTTAATTCATATATGATATTCTAGATCTTCACTCAGAGAGTGGATAGAATAAACTAAATAAAATAAATGTTTACAATTTATGTTAATTCTATTTTTTTCTTCATTTATAAGAATAATCGGACAAGGGGACAAATATGAATCGGACTGACCTTTTCTTAATGAGACATATGTAAATAATAGAAAACAAGTAAAATAAAATCTTCACTTACATAAAAAAAAATGCACCAAAACTTGTTGTTCCACGTCGATTGAATTGTTGGGCCCAGCAGTCGATGCGTGTTGTTTTTGTAAATCGATGTTTTTTTTTTTTTTTAAGATGATCTGCTCTTTTTTTTAATAAGTAAAGATTATGAATGAATGCGTAAAAACTAAAATTAACTCATAATAATAAAGAAAAAAAGTATATATTGTAAGATATTATTGATATATGTTTTTACAAAAAAACTAAAATGTTAGTAAATAAACAAAAAATATAAGATGTATAGGGTTAAGTATTTAGTAGAATATAATAATTTTTAATACTTTAAATTACTAAGTAGTAACTTTAAATGTATATAAATATAAATATAATTATGTATGTAATAAAATATAATTATTTCAAATAAATCTAGTAAATTATAATAATTAGTTCAATTTAGTTCGTATTTTAATGGTAGTTTTAGGTAGATTTCAATTTTAATAAAATAATTCCTTAGGTTTTTAGTTATAAAATAGATATTTATGAATATTTTTTTGTTTTGTTAAATATTATTTGAATAAAAATTCATAAAAAGATAGTTGTGATTATGTTATCATTTCTTGAATATTTTCTATTTCTATGTTTATTGCATTTGAATTCAAATAATAGTAAAATAATTAAAATTGGGGTTAGGAAATTATGTAATGGTTAAATTTCTATGTGACAAATTTCAGTTTTACATATAAATAGGTTAAGTTGGACTTTACATTTTTTTGTAGATATTAAATGATAATTTTTCCTTAGAAATTGATACTTAAAAGTGTGGTTGTTATAATTGCTAATCACTTTGTCGTTAGGATATGGGGATTTATGTTTAGGTTAAGATCATTAGAAATTATTTAATATATATTAACTGATTACGTAACTTATTTAATATGGTGGTGTAATATATAAGAGGAGGCCACGTGTCCCTAGAGACCTTAGACCACGTGTAGTTCCAAATTCACAATTAGGGGCTTTACGGAATTTTCTTCCCCGCATCACCAATTTTACAGCAATTTAGTTTTAAGTAAATTGATCCTTAGATGTGTCAGATTATGAGGTAGGAAAAATCACCACGTGAAATCAAAGCCCTTGGAGTAATAACCAATATATATTAAAAAATAAATTCACACTACTAATGGGTAAAACATTCTCACCTTAAAATTTCGTTTAAGCAAAATACGGGATTATATATTCTATTTTCCTCTAAGAAAACTTGATATTATTCAAATTTGTATTTGAATTAATTCAATTAAAAAAAAAGAAATCACTCTTGAATCACACTTCTTTTATTTTAAAGAAACTTTGTAACTTTTATAATATATACGACCATATGCTATTGCACACTTTATAATAATGAATTGAGATTGACAAAATTTGCAATAAAGAAGCGTTATGATTAAAAAAAACTAATTACGCAATAAAATCATTCTCTGTTCCTCAAGGAGAATTGAATGGCAATGGAAGTACCCAATCTTTCCTAGTGTAAAAAAAAGAAACAGCAGATATCACATAAATATTCTTTGAGCGTAACACATTAATAAATGAAATAAGTGCGTAAAAAAGTTATGTAGATATGTATGTAGTGTAATGCACATTGCTCTTATTATTAATATTAACTATTTTCTAGCATGAGATGAAAAAAACAAAAATTATATCAAACGTGTATCGTTTACTTTTGGTAAACAATATTATGTTATATCAGGATAAACATAATGAAAGTTTGAAATGCTTTGTAAATTGTAACAAAAAAAAAAAAAACAAAAACCATTAGAAACATAGTGTTAAATATTATTATGAATTTTCCTTTTTTAAAAAAAAAAAAAAAAAAAAACAATAAAGAAAAAAAAATCGCAACAACCATTAAATTCTTCTTAGTCGATTTTGTTTAATATTGTTAAAAAATATAAATAAGTCCCATTTTCGAGCACAGTGTTATTTTGTTATGTAATTATTTACAAAAATCTCTAAAAATCTATTTGACTATTAGAGCCCTGCAAGCTGTGTCTTATAAGGCTGTACAAGCCACTTGATATTTTTCAAGTGTTGTTATCAGTGTGTGTGCGGAGTAATAAATACTGTTCTGCAGGCACTTAAAACCATACAAATACTGCGTGTGTGCTTCAACTTTATGAACAAATCATGAGTGTGCTATGATAGCGACCAAACAAGCCTCTCAAAGGCTTGTATAAAAAAATACAAGCCTTTTGACCACTTGTTTGCTTCAATAAGGAAAAAAATTGTGTTTTCTTTTTTATTAAAATTATATGTGTGTGTGTGCGTTCATGACTGTATAAAGTAATTTCGTAAGTAAAACAGTCGTTTAAAAGTATTGTTTATAAACTTATTGTTATTTACGATCAAATAAATTATTAATGTTACTAGTTATAACAATTATTTCCTTTTAGTTTTAAAATATAATGATTACTTAGTAAATATAAATTAAATGCAATAAAATCTATCATAATATAAATAAGTACAATTTTAAAATTTTTTATAAACATACAATTAATTATAAGACTAACTTTATTTAAAATATAAATAAATACTAAAGATAAAAATTTTCTAACTTACATATGTAACTGACAGTTTCAAATGTCAACTTTAATTTTTTTACTTTTTTAACTCTTAATAAAGAGTATTTTTTAATAACTTTATGAATTCACCCTTTTACATTTATTTAGAAAAGAAGAACCAACAATAAAATATAGACATACTGTATATATGTGTGTGTATGCAAGAATATTTATAAACAACCACTTTTTACACATTATGAAGATTTTTTGCCACACAGCAACTACGTATTACAAAAAACAAACAAATCATTAAGCCCACTTGAAATCTTTAAATCATTTCTCAACGTCTTGTATGATTTGCTTTTTTTTGCCACACCACTTGCACCACTTGTTTACGATAAATGATTTGAACGCACGGATTTGCAGTCGCTCATACACAGTACACACTTGCTTTGCTTCGGGCAGCGAACAGTACGAACAGTATTTATTGTTGTTTTTGCACATGTTGGCTATGAAACACACACTTGAAATTCAAGTGTGTTTGCTTTTCAAATCATCTTGCGCAGGAGACTATTGACTATACCATTAAAGTTTATTAAAGCTATAAATATAAAACTTAATTTTTAACCCTTCATTATTGTATCCTGGTTATATTTCAAAAGCTATTGTATCCATTAGTTTAACTGATAGAAAACAATATGTTTTGTAATTGTATGACAACAAAAAATACATATACACATATTTGTAATTAGTTCCTCATATGGATAATAATATATTTTTGCAACAGATTGATAACTAGAAAATAAAAACAGCTCATAAACCCATTACCAACATTATTAATATTATTATTTCTTTTTTTTTTTTTTTGGCAAATTGTTCAACACAATGTTAACACATACTATTTTGTGTTTTCAGTTGTTTTTTTTTTTTTTTTTCTGTTTTAAATAATATGGCCTTAATATATAAGTAAACAAAATAATAAATTTTATCAGTTAATTAATGCATTTATTTGTTAATATTTTTTCTAATTCTGTTAAAATGCTAAATAAAAAAACCGATGAGACAAACATGTATATACATTCTATATGTAGGTATGAAATCTAATTTTAATCATTTCAGTATAATAAATAAATATGAAAATAAACATTAATACTTTTTAACCAAAAACCCATAAAACAATATGGACAAGACTCAATAACAGTTGATGATAATAAAAATAATATTTTAATATCATTTTATACGACTAGAACTATCAGACAAATTAAAGCTCTTAAAACCAAAAAAAAAAAAAAAAAAAAAAGGAAAGAATTGTTATCAAAATGAAATTTTTGCATATTAATTTAATGGAATTTATGACTTAAACACGCGTACCACCATGTTCAACTCATGTTTAGAACGATAACAGAAAAATATTCATATAAACAATATAAGGCAACGACAACAAGAGTCCTATAAAAAATAAAAGGTTGTTAAGGGGAAAAGATATATTCAACATATGCAAGTAGAAAATAATAGAGGAACATAAATAGTTAAATACTAGAAAGGAATTGGTCAGAGACGAATTTTATAATACTCTATATAATGATTTTAGATTTTATTTGAAAAAAGACCTAGTAGGTCGACAAGAACTAAAGAAAAGGTTTGCTTAAAATGGGAGGTATATACATACTTATATAAGTTAATACTTAACGGCAAACCTAAAACAGTAGACGATTTATAATTTTACTTCCGTGTTCCGTTCGACGAGTGATTTCAAGCCGTCATACGTAACAAAAGTGACGTTTTTATAAAGTTGGGTACCGAATAAAAATAGACAAAAATTATGTGTCAATATCTATTGAGATCATCAATCTAATTTATGCTGTTTTCATGTACGGTCTCCGGAGCTGTCAAAGTTAAACATTTTTTTACATTTTAGAAGTAAGGAAGAGAGTAAAAAATTAAGTTTTCATAAATTTTCATTGAATTTTTTTGAAATAAATAGTCTTTTGAAATAAAAATCTAAAATAGAACCATCAACTCCAGGCATTTAAATATAATTTTCTTAAAGTATTTATAATATTTTTTTTTTTTTTTTTTCAAAATTGTCCTAACAGATTTTTGTTCTGAACATTTTCTGAAAAATTGTACATTTTGTCCACTTTAATACTGTGAAAAAATCGTGAGCATATACGTATAGCCCCATTTTAGATATGAATTTTTTTTATTTTATTTTATTTTATTTACTTTTTTTTTCGAAAAAACAATAGTAGCTCTCACACAAAAAACAGCTTAAGTGCAGAATTTTTTCTTTGCTTTACTAAACATTAGACAGTACGCTGAATTGAACATTTTTTGAAATAAACCTGTAACTTCTAATCGGCTGGTTGGATTTACATAAAATTTTGGAAGGATGCTCCTTACATACATTACTGGAGGGAAGCTATGGTGGCTTAAAATTTCAAAGATTTTTATATCACCTTAAAGATCTTGATGAATTCTTTAAAAGGCATGATTTTATGAACTATTAATCTTATTTATATAACAAGCTAAACCTTGATCAAGTTTTATCATATTTTTTGTAATTATTTAAAGAACAACATTATCTATCGAAAGAAGGAAAATTTATATCTTAATTGACTCCAAAAATAAATGATTTTAAAATGGAAAATTTTCCAAAAATCAACAAACAGAGGGACGGAAGGACGATGTTTATAACACATAGCAAAAGTTATCCAACACCCACTTTAAAATAAAATATAGTCAAGTCGCGAAAAGGTGAATACTCGAAAGGATGAACGTCTCAGAAACGTGTAAATTTTTTTTTTTTTTACACAGACTATTCTAAAACGTGAACACAATTCGAAAGCTCTAAAACGTGAACACTTTTTTTAGATTTTCGTTACTTTTTAAACCTGTAATTTTAATTTGGGAAATCCCCAAATAAAGTGTTCACTTGTTTGATGATGTTACAACGATCTTTTTTCTTATTGTATGTGTATGTACTCATTGACCTGTTAGTTGTTCTTTGACATTGCTACGTAGTCTACATTAGAGAAATTTGTATCAAGACAAACGTCAAATTTTTGTTTGAGTTGCAGATAATTTTTTATCTCTATCAATTATAGGGGAAAACGTATGTCATAATAAACCATGCAAAAAGTACTAACAACAATCAAGATGGCGTCTTTTACCAAGCATTATCAAGACAACGTTGTCAGAGCTCGAGCGCTGACAATTTTCTTTTAACACTGCAATAATACTGACAAATTCAGTCTACATTAGACAAATCTTTATCTTGATAAAATTTTGACGTTTGTCTTGATAAAAATTTATCTAATGTAGACTCAAAGTAAATGTTGAAAGTGTTTTATTCGTGAAAGTGAAAAATGTCATTAAAAGAACCGAAGTGTTATCTTTAAAGGATAAAGTGTATATTCTTGAATTATTGCAAAAGGGTTACAGTGTCAGCGGTTTGGCAAGAAAATATGGTGTTGCTAAATCAACCGTTTGTTTATTAAAAAGAAAAATCGGGAATTAACAAATCGTGTAAATAATACTCTTTATGGTACCGGGAAACGTAAAACATTACGTGCTTCTGAACTTCCAAAAATGGAAAAAACCCTTTATAAATGGTTCCTTAGTATGCGAAACAAAAAATTGCCAGTAAGCGGACTGATGCTAAAAGTAAAAGCTTTGGAAATTCACCAACAAATTAAAGAAAGTGATCGTGGTTTTAATGCCAGTAAGCGGACTGATGCTAAAAGTAAAAGCTTTGAAAATTCACCAACAAATCAAAGAAAGTGATCGTGGTTTTAATGCCAGCGATGGATGGCTCCAAAAATTTAAGCAGCGGTTTGAAAATTTCCGGAGAAAAGCTTTCTGCTCAACCACAACTTGTTGACCCGTTTAAAGAAAAATTAAGAGCAAAAATGGAAGAACTCTCTCTATGTGAAGACCAACTTTATAATGCTGACGAGTCCGGTTTGTACTGGAAGCAGCTGCCAGATAAAACATACGTATCATCATTGGGGAAAAGTGCTCCAGGCGCAAAGATGGAGAAATAGTGATTAACTTTCATGAGCTGTTCGAATGCGACGGAAACACACAAACTTAAACTACTGGTAATTGGAAAATCTAAGAATCCTCGATGCTTCAAAAATGTCCAGTAAATTATAAATTCTCTAAGTCAGCATGGATGACAAGTACTATTTTTTACGATTGGTTTCATCAATGCTTTGTTAAGGAGGTACATATAATTTTAAAAAAATTATGAACTTATAAATTAAAAACAAATTTTGCTTTAGGTTACTGAGTTCTTGACCAAAAAGAAGCTACCCGTAAAAGCCCTTCTATTAATTGACAATGCCCCTTCACATCCCCCTGAATCGCAATTAATTTCAGAAGACGGATCCATTTGTGTAATGTTTTTGTCACCCAATGTCACGTCATTAATTCAGCCAATGGACCAAAATATATTTAAAATTACAAAATTATAATACAGAAACAGCCTTTTGACATTAATCGCTGGAAAACAAATAGATCTGTTAGATACTATTAAGATGTTATCTTTAAAAGATGCAATTAATCTTTTAAACTCAGCATAGAGTCACAAGAAATTTTAAACAAAGGCTGGAAAAACATTTTAAATTTAGTTTCAGACCAAGATGACCCCGATGAAAATATTCCTTTAAGTGTCCTAAGAGAGAGAATTTTAAAATTTGATTTACCTCTTTGTTCAAAAAAATGTTCCTATTAATTTTATGTGTATTTTTTGTGATATTTATCATAATTTTTTGTTTGTTTATCATGTGCAAAGTGAACTGAATATATGTATTGCATATTTTTTTTTTTTTTTTTTGTTGTTAAAAATTAATAAATTATTTGTTTTGTTAATATTTTTTATTAAAATATCATTTCTGATGCGGATAGGGATGCTATTTTTTCCAAATTTTAGCATTCGATAACGTGAACAAACTCTAAAACGTGAACTGCCATGGTAAAAATTAGTTCACGTTATCGCGAGTTCACTGTATACCAATCGACTCAGAATTAATTTTTAAATCGATCTAACGATGCACTTCCGAACGGTTGTTCCAATTTCCATGTTCAGGAAATTTTCTCTTCAACTTTTCAATACGAAAATTTGTTGAAGACTTTTTGCAAAAAACACTAAGAAAGGATGGATTTGTGATTTTTTGCATATTTTTAGTTTTTAATTATGCAATAAAATTCTTGTTAGTTAATAATTTTGAATGATATTTTACACCTAAATAGATTTTTTGATGCTTAATTCAAAACAAAAATCGACTTTTTTTCAAAGTTCAAATTTAAATGCCTGTAACTTTTTTTCAAAATTCTTTCATTGCACATTTTTCTATTTATTGTTAATGAAAATTAAAGAAATTAAGAAAAATCGGGTGAAAGTTGGACCGGCTGTAGCGAAAAAAATTCACCAAGACAGGCTAAAAAGTAAAAATTTTAATCTTTGAAGCTTAATATCTCTTAAACTAAAAGAGATAATACGACGAAGTTTTTTGTAGATCTCGACTAGCAGAATCCTCCTATATTAGCTTCAAATCGGTTCAGATAAAAGAAATCAGGATCGATTTTATAAAATTTTATACCCGAGGTGTCCAACTTTGGACTCCAAGTTTCAAGTTCGCCTACACCTCTACTATCACCATGTGAAATTTCATGGAAATCGGAACAGCAGTGCCGAAGTTCCATAATTATTTCTATTTCATTTTTTGAATCGCACACTGTGCGATGTCCGTCTGTCTGGCTGAACAGCTCGATATAAGCCTTGTGCACAAAGTACAGATCGCAATTTTGTAGATAATTTAATAAAATTTGACAAGGACGAAGCCTATTGAAATTGTTTGTGATCGGTCTTTTATTTCACTTACCCCCCATATAAATGACCCCCCAGTATAGAGTTTTAACACTCAAAAATGCCTTAAAAACAAGAATATTTTAATAGAATTCGGTCCAAAGTAGTTTGTATAAATATCAATCTTTGTACCAAATTTTATGAAAATAGGTCTAGGATTGACCATAGCTCCCATACAAACCGCTCTTCCGAAAATCACTTTAACGTGTAGTATCAAGTTATTATTCGTCACAAATATGTTTTATGTAAATAAAAACAACATTGCAAAATTTTATGAGAATCGGTCCATAATTTACCATAGCTCCACTTCAGGCCGATTCCTTTAAAATAATCCGATAAAATAATCTAGATGTTATTATTAACACATTATTCTGTAGTTGTATATTTTATTTTACATTCAGTAAAAGTCTTGGTCTACAATTGGCCACAGGTCTAATATAAATCCCCTTCCCTAATTTTTATGCTCATTCGCAATGGTGTAGGTTATCATATAGTCGGTCTTGACCGTCTATATCTTGTTTTCTCGTTTTATTTTTCGACCAATATAAAAAGCAAATATAAATATTAAAATATTGATATCTGGTTTTAAGCGCCAGTTCAACCTATTTAACCCCAATGTATAGACAGACCGACAAAATTCTAAAAATACCTTTTTTATTTACTAATAAATAAAAATAATAAAACGTGATCATTAAAATACTGATATGGCCTTTTTCTGAAGAAAGCGCGATTTTTGACCCATTTAACCCAAATGTATATACAGATGGAAGGTCATTCTGCCAAAAAAAAAAATCTTAAAATTCCAAAAATTCTTTTTTTACCTAACAATAAAAAATCATGATCGTTACACAGAAAAAATTATATTTAATTTTCTATTACTAAATTTATAAAATCAATAATATTTTTTACTGAAATCGGACCTATCACTCAGTTAGTAAAATCAAACATTAAAATTCGTAAATATGTTATTGAAAAAAATCATTTTTTTTTTTTTTTTCTTATTAAAATATTTTCACTATTTATAAATATGATTGTTTGAAAATTTTCATTAAATTCAATAAAATTTTTTAAATGAAACAATAAAAATAATGTTTAGATTTTAGTAAATTTTGAAACAATATTTATTATTGAATCAATAAAATGTTTAATAAAATTTTTTTAACCATCATTGCAAAAATTTATGTTTTTTTATTATTGAAATAAAGCGTCTTTTATAAATAAGTTGGGACAAAAAATATAATAATGAAGATTAAAGATTAGAGTTACATTGTAACATGTTTCTGTAAATTCAATATGGTATAATTCTAATCTAATGATAATATATGTATATAGATGAATTATAATGTTGGTGTTAAACAAAATTAAATAGGCTTAAATATATGTACATAAATTAAGAACAACAAATAATCTCAAAGCTCATCCTTCCACACTACTTTACACGCTACGCGAATGACCAAATTGATATAAAAAAAGAAAAACCATCATTATTACAATTTAAAAAAGTTCAAGTCAACACTATTTACCTTTTAAAGATAAGGGATATCATGAGTTCCAAGCCGTATTTCCATCAGGTTTTCATCCGTCTTTTGAAGCTTTAAGTTTGGAAAGCCATCATACATTGGTGGATATTTAAATGCCGGTACAACTTGTCGTGAATGGTTAGGAATTAGAGACTTGGTTCTATCAAGAAATGTAGGAAGTGTTTACAGAATCATATGCTGTACATCAAACAATTACTTACATATATTTAGAAGCATTTGTACCCGAAAAGAAGGAAATTAGGTGCCACACGAACTGAAACGAAAATACATCGAAGGCGGATATTGCATATCTGAAATACTGCTCCAGTTCCACAAAATTATTTGTACCAGAACTTCTTACTACACCAGGCGCGGATCCAGCCGGAGCGTTTGGGGGGGGAAATTTGTTCATCGTCACTGGAAAAATTATGTTTTTATATATAATTCTTGAACTATGAAAATTTAACCAATCATTTTTTTTTTTTTTTTTGCCAGAAAAATTGGTTATTTATAATAAGAGCAAGTTTTTCAAGCTTTTCGCTTGGAAAGTAAGCATTTGCATATTTCAATACAATTTCATAAAAAATGCTTATATTTTAAATCTTTGCATAAATTTGCATATAATGGAGATAAAAGTTAGTTTTCTTAACGAAAACAAAAATTTTTTGCGATTTTTTGGATTTCAATCAAATGATTTAAAAAGTTTTGTTTATTATTTTGAGTACATTGTTAATACTGCAAAGAAAACAATCGGGAGGGTTAAATATGATACTTAAAATTAAAATAGTTCTTTTTTATAAACATCGAAATCTATGTGTAAGATATTGAAAGTTAAAAATGCATATTTGTGCATATTTTTTACACATTAATGTATAAAAATGCATAAATTCGTTGGTTTTTATATACATATTCATGCTATTTTTGCATATTACTGTGCATATTATAGCATTTTTTCGTGCTTTTTCAAGCGCATATTTAAATTTTTTTATGCAAATAAAAACTTTCCCTGTTCATAATTATTATTATTTTTAATTAGAAAAAAATTCATAATTACAAATATGTATTGAAATAAACATTTTTCAGGGAATATTGAATGGATTTTAATTATGAAAGCTGTGTTTTGTATTTTATGTTACTCTTGAATAATTCAAAATAAAATAATTTAAATAAAGAATGCATCATTGAAAAAAAACATAAAAAGCTAATCTATTTAAAACTTAATAGGATATCATGCACACTGAACTATCTCATCGTTAAGTGATAAATTAATTTTCTTTTTTACTTAGATGTAAAATTTGAAGTTAATCTGATAACACCGAAACAAGTATTCAATAAACAAATGTAGTAAATAACATTGCATAAACATTGCATAAAAAAACTTTTTTAAATTTTCAAATCTCACCAAAATTATTATATCAATTACTAAAAACTATAAAAAATGAAAAATAGAAAAAAAAAATTCTATTAAAAAATGTATTAAATCAATCAAGTAGATGATTGAATGAATTAAACATTTAAATAGGAAATAAAACCTTACTTAAATTTAATTTTTACTTAAATATATTATATGTTAATTGAAAAATATACGGTAATAATTTTTTCTGCAACGAGGAGGCCGTGAAGAAAATCTAGTGAAAATATCTAAATAAATCACTTTATAAAATTTCATACTATTTCAGTCGGAAATTTTTAAATTTCATAAAATTTGTTATATATGAACATAAGTACTTTGTTCTCATTTGATATCTGCTACAAGTTTATATTTTTGTAGTTTTACTCGAAAAACAATCTTCTTGAGTATATCACCAACCAATTTTCGAGAAAATTTGAAAAAAAAAAAACAATTTTGGGATTAGTCGCTGAACTAAAAATCTCGGAATTCCCTAAATTTTAGGCAAATTTAAAATGTTTTAATTGATTAGGAAGAACGATTTTAACTATATTAAAATACTTTTATATTTTAAAACTCCAACAATGATGGAATTTTCTCTTTAAGATTGAACATACGTATTTCTTTCTTAAGTCTTAATGATATTTTGTTTACAATAATATGAGATATCAATATTTAAAATCGTTCAAAAACTCAAAAATGTTGTCAACAAATTTTTCATAAATTTTAAACAAATCTTAAGCAAAAAACTAAATCTCGCCATATGCACAACAAAAATATTTTTAAATTGATTGCATATTTTTTGTTGACTTTTAAAGAAAAATTCTAATACATTGAATCTCCAGAAATGCCAAACCAAAGAAATAAATACGACAACAAACTTGCTTATTCTACTTTCAAAAAGCTTAATAAAAAAAATGCAGAACCTAAAAAAATGTATGTATAACTCCAAATTTTGAGAGGCATTGGGCATTAAAAAACATATTTATGATGCTATTTATTTCCCGAGTGATTTTTCAATGTTATAGAGTATATTTAAAAATGAATTCTAAATATGAAAATCAAGGACAGAAAATAATCATTATTCTTGAAAATTTAAACAAAAAAATCAGATACAAGTCACGACCGGATAAAAGATTTAATGTAACTTTAAAACATGTTCTATCGAAATCGTGAATGCTTTTTATATTTTTGATTTTAATTAAAAAAAAAATCAATATTAATGATTATTTTTGATTTTTACTTTTTTTGGTCACAATATAAAACAACATGAAAAACAAAATTATTACGCAATTTTTAATAAAAAACATTTCTCATCGAAACTTAGATTTATGAAAAATCCTATTATTTTTACTAAATATCGAAATTTTTTTCAAAAATCAAATTTTTTATTAAAAATCTATTTATTTTATTAAAAATAAAATTATTTGCAATAAATAAATTCTTTTACTAAAAGATTTTTTGTTTATATTTTACAGTTTAATTTCTTATGTTAAGTTTTATATTGTGAGCAAAAAAAGTAAAAATCAAAAATAGTGTTTAAAAGTTGAGCGAAAAAATAGAAATCAAAAATAATGATTATTTGTTGAGTTTTATTTTAAAATTCATAATCATTACGGTGCCTGATGAAAATTGTTCACACAGGTGTGCGACAAAATGTAAAACAACTCTTCAGGAAAGTAAAAGAAAAAACAATTTATTTTCTTCAGTACAATTTTTAGAATGTTTAATAAAATACTTGGGGAAAATTAAGCGAAAAGTATTATTTTTGTCATCGTCCTCTACAAAAATGGTAGACATTTTCTTGGGAAAATGTTAAATTAATTGTTTTTAACTAAGCAATTTTTTTCTTAACACAAAGTTATGAATATTTTTAATAAACATTTTTAAAAGATTTTTCTTGAAAAATTAAAATTTTTAGACTTTTATTACTTTATTTATAAACTAAATCTGTATAGTGAACCAAAATTTCCATCATATGTAAAATTTATTAAATCTAGAAAAAAATATTATATTTTGTTTAAAAGATCTGGGAAAAATTTGTGCTATTTAACTTTTATTACATTTTTTCTGTGAAAATGCTTTTGTTTATTTTTGATATTTAAAAATTGTTTCGTTTTATAAAATAAAAAATATTTTTCATGAAGTCGAAATTTTTAAGTAATATTAAAACATTAGTTAATGTAATTTCAATATGACTGATGAAACTAGCACTTATACAATAATTTTTTTATTAACATAAAAATTTTAAATCGTATGTAAAGTTTAAGCTTGAATTTAATGAAAAAATATGGGAACTGCATTTACTATATTTTTCCTAATTTTAAAAACCAATTTATTTACTTAAAATTTTGAAGGAAAAATAAGATAAATACATTTTCTAAACATAGTTTGGCCGCTCTTAGACTTTATTGAAGATAAATTTATTCTGCCTTCTTTTATTTTCACTGAAGAAAATTTTTCTTAAAGAATTTATATTTTTTCTTTTTCCTATTATAAAATTTTTAATTTTTCTTAATTCAAAAATCCATTTTGGGGGGGGGGGAATTTCCGATTCACCCCCCCCCCCCTCCGGTGGATCCGCGCCTGTACTACACCATATGTTGTCCGACATATTGTGTTTCGAAAATAGTGAACAGATTTTCGAATCATCTGAAATATATGAATCTCAATCATAGTTATGAAAATTCGTAAGAAAATAATGGTAACTTACATAAAAAAAAGTCATCAAATGTTGGATTTAATATTATTTCATTTCAAAATTTTTATAATTTTTATTTTACTTAAATTGTCAAAATATATGAAGTTCTTTTTCTTTTTTTTTTTTTTTTTGTATTCGCTTTAAAATAATTTAAAACCAATAAAACGTATTGTTAAAATCAAATATTTTTTTAATAAAATTTTATTTAATATCAAATAACGATTTGTTAAAAAATATTTTAGTCATAATTTTTTCTGTGTAAATTATTGATATAATTTTTTTATAAATTAATAACGTATCTTTTTATCCCTATGAGCGTCTGTTTAAGTACTAGTTAGACAAAATACTGTACCTGTACTGCAAATTATCTTTTCAAATTATACAAGTAAGTATAAAAATATTCTCGATGCTTCACTCTGCAGTAGATCCGTTTTTTTTTTTTTTTTTTTCTCTAAAATGCACCAATCTCTTCATAGGCCTAAGGCCAACAACTTCTCGATCTTATACATTAAAATATTTTTTTAAAATTCATGCAGCTAAACTTAAAAAAAAAAAACTTATTAAAACATCCGTTTTAAGTACTTTTAACTACGTTGCAAATGTTAGCACAAATTTATATTGCTATACTAAATAACTATTTCTTAAAATTCAAAATGTTAAGGATGCACGAAACGTTAAAAGTTTGCGTGAGGAATTCGAATAACGAGTACAACAAACCAAACCCTCTATTATCACCTGTTTACCACTAAACAACTTACTACATACACCATACAGGATCTTAATGGACAAAAGTATAAAAAAAAACACTAAAAATAATAAAAATAAAAAAAGGAAACCATAACTTCTTTCAAAACAATATTTTTCATGTTAAAACATTTAAACATTTTTATTTTTCAGTTTAATTTTATTTACATGCACCTTTACATACAAGAAGAAACTGACATGTAAATTAAATAAAAAGAAAATATGTATTAAAGAATTTTTACTTATAAGTTTGAGTTATAAAAGGGTTGGTTTAAATATTGTGTTTTCTTTAAAGCCAAAGTAGACCATGTTTAATTTAAGGCGGAGTATTTTGTTAACTTGACTAAAAGGGAAATTTAACACGCACACATACCTTAATATGTGTACATAAGTATTCATAATTAAACTTGTGATATGGTAACCGATAGATATGAATACACGATATGAATTATTTACTTAGTAGAAGATACCATGATTATAAATATAAAGTGGTTGAAATGTTGTCAGCCATTTTAGTTTAACTTTTAGTAACCATTATTGATAAGAGTCATTAACTAGGGACGGACTAAAAAAAAAAAAACAACTTAATAAATATAAATTTTATATTGCAATGGAAATTATTGTTTAGAAGTTAGACGGACTAAAATGTTATCGCAAAAAAAACACAACAACCTAAAAAAGATTGATGATTTAATTGTTGTTCTAATAAAAGTTAAACAAAATGTAAGAGTTTGTCGTCTATGCGTTACTTATTAATTTAACCATAAACAATTGGTTGTTTTTATTTGTTATCGTGCTAGAGTGTGATGAGAACATTTGAAAAATGGAAAACACAAAGATGACGTACAATGTCAAACATTAATGGGTGCCATAAATCATAACACGACTACATACTACATTGAATAAAATGTTATGTTGACATGTTAAAAACATATAACAGAGGTCCAATTCAACAGTAATTAAAACACTATACCAAAAAGAGTTATTAATCGAAATACCTTGGAAATGCTGAGCAAAAATAATATAAAAACGGAAAAGGAAGATATAGTCGGTCAAGACCGTAGACCAACACTTACTAAATGTAAAATAAAATATACAAATACAGAATAATGCGTTGATAATAACATCTAAATGATTTTATACACTATAGGGTGATTCCCGGAAGTGGGTTTATATTGGAGCTATGATAAATTATACACTGATTCTCATAAAATTTTGCAATGTTGTTTCTACTTACTTAAAACTTATTTGTGTCGAATATTAACTTGATACTAACATTCATATGGGATTTATGCACGTTAAAGTGATTTTCAGGAGAGGGTTTTATATGGGAGTTATGGTCAATCGTGAATCGATCTTCATAAAATTTGGCACAAATATTGATTACAACCAATTTCAGTAGGCTTCGTCCTTGTATCATAAAAGTCCCACGTGCCAAATTTCATTGAATTATCTTCTAAATTGTGACCTGTACTTTGTGCACAAGGTTTACATGGACAGCCAGACGGAAGAACATCGTTAGATCGATTTAAAATGTGATCCTTAGTCAATTGGTATACTTTAAGGTGGGTGTTGGATAACTTTTTCTATGCGTTACAAACATCATTGATTGTTCACTAGAGAATTTTTATTTCTTACCTGATTTCCATGATTTTTATATCAACTTAAAGTTATTGATAAATCCTTTAGAAAACATGCTTGCATGTACCATTTCTCTTATATATTCTTCGAGAAATATTCATTTGAAATTTCAACAATCTCAACTTTGCAAGATGTTGGTCGAGTATTTTCCATATATATCTACATTTTCATATTTTATGCAGTTTATTAAAGAACAAATTTGTCTATCGAATAAAGAAAATTTGAAGTTGATATATTTATTGAGTCAAAAAATAAACGATTTTGAATTGGCAAGTTTGCAAAAATTAATAAACAGACGGACGGAAGCGCAGACATTAAAAAATTTTTACTTCTTGACCAATGTAAAAACTACATCTAAATATTAAAATATTGATATCACCTTTCACTGAATTAATTATTGTATTATGGTGATATGACTTTGACCCCAATACAATCCACTGTATCAATGGCTTAAATTCCCGACAGTACAATAGGCAGGCATTTCGTAATCTATAAGAAGATTCAAAGAAGATTGCTACCCATAGAATATTTTATACAACACTAGCTAAAAATCTTTAATGTTCTTAACATAAATCTAATGATTTCAATTAACCTGTTTGGTGAAGTACCTAACATATATGAAGATTCATTAAAGTAAGCAGTGATATATCGCCTTCCTTGTTTCAGTGTTTGACAAATTCAACCATAGGGAGGCAGGGAACTTTTATTAGACTTGAAGCCAAATTTGGACCGATGCTCATATTAAGTGTAAAATAAAACATACGAATACAAAATATTGCGTCGATGCTAACAGTTATATGCACTTTTGATTGATTCCCGAAAGAGGGCCTTATATCTAAAATCTAAGTTTATATAAAACTTATTTGTGTTAAATATTAACTTGATACTAACATTTTAATGAGATTTATGCCCGTTAAAGTGATTTTCTGAAAAGGGGTTTACATGGGAGCTATGGTTAATATTTTTATAAAAATCGGCACACTTATTTAGACTTATATGAAACTTATATAAGTCTACATAAATGTGTCCAGGCTTTGCCCTTGGACAGTAAGAAACCTGTATACCAAATTTCATTAATTTTTGTTCAAAATTGCGAACTGTAGTTTGATTACAAGGTTTATATGAACAGACAGACGGATGGATGGACATCGTTAAATCGACTCAGAAAAAATCGCCGATTGGTATAAATTAAGGTGCGTCTTATACGAATATTTTTGGGTGTTACAAACATCAGCCCAAACGCATAATACCCTCCTCACCTATGTTGGTGTAGGGTATAAATATGCAAATTAAATTAATTTTTCAAAGAGGATTTATATAGGGTGATTTATTTAAAGATTTTCTTTAACCTTAAATAAAACACTTAAAATAAATTTGGATATCGGAATCTTTATTATAACATTTACTTTTACAGCGACTGTGCTGTAGGGAATTTATAAAAATTAATAATTGAAACATTTTTGTAGTAATGTTTATCACCATAATTTTACAAACTTTTGTAATTTCATTAAATAAATTTTAAATCTTCCTACGTATATGGAATATTATATAGAACACTCTTCTTCAGAAATTTACTTAATAACAAACAAAATTCTTGGTTAATTACTTTAACTACTTAGAAAAAAATAATAAGGTTTCCAAAATAAAAACTTCTATTAGCAACACAATCCACAAATTATATTAAAAATCTCATCGTTCATATGTATGCACGAATTTATAAAAGAAAGCGTATGTCTTATGTCATTTAAGTGGTTTATTAAAAATTTTCAGAAATTCCTCTCTCCACTTCCTGCTTCTCCTACCATAATTATTGTTTTGTGAAATATTGTTTAAAAAATATTTTAAAAATATATAAATATTAAGCACATACTGTATTTTTTGCATTATCTCGTTTAGGTTTATAAAATAAATACAAAATTTGACACTTGCCTACAATTCATTATGGCGTTAATTCCGGCACGTGTCATCTTGATAAATTGTTTGGACCAAATTTTATTATTTTTTTTTTTTTTTTTTATTAAAAATTTAAAGAAAAAAACAAACACATAATAAACAAGTTTGAAGCGGAAACGGATGCTGCTCACACATATAGTGAGAACGTTGTTCAACAAATTTTAAAAAATATTAAAATAAACAGTACCCAACCCACCTAATTTAATAATAAGAAAATATTTCTTAGTCGTATGAATAGGAATTAAACAAAATAAACCTTAATTTTCTAAAGGCAATATATGTATACAGAAAAATTGTAAACTCTTTCAGAATTTATTCAAGCTCTAAAAAACATAAGAAATTGTCGCACATTGATTCGAGCCCATAGGAAAATAGGGAAAAAATAGAGTCATAAAAAATCATTATATAAATGATACACCAAAATACTTATGCGAAGTAAAATTTACTTTAAATCGTTCTAATATTATATTTTTAATCCCAAATTGTTTCAGAGTTATTTCGAAATTAGTGTCCGAAAACAAGCTTTTCATACAAAAATGAAGATTTTTTTTACTAAAATTTCTTTTGGCAAATGAAAACATTAAATATGTTTCAGTTGGTTGGTTGATGTATTATGTATTAATCGTATTACCAAATTTTGTCTAAATTTTAAAAAGATATGTACTAAAATGGATACTTGGCGTCAAATTGGTCATGAAAATAAATTGTATATGGATACATAAGTAGTCATGACATTACAGAATAACATTTTCATAAATAGCACAGGTCAACAAAATCGCAAAAAAAAAAAAATTATTATTCTTTAGGCTTGATAAAATGTAGAATGTAAAATGATAACACACATTTTTAACTCAATGAGTTTAAAAAAAATGCTTCCCTGAGAAGTTTTTAGGTTATACAATTTTCTAGGAAATTAGTCATTCATGTTTAATAGGCAAGACATGGGGCTATAAACATGTCCTCCATAGCACCTAAAAGTCTTTAAAATTGCTAAAATCACTGAAAATATATAAAAAATTAACAAAAAACAATAGGTGCTTTAACACCAAAATGCGATTTTTTGCGAAAAAGAACTTTTTTATTATTGGAAATAGTTCTTTATTGGTTAAGCAGCAACTTTTGTTCTGCCACTTTTTTATAATTCCGTTATTTACAAAATTACCGTTATTTTTAGGTTATTGAAGAAAATCAAAATTTTGACCTTCAAATTTCCAGAATTCGACCAAATGACGTTTGGCAACTTTGTACAAAATTCTTTGGTGAGTATTTTTTCTGAACATTTGAACTCATAATATTTGCAAATACAGGGTGTTTTGATGCATTTTTATTAAAAAAATTAATTTTGCGCCATCTAGCGGAAATAATTTGTACTAACTATGTTCAGCAATTTGAAAGGTAATTTGAATACTTTTCCAAAAAAAAAAATTTGTTTTGAAAATCGGTAAACAATGTTCTAAACAAAAATATTGATACAAAGAAAAAAACAATAACATTACAAGTATAAACAAGCGCGAATGTTGTAGAAGAGGCGGGCAGTAAAGTGGGCGAACCACGCCTATTTTTTGTTTCCAAATTTATATCGACCCATGAAAATTTTATTATGCTATTTCATATTAATTTATATTAATATGAAATTAAGCTACAACGGACACTCTTTGTTTCTAGTATTCTGCTCATAACTCTTTTATTTATTTACCGATTTTGCTCATTTTCAATATCAAACAATTAATATTTCGTCCTCCTTCGTTGTGCCGTTCGAGCCCTATCCTGCTTTCAACAGACGGACATAGCTAGATCGACTCAGAATCTAACCAGGACCCAGAAAACATATACTTTATGGGGTTTTAAATTAAAAACAGTGTCTATGGTCTTAATTCAGTAACATAAATTCCCGTTTTTTTTTTTTTAATATACACTCTATTTTAAATATACACTATTTTTTAAATGAATGAGTAAAATTTGCCGAAAATAGGCTTTATTGTTTTTTGTACGGCACAAATTGGACTGAATGTTATGCCTTGAAAGTCGACATAGTTGTTGATGACAATTATATCCAAAATTCTGCGGTGGTGCTTGAAGATTACATTCTTACTTCAAAAGTTATATATGAATGAAGGTGAACAAAACGCATTTTTTTAAATTTTTTCGATTTTTTTCTTACATTTTCCAAATTTTCTCGTAAACGAAAAATGTGATCGTCACGCACCACCGCAGAATTTTAGACTTTGAAGTCATTAATAATTGTGTTGAATGACAAACATTATATTCAGCCCAATTTATGCCGCGTGAAATGTTAGCAGTAGTATTTCCTCACTTCCATGTTTTGTTTGTGGCCATTTTGTTTTTCTGAGTGTATTTTTGCAACAATATCCGAAAATGGAAGATTACTACCCAAACTAACTATATTCTTTTCCTACTATTAATGTGTACTCATTTTTAGTCAAATTTTACCATTCTTGAACTCTAAGGTCTTTTATTAGTTATATCAAATACAAATTTTCCCTCTAAACCTACTCCTTACCCCTCCTATTTCCTTGGTTTTATAAGGGTTAACTGAGAAATTCTAAATTTGTTCAACTTTAAAGACTTTTAGGGGCTATGTGTGACATGTTTGACTAATTTCTCCCATCTATTACCTAGACAATTTTATAACCTAAAAACTCCTCAGGGAAGCATATTTTCTTTGGTCCTCAATAAGTTAAAAATTTGACGTGATTGGGAAAACTATACCTACAATTCTGCAACATATTTTTTACGATACTCTTTTAGTGTTGACTTGTGTAATTAAAATCCAATAATACAAAATTTTTGAAAATTATTTTTATACACACAAATTTTATATTTTTACTCCAGATCCATTCTTGTCAATATTTGGAACTATTTTTATGAAGATAACACTACACTATGCTATTTATTTCATCAAAAAAATATTTCACCGTGTGATAGTAATTTTCATAAAAATCGATATACGCACGAAAACTACGTACTCAGTTTTTCTCTAGGATGAAAAATTTCCTCTAAAAAGGACACCCATTAAAAAATATATATCGTCCATTCCACGAAAGAACGCCCAAGAATATTTTATATGTCTTCCGATTTTAATAATATTTGCCATACCCTATGGAGCCATTTACATATCTCCATTTTTATTTTTTTAAATTTTGAAAAATTCGCGGATTTATTCGCGATTTTAGTTTTTCAAAAAGTGAAAAAAATTACAAAAGTGTCTAACTTTAAACACTAATATCTCTAAAAGCTTTTAACGGATTTTAATGATTTAAATTGCATATTTAAGAAGAATAAGTCCACTATAAATGTAGTAGTTTAAAAATAATATTATCATTTAAAAATGCATTCATAATGCAAATGCAATTTTTGTATGCATTTTTGAAAAATTTCTACCCTTTAAATTTTTTTCTTCTTCTGATATAAAAAACATTATTATATTTGCTACAAATTGCAATATAAATTGTTCTGGGACAAATAAGTTCACTATTTTAAAATATTTTTTTTAAAATATTTCTTCAAATTTTTTCATACAATTTTTTTTTTTTATTTTTTTTTTTAATTTTTGTATTTTTCAATTTTTGTGAGCTTATTTTAAAATTAATTTTAATCATAATATTTCGTAATTTGTTATTTGTGATAGAAAACCTATTTGTCCCAAATTAAGTGCTAATGTTTTATATAATAAACATATTTGTCTTCAATATAAATATTTAAAATCAAAAGGGTAGAAATTTCTTAAAAATGCATCCGAAAATTGCATTATTTTCTTGAGTGCATCTTTAGCAAACAAATTAGTTTTGATTTATACAATATAACTTACAATATTTGTTGTAATAAGCTTTACACTAGTTCTTAAATCAATAAAATCCCACGTATACTTAAGGAGTTATAAATATTTAAAGTTACATATTACTAAAAAAGTATAACCAAAAAAATTAAAAATCAAAATTTTTTAAAAAATTTAAATTTTTGTATGAAAAATATGATTGAAATTTTTTGAAAAAAATATTAAAAATAGTAGATTTTATTGTCCCAGAACAGTTATTTTTGCATTTTATAGTAAAGATATTGCTTTTTAACATATTAAAAGAAAATTAAAATCAAAAGGGTAGAAATTTTTCAAAAATGCATCCTAAAATTGCATTTGCATTATGAATGCATTTTTAAATGAAATTAAAATCCGTTAACAACTTTTTGAGATATTGTTGTTTAAAGTTAGACACTTTTGTCATTTTTTTTCACTTTTTGAAAAATTAAAATCGCGAATAAATCCGCGGATTTTTCAAATTTCAAAAAAATAAAAATGGAGATATTTAAATGGCTCCATAGAGTATGCGTACGACAAATATGAACAAAATCGAATGACCCTCCGTAAAAAAATTGGTATTTTTTATAAATCTTTCGTGGAATTGACGATATATATAAAATAATTAAGCCAATATGGGTGTCAAATGAATGTTACGAACCCCTACAATTAATAATATTTTTTATTTAAATGTTGCAGCAAAAAAACTTAAGAAAATATCCTTTTGAAAATGTTATCTTTTACCATTTATCTTCAAGTATATGTATATCAGCCTGCTTAGAATCACTTTAACGATGTCCGTCCATATAAACCTTGTAATCAAACTACAGGTCGCAATTTTGAACAAAAATTAATAAAATTTGGCAAACAGGTTTCTTACAGTCCAGGGACGAAGCCTATTGAAATTGGTTGTGATCGGTTCATTATTTCACCTAGCCCCCATACAAATGTCCTCTCAGAAAAGGGAGGACATTTGTAAATCCCTTAAATATAACAATATTTTAATGAAATTTGGCACATATAAGTTCCATATAAGTATAAATAAGTGTACCTAATTTCAGGAATCCCAAATGTTAGTATCATGTTAATATTCGACACAAATAAGTTTTATATAAAAATAAATGATAGTGTCAAATTTTACGAAGATCGGTCCATAATTTACCATAGCTCCCATATAAGGCCCTCTTTCGGGAATCACCCAAAAGTTAATAATTTCATATAATTGTAGTATCGACGTAATATTCTGTATTAGTATGTTTCATTTTACACATGATATGAATATCGGTCCACAATTGGCTTCAAGTCTAATAAAAGACCCCTCGCCGAATTATAATGTACACAATGGTGTGGGGTATCATATGGTCGTGCTTGACCGACTATACCTTTTTTTCTTGCCATACAATATATTTTATAAAAAAATATTGCAAGGTAAAGTGACAAAAATGTTTACTCTGAACGATTCACTGTATGTCAAGAAAAAACTTTGCCTATTTATTAAAAAATTGGGAAAAATTATTATAATAGGTTTAAAAAAATCTTTCTATTAAAAAGTGTAGTTATATTTCCTATAATGTTCTCTTGATAAAATCTTTAGTCTTCCAAAAATCTTCTAACAAAATGAGAAAAATAAAATGTTCAACCATTTAAATATTCGTTTAAAATTTTAAAAAAAATACCGCTGTCTGTCTTGATAATGACAATGGAAACAAATGGAAATTATTTCTACTCACAACCAACCAAAATAAAACTTCAATCATGAACGTAAAATGTCCTTACGAATTATTGTCAAATTTGAAATGAATTTTTTAAATTTAAAATTTTTTTTATCTTAATTGTTTTTAAACACAAAAGTAACACACACTCACATAACAAAAACATTCTTTGAAAAAAGCCGCCATTGCATGTTTTAATAATGTCTAGTATCACTAACTAATAAACTTAGTAAAACGGTCGAAAAAATAAAAAAAAATAAATATTTAATGCAGGACTAAAATGTAACAAGGATATAAACACATGTGTCTACATGCATTTATAATGTCCACTAATGAACAACGGTTTCATACATACACTCAGAGAAAAAAAATAAACTAATTTCGAGAACACACATTTCAAATGTCCATTACTGACGTGACAGTTTCACATTAGAAATTCACATGTGGACAAAACAACAGCAAAAAATAAAAAAACATTAAAACATAATAAAAAAGAGGACTTGCATCAAAAATAACCAATTAAAACTAAAACATGGAATTGACCAATGTCCATCATATGTAACTGATGAAAAAAATAAAAGAGAGAACAGCGAAAAAGAATTAAACACAAAAAAAAATATGTTTTAATAATGAGCTAAGAATAAATTTAATACAAATGAAATTGAAAAAAGATTCGGCCGTGGCGAATCTTTGATACCCTTCACAATGTTACTTAATACAATCTTACCCACAAATAATAAAAATTTCGCCTTAACGCCTAATTTTTTTTAACTACGAACATTTGAATACGAAAAACAAAGTCATAGCAAGCATTGATTTAAAAATATAAACAACAACAATTGAATAGTTATATATTTTTATTTTTGCATGTATGTATGTACGTATGTGTTTATGTATGTATGTATGTATGTGTGTATGTGTGTATGTATGTATGTATGTTTAATATAAACATTTTTCTGTGTATTTACTTATTAAATTTTTTTTTAGTTTTTGGTCCATAACTCTGTTGTTTATGAACAAATTAACTTTCTGTAAAAAATATTTATGACCAACCCGTTTAAACGCGAAAGCCGTAGCTTATATAGGAGCTTCAAAAAGTCAATAAAACGCGTTTTGGCCGATATCTGGAATATAGTGGACCGATTTTTTTTTCACAAAAAAAAAAAAAAAATAAGAAAGGTTTTGAATTTTTCGTGCAAAAAGCCGACAGCTTTTTTTTATCAATAAGGATCCAGAATATATATACTTTTTGGGGTCTTAGACGAAGTAGAAATTACAAACGGAATGACAAACTTATATATACCCTTTACACCTGTGGTGAAGGGTGTAAAAAAGGAACTGTTTCCACGTCACAAATTAAAAAAAGAAAACGGTTAAAATTTAATTGAAATTCTCCTGCAACACCCATCCTCCTCAATACATTGTAATACATTATCCTTTAAACAAAAATTTTAATTTTTAATAAAATAAACAGTTTAAAAACACGCAATCCTTCAACTCATCTACATTTTAGATCTAAAATTGGCAAAAATTACTTAAACTTCCCGTTTGTTCGTATAAGTATAATAAGGGTTGTTATCCCTTTCTATATAATTTTATCTCTTACTCTTTTTATATTCAAATTTACCGTTATGATAATGATGTCGTCGTCTAACTGTTATTTGGTTGTCGTTTCTGTTGTCTTCTTGTTTAACTATATCTTCGTGTAAATGGCCATTATTTAAGCCATTTTCTATTAAGCAAAATGTCAAAATATCCCATTAAACAAGCCATTATGGTTGAGTGAAAATATTCAATCTTATGACTATAACTTTTTATATTACTCCATCTATCAGTCTGTTTGTCTGTTTGTCTGTTAGTCATTCAGGCGGTCATGACATTCTGCCACAAAACTGTTTGCTTTTCAATTTGATTACACTTTTTAAACTGAAATAAGGGCAAAAGTAATACCAATAAAGGGGAGAGTTTTATTTTTCTTTATTTCGCCATTTAGACTCAGGTGTTTGCAGGAATTTTCGGTTTAAACAATTCTTGTTGATTTGTATCACATCATGGTGTTTATATTGTCTGTATAATAACAGTATTTTGTACAAATGTATATAAAATGCTTGTTAATGGTTTATTAAAATTGTAAAATACATTCAACTACAGATTTAACAAATCATCAGGATAAAATTGTCTATTATATTGAAATACTTTATAGCGATTTGTTTGCAGCTACCCTTACAAACATAATTTAAAAATTTCTATAATTTTGATGTCAAAAAGAAATTAAAAACTTAAAACTCATAAATAATGTTTAAATCTTATGATGGCTGTAAATCATTGGAGCACACTATATATTATATGAAGTTTTATAAAAAATCTAAACACTTAACGTTATAAGTAATATTAATTAGAAAAGCTGATCTAGAGCAATTTTTCAGTCAGTATTATGGAATCTCTGGGTGTAAAATTTACGGACAGCAATATTTATTTTCAGATGAGAATTTTAACAAAGACGTTATTTTCAATTAATAATTATACTTCCAAATATAAAACTTTTTAACACTAACTTTCCTTAATAAAATCATATAATCAATAAAATCATATACAAATCTTAATAGAGACAGATTTTTTTATCAGGGAGCAGAGATAATCGGATTTATCTGTCTTTTTCTAAGCATTTTTTCTCTTTTCAGAGTTTTCTGAAGCTACCAGGCGTGGTAAAAATAATAAAAATGGGCTTACTTATAAATATGTTCATCCTACAAACCCTAACGGAAACAAATTTTTCTATAAGGAAGCGGAGATTTTTTTTTTAGGTCTGCTTTAGTTTTAAGAAATTTTGATTTCCTATACTCTTTGTTAAAATGTCAAATCATGTCGAAAACTGATTTCACAATTCAAGAGAGGGTGGGGGCAGACTTATAACTTTGTGAATAAGTTAAATTGTAAGTTATGTGGGGACTTTGAAATGTAAATTTTTTATACATATTATTCTCGAAATAATTAGAGCAAGAACACGCCTATCTGTTATATATACTTCAACGAGAAAAACGCATTTTCTTCTTAAATTCTGGTCAAACCAATATCAACATTTGCGATAGCGATATTTAATTTAACAGAAGCAAAGGCATATCTAACTCCCCCAAGACCTAACATGTTCTTATATTATTTTAATTTCTGCACCTAAATTTTTTCTTCAATAACTCATTAAAATGTGTCTTAAAAATTATAATTTTCATTTCGTTGTTCTTTAAATTTCAAAATAATTTTTATTACATTTTATTTTAATTTAGCAAAATAAATTACGTTAACATTAAGCCCAAATTACAATAGCGCGTAGTCAGCTGTTCACTGTCAGTACAACATGTTGCTGCCGTTATAATTACAATTCAGCGTAGGCAGCCACAATTTACAACCACCATCTTGCTTTATTCTACTTGTGTATTTTAGCCTCTCATTTATTTGCTCACTCTCTTTGTCTCGCTCTCAATCTGAAAGCAGCGCAGTGAATTTAGAAACAGGGCTAAATGAAACAGCACTGCAAATTGTTGCTGACCAAATGTAATCAACACCATAACAAACAGTGCTTTCTAAATTATCAGCTGATTATGTCAGCACACAGTGCTGCTGACTACGCGCAATTGTAATTTGGGCTTTAAGAACTCTTTGAAATTGAAATAAAAACGAAAAATCAGACACTTTTTTTCGATTTTAATTTTTTTAAATTGTTTTAAAATATAGACACTACCCAGCAAAAAAAGGATCAAGAGCTTCCAAAAAAGAATATTTTAAAATTTTATAAATTTTAATGCATTTTTATTATCTTTTAATAAGGCAAAAACTGAATTTTTGTAAAAAAAATTTCATAAACATAGTTTTAAAGGAAGTACTTCAAAAGAAATGAATAAGAAGCATAAAAGAAGAACATCCTACCAATGACAACCATGGGTTAAAAAAAGAACTTCTGCAGATCTTTTGTACCAGTAAGTACTTCCTTCCAATGCCAACACAATGTTAAATTCATGACTTTTTCAGTACCTTTTTTGATGGGTAATTACACAGGTTCGGTTTTTTTCCATCATGTCACATTTTTAACCCATTGAGGATCAAAGAAAATATTGTTCCAAGTAATAGGTAGCAAATTACGTATTTTCTGTCGGTGCGATTTAAAAAATTTTACCATTTTTGAGATCTAAGGTCTTTTGTTCGTTACACCAAATACAAATTTTCCCTCTACACCCACTCCCTACCCTTCATTTTTCAATGGTTTTATGAGGGTTAATAGAAAATTTCTTTATTTTTACAACTTTAAAGGCTTCTAAGGGCTATATGTGACAAGTAAGAGACTTCACTAGTACTATATTTTTGTAGCCCCATGTCTTGCCAATAAAACATGAGTAACTAATCTGCTCTACCTATTACCTGGAAAATTTTATAACCTAAAAACTCCTCAAAGGAAAAAAAAATTCTTTGGTCCAATGGGTTAAAAATGTGACGTGATGGAAAAAATTTACTGTCTACACTACATTAAGCCTAAGGAATAATAATATTGCATAATTATTCGAGATATAAAACTGGATTTACAAATATACTGAAGTTTTGAAAAACAAAACTTCAATGCATTTCATCCAAAAATTTATATTTGACAAATTTTTTCCTAAAACAGTTTAAAACCTGCTTTTTCTTCATTAATATTTGCTTTAAATTCTTTCAGCCGTATTCAAAAAAATTTGTCTTAATGTACTTATTAAGAAAATCGTATTCACAAAACTATTTACTGTATTTATTAACTAATAAACAATTCTTTTGTTTATGTAGGCAACCCTACTCAGTTTCTCTCGCATTCTTATTGTTAGTGTTGTTAGCAATAAGAATAAGTTATTCGTTAACTGTTTTATTCTATTATTATTTTTGATGTTCTTGTATGTTTTTGATGATAAATAAGTTTTTTATTCTGGAAAAAACATTTATTTTGCTTATGTAAATACACTAATATATAAAAGGAATAATTTTATTTAATTTTTGTTGGATATAATTATATGTATCCGAATAACGAATATTCTGTGATAAAATCAGCATCACTATTTCATATTTTGTTTGTTTACATCATTTTTGTTGAAATTTTGATGAAATTTAACTATTTTAATAATTTTTTCTGTTAAAATGCATAATATTTAACCCAGAGTTGTTATGATAGATTAATTACATTTTAATCTAAGACGTGTATATATTAAAGTATTATTTGGAACTACGTGGTAACAAAAAACAATGAAAATGTTGAACAAATGCGATTGTGGCGAACATTGGGTTGACATGCCGGCAGCCGGAATGATGGTATTTTAATCCAAAAGCACCCAGAATATACTTTTTCCTGTTTATGTTTATGATTTTAATACAAAATAGTTTAAAATATGTATATAGTTTAAAAATAACATTATTAAATATTATTCTGTCCCGGAATTCATTTACTACATTTTTAAATAGCTAATACAGACACATTTTTTATTTTATAACAAATTTTAATATCCGGACATTATTAAAATATTTCAAGTTTACAATAGTTTACTAAAGGTATAGTAAGCAAATCATCGTTTTTGAATACAACTTTAAGGAATTTTGCTTAACAAAGGTTAGTAAAGCTGTGTTAAGTTTTTTTCAATACGGCTGTTTGTCTTAAGCGCCCTCTCGTAGCCACAAAAGTAATTATTTCCAAAAAAGTCTTTTGGATATTTTTTTAAATGATCACTAATAAAAAAATTCTCCAACAAATTTAAGGTCGTTCTTTTAAGCCTCAAACAGAATTATTGTTGCCTTAATTTTTTTTTTTACTTTTTTATTATTATATTATTTATGAAATATTTGAAAAGGAACTAAAAAAGTAATGAATTTAACATGGTGTTGTCATTGGAGGCAATTACCTGGTGGTGAAAAAGAGCTGCAAAAGTTATTTTTCAATCCATGCTAGTCATTGATATGATGTTCTTCTTTTATACTTCTTTTTCATTTATTTTCAAGTACTTTTCTTAAAACTATGTTTATAAAATTTATTAACCAAGGACCGTAATGGTTATGATTTTTAAAATAAAACTCAACAAATAAATAATGATTATTTTTTATTTTTATTTTTCTGTTCAACTTATAATGATTATTTTGTGAGTTTTATTTTTTCCTCACAAGATAAAACTTAATATGAAAAATGAAACTCATGCAATTTTTCGTTTTTATCATAAATTAGATTTATTCACCAATAAGCAAGTGTAATAATGCTTTCTTCATCAAATTTTTTACTAAAAGTAGAATTTTTTACTAAAAATCAATTTTAATTTTTCATAAGTTTTATCTTGTCAGCAAAATAATAAAAATCAAAGAAAAAAAATCATTAATATTGATTTTTTAATTAAAAAAATAAATAAAAATCATTCTGGTATTCGATAGAAACTGTTCTGAGGATTACATTTCTCTATTTAACACTTTTATCCGATCGTTCCTTTTTTTTTTTTTTTTTTTTTTTAAATTTCAAGAATAATGATTATTTTTTGTCCTTGTTTTTAACAAAAATTATGTGTTAGCCTAATTAAAAGAAAATGAAAATGCTTTAAAATTTTAATTTTCTTAGAAATTATTAACATTTTTTCCACTAAAAATTCATTAATTTTTACTTTTTTTGGAAGTATGTATGTAATTATGTATTTATAGCTGCCAAAAAAGTTGAAAATATGAATTTTGTATTGTATTTAGTTTTTTGCTGGGAATAATGTTATTTTACATTGTTTGTTACATAAAATTTTATTTGGTAGTTTTTTATAAAATAGATATTGAAGTAGTTTTTTAGTTAAATTACATTTCTGTGGCCAAAAGGAAAAACTACATAATTTGAGTTATGCTGTTTTTTCGTTTTTTTTATTTTTAAAATTGTTGTTCTCCATTACATATTGTGTACATTTTTTAGAGAAATCTGTATTTTACTTAAGGAGAAAAACAACATAATTCGGTTGATTTTCCTTTTTTCGAAATGTAAAAAATGTATAAATTAACAAATGCTATTTTTCTATATTTCCTATATTAAAATTCCTGATTGAATTTAATATACTTATTTCAAATATGTACTTTTTTAAGACATCGATTTTATTTTTATGAGTTTTTTTGCTGCCGTTGAGTGCTAACGTTGATAGTTAGCAAGAACACGATATTTACCCGACTTGGTAGAACTTAATATTGAAACAACAAATTCACTAAGAAGTCTTTAAATTTTAATTTCTAAAAATAATCATTTAAATTTATTTCTATTTAATTTTGTTTTTATATTTTTTTTTTTTTTTTTCATTTATTGACATTCAAATATTCATGATTGTATTATTGTTCATACTTTGGCAGCACTTTTATCGAAGTTAAAGTTAACATGTATAATTCTACACGTTAACTCCTAACGTGTATAAATTTGAATTTTGTATGAAATTGTCTACGAACGTTAGCAACAAAACACAGCTAATATTTTGGAATTGGAATAAGTACATAATTCAACATAATCATAATACATTTTAAAATTCCATTTTGAAAAAAATGTATAACTTGAGATATTATTTAAAAAATATATAAATTTTATAAAGGAAAAAACAACACCATTGCTTTATTGCAATTATTCGATAACCAGTACACAGATCGGTTTCAAAAATATATCAAATATTTTCCATACGAATTGCGGATATATTTTCACGAAAGGTAATTTAAAATTGTATACCTATGACCTTTAATTTCAATTTTAAATCTTAAAAACGGTCTCTTGAAAAGTATTAAAAAAAAGTTCTCCTTTAAACAAAAATATATGTAATATTGTGTTAAACAAGAGCTTACTTTAAGTTTTTATAACCTACACCACCTTCGGTGGTTGGTGCATCTGTAATGATGTTTGTAACACACAAAAATATTGGTCTTAAGCCCACATTTAAATATACCAACAGTATCACTTTCTGCATTGTGAGCAAAGTACAGGTCGCAATTTTAAAGATAAGTTGATGAAATTTGGAACACATTATTATTTTTTCATGATCTGTCAATTATTTCTCCTAGCCCCTATATAAATCTATCCGCATTATGTTACGGGTTCGGCACAAAAAAATTTCATACAAGCCTACATATTTATAAAGATCGGTCCAAAATTGTCCATAACTCCCTAAGGAACATAAATTTCTCTATATCAAAATTGGATTCCACGGGATTACACAACAAGATTCACGAGATTTTTTACTTAATGTTGTACAGTGGTACCTAAACTATTTTTTTTTTTTTTTTTTTTTTGTTTTTATAATTCTGTAACTTGCAAACCATTGCAGAGCTTAAGTATTTTCAAGTTGATTTGGAGTATCACAGCTCCTTATCGAGTCACGTGGTAAAGGATAGACCACCAAAGTGGGTTATGTATGTAGGTATGATTTTTTTTTTTTTTTTTAATTCGTCAAAAATTCATGTATAACTTGAATATAAAACGAGAGAAGATATAGTCGGTCAAGCCCGACTATATGATACCCTACACCATTTAAATTCACATAATTTTGTTTTTACGTATATACAACTTATTAACATAATACTAACATTTGTATGGGACTTATGCACGTTAGTGATTTTCGGGAGAGTAGTTTATATGGGAGCTATGGTCAGTTATGAACCGATCTTCATGAAATTTGGCAGACAGATTTTTGCAGATAGACAGATTTGAACTTATTTGTACTAAATTTCATTAAAATATTGCTATTTTTAAGGCATCTATAAGTGTTAAAACTCAATTCCGGGAGGACATTTGTATGGGGGCTAGGTGAAATAATGGGCCAATCATAACCAAATTCAATAGGCTTCGTCCTTGTGTAGAAAAAAGCACATGTACCAAATTTCATCAAATTATCTTCAAAATTGCGAACTGTACTTTGCGCACAAGCTTTACATGGACATCCAGCCAGCCGACCAGACGGACGGACGGACATCGTTAAATCGACTCAGAAAGTGATTCTGAGTCGAACGATATACTTTAAGGTGGGAGTCCGAAGATTTTTTTTCTGCGTTACAACTTCTGCACAAACACATAATACCCCAACCACCTTTGGTGGTGTAAGGTATAAAAACATTTAAACATAAATCGTAAAAACATTAATTTCTATAAAAACATATAGAGGGCTTATATTCAAATCGGGCCTCATGCAAATTTATAAAAAAATTTTTTTGCGTCAGACTCTTTAGTTTTCTGTTTTTTATATATGGTGTTAATTTTGGAGTCAAAAGTTAATTCTAACAGTATAATTTTCACTTTTTGTTTTTGGGCTATCTACAAGCAGTGTATTTTTTTAAGGCAAAACGGGCTATATGCAAGTTTTTGTTTGATTTTCAAAGAAATGTAAAAATAAAAATTTATAAATAAGGAGAATTTTCTTTGCGATTTGAACTTTTTTAAACATTTTGAATTTGAGTCTTAATATATCTCACAAAAATTTCGCTATCTCAATGCAGTCCGAAGAAAAAAGCCTTTGAAGTTAGATTTTTAACCTTTTTTGGATGCTTATAGATCATAAACGGGTACACCTATCAAAATTTTATGAAGCTAAGTGGGAGCACTATACCCTAGATTTAAAAACACAAATGAAAAAAATTAATAAAATTCGTGATTACAAGCAAAATATCTTATAATCATAATTTAATTTATAATTTTTTTTTTTTTGCAATTTTTTTCGCATGCAATTTTTTTAAAAAGTTAATTTATAATTTTAATCTTGAACACATTTTCGTACTTTTGGTGAACATTCCTGTTGTTTGAAATTTCTAATAATTAAAAATGGTCCAGACAACCACAGAATTTAGATTTTTTTTATCTCCTGATTGGTATGATATCATAAATTTAAAATATTGTAAATTTTTTTTGTTCTAAAAATATTATGTTTTACTTCTTTAATTTCTAATAAACAAAACGGGCTATATGAACATTTTATAACAAACATTAAAAATAATTAAGACAAAACGGGCTATCTACCATAACTTTGCGAATAATGGAGCTAAAAGATTTATTTTTCAGTGTGAGGTTTAGTATACGTAATATTAATAAATCGTATAAGAACTGATTGCAAAATATTAAAAAATGAGGGAAATAAATAGCTTTTATGTTCTCCTGAAAAATGCTGTTTTGCATGAGACCCATTTTGAATATAGACCCTCGATATGTAGGTTATCTTTCTTAGTTTAAGGCATAGTTTTTTATTAGTTTTTTTTTTAACTTGGGGGCCTAATTTTGTTTTAAAATATCCACTAAATTTCTTACAAAAATCTAAATAATACTGCTGCAAGAACCATATAAATACAGTTACGGACAAAAAAACAGGGTCAAATATAATTATTTGAAATTTTCTGAGTTTTCGACAAAATTTTATGCAAAACAATAAAACTTTCAATGCCAAATTATTGCGAATATATTAGGTTATAAACCTATACAAAAATAATATCCTTTAACATTATCCCGAACACGGTACATCGTCTCAAGCTCAAATAGTCCTTTTTCAGTGTGGACAAAAAAATAGGGTCAGCAGAAATGTTGTTTTTTGGAAAAAATTTTATGAAACTTTACTTTTTTTAAATCTCGATAACGATATTAAAAATAAAATACTGAAAAAAGATTAGAACCATCGATTATCTTCAATTCCGAGAAGTATTCGTATTGGAAAAGATCTACAGATTTAAAACTTTAAAAATATAGGTAAAATCGAAGGTCCCAACAAAAGATAAGTACCGAAATCGATCACTATAGTTAAATAATTTTATTTTCAATTAAATGGCAGAACTTTAGATCAATTAAAAAAGATTAAGTGCAAAAAAATTTCTTCGGAAACAGAGTCATCCAAAATTTTGACGTAGTTCGAAAGTTTTAATTCTATTAATTCGGTTAAAAATCTACTTGGAACATAAATTTCTTCTAGGAATATAAGAAAACAATTGGAGGAAACATTATGTCTTTGGAAGACCATTCTAGAGTTCCCTGATGCTGAGATATCGACCTAAAAATTTGAAATGATAGTAACCATTTCCGATATATTACAAACACTATTATGCTTAATTGTACATGGGGTAGTAAATGATTCCGAATCTGTATTTTTTGGACTCATGCGAGAGTTTTACTATCAAGTTGAACATTTATATTCTTCTATAAAATAAATACTTTTTTTTTTTTTTTTGGATAATACGCAATTTTTATACTTTTGGGTACATGAGGATACTATTTGAGGCCTTTCTCGGTATATATTATAAGACTGGTGCTTTCCATAATGGTATTTGGAATAAATTGTGTTTTCCCCAATTGTCTTCTCATGTTCTCAAAAGAAATTTAAATTCCTAACGAATTTTCACGACTTTTTGGCATTAAAAGTCCAGGTCATGATAAAAAATTTTGGTGATTTTCTGTTCCTAAAGAACTTATTTTACATTAAATCGTTTTAAATTGTTTGTAACTACTGCCTTTTATTTGAAAACTTATCTTTTGTTAGGTCCTTCGATTTTACCCATATTTTTAAAGTTCCAAATCTATAGATCCTTTCTGAAACGAAGATTCCGATAGATCTCGGAATTGGATATAATCGATGGTTCTCATCTTTTTTCAGTTTTTTATTATAAATATCGTTATCGAGATTTAAAAAAAGTAAAGTTTCATAAAAACTTTTTCAAAAAAATTAAAAAAAAATTTTACAAAATTACTGCTGACCCTATTTTTTTTTTTTTTTTTTTTTCCACACTGAAAAAGGACTATTTAACTTTGATACCATGTACCGTGTTCGGGATAATGTTAAAGGATTTTATTTTTGTATAGGTTTATAATCCATTATATTCGCAATGATTTGGCATTAAAAGTTTTACTGCTTTACATAAAATTTAGCCGAAAACTTCAAAAAATTCAAATAAATATACCTGACCCTATTTTTTTGTCCGTAACTGTATATCTATCCGATAAAAAGAGATATTAATCTGATGTTAAAACTTTAAAAAAATTTCATTACATATTACATTAAAATTAAGTTTTCAATAATATTCTACAATGACTTTTGTCATCTTCATCACAAACATATTCTTCCGCGGCATATTTGTCTTCATTCACAACAAAATGACAACTTAATATCCGCCCGTTTCAATAGAAGAACAGACAGACGGACAGCAAATCGCATTAGCTAATCAAAACGTTATCTTTAATATGTATTTAATTATGAAATGAATGGTTGGGTTATACGACTACCTTAAAGGAGTGCATAGAGACTAGCCAGCCATAGAATTAAAAATAGATACCAGCCATTGTTTTAGCGATCATGCATTTAGCATACTAATCACCTTAGAAATGCAATAAATATTTAAACGTAAATAAAAAAGCGCTTACATCAAACAAATCAATTTTCTACTCTAATTTCAACACTATCGCTTAATAGAGAAAACTTAATCTAATAATAATTTTTACTATATTTAGCTGCAGCAAAAAGCCACACACAAACTTCTTGATGACTTAAAAGAAACATGTTAGTGAAATGGACAAAGTCCAGGGAATGTGATTTTTTTTTTTTTTTTGAATTAGAAAACTATATGTGGGTGACTGTAGTCGACTAAATGAGTTGCTAAATAAAGTTGTAAAAAATGATTACACCTTCAAACCGATTGAAAACAATATAGATCAGGCTGATCAAAGAGAGCAAATTCCTAACATTTTATTTTCCGACTTTAATTTTTTTTTATTAGTTCATATAGTAATATAAAAGCCATCCAGGCCAAAAACATATTACATAGCTAATTATACCTGAGTTATAATTACATTATAAAAATATATATTTAAAATAAATCATAAAAACTGATTAGTTAAACAATAAATCAATATTCAATATTTAATATTTGGCTCCCCAGCCGACAAATTAAATTAATACAATATATAGAATAACGAATTCGCAGTCCAAAAAAATATAGTCCGATTGCGTTAGAAACAACTCCATAACATAAAAGAATCTAGCCGAACGAGAGAAACAACAACTTTTGCACAATTGCGTAACAATACCATTCCTAAATGTCCTATAAAAAAGAAAAGATTGCGAAATTTGATAAATTCAAAAAATGGACAGCCGAGAAATCGAACTACAAACTCAGAAATATGATCACGCATACGAATGCTGTACACATATCTCACAATTGAATTGACAACACGTCTTAGTCTACCTAAATTGAAAGAGGTCGTCCCACATATAATCTCCAGACCATATAAGATGTGTGGCATTAATAACGCATTAGCCAACCGGAATCTAATCCATAAAGGTAAGTAAATATTAGTCGAATAAATTCTTCGCAAAATAATGGAAACCTTACGTTGAACAAGTGCAATATGGTATTCAAAATTAAGCTGACTGTCAATAACAATAATCAATCTTGCAATCAGAAATCCTTATATCCAAATCAGATATATACCTATAAGAAGAACCAAAAAGCATGGCCTTAGTCTTCAAAGGGTTAATGGCCAGATAATTCACTGAGGTCCAACGCAAAATATTCTCAAGACAAAAGTTAATATTACATTCCAGCAAATCAACAAAATCCCGATCAGTACTGAACAATAACATAAGTCATCAGCAAAGATAAAGGGCTTGCACATACCGCCTAAAACTTCCGGAAGATCATTGATATAAAGCACAAATAGCAGCGGACCCAAAACAGATCCCTGAGGTACACCAGATCTCAAAATAAGATTGCTAGAAAAAGCACCATTCAAATCAACAAACTGCTGTCTCCCACTCAAAAAAAGACATAATAAGTTTACAAGCCGACCTAGAGAAAACAAATTTATCCCTTAACTTAAATATCATAGTAGAATAACATAAAGAATTTAAAGCCTTAGTCAGGTCAAGGGAGACAAGAAGCGACAATTTACCATCATTCTCATTAGATCTAATATCATCCGTCAAGGAAAGCAGCAAAGAAGTAGTACTGAACCCACTACGAAACGCATATTGAGAATAAAAAATACTCCCCCAGCAAACGACAAAATCTGATTCTTAATTAAATGCTCAACAACTTTGGTAAAATGGAGATAGGCCTAAGGTCATCGGGCCCTCTCACAGTTTCTGATTTAGGAATAGGCACTACTCTAGCTGTCTTCCACGCTGTTGGAAAAGAGGAAGTTGTTAAAATAGTGTTAACTAAATTTAACATAATATTGGAAATAAGAGGAAAAATAATATTAAAAAAATTTATAGGAACACCATCTACTCCAACAGATTTAGATTTAACCCTACTAAATGCCTCAACTAGCTCATTTTCATCAACACAGCAGAAAGAAAATAAATCAACGCCATCAAAGAAATCATCAAAATCAACCTCATCCTGCCGCCGCTCATCACAAGCACCTCTCACAAAATATGCATTCAAATCCTCCACATCCTCATAACAAACCATACAATCTGAAGAAACACAACCAGACCCATTAAGAACCCGCCATATACCACAATTATCAAGACCCCAAAATAGATCGCCGAATAACTGATTTTGCCTTGTTACGAAGTTTGCAAAAAGTTCTCCAAGTATGCACATTAGGTACGGACTTATAATCAGCAAAAACTAAGTCCCGCAGTGATCTAGCTAACACAATTTCCCTCGATCTCATCCAACCGTTATCAGTACAACTAATAATCTTCCTCCTTACTGGAACAAACGAAAACAGCATCTCTAAAAGAGAAGAAAAAAATGCTATATTTCTCATCCATATCTACCGAATGAAGGAAAAGACCAAAATCAAAATCCGACAAATAAGATTATAACCCAGCCCAATCAATCGAATTAAAATCGCGGTGGACCACAACATTTTCAAAACATTCAATATTCATTCTAAAAGAGGCAAAGATAAACGCATGGTGCGAAACGAATTTGTTAATTCTTCATTATTTCGAAGTAAAAAGAATTTAATTTATATTAACCAGACTAATATTTAAGTGCAGTCAAAATTTTGAAATCTATACAAAATAAGTTCGAACTAAGTTCTTCTATTGATGGTTTTATTTAACTTTCTATTCGAATTTATCATAACACTATTGGTTGGCCCCAAATTTAGTGAAGATATTTTTTAATACTATTTCCAAACCTATTTACTAATTTAATTTTGAAAACTATATAGGTAGGGTATTCCAGAAATTAATAGCTATGTTGCTAAGAATTTGTCCATTGATAAATGTTAACTTAAAGAATGGCACGTTTTTTTTAGCAACAAATAATACCTTGATAATAATGCCACACTAGATGTCCGAATAGAAAAATTCAATTGCACTGAACCAAAGACAACTTAGCGCTGACAAATGGTCATCCTTTTATGAAGGCCAAAATATTACGCACGCCTATCATTTCAATCTACACAGGTAAACAACAATTTGCCATACAATACAATTAAACATAATAATGATGATCGCAAACACAATAATGAACAGAATAAATGGTAATAATAATGTACACATGTAACTAAAATACGCTGGCCAACAAACTGAATGAATGGAAAATGACAAATAAAAATGTGAACTTATAATTTTTCAACTTTATTTTAGACTTGGCCATTCATTCAAACCTTAAACTGAACTAAAAGATAGAAATGCACAACTCTCTAACATGGATCGTGCAATAATGCTTCGTTGTAGGTCTATGTGGCCATAATTCATGGTTGAAACTAAGACCCATGTACAAAGTACATTATCAGATATATATATATTTTTTTTTCATTTAACTCAAGTGGTTGTAAGTTTTTACTATTTTTTTTTTTCTAAAGAATAACAACAAAAGGAATTTATTTTATACTTATTTTAGTTTTGTTTTTTTGTTGAGGTTTAAAACCAAACACACTTCATTATAGTCATGAGCCTTAAACAAATTTACAAGTCGCGGCTGGAATTATGATTATCATATCATTTTATGCTAAACACCTCGTTAGATTAAATTTACGAATGGCGCATATGACACTACCGACTGCAACAGCAGCAGGAGAAACCACAGCAGCAAAAAATTATTATAAATAAAAAAAGAATTTCAATAGCAACTGAAACTTTAGCTGTAAACTCTATTAATGGACTATACAGAGTTGTTTCTTTCTTTTGATAGCAGACAGTTGGATGAACGGAATGACTGACGTTTGGACAGAGGAGTATTTAAACGTACATGTACAAGAATTGAAAGTAAATATTAAGGAAAATTTAACACTTTATATTTAGGAAAAAAAAAATCATATTCAAATTTGTGTGTAAATTCTTTATTATTCCAACAAGTGTGGCGCACTTAAAGTTATTAAAATGCAGAAAAGGTTAAACTTAGGTACACTTGGATAGAAATAAAACATAATTTTATTTAATATAATAAAAATTAAAAATATTGGAATTTATGACTATTAGCATTCAATAATCTCAAAAGAATTTTCTAAACTACACTGAACCAAAAAAGTACATAAATACAATGAAAAAATTTGTTACTTCAAGGAATTTTTACTCTAATTTTGACCTAATGTACAGGTACGTCGAAATGACGTACTGCGATACGTTAGCATTAAATCGTCTTAAAATTTAACGTACAAGTTCATTAATTCTACTTATTCATACTTTGTTTTAATTAACACGTTTGTTGAATACAACAATTTTAATTTTAATGAAAAGTTCATTGACTTTTAACTTTATCGCTGAGCCAATGAAACCACATGTTAAAAATATACCACAATAATAGGATTCTGTTTCCTTTATTCAAAAGATAATTTTGTTCTTTAATTAGCTAAAGAAAAAACTAGTAAAATTTCATAAGCAAATAACTCGAAAACTATAAGAGATAAGTAGCACCTACAAACACGTTTTTTTTTTCAGGTTTTATAAAGGCCTACAATAATATATAAAAATATAAAATTTGGCAAGCGCTTAAATTTTTATGTCAAAGGTACCCTACTTTAAGCCCCCTTAGCTCCACCGCTGAAGGATCATTGAGTCCCCCTTCCAAACTTAACATTGTACACTCCTCTACTACGCCTATAGCAAATTTTACGCAAATCTAACTAGCCGATTAGAAGTTAGAGATTTATTTCCAAAAATTTTTGATTCTGCCCCACTATGTTGTATCAAACGAGATTCGATAAAATTTCAGCTATAACACTGGTCGACGAAAAAAAACTTTTTTCGTCTTCCTGCTAAGCTCGAATCTGGATTCAGTTTTTTTCCATCAGGTCGAGACTTTTTTATGGGCGTGTCTAACATTGCATCCTAAATAAGCCGATTACTCGAGTATATTTGACTATAACTCGAGAACGGTATGCACGATTTATAAAACTACGAGTAAATAAAGCCACATATCATCAAAATTGATGCACTAATCTTGATTTCATTCACAGTTGAGTTTAAATTCCCATGCATACCTACAATTAAGTGGAAATACACTAGAAATACTAAGTACTAACGTGCTTAACAAGAATCAGCATTAATTAATTTAATTTTTTTTTTTATCACTTTTTAATTTTTTTTATGGGCATGACTACTATGAACCATACTTGTATAACTCGAGAAGGGTTTGTCCAATTAAGATAAATTAAACTTCAATAGAGAGCGACTTAAATCGTACAAATTTTGATCCATAATTCTAAAATTCTTGAGCGAATAAAAAATATTGTTGACATACCTTGAAGACAATTTTCGTACGCATCTTATAATTTATTAAAATCGTGTAAACGGTTCTTGAGTTATAGCCAAAATTGTACAAACCATTCTCGAGTTTTATATGGTGTCCGCTGAATACGGTGATGATATTAGTCATGCACATAAAAAAATCAGAGCTTGATAGAAAAAAATGAATGCAGATTCTCGTTTAACTCGTCAAAATCCATCTAGTCCACCTATTTCTGTTTGAAGAAGGATTTTTTTGTCGACCAGTGTAATTAATGATAAGTAAAAAATACGTCATTTTGGTCAAATATTTAACTAGTCTGAACATACCATTAGAAACAAGGTTAAAAAGGTTACTTATTACAAGGTACATTTTTAGTAGTAGCAGTATTTAAAATAATAGATATTGTTTTTCGAGTGATTTCTTAAAATTTTAACATTTTTTTGTCTATACATTGGGGTTAAATGGGTCGAAAATGGAGCATACTTCAGGAAAAGTTGATATCCGTATTTTGATAATCACGTTTTATTTTATTTTTTTTAATTTATTAGTAAAAAAAACATTTTTAGAATTCCAAAATATTTTTAGCAGAATGGTAATGTCCGTTCGTCTATAAATTTGGGTTAAATGGGTCGAAAATGGCGCCTAATTCTGGGAAAAGAGATATCAAAACTTTAATATTTACTTATAGTTTTTATATTGATCAAAAAGTAAAAAAAGTACTTTATTTTTTTTTTGAGAAAATTCTGATGTCCGTCCTTCCGTCCGTATGTTTGTTAATTTTTGTAAATTTTCCAATTCAAAATCTTTTATTTTTAATTTAATAAAGATATCAACTCCAAATATTCTTTTATCAATAGATAATTTCATTCCTTAACTAAATGCATAAAATATAATAAAATCTATTGAAAGTATTGGGTTATATGGAAAATATGGAAAAATCTTGACCAAAATCTTACAAAATTGAATTTGTTGAAATTTCAATTTAATATAACTCGAAAAATATATAAGATCAAGAGTACATGCAAGAATGTTTTCCAAGGATTTATCAAGAGTTTTAAAGTGATATCAAAAATTCTTGAAATCGGGTAAGTAACAAAAATTCGTAAGGCACCCAACTTTATAACGAAAATTTATATTTCAAAATTCAAATTCTACTTTGTGGTCCGTACATGAAAACAGCACAACTGATATTGGTACATAATTTTTTTTTCTATTTTTATTTGGTACCCAACTTTATAACGAAAATTTATATTTCAAAATTCAAATAATCCCCACTTTTGACACAAAAAATCCATTTATTTTTAAAAAATATACCAGCTTCAGGACTTCAACACACTCCTCCGCCTCGTGTTAAAAACATGCCAAACTTATGAAAAAAATGTAGCAAATGCTTTAAAATCTGAATTATTTTCTTTCTCTTACGTAGCACAGTGTGCGATTCAAAAAATTAAATGGAAATAATTATAGAACTTCGGGACGGCTGTTCCGATTTCCATGAAATTTCACATGGTGATAGTAGATATACAAAATTAGGATCGCTTTTAAAAAATGTTATACCGAATGTTATAAAACTAAAATAAGAATGAAATTTAAGTAAGATTTTTTTTTAATTTTTAATTCATTCCTGTAGACTCGCCCCCTGTATGTCTATATGGTCCAAGTTCAAAACTTAAATGCCTACAACTTTACTATCACCATGTAAAATTTCGTGGAAATCGGAACAGACGTTCCAAAATTAAATAATTATTTCCATTTCATTTTTTGAATCACACACTGTGCGTTGTTTTGATATACGAACGTACAAATTCTTCAAATTCAAAAAATATGTTAAACAATAATTTCAACGAATGGTTTCAACGTACCATATAGTCGTTGAATATCAAAGAATAATTTCGTTGAAGCAATGAAATTCGTACGTTTAATCAAAGAATTTTTGAAAAAATCAATAAATTTCATTCAACGTGCTTCATTCGTTGAAATTACTTTCTTTTAGAATATGCTTTTAATAAAAAATATACTATTACCTTATACACAGAAAAAAAGATTACCATATATTTTTCAATTAATACAGTTGTTTAATTTTGCATAAAAATTTATTAAATATATTCAAACAAAACTAAAATAAGAATGAAATTTAAGTAAGATTTTTTTTTAATTTTTAATTCATTCAATCATCCACTTAATTGATTTAATTAATTTTTTTAATTGGAAATTTTTTCTGTTTTTCATTTTTTACAGTTTTTAGTAGTTGATATAATAATTTTGGTGAGAGGTGCAAATATAAAAAAGCTATTAACTGAATGAATTATTTACTAACATATTTGATTATTGAATTTATTTTTTGCTTTTTTCTGTGTAAATGATTTTACATTCCATGATAATACATTTAAGCATAATCCGGCCCCATTTATTATAAAGGTTGTTTACATACTTATTCCCTATACAGAAATGTGACTGTATTGTCTATATCTATAGCATGACCAAAACACAGATCATGATCATTATTTGCTGATTATAAATTTTTGTTGTAAGTAGTCAGTCGTCTGTCTGTTTGTAAATACAAATCTGGTATGTATGTCCGTTATCAATACATAGAGACATAGAGTAGAGTTAAATTTGAATATTGGAATGCAAGTGTTCCTTTAGGGACCACCCAAGTCTAAATGAAATGAATACAAATCGTTGCGTATAAACAACAAAAAAAACTGAAATATACAACAATATTATTTTGATTTTTGCATATTAATGACGTGTTTCGTCAATGCACTTGCCATTCATATAACAACATGAGGTTTTTTTTTCTGTTGCAATTTTTTAGATCTCCATTTGAATTTCCGATTGGCTGTGTGTTTCAGATTTCTACAAAAATTAAACGCATGCGTCAATTGTTTATGATACATTCAGTTTATTCGTTCGTTCGTTCATTAATAAATAATACGAATATAATTTGCTTTTAATGCCCTACTACCAAAATTTTAAAATTTAGGTTTTGTTATGTTTTGTACTCCTTGTATATGTTGAAAGAGAAATTATATATGTTATACTAAAATCAGCCCATATGTCTAACAAACCTAATCAGGTTTGTCAGTTCATGTACTTAAAGACAATATAAATCATTAAAGAGTTATCGATCGAGAAATCTCGTAGACTGCACATCCATATATGCTCCGACTTACGCCCAATTATACAGTGCCCTGTGATTATGCACACGAGAAGCCTTATCGAAATTCTATTAAAGAATTTTAGTGCTCTAGTCCTATTTTGTGACCGTTGGGGCCATCGTTTCCTTGATATTCTACAAGTGGTGATTAAAGACGACCTGAGTGACATTTTGCCAATTGCCCATTCATCAAGAGTATAAGATAAGGAGACTAAGGGGATGATAATGTCATCGCAAGCTGCGCCATCGTCCAAGGACGATGCACTTACTGAACTATCATTTCCCTGAATACCCTCGTAGCCCGGAACCCATACCTGCTCGATCTGGTAATGACTGAGCAGGGATAATGAGCGTATACAATCGTTAGTGCATTTGGACTTTATAGTATGGGAATTTAGAGCCTTGACTGCAGCAAGACTATATAGAAAATATACTCTTATATTTCGTCATTCCCTTATCACAAAGACCAAGGAAAATTTCAAGAATATTTGAGATATAATTTCTCTTTAGACATTTCGGAACGAAATACATTATAGCCAACCAGACCATCAAGCCCTAAGATAGGAACTGGCTAATGGATTTAGCGAACATTTATTCAAGAAACTCATTTGTGGTAAAAAAAAAACGGTCTGATAGCCACCTCATAGTGTTGTAGTCATGCCAGCTTTATCCAAAAATCTTTAATAGTTTCAACTCAGTCTTTTTACATTTTTTTTTTTTTTTTTTTTTTGTTTTAAATGCCGGTATTTGCGTGAGATTTTACGGTATTGAGTTAAAATTTAGAATTTCTTAGTTATTTTGTAAGATCTACAAAAAGCCATTAAAACTTTTCCTAATTTTAAAACAAACTTTGACAATACAAGGCACTAAAAGTAGGTTTCAATCTAAAAGTAGGCATAAAAACTTGTAAAATTGAGGTAATTAAAATTTCGAATAAAAATAACTTTAAAACTATAACAGATAAATACATTACGTTATTAAGGTATTTAATAAGATGTAAAAATATTTAAAATCGATTAATAAACAAAAAATTGGCAGGTCAGGTACATAGTTTAATCTGTTTGAAATACTATAATTTCTATTACACTATTTGTATTCGCTATGTTGATTTACGTGGGCTTTTATTTTTTGTTCGTTTCCTTAATGGCGAAACAGGAGGCAGCAGTTCACCAAAAACAAAATACAGCAAATTCATTAATTCTTTGTATACATGAAGTTTTACACTTCAAAGTTAAGCAAAAATTGTGCCTTTGTGGAGTGTGACAATTCTAAATACTAAAAAAATAACCAGCTAATCAATTATGCTAATAAATTCGCCAAGGTTTTCTCTGAACCGTCCAAAATAAACATCAGACAAAAAAGTCAAACTTAATTAATAATAGGGACACTCATTAGAAAAAAAAGGATCTAAAATGGTTACCTAGAGGAAAGAGAACCGGTTCAAAACTAGCCACGTGACAGGTTCTCAGGGTCAATGACCGGCTACAGTTCCAAAACTTTATATGGGAGGAACCTGTCACGTTTACATGGAGTTGTCATTGTTGGTGGCTAATTAGCCTCTTGGAAAAGGTTATAGGACAGGTCACAGGACTGGTCCAAAAGTACATGTTCAGGGACGATTAATAAAATAAAAATTTTAAGAAAAATTTTTACCTTTTAAACTCTTTATTATTATTACTTATTTATTTTTATTAAATTATATTTATTTTTATTTTATAATTTTTCGTTAATTTCGATGGCTCCACCCCGAATCGAACCCACGTATTTCTGACGTATCTTACGTTTTATAGACTTCAACTCTAACCACTCAGCTACAGATTGTTATTTCGCGCGAGTTGCTAATTGTGCTCTTAACATGCCTGTTACAAATTGACTCTCAACCGATATTTAGTGAGTGTGGTGGTTTCAACTGGTTCTCAACTGGAACTTTGGTGATGAATTAGGTGTCAATTGGTACTCAACCGGTACTGAGCGACCGGTCCATTAGTGCAATTGCCACAAATTTCCCGCAGGGTTCTTTCAAAGAAGTTTGACGAGCATTACATTTAAAATAAAAAATATTTATTGTCATATTTAAATTAAAAAGCAATAGGGCAGGGCGTTTATAAATTCGATCTTGCTTGTTTCTCTACATTTTCCACTTGTTATTTTTACAATCGCCATTGCAAGAGTATTGTTTAGGATGTTAAGTTTTCATATTTTTTCTTCCAAGTTTCATTTCTCGCTTGTTTATTTGTTTTAATATGCAGTTATTTCACTTTGTTGCTGTTGTTGTTATTGTCGAATATTATTATGAGCTTTTGTTTTCCTTTATTGTTGTTGTGGTTGCATGAAAATGCAACAACGATACGATCGATGTGGGTGGCATTAAAACTGTTTGTTTGGCGAATGTTTTTATTTAAGAGAGCATTTCTAATGGGTGGTCCATCATAATTTACTTGTTATATTTCTCATGTTTTTATTGTTGTTGGCGTATTCAATTTCACTGTTCACTTTTCATTGTGTTTATTTAGTGATTTAATAATGATTATGATTACGATGATCATCATGAAATTATAATCATTATGATGTTTATTTTTATTAAGGAATAATTCGATTTCTTTTGATTGTGAGAAATTGTTTTGTTATTTTGCTAAAATTAAAATTTCTGGGTCAAACTTTTCAATGTTTAAAAAAAAAAAACACGTGGTAGTTTTGATATACATAATTTCTGGGAATTAATTATTCATACAAGTTGCTACGAAAGTGTGGCAAAATTGCACAAATTTCATGAACAAATTTAAATTTGAAAAAATTATATTTTTACAAGAAGATTAATTATTGTATAACCAAAAAGAAAGTTCATACATTTTGAACAGGATTTTGCTTTTCTTATATTTATATGGGCAATTCTCTTTTTACGTTAACCTTTATTTAACCTTTATCAACCTCAAATATTTTTTTTAATTATGTTTTTTTAATAACTTTTGATGCAATTATGTTTACAACATTTGGTCGTGTAACACAAAAAAAATTCAAGACCTGAAACGGTTCTTTGTTGTCCAAAAAAGTCAAAAAATCCAAGAAAAAGTATTTGAAACTACCATTTTTTTTATTGCTTTTATCGCAGATTTTAGCATATGTGTCCAATACTTCTAATGTAAACCATAAACACTTTTAGAAATAAGCCGAATTATGCTCAATCAGTCTGTCTTGACCAGTGCTGAAATACATTGGACACGTTGTGAAACAAAAATTTTAAATTTTTTTGCAATTTTTATATGTGAAAATTTGTACCGTTTCATGTATCACAGAATATAAGATTGAGGTTTATTGTCTTTTTTAGTATGCATAGTTTGAGATATGAGTGTATGTGTCTCTTTAATATACCCTCAATGGATACGCTACTTGAGGTATCCAAACTTGGGAGGCAAAAACTTGAACTTGACTCTAAGTCAAGATTGGCTACCGTTACCGATAAAAAAAAATCCATTCAACTCAACTACCGTTACATCTAAAATAGCGTTACCAAAATAATTGGAAATATCCTAAAATTAAATAAAACTTGTAAAAAGTTATGATTATTCAAGCCCTTCATTATAATACTTGACTCCACTTTATATCTCATCGTTAAGAACCAATTATTTCGAAATTTCCGAAATAACTCGAAATACCTATAACGCTAAAATACCGTTATCGCTAAAATAGCCCTAACATAATAATTCAAAATACATCTTTTTGAATCGGTTTCCAGCCTTGCTCTAGTAAGCGAGGCCCACTCACAGCATAATTTCCATGAATTTAAAATATCTCATAATCATAAAACGTTTCGAAATTAAATTGTGACGCGAAAATATATTAATTTAAAAAAAAAAAAAGTATAACCTTTTTAAATCGATCTAAAATTTTGCGTATTTTATATTATATTTATATGCGTGAATTTAAATTTATAATAAGTACATCTAAATTGTTTTAATAAAGTGAAAAATGGGTTTAAATAAAATAATTGCATACAAAGTTAAGATTAGGCAAGTATTTGACAGGGTTTATATGACAGAGTTTTCCTGCAATTTTTGCAACTAAATACAGGGTTGATTACGTTGATTACATTACGAACGTTTATTTGACGTTTAAAACAACTATCAAATGTTGTTAAATACGAGAAGGGAAAATATTCAAGTCTGATCAAACACATAACTACCATTCATATAATATTATGTGAAAATGGTACTTATTTTAGACAAATATTTACTATATTTATAATAAAATATTTATATAATAAATGAAAATTTCTAACTATTACACTGTGTAACAATTTTTCAAAAATATTTCACACATAAAAAAATCTATTTATGAATCAAACTAGAGCTCATACATAATAAAACTGTGTACTTCGTTTTACTCCAAATTTTTCCTCAAAAGGATTTTAAGTTTCGAAAAATATGCAACTTTAAAAATTCATAATGAACTTAATAAAACTTACTTTAAAAATAAATATATTTTAATTTTTGTTTGACCAAAATCATTTGTTTTCTTATTTGATTCGTAAAAATAGTTTGTGTTTACAGTACGAAAAACAACATAAAAACCTAGGTTAGATTAGAACAGAGCAGAACAGTGACATAGAAGATGCTCCACTGTATCTTCCTCATCTAAGCAACTTCTAAGCACACACTGTGCACCACAGTACCTATTTGCAAATTATCCGAAGAAGCCCAGGAGGCAAGAAATAAGGATTGTAAAAACTTTCGGGAACATTTCACAAGAAAAACATCTAGAGAGGACTCCAATACAGATTTGCTACATAGACTATTAATATCATCAGATCCATTAATTTGCAGCTTACGAAAACCACCAAAAACTAAAAGATCAAATGTAACACCTGAAGTTGTGTTACTGCTAAAAATACAGAATATATCTTTTGATGATGCTGATAAATAATTTTTATTGATTCAAATTTGTGAACAAATCATAGATTTTAAAATACATACATTCATACATTTAAACATTCGTACATTCATACATTCATATATTCATACATTCGTACATTCATTTATTCATACATTCACACATTCATACACACATACACTCATACACACACGCACACACATATATTCTTAATAAAATTTGATTTAATTGTATGAGAAGTAGGCGTGGCAGTTGTCCGATCACGCTCATTTTTCACGAAATCAGCTTAGTGTTACAAAAATAGTTTGTGCCAAATTTCATCAATATAGCTTTCTTAATTACAAAAATATATACTTTTGATCACTCAGAATGCGAAAATCTCACACTGTGCAGTGATTTGATCCCATACAACGATGGGACAAAAATAGAAAGAGTTGTCGTAGAAAATTGAAAATTGGTACGCGTATTACTTTAGGATTAGAATGAATAAATACGAAGTTTTGAAAAAAATGGCGCAAGGACACGCCTACCTCCCATATATCCTAAAGTTAAAAAACTATATTTTGAACTCTATTAAAATTTGTGCCAGCCATTAAAAGTATATTGCCTATAAGTCTTCTAATTTATTTTTTAATCGGTGCAAGGACACGCCCACCTCCCATATATCCTGAAACTATAAAACGGAATACTGGTCAGAATTCCACCAAAATTTATGATTGCAGTTAAATATAGACTATTTATGAGTCTGCAAATTTTTATTTAAATCGGAACAGGAACACCCCAACCTCCCATATATCCTGAAATGAGAAAAACGCATTTATGGCTAACAAACCGTTTTTATTTTATAAAAATTTTAAACCCATAGTAAATATATACAAAGTTTTGAAAAAATCGGAGCAAGAACACGCCTACCTCCCATATATCCTGAAATGTGAAAAACGCATTTTCTTCTAAAATAATGGTCAAAAGAGTATTAAAATTTGCAATCGCCATTGGAAATAGGTTTTTTTTTTTTTTGGGTCAGATAATATTTAATTTAATAGGAGCAAGGGCATACCTACCTCCCCCAGCCCTATCATTTTTAAATATTATTCAAATTTCTGCACTCACAATTTATCTTCAGTAACTCATAAATTTGCCTTATTTCGCCCGATTTCCGGTCCAAAATTTTTAGTTTTTTTTTAGTTAGCAAATATTGCATTAAATTTTAAAGCAAAGTCAATTCAACATCACAAAATATTTTAACATAAAGAATTCTTTGACTTTTGTGTAGTAAAAGGAAATTTAGAAATTTTTTAAATTGCTATTTTTTTTTTAGTTATGGCAAAAAATAGGAAATAATGTTTCTTTTATATATTAAAAAACAATATCAAATTTCAAAATTAAGCAAAAAATTTTATAATTTTTTATATTTTTTTAATACTCCATCGAACTCATGTAATTTTTGTATTAAAATTTAAAAATGCTCTATAATAAGCCAACTGGAGGATTTTTAACGTAATATATTGGGTCCAAAAAAAAATTTTCTATTCCTTAGTTGTTTCTTAAATATCGAAATAATTTTTGTAATTGTTTTATTTTAATTTAGCAAAACAAATTATTTTAACATTGAGAACTCTTTGAAATTTAAGTAAAAACAGAAAATCAGACACTTCTTCCATTTAACTTTTCTTAAAGTTGTGGCAAAAAATAGGCTATAACTATTTTTTTAATCTGTTAAATAACTGTAAAAAAATTACTTAAACTTTAAAAAAAGATTTTATTTTTGGACCTATCTTGATAAAGTTTTTTCGCTATAGAGGATCAAAATTTCACTCGATTTTTTTTAAATATTTTCTATTTTATTAACAACAAATAACAAAATTGTGTTGAAAAAATTTTTTGACAAAATCTTTACGAAATTTTGAAAAAAAGTCCATTTTTCTTTTTGAGTTATAAACAAAATTTCTTAAGTAACATATATAGTATTTATATTTTTCTGAAAGATTACTTTATAAGAAATTGTACAAAGCAAAAAAAATAATTAAAAACTTTAATACTGCGTGAACCAGGGTCTATCAAAATTTACCCATTTTTTTATGATTTTCCAATTTTTGCCTTAATTTCTCAAATCGCAAAGCTGGAATTAAAAAATAATTATATTTTTTATAAAGTTTAATGTATTTTTAATTTTTTGGTAATAGAAATTTTTGCTCCCCGATATCGGTTGGGAAGATATAGCATACCATTTTTTGAAATTTTTTTGGGATTTGAAATCAGAAAAAGTGACTTAAGGTCCAAATTAAGCATCAAAAAATCTACTAAGGTGCAAAATTTCATTTAAAAATATTACCTAACGAAAATGTTATTCCAGATTTAAAACTGAATAATTTGCAAAAAAAAAAAAAAATTAACACTTTCTCGGCACATTTTCGCAAAAAATATGCAACGAATTTTTTTATTATAAATGATTTTATATGTTTTTGAAAAGAATACATAATTTCCTAAATATTGGTGTATAACAAGTCTATATCCTCTGTTTTGCGTATACAATTAAAGGATTCAAACTTAATAATTGCATGTGATTTGGTTAATTTGCTTAATTTTTCTATGATTGGTAAAGCCGTTTCTGATAATGCAGTATCAAGAAATATTGTAATAAAGCTTAACATTTATGTTTTTTTGAGCTAGTGCTCAATTCATATCCTTTTGTTATAGCCATCAGGCTGACAAATAATACATATTATATATCGCTGCTTAGGAAATTTTGTATTCTTTTCAAATATATATAAAAATTTTTATAATACGAAAATTTATTGAAGAATGTTCGCAAAAAACACCGAGAAGGGACTGATTTTGGATTTTGAACACATTATTCATTTTTAATTTTGGAATAACATTTTTGTTAGGTAATATTTTTAAATGAAATTTTGCACCTAGAAAAATTTTTTGATGCTTAACCTTTAGTCACTTTTTTGGATTTCTCAATAGAAATCCCGCAAATCCCCAAAAACTTTCAAAAATTTCAAAAAAAGGGATTTTTTAAGTTTTTCGCTATATCTTCCCAGCCGATATCGGGGAGTAAAAATTTCTATTACAAAAAAATTAAAAACACATCAAACTTTGTAAAAACTATAATTATTTTTTAATTCCAGCTTTGCGATTTGAGAAATTAAGGCAAAAATTGGAAAACTATAAAAAAATTGGTAAATTTTGAGAGATTTTGCGTGAACCAGGGCAGTATTAAAGTTTTTAATTATTTTTTCCTTTACACAATTCCTTATAATCTTTCAGAAAAATATAAATACTATATATGTTACTTAAGAAATTTTTTTTTATAACTCAAAAAGAACGTAACTACCTTTTTCGCAAAAAAACGGCGAAAAATCGACTTTTTTTTCAAAATTCAAATTCAAATGCATATAACTTTTGATTCCGTAAAGATTTTGTCAAAAAATTTCTTCAATACATTTTTGTTATTTGTTGTCAATAAAATAGAAAATATTAAAAAAAAAATCGAGTGAAATTTGGACCCGCTATAGCGAAAAAGCTTTACCAAGATAGGTCAAAAAATAAAAATTTTAATCTTTGAAGCCAAATATCTCTTAAACTAAAAGAGATGTCAACTAGCAAAATCCACTCATATAAAAATCTTTTAAATCGGCTGAGATATAACGAATCTGGATCGTTTTAAAATTTTTGAACACCCTAGGTGTCCAACATTAGGACCCTCTGGACCCGCCCCCGTTAAGCTTATAAGGTCCAAACTCAAAACTTAAACTCACCTATACCTCTACTAACACTGTCTGAAACTGCCGTTTGGAAATTCCAGATTTATTTCCATTTTATTTTTGAAACGGGACACTGTGAGTTGCTCAATTTTCCCATTTAGAAGGAGGAAATCAGTTTTAGCCATTTAGTCCGTTATAATATTTCTCGGGGTGTTTGAATGACCCCTTATCCAGATCAGCACTAGGTTTGATTGTCTTGCAATCTCGATAGTATAAAAATCTAGTTACACTCTATTGCTTTTTTCCACAGAAAGACGAAAGGAAGAAATTTAATCCTATATTACTTATTAAATGTATGTTTCATAATTTAATAGCAACTTCAATATTTATTCAAAACATTTACAGCAGTAACGATTTATGTCAACTAATGACAAAATATTTTCATTTAAATTAGGAAAAACGGTCTATAAATATTAATTGTATTTAAATAGAAATACAAACATTTTCAAGATAAATGCAGACAAATATTTAAATTTTATCTTCTCATTTATAAACGTAAATTTGTTATTTAATAATCAACTTCTTTTTTGTCAATAATGAATATTGACATTTGCTAATGAAACTATAATATTTTAATTTTCAATGTGGTCACTATCGTAAGTAATTCATTCAAACAACCTGACTTTATAGCAAGACAAAAACGAAAACTATTGAGGTTAACCGCAATATCTTTATCAGAATTCATTCTATGCTACAAAATGAATGCAAAAAAATAATAATAAATTGACATTATAGTAAATTAATAGATAAAAAGGATATGTCAAGTCTATAGATGCGAGTCAATTCAAAAGTAATGGATATGAAATTTAACGAGTAAAAACTAAAATGTAAATTAAAATTGTAAAATGTTTAAATATTTTCTACTCGTTTTCTTTTAGTTTTACAAACAGTTTTAAATGAATTTTTATTTAAATGGAATTTAATTAAAAAGTTTAAAAACTGTACAGCCTCCACTCATTCACACACCCACACACACAATCATATTCATATGCCACATCCTTTTGCTTATAAGTTACGTTAATATATCCTTAACCATAATAAGCTAATTAAACAATAGAATATATATTTTTTTTCTATTTTTTACTCACGAGAAAAAATATACGAAGTCATACAGGAAATTTGAAAACAACGGATACGACAAAAAAAACAACAAAAATTTCCTTTCACTGCTGAAACAGGATTTCATGTAAGAATAATAAACTCGTATGTTAATTCAAAAACATATATGATCATAATTCATAAGCTCATTTTATTATTCCGTCTTTGGTTGCTGCTTCATCATCTTCTTGCAGCCCTTGTTAACCCTTTCCCACGCCTGCTCGTATATAAAGTGTTATGCAAAATGCATAATGAAAAAACCAAAAACAAATAATTATTTTAGCGAACAAAATATGGAAAAAAAATATGTTAAATAAATATATTGTCATAATTCTCTAATGGAAATTAAAAAAGTTTTTCATTCCAACAAAAGATTTTTTTTTAACATTTTCATCTTTGTTTGTCCTCATGTGTGTAAAATGTATAAATACTCGTACGAGTTTTTGATTGTGTAAAGGAATAATACCAGAGATCTTCAAACTTTTTATTTTATTTAAAGAATTATAAAATGTTTATTAAAAAGAAATAGTGGGCGTGTCATCTCTCATATAAAGTTTATACCAACATTTTTATATCTGGGAAACTATAAAAGTTAGAGAGCTCAAATTTTGTACGACTAGCATTAGCTTCAATATGAATATTTTGGACAAAAATTGGTACACTAACAATAGTGGGCGTGGCACCTCCCATATAAAGAAGATATTAAATTATCATATCTGAAAAAATATAACAGTTAGAATTCTAAAATTTTGTCGGAGCCACTTTGGTATCAATATTAATATTTAAGATATGAACTGGGTTGGATGCCAAGCCCACATTTTACGCCCACTTTTTAAAACTCAAACGGCTGCACCGATTTTCACGAAATTTGACACACAGATAGTACCAGTACCGCTGGTCACTACAGGCTACGTATGAACTGGGTTCGACGCCACACCCACTTTTTTTAAATCTTAAACGGTAGTAAATACATATTTGATATCACATAATAAGGGGTAGCGCAGCGCACCGGGTTACGCTCGTGTTTAAATAATTTTATATGAAGATTTGTGGATGAAAATCTTAAAAAGAAAAATATTTTTTAACGCTAACCTAGTTTTTTAATGATTTTTTAAAAGTCCATTCGATGAATAGGTATAAATTCTAGAAATATTTGTGTCCTAAACATTTAAATAACTAAGTTTGGGTTTCTCCATAGGAAAAGAGTCGTTCTTTTCATGGTCATTCTTTATGTTTGATCTTATGGTGGAAGACTGGGGTTGCCAGATTCGAGTTGTGATCTAACTTGACGTTCCTTTAAAATAAGTTTGATTTAAAAAAAACTTGACAATCGATTTCTTCCAAAAATCTCTTCCTTTTTATATGAAACCCATTAGAAATAGGTATATAAATATGTCGCACAGTGGGGCCAAATGCATTTTTTGGTAATAAATACAAATTGAATGTATGAAAGAGTTGTAGAGGACGACATAAGCTTCCTGAAAATTCATCTTGTAGTCACCCTGTGATAACACGAGATAAACTACAGGGTGTCCAAATTGACTACCTCGAGCATGTAAAAGTTTCAAAAAATCATAACTTCTAAAGTTCTTTTGATTTTTTGCCTCGACTTTATTTAATTTTTTAATAAAAAAATTTTTCTTTACATATTCCAAAATACAAGGCTTCATAAATGATCAATAAAGAAAATTTGAATTGATTTAGGCTTGCACCCTACATCCATCGTTGACCAAAAATTTTAAAAGTTTCATTTTTATCGATTAATAAAAAAAAATTTCACGCGAGTTTTTCAATTTAGTGACGACAAATAGCCAAGAAATATATTTAGATCAATTTGACACTAAACTAAACTACCAAAAATAATCATTTCTGTAATAAGTCGTCATTTATTTAGTTCGCTAAATAAAAAATTAAGATTTTGTAAAAAAAGTCAATTTTTTAAAGTATTTTTTTTTTTTTTTAATAACATAGAAAAACATGTTAGCATAATATTTTCTCTATTATTTCTAATGAAATAAAAATATAAAATAAATATCAATCTTTTATTTCTGCAAAAATCATAAAAAAATATTTACAACTCGATTTTTGGCAATTTTTCAAAAATAACAAAATATTAAAAAGATATAAAAACCAAAAAAATAATAGTTTGTTAAAGCAAAACTCCGTCTATTTTCCAAAAATTTATAAAACGTTACAAGAGTATAAAAATAGAATTATTTACCGATGTAAATATGAAGTACTTCCACGTTACTTTTTTTAACTCCAAATTCTTGCTTGCATTTCTATTAGGATTTTTTTGTACTTTATACTTCAGGTTCGATTTCCTTTTATTTTTTCTGATAAATTTACAAAACAAATAACTTTTTGTGGCACTTTCTTTCTCAGATGAGGAGATTTTCTTTAATATAATACTTTCTATTTTGTCTGAGTCCTACAGCCTGAAGATACTATTTTTCTTCCACTAACAGGTTTCCATTCAGTGACCATGACTTCTTTGTATAATATTAAAACCCAAAAAACTGTGTTTTTTTTTTTTTTTTTTTGACACAACTGCCTTCCTAGCATTTGTTTTTTATGACCGATGTAAGATTTTATGAAAAGTTTGAATTATGTGTTTAGGTGTTTATTTGTTCAATTTCAATTTTCCATGGCAAATGTAATTCATTTAGTAGAATTATATATTTTTCACCACATCAGCACTTATAAGCCCAAGAGCATGCTCAAACTTCTTCGTACGCAGTCCTCATATAAAGAAAAACAAGCGCGAATGTTATATTCGGCTCGGCCGAATCTATATACCAACCATCAACTTTTTAGTTATGGGGCGGTAAAGTGGGCGGACCACGCCAATTTTTGTTTTCGAGTTTACATTGGTCCTTGAACTATTTGTACAAAATTTCGTTGACGCTTCACCTTATATGGAATGTGGGAGGTAAAGTGAGCGGACCAAGTTTCCAAGTTTATATCGACACCCGTACTATCCGTACAAAATTTCGTTTAAGAGGTATGAAATGAAGCTACAACTGACACTCTGTGTTTTTAGATTTTAGCTCATAACTTTTTTGTTTATAAACCGATTTTGCCCATTTTCTATACCAAACAAACCTAATATAAGATAAATAATTGAGTCCAGTTTCGTCCCCCTACATTGTCCGGTTCGAGCCCTATTCTGCTTTCAACAGACGGACAGACGGACGGACATTCCGTGTGTAACATGTCGAAAGAGTGAGGGGTCGGTAAAGTGGCCGGACCACGCCCATTTTTTGTTTCCTAGTTTACATTGGTCCTTGAACTATTTGAACACAATTTCCTTGATTTTCACCTTATATGGGAGGGGGCGGTAAAGAGGGCTGACCACGCCCATTTTTTGTCTCCGAGTTTATATCGATTCCCAAACTATACGTACAAAATTTCGTTGTCGTACATGCTTTTGTTGAAGAAATATCAGCAGAAAAGTATAAAACGAACACCCTGTGTTTCTAGTTTTTAGCACATAACTTTTTTGTTTATTAACCGATTTTGCCCATTTTCAATCCCAAACAATCCTTATATAAGACAAACATTTGTGCCAAATTTCGTCCCCCTACATTTTCCCGTTCGAGCCCTATCCTGCTTTCAACAGACGGACAGACGGACGGACATAGCTAGATCGACTCAGAATCTAACCAGGACCCAGAAAATGTATACTTTGTGGGGTCTTACATGATTCCTTCGACATGTTACACACGGAATGACGAAATCAATATACCCCCCATCTTTTTGATGGTGGGTATAAAAATATAAAAAATTATACAAATTTGAATCTTGTTTTTTTTTTATATATATATATAAAGAAAAATTATTTCCTATTTTTTGCCACATATAAAAAAAATAATAATTAAAAAAATTTTCAAATTTCCCTTTATTGCACAAAAATCTAAGAAAATCTAACAAATTCGTTTTTTCTCATTTCACGATATATGGGAGTATTTCTTACATTTACTAAATATTTTGGGAATCTCTGTAGCCTTTGCATGCATTAGTCAGTTATATTCTTACGTCTGTAATGTCGTAGGTTGGTAACATTGGTTTTGGCTCCACCATTCAAATACATACATACGTATGTATTTCTCTACGAGAGTGTTTAAATATTATTATTTGAAAAACCAAATTTTTTCAACATTCTTTTGTTTGAAGCACCTCCTTTTTTTACAAAAATATGAAATTTTTTATGTAAAATTTTTGTTCTTGTTTATAGTCGAATTTATCATCTGCATACATGCGAATTTACTTCTTTTAATTATCACATGTTCTATTCATATGTATAACTGAGTGTCTGTCTGTCTATCCGTCTGTCTGTTTGTCTATTATCTTTAGTTTGACAATTTTATTTATTTTTTTTTTATGGTTTGGTTGTTTTACTGACAAAACAACTTTACAAAAATTTATAATAATTTATTCATTAGCTTATTACTAAGTAAATAAATAAATAAATAAATAAAATCCTCAAATATTGTAAATGACAACAAGAACAAACGAAAAGCTGTTGTATTGTTTGTTGCGGTTTTAATTAGTTAAAACAATTTTTAATGAATGTAGAAAATATGATAAACATACAAAAATATTTTTAATACTCTCATTATGATAAATAGACACAGACATTCTTTATAAAATGCAGACAAAATATATTTTCTTGTTTTGTATAAAAAGATTTTGAGAGGTGTGGGTTATACTATGTACTAACGTAATCAGACTTAATTAGTAAGAGTAATAGAAAAAGAGTTAAAAATATCGAATTTTTTAAATTATATACATAATTTAAAAGTCCATATATTACTTATAAACAGATTTGTGAAAAAAATAACACTTTATTAATCCTTTAAAGTGGAGTTTAACTCAAAATTATTTTTTAACAATATGTTGGCTAAGATATTTAAAACTTTATTAAAAATGCACTTTTTATGGCCTTAAATTTTTTCCAATATAACCATAACTATTTTAGAATTATCCAATTTTATCTATATAACTCCTTTAACATACAAACATTTCCTAATCCAACTTATTTCTGTTTCAGTCAAATAATTTTAACTCTAAATGTTTATATTTTTTCAAATAAGTATTTTATTTTATGCTATTCAATTCAAACCCCCACAATGATTGTAGAAATCATAAAACTATTAAAAATATTCATTGTTTTATTGTACTTTTCACAACTATTGGCATATAACTAAATTATATGCCTGCTTTAAACTGATAAGTTTCAGTTTTAACATGCCACAAGACAGTTAGTAACTCCCTCCCCCTCCTCTTAATTTTGGATACCATGGCCAATATTGGTTGCAGCTCTGTGATAATTTTGAGGTTTTAAATTCAACAAGCAAAACATTGTTACATTATCGAAAAAACATGTAAAACAGCAGGACATTGATTTAAACATAATGAAAACAAGGATAACATAAGACTATTTATACATACACGTGTACATATAAATGCTCACACCTACATACCACAAGCGTATGACAATTACAAGAGTATGAATGTAAGTACACATGATGATATAATTTTAAGTACAAATTAAATAATTTTATAAAACATAAATATTTTCTGAAAACATATTATGTTACAAGTTCATTTTAGTTACCCTAAAACTATTGTGGGGTAGAAGGGGTACCATGTGCTATCTTTTTTAACTGTTCTCTTCTCATAACAGTAAACGATATTTGCAGAATTTCTATTATCCTTAAAAATAAATATGTGTGGCTTTAATTAATATCGAAATAATCTTTTTTTTTTATTAACTTTATATTTTTTTATAAATTTCAGAATTGATAAAAAACAAAATTTCTACTTACTTAAAGTTCATGAAAAATAATATCGACCATTCCAGGAAAGAACGCCCGAAAAATTATTTTTTTTTACTTGATGGCTTTCAATTTCTATAAAAATTTGTATACATAAACTCCATTAAGCCTTTTATCAATTTCAGTTTTCAGTTTTGTGAATTTGCAAAACCTCGAGATTTAATTTCGCGTTTTAATTTTCTCAAAAACCAAAAAAATTTCAAAAGTATGTCACTTTGAATAGCAATATCTCTGGAAAGACTTTGTGAATTTTAATGATTTAAACGGCTTTACGACGAACATTTTAAAAATAAAAAAAAAAAATTAAAAATGCATTTTAGTGCAATTGCATTTTTCTTTAAATATGCTATTCAAATTTGTTAATTTTTTAACATAAATGAAAAGTTTGGAATCTTTACATTAAAATAAAAGTGTCAAATTTTTGGGACGCAAAAATCTTATATGAATAATCCAATTTTAAAAAAAAAAAAACATGTTTCAGATTATTCATTTAGAATTAAAATTTTTTCTTGCTTTTGAAATTTTCTTCAAAATGTTTATAAAAGTTAACATAATACAAAAAGTATGCAATTTTAAATATTCATATCTCTTGAAGTTATTGATGGATTTCTGTAAAGTATTTAAAAGGCCATTGCAAATTTTTTGTGTAATTTAGTCAGCATTTCCAAAACCACCTCTTCGATTCATAATATTTTAAAAATATAAATGCAGTTTTTAGTTGCATTTTTGTTAGTTTCGAATTTATTAAATTTTAATTTTTCAAAAGTGTATTTATAAATGCTTTGTTTATTATAACTTAAAACAATAAATAGTCTGATACATTAAGTTTTACTATTTTTCAGGATTTTTTAAAAAATAACACAATAATTTTTTTTTTTTTTTTAACAAAATACGTAAAGATACTCATAATACCAGAAAAATATAATTTTTATATGAAAAAATTTAAACTAGTTGAAGAAGATGGGAAATTATGCACAGTACATGTGTGCGTCCCAAAAATTTGAGATTTTTATTTTAATGTAAAGATTTCAAACTTTTCATTTATGTTAAAAAATTAAAAAATTTGGATAGCATATTTAAAGAAAAATGCATTTAAAAAATGCAATTGCATTAAAATGCATTTTTAAAAAGTATTTTTTATTTGTAAAATATTTATGTTTAAGCTAACATAATTACAATTCAAGCGCCGTTTAAATCACAAATTTCTGCAAAGCCTTCCCAGAAATATTTGTATTTAAAGTTGTATACTTTTGACATTTTTTAGATTTTTCCAAAAGTGAAAAAGCTAAATAAAATCGTGAATTTTCTGAATTTAGCGAATTTGAAAACGGAAATATTTATAGACACCCATAGACCTTATACGTATAAAATTTTATAAAAATCGGAGGACACTTGGTATATTTTTGGGCGTTCTTTCATGGAATGTACGATATAGATTTAAAGTCAGTGCATTAAATAAGTTTATGAACTCCCTAGTTTATGGAGTCTCAAGTGGCATTTCAGAGGTATGCGGCACCTGATACGTACATCTGTCCAAGGAGGTTTTCGCAGAAAATACTAGCACCAAAATATTTTCGCAGTTTGAAAAAATTACAATTAATTTTTGAATATGTAAATTGAAAACGTCAAATTATAATAGATTAGTGATCGTCGATAAAAGAATTGAAAAACAGTTTGTGCCACAAGAATTATTTGTTTGTTTTCAAGATAGTTGGAAGATGTGCTCTTATGTTAACTCTTTTAACACCACATGACGTTCATATCCATGCTGACGAACCAAAATCTGCAACTAACTGTTACTTTTATAGACTTTAATGCCTTTGGTGATCCCGCACAGTGCTTTGTTCTCATTAGGGATGCTAAACGGGACTGGATTTTGCAAATCCCGGGATTCCGGTATTTTTCGGGATTTTCGGATTTTTCGCGATTTTGTGATTTTTTGGAATTCGAGATTGTTATTGCATATGAAGAAAACACATTTTAAATATATGGAAAAAAAAAAATTTTTATACATATTGCAATTATAGAAATTTATTCGCATTTTTAAAAACAAAACACAAGGTTTGTTTGTTTGAAATTTTAGTAAAATTACTAAAAAAGGGAAATTTAAAAAATCTAAAAACCAAACTTTTACTTGAAAAATTAAGAAAACTAAAATTAGTAAAATAAATTTTAGTGTCAATAAAAATTAAAAAAAAAATATTAAATAGAAACTTGGAACATCTCAAAAGTACGGGCATATGTTCCTTTGCAGATAATTTTTCACATATTTTGAAAATAAAATATTTTACTAGTTTTGCTGGTACAAAATATTCAAGTAAAATATAGCAAAAGAGAAAATTATTTTTTCTTGAAATGTACTACTTTTACTATTTTTATCTGCGCAGAAACGCTTTTCAAGTAAAATACTTGCAAAAATAGTAAAACTAGTAAGAATAGCATACAAACGAACAGACCTATAATGTTCTTATTTACGTAATCGATTTTTAATATATTTTTGAAAATTTTCTGTAGATATTTTAATGGTCTGTTCCGAAAATGAAATCCTGGGATTTTTTTCATCCAATCCCGGGATTCGCGATTTTGTAATCTCGAAAAATCTCGGGATTTTTGGATCCGGATTTCGGGATTGGCATCCCTCATACAACGATGGGACAAAATTAAAAGAAGTTGTCATGGAAAATTGAAACATGGTAAGCACATTACTTTACGTTTAAAATTAATAAATACGAAGTTTTGAAAAAATCGGTGCAAGGTCGCGCCTATCTACTATATATCCTGAAATTAAAAAACGGTTTTACTGCTCGAATACTGGTCGGATTTCCGCCAACTTTTATGATTGCAATAATATATTATTTGCGAGTTTGTTAATTTTTATTTAAATCAGAAAAAGAATACCCTACCTCCCATTTTTTCTGAACTGTTCTTAATATTTTAAAAATAGAAGGAGGTGTCACAGAAAATTGAAACTTGGTACATATATAGTGTAATGAGAAAAACACATTTTCGTCTAAAATGCTTGTCAAAACAGAATCAAAATTTTCGATAGCTATTAGAAATAGGTTTTTATGGGTCAGGCAATATTTAACAATTTTAATTTTTCAAATTTAATTATTTTTTTAAAAGCTCCCTTAACGGGCAAGTCCCATAGTCAGACAACTCCGATAAGCGAACAATTTTTTAGGTCCCATGGTTTAGGTGGCATTTTTAGAATAAATTAATATCCGCTAGTTGGACGCTCATTTGGGCGGACGTGGAAACTTGTTTTTAAATGAGATGCACCTAATTTTGCATTTTTGTCAGTTTGCATTCATATTTCATCTTTACTTATATTTTTGGAATTATGTGTCCATATATTGATTTTTCAGTAAATCCAATCCGTATTAAGAGGAGTATTTTTAACTTATTATATAATAATATTGTATAATTACGAGATATTGTATTGTTAATAGCTTTAAGAATAATATGTATGCTAGCCTGTAAGAAATTGTAATTTCATTGGCTATTGAATTAAATAAATAAATGTTTACTATTCCTTTTTTACTTAACTTTTTGCTGGTTTTAAGCAAAATCAAGTTTTTTTTTATTTAACTATGACTTTTACATTTGATTAAAAGTACTTTATACTATAATAGAGAAAATGAAAACTTGATCCCTAAAAACAGATTTTCTCCCATTTATCTAGAGAGTCTCGAATGGTTACAGATACCTACAAATCTTGACAATTTTTTTTTCAACAAATGGCATAGAAATTCTTCACAATAATCTGAGCCACATTTTCATCAGTCATATCAAAAAAAATAGTTGGGTACTGCTAAGGATCGAGGCTAAGCTACCAACTTTATTTTCACAAGTTGAATAGTCAAACATTTACAGCAATCTCTTGTCATTTATATTTTAAATTATGTTTTTGACCATCTGGTCGTTTATTGTGTTTTAAAATAGACGTTGAAGACAATTGTCCGGCAAGATCTCATGAGTATGCCAAACACTTAACAATTCACGATGTCCTCAATAGTGTAGTGTATTCGGAAAATTTAATCCTGTCGTTTTTAAATGTATTAATATGCTAAAATACGTAGATGACCTTGCTTTCAAACTTATCCTCAACATGCATTTTATTTTCAAATTTTCTCGAGAAATCATTATTAAAAATGATGCTGAAAGAAGTCTCACCCTTAGCCAGTTAAGAAAACTGACAAAATTTAATAAAATTTAATTTTAAGAAAATGTAATGAAAACGGACCTATAAAACTTTAAAGTAACATAGTTTATTATTTTATTAAAAAATAATTTTAAATATTTTTTCTGTGTAAATTGCCTAATAGTCATTCCATTTAAAACCAACCAGCTGATTTTCTCACCTCTTCCGAATTTAATGATATTTGATACAATATTATTCTTGTCAAAACTAAGACTAATTCAAAATTTCAGATAATTTCATCAAGAGTTGCATACACAAAATTACAAATATCTTTCGAAGTATTTATTATATAAGATTTATTGAGATGTCATATTAAAGGTAACAAAATTACCTTTAATATGACGTATAACATTACTTTTTTCTTAAAATCAAAATGGTCAATATCTCGCGATTTTTAGTTCGCGGGTAAATATCTCGAAAAATGATCTTTTTAAAAATATTACAAAAATATATGTTAATGACGAAAATGACAACAAACGTCATAAAAAATACGAAATATTTATTTCAATTTGTATTGTTTTGTTTATAATAAAATAGAAAATTCGAAAATTTCTTCAAAAAATCATCCGAATTGAATGAAATTCAGCAAGAATATTAGTATTGACGCTGGTAACCCAAATACAGAGTTTAGTTCGCGATTAATAATATCTCAAAAATGAGAAAAATTTTATTTTTAAAAATACGAATATCTTCCAAAATATTTACGTTAAAACGTTCATTGAGGCAAATATTTAAAGGTAATGAAATTACCTTTAAAATGATATCTGAAACATGTTTTCACGTTGAATTTTATTGGTGGATAATTAAATTTCGCGGTCGCGTATTTTAAAAAATGGTAATGTTAAATTCGCGAAAAATATATACAGTGCCTCACATAAGTTAGTGAATTTTAATTTTTAAATAAAAAATGAGTTATTTTTTTTATTTATAACATTAGGTAATTAAAAATAATATTTTTATGAATGGTATTTTTTGCCTGTTTTGTCTTCTACCAAATGATGCAAAAAGTAGCACAAAATGTTGAATCGTTTCCGAGAAATTGAGAAAAATAGCACGTGCAGTCATTTCAGGTACCTCACAAAAGTATTTGAATTTTTAATTTTTTATATTTGAAGATACTCAAAAAACAAAAAGAGGTTAAAAAAGATATGATCTTTATAATTATTGTTATTAAGTAACACTGTTAAGCATTTACTAATTATATTTATAAATTTGGGGGTCAAATTTTGGGGAAATTAAACGAAAAATACATGTATTTTACAAAAAAGAATATGCCAATTTTATCATTGGGTCATTTTTCCTAAATTATTTCATTAATTTAATTTTCTTTATTTGGAAATATAAATGGACTTTGTTATGTCTTCGAAAAATAAATTTTACTGCGTCATATTAAAGGTAATTTTGGTACCTATGACATCTCAATAAATCTTATATCATAAACAGTTTTAAAGATATTTGTAATTTTGTATAACTTTGAACATATTTTGAGCTATTTTACACTTTCAAATCACGATATTTCGCGAACCACTTGATGAAATTATGAAATTTTGAATTAGTCTTGTTTTAATAAGAATAATGATTGTACCAAATATCATTAAATTCGGAGAAGTTTTTGGAATGACTCAATAGGTAAATAAAATTCTTTTAAGAATCACTTCAACATTTTAAATTTTGTTAAACTTTCATTTCCTGTTTTAATTTAAAGCATACTTACAGGAGACGAAATTGAACATTAATTGGAAGTTGAAAAAAGTTATTCGAATAAGTTCTAGAAACCAGAACCACAACAAAAGTAATATATAAAAAAATTATTGCTGATAGAGGCTACTGTATGTCGTAATACATATTAAACGAGGATTAAGATCCCAACAAGTTTTTTCAACGACTTATATTAAATTAACTAACTACAAATTAATGATATCTATTATTCGACACAATTACCAAGATGCAACTTTAACTATTAGCAGCTGTGTATGTGTTGTAATATATATATTGAACATACCAATTTACAAATACCTTTATAAGCCTATATATACTCTCACATATAAATAAACCTTGTGAAAATTGCAACAAAGCGTTTCAATTGTTAAACTATAGTTGTCAAACGCTTTAGGTGTCAATGTAGTTTGTACAACTTAAAATCAATTATAAACCCACACATGTATACATTTACACACAAACATATATATATTTATCCCCAATATGTATGTAGGTATTTGTAAAAGTAGAGTTTCGTAGTGATATTTGTTTGATTGTGGGTGTTTGACTGCCCACATACGAGAGTAATATTGTCAAATTCTTTGACCACAATTATGTGGTTTAGTGTTTGTTTGTAAAATGACTCCTGCTGTTTGTATGTATGTATATGTATACGTTAAACATATGTATATGTATGTGTATGTATGAATACATGTATGTGTTAAATATCTGTTAGTTTATTGTGTAGACATGGCTTAAAACAAATGCATAACAACAACACATGTACATAGTAATACATATAACGGGTAATGCATTTGTGTAAACATGTTGTTGCTCATTATGTTTTTAACACATCCAAACACTCTTAAACAAACTGTTTAACACTTGCTTAACTAATGCATCGATACGCATAAACACATATACATACATGTGTTAATATTGATATTAATGTGTGTGTGTTGTGATTATGTCGCCTGTAGAGTTTTACTTTAAATTTGACACATGTTTTCATCGATGTTTATTATATGTTTTTAACACATATACATACGTTCTCATGTATCCTCACAAATTATCGTTTGTATGTCGTCCTGGCAATTAATAAGTAGATTTATTATGACCATAGAGCAGCAATGACAATATGGTTTTTGTAAACAGTTTTGCTTTCCAATTAAATCATTAATTATTATTATTACTGTATATTGAATTAAAATTAAGAGCCAACAAAAAAATATTATTTCTTTCGAAATAAAATGGTGAATTTGATTTATTTACTAGCACCATCTATATAGCCAACAAAAAATTAATTTTGAAATAAAGTGGTGAGTTTGATTTATAGATAGCACCATCTGGTTACCACTAGTTCTGTATTTAAATTAATATTTATCTAATTCTACAACCGGATGAGTAGTAAAAATTTGGATGACCTTGAAAAATTTGACATAACGGAATTTGTGGTGAATTTCTTTTTTATTCACCACACCTCAATGTTATTCACCACACTTTCTTATTCACCACACATTCTTATTCACCACACTTTATATTCACCACACCTCGATTTTTTCAGAAAAAATTTTTTTTCGGGCGGCGCCCTTCGTCGTTTTTTTTTTCGGTGGTGTTTTTTGTGTTTTTTGTCCCGTCCGGTGTGGATGTGTGTGTTTTTTTTTGTTTTTGTTTTTTTTTATAGTAGCGTGGGTGGTGGGTGGTGTTGTTTTTTATTTTTTATTATTAGAAGATGTCGTTTCTTCTATTTAAACGAACTCCGGGTGAAAAAAGAATACGCGACTTTTACGGACGACAATTTATTCTAATGTGACACAGCGCCACCTGTATGTCAAGCACAGTTGTAAAACAAAATCACAGGCTGTGTGACAGACTACAAGAATTAAAGGCATTTTACAGCAGTTTAGACAAGAACCACAGTTTTTGTTCGAGTACTTAAATTGGAAGAAACTCTCATGCATGCATGAGAATTTTTTTACTTATTATAAATTTAATAATAAACAGCCTTTTTTAATATTTATAAAAAATATTATTAATATTTATTTGTATTGGTGTTTGTTTATTTTATTTAGTATGTTGTGGATATAAAAAAGCCATCGTTCGAAGGTGTGTTTATTTTGTTTATACAGAATGAAATACGAAAAAATAATTTTGTCAGCAGATTTCTGATTTTTGCAATTGATTTTTTTTTATTTAATTGGTTTTTAGAGATACTATTTATATATAATAAATAAACATTTATTTGATCTCTATAAAAAATAAATTCTTTGTTCGTTAAGATATCCTCCTATAAAATTAGAAAATAAAAAAGCACTTTACGATTTTTGTAAAAGGAATCCCACAATTCCCATTTCACTTTCTCAAACATAAATAAATCCATACTTTTTCCCCATGTCTCAGAAATCACAAATGAAAAAACTATAGTTTCCGAAACTGCATTTTGTTTGCTTTGGTATTTTGGAACATAACGTATACGGAATAAAATTGCAACAAATTTGACAAAAATTAAGAAAAATCTTAAACAACTTTTTAAAAATATAACTTCTTCTTTTTAGTTTTATATGCTAACATTTTTGATCCCTTTTGAGTAATTTTAGAGCAATTTTAAAGGACTTTTTTAATCATGAGTTTAAAAACTCAATGTTCGACATTTTCGGTCCTCTTATTCGGTTATTAAAAAATAGTATAGCTTGAAATTTAATCGAAAAGATTTTACAAACAAAATTATTCCATTTTTAAATTGGTATAAAACGATTTCACAGCCTGTTTTTATAAAACGAATATTGAATTTGTTTCGTCTAAATGACGAACGAATTTTCATTTTTTTAACACGAATGAATGTCAGTGACGAATACGTAATTATTCGTTTGAAAGTTTGGTTTTTTTTATAACAAGTATTGAAATGATTAAGAAGTCAAAATCAAACGAACAAAATTTTCATTCGTTTAGAATATTTTTCAATTTAAACTATTAATTAAATATTGTGTGCAAAATGAGTTCATTAGAAAAAAAACGTGGTAAGTATACCTTAAGTACAATATGTACATTACAGTGCCTTGACTTGTATGGGGACAAAAAAAGTTGCAAATGTACCCCCCTAAAATCAAAGATATATGTTTTAAACTTACTCCAAAAATATTTCGAGCTGGACCATTTTTAAAATACCTCCAAAAATATGGTTTTCGATCGACGGTATATACAATTTTTAACTTTTTGTCAAAAAAATTACAGCATATGATAGAAAAACGACGTCTGTCTACTAACTACATATTGAACAAAAAATAATTCAAAATTTGTTTTCATTCTCGCGAAATTAAAATTTTAGTAAAATTTTCATTGGTTTTATTTTAAATAGTATTTTATTTAAAAATTAAATTATATTTTAGCGCATGATTATTTGCAAAAATTGCAAATTTAACTTTTTGGGAACTGATTGCATAAAATTAACCCTTAAGCTCTTAATGGGTTAATTACGTGATATCTTCAATAGTAACAGGATAGACCATTCCTGTGGTACATTTAAAACCTAATATATTTTGAAAAATGTCAGAAATATATAAAATTACATGTCTGAAAAAAGAAAATATGATAAAAAATTTTAGTAAAATCTTAATATTCTGCGACTGAAAAGAGACATAATAATTATTTAATTGAATATTAAAGGTCGTAGTATGCCACTATTATAATTTAAAGGTAATTTCCTTATAATTAAAATTTTGATAATTATATTGAAAGAAATACGTTAATTCAGAGGTGTTTTAAAAATGGTCCAGCTCACGTTAATCTTAACATTAAGATGTAATATTTTGGGAATCATATAAGAACGTACTAATCTTCATTTCTAGAGGGGTACATTTGCAACTTTTTTTCGTGAGGCACTTCAATATATGTACATACCTATATAATTTCTCAAAAGTTATTTATTATGTGAAATAAAAAAACTTTAATTTCGAAATTATTCCACCAAAATTTATTTTTTCGGAGTAAAGCATATAAACTTCGACTTTTGTTTAAAAAAATTACAAAAAATATAAATGACTGAAAACCGGTTAAAGTCCAAAATCAATCAACCGGCTTTTAATAAAATGTGATTTTTAAACCGAAAACCGGTTTAAAAAAAAAAAAAACGATTTTTTGGATACTCTTTATACAGTGTTGGAAATAATAATAGGGACACTCTACTTTTTCAATATATTCTTACTTTTTTATTTACTATTCCATAAATATTAAAAAGTATATACATAAAATTAAATAACTTTAAACATTTTCTTATAAAGCAAAAATAAGGAACTAATGTTCCTTATTAAAAGTTCTGCCAAAAAATATTTTTTTTTTAAAGGCCTGGAAAAATTTATAGCGACACTTAATGTTTTGGAAAAAATATTTATTCTTTTTTACCATTACCAGGTTTCATGAATTTTTTCCCACAACTCTTGTTTATTTTTTGATTTAAAGCTACCAATTTTATTTTTGAGGACTCCCCAGAGATGCTCAATGGGGTTCAAGTCCGGTGATTGGGACGGCCACTCCATTACAGGCACCTCATTCTGCTGAAACCACGTTTTGACGCTTCTAGCGGCAAACTCCAACCTTTTTTGTATGTTTTTCTTGCTCAACATTGGTACTTTTCTCGGACTGCGTCCCATTAATCCGACTTATTGTTCGACTTGTCACTGAAGCACACAATTCATTTTTAAGGCTACTTGATGACATAAAGGTGTTATTTTTGGAAAGTCGAACTAAACGTTGGTAAAAACGCGCTGACGTTTTACGCTTTCTACCTCGAGTTTCATGACTTTTTTTTCGATTGAATGGCATTGAATACTTTAGTTTTGGAACACTTCATTATCTGTGCAATTTTTCTAATTGATAACCCGTCCGAATTTAAGAATAACATTTTTTTTAGATTCAGTACAATGAACACCACGACCCATTTTCAAATTTATTTACCGAAGACAAATCATAAATACGAAACCAATATGATTAAATTAATCCACATAAACTTTACGGATTTTTAATATGTTTATGATAAAAATAATAATTTTTGTTGACTAATGGTAATTTTTTGTAGTGCGTCCCTATTATTTTATCCAATTGAAATTACAATTTCACTGATTTTTTTTTTTTTTTTTTTGTTACTATTAAAGAAAACATTTATTTATTTATTTTTTTTTTTTAAATTTTGTACGAAATTAAATTCTTTTCACAAAATAGATGATGTGAGTATTAAATGCAATTGTAAAGTAATTTTTTTAATATTTTATTTAATCAAATCAAAGAAGTCGTTTTCATTTTCCAAACAGCGATTTCTCGCGAGAACCAGAGTTAATTAAAAAAATGTCTCCAATATGAATAAAAATAAAAATTATTTAATTTTTTCTTTAAAAAAAAATACTTATTTTTATAAAGTTGAATTTACTTGAATTTACATGTAGATTGAAGAAATTTGTGTTTTAAAGGATATAATTTTCAGGAATGTATTAAATGATCTAAAAATACTGTTCGCAAAAAATTGTGAACCAAACAACTAACAAAAATTTTTATTCTTAAGAAAAATATACCTATTAAAATCAAAAGAAATATATGAAAAAAGTATTTTTTTTGCAGAAAAAAAAAAAATATTGTAACAAAGTTTTTTTCTGGTAGAGTCTATTAAATACAAAAATAATAAAAAAAAATATTTCTGAAAAAAATGCAAAAGGTACGTGTTATTCTGCGGCTCCTCATATCTTTTAATTTACAGTTCAAAATATTTAAATCGTACAATCATTTGGACAAAAATTACTGAAAACTTATCGGTTATCGAATTAAATATAAAAATTTTACATTAAAATTGTTACTTTCAGAGTAAATATCATTGGAAACAGTGCAGTGCATTATTTTGTGATGAAAATTCTCATACTCTTCAGATGAAAAAGATAAAACAAATCAAATATGCTGATTATTCCTGTAAAGTTGATAATATAACACAAGTACATTTACCTAAATTTTCGAAAATTTCTATTCCTAAAAAAAATTTTGAATAGATTTTCCTAAAACTGGTGGACCAGATTGGTATGATTGTAGCATTAAATGGCCATAATATTTATCTTCCAAATAAATATTATGGCATGGCTATAGGTCTAAGTGGTGATATTCCAAGAGGATATAGCTCCAGTGCTTTGTAAGCTGTTCCGTGTTAGCCACTGCCACTGCAATATATAAAATTAACTATATAGATATATTAATTAATAACACACTTATCCTACTTTTTATACCCTACACCACCATAGGTGGTTGGGGTATTATGCGTTTTGCTGATGTTTGTAACGCACAGAAAAAATTTTCAGACCACACCTTAAAGTATACCGTTCGACTCAGAATCACTTTATGAGTCCGTCCGTCTGGCTGGCTGGCTGGCTGGCTGGCTGGCTGTCCATGTAAACCTTGTGAACAAAGTACAGGTCGCAATTTTAATGATATCTTGATGAAATTTGGCACGAATAATTATTTTGACACAAGGACGAAGCCTATTGAAATTGGTTATGATCGGTTCATTATTTCACTTAGCCCCCATACAAATGTCCTCCCGGAATAGGGGTTTAACGATGATAAATGCCTTAAATATAGCAATATTTCAATGAAACTCGGTACAAAGGAGTTTTGTATAAGTGTCAATCTTTATGCCAAATTTTCATCAAGAAATTATGATTGTTTCGATCGTTAAACCCCTATTCCGAGAGGACATTGTATGAGAGCTACCCTGGAAGAGATTCTGAGTCGAACGGTATACTTTAAGGTCCGATAATTTTTTCTGTGAGTTACAAACATCAGCACAAACGCATAATACCCCAACCACCTATGGTGGTGTAGGGTATAAAAATTTGTTATTATCAAATAATGTCATGTATCCATACTAGTATCCAAAAAAAAAGTCTTTTTTTGAAAACCGGTTTTTGGTTTATCCAAAAATCACATTTTAGAAAAAAACCGGTGATCGGTTTTGGACTTTTGAAAAAACCGGTTAACCGGTTTTCATTCAATTAAATTTCTTATGAAGAAAATATATTTTTTTAACAAAAGCCGAAATTTATAGGTACATGTAAGCTTTACTCCGAAAAATCGTAATTTTGGTGTTAATAATTTCAAAATGAATTTTTTATTTCACATCATAAATTTTGAGATTTAGATTAGGGTGGCCCTCTTTAATATGGAGGAAAATACTGGTTTTTAAATTTTCAATTTCACACCCTAGAAATGTTCGAATATCCCAAAAACTATAAAGTACAAAATTCCAGATGGATTGAAACAAATTAAGAGGTGACTCAAAGATTGAAATATTAAAAAGTTTAGTTTTTTTTATTCTGCTCAACAATACCTAATTCAATAAATTTTAAAATTTCCTCGTTTTCATTGAATTTCAACACTTTATCACCTTTCTAAAATGACCAAAAAGGACAAAATTTAACAACTAATAATATCATAGTTATTAAAATTAAATTACGTAAAACACGTAATTTTTGACCAAATACACTGCAGTAAAATATTTCATCTAAAATTTTAGGGAGAAAAATGATGCTCGGCATATGGTTTTGTGTTGGTATCTTATACAGTGTATATCATGTAATCAAAAATCTCTTGTTTTGCATCTAACTCACAATAAAATTATTTACAGTGTATATAAAATGTTAGTAGGGAACTACATGCCAAGTTTTGTTTCTATCCTTCAATTTTAGGTTGAGGTTTTATTTTTCAGGGTCTAATTGCTCGAAAATTACGTGTTTTTTAGCAACTTTATTTTAATAACTATTATGTTGATTTTAGGAATTTCAGAAAGCTCATAATGTGTGGAATTCAACAAGAAATAAACCCATTTAAAATTAATTTTTTTATGATCGATAAAAGGAAAAACATTTAAAAAAGTAACCATTGTCAAGATTTTTATCGCTTTGAGCCACCTCTAAATCTTTTTTCAATCAGTTCAAAACTTGGCATATATATTTCACTCTCTTTCTGAGTAAAATTAACAAAAAATTTAAATAAAATGGGGTTTTTTAAAAACCGGTTAACCGCCTTTAAAAAACCGGTTTCGAAAAAAACCGAACCCGACGGCGCTTGCCTAAAGCCGGAAATTTGTTAATCGAATTTTTTTATATTCCTGCCAAAGGTACAATATGTTATTTTTTAATTTTCAAACTTCAAAAATTTTTCATAAAAAATTAAAAATATATATAACCAAAATATTTTATTAGCAGTTATACCTAAAGGGTTTTTTCCGTTTTTCAGTTTTAGTTTATTTAGTTTCGTTTATTTGCTTATTTGAATTTTATTAGAACTTTTTAAAACATTGCTTCACATACAAATGTTTATACCCTACACCACCATAGGTGGGGAGGGTATTATGCGTTTGTGCTGATGTTTGTAACACCCAAAAATATTGGTCTAAGACCCACCTTAATTTATACCAATCGGCTTAGAATCACTTTCTGAGTCGATTTAACAATGTCCGTCCGTCCGTCTGTCTGTCCATGTAAACCTTGTAATCAAACTACAGGTCGCAATTTTGAACCAAAATTTATGAAATTTGGTACACAGGTTTCTTACAGTCCAGGAACGAAGCCTATTGAAATTGGTTATGATCGGTTCATTATTTCACCTAGCCCCCATACAAATATCCTCCCGGAAAAAGGTTTAACGATCATAAATCCCTTAAATATAGCAATATAAGTGTGCCGATTTTTAAAAAGATCGGTCCATAATTACCCATAGCTCCCATATAAACTCCTTTTCAGACAATCACTTTAACGACCATAAATCCTATTAAAATGTTAGTATCAAGTTAATATTCGATACAAATAATTTTTATATAAACATAAATGATAGTAATAAATTTTACAAAGATTGGTCCATAATTTACCATAGCTCCCATATAAGGCCCCCTTTCGGGAATCACCCAAAAGTGAATAAATTTATATAAATGTCAGCATCAACGTAATATTCTGTATTTGTATGTCTTATTTTGGACTTATAAGTATCGGTCCACATTTGACTGCAAGTCTAATAAAAGACCCCTCCCCGAATTATACTGTACATAATGGTGTAGGGTATCATATGGTCGGGCTTGACCGACTATATCTTTTTCTCTCGTTTTTATATGAATTAAGCATCAAAATACGCGTATTTTTTAAACTTTTTAATGATTAATAACACTTTTCTTATTTATGTTAACAAACAACGAAATAAATTAAGTTTAAGAAAGAATATATAATATTGTAAACAAGTATCCTTATTAGCATAAATTTGGTGAATATTTTACTTAAACTTATATTATTTCGTTATTTGTTAATAAAAGTATGATGTTATATGTATATCAATAAATAGCTTATAAAAATACGCGTGTTTTGATGATTAATTCATATAAATCCTTTTCATATGAAAAAATTAGTCATTCTTGCGATACCACCTTTAGTGAGCTAGATAAAAATTACTTATTTTCATTTTTATCTAGCTCTCTAAAAGATAACACCAGAACGAAAATTTTGAAACATGGTATCTTAGAATGAAGTAATAAATTTTCATTTGAGCTGGGAACATCGATACTTTTTATTTTGGGGCCACCCTAATGCATATATGTAAAAAAAATTCTTTTCAATTATAAAACATTTAATTGAATTAGGTGTTATTTTTAATTATTGAATTAAGTTATAATGTATTATATTCACACATTTATTTTAAATGTCTACTATCAATTTATAAGATATTTAACCTGCATTCTATGTTCAATAATAATTCAAGTATCTTTTGAATCTTCATTAAATGATAAACTTAAAAGTTTAAATTCAACAACAAGAATAACAAACAATAAGCAAAGAAATATCTATCCAGTGATAAGAAAGTGGTTGTGCCATATTTTATTTAAATTAAACTGAATAATAAATAAACAAATGAGTTAAACTATAAAAGGGGTTGCCATCTGGAAATTTTTTTAAATTTGATAACTGTTAGAAGGGGAAAAATTATAGTGTGATTGAAGCAAGTGATACTTTTGTCAATATTTAAAGTTTAATTAAAAAAGAAATTGAAAAAAGATTCGGCTGTGCCGAATCTTTGATACCCTTCACCATATTACCATCTTACTATCTTATAGACATCATATTACCATATTACCGACAAATAATAAAATTTTCGCTAACTAAACTACTTGTCTTATAGGCAAAAACGTCACTAATAGTCATTACAATGCTTAATATACATGTTTGTGTATACAAAGAACAACAACAACACTGTTATTCATTATATGACTGCTGTTTCTAACTAAACTACTTGTCTATACAAAAAACAAAAAACGTCACTAATAGTCATTCAATGCTTAATATACATGTTTGTGTGTGTATTTATATTCTTAACAGATTTGTTTTTGGGCCATAACTCTGTTGATTATGAACGAATTTGGTTTATTAAAAAAAAACGAAATTTTATAAAAACATTTATGACTGATCTATATAAAAATAAAAATCTGTAGCTTGAACAAGGGCTTCAAAAATAAAAAAAATCGTTTTCCCCGATATCTCAGTTATTACTGAACCGATTTATTTCATTTTTTCAGAACAACAATTTAGAAAATAATTTAAAAATTATTTTTTAAAAATTCGAAGTCCCTGGTATATACAGAGGCTTCAGAAACTGAAAAACCGGTTCCAAAAACCGGTTTTTAAAGCATATCTCCGCCATTTATAAACCGATCCTGCTGATTCAAAAAATCGAAATTTTATAAAAATATTTGTGACCGATCTGTATAAAAATCTATAGCTTAAACCAGGGCTTCAAAAAATAAAAAATTCGTTTTGTCCGATATCTCAGTTATTATTGAACCGATTTATTTCATTTTTTCAGAACAACAATTTAGAAAAAAATGTCCGAGACTTCTTTGTAAAAACGAAGTCCCTAGTATATACAGAGGCTTCAGAAACTGGAAAACCGGTTCTAAAAACCGTTTTTTTTTTAACATATCTCCGCATTGTATGAACCGATCTTGCTGAATTCCAATAGCAAAATTCTCGAAAGCATTTCCGATCGTTTGATATATATATTATATATGTCAGTTATCGGTGGGCTTCATAAACGCCATTTCAACCGACACACGGACGGACGGACATAGTCCTATCGTCATCATTTCTTACAAGGATCCCGAAAATGTAAACTTTTTTGCTCTCCGACGAAAATTGTGAGAATTACAAACGGAATGACAAACTTATATATACCCTTTACACCTTTGGTGAAGGGTATAACAAATCGGGTTAAGTCCTAAGAATTTTGCTTTTATAAATGGCGATACTGAAAAAAACGGATCATTAAAAAGTACCCGATTCACAAAAAATCACCAAATCCCATAATTACGAAAAAAATCCTCATATTACAAGAAATGCGCTGAATCAAAAAATTCTCTCTTCATACCACAAAAAAAGTATACAAATTTCCAAAAGTTTTTTTCATAAATTCGGTGAGCTATTATGAAAGGTAAAAAACACAACTTAATGTATAAACATAGTCCGGATGAAATTAATATAAATACATTTTTAACAAATATGCTAATATTTATTGTGAGAAAATGAAAACAAGAAAAAATCCGGAGAGAATTTAAAATGGTATTCATTTACCTCCCTAATTCACTTAAAATCGTAAATATTTCCTATACTATTTATATTATTATTTAAAAAAATATAAAAGTTTTATAAAGACAACTTTTTTAAATACTTTTCTAGCGGCAAACTCCAACCTTTTTTGTATGTTTTTCTTGCTCAACATTGGTACTTTTCTCGGACTGCGTCCCATTAATCCGACTTATTGTTCGACTTGTCACTGAAGCACACAATTCATTTTTAAGGCTACTTGATGACATAAAGGTGTTATTTTTGGAAAGTCGAACTAAACGTTGGTCAAAACGCGCTGACTCAAAAAATCGAAATTTTATAAAAATATTTGTGACCGATCTGTATAAAAATCTATAGCTTAAACCAGGGCTTCAAAAAATAAAAAATTCGTTTTGTCCGATATCTCAGTTATTATTGAACCGATTTATTTCATTTTTTCAGAACAACAATTTAGAAAAAAATGTCCGAGACTTCTTTGTAAAAACGAAGTCCCTAGTATATACAGAGGCTTCAGAAACTGGAAAACCGGTTCTAAAAACCGTTTTTTTTTTAACATATCTCCGCATTGTATGAACCGATCTTGCTGAATTCCAATAGCAAAATTCTCGAAAGCATTTCCGATCGTTTGATATATATATTATATATGTCAGTTATCGGTGGGCTTCATAAACGCCATTTCAACCGACACACGGACGGACGGACATAGTCCTATCGTCATCATTTCTTACAAGGATCCCGAAAATGTAAACTTTTTTGCTCTCCGACGAAAATTGTGAGAATTACAAACGGAATGACAAACTTATATATACCCTTTACACCTTTGGTGAAGGGTATAACAAATCGGGTTAAGTCCTAAGAATTTTGCTTTTATAAATGGCGATACTGAAAAAAACGGATCATTAAAAAGTACCCGATTCACAAAAAATCACCAAATCCCATAATTACGAAAAAAATCCTCATATTACAAGAAATGCGCTGAATCAAAAAATTCTCTCTTCATACCACAAAAAAAGTATACAAATTTCCAAAAGTTTTTTTCATAAATTCGGTGAGCTATTATGAAAGGTAAAAAACACAACTTAATGTATAAACATAGTCCGGATGAAATTAATATAAATACATTTTTAACAAATATGCTAATATTTATTGTGAGAAAATGAAAACAAGAAAAAATCCGGAGAGAATTTAAAATGGTATTCATTTACCTCCCTAATTCACTTAAAATCGTAAATATTTCCTATACTATTTATATTATTATTTAAAAAAATATAAAAGTTTTATAAAGACAACTTTTTTAAATACTTTTCTAGCGGCAAACTCCAACCTTTTTTGTATGTTTTTCTTGCTCAACATTGGTACTTTTCTCGGACTGCGTCCCATTAATCCGACTTATTGTTCGACTTGTCACTGAAGCACACAATTCATTTTTAAGGCTACTTGATGACATAAAGGTGTTATTTTTGGAAAGTCGAACTAAACGTTGGTCAAAACGCGCTGACGTTTTACGCTTTCTACCTCTAGTTTCATGACTTTTTTTTCGAATGAATGGCATTGAATACTTTAGTTTTGGAACACTTCATTATCTGTGCAATTTTTCTAATTGATAACCCGTCCGAATTTAAGAATAACATTTTTTTTAGATTCAGTACAATGAACACCACGACCCATTTTCAAATTTATTTACCGAAGACAAATCATAAATACGAAACCAATATGATTAAATTAATCCACATAAACTTTACTTTACGGATTTTTAATATATTTATGTTAAAAATAATAATTTTTGTTGACTAATGGTAATTTTTTGTAGTGCGTCCCTATTATTTTTTCCAATTGAAATTACAATTTTCACTGATTTTTTTTGCAAATAAATATAAACAATATTTTGCTTTAATAATTTATTTTTGATTTGACATGTTTTTGCAAATTTTATGATGATTATACAATTCGATGATTCAATGATAAATGTAATTTCGAAACAAATTTTATGCAATGATTTGGATCAAATATATGGCATGTTTTATTTACAACAAATTTATTGTTACGATTAAAGAAAACATTTATTTATTTTTTTTTTAATTTTGTACGAAATTAAATTCTTTTCACAAAATAGATGATGTTAGTATAACTTAAATGCAATTTTAAAGTAATTTTTTTAATATTTTATTTAAACAAATCAAAGAAGTCGTTTTCATTTTCCAAATAGCGATTTCTCGCGAGAACCAGAGTTAATTAAAAAAATGTCTCCTATATGAATAAAAATTAAAATTATTTAATTTTTTCTTAAAAAAAAAAAAAAAAATACTTATTTTTATAAAGTTGAATTTACTAAAGGCATGTAGATTGAAGAAATTTGTGTTTTAAATGATATAATTTTCAGGAATGTATTAAATGATCTAAAAATACTGTTCGCAAAAAATTGTGAACCAAACAACTAACAAAAATTTTTATTCTTAAGAAAAATATACCTATTAAAATCATAAGAAATATATGAAAAAAGTAATTTTTTTGCAGAAAAAAATGAAAAAAAAATATTATAACAAAGTTTTTTTCTGGTAGAGTCTATTGAATACAAAAATAATAAAAAAATATTTCTGAAAAAAATGCAAAAAGTACGTGTTATTCTGCGGCTCCTCATATCTTTTAATTTACAGTTCAAAATATTTAAATCGTACAAGTTAGAAATACCTTTTTTCAATCATTTGGACAAAAAATTACTGAAAACTTATCGGTTATCGAATTAAATATAAAAATTTTACATTAAAATTGTTACTTTCAGAGTAAACATCATTGGAAACATGTAGATTACATGCAGTGCATTATTTTGTGATGAAAATTCTCATACTCTTCAGATGAAAAAGATAAAACAAATCAAATATGTTGATTATTCCTGTAAAGTTGATAATATAACACAAGTACATTTACCTAACTTTTCGAAAATTTCTATTCCTAAAAAAATTTTGAATAGATTTTCCTAAAACTGGTGGACCAGATTGGTATGATTGTAGCATTAAAATGGCCATAATATTTATCTTCCAAATAAATATTATGGTATGGCTATAGCACTAAGTGGTGATATTCCAAGAGGATATGAAGTATATAGTAAACATCTGCATCAATTCATTTGTAACTCATTTTTAATGATTCCCTTTCTTTTCAATTGTTGACTGTTATTGTTTTTTAAACATAAAATCAATTCGCTGTGTGTGCGTACGGATGGAAAAGACAAAGAAACCAAAACAAAAACAAACAAAATCATTTGTGCAGGGAGTCATAAAAACAATTTAGCAACAAATCATTTGCAACTGAATTGAATTGAATTAAATATAAAATGCAATACTGTCATTTGTTTGTTTTTTGTTTACAAAATTTTAAGTGAAGGAAATATTAAATGAAAAAAATTTAAATAGTATAGATTTGTAATTAAAAGTAAATAAAAATATCATAAATAAAATAAATTTTATTTCATTTAAGATATAATTAATTATAATTGAAATAAAAAATAATTAAATTTTCTTAGCAAAAAAAATTTAAAGCAAACGTAATCATAATCTATTTTTTATTTAAAAATAAATAATTGTTACTTTCCATGCATTTTTTCATATTAAAGTAAGGGAATGACAGTAATTCACAGTTTTGATTTTATGTTTTTTATTAAACATTACTGTTTTTGAAAAAAATTTCTTATGACAAACAATTTCTCAAAGAGAACATAACATGATTTGTTTTTGTTTCATCATTTCAATTCAACTCAATTCAAATAATATTTTCTTTGCGTGGTTTGTTTTGTATTGTTTTGTTTTTTATTTTAGCAGTAATGTGAGAGCATGTATTAAAAAACATTACTGTGAATTGAAAAGCAAATGATTTGATGCAGATGTTTAGTATATAGCTCCAGTGCTTTAGTAAGCTGTTCCGTGTTAGCCACTGCCACTGCAATATATAAAATTAACTATATAGATATATTAATTAATAACACACTAATCCTACTTTTTATACCCTACACCAGGTGGTTGGGGTATTATGCGTTTTGCTGATGTTTGTAACGCACAGAAAAATTTTCGGATCACACCTTAAAGTATACCGTTCGACTCAGAATCATTTTATGAGTCCGTCCGTCTGGCTGGCTGGCTGTCCATGTAAACCTTGTGAACAAAGTACAGGTCGCAATTTTAATGATATCTTGATGAAATTTGGCACGAATAATTATTTTGACACAAGGACGAAGCCTATTGAAATTGGTTATGATCGGTTCATTATTTCACTTAGCCCCCATACAAATGTCCTCCCGGAATAGGGGTTTAACGATGATAAATGCCTTAAATATAGCAATATTTCAATGAAACTCGGTACAAAGGAGTTTTGTATAAGTGTCAATCTTTATGCCAAATTTTCATCAAGAAATTATGATTGTTTCGATCGTTAAACCCCTATTCCGAGAGGACATTGTATGGGAGCTACTCTGGAAGAGATTCTGAGTCGAACGGTATACTTTAAGGTCCGATAATTTTTTCTGTGAGTTACAAACATCAGCACAAACGCATAATACCCCAACCACCTATGGTGGTGTAGGGTATAAAAATTTGTTATTATCAAATAATGTCATGTATCCATACTAGTATCCAAAAAAAAAAGTCTTTTTTTGAAAACCGGTTTTCGGTTTATCCAAAAATCACATTTTAGAAAAAACCGGTTGATCGGTTTTGGACTTTTGAAAAAACCGGTTAACCGGTTTTCATTCAATTAAATTTCTTATGAAGAAAATATATTTTTTTAACAAAAGCCGAAATTTATAGGTACACGTAAGCTTTACTCCGAAAAATCGTAATTTTGGTGTTAATAATTTCAAAATGAATTTTTTATTTCACATCATAAATTTTGAGATTTAGATTAGGGTGGCCCCTTTAATATGGAGGAAAATACAGGTTTTTAAATTTTCAGTTTCACCCTCTAGAAATGTTCGAATATCCCAAAAACTATAAAATACAAAATTTCAGATGGATTGAAACAAAAGAGGTGACTCAGAGATTGAAATATTAAAAAGTTTAGTTTTTTTTTTATTCTGCTCAACAATACCTAATTCAATAAATTTTAAATTTTCCTCGTTTTCATTGAATTTCACAGTTTATCACCTTTCTAAAATGACCAAAAAGAACAAAATTTAACAACTAATAATATCATAGTTATTAAAATTAAATTACGTAAAACACGTAATTTTTGACCAAATACACTACAGTAAAATATTTCATCTAAAATTTTAGGGAGAGAAATGATGCTCGGCATATGGTTTTGTGTTGGTAGCTTATACAGTATATAATATACATCATATCAACATTTTTCGGTAAGCATGTGTGATCTGCGTAAGATATTCACGGTCAAATTTTACAAAAATCTCTTCTTTTGCATCTAACTCACAATATAATTATTTACAATGTATATAAAATGTTAGTAGGGAACTACATGCCAAGTTTCGTTTCTATCCTTCAATTTTAGGTTGAAGTTTTATTTTTCAGGGTCTAATTGCTCGAAAATTACGTGTTTTTTAGTATCTTTATTTTAATAACTATTATGTTGATTTTAGGAATTTCAGAAAGGTCATAATGTGTGGAATTCAACAAGAAATAAACCCATTTAAAATTAATTTTGTATGATCGATAAAAGGAAAAACATTTAAAAAAGTAACCATTGTCAAGATTTTTATCGCTTTGAGCCACCTCTAAATCTTTTTTCAATCAGTTCAAAACTTGGCATATATTTTTCTCTTTCTGAGTAAAATTAACAAAAAATTTAAATAAAATGGGGTTTTTTAAAAACCGGTTAACCGCCTTCAACCGGTTTCAAAAAAAACCGAACCCGACGGCGCTTGCAAAAAGCCGGAAACTTGTTAACCGAAAAACCCGAAAAAGGTCCTTTGACACTTTTCTTATTTCTGTTAACAAACAACGAAATAAATTAAGTTTAAGCAAAGAATATATAATATTGTAAACAAATATCCTTATTAGCATAAATTTGGTGAATATTTTACTTAAACTTACATTATTTCGTTATTTGTTAATAAAAGTATGATATGTTATATGTATATCAATAAATAGCTTATAAAAATACGCGTATTTTGATGATTAATTCATATAAATCCTTTTCATATGAAAAAATTAGTCATTCTTGCGATACCACCTTTAGTAAGCTAGATAAAAATGACTTATTTTCATTTTTAGCTAGCTCTTTAAAAGATAATCCAGGACGAAAATTTTGAAACATGGTATCTTAGAATGAAGTAAATTTTTATTTGAGCTGGGAACATCGATACTTTTTATTTTGGGGCCACCTTAATGTATATATGTAAAAAATTTTCTTTTCAGTTATAAAAAATTTAATTGAATTAGGTGTTATTTTTAATTATTGAATTAAGTTATAATTATTATATTCACACATTTATTTTAAATGTCTACTATCAATTTATAAGATATTTAACCTGCATTCTATGTTCAATAATTAAACTTAAAAGTTTAAATTCAACAACAAGAATAACAAACAATAAGCAAAGAAATATCTATCCAGTGATAAGAAAGTGGTTGTGCCATATTTTATTTAAATTAAACTGAATAATAAATAAATGAGTTAAACTATAAAAGGGGTTGCCATCTCAGACAATTTTTTTAAAGTTGATAACTGTTAGAAGGGAAAAAAAATAATAGTGTGATTGAAGCAATTGATACTTTTGTCAATATTTAAAGTGAGTTTAATTAAAAACAAATCGGGTTAAGTCCTAAGAATTTTGCTTTTATAAATGGCGATACTGAAAAAAACGGATCATTAAAAATTACCCGATTCACAAAAAATCACCAAATCCCATAATTACGAAAAAAATCCTCATATTACAAGAAATGCGCTAAATAAAAAAATTTTCTCTTCATACCACAAAAAAAGTATACAAATTTCCAAAAGTTTTCTTCATAAATTCGGTAAAGGTAAAACACAACTTAATGTATAAACATAGTCCGGATGTTAAACTAAATTTTTCATGTTTTTACTTCAAACATTTTTATAACCACCATCAAAAAGATGGGGGGTATATTGATTTTGTCATTCCGTGTGTAACATGTTGAAGGAATCATCTAAGACCCCACAAAGTATATATTTTCCGGGTCCTGGTTAGATTCTGAGCCGATCTAGCTATGTCCGTCTGTCCGTCTGTTGAAAGCAGGATAGGGCTCGAACGGGAGGACGAAATTTGGCACAAATGTTTGTCTTATATAAGGTTTGTTTGGGATTGAAAATGGGCAAAATCGATTAATAAACAAAAAAGTTATGAGCTAAAAACTAGAAACACAGGGTGTCCATTTCATGCATTTATGCTGATATTTCTTCAACAAAAGCATGTACGACAACGAAATTTTTTATGTATAGTTCGGGAATCGATATAAACTCGGAAACCAAAAATGGGGGTGGTCCGCCCACTTTACCGCCCACCTCCCATATAAGGTGAAAATCAACGAAATTGTGTTCAAATAGCTCAAGGACCAATGTAAACTCGGAAACAAAAAAATGGGCTTGGTCCACCCACTTGCCTGCCCACTTTACCGCCCTCTCCCATATAACGTAAAATTTGAAAAAGTTGATGGTGGGTATATAGATTCCGAATATAATTCGCGCTTGTTCAACTTTGTTTATGAAATTAATATAAATAAATTTTTAACAAATATGCTAATATTTATTGTTTGAAAATGAAAACAAGAAAAAATCCGGAGAGAATTTAAAATGGTATTCATTTACCTCCCTAATTCACTTAAAATCGTAAATATTTCCTATACTATTTATCCGATTGCAAAGAAAGCTCTTAATGGCGCATTTACAGTGGTGGCCACGAATTTAAGACACGACATGTAACGAACTAAGTTGTGATAATTATTACAACCCTGCAATATAAAATTAGATTTTGTTAATTTTTCAGTATACCCTGTAATGTTAAGATCAATTACCGTTATTTGGTTTTGTTTGTGTATACATTTTGTTGCTGTTTTTATTATATTTTCGTAAAAACGTGCTTTTGAAACTGGTCACGAATTTAAAACATATAAGAAATATTTGGTTTTTAAGTGATTTTTTGGTGTTTTTTGAAGCTAAAAGGTAAGTAATGAATGTTTTATTCCATTTAATGTTAGAATACATCAAAATATTTAGTTAGAAATGGCCAGAGGTACTTGGAGTTCGGATGCCGAGCGAAAATTGATCCAACAAATGAATACTGATGGAAAAACAGTAATGGAAATTTCCAAGCTACTAAAATGTTCCAGATCCAAGATTTACAATGCACTGGAACACATCAAGCAACATGGCACTACCAAAAATGTCAAACAGCACCCTAGAGCCCGAAAAACTACACCCAGGGAGGATAGCTTAATTTATAAATCAGCTGCTAAAGATCCTTTCAAGAGCTCAAGTAAAATTAAAAATGAGATTTCATCGGATTTTGGTATTAATATATCGTCCAGGACAATAAGAAGACGTCTGAATGAGAAGAACTTACGTGGGTGTATTGCACAACGTAAACCACTTGTGTCAAAAAAAAAATATTAAATCCCGACTAGCGTTTTCAAGAGAAAATCTCAATAAGCCGATGACATTTTGGAAAAATATACTTTGGAGCGACGAGTCGAAGTTTTGTCGCTTTGGTTCTGATGGAAAACAGTACGTATGGCGTCCTCCAAACCTGGAGCATCACCCAAAGTACACCCTTAAAACGGTTAAGCATGGTGGTGGAAATGTCATGGTGTGGGCAGCATTTTCCTGGCATGGTGTAGGTCCCATTCAGAAGATTATCAATAAAATGGACCAGCATATTTACAAAAACATACTGACAAGCATCATGATACCATTCGCTGAAGACAACATGCCTCTAATGTGGAAATTTATGCATGATAATGACCCTAAGCACACTTCACGCCTAGTGAAGAGTTACTTAGAGGAAAATAATATCACAGTTCTGAAATGGCCAGCTCAATCCCCGGATCTCAATCCAATTGAGAACTTGTGGAATGATGTTGAGGAGCATGTACGAGCAGTAAAGCCAAAAAATTTGACTGATTTATGGGAAGAAATTCAAAAGGCTTGGTATGCCATTCCAAAGGAGCGCTGTATGGCCTTAGTTGAAAGTTTACCCAGGAGATGCGCTGCTGTGATTCAAAATAAAGGATTTCCCACCAAATACTAATATTGTTTTATGAAGCTGAGCTTTACTTTTGTGAATTAACTTTTATTTTGCCTATGTCCTAAATTCATGACCAGGCTTAAACTTGTATTAATCTGTATAATATGTAAATAAAAATTGGAAACTAAATATAGGTAACAAACTATTGTTGATTTTTTTTCATAACATTACTAGGATCTTTAAAAAATAACATGGATCTAAAATTTGTTCGATAAGATGTAAAAATTATCAGAAATATATAAGTGAAATGTCGTGTCTTAAATTCGTGGCCACCACTGTATAAATATAAAATAAAAAAATATAAAAGTTTTATAAAGACAACTTTTTTAAATATTTTGTAATTTTTAGTGCAAAAAAATAATTGTTTTATGGAGATATATTTTCTTAATAATCGGCCTTCGGCCGGGCGGAAGGATTTTTAACTCTGTGGTATGTCCAAAAGCGGCTTCGCTAACGTAATTCTTATTTTTTACTCAACTTTTCTTATAACAAAAATTTTTTTAATGCGAGTTTCTTAGGGAAATTCGATTTTCAAAGCCGTATAGCTTCCAAAATATTTAATTGTGCTGAAAAATTTTTACATCATTATTTTCACCGATAAAAGTACTATCAATGTCGAAAAAATCAAATAAATCGGAGCTGAGTTAGGGCGGTCTATTTATGCCTTTAAAATAAACTTCATTTTCAAACCGAGCCACATTTTTCATACAAATATGTATAAAATAAAAAATATTTTGTCCCCATTACTTTCTCAAGAATACAAAAACGATGGCAATCACATTGATATCAAACAACAACAACTGAAATAGCAGACGTATACAATTAAGAATTTAGTAATCTTCAAGACGACACTCTGAGTGCATTTTTTAGCGCACAACGAAGAAAACAAGCAATAAATGAAAAAAACGTTCCAAATTTATTTTGCTCCTCATCAGTTATTAAATAATTCTCTGCAAATAAAAAACTAAGGTAGTATATTTATTATTTTCCTATTAGAGTGAGAATAATTGCATTTTTGTTTTGATTATTATTATTTATTATACACGCGCACACAAATAAGAAATTTAAATGCAAATACAACAAACACACTTTTAATTAAAACGTGATAGTGAGTAGTGAATGAATTAAAATAAGACACGTATAAAAATCGAAATAAAAAGCTAAAGAATTATGAGAATATAATAAAAAGAAAGGAGAGAGTGAAAACAGCTGACTGTCAGAAAGTGTATAAACGTAACCGCAGAATACAACAAACAAAAAATTTACACACTTGCCACTATATACATAAAATAAATTAATTACACAAACTTTCATCGAATAAACAAAAGAAAGTGTTAGTTAGTACATGTTATTCAAGAACTATAAGTGTTTTTTAAGTTAAAGATAAAAAATTTTTTTACCAGTATATTGTTAAAAAAAAATAAAAATTTTTTAATAGTGTGATAAGAAAAATTAAAAAAAAAAACAACAAAAGAACCAGTGAAGTGTGATTGCCGGTTGTTTGTTTACAAATCGATAAGAAAACTTGTTTTTAGTGTTTTTGTTATTATTCTTTTTTCGTACATACATACACTTAATTGCTCACACAACATGACTGAAATTTGCTCAAATGGTGACTACTGCGCCACCTGTGTGTCAAGCACGGTTGTGACAAAAAATCATCGTCTGTTTGACAGACTACAAGAATTAAGGGAATTTTATATGAAGGAGTTTAGACAAGAACCACAATTTTTTGTACGTGTACCAGGAAGGTAAGTTTACTTGGAATTTAACTCTCATGCATGCATGACATTTATCATATTAGATTTAATTTTTATTATTTATTTAATAATACTATAAATTAAAAGCATCGCTATATTCTATTGTAATTTCGATTATGTTATTATTTTTCACTTTATGATGATTTAACAATTTGGTGATGTTTTTGTAATGTACCCAGGAAAAATTTTAGAACATGTTCTAAAATCATTAGTTCTAGAACTGGTGTACTCAGAACCACTTCAGATTCTTTAATAACATCCTCAGAACTAGTGGTATCACAACGAATTCTAACACTAATGGAGCAGAACCTTATTCTGATTCTAAATTTGTTTTAAGGAATGTTTTAGAGAACTAGTGCTTAAGAACTAATTCTGTATGACTTCTATATCACTTCTGAGAACAAATTACTGGTTATCGAATGACTTCCTAGAACTTTTTAAAATACTTGCATAAAAAATTCTAAAAATTAAAAAAACAGTATTTACAAAGTTAAATTTATTTTAATAGTGGCCTTTAGGAAATAGCCCATTAGAATAAAAAAAAAAAACTAATTTTGAAACCGTTCCTTAACACTTTTATGGAACTAGTTCCGAGTGTGACAATTTCGAACAAAAATCACTAATTAAAGAACTAGTTCTAGAACCGTTCCATAGAATGGGTACTGGCTAGCTAACACTTCTACAGAACTAGTTCTGGAGGTGACAATTTCAAACAAAAATCATTGGTCGTAACGCCAAAGTAGAACAAGTACAGGCTATTTTCATGTGTTCTGGAACTATTTGTAGAACTAATACAATTTTTCCTGGGTAGTGCTTGTTTAGTTTTTTTTTCAATATACCCAACACAAAAAAAATATTTCGAATTATTTTTTAATTAAATTATTAACTACCCAGGAAAAATTGTATTTGTTCTACAACTGGTTCCAGAATACATGAAAATAGCCTGTACTTGTTCTACTTTGGCGTTACGACCAATGATTTTTGTTTGAAATTGTCACCTCCAGAACTAGTTCTGGGCAAGTGTTAACGAGGCAGTACCCATTTCTATGGAACGGTTCTAAAACTAGTTCTTTAATTATTATATATATATATATATATATATATATATATATATATATATATATATATATATATATATATATATATATATATATATATATATATAGTTAGGGACAAAACTATTTGTACACCCATGCATTTCGTATATCTTCAATAATTTATAAAGAATAAAAAATTATTATATGTAGTTTTAATTCAGGTCCATTTTTATTGAATTATTTGATAAAAAAATAAATTAATATATAACACATTGTTAAAAAAAAGTACAATTTAAGTAAAAATCTTTGGGACAAAAGTATTTGTACATCAGTACTTTGTACAATTATTTGTACGTTGGACTCTTGTATGATGATTTTTTTTAAATACCGTTATATTTTCTTCTTAATCGAGTTTTATTTTACAAATTAAGAAGTTGGTTTTAACGTTTTGAATAATAAGCACATCAAAAATGGGAAAGCGAAAAGAGTTGAGTTTGGATATTAAAAATTTAATTATTGATGAACATAAAAAAGGAAAATCTCTCCGGAATATAAGTAATTTAGTAAATTTGCAACATTCCACAGTACAATACATTGTAAGCAAGTATAAAAACAGCGGATCTGTTGAAAATGTGCGTGAATATATGAGGTGTACAAATAGTTTTGTCCCTAACTGTATATATATTTGGGCTATTTCCCAAGGCCGCTTTTAAAACCAATTTAATTTTGTAAATACTGTTTTTTTTTAATTTTTGAAGTTTTTTATACAAGTTTTTTAATAGTTCTAGGAAGTCATTCGAGAACCAGTAATTTGTTCTTAGAAGTGATGTAGAAGTCATACAGAATTAGTTCTTAAGCACTAGTTCTCTAAAACATTCCTTAAAACGAATTTAGAATCAGAATAAGATTCTACTCCATTAGTGTCAGAATTAGTTGTGATACCACTAGTTCTGAGGATGTTATTAAAGAATCTGAAGTGGTTCTGATTACACCAGTTCTAGAACTAATGATTTTAGAACATGTTCTAAAATTTTACTGGGTAACTTTATATTGGAATTTGATTATATTATTTATTAATATAATTATTTTTCAAATTGGTTTACAATTTTTTTAAATAAATTGGAAGCTCTTAATAAAATATATAGAAAAATGAAAAATTTGTCTATAAAAATATAGAAATAAAATAAATTTAATAGGTCAACTTCCAATTTTGAGCTCATTATCTTAAGAAAATAAGCAATTTCGTAATTGAAGTCCATTTTTACTTTTTTCTGTAAAATATTATATAAGATTTGTTTGGTATTAAAAGTGGGCAAAATCATTTCATAAAGAAAGAAATGTTAAGCAAAATCCAGAAAAAAATAAATGCGGTACATATTTTTCAATCGATATCTCATAAACGGATAATTTTAGAAAGATAAAATTTGGCACAACGATGTTTCTAACTAAAAAATAACTAATAAATGATAACAAGAAACAAAAATAGAAAAAAAGTGTTTTGCCCTCATCTCAGAAATTTATGGGCTGATTAGGTTTATGTCATAATATAAAAAAATTGTCCGACAGATCTTTGAAGAAAAAGTCGAATAAGTACATACGTTTTTGGAGATATCTTTGATATATTTAATATTTAGAATCATGAATAAAATGAATGCTTAAGATAAGTTAACATCAAAAAGTCGTTAAAATAGCGCAATGTTCCAACACGGGAGAATTCAAAAACTAAAATCAATCTTAAGAAACGAATACAATATTTGAATTCAGTGCTCCAAATTATATTAAAATTAGTTCTTATCTGCTCAAGTCCAAAAATTGATTCGAGTTTGTAAACTTGTGTATACTAGTATAGATACAGCTAGGGAATGTACATAAGTCTGTTGGCAGTTCAGTTAGAGTATCCAAAACCGGTTTTCAAGTTATTTACAAGTTATTCAACTATCTCAGTTTTGCAAAATCTTGGTCCAAGATTTTTAAATATATATCCCAATTAAATTATCAATGGACTAAAAAGAACGCGCTATTTCTCATGAGAAGAATTTTTGTAAAAAATTGGTTTTTGGAGAAACTATAAAAATTTAATCAGGTGCTGTAAATAACAGTTATTTTTAAATTTTTAAACGAAAAAAGCAATTATAACCCAATATCTGACAATTGATTTAAATACACTATTGCTATCGTTATGAAGTCGACTTTCATAAAGTGCTATGCTTTTTAAATTTTTGATTTTTATTTTTTTAGGCAAAAATAATAGTTATTTTGTGATTTTTATTTTTTTGAGCAGAAATAACAGTTATTTTGTGATTGGGAAAGGTTTCCTGATGAGCTGGCTTAAGCAACCGGCGAAAAGCGCATAGGAACTAGCTTCCCCTCAACAAATAAATGGTAAATTTATCAAAATAACGAAAACGATTATTTGCACAATACTAAAATTATTAATATTTCGTTTGTTGCTTCTAAATTATTTTGAACTTTAATTCTTGCTCGAAAAAAATAAAAATTACAAAATAATTTATGATAAAAGTCATAACTGTTACGGTCCCTGTATTCAATCTCTGTGGAGATATCCTATCAAAATTTTCGGCGATTATTAACTTTGTCATTTGAAATGATAAAGTGTAGAAAAAGAAATCCTACAATTCAAAAAAGCCCAAAAATTTTATTGTTTTGAATTTTGCCCAAAAAGTCCACATTTATTTCAGGACTGGAAAAGGTTATTGGTAAACTCAGTTTGCGAAACTGCATTCAGTTTGCAGAACTAGCCTTTAGTATTTTAGAACATATAGGCTAAAGTAAAAAAATTTGATTTAAAGTAGTTTAATTATAAAACTTTTTATTTATAAAATAATCTCTATATACCTTGTGTGTAATATTATTTATGTTCTTAAAGAAAAATCGTAATTTTTGCAATTTTTAATTTCAAAATCGTTTATTTTTTGACTAAGAAGAGATAGCTACTTTTTTTAATTCGATGTTCTTTTAAAATTGGACCAAACAGTTGAAAAAACTGGACCAAGATTTTGCAAAATTAAGATAGTTGAAATTTTAAATGCAAAAAAAAAATCCATAAGAAATAAATAGTATGTTTTACGAAGATGTAAAATTATTTGAATTCAGATAAGAAGCAAAGAATTGTTCACTCCTCAGCTACGCCTATGCGACATTTTATGTAAATCCAACCAGCCAATAGTTACAGATTTATTTCCAAAAGGATTTCAATTCAGCCCCACTATCAAACTTAATACCTACAGTCAAATAGATACTAGATTTGTAGCAGCTTGATTGTTATATCTTTGATTGGATATCTTTGTACAACCTGTACAACAACAAACGCTAGCTAGAAAATATATCTCGAGTGTCTATTCGAAAGATATACTACAATTTACAATGTTGGTAGTTTTAATTTAGATAAGCTAAATAGAAAATAATTCCTCCCATAATATAAAGGGGTTGACCAACTGGTTGCTTTACCCCTGTTTTTTTGTAAATCCCTTATATAGCGAAAATTTTGAGGTCCTTATCCAGGTAATCTACTTTATCTTCGTTTAATATAGTTCTTACATAACAACGCATTCTAACGCCATTAGAGAGAATCTAATTGAATTGATTTAACTAAAAAACATTTTATGATTTTGAAGTAGCAATAACGGTTTTAATTTAAGAATTTCAATTACACTGGTCGCTCAAGCATTTGACAAAGTTTGGCATAAGGGTCTTATATATAAAGTCAAATGTATGCTGCCTCTCAATACGCATAAGCTGCTAGAGTCATACATTACAAATCGACTATTTCGTGTAAAACATGGAGACTTCACTACAGGAGATTATGCTATAAAAGCGGGAGTTCCACAGGGTAGTGTCCTTGAGCCACTACTGTATCTTATTTATACCTCGGACTTGCCCACGAGCAACAATTTAACTATCTCTACTTTTGCTGATGACACTGCGATTCTAAGCTCACACGTGGACCCATGTATAGCATCAAGAGAACTAGATAAATATCTCAAATCTGTGGAAACGTGGTTAAAAAATTGGAGAATTCGAGTAAATGAACTTTCAGTTTTTTTCCATCAGGTCGGGATTTTTTTATGGGCGTGTCTAATACTGCGCCTTAAATAAGCCGTTTACTCGAGTATATTTCACTATAACTAGAGAACGGTATGCACGATTTATATAAATAATACACCAAAATATGTGGAATAACATTGGCTTTAAGTCGCTTTACTATCAAATTTTTATTCGCTCAATAGTTTGGGAGATATTTCGAAAAAAGTGTTAAAAAAAAATTTTTTCATGCAAAATTCAAGATTTATTTTTTTTACTAAAACTTTTTTTAAAAGTGAAAACATCAAAAATATTTAAGTTTATCACCTTTATCTCAAAGCTGGCAAAACTGCGAGTAAATAAAGCCACATATTGTAAAAATTGATGCACAAATCTTGATTGGATTCACAGTTAAGTTTGGATACCAATGCATACCTATAGCTAAGTGGAAATACACTAGTGGACAAAAATTTTTTTTTCGTCTTAAATAAAAAAATAGGTGAATTAGATGAAATTCAATGTGCTAAATAAGAATCAGCTTTTAATTTTTTTCTATCACGCATTGATTTTTTTTATGGGCATGATTACTATTACCACGCCTTTAGGCAGTCACACTTGTATAACTCGAGAACAGTTTGTCCAATTAAGATAAGTTGAACTTTAATATATAGCGACCTAAATTGTCTTTGAGCTGAATTTATATAATTTTTTATCCAGTTAATATTTTCATAGTTATTCGGTAATTAGTACCGAAAATTTTATAATTTATTTTTTTGAAAAGTGGTGAAAATTTTGATCCATCTCTCAAATTCTTAAGCGAATGAAAAATATTGTTGACATACCTTGAAGACAATTTTCGCATGCATCTTTGGATGTATCATTTATCAAAATCGTGTAAAGGGTTCTTGAGTTATAGCCTAAATTTGACAAACCATTTTCGAATTTTATAGTGTATGCAGATTCTTGTTTAACTCTTCAGATTCCACCTAGTCCACCTATTTTTGTTTCAAGAAAAAAAAAATTTTTTTTTTGGCCACCACTGTATTTCTACTCAATTGTATGTAACATGGGTATTTTCACTTAACTGTGAATAAAATTTAGATTTCTGCATCAATTTTGAAGATATATGCCTTATTTTATTCGCAGCGTTACCAGTAGGGTTTTTATCCCGAGAATTCCCGGGACGAATTTCCCGGGAATTTTGGCAATTTTTCACTTCCCGATTCCCGGGATTTTTTTTTCGGGAATCCCCTACAAAAACGTTGATTTATCATAATTAAGCAAATACAATATTGCCGTGCATTCAGTTCCATGTATATAAATACTGAAATACATCCTAAATATTTGAAAAATCCGAATTTGTTTGACAGCATGGAATTCTTTATCTTAGAAAACTTTGTCAATGCATTACTGACTTTTAGCCCAAAATTTGTGAAATGCGAAAGTGTTTTTCTATTATAGCATATTCGGAAATCAACAATCTGATAATGCAGTTAATGCATTAGTTATTTTAAATCATCATTTCATCTCGCTTCGAAAATATTTCTATACATAATTTTGTTAATTTTCAAAAATGTGTATGAAAAAATTAAGGAGATTTAAAGAAATAAGGGAGATCTAAGGAAATTCTTTAAATATAAAGTTTGATATTTTTCTATACAAAACAAATCCTAAGCAACAAGAAATAATACAAAATCGATTACAAATCCGAACACTCGGAAATATATTTATGGAATTTGAAAATACTAAATTTATTAATTATCCAACAGAAGTATTTATTGAAAGCAAATTTCAATATCTGTTGGAAATTCTTCTAGTAAAATATTATAACAAAAAAGTCTTCAAACATATATTTTTAATTGATAAATAGATTTATTTATTTGCGGGCAAATTATATGAAAAATATAGTTTTTAGTGTTTAGTTTTGATACATTTTGAAAAATAATGTATTTTTCCCGAATACCCGGGAATTCCTCAGAAACTATTGAGCACATAAAAAAATTAAGCATCTTTTGGTGTCTCACTTTGATCAATCGTACACACCGTTCTTGAGTTATGAGGAAATATACTAGAGTAATGGCCTTACTATGGGCGAAATATTAGACATGCCCATAAAAAAAATCAGATTCGTGTTTAGCACATCAAAATACATCAAGTCCAACTATTCGTCTATGGGGGAGGATTTTTTTGTTGACCAGTGTTATGTGTCAAGGCTGCTTCTTGTATATTGTACGATTTTTAGCTGAATTTTTTTATGGATTTCATAAAAGTTGCTTCGAAATCATTGCGAATTTTCTCAGGATTCGTCATTAATTGTTTATAATCGGTATTCGATAACTCATTAAAAATAACCTCATTTTCTAAAATTATTACTTTCAGAGTAAATATTATTGGTGAACATGTAGATTATTGCGGCTATCCAGTACTACCTATGGCCATAGATCAGTGCATCATTTTAGCAGTAGGATATGATGAAAATTCACATACTCTTCAGCTAAAAAATATAGAACAAACTAAATATGCTGATTATTCCTGTGAAGTTGATAATATAACGTAAGTAAATTTACCTAACATTTCGAACTTAATTCTAAAATTTCTATTACTAATAAAAATTTAGAATAGATATTCCTAAAACTGGTGGACCAGATTGGTATAAATACTATTTATGTGGCATTAAGGGAGTTTACGAAACGCTGAATGTTGCAAATAAATATTATGGTATGACTATAGCTCTAAGTGGTAATATACCACCAGGATCTGGAGTATCTAGCTCCAGTGCTTTAGTAAGCTCTTCTGTGTTAGCCACTGCCGCAATATACAAAATTAAATTAGATCGTAAACGTTTGGCATCGATTTCTGCTGTATGTGAACGTTATATTGGTACCCAAGGCGGTGGTATGGATCAGGCTATAGCCTATCTTGCCAAAGAGGGATGTGCTCAAATTATAGAATTTCATCCGGAGTTGAAAGCCACGGCTTTGCAATTACCCACTGGTGCTTGTTTTGTGGTGGCAAATAGTCTGGCGGAAATAAATAAAGCTGCTACTTCCGACTTTAATGAGAGAGTTGTAGAGTGTCGTTTAGGTTGTCGTCTTGTAGCGTTTTATAAGAACTTCGAAAACTGGCGGCAATTTTTGAGATTTGTGGACTTACAGGAAGCTTTGAACTGCAGTTTAGAAGAAATGGAAAGTTATGCTTTAGAATATGTAAACAAAGATGTTTACAAACGCTCAGAGTTATGTAATATATTTCAAATTGATGATGCAACATTCCAAAAAGAATTTCTCACTTGCAATACCCAACACATGCAAGAGTTTAAACTTAAGCAAAGAACACTTCATGTTATACAAGGTAAATATCTAATAAAAACAATTTGTTAAAGAAAAAAAAAACTTAAATTTTCAATTATTATCTAGAGTCTTTAAGAGTTCGCACTTTCCGTTCCTTGTGTGAACAAGTATCTTGCAATGGTGCACATTACAATGGTAATCTGGATCCCCATAATGTTATAGTAACAAAACTTTCCCAATTAATGAGACAATCGCATGAGAGTTTAAAGACTCTGTATGAATGTTCTCATCCTGATCTGGATAGACTTGTAGAGATTTCAGATGAATGTGGTATTGGTGCTAGATTAACAGGGGCAGGGTAAGTATATATAACTGGGTATATATTTTTAAATTTGTATTAAATTAATGTTATTATTGTTTTTAGTTGGGGCGGTTGTATTGTGGCTTTATGTGATTCTATTGAAACTTCCCAAAAATATATTGCTACTTTAAAGAAGAAATACTTTGCTCTCTTGCCAAGCCACATATTGGAGAAACATGCTCATAATGATTTTGAAACGGTAGTCTTTGCAACTTGTCCTCGAGATGGTGCTGAAATTTTTACTTTATCACAATATTAAAATTTGCCATAAATTGTAAATATCATTAATTACTTTAGTCATCTAATAAATAAATTTCATTAAAATTTAATTGAAATTGTAATAAAGCAAAACTATGTTTTGTTAAAAAGTAACGGTCTTTTGTTTGTATGAACTGCTTTATCTACTATTTTCGACTTTTCAAATAAATACATATAGCATTATCAAAATTCTCAGTGAGAATTTCTCAATGAGTCTCTCGCATTGGGTTGAGTTGATATTAAGGTACACAAATTTTAAATATCTGGTACTTAGTTATTGGTACTTTTTTTTTTTTTTTGGCATTAAAAAAAAATCAATAGTATTTCAACATCTATAATGCAACGGGTAAGTATTGTAACATTTAGTTACAAAGATTACACTACCCAGATATTTATATACATATATTGTAGCTACTATAGTTGTTATAATATGATAAAATACTTTATAATTCTAATTCGGTTTATGTAAGTAGCATAAATTTTATCAAGAACCGAAGTACCGATATTGTTATACTTTGCTCTTATGGATAGAAGTATCATAAAACACGACAGAAGTTCTTTATTCTGAACCGTAACCGAACCAGTAATTAGCCGACTGAGATCTGAATAATACATGTTAGCTAACTTAGAGCAGTAACCACTATAATTAACCGAGAGCCAAAGCATTTATCTCAACGTCATTGTATTTGTATTGACCAAAATCTGTAATTAGCCAAATGTCGGATTTCGTTTAATAACGATCACATTTCTGAATGAAGATTAATCCGTTAATGTCGATCTTAGTTGTGGTTCATGATAAGTAAAAACATGAAAATTCTGCGAAACAATCAAAAGAAGCAGACCTTTGAAGAATATGGAAAGACGAGTATGGAAGATTAAATGTGTGAGGATGTTATAGGATCTCTGACCACGTACTGGGGGAAATAAGTTGTAGATGTCATAGTCACAAGACATTAATTCTTTTGATCCATCTAGTTTTTTCGTGATAGATTCCAATATGTCCGCAAATTTACCTTGACGATCTCTAAGTATGAGATTCGTCAATAATCTCCATCTGGGGTCTCTATGAACTTAAAGTTTGTATGCATAAGTTGCGATCTAATACATCCTTTCCTCCAAACTTCCCTTCATTTTCAGAGGAAATTCCAACTATGCGACAGGAAAAACCAAGCCGCGTAGATCATTTACGTCGTAATAACTTTTTAAAGGCAGGTGAAATTTAAAGACGAAGAAGATATGCAAAAGTGGTGATGAACAGTGTCCTATCCATTTCACATAGTAGAGGTGTAGGCGAGTTTAAATTTGAACTTTAGTCCAAACGGAGGTGTGTCCTCGATACTTTTTGACGTAACTCAGTGAAGTTTTTTTCGCTATACAATCTAACATTTGTTACATAAAAATTGTGATGGGATTTTCTTAGACTGTATATGTGTCTTAACCCTGGAAGAGCTTCGTTAGTCGCTTCGACTAGCAAAAATGCTATTTTGAGTGATATTTCTTTATTTGTTGTATATTTTTTTGGGAATTTTGGTTTAACACCGGCCGTAAATAATATCTTGAAGTGTCCATACATATGTTGCTGTGAGCGGTCAGGAAGTTAGTATTTTAAGCACTTAGTGTGACTTTTCGAACTTTTAGCAATAAAGTAATTTAGTAAATAAAGTAATGCAGTGTATTTAATATTTGTTCCTATAGTGTGAAATATATTTTTTTGTGGAAAATAAATAAAATATGACTTCTAGAAATAAATTTAACAACACATAAGAATATTTTATTGTCACATCACACAGTGATGATTAGGAAGAAAGGCATGATAAAGACTGAATAAAGTCATATTATAAAGTACTAACGATTACAGATCGACTTCATCTTATGAGTTCTATAATAAAACCTAAGGACGCGATTGATAATTTCGACCAAATATGCAGTGAAATAAATCACTAAATCAAGACTTATCGGTGCTGCTATACATTTTCTGCATTAAACTAAACATTAATTACATTAATAGTTTATTCAAAAAATATGTTAAAAACAATTAAAGAACTATTTTTTATAAAATTTCGTTAAAAACTGCATAAGGATTTAACTTAGCAACAAATGTCTTACCGACTGAGTTGTACTCTCAATATAACAACCAAACATCGTAAAAATGTCGAAAATCTCCTATCTCTAGGTAAATTTATAACAATAGTGTAAATTGTAGAAAAAGAAAAATAAGATTTGCAGCTTCTGCGGCTAAAAAAATACTGAACTACTAAGATATACTTTAAAAAAATTCAAAAAATTACCACAAATTTAAAATATTCACAGAGTACGCAAAAACCTTTATTTTTAAACTCTTTGGTTAGAATAATTATAGGATGCACACATTTAAAAAAACATGTGTTGCATATTCCAAATTTTTTACACAACTAACACAAAGGGCACTAATGTAACACCATAAAATATCGAAGCCTTTCCAGGGTAAATGCTACTTGATTTGTTTTTTTTTTTTTTATATTTTGATTAGAAATCTTCATAATCTGCTAAGAATGTTAGACACCTCTGATAAGGTGATAAGAACTTATTACACTATGCGGCAAATTTAGGATTATCGTGTGGGGGCGGAATCATTCCATCTTCAATTGAAAGCTCTTGATATGTGCAATAAACGCCCCCAAAGTATCTGAAACTACTTTGGTGCAAAAATAGAAAAGTTTAAAAAGTCATAAAACAAAAATCTTGCCTACTAGCGAAAAATCCTTTGGAGGGTTTATTACACATATCAAGAGCAATCAATTACAGATGGAATGATTCCGCCCCCAAAAACTGTTGCATAGTGTTATAAATGGTTTTTTCACAACATCTACATAAATATTCTACATATCCCTCTATTTATGTAACAAGTTTTCAAAAATCATAACTCTTATTTTTGACATTCAGTCCCACAGTGCTCTAATTACTGTTAACTTAGCTTTCTTGCAATTTCATTGACTAATTGATCCTCCAGTCAACAAATATTTTCTGAATAAATAAACCATTTAACAATAATTTGGTACTAAATAAAAATATGTACTTAAAACTCAACACTATCATACGGCACTTTTGCAAAAGATAACAACAAGACATTGAAGAAACAACAAACAGCGAAAAAACACACATAAAGAAACAACAAAAAATACTTTTGCCACTTTTGTGTGGAGTAATTGAAACAACTGCGAACAGTTGAAGTTCGAAGCTGAGCGCATACGCACGGTTCGTGAGCAAAAATATAAAAATTTTGAAAACAACTAATTAAAAGTTTATAACGAAAGGAAAAAGTTTGGCGCAAATTTTTGAAATTATTAAATTGTATGTGTGTGTATTTAAGTGTTGTTTTTGTCATTCATTGTCGAGTTTGTTTTTTATTTAAGTATAATTTCTAATCAAACCGCATGAAACATAATTAAAAATTTCAAGCACGTTTAATTTGCCATTAATAAGAAAGAAATTCATAGAGAAATATACATATATTTTATTGTATATCTAAAAAATTTAAAGAAATTAATTTCAATAAAAAAAAGTTTTGATTTAATGAATAAATGCGGTCATTAGCCATAGACACTCAATAAACAAACGAACGTAAACCTTAAAACCAAATCCAGAAAAAAACATCAATAAATGCGTATTTTGTACTACTTTTTATAAGTTTGAGTCTTTTGTTGTATTCTTTCTTGTATGCATATGAAGAATATTTTATAATTAAAAATACAATAAACAACAAAAATTAATAAAATTTCAAAACCAGCACCTTTTTAAACCAAAAAAAAAAAGCAACACAGCCAGTCAACTTAAAAACCGGGTTGAAATTTAACCAAAATAACAACAACTACACATTTTTTTTTAAGAAAACCAGCATTTGTTGTTACTTTTTTTGGTGAATTTCAAGAAAAGTGTTACAAACACAAACGAAAACTATCAACAAACTTTAAGGTTCATCTTCATCAGTGGCAGCGACGTCATCCATATAAAAATTGTTTCTTCTGGATACAAACAAAACACACAATTGTTGTTGTTGCTGCTTTTTAAAACGGTAAAGGTAACAAACAATAAACCTATTAAACAATGATATTACTCACAAGTTCTATGCAGATCTAAAATTAATGAATTCATTTTTATTTAAATTTTTCATTCGTTTGCTATAAATTATTAAACAATAAATTCGTATTAAACTGTTATAGTAGTAAAATTAAAATAATAAATGCTGATTTTACAAACGTGTACAAAATTTTGCTTAATTTGGTAAAAAAAAGTTAAAAAAAAAAGATTTGTAAACAAAAGTTTTCTTTTTTACATACAAGCAGGGTAACCAAAAATGTTTTTTTTTTTATAAAATTAATAAATAATTTGGTCTTAAAATAGAATTTTATGTTCCTTCTAAAGTCGGTCAAGACCGACCAAATGATACCCTACACCTTTGTGTATGAGCAAAAAAATTTGGGAAAGGGACTTATATTAGACCAGTGCCCAATTATATACTAAAACTTTTACTAAATGTAAAATAAATTATACCAATACAGAATAATGCTTTGATATTAACATCTATATGATTTTATGCCCTTTAGGGCGATTCCCTGAAGTGGGTTTATATGGGAACTATGGTAAATTATGGACCGATTCCCATAAAATTTGGCAATGTTATATCTACTTATATAAAATTTATTTCTGTCGAATATTAACTAACATTCGTATGGGATTTATGCATGTTAATGTAATTTCTGAAAGAGGGCTTTATATGGGAGCTATGGTCAATTATAGACCGATCATTATGAAATTTGGCACAAATATTAACACTTATACAAAACTTCTTCGCACCGAATTTCATTAAATTATTGCTATATGTAGCGCATTTATGACCTTTTCCGAGAAGGCATTTGCGTTAGGTGAAATAATGGACCGATCATAACCAATTTCATTAGGTTTTGTCCTTTTATCAAAATAACTATTCGTTCCAAATTTCATCCAGATATCTTCAAAATTGCGACCTGTACTTTGTTCACAAGGTTTACATGGACAGGCAGCCATACGGACGGACGGACACCAAATATTAAATCGACTCAAAAAGTGATTCTGTGTCAAACGGTATACTTTAAGGTGGGTGTTTCTATGCGTTACAAACATCAGCACAAATATGGAACTTCTCTATCTTCGATTTTGATAAAATGTAGTATTAACAGTAAATGAACAAAGAAGTCAAAGAATGTCTTAAAAGTTAGCACCAAAAAAGTAGTCGGACACTTAAATTATCTTAAGTTAATATTAATAATATTTATTAGGAAGTCCTTTGCTTTTAATAACTGCTTTTAATCTTGTTGGCATTGATTACACCGGGTTTCTTCGCTCATTCGTCCTTTAGTGCCTTTACAAGATCATATTTGTTGGAAGTTGTATATTTTTTAAACTGATTTTCTAAATGTGTCCATAAATGTTCGATTACATTAATGTTTGGGGTCTGTGGTGGTGTCCCGAGTACATGTGGGCAATTATATAAAAGTCACATACGAACAGTATATGCTTTATGTTTAGGATCGTAATCCTGGTAGAATTGGATTGTGTCTTTAATACCCAACTTTTTACACATTTTTTTACATATATTAGTTTTTATTGAATCTTTCTTTTTCAGAAATTTACAATAGAGTCATTCCATTTAAAACCAACCAGCTGATTTTTTCACCTCTTCCGAATTTGATAATATTTAGTACAGAATGCCACTTTCCACGGTTATAGAAAACATTTTCATCATTAACATATATTTTTTTAAAAATTTTAAAAAGACCACTTTTCGAGATATTTACCCGCGAACGAAAAATCGCGACATATGGACCATTTTGATGTTGATAAAAAAGTCATGTTATACGTCATATGAAAGGTAATTTTGATACCTTTAATATGACATCTCAATAAATCTTATATAATAAATACTTCGAAAGATATTTGTAATTTTGTGTATGCAACTTTGTACATATTTTGAGCTATTTTGCACTTTCAAACCGCGATATTTCGCGAACCGCTTGATGAAATTATCTGAAATTTGGATTAGTCTTAGTTTTTACAAGGATAACGATTGTACCAAATATCATTAAATTCGGAGAGGAAAAGTCAAAAATTGGAATTTTTCGTGTTGGTTTTAAATGGAATGACTCAATAAGTATTAAAATCTTAACCTAAACTTAAATTATTATTGATATTGCCATTGCAAAATCCAACGTAGAGTTTTCATTAGTAGTGTTATCTTCCAAGATCCAGTGTTTCCATTCTTCTTAGGCGTCTGTGACCCTCAAAAGTTAGCAGATCCCTAGCGAGAGGGTTTAGGTGTTCAGATAATTTTTGCATATATTTGATGCTACTGTTCTTTATCTCCTCACGAATTGTAGGAATATTGAAATCCTTGTGGATGTTGCTATTTCTGACGTACCATGGTGCACCTGTTATTATTCTTAGAAGTTTGGACTGTCTTCTCTGTAATTTTTCAATGTTTGATGATGGCTGTTCTCCAGAGCTGTATGCCATATAAACATATAGGTTTTATTACTGCTTTATATAACAGTACTTTAACCAATGAATTTGGGCAGATTTTAGTTTTATTTGAGTAACTTTGGATTCAATATGACGAGTCCATGTTAAACGCCGGTCTAGGTGAATACCAAGATACCTTACTTTATCCTGTTCAGGTATTTGGACATTGTTTATTCGAATGGGAGGACAACTTTCACTGCATAAGGTAAATGTTATATGGACACATTTCGAAGCATTCACATTGATCTTCCATTTATATAGCCAATTTTCCAGCTCAGTGATATGGGATTAGAGTTTTTTCGGATGCAATCACATAATTTGTATGCATACTTACAGAAGCAGTATCATCTGCAAAAGTTGATGTATGAGTCATAGGGCTCGTGGGCATATCTGCCGTATATAGTATATAAAGAAGAGGCCCTAAAATACTTCTGATCTATTTAGTATATAGTTTTTTAGTAACTTATGAACGTTCTGTGGAAGTAACATGGTCATTTTATGTATTAGTTCGTCATGCCAGACTTTATCGAAAGCTTGAGATATGTCAATAAATAACGCAGAGAAATACTGCTTGCTCTCGAAACCTCTTCTGATGAAAGTTGTAATTCGATACACTTGTTCAATAGTACCATGTTTTCTTCTTAATACAGACTGATGGTTAGGTATACTGTTATTATTAAGATGTAGTAATAGGCTCTCAAGGAGCAATTTCTAAAACAATTTCGAAAAAATTGATAATAAGCTTATTGGACGGTAAGATGTTATTTGAGTGACGTCTTTTCCCGGTTTGGGTATCATTACTATCTCTGACAACTTCCAAGTACTTGGAAAGAAAGTAGCCAGTACGTAAAATGGCATTGAAAATGAATAAAATAAATTTCAAAGCCGAGTTTGGCAAAAAACAAATCATTGTTCTGGTATTTTTGTCCGTTCCAGGAGATTTTCCTGTCTTCAGACATTTTACTGCTAATTTCACGGCAGAGAGCAGGAACTTTAATGGAAAGTGAATATGGTCGCTAACTACAAAAGGTCTTATAGTTGAACCTGTATTATTTGGAGTGAAAACGTGTTCTAAATGAATAGCAAATGCTTCAACTTTTTCATTAGAACTTTTTGCCCATTAGCCATTTTGGAGGCGTATGGGAGACTCATATGCATTAGAGCATTGCATATTTTTCACCGCCTTCCATATACTATAATCAATTTTCTTAGTAGGGTCTAAGTTTTGCAGATATGTTTTCAATTTGGATTCTTTTTATTCTTCAGAGCGAAGCGTAAACTTCTTATACACTGTTTAAGTTTAGTATTGACGGCTGGTGATCGAGAATCTTGCCATTGACGTCTTAATTGCCTTTTTTCCCTAATAAGAAATTCAACATTTGAGCAACATTTAATTTATTTTGTCCTTCGTAAGAAACTAGAAGGTGTGTATTCTACAGCTGCGTTAGTCAGGATATCAGTAAAAATATTAACTGCAGATTGTATTTCGTTTTAGATTTTCAGTGGAATATTTTGTGGTAGCTTATGTACATTTTGTATTTTAACCAGTTTGTTTTCTTGTTTGGGAAACAAGAGCTTTGCGTTTCAAAGTGGTTTGGACTATTAATCAGTGTCAGGATCCTTGGTGTATGGTCTAACGAAAGGTCAAGTGAAGGAATCACTGATATACATTCACGTTTTTCATTTCTAATTACAGCAAAGTCAATAAGATCGGGAAACTTATTGAGGTCTGTATGCCGGTAAGTAGGTTGGCCACAAGATATGGAATCTAGTTTGCTGGATTTTTAACACTTGGCACCAAATTCTGTTTTAAAAAAGATAAATGTTTATTTTGGTCCATAATACCATCTATTATACATGTAACTCCAACTCCAGAGAACGACGTGCAACCCCATACTATTTTCGTCTGTATATAATACTTTATTCCAGAAAGAAATGTCCATGTTTTTGTAGATTTTTGAACAATTTACGCGTTTAGTTCTATTAACATTTATATATTGTTTCTTACGGGAAACTCTACTCTTATAAAATCTTTATTTATGCGTTGAGAAATTTCCTTGGTCAATTTTGGATTTTCAGTTTAATATAACATTTTAAAGGATTCATATATTTATATGATGCTTGTAGCATTATTATTAAGAATTTGGAGGGAATCTGGCAAATATTAAAAAAAATTTTTGTGGCAACATTAAGCCCGCCAAGTTAAAAAAAAATAAAAAAAATGAGGTAAATATCTCTTAAACACATGTAAGCGTATTTTTTTAGAGATTTACAAGGACTATCTATATATAAAATATCTTTTTTGTTAAAACATATTAATTTATAGCGATTTTTCAAAAAAAATACATACCCGAGATGGCCAACTTTGCAGGACCACCCACTACCCCCTAACACGCTACTCGAAAACACTTCACCTCTGACCATGTGAAATTTTATTGAGATATCTCCAACGGTTCAAAAGTTACAGAATTATTACTGAAAAGTCTTCTTGAGGAACAAAATTAAATGGGAAAAATTTAGATATTTTTCCCATAACAAACTCAAATTGGATCTATTTCAAGTAGAAACTTGAAACTTGTACTAGACCCATGTTTTTCGCTGGTAGGAAACTGAATACCAATTTTATTATTGTTTTTATATTATACACAGTATTCAGTATCAATGTGCATTGCTTCAGTGGTCATCCTACATCAGAACCACCAAAAAGCGGAACACTATAACACACAGCCAGCCGTCTAGACGAACGGACATCGTTAAGTCGACTCAGAAAGTGATTCTGGGGGATTGGTGTACTTAAAGATAGAGGTATTATAATCGTAAATAAGCGTCAAATATACTTTTTGTTTGTTTTTAATCTAATTGTTTTTGATTCCCCTGGAATCTTTGATTGTGTGAAACTTATATCTGTATGTTATTTTATGTACATATTTATAAGTAGATCGTTGACCAAAACAAAAGAACAAAGAACTATTCAGCAGTCTCATTAGTTTTTGTTTAGTTCTTTTATGAAATTGTCAATTGTGATACAATAAAGTTTCATAATCTTCAATGTGATGTCAATTATAACAGTTCCATTTCTTATAGTTTTTTTTTTATTATTTAATAATTTAAATTATATACAACAGAAAAGTATTTAATTCTTTAACAGATCTGTTAAATAATTTATACGCAAAAGCAGACACTAATATTTATAGCATAACATAACATAGAATAAAATAAAAACCCTATTAAAAAGAAATGAAAAAAAGGTTATGCCAAAACCAAACTAAAATGTTATAAAGAACTCCAATTATTTAAAGTAAGATATATAGTATACCCATGTATATAACGTAGTAGACAGAACAACAACAAAGACATCACCAAAAAAAGAAAACAAAAACTTACAAAAAAAAAAGCAGTTTTGCCGGTTTGAAATGTAACGTTGATCTTTTCTTTTATTTCAAATTTAAACTCACTTTGAACTTGCTGAAAGTTGTTGTTATTGTTATTATTTTATATGAAAATAAAGCCCACAAACTTATACTTTCTTAAAGGGTTACACATTCTTATAAATTTTTAAATTTTCAAAATTAAAACTCCTAAATAAAGTAGCACAGTTGAATGCCCAACAGCATAAAGAAACATAAAAAACATTTTGAAATAATATTGTATGTGATAATATTTTAAAATCTAGTTTTAAACACCTTATATTACTAAATAAATTTCGTTACACTTGTTATGACCATTTAAAGAATACAATTTATTTTATTTTTCATTTAAACTTAATTAATATATAGTTACTTATAATTGTAGCAGAAGCACGATTGTAAAATTACGTTGCCAACTGGGACAAAGTCGAATGGTTGGCAAGAGAGATGACAATTATAATTAATTAATGAACATATAAATGTACGATATTCTCCCTTTGTAAATTGATAAAAATTTAATTATAATTTTTACTACACACTTTGCTAAGGTCCATTCTTTTAGCAAATGTCAGAAAATATTAAACTTCTTTAAGATAATTAAAAAAAAAAAAAAAATCTTAATTCAAACGAGATAGAACGATATAGTCGATCAAGCCCGACCATATGATACCCTACACCATCATGTATGTATGTGAACTAAAATTCGTGGAGGGGTCATATATATAACCTGAGGCCAATTTTGTATCGATACTTTTACTAAGTGTAAAATAAAATATACAAATACAGAATATTACGTTAATACTAACATTTATATGAATTTATGCGCCTTAGGGTTATTCCCGAAAGTGGGTTTATATGGGAGATATTATAAATTATTGACCGTACGTCATAAAATTTGGCACTGTGATTTCTACTTAAACAAAACTTATTTGTGTCGAATATTTATTTGATACTAACATTCGTATGGGATTTATGCACATTAAAGTAATTTTCGGAAGAGTGGTTTATATGGGAGCTATGGTCAATTATAAACCGATCTTATGAAATTTGTCACAAATATTGACACTTATACAAAACTTCCTATATTTAAGGCATTTATGATCGTTAAACCTCTATTCCGGGAGGACATTTGTGTGGGGGCTAGGTGGACGGACATCGTTAAATCGATTCAGAAAGTGATTCTGAGTCGATTGGTATACTTTAAGGTGGGAGTCCGAAAATTTTTTCTGTGCGTTACAAACATCAGCACAAACGCATAATACGCCAACCACCTATGTTGGTGTAGGGTATAAAAATTATACCAAAAGAAAACCATCATATTTTTTAACATTTTCTGAATTTTTATTTTAAAAATTATAGGACAAAATAAAAATCAAGTCCAAAAATATTATTTAAACCAGAAGATATGATAGAGTGCTTAGTATAATTCAGAACTGTTCAATTATTTCCAATCGGTTCATATTTATAAAAGTTGCAAAGTCTGATTTGTTTTTCACACTCGAGATAGTTAATTTTGGTCCATGCTTCAGCTACGTACTCCAGCATAACTCCACTCCTATCGATGTCCCAAGTTTCATAAAGATCGATCTAGTAGTTTAAAAGATATAGATTTTTTTCCATTTATTTTGCAAAAGTCCCCACTGTGCAATATTAAAATCATGAATATTACAGTTCCCATTTCTTCTGGGATTTTATGTTATAAGATTGTCCAATAAAACAAAAGGTATTTAATAATTTTAAAAATCATTTCTTTGCTAAATTACGTCATTGCCAAAAATTTGCTGAATAAAATTCTTAATGCATTCAGAATTAACATTTATTTACACACCCTCAAATCATTGTCAGGCATGTTAAACCACTGTACGTGATTTGAAAATCTTTTGTTAATGATTTTATATTGTGGTTTATATTTCTTTTTAAATTTTTTATCTATATTCAATTGAAATGTTTTCATGTACTTTCTTGTACAAGTATTGAATAAAAATTCCTGTTTATTTATTATATTTTTTCTTTTCTTAAATTTCAAAATTTGTGTATGTGAGTGTTAGTTTTTTCAGAAAATAAAATATTATTTTATACATTGTGTACACTACAAATACTATGTTCATGTGTATGTACAAAGTGTACAATGAATCTGTTTAATGTATGAATCACTTGATGTTTATTTTATTTAATTTTTTTCGATTTATTACTGAATTATTTTTTTAAAGGTCTTTGTAATCGCGCTAGTTGACTTGATCATGGATCATAAGTAAATGTCGTCATCTTGTTTATTTATTATTTTCTTGTTATTGGTTTGGTTATAGTTGGTTTTAAATATTTGTAGTGGATTAAAAAAATAAATAAATACTTTATACCACGATGGACATAAAAATAAGAAATAAATAATAATGACGTTCATGATCATGATAACAAAAAGAAAACCGGCTGCATTTAATTCAAGTGAGAGTTGGCGGTTTTTGTTGTCATAATTTGTATTTTTATTCATAAGGATTTTTAGATATTTTTTTTACAATTAATATCCATAATGGTAATAAGAGTAAGTGATAATAACTTTTAATTTCATTTAATAACTATTTAGCACATAAATGTGCAATATATTGAGTAAAAAATCACGTCTGAACTTTAATGTACGTATTCGATAATGTCTCATTAATGAATGTATTACATGAACATCATCACCATCATTTATCTATAATGTAAGATTATGACCAGCAAACATTGTTTTTTAACTAGATATACATAATTTGTTTGTATGACAGATAGTAATTTTAAAATCTTAGACATTATTAAGTTTAAAATTAAAACTATAGTTAAATTTTTCCGATTCACTATACGAAACAATATTTTTTAATGTTTTTTTTTTTTTTATTTTCTCGCAAATGTTTATGTTTGCTGGGTTTAGTTTATATTTAAAGTTCATCTATTTATTTTATCTGCCACTTTGTTAATGATTTTTTAAGTGTGACATGACCGTTGGCAAGTTTTGAAGAATGATATTTAGTTTGTGTGAATTTCCCTAGAGAAATTAATTAAATACGTTGAATAATAAAGTCATTTACATATACATACGTTTCGCGAACATTTCTCTTTTATATACACTACAGCACCAAATATGAATGGATATTATACGTTTATTCTCAAGTTTTTAACATCCAAAAGTCTTAAAACGGTTTTCGACTCAAAATTACTAGAAATAAGATGTTTGTCAAGTTTGATAAATAAATTTTGTAAGCGTAATAATAATTTTATGTATTTCTTGCAAGATTTCGAAATAAAAATTATCTCAGCTCCTCAAAAGTTACCTGAAAATCTTTAATAAAATTGTTAGAAATTCTCCGCAGCCTACAGAAAAGCTTCCCACAATAATTCACCCTCAGAAATATTTCATTTTCCCGCCGACCGCCATTAAAGAATAAATTAAAAACAATCCTGAAATCTGTGGGTTTAACACAGGTTTGTCATTATTTTCAGAAACGCTTATATGTTTACTTCTTGCAAGTAGTTGATAATAACTTCTGAAAATGTGTCAAATATGCATTTAGTTCTACTTTTGAAGTGCTGAAAATGTTAATTTTTTGGGACACTTTTAACATTTCAAAGCCTTCAACCAAAAACTCGGAATATTTGGAAGAAACCAACTAAACTACCAAACCTTCAAAGATTAATCAAATAATAAATCTACCAATTTTTTTTTGTTTTTTTTGGAAAATTTCTACGCGTTTACGTTTGCAATAGTTGGCATCACAGTGTAAAAAACATTCTTAGTATTTCTTTCTATATATACTGAAGTAGCATTGAAGATCACGAATCAGAGAACACACGTTTTGCAGCCCAGTTCTTAGTGGAATCAGACACCTATTCCTCGGGAACCTCCTACGAGTTCTAGACAATAGACATTAGACTTACTAAAAATTGTTAATACCACAATTGGAACTGGTATCTCACCTCAATAGCATTTGGCTTCTATCTATCTCTCTTTCTATCTCTTATTTCTAACATATCTAGTCAACATGATTTCACATGATCTTCAAAATTGATGCACAAATTTCATTCAAAATCTAGATGGAATAGATTAGAATTTAACGTGCTAAACAACAATCTACTTTAACTTTTTATCTATCACGTATTGATTTTCTTTTATGAGCATGACTACTTTGACCCCGCCTTTAGACAGTCACACTTGAGAACGGTTTGTCCAATTTAGGCCCGTTATTATAACTTTCCAATAACTAAAGTTAGGATGTTATCGTTCACTTTAACTGTTTTTGGTTGTTATAAGTATAAGTTAAGCCAAAAGTGACCAATAAGATAAAGGTAAGAACATCTGACCATTAACTTTTATCAGACGGTTTATGTATTCAGAGCTGCCATATTTTCTGCTTTATAAAAGAAATAAATAAAATTATATTTATTCCGCTGTAGTTTTTAGTAATTTGTCTGTCTATATTTATATTTGCTCTGGCGTTGTCTTTTAGTTAACCTAAACTCATTTATTTTAAAAATTTCTTTGTTTTTTATTTGTTTATATTTCCGTTAGTGGCAGTTACGTTAAGTGGCCAAAAGTAATCGGTAAAACACATAATTAAAATTTTTCATGAAATCTTACATCGGTCAAAAAAAAATAATTGCTAGGAAGGTAGTTGTGTCAAAAAATACAGTTGCTTGGGTCATAATATTACACATGGTCGCTGAATAGAAACCTGATAGTGGAAGAAAAATAGTATATCATGGCTGTATGACTCAGACAAAATAGAAAGAATTTTGAGAGAAAATTTCCTCATCTCAGGAAGAAAAGTGTCACAAAAAGTCATTAAATCCTTATGAGAAAAGTTGAAAGGAAATCTAGCATGAAGACGTATAAAGTATAAAGAAATCCTAATAGAAATATAAGAAACAATCTGGAGGTAAAATAACGTGAAAGTACTTTAGACGATTTTTTTCATAATAATAATTTATACACCAATCATTATTATGAAAAAAAAATCGCTTGAAGTACTTTCACGTTATTTTACCTCCAGATAGACGATGAAACGTTCGTACAGGGTGACTTTTTCATCTTCCTGGCCAGGAATTTTATGTTGCAGAAAGCTTTTGATTTGGGAAGCAATATGCATATGCGGAAAAGAAGCACTTCATTCATAAAAAATGGTTCCCTTAACACAGAAATATACGTGAATGAGTGGCTTTGGAGAAGATTTCTCCATTTCCTAAGAAAATACAGTGTATCCGCTTTTTTCTGGCCTGTTCTCACTTCTTCTCATTACAGCAACAAAACAATGGAGTCGTAATAAAGAAATTGTTACTGTTTGTATATAACATTAAAAGCTCAGCTAAAAATAGGAAGGAGCTTAAAAATAAGTGGACTTATTCAAGCAAAAATGTGACCGAAACTTTAATTGGAAGAATTCTGGAAAAGATCAGATATTTCCTTAAAAATCAACAAGAAATAATTATGTTATGCTTAGAACTTGTACATGGCAGTCATTGATAAAATATAATTTAAAAAAATTTGTTTAGTTTCTATAAGCAGATTTGTATGCACGGAGTTTTTCATGCGCAGTACTTAGTTCAGTTACATTGTTGTTTAGTTTTGGCCATAAAGTGTGGTGATTGTTCATCTGGCATTTTCTCTTTAAAAACAAATATTAAATGACACAGTTTAAGCTTCCGAATTTACTTATTAACCTACATACATATTTATTTTAATTTTTTGAAAAGTAAAAAACTCCTACACCTCATTAAAAAAGAGTTAAGTTTTTCTACGCAAATCTTTTTGGATTTTTAGACATTTTATTATATAAATATAAATGTGGAAATTTGTTTGTCACAACAAGTTAATATTAATGTATGCGGGACTTTTGTTTTCACAAAATTTGTTGTATCTTTAATATAAAAACTGGAATTTATTTGGTTGTTGGAAAATTTGGGGAAAATTGATGTATGTATATAAGCATGTATGTATAAAAAGAAGGTGCATCTTCAAAAGAAACTTTCTTTTAAAACCTGATTTTTTTTTAATGTAGATTTTTGGCTATTTATTTCTTATTTTTTATGCAGGTTTAAAATACATTGTTAACTATTTAAAGTTCCTCAACTATAGTCTAACACCCGCTATTGAATGTTGCATTTTATAAACCACCTGTTACAAATTATCAAACTACATAGATATTAGTTTTCTTTGGAATATTAAATGTTTAACGATAAGATAAAATTCGAACGTATTTAACCATTTATGAAATGAGTAACATTTAAGTTAATGCAATGCAAACTAACAAACATTTTCTACCGAAAAGAAATTAAATTATCACGTACTTACATTTATTAAAGTTATAAATAAATAAATAAAAATGACATCAAAACTTTAAATCTTATCAAAGAATTTTATCAGCATTTTAAAGCTCAGCAAAGAATTGACATTTTTCTTTACAAACTGCACGTTGCACAATGGGTTGTAATTGAAAATAAAGTATATAAAATTAGTCAATGAGAGAAATTGTTAAACTTTCCTATAAAATACTTGCAGAAAAAACAAATATATTTAAATTAAACTTTTTTTTATTTTTCAATGTAAGCTTAAGAAGCTTTTAACACTGTGTGAACTTTGACCTATAACATTTCTTAATTCAAAATATTATACCATATTAGAAATCAGAATATTTCCAAATATTTTTTTTAACATATTTATTATTACTATTTATTTTTTATTAATAACTTATTTCTTATAATGACGATATGGACTATAGACTGGAGATATAAATTGCGTTTGATATTGAGCATAAGGATTAAATGCTGGTATATGGGAAATACCCGACATAGCCAACATAGTTTGAGGTATTTGAGAAAAGGCAGCCAGTTGAGGAATAGCATGCAAACCCCCAATAGCTTGTGGCATCGCAGAAATATGAGAAATTCCTTGCATACCAGCTAAAGTTTGTGGCATTTGAGGAATTTGTTGTTGTGGTGGAGGAATATTGTAATGTGAAACAGGATAATAACTAAAAGCTGGCTGTTGATAGACTGGAGCTGGATAAACACCAATTGGTATGGGATTTAACTGATTTCTTTTATTGGTTAAATCAGCAAAAAATGTAGCTGGAGTGGTCGTAGAAGATGTACTTGTAGTGGCTTCAGTAGTTGTAGTTGTTGTTGATGTAGTTGTTGGCTCTGTGGTTGTTGTTGTGATAGTTTCAGGTGTTGTCGATGTTGTTGTGGTGGTCTCTGTTGAACTCTCCTCAACTGGATAGTCTGTTGTAGTTGTAGAAGTTTTCCATTTACTAAGTAAATGTTGTAAAAACAATTTATCGTCCACTACTGCTGCTTGATCAATTAATTCATCTTCCAATTTAGATAAATCAATGCCATATTGATAATCATCTCCTTCTCCCAAAAGATCTTGAGGTCTAGTTGCCACGAGCGTTAAGCTCAAAGTAATACAAAATATTATAGGAAATTTGTGCAGCATGTTGTTTAACGTTTCATTGACCAAAACTAACTTTCACATTTTAATGCACTTTGAACCTTTTTATACCAAAACAGAACTAATCAAGTTATTTTGGTGGAGTTTTCAATGGGAAAAACTTAATATAGATTCTTAAAAAAATTTACATAATTTAGACAATGTTACTTAAGATGCATTTAAAAGAATATGTGTAACATAAGAATGTATTTTTAATGATTTCTTTTATAATTCTAAAACAACATGACTAGTGGAGCGAGTTTATTTAATATATGTTTTAGAATTTACTGTTACCGGTTATATTAACATAAACAAATCGTTTATATCTATAACAAAAGTTGTTAAAAATATACTCAATTGTTCTACAAAATATGCTAAATACTCGAAACAACAAAACTTCGAAACTTTAACTTGTAGATCTCTAGTTTTAGTTTCATATTAAATACCACTGCAATGATATGTTTGAATTTTATTTGTATCAAAATTTTAAAGGTCAAAGTTGAACGTATTAAAACTTGTGCAAAATTTCAATTTGGACACATTTATTGCTGTAGTAAATATCATTGACATCGTAGAAGTCAAATCTGTTTGCAGTCCGTTTTGACATGGAAATACTATCATCAATATTCGGTATTGCAAAATGTCAAGTTATAGAAACCCTATTATTTTAGTACTTCTCAGGATCCATAATCTTGTATGAAATCGTTAACTTGCGGTTAATGTTTTATAAGCAGCTGGGAGCCAGTACTCTTGGTCCATTATTGGTCACGTTATGTTCCCTAGAGGATATCATAGTTTCCTAGATGTCTACATCCAGGCCCAAATCATACAAACTCGTCGCACTTTTTCCTGATTCATGTAAGAGCCGCATAGTTGTACATGACTAGGGCTGACACATGTGACGGTATTTTGCCAATTTTTTAACTGAAAAATAGTGATATTTTTGCTTTAAAATTGCGGATCATAACATTTGTTTAATCGAAACAGAAACATAAGATTAGTTGTTCCAAGGGTACTTTCTCTTCCTCATTACAATAAATTATGCTAATGTCATTAAAGGTAGTGCCCGATAATCACGGCTACCATAATTACATATATATTTCACGGTAGATCTAGAATGAACTTCGACTGTTCGTAATCTATATCTATCTATATAATTTGCTTAGCATTTTTTTTTTTTACTTTCCAGAGCTTTCTGCAGCTTCCAGACGACGCAGAAAATAAAAGTTTGGTTTGCTTATGTAACTTTGCATCCTACGAATCCTAATGGTGCCGGATTTTAAAATTTATATCAGGGAACGGAAATAAGCGGATTTATGTGTCATTTTCTAAGCATTTGTTCCCGAGCTTTCTGAAGTTCCCCATGGTAGAAAATTCAGAAAAATTCAGGAACTTATAAAACTATTTGTCCTACAAATCTTAACGGATTTTGGAATTTCTATCAGGTAGCAGATATACGTTGGTTTATATATTTTTAATTTCCAAAGACTTTTTTCTCATTTCGGATCTTTTTGAAGCTCCCATATGACGTAGAAAATACTTACTTATAAAACTTTTTGTCCTATAAATTTTAATGTAGCCAGATTTTATTTAAATGTGAACATTTTTATCAGGGAGTGGAGATAATCGGACTTATGTGTCTTTTTCTAAGCATTTTTTTCTTTCCAGAGTTTTCTGAAGCTTGCAGACGCGGTAAAAAAAAAAATAAATAAAAATGGGCTTACTTATAAATATGTTCATCGCACAAATCCTAACGCAGCCAAATTTTTCTATTAGGGAGCGAAGATTCCCGATTGTTTATTTTTTTAATTTTTTTTTTAAACTGTTTTGGTTTTGAGAAATCTATGTTTGCTATACTCATTGTCAAATGGCTTATACCCTCGTATATACTTATATATTTTATTTTCAAATAGGAAACAATATGGTTATTGCGCCTGTCAACATCGCTTTTATTTTTTGGTCATTTTGATCGGGTGCTTAGAACCATTTTCTGCTAAAACATTCATTTGAGCGACATATTACCTTCTGAAGAAGACATCATCACTGTTCCTAATTTTTCCACATACATTGGGGCATCCATGTTATCTTTTATCCAAAGTATGGACCCTGAGATATGATATGGGAAGCATCCCCAAACGTTAATTTTCCCACCATTGTGCTTGACGAACTTCAGAACAAATTTTGGGTCATATTATTTATTAGTTAATCCCCTTATATATATTCCCAAAAAATTACTTTGATATCATCTGTGCAGAGAATGCTGCGCCATTTCGTATGTGGCCAGTACGTCATTAATAAATTAACCACTTTACTGCCCCCCTACTATGAGATCTCCTCTCGAACAATCCAGCAGCTTAAAGCAATCGCTTGTCCCAATTAAGATAATATAGAAACCCCCACAGACCACAACAATTCCTTTAGATTGATTAAGTTAAGATTGACACCAAAAACAGGGTCCGACGTATATCCATTAAAGTTTTAAAATTTACCCTCCTAGAATTAAGAAGTAATATGTTACAACGAAATTACAAAAACATTTTTGTTTAATTTTTACGCTTAAGCTGGACCATTTTTAAAATGACACTATTGCATATTCAATGGTAAAATGAGGACTACTTGACACTTTTTTGCACTAATTGAAATAAGGTTTATTAAGGCTATATGTACCACTTGCTTAGTCTGGACTATATAACATTTTGTACGCACATGAATAAAATACTGTCTGAATATTTGAATTTTATTTAAGGTGGGGAAGTCATTTAGTATTTGAGAGTTCAAAGTCGCAGTTAGTGAGGACCGAAAGTTAGAATAATTGCACTAACTTTATTCTCTGTAACTATATTTGGCGCTTTTGAAGCCTTTTTGACACATTTTCGATCCAAATATGGAACTAAGTTAAAATTTGCAAATCGCATCATTGGTACATAATCATTCATGCACTTATGGTATTGATGAGTAATGTTAAAAAAAGCTTCTAAAGTTATTATGTATTTTGATATTAACATTAAAAACTATTAGCAGCAACTATTTTTTAAAAGGCCTCTATTGAGGCATTTACATTTGGATGTATTTTTTTTTTTTTTTTATTTTAACAGCAGTTACTTATAAAGTCATTTTAATTTGCGGGTCTAGGTCATAGTTTAAATTAAAATAACTATAAACATTTTAATACTAAGTAAGTACTTAAATGCTGTCTCTATGACAATGTACTTGTAAAACAAAGTTGGTATCGAATAAATCAACCACAAGAGGTCGACCACCTTAAGTTCAGCCAGGTTAAACGTTGGCTAAACATATTCACAATAATATTTTTGGGGTTCGTCTGGTTGTAAAGTTTTAACTAAAATCCAATTTATTACTTGGTATACATTGTATATACAGAGAGATTAAAAAATTATCATACATATCGACATATATGCCCCACAGACCAGTGAGACCGCCAGAGATAAATACTTAATTAAATATATTTTTTAGTATAATTGATATTTTCTCTATATTTGTGAGAATTATTTATTGACACCCTGTTTGTTTTTGTTTACATTTTACCATATTTTATTGTATTAACAATCTAGGTAGATTTATGAAACACTTAAAAGATACTTTCTTTCCTTTTAAATTCACTTTTGCTAATTGTTGTTTACCTTCGCAACAGGAACAAATATGCAAAGGAAAAACAATATTTATTGTCAGGATTTTGTTACTTTTTAATGTGGTCAAAGAAAACAAAACTCACAATGTTTGTGTGTTTGGCCGCCTTTTCATCCACGTAAGAATACCAAGTGTCTGTAAGAAGAAAAAATATTGTATTAATTTTTACCACGTTTGACCTAGTGCTGTAGTTTAAGTTGCTTAATGCATGTCTCATAGTTATTGTTTCTGTATTACTTTATTGTTTCTTTAATTTGTGTGTTTTTATTGTTGGTGTATCAAGTCAATATGACAGCAGCGGTCAGGAAGTGATTTAGACACATGACTTGTTTAGAAAGTGGTCGAACGAAGTGGCATGAAAGTCAGTTTATTCAGTCAGTTTGTCAAACATACTTGTTCACATTCTCAAAAATTTAAATCTAAGAAAAAAAAAAATAGAAGAAAAACATTGCGTGGTTGGTTGCTTGTTTAGTCATATGCAAATACAATTATTACTTACTTACCTACATAGTAGTATGTTACTTGCCCATGTTCAATACTTTGTTTTTGTGTGTTTAAACCAAAACTAAATTAAAAAGAAATATAATCCATAAATAAATACTTTTTTGCATGTTTGCAGTTGGAGTTTTATTTTTTGTTTTATTGTGGTAGAAATATATAAAGAACCGGAAAAGTAGATATTTAATATTTTATAAAGTCAAGTGATGTGTAAACCTTGAAATATGATGACAAATTCCCTGGAAAATGTTTCAAATTTGAGTAAAATTAAGATTTAATGTTATTAACAAATAAAAAACGAGAGAGAAACTATAGTCGATCAAGACCGACCATATGATACCCTACACCATTGCATATAAGCCAAAAATTAGACCTGTGGCCAATTATAGACCAACACTTTTACTAAATGTAAAATCATTTATATAAATACAGAACAATGCATTGTACTAACATCTATGTGATGTAGGGCATAAGACCTTTAGGCCGATTCCCGGAAGTGGGTTTATATGGGAGCTATGGTAAATTATGGACCGATCTTGATGAAATTTGCACAATGATTGAAAAGTATACAAACCTTTGTACCATTGAAATATTGCTATATTTAAGGCATTTATGATCGTTAAACCCCTATTCCGGGAAGACATTTGTATAGGGGATAGGTGAAATAATGGACCGATCATAACCATTAGGCTTCGTCCTTGTATCAAAATAATTGTTTGTGTCAAATTTCATCAAGATATCTTTAAAATTGCGACCTGTACTTTGTTCACAAGGTTTACATGGACAGACAGCCAGACGGACGGACGGACATCGTTAAATCGACTCAGGAAGTGATTCAGAGTCGAACGGTATACTTTAAGGTGGGGGTCCGATATTTTTTTTCTGTGCGCTACAAACATAAGCACAAACGCATAATACCCCAACCACCTATATAACTACACCATCACTGATTTTGCAGAACAAAATTTCTCAGCGAATTTAGATAAAGTCCTAAAATAAAATAAATTAAAATAAAATCCTCAAAACTTATATAGAAAGTTATATTAACCTGAGTTTGAAACTTGAAAAAAAATATATATACATATATATGAGGAATTTCAAAATTGTTTGGAACCTACTTTAGGCGTAAAGTGTGTGCGTGGCTCCCATCATGATCCAACATAGCCTGTAATATTTTGCAGTGCAAAATTGTTTTAAGTAGGCGTAAATGTGGCATCCAATTAAGATCTAACATAGCCTATAATCATCTTTGACACTGGTACTATCTGGCAAAATTTCGTGGAAACTAGTACAGTTTAGAATTACACTTCATTGAATTTAATATTTTTCTCTGTGCTTTTGATTCCAAAGATTAGCCAAAGATTTATGGTTCTGGTTTAAATTTAGGGTGGGTCAAAAGGTATTTATTTACAGTTAGCAGCAATATTTTTTAATAGTAAAATCTTAGCAAAAAATATATATTTATATAAATTTTTCAACGATATCCGGCACATTCTTTTCTTACACTTCTTCAAAAGTTTAAAAATAGCAAATAGTAATACAAATGTTAAATTAAATTAAAAACAAAAAAAAAGAACATGTGAATTACAGTAAATAATTGATATGTTCTTATCACAATTTGATAGGAATAATAAATAGCGTTTTTATAAAAGAAAAATTCCAACACAATAAATTTCAATAAATAAATGGAATCAGGGGAATTTACAATATTTTTAATAATGAAGTAATATCGAAATTTGACTTCTTTAAAGAACAATTTAAGGTAAAAAAATTGCTCATTTCAAATAATAAAATCTTAGGATTTTGCTAGAGACTGTAGAATTCTTAAATCGTCACCTTAAAAAAAAAAAACGGGTTTAAAAATAGCTTTTTATTTCAAAAAATATGTACTAAATACAGATATTTGAATCGAAAATTATGAATATTTTTTAAAGTATTATTTGTAATGTTTTAAAAATATATTTTAAGGTTAAAACGAAATTAATTATTGTAATATTAAATAAATAAATTAGTAATAATTACTTCAATTGTAACACCTGTAATATTTTTACAATTAATTTGAATGCTTTAGTCTTTTTTTATTCAATATTTACTTCATTTTTCAAAGATTTTGTTTCAAAAAAGTTTCTCCTACAGAATAGTTTCAGTAAAATTGATTCTGGCTCTTATCATATTAACCCATGGTTTCTGTTTTGTTTGTTTTGATGATTACTTTCTTAAAATTTTTATATCGTTCATATGCTTTGTAACACCCAAAAATATTGGTTTAAGACCCACCTTAATTTGTACCAATCTTTAAGTCTTTAAGCCGATTTGATGATGTTCGTCCGTCCGTCTGTCTGTTCATAAAAAAATAATTAATTAATTAAAATACAGGTCACAATTTTGAACATGTATTAAATTTGAAATTTGGCACACAGATTTCTTATAGTCTAAGAACGAAGCGTGTTGAAATTGGTTATGATCGTTCCATTATTTAAACTAGCACCATGCAAATATCCTCCCGGAAAAGGGGTTTAGCGATCATAAATCCCTTAAATGTAGTAAGAATTTTTTTTACACATATAAGTTCCATATAAGTTAAAATCTGTTTTCCGAATTTCATGAAGATCGGTCCATTATTAAACATAATATTGGCCCACAATTCCACAGGTTTAGAAAAGAAGACACTTCCCCGAATTTGGTGCACATAATTGAGTAGGGTATTGTCGGATTTGACCGACTATTTCTTTCTCGTTCTTATTGGATTAATAGTTATTTACAAAAATTTCGAAAACCGGTTTCTCCAAAAAGTCGAATAATCGATCACTCTACTAGTTACCATATGTGCTTCCAAATAGGGTCTAAAATAATTTATTACTTTAATATAAATGCTTATTTATCTGCTCAATAATTACACAGCTAGTTACTTGTAATGCCGGAAATAGGTAACTGTTGACATATTACTGACGGGATGTCAATATTGGCGTTCCGTTGAAAAGCATGTCGTTCGGTAAATACATATATATATATATATATATGTATATGTCATTACAAAGTTTGCTAGAAACAAATAAAACCGAACGGCAGGAGTTGAAGAAAACTTATTAAATTGTATAATTAATGTTTGTAAAGTGCAAATTCTCCTTAAAATAATAAATGATATGTTAACATTTATCCAAATAAAACTTTTTTTTTACATGCATATGTACTTTTCAATTTATTCAGTTTAATTTTATAGTTTGTTGAATTTTTGAAATGTTATATGGAATCGCTTGCATTTTCGGTAACGATATATTCTTAATACACATGAAGAGTAATGAGCATAATAAACATTTTATTTGATAACAGTTAAATAAATTGTTATATTTAGATATTGGAATTGTCTCTTAAAGATAATTGTTATAATTTAATAATAAATCAATTTCTAAAAATATATTTAAAACTTTGAAAACAAACAATGAATAATTTCTATTTTTTTCTTTTGCACACTAATCCCTTAATGAACTGAACTTGATATATGAATTTAAAAAGACAACAAAAATTTTTTTTAAATAAACATTATATGGAAAAAAATCATTATTTTGAAACGGTTTTTTGGTGAAAAAAAAATAACAGAAAAATATAAAAAAATATTTTATTAATATATTTATTACACCTTGAAAGGTAATTAAGTAATATTTATGTATATATTATTTTAACAATAATAAAATAACTGGCCAAAAAAATTAAACATAAATATAATTGTAACAAATGTTTTTTTTTTTTTTTTGGTTTTAAAATTTCGTAAAACGAAAAATAACTACAAAAAAAACATATTGTTAATAAATCAGGCCATATAACACCAGCAATCGGCAAAAAAATGTATTCATTCATTCAATATTATAATGATTTGGCAAATTGCATTAATAACATAGACAAACATACTGGTATGAATGTATGTATACAAATACTAGATATTGTATAGGGGAAAATGTAATTTAAAATTAATATTATTGATATGATGTTGTTTTAAACAAATACTCCTGTTTTAAAATTCTAGATAAGTTAAGAATTTATGAGAAGACTTAGGTTAAGGTCCATTGTGACCCTAGAAAGGGAAATGAAGATGATATATAGTATTATAATATAATTATATTACCCCACCTAATATCAACGATATAATATCCGATTGGATCATATTGAAACCGGACCTTTTTCAGTGTTGTAAGATTGGGGGATTTATCCTCAAATTGGGGATTTAGTTTTGGAAATGGGGATGAAAAATTTGGTTTGGGATTAGGGGATATGTTGAGGATATTTTCAAAGGCTTGGGGATTTTTATCTTAATTTTACAAATTTTCCTATTTAACTTAAAGACAGTAAAAAAAAAACATAAACATAATAAACATAAAAAAACATCCAGCTAAAAAGCTGGATATGAAGTTTTGTTAAGATAATACTATATTTATTTCAACAGCAGTGCACTGAAGACAATAAAAAGTATCTGTAATATTGAATTGGTACTATAAAGTAAAAAAAATGTTTATTGTACGAATTGGCTGTGAAGGTAATTTTTAAGTAATTACCCTGCAGTCAATGGTGGCAATTGCGTACATGTTACTTAACGACTTCCTAGTGTCACTTTTTTGCACACACAATCACCTCCACGACTACCGAAGGATCAATAAAATGACAAATAGGCACTTCAATGACCAAAATGTGGCCCTTTTAACATACACAGCCACTTTAACGGTTACAAAGTTACACTTTGTAATATGATTTGATTAATCATATTTTCATACCTTTAAAGAAGAAATAATAATGTATTTTTCGGTCATTGCATTAACTATACAAATGTTTAAAAATTTCCATAAAATCTTATTTTTTTTTTTTTTTTTTTTTGAAAATCTCTATGAAATTTTCTTTTTCGATATTGACTATTTGGAAAAAATATATTGAAGCACAAATAAAAGGTAATACTTATCTCTAAAATAAAGGTAATATTTTAGTGGGGTTTTTTGGGGATGAAAATTCGCTATTTGGTGATATGCAATAAGTTTTCGCCGGGTGTCCCATATGCTCCGACATACGTCCAATCATATTTCGTGATCATTGAAGCCATAATGTCCTTGATACTGTAAATTGAAGACCACCTGAGTGTCATTTCGCCAATTGACCATTCATCGAGAATATTAGATAAGGATACAAAGGGGATGAGAATGTCATCGCAAGCTGCGCTAGCATGCAAGGATAACGCATTTGCTGCATATTCTTCGGTCCTTTCGTTGCCCTGAATACCCTCATGGCCCTAAACCCACACCAGCTCGACTTGATAATGACTGAGCAGAGCTAAAGAGCGTATACAATCGTTAGTGCATTTGGACTTTATCGTATGGGAATTTATTGCAGCAAGACTGTTCACATACATATATGCCCAATCTCGATGCAAAATATCTAACATTTTTTATACAATAGATAATTTTGTTCTTTAATTCAAAGAAAAATCTAATAAAAACGGTAAAAAAAATTTCGGGATATAGAAAAAAAACTGGACCAAGAAATTTGCCACAAGTAACCATATTTTTATAGGCCTTATTAAAGGCTTACAAATAAGCAATCGTATAAAAAATGTCTATGCCAAAGATACCCTACTTTAAGCTCTCATATCTCCGCTCCTGAAATTTATTGTAAATATATCATGTTTAAAAGTTTTGTTATGGTCATTACAAATATAATATGGTTACTAAATGAATGCTTGATTACTACAAACATAATTCTAGTGACCAAAAAAAATTATAAGCATGATATGTTCGCCGTGACATAGCTCAAATATTTTTTTTAATTTCACCAATTACTTTTTCCCCCAACCAATTTAAGTACGTAAACTCGTGTTATTATATTAATGTCTTCCAGTCATATTTGAATTTATTTTTGATGAAGTGTAAGTTAAATTTTGTTTATTAAAAAAAGAAGAGAAAAACACAAAAATAGAAATAAAACTTAAAACAATAATCGGTGGATAAATGACTTTAATGTAGAAGACAACTGATTAAGACAACATAAAACTGTTTTTTTTTTTTAAGTATTACAGTATTTTGTGTTGTTGCTAATATTATTTTGATTTATTATTGTTATTTTTTTATTAAGTTGTTGTGTAAGCTTCTTTTAATCTATTTTAAGTAAAATTTTTAGATATTTATTTTAGAGCATTTCTTTGTAAAAGGTAAAATTTTAATTGCAAATAAATGATCACAAATTATGCATTTACGAAGTAATTTAAATGTATGTTTTTGATTTGTGCATTTCAAATCAAAGAATTTATTTATATTGACTCATATTTCTTAGCTTAAGCATGTGTGTCGAATAAATAATCGATTTAGTTATATGCAGCACTATTTTTAGCTTCAAATGTTTTAAGAAGAATAAAAATAATTTGTTTTGTTTTTTTTTTTTTTTTTTTTTAATTAATCATTCATTGTTTTTAGTTTCTGTTTATTATATTTTTTTGACATAAACTTCTAAATATTTAATTTATCTCAAGTGACTCATGGTCACAAAATTCTTCGCGGAAATCTAGAGTTAACGACCAAATAAACAAATGTTCTTGGTTTGTGCTTCTTTGTAGATATAAAGAAGAGAGTGTGTTATTTTTTGTATTAGACGAATTTAATAGACCCTACTCGTATGATACAATGCATGTTTTATTTTTTGGTTTGTAGAGTATATTTCTATAACCAACACTTTTTGTTTTCAAATTAAATGTACACTAAGGCCCTGACTTGCGTCGTTATTGGGGACCGGAGAATTGTGACGCAAACTGAATCGATGCAAATCGAATCACTTTTTTCTATGTATTTACACTGTTTTCTTTATAATTGGTTCTAGGTTAAAAATATCGGTGGATCAAATCGGAATGGCTCAAATCGGAGTCTAAGTGTTTATCATAAAATTAAACTATAGGGAGTAATTTATAAAAGAGCATCAGGTCAAACTCATTGCGACCGCACATCAATGAACCAATTGAATAGGATAACATACTCTCACCGTTAAGCATATTCGACCTCCCATTTATGCGATCGAAAAACTCCAAATGAGACTTTGAAACGCCGTACCACATATATGATATTAATGTTTTTCGACACTTAAAACATGAGTTTAATTCAACGGAAATTTTCATGACTAGAATATCTTTTAAATCCCTAATACTATTTATATCACACATGAATATTGTGCAAATAAAGTTTGTTAACATATACCACAGGATTTTACGACTGCTACAAAATTATGGTTAAGCGTTTTATTGATTTCAATCTCTAATAAGGTTAAACTGTGACTGAGGAGAACCCCAGCCTACCTATAACAACTTCTACAATGCGACCTCCGAACTCATTATTAGCTGGGAGAAAAGATTTCTAACACCAAAAGCTATATGTTTAGTCAGAAATGTGTTACATGTTATAATCTATCAAACGCCCCAGAAATATTTTAAACTAACACTTTACATTTAGTAAAACGCTGTATGATTTTTTCCCGGTATGTGTGAATTAATTGCAAGTTAAAAATTTATATAGCCCTATGGTTTATGAAATTCTATTTACCTCATAACTGTCAAAAATTTACTTTCCTATATACTTTGCTACCGTTTGGCATACGCTCTTAAAAATCAATTTAAACAAAAAATAATCTTATATAGGATTGATCGAATCTTTAAAAACTACCATGCGAGTACCAGATATATATTGTAAGTGGTCCGAAATTTCTCGATCAATTAATAAAAATAATTAATTTTTACAAAAGTAATGTTAATTTAAAATGTGGGAGTTGTGAAAATCACGCCCATTTTTGTTTTCCGAATTTATATTATTCCTCAAAGAATTTGTGCGAAATTTCGTTGTCGTATTTGCTTTTAATTAGTTTTTAAGGCTTATAGTACTCTAAAATCGCTCAGTTCCAAGCGCACTAATTTTTGTCCAATACATGTTTCGGATTAACGTATATTTTTATTTTTGGTAAATTGTTTTTCTAAATAATAACAAATCCTTCTGTCAAATTTAATTTTTCTACAATTATCCGTTCATGAGTTCGGTGGAAACCGGTGTTATAATGGACATACACTTTTCTGATATTTGACCAATAACCTTTTTGTTTATGGACCGATTTTACGCATTTTCATTTCAACTTATCTTAGGTGGATTTTTTTTTTTGACAAATTAAATATACAGTGGACGTTCGCTAGTACGAATTATATATTGTCAGGTCCTTTCGTAGTACCGAAAAATTCGTATTATTGACCAACGCATTTTTATGTTCCAATTCAAATAATTCACATAAAATATTTAGATTTTTTGAATGTATATATATATATATATATATATATATATATATATATATATATATATATATATATATATATATATATATATATATGTATATATATATATATATATATATATATATATATATATATATATATATATATATATATATATATATATATATATATATATATATATATATATATATATATATATATATATATATATATATATATATATATATATATATATATATATATATATATATATATATATATATATATATATATATATAGACTTCTCAATAATAGTATTTTCGATGTTTCAATGTTGTTCTCAACAGCCCATTTAATACATGTGTCAAAGCAGTTTATTACATCCGCATGTTTTACTTTTGTAGATTTATTATCAGGAACTAATAAAATATTATCCTCATCGATATCATCATCCAATTCAATTTCTTCACTTGGATCATCAAGATTCCATTCAAATAAATCAAGAAAATCAAATTGTGAATTTGGAAAATTTGCATGTAGTAAATTGTGCATTTTGGAAGTTGCTCTTATCTCCTCACTGTCACGCACTACTGATAGTGGAATATCATCCTCGTCCTCAAAATTGTCATCGCCCAAAATTTTCTTCCAACATTTCTTTATGGAATCCTGTATAATTTTTTCCCAGGCTAACGCAACCAATGAAACGGCTTCAAAAAAAGTGGTTTGTTTGAGGGACGTTTCTAAATTTTCGTTGAAAGATACAATTTTTGACAGTAAAGCCTAATTGCATTCTGGTCCATGGGCTGTATTAGTGGAGTTACATTGGGGGGCATATACATTACCCAAATCTGTCCATCTTTAGTATTATGAACCAGTTCATCTGCCGGTGGATGACTTGGAGCATTGTCTAATATTAGAAGAGCCTTAATTGGCAGTTTTTTTTTTCTTTTAAAAATGTCTCTACCTGTAAATATATTTTGAATTTTTTTTAAATCATTAATAACATTAAAACAATTTACTAAAACTTACTTCTGGAATAAATTTATCAAAAAACATTTTTTGAACAGAGCTGCATTCATCCAAGCAGATTTAGAGTTTCCGTACTCAACAGGAAGAATTTTGTTCCGAAAAGATCTCGGTTTTTGAGCTTTTCCTATTACAAAAAGTTTAATTTTCTTAGTTCCTGCAGCATTAGCACACATTAAAAATGTTAATCTCTCCTTTGACAATTTTCTACCTGGAGCAGATTTTTCTCCACTGTGAACATATGTTTTGTTTGGCAAAATTTTCCAGTAGAGACCGGATTCATCCGCATTAAAAATAGCCTCGTTTGATAGCCCATGCTCCATAGTGGTAGACGCTAACTTATTAACGAATGGCGCAACAAGTTCTTTAGAAGAAGATAATTTCTCACCAGACTCTTTTAACAATCGTATTCCATAACGCTTATTAAATTTTTTTAGCCAACCACCACTGGCACAAAACTGATCATTGTAGAATTTTTTGTGCAGCTCCACAGCTTTGCATTTTTTTTTTCTCGTAAACGAAAAATGCGATCGTCAAGCACCACTGCAGAATTTTAGATATTATTGTCGTCAACAACTATGTTGACTTTCAAGCCATAAGATTCACTCCAATTTGTGCCGCGTTAAATGTTAGCAATAGTATTTTCTTATTTCCATGTTCTGTTGTTGCCATTTTGTTTGCAAAGTATTTTAATCAGTTATTTTTGACACATCAACTACACAAAAGGGAGGCTAAAAGTGATTATACTTGTAGTTTACCCAGATTCAAACGATACAAGGAATTTATCATACCCACATTTTAAAAATAGCACATTACAATTTTAACAATAAATTTTTTATCTATTTCTATACTTAATAAATTTCAACACATCATAGTATAAATATATTTATAATTATTTCATTCATATCTTTTTTTTTTTCAAAGTGTCATAAAATAAGTATTTGCTGGAATTATAAAAAATTATATTAAGAATTTATAAAGTCTCAGATCATTTTCGAAGAAAAGTCTTTAAAAATAATTAATTTTGAAATATTTTGATAAATTACACATTTTATGTATAAAATACTTGACTATTTAATCCAGCAAATTTTGAAGCTGAAGTTTTTAAATGATTCAGTTAAATTTCCATCTATAATTCATTTAATTTTATACAAAATAAATAATTTTATTTTAACCAATAAATTAATAAAACTAACCACTGTTTTGTTCTTTTTTTTCAGGTTTAATACCGAATCGAGCAGTTGTTTTTGTAGCATTCCAGTAGTGGCAAAGGTATGTAGTTTTATTTAGATCACGTATAAAAATCTTTAAGATATTAAAATAACATAAAATATCTGGTTACACAGAAAAAAGTCACCAATTAATAAATTAATTAAATCAATCAAGTAGTTGATTGGATGAATTAAAAATGTATATAGGATGTAAAAGTACAGTTCAATTTTATTTTTATTTCATATTTTCTTGAATAAATTTATTAAATTTCGATGCAAAATAAAACAACTATGTTAATTGAAAAAAAAAGACCGTAATAATTTTTTCTGTGTATTATTGTTTAACAAAATCGTAATTATTTCCTAAAAACTAACGAGTACTAGAGAATATATATATAGAAATATTTAAATTAAAAATCAGATTCAGAAAATCATATACTTTTTAAAGCAAATTTAAAACAGTTTCCATATACTTTCAATTTTTTTAAATAGCTAAAATTGTGAAAAATTCTCTTGCTCCTAAAAAAAATATGCAATATAATATTGAAAAGTCAAAAGTTCTTTTGGCTTATTGAGACTATCTGCGTTGGTAAATGTTGGAATTAATAAATGATTATTGCAGAACTACTTATTCATTTAAAATTATTATTAAACACAGTTTTTTTTTTATAAAAAATGTATTTTTATTTAATCTGATAATTTCAATTTACTTTTTATTACGATAAGTCCGATAATTATAAACTCGTCCATTTAAAGGCGTTTGATAATAATTTGGATACATGGGATAATGTATGGGATAGTGTATGGGATATGGAATATAACCATAAGGAATTTGTGGATAATAATTATTTTGGTATGGAAAAGAATTTCGTGTTCCATCTCCAGGAGGAAATATTGTTGGAAAACGTCTTCTTGTTGTTGTTGTGCTACTAGTAGTAGGAGGAGTTGTAGTCGTTTCGGGTGGTTGTGTTGTAGTAGTGGTAGGAGGATTTGTTGTAGTAGTAGTAGTGGTAGGAGGATTAGTGGTAGTAGTGGTAGCTACCGTTGTTGTTGTAGTAGTTGCAGGTGTTGTTGATGTAGTTTTTAATTTAGCTATTAAACTATATTTATTTTTATTATGTTGAATATTAGTGACAATATTATCCTTTTCTTCCTTATTCAACAAAAGTGTACCAAATGCTTGGCTAAGAGTTAGCACTGTAAAAATATACGTTTAATAAATAGTAAGAATTACAAAAATTAAATCTTTTAAGTTATCTTACCCAAAAATATAAAACTGAGCTTATATAATTTCATCTTGGTAATAGAACTTTTAAATTCTTACTGAAAATTTAAAAAAATTCGACCAACCTTTTATAGGTAATTTTTTAAAACTGCATTATGATTCAATAATTAGCTAGCCATAATATTAGAAATATGTAAATTAAAGTTAAATTTTATAGTTTTTCACTCGATGTCTTCGAAGCATCTGAATGCACTTTCCACATTTAAAAGTTTTTATTAGATTGTTTTATAGCATTGATTTTATAGCATCGTGATTTTATCTAATTAAGGTAACATCATAATTAACCAAGTTCCAATTATTCCCTTAATTCTGAAATCGTTAAAAAATGTTTTTAGTTTTTATTGCAAGATAGAATATTTAAACATATGTAACCTTAAGTTTATTATAGTTGTTTAATTAAAGTTAAAAAAAAAAGCTGATAAAAAATAAGGTTAACATTACAAATAAGTATTCAAAACGGTAAAATATAAATGAAAACTATTAAAATATATGTTAATGTGTTGCAAACTACTTCATATAAAAAATAGTTTTCATTAAAACATCTTTAATAGTATATTCACATTCTTACAGTAAAATACGCAACAGAATCAAAATATTTTAGAAGTAAATATACAATTTTTAATTGGCCTACAGACTCCTCAGGAACAAAGCTATGGGGTCTCAAAAAATCCACTCGATATGAACGTTTTAAGATGACGGAGTTTCAGTTCTAAAAAGAAAATCATAACCATAAATAATAAAATATATACATTAGAGTGTCTCGTAAACAAAATTTTGTAGGAAGACCCCTCAAACGATGCGTAAAAATTAGCTAAATACGCGAAAAATATTAAAAAAATTTAAATTGATCTTCAGTTCCCTACCAGCGCAAAGTGGTAATTTGGTAATCAATTTGTATCTCCTAAACTACTGGTCGGATTAAATTGAAATGTATGGAACAGTTGTAGAGGAGGACCAAAGCTTTCAGAAAAATTATCTTGTAGTCACCCTTTGATAACACAAGATAAGCTACAGAGTGTCAAAATTGACTAACTCGGGTATGTAAAAGTTTAAAAAAATCTTTACCTCTACAAATGAAGTCCGTTTTTCTGAAAAGTGCTTAATAAGATAAAGAAAAAAATAAGTTTACTCACCTAAGTTATCTCTTACAGTTAAAAAGATATTTACACTTGAATCATGAGTTTTTGATTTTTCGCCCCGACTTTCTTTCGTTTTTCGAGAATAAGTCCTGAGGTATATGAGGTAAAAATTTTTCAAAAATATTTTATAATTTGTTATATAATTCAAAATAATATGCTGAAAGAGTTTTTGGATTATCTCAATTCGTCTAGACGTGAAAAATATTCAAAATCAGAACTCTGAAATTAGTATAAAAAATGGCTTTTTTTTACAAAAATATGGAACAGTTCTTTCTCTTTTTTCTTAAAATTCCGTTAATGAAAAATTAGTTTCTTTATATATTTCAAAAGATAAGGCTTCATAAATGGTTAATAAAGAAATTTTGAATTGATTTAAGTTTGCACCCTACATCCAGAAATTGTTCAATTTTAGAAAAAAGTTAAATTTTTATCGATTAATAAAAAAAATGTCACGCGAGCTTTTTAAAATTTATTGACACTAAACTGCTTTAGAAAAAAGTTAAATTTTTATCGATTAATAAAAAAATGTCACGCGAGCTTTTTAAAATTTATTGACACTAAACTGCTTCCCGCCCGGCTAAAAACGAATGCAGGAGTGGATATTTTATGAAAAAAGTAAATTTTTTAAATGACTTTTTATAATTGCATAAAAAAGCATGTTAGCATAATATTTTCACCATTATTTCATATGCAATACATTAAATGTATATCGATCTTTCACTCCTGCAAAAATCATTTAAAAATCTTTACAAATCAATTTTTGGCAATTTTTCAAAAATAAAAAATATTTAATAAATATAAGCAATTATTACAAATATTATCTCGTTCAACAACCAAAACGCGCCAATACAGATGTGTGTTACATATACGCACATATGTAAATATTGTAAAACAGTGAATTTGGTGAGAGTTGACTTAAGCCGTCAGCTTTGGGACCATGATATAATGCTTTCAAAATGATCTATATAAACATATTATACATCAATGAGTTGATAAATAAGTCTATTTTTATATTCTTGTAATATTTTATAAGTTTTTGGAAAATAGGCGGAGTTTTTGAAACATTGCCAAAAATCGGTTTTTAAAGATTTTTGAATGATTTTTGCAGGAGTGAAAAACCGATATATATATTATACATTACATAAGAAATAATGGCGAAAAGTAGTTTTGTTTCAAATCGTGCTAAATCTATTTTTTGATAAAATATTGTCAATCAATTTAAAAAAGCTCGCGTGACATTTTTTTATTAATCGATAAAATTTAACTTTTTTCTAAAATTCACCATTTTTGACCATTGCTGGATGTAAGGTGCAAACTTAAATCAATTCAAAATTTTTTTATTAACCATTTATGAAGACTTTTCTTTTGAAAAATATGAAGAAAAATTTTTTTCATTAACAGAACTTTGAAAAAAAAAGTGATGAATTTTTCTATATTTTTGTAAAAAATAGCCATTTTTCATACTAATTTCAGAGTGCTGACTTTGAATATTTTTCACGTCTAGACGAATTGAGATAATCCAAAAACTCTTTCAGCATATTATTTTGAATTATATAACAAATTATAAAATATTTTTGAAAAATTTTTACCTCATATACCTCAGGACTTATTCTCGAAAATCTAAAGAAAGTCGGGGCGAAAAATCAAAAACTCATGATTCAAGTGTAAATATCTTCTTAACTGTAAGAGATAACTTAGGTGAGTAAACTTATTTTTTCTTTATCTTGCTAAGCACTTTACAGAAATATGTATATCTTTAAAATCGGATTTCATTTGTAGAAGTTAAAATTTTTTTAAACTTTTACATACTCTAGGTAGTCAATTTGGACACTCTGTAGCTTATCTTGTGTTATCAAAGGGTGACTACAAGCTTTGGTCCTCCTCTACAACTCTTCCATACATTTCAATTTAATCCGACCAGTAGTTTAGGAGATACAGATTTATTACCAAACATTTTTTGTTTGAACCCACTGTGCAGCGATTAAAAGTTACGGGTCTAGAACATTTCATCCACAAAATAGTATTGAGTTTTGTCTTGAAACGTACATCATGTTAAAAAAAATTTACGATATTTTTCTTAAAAAATGGATAAGAATTTTATAATTTTGTTCCTTTTATGGCTAAAATATTAAAAATTTCCATTGTAGTAAGTACTGCTGATAATATATAATTTTCCAAATTTTTTCAAAAAATTGTTCATCAAAATACCTTAAAAAGTCTTCTAGCGAAACAAAATCGCATGGGAAAAATGTTTAAAATATTTTTTCCGTAACCAGCATAAAATTACGAATTTTTTGATACCCATTTCGATTAAAAAATCGAAACTTTTTTTGACCAAAATGGGACCCATGATTTTTCAATCGCTGGTAGGAAACTGAAGACCAATTTTAAAAATTTTTTAAATATTTTTTTATATTAAGCTAATTTTTACGCATCGTTTGAGAGGTCTTCCTACATCGAAATCTCGAAAAAAGCTTTCCTCGGGACACTCAAATATACATACTTATATATATTTTTAAATATTTCGAGGGGTAATTCGAAACTTTATTTTTGACAAAATGTACCAGACAAGTAGATAAAAGCACCCGAAACTTTATTCCACTTATTAATCCCAGCTTTGGGATTTTAGAAAATATAGTAATAATGGTATAAAATAATGTTCAGAAGAGTCTAGACTTAGCCCTTTTATGCAATTCAAATTATTTTCTTCTTTCGAATTATCTCTGTAACGATATATTTTAGCAAAGTATAAAATCTTTATTTTCAAATTATGGGAAGGAACTAAAGGTCTAGTTTTGTAAAACACTTCACCTCGCTTTTTTTCATGTGAAAATACAAATTTTCACTAAGTTTCTGTTAACAATTTCGATTTCATCTTGTTTCGTTAATTTTTTAAAAAATACTTTTTTATTAAGAAAGTAATATATAAGCTACACAGTTGTATAGGGACTACGTGAAATAACTGACAGATCTTGTTCAATAAAAAATCTGGCGCCACATTTTATTGAATTGATAGACCAATTTCGTTTTTACTTTCGATTTGAAATCACTTCCAAATACAAAACATTTTTGATTATAAGAAATAAAATTTATTTTGTGATTACTTTTTTAGTACTTGGAATTGTCATACTCCATATACGAGGACGGAACACGCCCATTTTTTGTTTCCGAGTTTTTGTTTAAGAGATAGGTGAGGAAATCAGCTGGTTGGTTTTAAATGGAATAATTCATCTGCAGAAAAGTAAGAACTAAAGTTACAACGGACACCCTGTGTTTATAGTATTAAGCCCATAATTTTGTTGTTTTTGTAAAACTGCCACCTATGCACAGTGTCATATTAGGCAGTTTTAGAACGGTAAAAATCTAGTTTTGGAGATATTAGTCTGAAATTGTATATTCTGTTAATAGATAAGGCCGTAAACATTCCCACTAATAATGGGCGGGTAGCATCGCTGCCACTCCCATACTGAAAAAAAAAAAATATTTTATTTACATGTTACCACACATTTTTTCTAATATTTTAAAAGATCGCAAAAAGTCGTAGCCAATATTCTCAAATATAACTTTGTAGATGTTATTTCATATAACAATCGTATTTCTTAATTGAAACTCGTTGGAACTTTTTAGTCTCAGTCTATTAAAAATAGAATTGCCCAAAAAATATATGTTTTAATATTATGATTTCTTTTAAATAAAAAAAAAATAGTTTCAAAATTGATTTTTTAATCTAACAAATTATAAAAAAATAATTTGGATACATTTATAAGTATATACCAAAAAAAATCATATCAATATCTGCAGTATTTACTGAGATATATGCAGTCAAACTAAGCATACTTCTTCACAAAAGTTGAAAATAAGATTAAAATGTTTTTAAAAGTTACAACTTTAGAAATCCATAATTCGCCCTATAGACACTTACCAATATTATTATGTTTTTTTTTTTTGCAGTGTAGCACTACAAATATGTATTTACTACGTAAGTGTTTAAAATAAATACTTTACACTTCTTTCTGAATTACCATTTAATTTTCCCACTCAATTAATGAAAAAATCGATTTCGATTTTCAATCATTAAAACTCTTTGAGGTGAATAAAAACTCATTTTTTAGAGTTTAAGAGCGCGAGGAAGAAACACTTAAGGTACAAATTTCTCTTTGAAAATTTAATCATTTTATACGAGGAGTACACTTTGCAAAAACACTTATAAATTGTGAACAAGTTGTTGTTTTAATCGTAGAAGTACTCATGAAAACAATAACAACAACATTGGTGTAAATAAATTATTTAGCACATTGATAACGAAGAAATACAACAAATAAATTTAACTATGATGCAAGTTATAAAAACAAATAATAAAAGAACCTGATAATGGCATGAATATAAAATAAAAAGGCATTGGAAAAAAAATATATTATATGTACATATATTTAAATACAAAACACATCTGTAAAATACCAAAATAGTTCTAAACGAAACGTCATACTAAATATAACGTCATCCTTTGAATCACCGTTCTCGGGCACAGTGGCGCAGAAAACTATTTAATTGTCAATTTGATATTTAAAGTGTTTAATTAAAACTATTTATTTCTTTTTTTTATTATTTTCTTCTCTTCTAAGTTAATAGTTTATAACTAAAAAATCTCAACATATAAATAAATAGCAATAACAAATTCTCCTCTTCTCGGGAATCTATTGAATACAAACAAACAATATTGTTGATGATGATAAGATATTAAGCAAAAGAAAAAAAAAAACATTTAATAAAAGTACTTTCTGGGTATACTTGTAGTTAGTACAATTATTATTTTGGTACTAACAATAACAGTTAGTTGTGTGCGTAGAAACTTCTCTTAAACAATTAGAAGTATATACCAAAAAAAAAACTGATTGTGTGTATTATCTAATCGGTCTTCCCAATTATAGCGCCAATGAAAGAACAAATTGCCAAGATAACTGTAGCAAAAACTTATTAACAAAAAAAAGTTTATATATTCGGTTTAATAAAACAGTTCGATCCGTTCATACGTTTAGTGTCTATAGACGTGCGGATTTAAACATTTAAACGCATAAATAATCAATTATAACGTATTAAAGGGTCTTAACAAAACAAAATAAGGATTCAAAATGCCAAGGTGAAAAAAATAGTGAATTAAAAATAGATAAATAAATAAAATAAAACAAGAATAAAAAAACTAATAATGCAATTAAATTAAAAAAATATATACATATGTATTTGTTTATATCTTCCATTTTAAATAAACTTTATTGTAAATATGCTAAATATGAAATTTAAAAGTGTAATATTTTTAACTGTATTATATTTTTCTTAAAATCTTTTAAAAGATTTTATGCAATTTTCCATTTAACTTTATTTTCAAAAATTATGTAATCCTTAAATATGTGAATTTGCCATTGAATTGATTAAAAAAGTTATTATTATTAATAAAAATAGATAACACCTTTGATTGCTGACATAAATAAAGTTATAAAGTTTTATTTTTAATAAATATTTTCAGCTGAATGATAAGATTAGCATTTTTGGCATTTCTAATCAAAATTCAATGTAAATGGATAGAATGTTTAATTTAATTATTGGCACTTGCAAATGACCATATGATAAAAATCACCTTCAAATGGTATATGACTTTTGGAATTAACAATTATTAAGTATACAACTTATTGAAATGTTACAGATATCATTTTGAATATGAATTTCCAGAGCAATAAAATAAATATTTCGTATACATTCCGGACAAAAAGATCTATTTGTTTCTATCTGAAAAACACTGCAGTGATCTGAAGGTCTGATAGTATATACTAGCAAATATAGTATGTATTTTCAATGCATAAGTATAAATGCAAAAACGCTCTGTGTTTTTAATATATTTTTCTATATTACAAAGTTCAATCAGAATCTGAAATCATTCTCTAACCGAAAATCTGCTACTAAAAGCAATATTAGAAAATTTTCTGATATGTAATTAACATAATATTTCCCTAAAATATTTATTAAAATTTAGGCAATGAAATTCCTTTGTTTCAATTTTATGTATTTTGATTTATTTATCTCAACCCAACTTCTTTGAACTTTTCGATTAACAACAAACTCGGTTACTTTTCAAAGTGCAAAGATATGAACAACATGTGTACTCACTATCTTGTGACAGTAACAGACCTTGATTTTTAATTAAGTAGAGCAGAGATAAATTTTTCATTTCATTTAAAGTTTTGACGCACCTAAATATGTGTAGCTATTTAAGAATTGTTTGATGAGCATTTCTCATGAAAAAAAATTGTTCTCATTTTATTTTATGATTCCACTATCACTTTTAGAATTAATCTAAATATTATTTAAAAATAATCAATAATAAGGTGTTATTAAAATTTTATTTGCTTCTAATTAATTTGCAAATATTTGTATCAAAGAGTTTAGTTTTGTGTTTACATTATAAAAACAAGTGAGAATTCGGCTTGGTCGAATCTAGTGTTTATAAAAAACCGAATTTTCAAACCGGTTAACCGAAAATTAGGTAAAATTAAAAAACCGATTTTTCGGTTAACCGTCTACTAAAAAACCGGTTAAACCGGTTAACCGATATTTTAATAATTGCTCTAATTTGAAGCTTAATAAAAATATTTTTGGTTAAAAAGTGTTTTTCAACTTATTGGTTTAACCATGCACCAAATAATATACAGTACACTGCAGTGTTCTTTATAAATTCCGATTTATAAGCTTTATAATGATCTAAAATTCTATAAAGTATTTTATCAGTTTTTTTTTTTTTTTTTTCATTTTTCTAGCTTAAAAATAAAATAAAATTATCAAAATTTTATAAAAAGGAAGCTTTAAACCTAAGATAATGTACTTTATATTATGATTTATATTCACCGCTTTTTCTCTCAAGTATATATAATTTTTATAAAAAAATGTAATAAAAATATTTGCATAAAATTGGAAAAATAAATAACATTTTTTCTGCTTAAAAGAGATTTGTTTTTAATTTTTAGAAGATTATTAATTATTTAATAGTACATTTTCTGTACTTATTTAGTTCTACTATGTGAAGTCTTTATTCCTATTATCCTATATAAAATCTTATTATACCATTCACCACAGGTGTAAAGGGTATATATAAGTTTGTCATTCCGTTTGTAATTTATATAATATTCATCTAAGACCCCAAAAAGTTTATATATTCTGGATCCTTATTGATAGCGGAGTCGATATAAAGATGTCCATCTGTCCGTCTGACCGTCTGTCCGTCTGTCTGTTGAAATCAGTTTTTAGAAAGCCCCAGTTATCGGATATATATGTTTTATACATCAAATTATAGGAAATATTCCTTAGAAAATCGCTAATAAAAATGAGCAAAATCGGTTGATAAATAACTGAGATATCGGAAAAAAACCGAAGATACTCCCAAAAAATCGTATTTGTTGTAGGCTTTTCTCGGCTCCTATACAAGCTAGCGACTTTTTTGCGACGTTTTTGCACGAAAAATTCAAAATCTTTCTAAAAATTTTTCTTTCTGAAAAAAATCGGTCCACTATATCCCAGATATCGGCCAAAACACATTTTTAGACTTTTTGAAGCTCCTATATAAGCTACGGGTTTCGCTATTGAACAGGTTGGTCATAAATATTTTTACAAAATTTCGGTTTTTTTTTATTATGATATCGGTAAGATGGTAATATGGTAATACAGTAATATGTTAATATGGTGAAGGGTATCAAAGATTCGGCACAGCCGAATCTTTTTTTAATTAAATTTTTCTCTTAAGCTATACATTAGTAGGTGCAATGTTACATATTTTCTTCTTTTGGAAAATTTCATTCGCATGAGAGATTCTGCTTAAAAGAGATTTGTTTTTAATTTTTAGAAGATTATTAATTATTTAATAGTACATTTTCTGTACTTATTTAGTTCTACTATGTGAAGTCTTTATTCCTATTATCCTATATAAAATCTTATTATACCATTCACCACAGGTGTAAAGGGTATATATAAGTTTGTCATTCCGTTTGTAATTTATATAATATTCATCTAAGACCCCAAAAAGTATATATATTCTGGATCCTTATTGATAGCGGAGTCGATATAAAGATGTCCATCTGTCCGTCTGACCGTCTGTCCGTCTGTCTGTTGAAATCAGTTTTTAGAAAGCCCCAGTTATCGGATATATATGTTTTATACATCAAATTATAGGAAATATTCCTTAGAAAATCGCTAATAAAAATGAGCAAAATCGGTTGATAAATAACTGAGATATCGGAAAAAAACCGAAGATACTCCCAAAAAATCGTATTTGTTGTAGGCTTTTCTCGGCTCCTATACAAGCTAGCGACTTTTTTGCGACGTTTTTGCACGAAAAATTCAAAATCTTTCTAAAAATTTTTCTTTCTGAAAAAAATCGGTCCACTATATCCCAGATATCGGCCAAAACACATTTTTAGACTTTTTGAAGCTCCTATATAAGCTACGGGTTTCGCTATTGAACAGGTTGGTCATAAATATTTTTACAAAATTTCGGTTTTTTTTTATTATGATATCGGTAAGATGGTAATATGGTAATACAGTAATATGTTAATATGGCGAAGGGTATCAAAGATTCGGCACAGCCGAATCTTTTTTTAATTAAATTTTTCTCTTAAGCTATACATTAGTAGGTGCAATGTTACATATTTTCTTCTTTTGGAAAATTTCATTCGCATGAGATTAAAATTTTTGTGAATGGAATGCCTAATTATCTATCTAAATTATTATAATTACTAATTATCTATCTAATTTATTACACATACAGTTTTAAAATATATTTAACTTCCCACAAATAATTATATCTATCACCAGACTACTTATTAACTCAAACAGCAAGTATTTTTAGTAGTTTCAAAATATTTTCTTATATTTTAAATTCAGAAAAAAGCAACTAAATGACAAAATTTAGTGATATTTTCAGAAAATTTTTGAAACCGGTTAACCGACACAAAAAAACCGGATAAACCGATTAACCGAAATTGAATATTTCAAATTAACCGGTTCGCAAATAACCGAAATTTTAAGAAAAAACCTGTTTTTAAACACTAGTCGAATCTATATACCAACCATTTGCAGTTTTTAAAATTTAATCTTATATGGGAGGTGGGCGAACCACACCCATTTTTTGTTTCCGAGTTTACATTGATCCTTGAACTATTTCGTACCCCTAGGTGGTTTCACCGAGCCCCATCTCGTTTTCAATAGATAGATGGACGGATATAGCTAGATCGACTCAGAATCTTACCAGGACCCAGAAAATATATACTTTATAGGCTATTAAATTTTGAGATTTTGATCTACGTATTACATACGGAATAACAAACCCAATATAACCCCCATCTTTTTGATGGTGGCTATAATAAATGGAAAGCGAAAACGCTTTAAATTTTTGTTTAGTTTTAAAAAGGATTTATAGCACACAGGGAGTCTTTAGTGACATTTTTTAAACATAAAAATTAAAAACATTTAAGATTTAAAGATTACCTAGGTACACAAATATACATACTTTTTTATTTTCATATAAAATGTTTTAGAAATTTCACTATACTTGGATTTTATAATAGTTATATACTTTAAAAAGTTTTAAGATAAAAATTGCAAAAAATACTAAGAACTTAATTTTTTAATTCAAATATTTTGTTGATACTCGGCAAGCTTCAAATAACAATTTCGAAAAAAAATTAAATTTTGAAATAGATTTAAGGTTTGCGATCTGTCACATAAATAAAAATACCTCTTCACTTTAACACTCGTGAAATATGAATTTCTCTTGTTCCAAAGATTTGCTATTAGTACACTGGTCGACAAAAAAATTTGTTTTCGTGCTCTTTAAAAAAAATATGTGGACTAGTTGGAATTCCGCATGTTAAACTCGAATCTGCTTTCAGTTTTTTCCCATCAGGTCGAGAATTTTTATTCGCTCAATAGTTTTGAAGATTTTTCGAAATAAGTGTTCGAAAATATTTTTTTTATGCTAAATTCAAGATTTTTTTTTACTAAAACTTCTTTTTAAAAGTGAAAACATCGAAAATGTTTCAGTTTATCATCTTTATCTCAAAGCTGGTAAAACTGCGAGTAAATAAAGCCACGTATCATACAAATTAATGCACAAATCAATATTGCATTCACAGTTAAGTTAGGATACCCATGCATACCTACAGTAAAGTGGAGATACATTAGTGGGCAAAAAAAAAAAGTTTTTTTTTTTCGTCTTAACTAAAAAAAATAGGTGGATTAGATGGAATTTAACGTGCTATTCTTTATTCGTTTTCTATCACGAATCGATTTTTTTTATGAGCTTGACCACTATGACCCCGCCTTTAGGCAGTCACACTTGTATAACTCAAGAAGGGTCTGTTCTATTAAAATAAATTAAACTCCAATATATAGCGAATTAAATTGTCTTTAAGCTGAATTTACATAATTTTTTGTTCAGTTAATAAAAAAATTGAAAAATCGTGAACATTTTGATGAACACCTTTTTCGGGCTCTTTAAAAAAAAAAAAAAAAACATGCTAAACTAGAAAATTATTTTTTTGCCCACCATTGTATTTCTACTAGGGTGATCGATTATTCGACATTTTTGAGAAACCGGTTTTCGAATAGTTCGAATAATTGGTATTTTAAAAAAACCGGTTGCACTTTTTGAAATTCAGAAAAAACCGGTTAACCGGTTTTTTGCAGAAGTTAATATTTATATCAAAAGACTACATTTCTTTAAAAAAATCAATTCTTATAATTAAGTTAAAAATTATTAAATACAAGCGTAAAAGCCTGACAATGTCAGGAAAAATAATATAATAATGAAAATATGCACAAACAAATCCGAAAATTAAAAGAAAAAAATATGAACAACATTAAGACACATTCCTCTCCCTAATCGAAGTCAATTATTTGAAGCCGTTCAAATTTTTTGGAATAATATTGATTAAAGTTTTAAATTCGTAAACCTTTCAAAATAAAAAAATCGTCGTAAATGGCCGAAATACACATCAGTTTTTTATAGGATTTGCAGAGCAAACAATAAGTATAGCAACTCAAAAGTTCTTAATACCAAAACAGACTTTTTGGTCCCTGATAGAAACATCTGGCACTATTAGAATTTGTTGAACGAATAGTTTTATAAGTATGCCGATTTTTAGTTTCTTACGTCGTCTGGGAGCTTCAGAAAGCTCTAGATCCATGTATTTTCGCTCTCTGATAGAGATTTCAAAATCTGGCTCCGTTAGGATTTGTAGGACAAATAGGGTTATAATTAAGCTGAATTTTAATTTTCTATGTCTTCTGGGAGCTTTAGAAAGCTCTGGAAAGAAAAAAAAATTTTAGAAAAAGACATATAAATCCTCGTATATCCGCTCCCTGATAAAAATTTCAAAATATGGCTCCATTAGGATTTGTTGGACAAAAAGTTTTATAATTAAGCCAAATTTTAATTTTCTACTTCGTTTGGTAGCTTCAGAAAGCTCTGGAAAGAAAAAAAATGCTAAGCAAATTATATATCTAGACTAGAAGATAATTATGTTTCAAAATTGTAGAAAAAATCATCTAAATTTTAGTTAGCATAAACAGAAACCATGGCTTAATATGTAATCCTGTCTCAATTGAAACGATTCTGGAGGTGAAACTTTTTTAACACAACACCTTTAAAAAATAAAGGAAATATTGGATCAAAAAAATTAAATTGGGTCATACAGGATAATTATTAATTATTTATTTGTTTAAAATTACAGAATAAATTCCAATTTAGACTTAAACCATATTTTAAAAACATAAGAAATCAGTCTTTATGAATATTTAAAAAATTATTCCTAAATTTCGATTCAAATATTACTATTTAGTACATGTTTTCTGAAATAAAATGCTATTTTTAAAACCGGTTTTTTGTGTTTAAAAAAACCGGTCTATTCGACATTCGAAAAATGAACATTTTGAAAAAACCGACAGCACATTGACTGAAAAAACCGGTTTTAAAACCGGTTGGAAAACCGCGTCGATCACCCTAATTTCTACACAATAGTATGTAACATGGGTATTTTCACTTAACTGTGAATATAAGATTTATGCATCAATTTTAAAGATACATTCCATAGCGTAATTAGGAAGTGCTCGCACATCTACAAAAACAACAATTGCTTGTATTTCGTTAGTGTAAAACTACTCCACATAATGTCAAAATGCTATGAACAGAAAATGAGAGAATGAAGGAGAGGAAAAAATTTTACATAGGAATACAAAAACAATTTGACAGTTCCGCGAGGTATGTCAATGAAAAAATTGTAAAACAGCTGTTCTTACGAGTATAATTTATAATAATACTTTGATACATACCATAGTGTAATTAGATTATTACAGGAAATTAAAAAAGTACCACAGAGTCCTTCTTTCATGTTTCTGAGTTCAATGTTATAGAAAATACCATTAGATGAATGAAAAAGTACCAAGTCTAATCATAAGTTTCAAAGTTCATAATATACAAAAAGTATCTTTAAAGCCACAAAAAACAGTAAATCCCGCTTTTGTGGTTTCTATTTCAAAAATATATAAAAAAGTGCAATTAGACTTTTTCATTGGTACCATTAGAGGTAAAACATTAGCAAATATGCATCACTTTCTTTGATCCCCAATTTACTCAGAGTATATTAGCTAACTTTAATGCCGGTAAGTTTATTTATTGAAACATTAGAAAAGTAAGATTATTAGCAAATAGTACTAAATTCTATTTCGGCCCTAAAATAGTTCCTTTAAACTTTTTTAATTTTTTTTAAATGTGCGTTATAAAATGTAGCTCTTTTTATTTATTGATAATTAAAGGTGTAAAAGATAAAATTGTTGATAAAAATTAGACAACAATTAAATTTCCCTAGAGGAAAGAGAACCGGTTTAAAACTAGTCATACGACAAGTCTGTCATTGGAGGTGGCTTTTAAGCACTTTGGGACGTGTCGATTAATATATACAAATTTGATAAGAAATCGGTAATTTTTCACATTTTAATTTTTTTTTTTACTTATTGTCAATGTCGGCACCCCAAATCGAGCGCACTTCCTTCTGACGCATCATACGTTTTATAGTCTTCAAAGCTAGCCACTCAGCCACAGAATGATATTTAGTGAGTATGATATTGTCAACTGCATCTTTGGTGACGAGTTAGGTGTCAAATGGTCCTCAACTGGTACTTAGGAAGAAAAAAGTATTGTCACAGTAAATAAATTTATATTAAATCGGTCACTACACTTAAACTTCTTTAGTTAGAATGGAGAATTTTATGTATTTGATACATCCATGTGTAAGTTAATTAACAATCATCCAATTTCGGCTGTAATACAAATCACTTGCAAGTAAATTGCAAAATTTTAGTTATTTCTTAATATTTTAAGGAATAAATTATTGGCACAGGAAAGTAAACATGCATTTAAATTTTGAAATTAGTTCGGTATATAATGCAAATCATTTGCAAGTAAATTGCATATAATTTCTAACTGAAAAAGTTTGAATGCAATGACAAAATTTGTTAAAAATGTGTGTACTGTACCAATACTTTTTTCGGGCTGTGTATGTATTTTCACAAATATGTATGTAATAATCATGCTTGCAAATGTTATTGATAATATTTGCATAAAATGTGTCATGTATGATGATTTGTACATGTTTTATTTTTATTTAGTTTTTTTTTTCTTATTTTAGCTGATTATGGTACTTTATAATTATATTTAGTATATTTAAATGCAAATAAACATAATTTTTTGTATTAAATAGCGTTCAGAACAAAAAGTGGCTCATGGCGATTTTGTTATCGTTATTTTTGGAAATAACGATACCGAAAACGATGTCATAATTTTATGGAAAAACTATATCATAAGGAAAGGTACACTTTTGTCCGTAAAATCTATCGTTTTTGATTCGAAAACGATTATCACTAGTGATAATTTTTATCACCTAGATAATATCGTTTCGATATCGTTATATTATCGTTTGGTTTATTGGAGAAGTTTGATGGTTAGAATTTAAACTGATTAAAATTGTATTAAATTACTTATCAACAACTCAAAAAATTGAAAAACGCAGTTTTTCAAGGATTACAAACCTTTGAAAATCTATTAAAAACATGCAGATAACCCAACTATTATTTATTTATTATTATTATTTTTTTTTTTTTTTTTTTTTGTTCTTTAAAAAAAATATATATTTCGTAAATAGCACAAAAATAAAAATTCACTAAAAATGTGTTAAGGTACGGTCACATTAAGGAAACATTTGACTGAAACTCACAAATATTTCTTTGCCGTAATGTGTGGCAAACAACAAATCAGCTTATTTTGGGCAAACAAAATTATTTAATGGCAAACAAAAATGTTAGTAATGTGAACACAGTGTGACCACATAATGGAAAATATTTCCCATTTTTTGGGCAAATAATTATTTGATCTCACAAAATGCTTGTAAGAGAAAACACTATCAAATAATAGTTGTATCGAACCATATTGTTTTCTATTGAATCTAAATCATTAAGACTTTAAATATTTATGTAAATGAGAAGTTTTCAGCGATAAATTCCGCAAATATAGAGCAATATTGCTGATCATTTTAACACTTTCATTAAGCATGCAAAAAAATATTATAATATATAAATTGGTACCCTAGAAAAGTTAAATGAACAAATTACTTAAATTATTACTAAAATTTGCTACGGAAGTTATTCGCGGTTAAAGTTCTAAAAATAATTTTACGTATGATGCATAATGAACGAGTTATATTTATGTGTGCAAAAAAATTATTTTTGGCACCTTAACCGCGAATAACTTGTGTAGCAAAAACGTAAATATAGACAACTTTTAGCAGTATGACTACGTTATGTTGTCAATTATGGATATGTAGCGGCAATATTAGCTGGATTCGTCCAGTTCGGAGGGGTATGAGGTGGACTTGAGCAAGTGGTTCAAGCGGGATCGCCTAAGTCGATGATGAGTGGTGGTGAGGTCGCTGCTAAAGCTGCTAGTAGAAGAAGGATGGGTCGGTCAGGTGGTGCCATCACGGAGGATATTATTATTATTATTATTATTTCACCTTACACAGAAGGTGAAAAGTTGACGAAAAATAGGAGGCCGTCTTGATGAGGTTCAGCCGTCTTGATGAACAGCAGTAGGGGGACCTTAATGCTGTTGGCGCTGGTGACATTTAGGGCGTTATGTGTTTTGCTCGTGAACAGCATATGGCATAGTCTTTTTTTCTTATTTTTTACATTCTTCCTCTTCTAAAAAAGTAATCGAAGCTGCTCCACATCATAATATCAAAAAATGTTCATACTTTTTGTTTAATATATTTTTAATAAAAATAAATTTATTGCTTTCGACAGTTTGATGAAATAATTTTTGAAGACAAATAATTTTTCAAATGTGACCGATGAGAAAACATGTTTTCTTATTTGCCTATTTGACTATATTTAATGTCTGTTTGAACAAACAAAAATGGGAAAATAAATGTGGGTAATGTGACAATAAAATAAATTTCATATTGCTTTGAAACAAACATTTTCCTAATCTGAACGTACCTTTAGTTTTCCTTTTCAAATTTATACCACAAAAAATATTTTTGTCAAAAAAATATTTTTGGAAATTCGCAAATACCCCTTTTTTAATATAAGCCTTTGTTATAGATATATTTACTAAAAACCAAACTCAAACCCTTTTAAAATTTTGTTGATCAAAAAAAAAAAGAAGAAACAAGCAAACATAAAGTCAAAATTAGTTTAATGAATAATTTGAAAATTTTTAACATTGAAAATTTAACTGCATTAAATTTATCATGCTTTAAAAGCAAAAAGCACTACGGAAATGAATCCCATAAAAAAATTAAACTTAAGTGTAATTATATAATAAAATTATCAAACTAATAAATAAATTGTTTTTTTTTTTTTTATTTATAGACCTTCAAAACTAGCCATGGAACGTGGTCTTCACGATCGTGATCGTGTGGGTGTACAAGATTTTGTACTACTCGAAGACTATGAAAGCGAAGAGGCCTTCATTGATAATTTGCGCAAAAGATTTCAAGAAAACTATATTTATGTAAGAAATGAATTGCAATAAATGAATTATAATTGGTTATATTAAATATTTTGGTATAATATAATTTCAGACATATATTGGTCAGGTCTTGATATCGGTGAATCCTTATATGCAATTGCCCATCTATTCAGAGGCTCATATTAAAGAATATAGAAATAAGCATTTTTATGAAATTCCACCACACATGTAAGTACTTTTTATAAAAGGATGTTATTTAATTTGATATACATACAAACAGTAAGAAATTTTTAAAATATGCTACGACAAGATTTTGTGTTACAAGAGATACATACCAATCCTTGAAAATCATAAATCATCTGGAATAAAAGTATTTTTTTATAATTTTCGTTATTACAATAAATTTTTATATAAAATTTGATAAATTGTGCAAGAATTGCTGTAATAATTCCCGACTTTTCTATATTTATAATAATAAAATTACTATATAGAACTCAGATATAATTTCTGCAATTTTTTTTTTTTATTTTAAATATGTATGTAATTGTTCCTTTTTAATTAAATTTTGCAAAAAAAAAGTTATACATTATCTTTTCCGTTCACTAAAAGCAAAATAAATACCTTAAGCATTCCAACTTTTATGAAGGGTATATTAAATAAATCATCGATGCCTTTGTAATCGTATGTATGTATGTCAATGTTACTTATGCCACTTCTAAGGTTCTTTAAAATTATTCCATTATTTAATTGTATTCTTTCGATAATATTTACAGTTTTGCAGTTACTGATAATGCTTTTCGTTCATTGATTGAAGAAAATAAAGGCCAATGTGTTCTAATCTCTGGTAAGTTTAAATATTTTATAATTTCACATAAATGCTGTTTAGATTTTAGTTATTGACGTTTAACTAAATTTGACAAATCTAAATAGATTTATATGTACATAACATACACATAAGTAAATAATATCAAGTGTTTAGAATTATTTACGATTATAATACATATTTACTTTGAAGATAACAAATGTTTTATTAGCAACTAAATATACACGTACGAAGTTTTATTTAGTTAGTTGGAGAAAAGCTATTAATTTTTTTAAATATTTATATTATTTATCAAACGATTGTTATAATAATAGTTGCCAATCATTTATTGGGTTACGAGTGTTAAAATGATGTGGTTCATATGATTTGAATTTATATGTATGTATGTATGCAGTTGACCAATATACTATATATTTGCAAATAGGTACTATTTGTTGAACAAATTTAACCTACCCAGAAAAAAACGGGTATTAGTTATGCAGCTAGTTTCAGAATTCACAATTGTGTTGGCTTAGTTCACACCAGGTATGGAAAAATTTATACTATAGTAATTTTTATACCCACCATCAAAAAGATGGGGGGTATATTGATTTTGTCATTCAGTATGTAACATTTCGAAGGAATCATCTAAGACCCCACAAAGTATATATTTTCTGGGCCCTGGTTAGATTCTGAGTCGATCTAGCTATGTCCGTCCGTCCGTTGAAAGCAGGATAGGGCTCGAACTCGACAACGTAGGGGGACGAAATTTGGCACAAATATTTGTCTTGTATAAGGTTTGTTTGGGATTGAAAATGGGCAAAATCGGTTAATAAACAAAAAAGTTTTGGGCTAAAAACTAGGGTGTCCGTTTTATACTTTTTTGCTGATATTTCTTCAACAAAAGTATGTACGACAACGAAATTTTGTACGTATAGTTCAATTTAGTACGTATAGTAAAGTGTTCGATATAAACACTTTACCGCCCACCTCCCATATAAGGTGAAAATCAACGAAATTGTGTTCAAATAGTTCAAGGACCAATGTAAACCCATATAACGTAAAATTTTAAAAAGTTGATGGTGGGTATATAGATTCGGCCGGGCCGAATATAACATTCGCGCTTGTTTTGATACTATTTAACATTCAAAAGTACCGAAGTGCTCCCTCGAATCATTTGATACTATCAAATGATTAGCTGGATATTCCACACTTCGAATTAAAAATTAAATTTTTAAATGAAAATATATTTTGGAGATATATAATTTTCGAATAGAATTCTGTTTTTTTAAATTTAATTTGTAAATAATTACAATTGGTGTAATTGGAAAAAATAATGAAATTGTAATGAACACTATTTTCGACTAAATGCGAAGATGGTGCGAACTATATAATAGAAACATTTGAGTTGTAGGTTTAATTTTTAAAGTTGACTCTTAAACATACCATCATTACACAGTGGGGCAGAATCGAAATTTTTTGAAAATAAATCTGTAACTTCTGAGCAGCTGATTGAATTTGCATGAAATTTGATATAGGCGTAGCAGAGGAGAGTACAATTTTAAGTTTGGAAGGGGGACCGTATAGGGGCGGAGCTAAAGGGGCTCAAAGTTGGGTACCTCTGACATACAAATTTTTTAATCGCTTGCCAAATTTTTGCTTCTCGTCCAATTTCAAATATTTTTATACCTTATTGTAGGCACTTATAAGACTTACAATAAACATGCTTGTATGTCCTATTTATCTCTTATAGTTTTTGAGTTATTTGCACTTGAATTTTTAAGTATCTAAATTTTGCATGTTCTTGGTCCAGTTTTTTCATATATATCCTAGTATTTCCGACCGATTTTATTTGTTTTTTCCTTAGCTAATTAAAGAACAAAATTATCTATTAAATAAAAAAAATTTAAGTCGATATCTTTACCGAGTCCAAAAATAAACGATTTTTAATTTGAAAATTGCAAAAATTATGACTTTTTGTGTTTTTTTTGCCGAAAAAGTATCTACTATAACTAGTGGTCATGGTATACACATTCCCGAATTTGACCCATTTTATATGAAAGTTCTGACTTTAGTCTATATTTACTCAAATCCCAAAAAGGGAATTGGCAAACGGAATGCATTTCAATAATCTTTAATATGTTGTTAAAAGTTTTCAAACAAAATCTACGGGACTTCGGAAAAATGTGGATTTTATAGCCGAAAATGTGAAAAAACCCATTTTTGAGATTTTCAGAAGTTCCTTTTTGGATTTCTTATATAAAAATTTTCACTTTCTTCGTTAAGATATCTTTAATAACAAAGATTTTATTACAGACACAATATTTATAGTTTCTCAAAAAAAAAACTATTTTTTACAAAAATTTTACTTTAATTTAAAATATTAGAAAAAGTATAAACTCGATTTTTTTCATCTAAACTACATTGCTTAGCTGACATAATTCTTCGTTATACAGAAAAAGATGGAAATCAATATTATTAATTACAGAACCGAAACTATGGCACTTTAAAGTTTTATAAGTCACGGAAAAAAAAAACTGGACCAAGAACATGAAAAGAACTCAAAAACTATAAGAAATATGAAATGTTAAAAAATATTAACAGAAACAATATAAATAAATGTATTAATTCTAACATAAAATATGCAAAATTTGAGATCTATTTAAAAATGTTATAAAATTTTTGCAAATATTGAAAAGGGTGAAGTATTCACGCCTCCACCCCAAAGACTAAAACGGCCCATTAGCGCCACTGTGATTTTAAAATATAATATAGAAACCGATCCCGCTAAACTTCAGCTTCATTGAAATTACACTGTGAGTGTGCCTCACAAAAAAAGCACCTCATAGAGCCATTTACGTTTTTTCTCCCAATTTTGGCACGTCCTGTAACTTTACTATTGAGGGCACATTAACGAGATATATTTCAAATGATGCATAATTACGAAGACAATTCAGGATTATTACAAAAAAAAAATTATAATCTAAAATTTTGCAAATTGTTTAACTTATTTTATCAATATTTCAGGGGAAAGTGGTTCGGGTAAAACGGAAGCTTCTAAAAAAGTTTTACAATATATTGCTGCCTGTTCAGGCCATCAATCGACCGTTGAAGGTGTTAAGGACAAACTGTTAAAGAGTAATCCTGTGTTGGAAGCTTTTGGCAATGCCAAAACCAATCGTAATGACAATTCTTCACGTTTTGGAAAATATATGGATATACAATTTGATTTTACCGGCACACCAATTGGTGGTAACATTCTAAATTATTTATTGGAAAAATCAAGAGTGGTTAATCAAAATAGTGGTGAAAGAAATTTCCACATTTTTTATCAATTATTGGCTGGTGCCAGTGAAGAACAATTGAAAGAATTAATGTTGACTAGATCCTTGAACAATTACGCTTATTTAAGTGATGGGGTAAGAATTATTTTTTAGCAGACTTTAAAAAAAAATATATATATAATTAATTTTTTTAATGTCTTGTTATACTCTTTCCAGGATAAAGGTCTAGTTAAAACAATTGATGATGCTGACAACTTTAAGCAAGTTCAACAAGCCATGACGGTCATTGATTTCTCGTCCCATGAACAAAAAGAAGTTTTTAATATTATTGCCAGTGTTTTGCATTTGGGTAATGTACAATTTGAAGAAGAGGAAGGCAAAGCCAAGATTAAAAACTCAGATGTCGTGAAAACGGTAGCTAAACTCTTGGGTGTTGATTTGCAAGAGTTAAACGATGCCTTGACTCATCGCACCATTGATGCCAGAGGTGATGTTGTCACTTCACCCTTAAGCAAGGAAATGGCTATTTATGCTCGTGATGCTTTAGCTAAAGCAGTCTATGATCGCTTGTTCTCCTGGTTAGTTACTCGCCTTAACATTTCTCTACAGGCTAAGGACTTGCGCACTGCTCGCAATAATGTTATGGGAATTTTGGATATTTATGGTTTTGAAATTTTCAAAACCAATAGTTTCGAACAATTCTGTATTAACTTCTGCAATGAAAAATTGCAACAATTGTTTATTGAATTGACTTTGAAATCAGAACAAGATGAATATAGACGCGAAGGTATTGAGTGGGTGCCAGTCGAATATTTCGATAATAAGGTTATATGCAACTTGATTGAGGAAAAACATAAGGGTATAATATCAATATTGGATGAAGAATGCTTGCGTCCCGGTGATCCCACAGATATGACTTTCTTAGCTAAATTGACCGATCGTTTGGGAGATCATCCTCACTATTTGTGCCATGAAAAAGCTCCCATACAAGTACAAAAAACCATGGGTCGTGATGAATTCCGTCTGGTACATTATGCTGGTGATGTGACTTATAATGTCAACAGTTTCTTGGACAAAAACAATGACTTGTTGTTCCGTGATTTAAAGGAGACCATGAGCAAGGCCGATAATAATGTTGTGCGTGTTTGTTTCCCCGAGTCTGAATATTTGAACAAGAAGAGACCTGAAACTGCTGTTACACAATTCAGAAATTCTCTTAACAATTTAATGGACATTCTAATGTGCAAGGAACCTTCCTATATACGCTGCATCAAACCCAACGATCTCCAATCTCCTGGTATATTCAACGATGATTTGGTTTTGCATCAAGTTAAATATTTGGGTCTTATGGAGAATTTACGTGTTCGCAGAGCCGGTTTCGCCTATAGAAGAACTTATGAGATGTTCCTTAATCGTTACAAGTGTTTGAGCAAACAAACTTGGCCCAATTATAATGGACCCGCCAAGGAAGGTGTTAAACTTTTGGTTAAAGAACTCAATTATGGACCGGAAGACTATCGTTTGGGTGAAACTAAACTGTTCATACGTTTCCCCAAGACTCTGTTCGATACGGAAGATGCCTTCCAAGAAAAGAAACACGATATTGCTGCCATTTTACAAGCTCGCTGGAAGGGACGTGTACAGCGCAGAAAATACTTGAAATTACGTGAGCAAGTTATCATTCTTCAATCATTCTGTCGCCGCTATTTAGCCCAACAAGCGGCCAAGAAACGTCGTGAGGCAGCCGATAAGATACGTGCCTTTATCAAAGGTTTTATTACACGCAATGATCCACCAAATGGTTATAATGAAAAATTCATTGCCAATGCCAAACGTATGTGGCTCTTGAGATTATCTAAAGAATTACCAACAAAAGTTCTAGATATGAGATGGCCTTCAGCTCCTAGCCATTGTCAAGAAGCCTCCACCTATTTGCATCGTTTACATAGATTACACCTGGCACGTAAATACCGTTTGGCGTTATCGGAGGAAAAAAAGAGACAATTTGAATTGAAGGTTTTGGCTGAAAAGGTGTTTAAAGGTAATCAAACGAAATAATAAAGTGAGAGGAATATGATTTTTATTTAATTTTTGTTTTAGATAAAAAGAGTAGCTACCCTCAAAGTGTACCCCACTGGTTTAAGACCGATCGTATACCCTCGGAACATAATACCGCCATCAACAACTTCATTGGTAACAATTTCAATGGTGAAACACTTAAATATTCATCCTCCTGCATTAAATACGATCGTCATGGTTACAAGTCCCGCGATCGCTTCATACTCCTGAGCAATAAAGCGATTTATGTATTAGATGGGAAAACATATAAACAAAAACATCGTTTACCCCTGGAAAAGTTAGACTTTGATTTAACCAACCACAGTGATGACTTAATGGTTATACGTATTCCCCTTGACTTGAAGAAAGACAAAGGTGATCTTATCCTGCTCATTCCATATATTATTGAATTCTGCACCTTCATCATTGATACTGTGGGTACGGCTGATGTGCTTAAAATTGTGGAAAGAGATTCGTAAGTTTTAGGATGCAAAAAAACAACTTTGTAATAATCAAATTCATGAAAATAATATTTTTCTTTTTTGTAGTTTGGAGCATAATATGGTTAAAGGTAAATCTGGTGTTATTGATATTCAAACTGGTGGTGGTGAACCAGGTGTAGTACGCGATAAAAGTGGGCATCTTGTTGTTGTAAGTATTAAATTATAATATATTAATTTTTTTAATTTATATGTTAATTTTTGTATAACTTTTCAGATTGCTGGCCAATAATGAAGCCGCCTTAGGAAACGTATTAAAGATTTTACCTAAATTTGTAACCATGGCTTTAAATATAAATTTTTGTTATGTACTATTATATTATTTTAAAATAAACGATTTTATGTAAATTGCTGCTAATTCATAGCGTGTTTAACTACTTTCTTTATTATATTATTGAGAAATCAATCTACTAAAATGTAAAACTCTGTTGTCTTGGTTTAAGTTTTTTTCTTTTTTTCTTTATTTATTATTTTTTATATGGGGTATTATGTGTAATGCAGAGAAAAAATCTTCGGACCCCCACAATCACTTTCTGTGTCGATTTAACAATGTCCGTCCGTCTGGTCGGCTAGCTGGCTGGACGGCTGGCTGGCTGTACATGTAAAGCTTGTGCGCAAAGTACAGGTCGAAATTTTGAAGATAATTTGATGAAATTTGGTACAAATGCTTTTTTCAACACAAGCCTGTTGAATTTGGTTATGATCGGCCCATTATTTCACCCAGCCCCCATACAAATGTCCTCATGGAATAGACACTAATAGATGCCTTAAAAATAGGAATATTTTAATGAAATTTAGTACCAATAAGTTTTATATAAGCAAAAATCCGTTTGCCGAATTTCATGAAGATCGGTCCATAACTGACCATAGCTCCCATATAAACTCCTCTCTTGAAACGTGCACAATCCCATACAAATGTTAGTATTATGTTAACATTTAACACAAGTATATAAGTATATAAGTAAAAACAAAATTATGTGGATCGAAATGGTGTAGGGTATCATTAAGACGGGCTTGACCTACTATATCTTCTTTCGTTTTTTTTTTTTTTTTACATATCCCCATTTAATAGTTTAAAAATAGTTTCAAAATGTTTTGAAAAAAAGCATTTGATATAAAGATTAGAAACTGATTTATTAAAAGTTTTTTATAATATCAATTTAAATCTTTGCTTAAAATTCAAACAAGCTCTATGTAGTTGTAAACATTTTTTATTTGACAGACTCATCTATGTATGGAATATGATATCGCTCAAAATTCAGAGTTCCAATTTTCAACACCTCCGTTTCATGAACTATTTTCTTTTTTTACAATAATTACTTACAATACTGCTTTAGTTTAATACACGAAAACAAAGTAGGTTATTGAAAAAATTACACAGGTCAACAAAATCGCGAAAAAAAATTACATATATCGTGAATAATTCTGCAAAATTATTGTTCCTTAGGCTTGATATAGAATATTTTCCATCACGTCACATCACAAGGTAGATTCAATAAAGAAAACGTTGAAAAAAAAAACAAAGTTAACAAAAAAAATAAATAAATACAGTATCGGTCATCTAATTAGCCCATCCAACCAGATTTTTTTTGGCCTTAAATTTCTTTTTCTAGAAAAAAGTTTTCAATTGTTTTATTAATTCAATATATTGACCATTATGTACTTAATACCTTGCAGCCAAAACTTGCATTAATAAATTAACAATTTACGCAAAAACATTGTTTTATAAAATATTCCTATAAAAATCAAGGGACAGCAAATTAGCCACTTACACTATTTATTACGAAAAATCTAAGCAAGCTTTGAAAAAAGTCATTTTTGATATAAATTACAATATACAAATATAAGTACTGCAATTTTTGTGAAAAATTTCATATCAAAATTGGTTAAAACGCCTTAAATTTCAAATATTCGACATTTAATAAAAATCGCGAAAAATTTTAATAAAAGAATTATGAAATTTTATAGGAACCTTGATAGTTCGTTAATTATGGTCAACAATCATCTATAACATCGAAAGCAATACAAAAAGTTTAAATTCGTTTGCTAAAATTACGGTTTGAGTTACTTCGCGAATTTAGAAGATCAAATAATCAGCATTTAAGTAAGAAAAATATTTTCCAAAAGAAGAATAAAAGTTGAAAAATCATTTTAGAATTGATAAACTATCTGATAATATTTAATAGATATTATATCGATACTATCCGGTGCATAAAATTGCTGGTAATTGGCATATGAGAAGTATTGAAAAGTTTTGTGAGTATTCTAGTTAAACAAAAAAGAGTGTAAAATCTTATCTTAACATTGCAAAATTGAAAATAACTTTGTTTAAGTCGTTCGTCTGCGTAAAATATTGACAAATATTTTATGCATCTCATCCAAGGGGTTTCTTTAGATTAAATTCTTTGTATTTTTGTTTACTGATATAAAGAACTTACTTTCTTTTTTGAAACCTCTATACTTATAAAGCTTTTTAAACAACATAGTATAACATTTGACAATTGGTTTTGGTTCTGGTAAATATTTAAGTACATTTTAAAGTTTTTTTTATTTGCCACAAATCTCTTAGTCCAGAGTTTCATTGCGAAATTTGTGATTATTCTATTTTTGAAATTCGCAATTTAAATAAGTTTTTCGTTCCTTTGCACAGGGCTGAGGTTTTTGAATGCTTTATGATACTTTGGAGGATTATTGACAATAATTTAATAGTTATCTAATTTTTCGCCAATTTTCTTATTGGATTTAATCGATTTTGTCCACTTGGTATGTGTTGTCGAATATTAGTATTTTAATGCGTGTTTCCATGAAATCTTCCCACGAAAATTACCTTAAATTACTTGAAACTAATTTATACTTAGAAATTTATATTAAAAGATAATTTTTTTCAAAGCTTACTTAGATTTTTTGGAATAAATAATGTAAGTGGGCTAATTAGCTGTCCCTTGATTTTTATAGGAATATTTTATAAAACAATGTTTTTGCGTAAATTGTTAGTTTATTAATGCAAGTTTTGGCTGCAAAGTATTGAGTACATAATGGTCAATATATTGAATTAATAAAACAATTGAAAACTTTTTTCTAGAAAAATAAAATTAAGGCCAAAAAAAATACTGGTTGGGTGGGCTAATTAGATGTCCGATACTGTACATCGTGAATAATTTTGATTAATTCTTAGTCCTTAGACTAAATATAGTAAAAAAAAAATTAAACATTTCCATCACATCACACTTTTAACCCATTGATGACTAAAGAAAATACAGAGATACAAATATGTACCTCTGAGAAATTTTTAGGTTATATAGTCTTCTGGGTAATACAGCAAATTATGGATCCGTATTTATAGAGAAGGAATAAAGCAACAAAAGTGTAGAATATGTCGTGTCTCCAATATTCCGTCCATAACACCTAGAAATCTTTAAAATTGCTAAAATCACCGAAAATATAAGAGAAATAAGCGGAGAACAATGGGAGCTTTTACACCAGCCCTACGTTGATGACAGACTATTGCTGCTTCTTAGTATGAAAAAAATAAAAATAGTACGTTCTTAAATTATTATCTAAGAGAAAATTATGTATAAATTTTTCAATAAAGTTTAGAATTGTGAGTCATGAAAATGTTTTATTTAACTTTCTACACTATATTTAGTCAAAGGAGTTAAAATTAAATAAAATTACTATGTATTTTTTTATAATTTCTTGTTAACTTTGTCATTTAAATTCGGAATTTTATTATACCCTACACCACCATAGGTGGTTGGGGTATTATGCGTTTGTGCTGATGTTTGTAACGCACAGAAAAAATTATCGGATCCCTACCTTAAAGTATACCGTTCGACTCAGAATCACTTTCTGAGTCGATTTAACGATGTCCGTCCGTCTAGCTGTCTGTCCATGTAAACCTTGTGAACAAAGTACAGGTCGCAATTTTGAAGATATTTTAATGAAATTTGGCACGAATAGTTACTTTGACATAAGGACGAAGCCTATTGGAATTGGTTATGATCGGTCCATTATTTCACCTAGCCCCCATACAAATGCCCCCGGAATAGGGGTTTAGAGGTCATAAATGCCTTATATATAGCAATATTTTAATGAAATTCAGCACAAAGTTTTGTATAAGTGTTAATCTTAATGCCAAATTTCAATAAGATTGACCAATAATTGTCCATAGCTCCCATATAAACCTCTCTTCCGGAAATTACATTAACGTGCATAAATCCCATACGAATAATAGTATCAAGTTTATATTCGACACAAATAAGTTTTTAATAAGTAGAAACAATATTGGCAAATTTTATGAGAATCGGTCCATAATTTACCATAGCTCCCATATAAACCCACTTCCGGGAATCGCCCTAAAGTGCATAAAACCATATAGATGTTAATATCAATGCATTGTTCTGTTTTTGTATATTTTATTTTACATTTAGTAAAAGTGTTACTCCTTGTCTCTGAATAAGATTAAAAAAAAAAAAATTTATTTCACTTTTGGTCAAAATGGATTTCTATGACCTAAGTATATATATTTGGAAATGTTAATTTTTCTCCGGAAATATATATTTATGTTCTTTATTACTTTTGCTTTTATGTCACTATAGTAATTTTTTGAAAAAGTGTTGCTAATGTAAATGTATTTATTTAGCTAACTATTTACGCAGAAAAATTTTATGGATTACAATGGTAAAAAGAAGTGTTTTTATTGAAAATCTTTATTTATAAAAAGGATATATTATATTATTTAAGATATTTAGTTACCACTGCTCGATTATGTATAATTATATTTGAATCTGAATTCAATCAATAGTAATATAGGTCTAGTTGCCAGTGATAATTCCATTTTAAAGTCGAATTTAACTGAAGGAAATTTGAATGTCGTACATTTAAACGCTCAGAGTCTGTCTCCTGCTACAACATCTGCAAAAATAGAGGAAATAAGAGGTATTGTAAGAGATTCCCATTTAGATATTATAGGAGTGTGTGAAACATGGTTTTCTGAACATATAACGGATACTTCTGTCAGAATTGAAGGATACAAGTTATATCGAAATGATCGAAATTACAAAAGAGGTGGAGGAGTTTGTTTATATGTATCTGATAGAATAAAATCTCGTATTGTTCATATGGAAATGCAGGAAGGTATATGTTAAGCTTTGTTTGTAGAGATAATATCTGAGAATTCGTTAGGTATACTTATCGGAATAATTTATCTACCGCATGGTAGATTTAGATTATGTGAGGATCTTTTGGCTGATATCTCGTCACAATTTGGTAAAACTATATTCATGGGTGATTATAACACTAACATTTTTGAAGAGAATACAGTAGTCAGAAATTTTTGTTCAAATCATGATCTCTATTTAGTTCACAATAACTTACACATTTGACGTTGTATTAGTTCCTTAGTGAAATCTGGACAGTTTCAAATTCCTGCCTTGAATTCTCATCACGCATTGATATTTATTTCAATGTCACTTAGAATTAGCAGAACTCATGAGGCCAGTTTTTATAGAGATTATAAACATTTTGATTATATGGCTTGTGAAAAAGATTTACAAACAATGAATTTTGAAAGAATATATTGTACGAATGATAGTAATGAACAAGTATCTATATTCAACTCAATAGTTTCTGAATTATATAACACACATGTTCCGCTCAGAAGGAGAATATTTAAAAATAAAAGGAATTGGTTTTGTTGTCGTGAGATAAGGGAGACTAAAGAATACAGGAATATGGCATTTAGAGCATATAAGGAGAATATGAATACCGAAAATTGGAAAATTTTTTGCATGTATCGAAACAGGTTAAAGTTTATAATTAGGAAGGTTAGGAAAAGAAACTGTGTACAATATTTTGGCAATGATACTCCGGGAAATATATGGGATAAGCTTAAATCGACTGGAATTATTGGGACAGAAAGAAATTAATTTGATTGGGATCTAGACGAAATGAACAAAGGCTTTGTGCTCCCACCAGATGATCCAATTCCACAAAACTTTTCATCTAATATTGGATATAACTCAAACTTTAATTTTGCAAGAATTGATGAGAGTAATATACTATATGCATTAGGTAAAATTAAATCAAAATCAATAGGACATGATGGAATAAGTATACGATTTATTAGGATCATATTAAATCTCATTATTAAACCACTATTGCATATTTTAAATACTATACTGATGACCAATGTATATCCAATTAGCTGGAAAATTGCACGAATAGTACCAATTCCTAAAATCAGAAAGCCAACTGGAATATCAGATTTCAGACCAATAAGTATATTGCCTGTTTGTTCAAAGATAATGGAGATCATAATAAAGGAACAGATAATGGTATACATTGAAGGTAATAACCTCCTATCGCCATACCAATCGGGTTTTAGAACTAATCACTCTACTACTACTCTAGTATTAGATGTTATGGAGAAAATTAGGAAAAATGCAGATAACGGAAAAGAGTCAGTGGTTGTCTTCTTAGATTTTACCAGAGCATTTGACACAATAAATCACACAATATTGGTAAATAAACTTAGATATAGGTTTGGTTTTTCGCGGTATACATGTAATCTAATGTCATCATTTCTGAACGAAAGATATCAGTATATAACGTCTGGTAATAGTTCATCTGAGAGTATACAGTTGCATAGGGAAGTTCCCCAAGGTTCTACAATGGCGCCACTGTTTTTCATGTTATACATAAATGATATAATTGAATGTTTATCTTTTTGTAAAGCGTGCATTTACGCTGATGATATACAATTACATGCGGTAGTCACCGATAATTTGCCTTTTGATGAATTTACTAATTTAATTAATAAGGACTTAGATGCTATTTCCAATTGGTCTCATATAAATAGATTGTTTTTAAACCCACAGAAAACCAGTGCCATGATGTTCGGACGGACAGTTAGAGTTTATCCATGTCTAAAATTAAATGGAAATAATATTTCTTATGTGCAGAGTTACAAATCACTGGGATTTCACATAGATTGTAAACTGACTTTCGAAAATCATATTAGCATGATTAATTCAAAAGTTTCGTTTTTCTTAAGGAAAGTAAATAATTTGGGTTGTTATCTACCTTTGCATATAAGGAAATTAATTGCAAAATCATTGATTATGCCCATATTTCTCTATGGAATTGAAATTTATTCATCAACTTCGGCTACAAACATCAACAAGTTAAAGAAATGTTTTAATAGAGTCGTTCGTTTTGTGTACTCTTTAGGGATTCGTGACCATGTTACGGCCCAATCTATCGATTTTATTGGTTTGTCTTTTGAGGACTTTATTAATCTGAGATTAATGACACTTTTTTACAAAACCGTAAAGTACGGAACACCTCAATAAATAGTACAACTATTTCAGTTCTCACATTCAAATCGTACGTCTTCAATTATTTGTCCAAGAATTAATACAACCTATATGCAAAGATCGTTTGTTGTAAGAATATCTAGACTATGGAATACCCTGATGCCTTACAATACCCGAGATTTCTCTTTAAATTTGAGGGATTTTTTAAAAATGTTTGTGGAATTAATTGGATACTGGTAACAGCCATTTATTATTGTATTTTATTGTAATAAAATATACAATTAGTATACATAATCGAGCAATAGGTAGCAGTTTTTTATTTGTAAATAGTAATAATTAATTTTTCCATGGTTTTATGAGGGTTAATTGAGAAATTCATGATTTTTACAACTTTAAAGACTTTTAGGGGCTATGTGTGATATGTTAGAGACTTGACTAGTACACATTTTTGTAGCGTTATGTCTTGCCTATAAAACATGATTGACCAATTTTCTCCACCTATTATCTAGAAAATTTTATAAAATGTTGAAGTGACGGAGAAAAACCGTAGGCATAAATTGAATACCCGATTTTTTGATTCTTGTAATCATTTATAGTACTTTTAATGCTGAAAATAATGATGTAAAAATTTTTGAGTGCAATTCAATAGTTTGGAGGTTATACTTCCAATCGTACTTCCCTATGAAACTCATATCAAACGAGAGAAAAACTATAGTCGGTCAAGACCGACCATATGATACCCTACACCATTGCACAGTGGTCCCAAAACGAAATTTTTTGGAAATAATTATGTAACTTTAGAACTGCTAAATGTATTTAAATGAAATTTTACATGGACAATCCTGAAGTGTATGCCAATTGATTTAGAGGAGGACAGATTCTTAGCGGGTCTGGGGGACGGGGGGTGGACCTTCAAAGTTGGTCACCTCGGGTATGAAATTTTTTTAAAAAATCGCCAAAATTTGATTTATGATTTGACTGAAAAAAAAAATTTTGCACATAGATATTCCTTATAATTCTCTACAAAAAATACGCTTACATGTGTGGGTTAACTCTTTTACTTTAAGAGATATTTGGACCAAAGTAAAATTTTGACCCATTTTTTGATATGTTTTTTTAAAGTTTTTTGAACTTGGCGGGCACAATTTGAGTCCTATATTTTTCTGAAATATGCTCTGGGTTCTGTACAAAATTCTAAACAATTTTCGTACAAGGATCATATACCTGTGTGGTTTAGATAAAAAGTTATATTATTTTGAATTAGAAAATTTGAAATAAATTGTGATTTTTTGTGATTTTCTTAAAAACGGTGGTAACATTTTTTCACTTAGAAATCCACTATTTACCTCTGGACCATAATTTTTTTTCATGTTTCTAAAATAATACTTATCATAAATGCATGTAATGCATGCGAGGGCAGTTGGGGTAACAGTCTCCCCGATAGCCCTATCAGAATTTCGTTAATTTTAATTTTTGTGTTTTTAGTTTTTTGTATAGCACAAAAATGTTAAAGCTGATATTAAAACAAAAGTACCATAGAATGACAAGGATGGCAACGCGGGAGTGTGCACTAGCACGGTGGCAAGGCCTGGCTGAGCCGGTAGAGAAGGCGTAAGGTCCACCATCCTGTCATCACGAGTCGTTGAAGCAAAAAATAAAAAATAAATGGGAAAAAAGTGTGCAAACAAAATTTCTACTCTCAATTTCTGTCCCTCTTTTTCTCATATTTGTTCTGTTCAATCCCTAGCCATCGCAACTATCTACTTCTTGGTCTGCAGCTGATGGAATGCTGCATGGCCTGCCCTCCCTCTTCCATGGTAAATCCTTGGCCATATATTATGGATTCACCTCTAAATCTTTCCCTACAGCTTAAATTTACTCACTTACCTGTGATTATCCTACATCCGTGGCATCCTTCAATACAAGGGCTTTATTCGTGAACACTTCCGCACGCCATTTAGACCACTAGGTCGTTATTCAAGTCTCAGTCCACGTGTATTTCGTCCAAAATGTCTTACATAGGTGGGGGATTAAACAAAACTGAAGGATACTTGCCTCCGGTAATACTATTAATTTCCAAAAAGCTAATCCCTAACCTGAGCTCAGCCTGGTATAGCTCTCGTAATTAATGGCCAATTTTCGGCCCGACAAAAAAAGAAAATCAAGTACCTAATCTCTGACTTGGACCCTCGTATATTTAATGCCCCTAATATGGGATCTCTCGTTCGTTTTGCGTCCTAGTCCTTCACTCTGTCCTTAATTTGTGATCTTTCGTTTCTATCGTGTTCGTGATGGCTCGTTCCAAATATTATCAAGTATTTTTTTTATTGTGTTGACCACCCTTTTTTATGTTCAATGTTTCAAAGGAGTAATATTGAGTTTTATATGTTTAACGTTTGTGTTCTGGTTTTTTTTCATTTTTATTCAATGTTTTCTTTCTTTTTGTGTAAATTGGATTTTTAAATGTTTAACGTTTGTGTACTTATCCTTTTATTGAGTGTTTTCTTTTGTGTAATTTTGAGTTTTATATGTTTAACGTTTGTGTATTTATCTTTATACCCTTCACCAAAGGTGTAAAGGGTATATATAAGTTTGTCATTCCGTTTGTAATTCTCACAATTTACGTCGGAGAGCAAAAAAGTTTACATTTTCGGGATCCTTGTAAGAAATGATGACGATAGGACCATGTCCGTCCGTCCGTCCCTCCGTCCGTCCGTCCGTCCGTCCGTTTATGAAGCCCACAGATAACTGACATATATAATATATATATCAAACGATCGGAAATGCTTTCGAGAATTTTGCTATTGGAATTCAGCAAGATCGGTTCATACAATGCGGAGATATGTTAAAAAAACCGGTTTTTAGAACCGGTTTTCCAGTTTCTGAAGCCTCTGTATATACTAGGGACTTCGTTTTTACAAAGAAGTCTCGGACATTTTTTTCTAAATTTTTGTTCTGAAAAAATGAAATAAATCGGTTCAATAATAACTCAGATATCGGACAAAACGAATTTTTTATTTTTTGAAGCCCTGGTTTAAGCTATACATTTTTATTTTTATACGGATCGGTCACAAATATTTTTATAAAATTTTGGTTTTTTGAATCAGCAGGATCGGTTTATAAATGGCGGAGATATGCTTTAAAAACCGGTTTTTGGAATTTTTAAAGGGGGCTCGGAAATTATTTTCTGAATTTTTGTTCTGAAAAAATGAAATAAATCGGTTCAGTAATAACTGAGATATCGGGGAAAACGAATTTTTTATTTTTGAAGCCCTTGTTCAAGCTACAGATTTTTATTTTTATATAGATCAGTCATAAATGTTTTTATAAAATTTCGTTTTTTTTAATAAACCAAATTCGTTCGTAATCAACGGAGTTATGGCCCAAAAACAAATCTGTTAAGAATATAAATACACACAAAAACATGTATATTAAGCATTGTAATGACTATTAGTGACGTTTTTTGTTTTTTGTATAGACAAGTAGTTTAGTTAGAAACAGCAGTCATATAATGAATAACAGTGTTGTTGTTGTTCTTTGTATATGCAGTCTGTACAAAAATAAATAGATATGGAATTGTTGTTGTTTATTTTTTAAAACTAAAACATATCTGTTAAGAATATACATAAATACATACACAAACATGTATATTAAGCCATAGAGTAACACATAGAGACGAAACTAATTGTCAAAAACCTAAGTCGGTTGTCAAAAAATCTCATGCAACAACAATATACATGTAATCAAATACATTTTGATGTTGCTAAAAGAAAATAAAAACCCATTTTTGTTTACAAAACAAACATTTTTTTCAATTGTCAATCGAGAATTTCGTCTCTATGTGTTACTCTATGTATTAAGCATTGTAATGACTATTAGTGACGTTTTTGCCTATAAGACAAGTAGTTTAGTTAGCAACAGAAGTAATATGAAATTGAAAAAAGATTCGGCTGTGCCGAATCTTTGATACCCTTCACCATATTACCATCTTACCATCTTATCGACATCATATTACCATGTTACCGACAATTAATAAAATTTTCGCCTTAACGTATGCTTGCATATTTTCTAAATCTAAATTTTTTTCAAACTACGAAAATTTGAATATGAAAAAAAAAAAAACAATCATAACAGGCTTTGCTTTTAAAAAAGAAACAACAACAATTCCATATATATTTATTTTTGTATGTACAAACTGACTGAATACACAAAGAACAACAACAACACTGTTATTCATTATATTACTGCTGTTGCTAACTAAACTACTTGTCTATACAAAAAGCAAAAAACGTCACTAATAGTCATTACAATGCTTAATATACATGTTTGTGTATGTATTTATGTATATTCTTAACAGATATGTTTTAGTTTTTAAAAATAAACAACTACAATTCCATATCTATTTATTTTTGTACAGACTGCATATACAAAGAACAACAACAACAACACTGTTATTCATCATATTACTGCTGTTGATAACTACACTACTTGTCTATACAAAAAACAAAAAACGTCACTAATAGTCATTACAATGCTTAATATACATGTTTGTTGGTGTATTTATATTCTTAACAGATTTGTTTTTGGGCCATAACTCTGTTGATTATGAACGAATTTGGTTTATTAAAAAAACCGAAATTTTATAAAAATATTTATGACTGATCTATATAAAAATAAAAATCTGTAGCTTGAACAAGGGCTTCAAAAATAAAAAATTCGTTTTCCCCGATATCTCAGTTATTACTGAACCGATTTATTTCATTTTTTCAGAACAAAATTCAGAAAATAATTTTCGAGCCCCCTTTAAAAATTCGAAGTCCCTGGTATATGCAGAGGCTTCAGAAACTAAAAAACCGGTTCTAAAAACCGGGTTTTAAAGCATATCTCCACCATTTATAAACCGATCTTCCTGATTCAAAAAACTGAAATTTTATAAAAATATTTGTGACCGATCTGTATAAAAATGAAAATCTATAGCTTAAACCAAGGCTTCAAAAAATAAAAAATGCGTTTTGTCCGATATCTCAGTTATTACTGAACCGATTTATTTCATTATTTCAGAACAAAAATTCAGAAAAAGATGTCCGAGAATTCTTTGTAAAAACGAAGTCCGTAGTGTATACAGAGGCTTCAGAAACTGGAAAACCGGTTCAAAAAACCGGTTTTTTGAACATATCTCCGCATTGTATGAACCTATCTTGCTGAATTCCAATAGCAAAATTCTCGAAGGCATTTCCGATCGTTTGACATACATATTATATATGTCAGTTATCGGTGGGCTTCATAAACGCCATTTCAACCGACACACGGACGGACGGACGGTCGGACGGACATTGTCCAATCGTCATCGCTTCTTACAAGGATTCCGAAAATATAAACTTTTTTGCTCTCCGACGAAAATTGTGGAAATTACAAACGGAATGACAAACTTATATATACCCTTTACACCTGTGGTGAAGGGTATAATAATGAATAACAACAGTGTTGTTGTTGTTCTTTGTATATGCAGTCAGTTTGTATATACACACATAAAAAAATAAATAAATATGGAATTGTTGTTTTTTATTTTTTAAAAGCGAACCCTGCTGATTGTTTTTTTTTTCATATTCAAATTTTCGTAGTTTGAAAAAAATTTGGATTTATATATGTGAAAATATGAAAGCATACGTTAAGGCGAAAATTTTATTATTTGTCGGTAATATGGTAATATGATGTCGATAAGATAGTAAGATGGTAATATGGTGAAGGGTATCAAAGATTCGGCACAGCCGAATCTTTTTTCAATTTCATTTTGTTTAAAGTTTTTTTTTCTTTTTTTGTGTAATTTGAAGTTTTGAATGTCTTTGTGTTCTTACTTTTCTTTTTCGCACGGTTTCTTTTTTTGGATTAATCGGTTTTAAAAAGTCTAATTTTTTTTTTTTTTTTTTGTTTGTTAGATCCGTTTTCATCTCAGCCCCAAGCTTAACTGACTCCTTCACCATCGAACTCTTCTTCTCCAAAAAAAACAACAAAATTAACGTAAAATTTTCTTCCCGCCAATTTTCTGACAGTTAGCCATTTTTTTTTTCTAATGCTCCCATTAATGCCCCCCGCTCAGCTGTTTTCAAGGTTGCATTCTAATGACATTTGACATTAGAGTGTAACCATAGTATAATAATAAAGTATACTCGTAAGACCAGCTGTTTTACAATTTTTTCATTGGCAAACCTCGCGGTACTGTCAAATTGTTTTTGTATTCACATGTAAAATATTTTTTGAGTTTTTTTCTCTTGCTCTCTTTCGTTCTCTCATTTTTCCGTTCAAAGCATTCTGACATTGTGGGCAGTAGTTTTACACTAACAAAATACAAGCAATTTTTGTTTTTGTAGATGTGCGAGTACTTTATTATTTTACTATGAGTGTAACCTTGTTAACCCATGAAGGGGGGAACACGACATATTGAAAAACACATTGAAACTACTGTGCACTTATGTATGTATATTTCAACGTGTTTTTAAATAATTTCGTGTAACTTTTGAACCGTTAAAATATTTCAATGAAATTTAAAATGGTTATTACTGAAATATTTTTCAAAATATTTTGAAAGATTACAAGTTTCTAGCTGCTCTGTGGGCAGGAGGAAAACCTCCGAAGCTGGTCAACTCTTTTAATTATTTCTTATATAATATCCGAGGTGACCCATTTCGGCGGTCCTACCCCCTGACCCGAGGCCACCTAGAAACGTGTGCTCCTAAATAACAGTTGGAAAAAAATTTAATATTTGAACTTAAATAAAATCTACATTAATTTAGCTATCATTGTGAAATTTTAGTTTAATATAAAAAAGTTTGTTGTTAAAAGAAAAAATGAAATAGATTCCCAACTTCTTACTTCGAAATACACAAAACTCCAGTTCGGGGAAAACTTGCTTCAAAAATTTACTTTTTTCAGTAAAATTTTTACCCTGTCATTATAGGAGGCGTGGCTTATTAAATATATTTTGTGTGTTTAGCTAACGCATGGAGGTAACTTTCTATGGTACTTTTGTTTTAATATCAGCTTTGATATTTTTATGCTATACAAAAAACTAAAAACACAAAAATTAAAATTAACGAAATTCTGATAGGGCTAGCGGGGAGACTGTTACCCCAACTGCCCTTGCATTTATTTTACATGCATTTATGATAAGTATTATTTTAGAAACATGAAAAAAAAATTATGGTCCAGAGGTAAATAGTGGATTTCTAAGTGAAAAAATGTTACCACCGTTTTTAAGAAAATCACAAAAAATCACAATTTATTTCAAATTTTCTAATTCAAAATAATATAACTTTTTATCTAAACCACACAGGTATATGATCCTTGCACGAAAATTGTTTAGAATTTTGTACAGAACCCAGAGCATATTTCAGAAAAATATAGGACTCAAATTGTGCCCGCCAAGTTCAAAAAACTTTAAAAAAACATATCAATAAAAGAGTTAACCCACACATGTAAGCGTATTTTTTGTAGAGAATTATAAGGACTATCTATGTGCAAAATTTTTTTTTCAGTCAAATCATAAATCAAATTTTGGCGATTTTTTTAAAAATTTTCATACCCGAGGTGACCAAAATGATTACAAGAATCAAAAAATCGGGTATTCAATTTATGCCTACGGTTTTTCTCCGTCACCTCAACATTTTATAAAATTTTCTAGATAATAGGTGCAGAAAATTGGTCATTCATGTTTTATAGGCAAGACATAACGCTACAAAAATGTGTACTAGTCTCTAACATATCACACATAGCCCATAAAAGTCTTTAAAGTTGTAAAAATCATGAATTTCTCAATTAACCCTCATAAAACCATGGAAAAATTAGGAGTAACACTTTTACTAAATGTAAAATAAAATATACAAATACAGAACAATGCATTGATACTAACATCTATATGGTTTTATGCACTTTAGGGCGATTCCCGGAAGTGGGTTTATATGGGAGCTATGGTAAATTATTCTCATAAAATTTGGCTTTAAGCCCAAATTACAATTGCGCGTAGTCAGCAACAGTGTGTGCTGACATAATCAGCTGATAATTTAGAAAGCACTTTTTATTAAGTCCCAACTACATATAACATTCCGTCTCCACGTTGATATAATATGTAAGATAACGCCGGCAGAAGAGAGTAAACATTTTGTTAATATTATGTTAAATCTTAAACAAGGGGTAAATGTATTCTAATAAATCTCATAATATTTCATTATTTTCATTCAGTCACAGAGTAAACATGTACTTTTTATTTAATAAATCCGAAATTTTTTAGCACAATTTTAATGAAAATAAATTTCTGAATGTAGAATAACCATTAAAATAAAACAATTTTACAAAAAAAAAAACATTGTTTTTAAGTACTTTTAAAAATACACATTCACACACACAAACAAACTTTCGTATGTGTGTATTTTTTGATAGTAAATCTTATAAGATAGTTGTCTAGAAAAATCTTATCACAACAGTCTCATAATATTTCTTATAATACTAATATTTTAGTCTACACGTGAGATAATTCTCTCAGAGAGCGGATTTGACACTCTCTGTTACATATTATGATATAAAAATATTACGTGGAGACGCAGTGTAGTACTTTTGCTTCAACTGCTACTGACAGCTAAGTTAAATACATGCATTTATATTGTGCGGAACCAAATCAGTACGCCAAACTTCTGCGTGAAGTACTTCAAAGATGAAAAATGTTCAACTTTGAAGTGCCGAAGTACGTAAATATATTTTGTAGGTTGTTTTATTCTTATTTTAATTTTTTTCATTGAGTCGGAAATTTTAAAGTGCAATTCATTATTTCAACTGAGAACATAATTTAATTTTTACATCTTTATATTTTATTATATAAAATTTTAATAACAAAATAATGCAACGACTTGGTTAATATAATTTGTGCGTTGCGTAGCTGTCAGTCGCAGTTGAAGCGAAAGTATTCTATGTAGTTGAGCCTTTATGGTGTTGATTACATTTGGTCAGCAACAGTTTGCAGTGCTGTATCATTTAGCCCCGTTTATAAATTCACTGCGCTTTGAGAGCGAGACAAAGAGAGTGAGCAAATAAATGAGAGGCGGTTGGTGGTTGTAAATTGTGGCTGCCTACGCTGAATTGTAATTATAACTGCAGCAACATGTTGTGCTGACAGTGAACAGCTGATAATTTTTGCTGATACTGTTGCTGACTACGCGCTATTGTAATTTGGGCTTTATGGTCTGCAGTTTTACTATCGACTGTAATTTAAACAAAAGCGATTACTGTGGCAACGCTATTTTTTTTTAGCATGTTATATGGCAACATCTGTTTTAGCAGTTTGATAAAAATTTATTAATAAATTTGCAACAAAAACACAATTATACGTGTACACCGCTAAATATCCAGAATATCTTTAATTATTCTTTCCCACAATGCCACCGACGAAGGCTAAACAACAAAACTCTGCTAAAAATCCAACACAAAAATTCAATGAAACTCATGCAAGAAACATAGAAGTCGCCAAAAAGTTGGTTGAAAATTATGTTTCATCTTCGGAAGATGAGGATGAATTGGATGAAAAAAACATTTTAAGTAAATACTAACTAAAATGGAAGAGAGTAAATAAAATAAATTTTCTACTACTTTTTCCAGAATCCTTATACCAGCATTACAATACCCGAAAGGAAGATGAACACCTATTGGCTAAAACAGCCGGCTTTTTAGAGAATGTTTTGCAAACTGGAGCTGCTACATGTCTAATCTGTATTGGAAGTATAAAACGTTCTAATGCAATATGGTCTTGCAAATATTGCTATTGTTTCTTTCATTTAAATTGTATACGAAGATGGGCTAATGACAGTATGGCTCAGGCGAAGGCTCAAACACAAAGTGAACAAGGCTACTATAATCATATGGGAGAATATGTACCACCCAAAAAACCCAAAGCGCTACACTGGTGTTGTCCGCAATGTAGAAGAGAATTTCAACCTGAAGAACGGCCAACGGAATATGAATGTTTTTGTGGCAAGGAAATAAATCCACCCTCACAACCATGGTTAGTTCCACATTCTTGCGGTGAAATATGTGGCAAAGCTTTACAGCCTAATTGTGGTCATAAATGTACATTGCTATGTCATCCCGGACCATGTCCACCTTGTGCCCAGTATGCTGTCACTTCGTGTAAATGTGGAAAATCTCCACCGAAATCGGTACGTTGCGCCGAAAAATTATGGGAGTGCCAGCAGAAATGTGAATTGCTGCTACCATGTAAAGAACATATATGCAAGAAATTATGCCACAAACCCGGCCAATGTCCACCATGCCAACAAACTAGTATGCAACCTTGTGAATGTGGTCGAGAGACTGCAAAACGTCAATGTTGTGAACTAAAATGGCATTGCAAAAAACCATGCGGAAAAACTTATTCTTGTGGTTTACACACTTGTAAAAAAGTTTGTCATTCAGGAGACTGTGGCGTGTGTCCTTTAAGTTTACCACGTTCCTGTCCATGTGGTAAAACTGTACGTATAACTATAGATTAATTTGGGGGAAAAATTATCATTTTTATTTCCAGAAAAAAGTAGGTCCTTGTTCGGAGATTATAGACACTTGTGGTGATACCTGCCAAAAAGTATTAGCTTGTGGTATACACACTTGTACGCAACGATGTCATAAAGGCAATTGTAATTTGGTAAGTTCATTAAAAACTTTATAAATTGTATTAACTAGCAGTGAGATTTTGAGAAATATTAAAATTAAAACCCAAATTACAATAGCGCGTAGTCAGCAACAGTATCAGCAAAAATTATCAGCTGATCACTGTCAGCACAACATGTTGCTGCAGTTATAATTAGAATTCAGCGTAGGCAGCCACAATTTACAACCACCATCCAGCTTTGTTCTACTTGTTTATTTTAGCCTCTCAATTATTTGCTCACTCTCTTTGTCTCGCTCTCAATCTAAATTAGTCTCCTGCGCAAGATGATTTGAAAAGCAAACACACTTGAATTTCAAGTGTGTGTTTCATAGCCAACATGTGCAAAAACAACAATAAATACTGTTTACTGTTCGCTGCCCGAAGCAAAGCAAGTGTGTACTGTGTATGAGCGACTGCAAATCCGTGCGTTCAAATCATTTATCGTAAACAAGTGGTGCAAGTGGTGTGGCAAAAAAAAAGCAAATCATACAAGACGTTGAGAAATGATTTAAAGATTTCAAGTGGGCTTAATGATTTGTTTGTTTTTTGTAATGCGTAGTTGCTGTGTGTGGCAAAAAATCTTCATAATGTGTAAAAAGTGGTTGTTTATAAATATTCTTGCATACACACACATATATACAGTATGTCTATATTTTATTGTTGGTTCTTCTTTTCTAAATAAATGTAAAAGGGTGAATTCATAAAGTTATTAAAAAATACTCTTTATTAAGAGTTAAAAAAGTAAAAAATTAAAGTTGACATTTGAAACTGTCAGTTACATATGTAAGTTAGAAAATTTTTATCTTTAGTATTTATTTATATTTTAAATAAAGTTAGTCTTATAATTAATTGTATGTTTATAAAAAATTTTAAAATTGTACTTATTTATATTATGATAGATTTTATTGCATTTAATTTATATTTACTAAGTAATCATTCTATTTTAAAACTAAAAGGAAATAATATAGAACAATGTCTTTTCATTTTTCAAATCCGTTTCCATATACGTTTACTCCTTGACTAATAAATTTTCCCAAATGTTAAGAATACGATGGAACATCTGCACTGTAATAAAATTATAAATGAAATATTTTAAGACGTTTACCTAAATTGTGTGTCCCGTCATATGTACATGTTCAATATATAATCAAGTAAAGGATGCTGATTGTAAGCGAACTCAATTCGTGGTTTTATAAAAAATAAATTTACATTTTTTACAGTGCAGAACATATGTACCTGTTTCTTATTGATCTATTTAGGTGCTTCTACAGATTTTATTGCCAAATTCTTGCTGTTTTAAATAAATTTTTTACACTAAGAAATATACCTGTTTTTATTGGACTAAAGTTATTTTTAGAAAAGGCTTATACATATTATTACCTAATGTAAAAATGAGTTTATAAATAAAATTATAATATTATTACCTAATATATTTCATATATGCTATAAATGAAGTTATGAATGAAAATCTTTCAACAGTTATTTCAAAAGTGTTCTCGTGTTCAGAATTGAATTTTTTGTGCTCCAACAAATTATTTGTTTTCACAATCATGTTAAAATATACATATCTTCGTATACTTATAATGGCAGAAGTAATGGTAAGAAATCAAATTATTTTTTAAAGTTACTTTACTAAACAAAATATATCATATTTATGTATTTAGAATTCAACTCCTACTGAATCAATGGACGCTGCCAGCATCAAACAAAATATCCTGTCAGGAACATTCAAAATAACTACGAAAAGAGGCAGAAGCAAGATTTGGGACACATTTGGAAAGATTGTAAACCAGGAAGGAGCCGAAATAGCAAACAAAGTTGCCTGCATAAAGTGTTTTACTGTTTTAAAATATGATTCGAGAACCACATCGAACTTGGTGAGACATAAGTGCTACTACACCACGAAGGAAACTAATACAGAAAAAGTTAACAACGAGACGAAAAAAAAAGCAACGCGATTATTTTCCGAATGGTGTATAAAAAATTGTCGGCCTTTTCAATTTGTTCAAGATACCGGTCTAATGCAGATTTCGGAGTTCTTGATTTCAATTGGAGCGAAGTATGGACCAAATGTTGATGTAGAAAAATTATTGCCACATCCTACCACAATATCGCGGAATATTGAAAAAATATATGAAGCAACATTCCTAAATGTTAAACATGAAATCAATGCTGTCTGCAAAAATGGTTTTGGATTAACTTCAGATATATGGACGGACAACTATTTACGGAAAAGTTATATCTCTCTAACTATCCATTATACAAAAAATGACCAATTGATTTCCAGGTTGATAGGTCTTAATTCAATGAATGGGGAAAGATGTACGCGTAAGTAAATTTAAACAGTTATATTACTATTACATAAATGAAAAAATGAATACCAAATGAACCACATATCTTTAATAATTATTTATTTTAGATGATGCCATTAGATTAAAAGCTCAAACTTTACTAGGAAGATATGATTGCAAACTGGAAGATGGAGTTATGGTAACAGACAGAGGTTCCAACATGGTTGCTGCGTTCAATTGTTTTCCACACATATATTGCATTAACCATTTACTTAATAATGTAATCGAAAAGGCTATTAAAAATGTAGAGGAACTAAATGAACTGTGTAATTTATGCTCGAAATTGGTTAAATATTTCAAGAAATCTGGCGATAATTGCAAATTAAGCCAAACATTAAAAAGTCATTGTCCTACACGGTGGAACACAATGTATTACCTTTTGGAATCTGTGGAAAAAAATTGGATGGATGTCAATAATATATTGCAGCAAAAAAATGAGCTTCAAAAAGTCGAAAAAATAAACATAAGCCACATTAAAGGAATTGTGAACGTCATGAGACAATTTGAACATGCGTCCAAAACTTTAGAAGGAGAAAAATATGCTACATTACATCTAGTTTATGCATACATCAATGGATTGAGGGACACTTGCATATCAGAAGATGATGATATTGAACTCGTAAAAAAATTTAAGGAAGCATTATTTGAAAATATACAGACAACTGTATTTTTAAATATATCCATGACGCATAAAATTGCACATTTCCTTTTTCCACCCGCGAATAAACTGTTACAATTTTCAAAAGACGAAATGGATAATATAAAATCAAAATGTGCAGAGGAGTTAAAAATTCTCTGGCAAAATGAAGGTGAAGAAATCATGGAATCACCAACATCAACTAAAACATCAGTAATATCATCATATTTCAAGAATTTTGTATCGCCAACATCAAATCTAACATGGGGTGATAAAATAGCTAGAGAAATTCAAACATACCAAAACCTGGATGTTCCCTTCGAAGAAAACTTTGATGTCATCAGTTGGTGGTATTTACATCGAACACAGTTGCCTTTGTTGTATAAATTAAGCTGCAAACTATTGGCTACTCCAGCAAGTAGTGCAAGTTCCGAAAGAGTTTTTTCAATTGCTAGACAATTGTTATCGGAAAAAAGAACGAATCTTTCCTCCAACTCAACCATCTTTTCACAGATTATGTTTCTTCACATGAATACAGACAACATTATTATCTGTGATATAGTTTAAGTATTTATATACATATGTATAAGAAAGTAGTATATAAGTAATTAAGTATATATTTGTTTTAAGTAATAATATAAAAAAACCTTGTAAAAAACTTTAAATATTTAATAAAATCTGTTTACTAATAAAACTTAATGCATGTTTCTTTAAATTGTTATAACTAGTAACATTAATAATTTATTTGATCGTAAATAACAATAAGTTTATAAACAATACTTTTAAACGACTGTTTTACTTACGAAATTACTTTATACATTGGAAGGCTTAATTATAAACATGTATTGTTAAAATATTTTCCCTTGTCCAGTCATTTATATCTAATGTGAAAATCTAATACAATTTTATAAAAACAATGTTTAACTGGAAATATTCAAAATTGTTTTCATACATAATGTACAATTTTTTTCAGTGCATTTGTGTACTCATCGCTCTCTCAACGAAGAATAAATGAAAGAGAATAAGAATATGTGTGAAGCTCTCAACACAAATGTGCTTGAAGTGGGCATCTATGATTTAGAAACAGGGCTAAATGAAACAGCACTACAAACTGCTGCTGATCAAATGTAATCAACACCATAACAAACAGTGCATTCTAAATAATCAGCTGATTATGGCAGCACACACTGCTGCTGACTACGCGCTATTGTAATTTGGGCTTAAAAAGAGAACCTGAATGCTGGGAATTTCAACAGTTGTTTGTGTTTAAAGTACATAATAAGTAATATTAGTGGACTTTTGGCACTCTTACATAGACCAGATATAAACCTAGTAGCTTTATTTATTTATAGAAAAACCAAATTGTACCGCCGAAGTAAAAACTATAGCCTAGCTCTTATCAAAACTGTTTTAATAAAATTGGTGTTTTTAGTAAATTAATATATCACAACCGCACTACCTGTAATTCCATGCCTTCAGATTTATACTTAAATAAAGAAAATAGAAGGAAATAGTTATCGTACAACTTCGTAACAATTTATTAAATAACATGGAGTACCAAAAAAAAAAAAATACCGAAGAAAAATTTTAATAGATTAAATTGAATTTTATAAAATTTACAGCTATTTTTTGAGTTGGAAAGAAAATTATTTAAATTTTGTTCTCATTGTATAGAAGATATAAAAAGAGAAAGAAAAAGTACCAAAACGTTCTTCATATTTGCTCTCATTTATATAGGGCCACGTAAGTCTTTCTTTGGTACCATTTCTAATCTATTTCTAATTCACTCGAAACAATATTAGCTCACTTTTATGCCGGAAAATTTATTTATTAAAAACAATAGAAATATAGAAAACTTCTTGCAAAAGTACAGAGATATGCTTCACTGGTTACCATTGGTGCCCTTGGGAGTACTCCTCAGGCATCTTGTTCGCCACTTATTCCTAGTGGGGGAAGCGACAAGAAGTTTAAATGGACACATGTACACGTTCGACTTCATTATTGATCCACGTACTATAAGTTCAAGAGTATTAATTAAAAGAAAGTACCCTTGGTGACAATCCTGACGGATCCAAAATGGATACAGGTACCGGTGCAGGGGTCTATATAGCGGAACATAATATTTGAATGCCTTAAAAGCCAACATACGATTCAAATTTCATTTCTCTAGCTTCAGGAGTTTGGGCTGCGCGATAAAGATTAGTTCAGTCAATACGGTTACTTTTTATATGTATATATTTAATAATAATTTAATTTTTAGTGTTTGATCATAACCAAAAAGAAATGTCGCTGTGGGATGCATGAAAAAGAATTGCCATGTTCCAAAGAATTCACATGTGAAACCAAATGTAAACAAATTCGAGATTGTGGCAAACATCCATGTAATCGTAAGGTAAAATAATTCTATAAAGAAAATCACCAATTAAAAAAAAAATAACAAATACATAAAACCAAAATTTTTTTAGTGCTGCGATAGAAATTGTCCACCTTGTGATAAAGTGTGTGGTAAACCTTTATCCTGTGGTAAACATAAATGTCAATCGATTTGCCACAAGGGACCCTGTTATCCATGTCAGCAAAAATCTCAAATCAACTGTCGTTGTGGTAAAACTAAAAGAAGTGTACCTTGCGGCAGAGAGCGTACAGCACGTGTGGTGTGTTTGGAACCTTGTCGGTGAGTTATGTTAAAGTTTGAGTAGCTAAAACGTAAAATTATTATTTTGCCATTTTAGTATACCCTCAAAATGTCATCACGAAAACAAACATCGTTGCCACAAAAATGAGTGTCCACCTTGTAGCCAACTTTGTGGCTTACCAAATGACACTACCAAGTGTGAACACAAGTGTATGGCAAAATGTCATGCATCTGTTAAGGTAGCTAAGAAATCAAATCCAGATACTACAAGTATATGGGAACCAACTAAACAGGTATTTACAATAACAACCAAACTACTGTAAACGAAATTAATTCATTTTTAAAATAGTTTGAATTTAAACAATTACCTCATCCTCGTTGTGAACAAAAAGTGAGGGTAACTTGCATAGGCGGCCATGAAGTAGCCGATTGGCCCTGTTGGAATTCAAAACCTACGTCATGTCAGCGTTTGTGTAACCGTTTATTACGCTGTGGAAATCACAAGTGTACTCTAGTCTGTCATGCAGTGCCGGATATAACAAACATGGAGGTAATAAATATATTTAAAAAATTGTTCTCTTATGAATCGAATAACAAAGTTTGTCCGTTTTAGCAACAACCTGGTTGTGCGCCTTGCGAAGAAGGTTGTCATATCCCACGACCTGAAGGATGTATTCATAACTGCCCTAGACCCTGTCACCAACCACCCTGTTTTCCTTGTAGTGTTGTTATTAAAACTAAATGCCATTGTGGCCTAATGCCCATTGTTTACAAATGCAGCGAATATTTTAATACAGAAGGCAGTGAAGGTGAAAATTTGGAAAGACAAGAAAACTTAAAAAGCTGTGGAAATAGATGTTTAAAGAACGTAAGTTTCACTCAATACAATAATGTTTCTAAAATATGTAAATCTATTTTTTTTATTTTTTCAGTACCCTTGTGGTCATCGCTGTACTGCAAAATGTCATTCTGGACCATGTCCATATCCCGAGTCCTGTCGTAAAAAAATACGCATCTACTGTGATTGTAAACGTTTAAAGTCAGAAATTTCCTGTGACAAATATCGTGCTGGTATGCAAAAATTGCAATGCGATGAAAATTGCGTTGAAACGCAAAAAATTCTAGAAGAATCTCGGCAAAAGGAAGAAGAATTACGTCGCAAGCAAGAAGAAGAACGCAATCGTGTGGAAGTGGAACAATTTGAAAAGAAATTTAGCAAACGTAAACCCAAAGAACGTAAAACGTTAGAAGTGAAACAAAAGAATCCGATTAATTGGAAGCTTTTGGGAGTGTATGCAGGCATTATAGGAGCTGTGCTGTTAGCGGTTGCTTTAGCTTTTTACGAAGATCATTAATAAAATATAAAGTGAAAACAAAAGTGGGCCATTATTTATAAATATAACATTTTTTTAAACAGAAATAATAAAACTGCAATTTAAATACTAAGGAGTCTTTTATTTGTTGATAATTTGGAAATAATTTAATTAAGCGTACATTTCTTTACTACAATATTCAAGTGCAGTTCTAAATAGGTTGGTTAAACTTTATTATGTAAATATGCATATGTATACATGTATTTAAAAACGGCGATTACCACCGCCGCCTCCACCATAACGTCCCCAATTGCCAGTTCCGCCTCCGCGATTAAATCCACGACCTCCATAGCCACCACCACCACCAAAACGATTGCCACCTCCATAACCTCCACCACCACCGCTACCACCATCAAATCTACCTCTTTTATTGGGTATACCACTACCTCCGCCACCACCAGATCCTCGACTTTGATATGGCATAACACCCTTTTCACGTTGTATCTGATAATCACCCGCCGTTAAAACACACAGATCTTTAACTACATCTACCAGTTTTGATTGAGCCTCATTTAACTGTTGAATTTCTGAAGGTTCATCACAGGCACATGATACCAAATCTTCCAGGGCTGGCTTTAAAGCAGCCAACAAGGCAGCCAATTGTGGATCCATTTTGAAATTAAGCCAATTATCTAAACGTACAATATTGCCTTTTACTAAATCAATTTTACGGCAACCGAACAACAGCAACTGAAGAGGAGTAACCATGGTCATTTGTTTACAAGACACAGCACGTGTACGTATTTTTTCGCCAAACACAAAGAATGGATATGGGAAAGTCACGGCCAAATTGCTACAGTTAACTGAAGTCTTGTGTATTAGAGCAGCCTTTGATTCTGTAGTCAAGACTTTACGTTTTTCTTTGTGGTAGCAGACATTAGGATATAGACCCATACATAGAAGAGCTGTGGCCATATCAAGCACGGGATCATCTGAGTTAGCATCTATACGTCCAGATATCATAGATTCTTCTGGGAAACCAGCTTGTTGCAACAAATCTAAAAGTTGATTCTTAGCTTCGGCCATAACACGCATAGTCGACAGTTGAAGTCCTTTCCATTCGCAAAAACGTATTTCCTCATCTTCTCCTTTGTGGCGAGCACTTTCCCACATTTGAGTAGCCACAATCATGGCAATATGATCGGAACATTTGGTACCGCCCAATGCTTTTTGATGATTCTGTAAACGTCTTTGACCCAAGTCCAAAGCAAAGATCTCAGAGAATGTACTTGAATAAGAAGCCATACTTGCGGCAATATCAGCACAACCAAAAACTGTACTTAATACTACCATCTTGCCCAATCTCGGTTCAATGGGCAACCTGGCCAATATTCGACCCAAGGGAGTTAATTCGTCATTGTTGTCCAAACAACGCATATCCCGCAAAAGCACTTCAGCCTCAATTACAGCATCCAATGGTGGGGGTTCTAAAGCCTTTGATAAAAATTGATGAATAGATCCCAAACGTAGCAGTTTAATGGTCAATGCCATTTCATGTAGGGGGGTACGGAACATTTCAGGTGTTAAATGATTTTCTAATGCCTGGAAACGTGCCTTGGAGCATAAGGTAAAGCAGAAACCAGGTCTAACGCGACCAGCACGTCCCTTACGCTGCTCCAAATTTGTTTTACTAGCCCAAACAGTGGCATAACTTGTAAGATTGTTGTGAGAGGTAAACATCTTCATACGTGCCTTGCACAAATCAATAACAAATACAATATCATCGATTGTAATAGAAGTTTCAGCAATATTGGTAGAAAGGATAATCTGAAAAACAAACAAAAATAAAATGGTTATTTTCAACATTAAAGTCAAATCTAAGGTTGTGTTATTAATAAAATTAATTACAGCTACCAACCTTAGTGACACCATTTGGAACCGGTTCGAAAACCTTACGTTGATCCTCTCTAGGAATTTGCGAATGACAGGGCAGAATACGATATTGTGGTCCACCAAATTGAGAATTTTGTAAAAATTTCATTAATGCAAAAATCAAATTCCAACCAGGTAAGAAAATTAAAACAGCACCAGGTATATTCTTTGACTTAATGTGAACCAACAAAGATTCTATGAGCTCAAAAGAACATTCAGACTCCGATAAAAGAGCCATAGCATTCTTAGTCTGCTGCGAGTAAGAACTATCAATGACCTTATTAAGGTTTTGTTCTGTCACATCTTCACCATTTTCTTTAAGTACGGCATTTTCCTCATCATCTTTATCTTTGTTCTTCTTGCGTGATTCTGGTGTGGGCATGAATTTTGTCATTTCAAGGCAATCTTCAAGGAAATACTGCTGAACAGGATAAGCTCTACCGGGGACTTCCATTACAGGACAGCGACCAAAGTACTCCGAGAATAACGTAGTATCAATTGTGGCCGACATAAGAATAACTCGAATATCAGGATAAGTATGCACCATATCACGCAAAATGACCAACAGAAAATCACTGTTTACATCACGTTCATGAATTTCATCAACAATGATGTGCGACACACCTCGCAAACCAGCTTCCAATTTACGCAACAAAACACCCACAGTGCAAAACAATATTGCTCCATAGGGACGGGGCATAGCGCTTTCAAAACGTACCGAATATCCTACAGATTCACCTAGATTTTCACAACGTTCATTGGCCACACGTTCAGCTACTGATATGGCCGATATACGACGGGGTTGTGTAACATAAATATTACAATAGGCTCCCTGGCCCGATGACACATAATCTTCTAGAATGTATTGAGCAATTTGCGTGGTTTTACCACAACCTGTATTACCACGTATAATAACAACTGGGTTTTCATTGATAGCTTCCATAATTTCAGCACGCATAGCAGCAATAGGTAATTTTTCACGAAACTCTAAAAATTTCTGATATTCCGGATTATTTAAGCGTTTTTCTTTATTCGATGCTTCAAGATCATTACACAAATCATCTAAGGAGGCTGTAGCTAAATAACCCTCATCAATATTACAAGCATTCCAAGCATTCCAATTTGGTTGTGGTGGTGCCCAGGGTATTATAGAAGCTACCATTTGTTGATTATCCATGCGCAAACGGTTACTATCTTTACCAGTATTGACCTTGAAAATTTTTAATAAAATTATAATCAGTTTTAGATCTCATTTACAAGTTAAACTGAATTTGATGTGTGCAATTAAAACAAATAATGATGATCATGTTTTTTCTTTAAAACATTTACCTGTAAACTAACAATATCCGTATCAGGGTCTGGTTTAATATTATTCATATTAACAGTAGGTAAATCCAACAAGCGTACAACTTCTTCAACTTTTTGGACAATTTCTGGAGCCACGTTAACCTCATATGGCGCCAATTCCTCATCATCTTTCTTTTGTTTAAGCGTACCAGAGAATGCTTCAATAACACCCAAATGATAAAGCTGACGAACCAATGAAAGAGCACATGATTTACTGGCCGACTGCTTATTGGAACCAGTTTCACGAGCAGTAATTGTTCTCTTTAAATCACGCACAAAAATATGCATTTCAGCCATGAAACTCCTACAAAACACACGTGACAATTATAAAATTGCAAAAAAAAAAAATAAGTATATTAAAGAAAATAAAAGAAAAAGACAAAAGATTTTCTTACCATTTCAAACGATATTATAGCACCTTTCTTTGTTAGGTAATATTATTTAAGAGCTTATCATTGCCATTGGAGCAGCCAGTGGTTTTATGGAAAATAAACAACCCTTAAAACTACAACTACAAAACAAAAAACAACCAATTAGTTATTCAATTCAAAACAGTGACTTAATTGTAATAAATTTGTAAATGAACTCGAACTCATTAGTATATTCCATAAACGTTCCTCCTACAAAAAGAACATATACGGAACAAAGAATTCAAACAGAGATGGATTCTATGATCTTATTTGAAATAAAATTAGTCACTGTTAATGAATTGAAAAAAAAAAAACTTAATTCTCTTTGGTATTATTCTTTTATTTCTTCTTAAGAATAATGACGAACAAATAATACACATCCATAAAACCACAGGCTGAACCTTCGTTTTCAACAGAAGAAATTTCATAAACGTCTAGTAAAATCAATACAAGAAATCCATTTATTGCGTTAACAAATATCATTGTAATTAACACATTAATAGGATTTCTCGTTAGATTAACTTATGTAAATTTATCTCATTTTTAGATAATTCATAGATATTCAGTCATATTCTAAATTCAGAACACAACCGAATATTATTCAAATACATCAAATTTTTTTTTTTTTTATCAAGGTGCTACAAAATCGTTTCCAAATATCGTTTTAATTATAGTTATTATAATAATAGCATGATAAATGTGAATCAATGTCAAATGCAATACAAATGCTTAAATGTGTTAATGTTAATATTTATTGAGGCTTTTTTTAACAACAAAAATTCATAAATGTGTTGAACTTTTATGTGAAGCAGAATATTTTACAATTTTTTATTTTATTAGTAATAATAAATTGTATTATTTGTATAACAAAATAAATTATAAAAATAATAAACGCGAATTTTAGCAGTTACAGTAGATAAAATACCTCAGTAAAATAATTTAACTCATATTATCAAAATTTTCATGAGTTGTTTTTTATGTATTATAAATGCCTTCATATATTCTAATATATTTCTCAATAATCATTAACTTATTAAAAAACAACATGCCATGCAATTATTTATTTAACATTTTTACGAATTACATATAGAAATTTTGAAACACAAATTTTTAATTCCGTGTGAAACGTTTTGAAATCGGAAAGACTTTATGTATTACAGTGCCTTGATTTGTATGGGAACAAAAAAAGTTGCAAATGTACCCCCCTAAAATTAAAGTTTGATATGTTTTAAACTAATTCCCAAAATATTTAGGTTCAATTATTTAATTTACGTGAGCTGCACCATTTTTAAAATACCTCCAAATATATGGGTTTCGACTAACAGTATAAACAATTTTTAACTTTTTGTCAAACAAATTACAAAACAATAGAAAAATGACGTCTAATACATATTGAGCAAAATATATTTAAAAATATGTTTTCATTCTCGCGAAATTGAAATTTTAGTAAAATTTTCAATGACTATTTTAAATAGTATTTTTTTACAGTTTGAATATTTTGTACATTTTACATCGTAAATTATATTTTAGGGCATCATTGGAAAGGTCTCATTGAATACTATTGATATGTGCATTCATTAACCCTTTAGTTGCACAAATAAAATTTTGAGATTTCTGGTTCATAATTGGTTAAGTTATTTTAACGGCAAAAATTAGTTAAGGATATAAATGTCCCCAAAAGTATAAATTGATCAAAAATGCTGTAAATTCATGTAAAATTGCGGCTACATTTCAAAAACTACTTTTTATTCGATTATTATCGCACTTTTAAATGAACTTTTTATGTTTTTCATAAATTTATCAATACTTAAGTGTAATAAGTGCTTCCATGCGACTTATTTGCAAAAAATTGCTAATTTAACCTTTTGGGAACTAAATGCTCTTAATGGGTTAATTATATGTTATCTTCAATTGTAATAGGATAAACTATTCCTATGGTACATTAAAACCGAAATATATAAAAATTTATGTTTGTGCAAAGAAAATATGATAAAAAATTTTAGTAAAATCTTAATATTCCGTGACTGAAAAGAGACATAATTATTATTTTAATGAATATTCAAGGTTGTAGTATGCCTTTATTATGATTTGAAGTTAATTTCCTTAAAACTGAAATTTTGATAATGATATTAAGAGAAATACATAATTTTAGAGGTGTTTTGAAAATGGTCCATCTCACGTAATTTTTAACATTGAGATGTAATATTTTGGGAATCATATAAGAACATACTAATCTTCATTTCTAGAGGGGTAAATTTGCAACTTTTTTTCGTGAGGCACTTTAATATGTATATGTTCTGGCTTTCGATTTCACAAGAATAAATGTGAAAACGAATGATTTTAAATTTTCTTGATGTTCTCGTTTTCACTTACGAACAAAAATAATCCAATTCTTTTCAGTTAGAAATATGTAGATCAGTATTGCCGTTTGATTACATTTGTTACATTTTTCGTAACTTTTTAACGCTTCACGTAACATGTAAATATTCTCCGTTTTTAACCTTGTTTTCGTAAATTTTTATACCCGTAAAATCAAACATTTAGTACATAAAATAAAATTTTTTTTAACTAGTTGAATACAAAACATCAGAAAAATATTTTAAGCAATATATTTAAGTATTTTTGTATTATTTTCCCTAAAATAACTTTATGACCAAAATTGTAATTTTTTTGTTAAAAAAAAAAAAAAAAAAAACTGTAACTTTTTTCAAACTACCCCTCGCAACACTGATGTAGATGTAAAAAATTCGAATGCATATTTTTTATAATAAAGATTAATTGTGAAATAAAACGACAGATAATGAAAATTTGAACTGTCATTTATGTAAATTTACATTAATAAATAAAACCATTTTTATATTAAAAATTTGATTTTGGAAAAAGGGTCTCATATTTCCCATTAAGAAAAAATCAAAAACATTTTTATTCTACTTTTTTTTGCAAAACATAATTTTTGGATTAAAAAAAAAAACTGTGTGGTTATAATCTGTAAAATTCTCTTTGTGTAATTAATGTTTTTAATTGTTAAAGAAAATGTAAAACGAGAACACCAATTTTTAATTTCGTATGAAATTTAGATTTCATGTGAATTCAAAACTTATCGAAAATGGGAACACATACAACAGTAATTTTTGAATAATTTATTTGGAATGTTTCTTGATAAAACTGTACAGTATAGTTTTGCCCTCGTCGAATCTTTATCTGAATACTGTACTTCTAAGGAATTTGTGAATTTATATTTATTTTATGCCTCAAAAAATTTGGAATACAAAATGTAATAGTTGTATATAATATTACATACCTCGCATGGTCTGGACCTACAGGTGTATACTTATAGTCTGCTGATATTTTATTCATTTGCATAAATTGATGAAGTTTAGCTTTAGCATTTTCAATAGTCCAATTGCCATGTATAGCAGCATTAACATCAATCGACTCAGCCTCTTTCATATCCAATTGTTCTTGGGCGCGATCGATGAAATTGAAATGTTCGCGATTGTTACCACGATCCATGGGACGATAGGCTTGACCCAAATCTTGAGGGCCAGCATTTCCGTCAAAAACACGTCTCTGCTGGTTATCGGAATTGTTGAAACTGTTTCCACTGCTTTCGGGGCCATCATTTGTTGATGGCACCGCAGCAATGCCAGCATCAGCGGGAACTTCATTAGGTTGTAATTTCCCAGTGCGTACTAAGAAATTTACAAAATCTCTGGATGCATTACGCTCGGCATCCTTTTTATTAGTTGAATTCCCTACAGCAACGTACGGAAATTGTGGCACACGAATCTCACATAAGAAACGCTGTCGATGTTTAGGACCTAATATTTACAAAATTTTCATCATGTAAATTACCCACATGTCTCCATAATGCTATCGAACTTACCGGTAGGTCGAACTTCAAATTTTGGATCAACTTTAGATTTTGCACACCATTCATGGAAAAATGATTTTATATCGGTCATTATTTATGCGTTTATTAATTTTCAAAAGTCTTTTTAAATAATTTGCAATAAAAATACTTTTTTTTATACTCCGCTAAATTATTTCACAATATTTTCTGTACTGTATGGAATATTCTGTTGGTATAACAAGGAAAAAAAAGCCGAAAAGAAAAAATGTCGTCTTCTAACGAAGTTGCCACATACTACAAAAAACTACCCCTATTCTGACGGCTATGTTTGGGTTCAGTATTACCACATGCAAGTTTTTGTAAACAAATATTTCAAGCAGTGTTGCCACTAAAGCCCAAATTACAATTGCGCGTAGTCAGCAGCAGTGTGTGCTGATATAATCAGCTGATAATTTAGAAAGCACTGTTTGTTATGGTGTTGATTACATTTGGTCAGCAACAGTTTGCAGTGCTGTTTCATTTAGCCCTGTTTCTAAATTCACTGCGCTGCTTTCAGATTGAGAGCGAGACAAAGAGAGTGAGCAAATAAATGAGAGGCAAAAATACACAAGTAGAATAAAGTAAGATGGTGGTTGTAAATTGTGGCTGCCTACGCTGAATTGTAATTATAACGGCAGGAAGATGAAACAGGGCTAAATGAAACAGCACTGCAAACTGCTGCTGACTAAATGTAATCAACACCATAACAAACAGTGCACGCAAAGAAAAAATATGGTTCCTGTGACCATAAACTAAGAGCAACATACTATGATTGTAATATATGATTCCAGGTTACAATAAGTATATTTGTACGTAATCATTATTATGATTCCAATTTTTAATTTATTAGTAAGATTCATAACCTTATTAATAACTTTTAGTAAGTTTTATAACCTTTTCTTAAGTACTGCTTTCAATTTCATCATGTTTTTATCATTTAATAATTCCATGTTATCATATAAATAAACTAATTTCATCATATATATAATTCCATTTTACCATATATATAATCCCATATTATCATATATATAATTCCATTTTATCATATATATGAACTAATTTCATCATATATATAATCCCATTTTATCATATATATGATCCCATACTTTCATATTTATATTCATTTGAACCACAATCATCATACTGAATAAAAATAAAACTTGTCAATTTATATTTGTTCATATATAAACTAAATGAGAATTATAACTACTGGACTGATACACAAAAATGTGTATTCAAAAGGCACTAAAAGTTAATGACTCAATGGTTGTAGAATTAACCAAATTTTTTAAATGAAATGAATGGTTATGTAATTAGCTAAATTGTTGTAGAATTGACTAAATGGTTGGATTTATTCATAAATATGATTTTATATAAACATATTTAAATACATATTATAATTCAGTGAACCATATTAAAATTTTGATTGTGGGTAATCATTGAATGATTAAACAGAATCATAAACGTTGCTATCATGAACACAGTATATTTAAATCAATGAAAAACGGCTATATAATCATTGAATAGTTGTGGTGATCATGCTGTAACCATGTTTTTTCTCTGCGTGTGCATTCTAAATAATCAGCTGATTATGGCAGCACACACTGCTGCTGACTACGCGCTATTGTAATTTGGGCTTAAAGTCCAAATTATTATGTATTTTTAAAAATACAGCATTTTATATTCATTTAATCATGTTGTAATTGAGATTTATATTTAAATGATTTAAAAATCTTTATTAAAATAATATTAACTTACTCCACGAATACTTGAAACACATTTGAAAAAAATTTTTTTTATACAAACAATGCTTTTTTCAGTAATTATAATTAGTATTTGAGCATTTTCCCTGCGTGTGCATTCTAAATAATCAGCTGATTATGGCAGCACACACTGCTGCTGACTACGCGCTATTGTAATTTGGGCTTAAAGTCCAAATTATTATGTATTTTTAAAAATACAGCATTTTATATTCATTTAATCATGTTGTAATTGAGATTTATATTTAAATGATTTAAAAATCTTTATTAAAATGATATTAACTTACTCCACGAATACTTGAAACACATTTGAAAAAAATTTTTTTATACAAACAATGCTTTTTTCAGTAATTATAATTAGTATTTGAGCATTTTTTGTAATTTCATTATCATTACTTAAAAAAAATGTCAGTATCAATAAATGGTAGTTAAATTTTTTAAACTATCATTTTTTTAAGTAATGGTAATGAAAATTCAATGCTCAATGAAATATTCCCATGTATGACCCAGATATTATTATTTAAAATATTAAAATCCAATTAATACACCGATTATTAAAGGTTTTTTATATAATTCCTAATTTTATTTGAAAATATAATAATTTGAAATTACACATGACCATATCCTGTGGCCTTGAAATCGTCATAATGACGAAGAACAGAAATAAAGAATTTCAAAAACAATTTATTAAGTAATATTAATCTTATGAAATTATATGTATATAACAATTATATGCTTAAATTGAAGACAACATGAAAATAATTTTATATAGATTGTACTAGAAGTACTTTAAAAGTCTAAAGCCTTAAACGTATTCGAGTTTAAACTAAACACTTTTTCATACAATTTTTTCATCATTAAAATCAACATATTTTGTTTGACCACCCTTTATTACTATTGAACCATCCGATTTTCTTTTCAGTACACAATCAATAAACGCCAGTTTGTTGCCAACCTTTACTGTATTCGCATCAACAATTATCTCCTCTCCTTCTTTAACACTTCTTAAATAACTAACATACAGATCGACAGTCACTCCAGGGTGTGCTTCGGCAGACATTAAAGCATATGTAGTTACATTGTCAATTATTGTAGCAGCCAAACCGCCGTGCAATGTTCCATATGGACTTGTGTGTTCCTTAGCAATTGTGATTTCTCCAACACAACGGCCATTACCACCGCCAGTAACACGAAACTACAATAAAGCATATAATTAAAATTTACGAATGTTTTAATTTTTATTAATTTTATTTTGTTGCTTTATAATTATACATTTATAAATCCTTTGATCTCACACACTCTTAAGATATGTTGTGGTGAATTGATTTCGTTCGATGTATTTTATGGAAAGGGAACGGAAATTACAGTAGACTCGCGGAAACATGAACTAATTTTTACCAAGAATGTTCACGATTTCGAGACTGTTCACGTTTTTGATTGGTAAACATAAATATAAAACTTGTTTTGTTTTAATAAACAAAAACAGGTATTATGCTTCTAGGATTAGAAATAAAAACATTTTATTATTCGGGGATTTCCCAATTTATTAACACCAAAAAATAAAAAATAAAATTGTTCACGTTTTTGAGCTTCCATCTTTTATTCACGTTTTAGAATAGTCTGTGTAAAAAAAATTTGTTCACATTTCTGAGTCGTTCACGTTTTCGCGAGTGCACTGTACTTTGTAAGGAAATGAAATAATTAATTTTCAATTTCTCAGCAAATTCAAATAATGAAGCATATACCAACTTCTTACTTGTTAGTATTTGCTTAACTTTCCACTTTCCACAACTTCTTTTCAATAAATAAATATTAAGATTCAGCTATAGCATTTGATTTTTTTTTTTTTGTAAACGTATATTTTAATTTTTTAACAAATCTTAAATATTATTCATTCCGTTGTTAATAATAATAATAAAAAATTATCCGCGAGCATAAACTTTTTTATTTTTAGATTTAGAAAATTAATAAATTTTTTATTTGATAAAAAAAAAAAAAAACCTTAACTTAACAAAAAACACAGGAAGTCATCATGGGATGTAAACATATAAAAGGCACTTCCATACATAGCATAGATGTGAACATGATATAAAGAAAAGAAGGTAGTTTCATTCAGTTTGTATTAAGCCCAAATTACAATAGCGCGTAGTCAGCAGCAGTGTGCAGTTTGCAGTGCTGTTTCATTTAGCCCTGTTTCTAAATTCACTGCGCTGCATTCAGATTGAGAGCGAGACAAAGAGAGTGAGCAAATAAATGAGAGGCTAAAATACAAGAACAAAGCTAGATGGTGGTTGTAAATTGTGACTGCCTACGCTGAATTGTAATTATAACGGCAGCAACATGTTGTGCTGACAGTGATCAGCTGATAATTTTTGCTGATACTGTTGCTGACTACGCGCTATTGTAATTTGGGCTTTAATTTACGTACCGTCTATACTAGCTTTTTTCTTGTTCACGTTTTTGATTGGTAAACATAAATATAAAACTTGTTTTGTTTTAATAAACAAAAACAGGTATTATGCTTCTAGGATTAGAAATAAAAACATTTTATTATTCGGGGATTTCCCAATTTATTAACACCAAAAAATAAAAAATAAAATTGTTCACGTTTTTGAGCTTCCATCTTTTATTCACGTTTTAGAATAGTCTGTGTAAAAAAAATTTGTTCACATTTCTGAGTCGTTCACGTTTTCGCGAGTGCACTGTACTTTGTAAGGAAATGAAATAATTAATTTTCAATTTCTCAGCAAATTCAAATAATGAAGCATATACCAACTTCTTACTTGTTAGTATTTGCTTAACTTTCCACTTTCCACAACTTCTTTTCAATAAATAAATATTAAGATTCAGCTATAGCATTTGATTTTTTTTTTGTAAACGTATATTTTAATTTTTTAACAAATCTTAAATATTATTCATTCCGTTGTTAATAATAATAATAAAAAATTATCCGCGAGCATAAACTTTTTTATTTTTAGATTTAGAAAATTAATAAATTTTTTATTTGATAAAAAAAAAAAAAACCTTAACTTAACAAAAAACACAGGAAGTCATAATGGGATGTAAACATATAAAAGGCACTTCCATACATAGCATAGATGTGAACATGATATAAAGAAAAGAAGGTAGTTTCATTCAGTTTGTATTAAGCCCAAATTACAATAGCGCGTAGTCAGCAGCAGTGTGCAGTTTGCAGTGCTGTTTCATTTAGCCCTGTTTCTAAATTCACTGCGCTGCATTCAGATTGAGAGCGAGACAAAGAGAGTGAGCAAATAAATGAGAGGCTAAAATACAAGAACAAAGCTAGATGGTGGTTGTAAATTGTGACTGCCTACGCTGAATTGTAATTATAACGGCAGCAACATGTTGTGCTGACAGTGATCAGCTGATAATTTTTGCTGATACTGTTGCTGACTACGCGCTATTGTAATTTGGGCTTTAATTTACGTACCGTCTATACTAGCTTTTTTCTTGTTCGCACAAGAACAAAACGTCGACAGAGCAACACACACATTTTTTTCATTTTGTTTTCAGATTTGTCGAACAAATCATAATTTTTTGTTTGTCGTCAGAGTCGCTTCGATACTTTTACATGCAGCGCCTCTTCTTCCGCATACAAAATGACGTTTGATGGCAGACATGGTTGCTCGAACAATTGTGCGAACAAGAACAAAACATGAACAACTTGGGTCCACACTATCCAAATGCATGTGCGTACAACATTTTGTTCAATGTGCGAGCATGAAAACGGCTCGTGTGGACCGCAAATTAATATCACTTTCTGACATGCTTATTTGCAGCCCACACGAGCCTTTTTCATGCTCGCACATTGAACAAAATGTTGTACGCACATGCATTTGGATAGTGTGGACACAAGTTGTTCATGTTTTGTTCTTGTTCGCACACCGTTGTTCGAGCAACCATGTCTGCCATCAAACGTCATTTTGTACGCGGAAGAAGAGGCGCTGCATGTAAAAGTATCGAAGCGACACAGACGGCAAACAAAAAATTATGATTTGTTCGACAAATGTTCTGCCCACTGAAAACAAAATGAACAAAATTGTGTGTGTTGCTCTGCCGACGTTTTGTTCTTGTGCGAACAAGAAAAAGGCTAGTCTGGATATTATCATGGGATTATGACAACCTTTGAAAATAATGCTACCATATTTAAATTAAATTTGATTTTTTCGTAAACAAATTTATATTTATAATTAATTTTTAATTCATAAATTATTTTATTTTGTAAAAATTTAAAAAAACATTTACTAAGTATGGAAGAAGATACGCAAGTAATCGCAAAGCCAAGGCTCTATGGTTGGCCATAACTGAATTACAAATAGAAACCGGTGCCCCAATGTGTGGTACAAGAATTTGTATGATGACTATTTGTAATACACTAAATGTGTTTCACGAGTATGAGAAAGCATTTGAAAATGTTTCCAATGTTAAGGTTAAATCTTAAAAAAGAACATGTACATCAATTATTATATATTTTCAGGATCCAAGAAATCTAAAGTGAGTCGTCGTCCAATTAGCGTAGGTGTCCATTTCGTTGCTGTTTGAAACTTTTCATTTTAATGAGAGCAATATGAGAGTGAACAGGATTTTCTGTTGAATCAATATTTGTTGTGGTGCCCTAGAGATCAGTTGTAAATTGGCAAGAAAACACAACACCTTTAAAATAAAAAAAATTATCAAAATGTGTGCGGAAACCACACGAAAAATAAAATTATTTCCGATGGCGGCTCTGTACAGAAATTGCAACAAGTTATTTCTTAGCATTTTCTTTATTGTATGGATTGAAATCTTTCGAAAAATTTAAGCTAGTGTATATATTTTCTTGTTTGCACCACAAAAACATTAATTTTTTAGATACATTTTTGACTATTCTTAAAATTGCAAGACTAAAATTTATTTTTTTTAATAATTTGACTCATAGTCTAATTATAAAGTATGCTCGTAAGATCATAACATAAAATTACGCATTTTTATTAAAAAATCCCATTTAATTTTACACTGAATTTAGAAATCTGGTAAGGTTTGTTTAAAATGTTTACAAAAATAAAACTTCAAAAATCCTTATTTTTATAAACAAAAACTTGATTGAAACTACCTTCTTTTCTTTATATCATGGATGTGAATATATTATAAAACTTATTTAAAATCACAAAACGTTTCTACTCCATTAGTTCTAAATATGTTATTAAAGAATCTAAAGTAATTATGGTTACAACAGTTCTATAACTACCGATTTGTACTTAAAACTTTTTAAAAAATCTGAGGTGATTCAGTACATATAAATTTATGCCCAAATAATTATATAATATTAAAAAATATATGTAGTACATTTTTAAAAACTTTTAATAGATTTTGAAAAAATATCTAAACTAAGCACTAAATTTGCAAAACTGGCATCACTTGCCCATTAATCTAGGGTATCGTTACAGCTGTTTTTATTATTATTTTTTTTCAATTCTTCCGCATTCTTCGGCGTTGGTGGTGTATAACGTGAATTTTATACATAAATATTTATTTATGAATTATTATATATTCTTATATTTATAATTTAAAAATAAATACAAATTATTCTTGAAAACTTACTGCTTTTGTTATTGAATCATGTCCGCCGTAATTAACACAATATTCCGCTATAGTTTTTAAGAAATCTACACCACGTTTTGAAGACATTTTTACACTGTCAAAGGGTTTTGCAAACTGCTGCAGAAATTTAATAACTAAAAATATTTTTAAAGAGGTAAGTTCAGAGTCTAATAATTCTCTACAAATTATTCTAATACATTCAAATAACGTGACGTTTCTTTTTTTTATAAAGAAAGATAAAAACAATTGACGAAAAATAAAAATTTACAAGTAATCCGTCATTATTTGTTTTTATTTCCAATTTCGCAGTGGCATTTTTTGAGAGAAAAAAATTACAGTGAAAAAACAATTCGAAAAAACACAGTTGTATTTAAAAGGAGTTAGTATTAATGTAAAGACAATCATGAAATTTACACAGTTATCAACATCCGAATTTAAATTAGATTCCGTTTCGGATTTCTGTTTAAATTCTCGAGATAACTGCATGATTTTAATGGGCAGTTCTAATGACATTAGTTTTTTGGAATTAATGAACAGTTGTGACACTATGGTCTTAATGCCATATAGTAACAAACAAATTTTAACAAGCCAAGATAGGCCAGTTAGCGAGATTATAAAAGATATTGATCTCGTTAAGATATACGAAACCGGAACCGTACAAGAATCTCAAGAATTGGCTTTAGATGTTATATATACAGCAGAATGTGCCACTGAACCTCTCAAAGCACGAGTTATACAAGCAGATATTGTAACTAAAAATAATATTAATTTATGTTGTATACTAACAACCTACGGTTATTGTGAAATTTTTCAAAAATCTGCCATCACTGAAGAGTGGAAACCATGGGAAACTAACTTATCAAACGTTTTAATAACTGATGTTTTCTCTGCTAAAGTATTATCTTCTCATGTAAAAACCTACAATGATCTTAAAACGTATGTTAATAAATTCATAATCACTTGTTTTGCAATAACTGTTCAGTCTTCGGATTTAATCATTTATTTGGGTACCGCTGCAGGATATTTAATTGCTCTTAAATATGTTGAAACATCTCATAAATTTGAGGAATATTGCCAATTGAAAACGTCTTTCAATCGTATATGTTATATTGTTATTTATAATAATTTTATATTAATGGGATGTGATCAAGGAAGAGTACGTTTAGTAAAAATAAATGTTGAAAGTAATTGTCTACAAGAACTTGACTATTTATGGAGTAAAACTGATCGTATGACTTGTCGAAAATCTATATTATCTTATAGTCAAGAATTGGAATCATATTTGGTAGTATTTTGTAAAGCAGCTCATATTTTGGCTTATCGTTTAGATTCAGAAGGTGTTATTTTATCTAGTTCAACTCTATATGTAAGCGGTATTAAGATAACTGGTAATTATTTGGAATTATGTGTAATATTGAATAAATATGTATATATTTTTAATTTATTATTCCTAATGCAGGGATTGAATCAATTAGTGACAATGAATTTATAATTACCACCATTACGGGTGCTGTAAAATATTTAAAGATTGTATGTCCCTCTAAGGAAGAACTGAACATCGAAGAAGAAGAAGTGGAACATGAGTTCGATTCAGCTAATTATCAAATATTAGGATTAGCAGCTTCAAAATCGAAAAATCTATGGTCTTTTGTACTATATCGCAATAAAGATTATGTTCACCAATCTAAATACACACCAACAACTGCATTTTTAAATGTCTGCAAATTAAACACTCATGATAGTTTTATAAAATTAATAAATTTGAATTTAAAATACATGAATAAGGCGCAAGATCTAGTTATGGCCATCAACTTGGATATATTCAATAATCAAGAAATTGATAAATATATAAACTATTTAGATTTGGATAAATTAAATTTTCCACAACAATTTAATGATGCATTTTTACAAAAACTGCAAATAAAACTAATAATTGTACGTAAATTGGCTGCATATCAAAAGTAAGTTTTTATCTCAAACAAGTGTGTTTTAATAAAATTTTATACATTTTTTCCATTATCAGGATTAAATATAGGAAAGTAAAAACACAAACTAATAATGAACTAAAAATCCTGGAACCCGCCTTACAGTTGCTACACATTATAAGCCGTCTGCGCTATTTAAAACAGTTGTATGCTAAATCAATAAAACTTAGCAAATTTCAAGAACTATCTATTGTATGTATGCAATTGCAATTTAGTAATTTATTAAATAACCTTATAGCTTCGAACAGTAGTGAAGAGGAAAATCAGCTTCAAAAGGCTGGCGACAAATTTTCATTATTTATTGTGGAAGAATTTGAAAAGTATAAATTTGACACGGATAATTTTGCAAAACAAACGGAATACTGTATGATGTGTAATCAGGCCATAACAAATTTTATTAAATGTGAACAGGAACATGATATTAAGAGATGTACCATTTCATGTACACAGGTATGCTTTTAAAAATTAAAATTTACAAAAAAAGTCAAATTAATGTATAAATTTCAGCTAACACTGTTTAAAACCAAACATTGTCCACACTGTTTCGCATTGGCACGAAATGATGAAGCAGCTAATTTGCAGGAATTATTTTCAACAGAAGAGTACGTTATGTGCATATACTGTAGATATTTATTAAAACAAGATGAATTTTAATTTATAATAATAATTTTGAAAATTAATAAAAGCCTTTAAAATATAAATATTTCATTTAAATTTGCTGTTTAATATTCAGATACATATATTTCAGGATTGTGGTCCATTAAATAAATATCTTGCTCCAATTGACGCAAATCATTTTCTAATTTACTTTTGTGAAGTTTTTTCGCTACAGTATCAGTATACAAAGATAAACTTTGATAAGCTTTAAACAACTCAGCAAAGTTAGTTTTAAGACCCTAAAAAAATAAATTAATCAAAAATTTATTTTTTAATGATAAAATATAATTTAAACCTTTAAAATATCCTGACGCTCATCTGGAGTTAGTTTCCTTACTCCCGGAAATCTATCAGCATAACGTACACAGGCATTTTCAGCCTCCAAACGAGAATTTTCACATTGGGCATTTAGTTTGGTAAGGAATTTTTTGCGAGCATTTAAATAGCATGGTACCTTGGCGAAATTTTTCGAACAAATATACTGTGGCACTAAACCAGTATTTAATAGATTATGTCTATCACCTTTAGAAGTATCGACATAACGTGGTGGAGGCTTTTTGCTTTTTAAATTCTTTATCAAATCTACATTAATGGCGACAAAGTTGGCACGATGTTCATGACCCTTAAAATATTTAGTATGTGGACATAATAAATCATCTTTTTCTTTTTTGATCAACTCCTTCTTCATATCCTTCAATGCTAAGTTACTTGTAGATCGGGAAAACTGTGGAATCGGTGGAATTTCTTTCTTGGGCGGACATGTATGTTCATTTAATCTTTGCCACTTTACACCATTATTTTTCTTCAAAAAATTATGCGGCATATCTACAGGAGTTTGAGCATAACCCATAGTTTGATGATTATTTTTTAAGAAACTTGTTAGCAGCTTTTTCCTGTCTGGCAATTCCACTATATGTCTAGCTTGTTTTTCTTCTTTAACCATTTTTCGAAATTTCGAAGTGTATTTAAGTTTTTCACGAGTTGTACAGTAATCTTTGTCTTTGTCCACATCAAATATATTTTCATCATGATATGTTATATAGACCAGAGACATTTTGTTTTATTTTTAAAAATATAAAATATATATATTTTTTTCAATTGCAGGAATAACTAAGAAATAAATTTTAATATGTGTCTTGTTGTTAAGTTTTTGAAATGGAAATTATTATTTGATCGAATATTGGTAACCATAGTTTCTCAAAATTGAACAACCGAAATATACTGTAATCAAAGGTTTGAAAGGTTTAATTCTTTAATTCACTTTTTAAAATCGAATTAAATTTATTATCCTATTCATTCTTTTAAATCATTCATATTATTTTAATTCATAGAATTAAATTCATTGTATTTCATATAAATTGGATTAAATCTGTAAAGAATTAATTCCTCAATTACAATTCAAGCTTAAAAAGTATATTGAATAGGGTGATCGATTATTCGACTTTTTTGAGAAACCGGTTTTTGAATAGTTCGAATAGTTGGTATTTTAAAAAAACCGGTTGCACTTTTTGAAATTCAGAAAAAACCGGTTAACCGGTTTTTTGCAGAGTTAATATTTATATCATTTCTTTAAAAAAATCAATTCTTATAATTAAAATTTATTAAATACAAGCGTAAAAGCCTAACAATGTCAGGAAAAATAATATAATAATGAAAATATGCACAAACAAATCCGAAAATTAAAAGAAAAAAATATTAACAACATTTAGACACCTTCCTCTCCCTAATCGAAGTCAATTATTTGAAGCCGTTCAAATTTACTGGAATTATATTGATTAAAGTTTTAAATTCGTAAACCTTTCAAAATAAAAAAATCGTCGTAAATGCGCTCCCTGGCCGAAATACAGAATCAGTTTTTTATAGGATTTGGAGAGCAAACAATAAGTATAGAAACTCAAAAGTTCTTAATACCAAAACAGACTTTTTGGTCCCTGATAAAAACGTCTGGCACTGTTAGAATTTGTTGAACGAATAGTTTTATAAGTATGCCGATTTTTAGTTTCTTACGTCGTCTGGGAGCTTCAGAAAGCTCTGGAAAGGAAACATTGCTTTGGAAAGATATATTTAAATCCATATATATAGATCCACTTATTTTCGCTCCCTGATAGAGATTTCAAAATCTGGCTCCGTTAGGATTTGTAGGACGAATAGGGTTATAATTAAACTGAATTTTAATTCTCTATGGGAGCTTTAATTCTTAAAAAAAGACACATAAATCCTCTTATATCCGCTCCCTGATAAAAATTTCAAAATATGGCTCCATTAGGATTTGTTGGACAAAAAGTTTTATAATTAAGCCAAATTTTAATTTTCTACGTCGTTTGGTAGCTTCAGAAAGCTCTGGAAAGAGAAAAAATACTAAGCAAATTATATATCTAGATGACTAGAAGATAATTATGTTTCAAAATTGTAGAAAAAATCATTTAAATTTTAGTTAGCGTAAACAGAAACCATGGCTTAATATGGAGATAGTATATTAATTAATTGAAACGATTCTGCATGTGAAACTTTTTTAACACAACACCTTTAAAAAATAAAGGAAATATTGGATCAAAAAAATTAAATTGAATCATACAGGATAATTATTAATAATTTATTTGTTTAATATTACAGAATAAATTCCAATTTAGACTTAAACTATATTTTAAAAACATAAGAAATCAGTCTTTATGAATATTTAAAAAAAATTATTATTCCTAAATTTTCAAATATCACTATCACTATTTAGTACATGTTTTCTGAAATAAAGTGCTAAAAACCGGTTTTTAGTGTTAAAAAAAACCGGTCTATTCGACATTTGAAAAATGAACATTTTGAAAAAACCGACAGCACATTGACTGAAAAAACCGGTTTTAAAACCGGTTGGAAAACCGCGTCGATCACCCTAATATTGAACCATTCAGATTTTCTTCAATTCAAATCTATTAGCTTTAGAAAATATTTTTTAATTCATTTTGTAAAAGAATAAAACACAAAATGTTACAAATTGAATGAAAGAAAAATATTTTCATTCAATTTGGAAAAGATTTGAATTAACAAAAATTTAATGAATTCTTTATGAATTAATTCAATAAAGAATTCTATTCAAACAAAAGCCTTTGAATTAAGCTATTGAATTATATTTTTGGGAATGGTATTATTGAATGAAAAACTATTATTTCTTAATTCAGAATTAAGATTTAAGGGAATTAAGCTAACGTTTAATTAATACTTTCGAAGCTCTGACTGTAATAGAGTTCAGTTTACACTTGCATATATGGGCCATTATGAAAAATTTTTGATTTTAGCCCTTCAAAAAAATATTAATTTTTTTTGATGGCACATTAAAATCCTTTTGTATACAAAGTGACTTGAATGCATGTAAAATCAGTTGGCGTTAATCATTTCATGTGAGGGGCGCGAAAGTTATGGCGTTTTTAAATTGAACATATAAACATTTTTACAAACTAGAAGTTTATGTATAATTCTGGGCAAAATTACTCGTGATATCAAAACCTACTGAGTTATTCCAATAAAATTTATGATATTTTAAATGTTTGATGGTATTAGTGCAGCATACTTTAGGGTTTCATAGTAAAATTTAAAAAATTTTCTTTTCAACAAAAATCACGATTTTTAAAAAATTTGCGAATAATGGAGATCGAATCTAAGTTATTTCTCCATACATTGATAGCCTGTTTCTCTATGTCGAACGAAAGCTTTCTTTCGCCTTCTAAGCGAACGAAAACTGATTTGGGTTTCTCTAACTCACTTCTATGCGAACAATGAGTCGAACGACAAGTCGAAAGAAAACGTAAGTGTTTTCATATAAAATTGGGTTTCTGTATTTCGAAAGATAAGAACGAAAATGTCAAAATCAGTCACTTGATATTTTGCTTTCGACTGGTTGAATTTTTTATTGAAAAATAGGAAAAATACCTACCAGGAAGTTGCAAATGTTCCTCAATCATGTTTATTATTCGTTTTGATAAATTTTGTATCAATAAATGACGATTTTGTATCTAAAAATTAATTTCTAAAGAAATTTTAAAAAAATTTTTGTTTTTTAATTTTTTTAAATTATTTTATTTTTTCTTGTTTATTTACTTGTTTGTATCTATGTTTAAACAATTTAGTAGTATTTTTAATATTTTTACGAAAAAAAGTTACTCTTATAGAAAAATAAAACAACATGCGAACGAAAGCGTAGGAAATACAGAAACCCAAATTGATTCGAATTCGTTCGACTTGCTTTCGTTCGCTTAGATTTTCGTTCGACATAGAGAAACAGGCTATGAATGAAAATATATTTTGTTATAGTTTATTACAAAGAAATGATCCTTTTTATCTTTTGGTCCATAAAATGTTTATCTTTCGAAATTTTTTGATGCGCCTCCGCATTTTTATTAAGCATAACAAACACCTACTAATTATGTCAATTATATTTAATTTCATGCTGTCCACACGATGTGCCTTAGTGAAATGTGTTTTGACATAAGTGTCCCGTTTTCAATTATCAACAACATTTGACTTAAATTTATGTTTCCGATCAATTATATTTATCGCCGCTCTTATATATATATATATCCAATATTTGTTTAAATTGCAATTTTCTATATAAAAACAAAAAGTGCGATTTTTGCATAATTTTCAAAAAGTCCATCAAATTCTTGTATTAAATTTATTTTTAATGCTACTCTGATTTTATTATGTAAAATAACAAAAAACTAAGTTCACGCAGTAATCCATGCCGTTTAATATAAAACTGTGAATGTGCCTCGCGAAAAACTAACTTTTTGAAAAATGTTCGCACTTGTTTTCCAAACTTTGAGACTACCCAGGCAGAAAGTGCCAACCGTACGAAATATCAAGCACTGGCAAAATATTTTTTATAAATAAAACAAAGCGGTTTGCCAACGTTTGAATTTACATCTAGTAAAATGATTTGCCAATTCTTTTTTTTACTTGTTTTATTTTTATTTATATGTATATTTTGTTTAATTTTACATGTACATACACACATGGACAAAAGTCACCGTCATCTATCATGTACAATGTTTAAAGGCTCCCCACGCTCAGAAAACAATTGAAATATAAAAATGGTTAACTTAAACAAAAAGTATATTTTATTCAAATATTATTTCAGTTAAAATAACTCCTTTTTCTTATACTTATTAAAAAACAAATTAAAAATATACAAAACAGTTCATATAACTACTGGACAAAATTCACCGTCAGGTAAAGTTAATTAAAAACTTTTATTATTTTAATATGAGGTATATTTGCCATTATTTTTAATAATTTCTTGCAAACGTTTCTGCATAGAATGTACTAACTTTTTCGTCACTTCCGGATCAATTTTCTTCCATTCCTCCATTAATTTCTCTTTAAGCATATTTTTGGAAGTAATTTGATGTTCGGGTGACTAAGGAGGAGTTTTAAGAGTGTGAGGGGTGTTATATAAGATCCATAATCGACCAATTTCCGCCGCGTGCTTAGGCTCATTGTCCTGCTGGAAGAAATAGTCGGATTCAATGCCAAGTTTTTGAGCACTTTTATGCAAGTTATCCTTCCGTGGGAGTTTTTCTGCTACATTTACTCCTATCGGACGCGTCCCCAGGTGGCGGATCGGGGGGATTGGATATAAGGCACATGATATGAACACTCTATCATATGGTGCATTCTGGCCCATTGCTTGATGGTTCGTATCATGGGTATTATATCCGGTCCTAGGACTTCTTAAGTCTCTCGCGGACCAAATAAATGTAGCGCACTTTAAGGTCAAGGTGGTAGGTAGTAGTGCTGAGGACCTGAATGGTTAGTTGGTGCCTAAACAAACTAACAGTTAACAGCTCCCCTCCAACGCCCATGGCACGGGTTGGTTGTAATCTCTAGCCTAGTCCGCGCACGCCGTCACTGCGCGAGATGGTCTTTCCCTTTACTGGCATACTCGTGGGACGAAAATAGACTCTTTAAATAAAAATACAAATCGGACGGAAGATGACGAACGGTCGCAGGGCGACAGTACGGTAACGGACATGTTAACGGACGACGAAACTGTGATGATGGGGGTTCAACGAGACATTCTGATACAGGAAAGTCAGTTGTTGGACCAGCTATCAGGGACGGATGATCTTCCTGATTATTCGACCGATGCCTTCGCTGGGACCGGTGCCTCGGAAAAACTCGGGGATCTTACCCTTGGCTCTGAAGATGAGCTTGAGATCACTGTAATCTCAACTCGCGCTCAGAGTCAAGAGAAGAACCAGGGTATTGAGGTCAGGTCGGAGCGGAAGGATTGCTCGAGTGATCAGGGGGATCACACGCCCGGCAGTACTTTGGTTCGACAAGATGCGGTAATGCTTAATGCGACAACCGCTGATAATTGCCGAACCAAAGAGGAGAAAGCGCAAAGTGGCGCAAGAGCCTCTCTTATCTATCTGCATAGGATAGCTAAGAGAGACCCTTCGACACTTTCAGGCAAGGATAAGTACCTTACCAAGAAGCACAGAAGGAACGTTAAAAGATTCGAACGGATCTACGGACCTGTCTGCGACTCCTTGGGAATGTCTTATCCTGAAGGATCAGATGTGGATGCAGACCGTACTCCAGAGGTGTCCCGTGAGGACACAGGAGGAAAGTCTACATGCTCATCGATCCCAGCCGGAGCTAGTAGGGACGGTAGAGGCGAACCTGCTAAACCTGCAACCCTTATGGAACAGCGTTTTACAGCAGGCAAACCAAAATCTACCAAAGTTAAGGCTGATCATGTACCATCCAGCAAATCTGGTAAACCACAAAAGGTTATCAGGGGTGCTAGGCCTGGGGATGATCAGCCCTCAACCAGCAGGATGGCGACATGCCAGAAGTCTACCAACTCCACCGGTGTAACCCGTAAGGACAATACTGGTGTAGTTGCCAAAACTTCTGACATGAGGTCATCTTCACCGAAGAGTGTTGGCCAGAATCCATCCGGCACTCTTAAGGGCTCCCAAAAGGGAGTCATTAAGAGGGCCAGGTCTGGGGACGACCAACAAACTTCTGTGGCAAAGAAGGCTGTCCATACGCCCTGTAGCTCGCTTAGGGGCCCCCATAAGGAGGTAACTAATAGAGCTGGTTCGGGTAATGAACAGCCATCCACATCGAAAAAGGCGAGGGAATCAGTGATGCAAGATTGTATTCAAGCTGCTGTCATTGACAAAGCTGATCCAGATGGGAGGATCAGCGTTGAGCAATGGCGACAGATTGAGCACAGGCTCATTGAGGAAATCGCTCTCGTGAAAGGAAGGCCGGATGAGGTAGCATTCAGAGGCGCAGACTGGATGAAGGGTGTCAAAACTATCAACTGCGGAAATAAGAAATCTTTTGAATTTCTTAGAAACGCAGTTGCTAAGTGCGACACACTCTATCCAGAGGCGAAACTCGAGGTGATACTGGCATCCGAGTTGCCCCTTCGTCCAATAGTGACAGCATGGTTCCCACCACCCATTCTAGAGGTTGGAACCATTCTGACAGTATTGGAGAACCAGAACGAAGGTCTTCTTACAGGTCAATGGAAGCTTGTCAACACCTTGATCTGTAAGGAGAACCAAGGTAGGGACTTCAGATTTGCTGTGGATCGGGAGTCTCTAAAGAAACTGGAGTCACTAGGGGGAGTTGTCAATTTCGGGTTTGGGGTTATCAGATTTAGATACTCTAAGTCTGATAAAACCAAAGAGGACAACAGTGGTGCAAATTAATTTGCACCATTGTGAGGCAGCCTCAACCGAATTGACAAAACTCCTTATTGACTCCAATGTGGATGTAGCTCTTATCCAGGAACCTTGGATTAACAACACCAGGGTATGTGGTTTAAGGGCTATAGGCTACAATCTGTTCATACCATCCACATTGGAAAAGGTACGAACATGTATAATGGTTAGGAAAGATTTAAATGTTAATCTTCTTCATTCTTTCAGTAATGGGGACCTAACGGTTGTACAATGGGAAGCTACTGGAAACAGGAAGCTAGTTTTGGCATCAGTGTACATGCCTTATGAGGCGGCCGATCCACCAGGCATCGCTCTGCAGCAATTGGCGGAGCACTGCAGGAGGAGAGGACTGTACATGATCCTAGGATGTGATGCGAACGCTCACCATTATCAATGGGGAAGCAGGGACGTCAATAAAAGGGGTGAGTTAGTTTTTAATTTTATAACTGATTATGATCTTCATATCTGTAATAGGGGGAGTCAACCCACGTTCAGAACGAAAGATAGGGAAACAGTTATAGATATAACGCTAGCAAACCGGAGGGGCGATTTCGTTAGGGACTGGAGGGTAAACATGGACTACTCCTTTTCGGATCATAGCATGATATCCTTCAGTTTGGATCTGGTAGGATCGAAGGGAAAGCCCTATAGGAACTCTAGGAAGACAGATTGGAAGTCTTTTAGTGAGTTAATGAGTAGGGATTTAAGGGATACTGATGGCTGGAAGAATTCGGCTGAGGGTATCGAGGCAGTAGTGAATGATCTCACGAATGTGGTCAGGAATAGTTTTGAGCTCAGCTGTCCGTTAGTATATCCGGGCAAACGTAAACAGCCAAGATGGTGGACCAGGGAACTTAGGGACCAGCGGTCTACAGTTAGAAGGTTGTTTAATAGGGCCAAGCTATCAGGTAACGAAAGTGATTGGGGCAGCTATAGGGATAGTTTTGCAAGGTATAAGAAGGACATAAGGAGAGCGAAACGGACATCATGGGTAAGTTTCTGTGAGTCCGTGGACTCTGTGAACGAGTTGTCTAGATTTAGACGGGTATTATCCAAGGACCCTGTGGCACCTGGATATATACAACGCGCGGACAATTCGTGGACAGAGTCTAGCTCAGAGTCCCTCAGTTTACTTATGGAGATACATTTCCCAGGCTGTACTGATATTGAGTCTGGGCCGCGATCTGGTAGTGTCAGTGAAAACCTACATCTATCCGGCTCGGATGAGAGGGAAAACGACACAATTAGGGAGATGGTTACTAGAGACAAAGTAACATGGGCGGTGAGTACATTTGAGCCTTATAAATCACCGGGCCCAGATGGAATCTTTCCGGCTATGTTGCAGAATGTCAATGACAGGGTCATCTTACTACTCGTGGATATATTTAGGGAGTGCCTTAGGTTAAGATACATTCCCAGGGGGTGGAGAGAGGTTAGAGTCATCTTCATACCCAAAGCGGGTAAACCGACTCACTCGAAACCCAAGGATTACAGGCCAATCAGCCTATCGTCTTTCTTACTGAAGACAATGGAGAGACTGATTGATCTGCATCTTAGAAATAGATTGGGAACTCACTTAATCAGTGACGCTCAACACGCCTACCTAAAGGGTAAGTCTGTAGAGAGTGCTTTACATGATGTAGTGAGTTACATAGAGCGAGGTTTGTTGCATAGGGAGTATACCATGGCAGCTTTCCTCGACATTGAGGGGGCCTTTAATAATATTAGAATTGAGGCGATCAAGGAGGCACTGGTTTCAATCAACGCAAGTGAATTCCTAATTGAGTGGATAACAATAATGCTGAGCACTAGAGTTATCAACTCGAATATGGGAGACACTTGTGTGAGGAAGCTTGTGACAAGGGGCACACCGCAAGGAGGGGTCCTTTCTCCGTTACTATGGCTCTTGGCCGTGAACGTCATCCTGAGACAGTTCGATGCTAGGGGACGGAAAATTGTAGCCTACGCAGATGACGTGGTTATACTGGTCTCTGGTAAATTTCTACCAACGATCAGTGAGGTCATGCAATCAGGTCTACGGGATTTGTCTCTTTGGGCTGATAGTAAAGGATTAGGAGTTAACCCAGGGAAGACCGAGTTAGTCTTGTTCACCAGGAGATATAAGGTTGAGCCTTTTAGCTTACCAGTATTGAATGGTTTGGAGCTTGAATTGTCAAGTGAGGCCAAATACCTGGGTGTTTACCTGGACAGCAAATTGTCTTGGAGAAGGAACACTCAGGAGAGGGTCAAAAGGGGACTTAATGCCTATTACACCTGCAGGAACTCTATTGGTAAGAATTGGGGACTTAGACCGTTAGTGGTATCTTGGATATACACTTCGGTTGTAAGACCAATTCTTACTTATGGCTGTTCAGTGTGGTGGAAGGTGTTAAGTAAGATAACCTACAGGAACCTTTTATCTAAAGTTCAGAGGTGTGCTTCAACTGGCATCTCTGGCGCTATGAGAAGTACACCTCAGGCGGCACTGGACATCATTCTCCACTTACTTCCAATTGAGGAGTTCGTGAAGGGAATGGCTGTTCGTAGTCTCTTTAGATTGAAGGAGCTAGGATTATTGAGGAACTTCAGAGCGGGGCATGCTAGCATACTCGATATGGTTCAATTTAATGGTCGGACACTATCCGTAACTGAACCTACGGATCATGTCGGAACCATAATTGACTTCGGGGCTACTCCCACTATTGAAATACCTGAAAGGGACTTCTGGGTTGGAGTAGAAAAGCTCCACGGAGGTTGTGCTGTCTTTACAGACGGCTCGAAGATGGATGTAGGCACCGGTGCAGGGGTTTACTTTCTGGGAACTGATATCAGACGGTCATATAAATTGTCTGACAGTTGTAGCGTTTTCCAAGCGGAAATTCTGGGCATCTATAAAGCCCTAGGGTTGCTGGAGGAAAATGTAGAAAGGAATTCTGAGGTCACTATATACGTTGACAGTCAGGCAGCATTATTGGCCCTGAAAAGTCACTATGTTAGATCCAGATTGGTCTTTGAGTGTAAGAGGGAATTGAGAAGACTAATGAATGTTTATAAGATAAGACTCTGTTGGGTTCCGGGTCACTGCGACATTCTCGGCAATGAAATAGCTGATGAGCTGGCTCGCATTGGCTCGGGACTGGATAGGTCTTTCGTGGAGACATTCGTTAGAATTCCAATTGGGTCCTACTTTAGGGCCATAAGGGAATGGATTCTTGACAACACGAATCGTGCCTGGAGGAACAGAACGGACTGCAGGATATCTAGAGCATTATGGCCTAGTCTTAAACTGTCAGATTCGAAACAACTTCTGGGTATGAGTCGTAGTAATATAAGAATCATGGTAGGAATTATTACTGGTCACTTCTCACTAGGGAATATGATGAGTAAATGGGACATTGGCACGACAGATTTTTGCAGGTCGTGCGATGATGTAGACGAGCTAGAGACAGTGGAGCACATTCTCTGTCATTGCGTAGGACTTCAGCGGCGTAGGCTGAAGTGGTTTGGAAGCCACACACTGCATGAACTAGATGAGGTTACGAGCAACGGGCTTACTAATCTCATAGGGTTTGTAATGGGGATAGGATGGCTTAGGGGCAATCGGAACTAATTGCTAGGGTTTAGGTTCCACTCCTCTTCTTCTTCTTTATCTAAGTTTTCTATTCTCTTATTCTGTTTTCAACTTCTCTCTATTTCTCAAAGGGATCACAATGGACCTTTTTGGTCTCTGGGTGAAGGCGTGAATACGCCACCCTTTTCAACCTAACCTAACCTATCCTTAAGGATATTCAAATAAATATTTTTATCCATGACACCAGCACCATCATGTTTAACAGCTGACTGATTATGTTTTTCCTGCAAAGCCTCCCCCTTCTTTCTCCATGTCAAAACACGTCCGTCTGATTTATATATGGAAAATTTGCTTTCATCAGAGAATATTACCTTATTCCAAAAGTTTATTCCTTTATTTATGTGCTCTTTTGCGAAAGAAAGGCGTTTCATTTGGTTCACCTTGCTAATCTGCGGTTTTTTCCTGCAAAGTCTGGCATTATACCCAGCAGAATTTAGCACTCGACGTACAGTACGGGGGTGAACACCTGTACCAGTGTTTTCCTTTAACATTGTAGCAATTTCGGACGATGAAGTTTTAGGCTCTATTTTAATTATTTTTACTATTTTCCTCTTCTCCCGAACAGATAGTGCTGGCGGTCGTCCACTTCTTGTCTGATACTCACATGTTGGGTCGTCTTTAAAACGTTTTATAATTCCAGCAATGGTGGTACGTGGACGGTTACCAATGTGCATATTTCCCGGATCGTTTTATTTTATTTGTACGCACTTAAAATAATTTTTCTTTCTTCAATTGTAGTTTCTTTTCTTTTTTCATTCATTTTTAATAGAAGTGGCGTTAGCAAATTTTTTAAATTAAGTACCGTTATTAAATTTTGACAGATCAGTGTTAAAGTTACCATATTACACGAATTTAGACAGAAGTGTTGGTAAGAGCGAAATTTCTTAAAGTTTCTTTAATATTTAGATGCAGTGACGGTGACTTTTGTCCACAAGAAATATGAACTTCAAATAATAAATACTTATTTTTGTTAATAAGGTTAATGAAAGAAAAATTATTTTAACTAAAAAACATTTTAAATAAACCATATTTTATGCAGAATTAAACTATTTTTATATATCATTTGTCTTATGGGCGCAGAGGCCCTTCAAACTTACATAAAGGCAAATGACGGTGACTTTTGTCCATCTGTGTATATTGAAAGTATTAAGGGGTACCGCGTTACGGTTCTTCGAAAGTGCATTAACCATATGCAAATATTTTGAATTCTGGAAAATTCTATGGTTGAGGTGGTGGAGTACCAAACAAACCTCAATTTTGATTTCGAATAGTTGAGCTCGAGGATTCCGGCTTCCTGCGCGAAGGTGTGGGTCGAAGGCAGTTTTCGGAGGAGACTCCTGGTCTTTATGCCGTAATTGGTGATGGCGATATAGGATAACTCCTAGCCAAATAAATCCTCTTCAATGGTATATTGCTGTTGAAGGGGTAATTTAAAATCGAAACAAACAAACAAGCAAAGTATTAATGGTTAATAACAATTGTTTCATTCTGAAATTTAGTAAGAATACACTTAACGACTTATAATCATATTTCATTGAATGGCGGAGGATAATCAAAAAAACTCTGATGTTTTTTTTTTTATAAATACTTTCTTTTTAATATTATATTAAATATTACACATGAAATAATGAACTGAAAATTGTTATAAATTTACTTAAATTTATTTTATTTCTATATTTTTATAGACAAATTTTTCATTTTTCTTTATATTTTTTTTTGAGCTGTCAAATTATTAAAAAAATTGTAAACTAATTAGAAAGTTAATTATATTAATAAAGGTACTTTCTGACGATAATATTTAGTAATAAGATTTTTTGACAATAAAATATTACGTCGGCATGTCAAAAAATCCAATAGAAAATCCTAAAGTAGTTTACACGGTAATACATATATTGTATATTATTTTTGCAAATACTTACCTTTATGAAATTCATGATGAATATTGATTTTAAATTCTTTTTATAAATATTTTATTGTCTTTACTTTTTGTTTATGAAAAATATAACATGAAAATCAAAAGTTTTTGAAAAATTTAAAATACCATTGGTATTTTCAAAAAAATCATAAGTAATTTTTCATAATCAAACAATTTGTATTCAGACGATAAGTAAATATTTTAATATTCAAATTTTTAACAAATCTTAATATTGAATATTATCGTCTGAAAATACCTTAAATAATATAATTAATTTCCAATATAAAGTTTTTATTTAAACCAAAATAAGTCGTTGGTTAGCAAAAGATCGTTAATTGGTAAAGCATTTCATTTTTTATTATTCGAATGATAAGAAAACTTCGTATTTTCGGAGTTTTGGGAAAATTCTGTTAAAAAAGATATACATATATTGGCAGTGTGTTAGCTATTTAGTTTTCAGAAGTTTTTACCAACGACTTAAAAAACAATTGGCCAATGGTAGAATGATGTTATCATTTGAGTGTTGGCATAACGATTTAATAGAAGAACGTCTCACGTTTTGCCAATGTTTGAACCACCTTGAAAAATCGTTTGCCAACGTTGGCCAGGTTGTATTTTTCTGCCTGGGTATCTATTACGTTGACTATTTCGGACACATCAACATCGCAGAATACGCGCAATTATGAAAAGTATCAATCCCTATACCAAATTTTGCATTCGGGTGAGGGGCTCACAGACCCCGCCCAAAAAACTGAAAAATTTAAGAAACTAAAAAATTTTGTCATCAAAACTCGACTACCCTGTATTTAACTGTTGAAAGTCTGCACAACAACAAAGATGATGCAGAATTTATCTGTAAAGTCCGATTAGTTTACTTTATTATAAAATGAGATCAAAAAGAACTTTGAACAACAATCATGATTATAAAAAGAAACCTATTGTGCTAAAATTTTGCACTCTATTAGTTTCAAGTCTTGTGAGTTCAGATCTGTAACCAATTTGTTTAAAATATCATTACCACAAAACTTATTAAGGATTTTTACCTTTTACCAGTTTATTACCTTTCTAAAATATCCATAATTAATAAAATTGAACAACTAATAATATCATAGTTATTAAAATCAATTTACGTAAAACGCGTAATTTTCGACCAAATACACTCCAGTAAAATAAGATTTCATCCAAAACTTTAGGGAGAGAAACGAAACTCGGCATATAGTTTTGTCTTGTATCTTATACAATCTTGTATCTTGTATCTTATACAATCAAATCTGTATATTATACATCATGTCAAAATTTTTTGGTAATCACTTGTGTTCTGTGTAAGATATTCATGATCAAAATTCACAAAAATCTCTTGTTTTGCATATATCTGACCTACGTATTTTTTGCTATTACAAGAATTTTGGATAATAAAATTATATGCAGGATATATAAAACGTTAATAGAGAACTACATGCCAAGTTTCGTTTCTCTCCTTCAAATTCTGGTTGAAATCTTATTTTTCGGGGTATATTTGCCCGAAAATTACGTATCTTACGGTAATTTTATTTTTATAACTATTATGTTATTAGTTATCTAATCTTAGTCGTTTCTGCAAGCTCATAATCTGAGGAATTTAACAAGATATAAACCCAAAAAATTGCACTTAAAATTTATTTTTTGTGATCGGTGAAAGGAAATAACTTTTCAAAAGTCATCATTTTTAAGAATTTGATCGCTTTGAGCCACTTCTAAATTTTCTTCAATCAGTTAAAAACTTGGCATATCTTAGTTTTTGGACTATTGAAACATTTCCAGGGGGTAAGAACCAAAATGTGTTTACACTTACATAAGTGTATATAAGTACAGTCGAACACGGTTATAACGAACTCGAAGGGACCGACAGATTTAGTTCGTTATAATCGTAGTTCGTTATATCCGTAAAATCCCCCAAAAAAATATTTGCTAATAAAATACACGTATTTCATTACAATACTAATATTTAGAATTGAAGCATGTCTCTTTCCTTTAAAAATGGGCGATATTTATGATTTTTAAATTATATAATTTTAAATATTTTTCAATATTTAAATATTTATAATTAATATATCAGGAAAAATATTTTTTACATTCATCATTCAAATTGATATAATTATATTTTTTTATAATTCAATGTATTCTTTTGTACCCGATGTTTTGAGATACTTACTTTTTGAGGAATAGTGATTTTCTAATATTTAGTGTTTAATCCTCAAATAATTTATGTTTAATTATTAGCTTTTTTCGATAAATGTATGTTATGTTAAAAAGCAAAGTTATATAAATGTAAAATTCATCTTTAATTTAAATTGAAATTAATGAATATTATTTCCATTTATCCAATAATTTAAATAGAAATAAATAAAACTTATTTCTGTTAGTTTTTAAATTTCTGGGACATTTTTGAAATGTGTAATTTTATTTATCTAAAACAAGTATTTGTGGGAGTTCGTTATAAACGTAGTTTTTTGTATGAAAAATTCTTGTTGGGACCATAAAAATGTGTTCGTTATAAAAAAAGTTCGCTATAACCGTGTTCGTAATAAGCGTAGTTATTTGTATGGAAAATGTTGGTAAAATCAATGGGACCGAAGAAAAGTGTTCGCTATAACCATAGTTCGTTATAACCGGTGTTCGTTATAACCGTGTTCGACTGTATATATACTAGTTTATCACAGTGAGTTTCGCTACGCCCTTTGATGAGTAGTAAAGTACTTCTTCAGATATGCGAAAATTAATATTTTCTTTATTTGTATAGGGGCTCCCATTCCCACTGCTCCTAACGAAAAATAAAGTAGCCTATTTTACTTTTGGAAAATAAATAGACATATTTAAAATGTTGCTATAAGTCTTTTTATAGACTAATTTTAACCCTAATTGCAGGTCGTTTTTAATTGAAAAAAATAAAAATAAAATAACCCAGGAAAAATTTTAAAACATGTTCTAAAATCATTAGTTCTAGAACTGGTGTAATCTGAACCACTTCAGATTCTTTAATAACATTCTCAGAACTAGTGGTATCACAACCAATTCTGACACTAATGGAGTAGAATCTTATTCTGATTCTAAATTCGTTTTAAGGAATGTTTTAGAGAACTAGTGCTTAAGAACTAATTCTGTATGACTTCAACATCTCTTCTGAGAACAAATTACTGGTTCTTGAATGACTTCCTAGAACTGTTTAAAATACTTGTATAAAAATTTCAAAAATTAAAGAAAAGAGTATTTACAAAATTAAATTGATTTCAAAAGTGGCCTTTAGGAAATAGCCCAATAGAATAAAAAATAAGAAAACAGATTCTGAAACCGTTCCCCAACGCTTCTATGGAACTAGTTCCGAATGTGACAATTTCGAACTAAAATCACTGATAAAATAACTAGTTCTAGAACCGTTCCATAGAATGTATACTGGCTAGCTATCACTTCCACAGAACTAGTTCTGGAGGTGACAATTTCAAACAAAAATCATTGGTCGTAACGCCAAAGTAGAACAAGTACAGGCTATTATCATGTGTTCTGGAACTAGTTGTAGAACTAATACAATTTTTCCTGGGTATTAGGATTTTAATTCCTACAATTTTCTAAAAAAAAAAAATAAAAATAAGTTAATCATCTCTCAAAAAATTATGTTTTTAAAAATAATTTTTAAATAATGAAATTTTAATAGCTTTATTCCAGGGGGAGTAAATTCGAAAGAAGTTTTCTTTTCAAAATTAGTCAGAAACTGTCAGAGATGGATCGTAAAATAAAAAAAACATTTCTTCGTTATATGAGAAATTTTTAAAATTTCTTTTTATACCCTTCACCACAGGTGTAAATGGTATATATAAGTTTGTCATTCCGTTTGTAATTTCCACAATTATTTTAAAAATAATTTTTAAATAATGAAATTTTAATAGCTTTATTCCAGGGGGAGTAAATTCGAAAGAAGTTTTCTTTTCAAAATTAGTAAGAAACTGTCAGAGATGGATCCTAAAAAAAAAAAAAAACATTTCTTCGTTATATGAGAAATTTTTAAAATTTCTTTTTATACCCTTCACCACAGGTGTAAATGGTATATATAAGTTTGTCATTCCGTTTGTAATTTTCACAATTTTCGTTGGAGAGAAAAAAAGTTTATATTTTCGGGATCCTTGTAAGAAGCGATGACGATAGGACCATGTCCGTCCATCCGTGTGTCGGTTGAAATGGCGTTTATGAAGCCCATATATAACATATATATCAAACGATCGGAAATCCTTTCGAGAACTTTGCTATTGAAATTCAGCAAGATCGGTTCATACAATGCGGAGATATGCTTAAAAAACCGGTTTTCCCGTTTCCCGTTTTTTTTGCTAAAAAAAATTAAATAAATCGGTTCATAATAACTGAGATATCGGGAAAAACGCATTTTGATTTTTGGAGGCCTTGTTTAAGCGTTCATAATCAACAGAGTTATGAGCCAAAAACTAAAACAAATCTGAAAGAATATATAATGACTATTAGCAAAGAATATTCATATATAGAAGGCGCATCATGTAGAAACAAAATTTATTATGGCGGGTTCTAATCATAGAACCTGCTCTCATGTAATTCTCGCTCTCAACATTTTGCATTGATGAGGGGTATAAGTAACAAGCAGTGTTGCCAAAACGGCGGTTTTCCCGCTAGATCTGGCGATATTTTGTTGTATATAGCGGGTACTTTTCGTAAAAAAACCGCTAAGTGGATTTTCTGACTGTAACATTTTTCTAGCTGGCGGTTTCTAGCGACTTTTCTTTATTGGTTTAAAACAGAAATAAGAAAATTTAAAGGTATTATTTTACTTCTATAACTAACTAATTTATAAAAAATAAGTAGTTACCCGGAATTTTTTTATAAAATCAACTGTTTTTCTATAAAAAAAGTCAATGAAAATATTTTTTTTTGTCAAAATGTTAAATCACCACAACATTATAGTACCCAGCAAAAACTTCGCCTACTAAACAACGTGATTTGTAAGCGAAATCAGTATAAAAAACAGCTTCCACTTTTATTGCTATAAGTGATGAATTTTGTTCGCGATGTCCAAAATTTCTTAAGTTTTTATTTGGGTTCCAAAAGAGTTGTTTTGGATGCTGATTTGTTTACGCACAAGAAAAAACATTTTGGCTCGGTTGAGATTTGAACCCACTCATTAACATACTGGTTGTGTTTGTTAGTCTGTCATCTTACTCGCTACACCACAATCGATTTATATTTTTATGTGCTAAAAAGTGGTTTTCATATAGGAAAATAAATAAACACAATTTATAAAAAAAATATACAATACACGTTTCTTTAGTTAGGCGCTAGACAGCTGAGCCACGTCAAAATCAAATTACTTTCATATTTACTAAATACTAGTTATTGAAGTACTATTTGGTAATGCTGTGAGTGGCGAATAAGGCTACATTGTAATGCATACAGGAAGCCGTTGCTTTTAAAAATAGAAGCAAATTTTTTGCTGGGGTATGAAAATAAGCCTAGAGGAAAGAGAACCGGTTCAAAACTAGACACGTAACAGGTTCTCAGGGCTAGTGACCGGTTCAAGTTCTGGAACTTTATATGGGAGGAACCTGTCACTTTTACATCTGGTTGTCATTGGAGGTGGCTAATTAGCCCCTTAGGACAGGTCATAGGATAGGTCACAGGATTGGTCCAAGAGAACATGTTAAGACTCGATTGATATAATAAAAATTTGAAGAAAAATGTTTACTTTTTTTATTTTTATTAAATTATATTTATATAATTTTTCGTTATGTCGATGGCGGCAAGCCGAATCGAACCCATATTCTTCTGATGTATCTTACGTTTTATAGTCTTTAACGCAAACCACTCACAAACAGATTGTTATTTGGCGCAAGTTAATAATTTCACACTTAACATCTGTTAGAAATTGGTGTCAACTGGTTCTCAACTAGAATTTTGGTTAGAATGAGTTAGATGTCAATTGGTACTCAACCGGTACTTAGGGACCGGTCCATTAGTGCAATTGCCACAAATTTCCCGCAAAGAACTTTGAAACCCTGGGATATTATTGGGTAATTCGATTCGAAAGAAAACGTTTTCGAAAATCAATGTATTTAAAATAGAACCGAAATGTATAATGAGTCCCTCGGTTTAATGATTTGCAGTATAAAAATACAGCAGAAACACAATTTTTTTTTTTTTTTAATTTCAAGCCTGTTTTGTATACTCTATATATCTATATCAGCCGAATATAGTAAAATCTAAACAAACACATTTATTACAAGTTTGCAAAATCGATTTGAAATGCAATCAGATACTCAAAATTAAGATTGTGAAGGATTAGATATCAAATTTTTACATGATTAAAGAGAAGAAATATTTTAACGGTAAAATTCAGCGATTTTATTTTTAGTGTAGGCGGTTTCTAGCGGTTTTTCAAACACAATCTGGTGGGACATGGCATCAAAGTTTTGGCAACACTGGTAACAAGGGAAAACTAAATCCACCACCAAAACAGAGAGAGAGAAAGAGTTTAAATATATGTGTTTGTACATGTGTGTATTCCTTATAAAGAATTGCAAATAAAAACACACACACATATATATAATATTGTACATGTATAAAGATCTTTATTTCAAATTGAAAGAAACAATTTGTTTCTTGTATTTTGAAAAAAGTGCCAACAGAATTTTTAGTTGTTTATTTACTAATGGAAAATATATGAACGTTAATATTACAGTAGGGCATAGCATACATGTTTTGTTGTTTTACAAGTAGAAATACTTTGATCCGCACCGACGTGCTTATACCTTTCTTATACCTTGACGTGACAAATTTTTGTATGATTTCGAAGTTGTCAATTTATATTTTATAGTTATCTTTTTAATAAACTAATGTTATATTTTACTTTTATATATTATATTTTTATATATTTCATAAAATGTGCATATAGTTTGTTTTTGGTGTTTTTTTTTAATTATTATTAAAAAAAGTTTTTATAGAGAATTTTTAGTTTTTGAAATTATTATTAAAAAAAATATTTAAATTTTTTCATTTTTAAAAGTATATATTTTTCCATTTTTTGGATTTTTTAGAAAGAAAAATAAAAATAAAGTAAATAGTAAATAAAAGTTTTTCCTTTTTTTCGGAAAAAAAAATTATTTGGTAATTTTTTCCATGTTTTTGAGTTGTATTTTATTTGAAACAAGAAATTGTTATAATATACATTTTTTATAGAAATAAATAATATCAATATTTTCAATTTTTTTATAAACAAAAATACTGATTTTTTTTAATATATAAGTTATTTTTTTGGCAGGAAATAAGTTATTTTTTTTTATTCATTTATTTATTTTTGTCATAATAATTTCTTTATATAGAAGGTATATACAAATTAAATATTTTTTCAAAAGATCTTTTTTCAATATAATTCCACCTTTTTTACAGAATAAAACAAAATTATTAAAGAAAAATCTAATTTTTTTGGTGACATATTTGTTATGAATAAAAAAAAATAAAAATATTTTTTTATATATTTTTCAAGTGGATATAATTTTATATTTTTGTTTTTATTTATTTAATTAATTAATATACTTAACTTTAACATCTGTTACTTTGAATACATAAGTAACAAAACTACACAAATCAAATTTTAAAATACAAATTTGATATTCTGAAAGTATATTTACATAAGCTCATATGACGTTAAAAAGGTATAAGTAGTTCGGTGATGATTAAAGTATTTCTACTTTTAAAACAACAAAACACATATGTTATGCCCTACACTAACATACACGATCGTATTTTATCTCCTTTAGTAAATAAACGACCAATTCCTTGTTTCTACTTTTTTATAGGCACTACACCAGCGATCACCACACTCATACATTCACAATTATGTTTGTGTATGTTTTGTTTTTCCCATTATGAAATTATACACCAAAAAAATAACATAATTTTTATAGTAATTTTATTTTGAAAGTTTCTTCGTCAATTCAAGACTTGTAAGTGGAAATACACGTTACTAGTTTAGAATTTGAATAGTAATAACCAGGGATCGCAACGATTACCATAGTAATCATAAAAATTACGATTTAATGTTTATTTTTTTTTTACTCTTTGATTAAAAAAGATAACGACATATAAATAATTAATGATTTTAATTTATTAAAAAATATCAAATAATACTAAATTTAATTCAGCACGAACGATTATTTCAAATTTGTATTTTATAATAAAAAATGAAAACTAATTGTATTAAATTATTATTTCTTAATTAAATAAAAGTTGTTTAATTAAGAGATACAAAATCATATTAATATTTTTCATGAGTGTATCTCAAGCAACAAGCAGTAACACAACATTCTTGCTTGAATGCTCGTGCGAGACTGACTTTTTTGTGTGTTTTTTATTAATTTCAAGAGCATAACAAAAGAGATAAAAAACACGCAAGCATAGAGTAACACATAGAGACGAAACTAATTGTCATGATGTAATTATACCAGGTGACAGTACTAAATCAGCTGATGATTTTTTGCCGACATTTATTTTTTCCAGATTACTGTCAAAAGTTGTTTACAATACACACGTGGTTTTTCTTTATTTCCTTTTGTGAACAATTTGTGCATTGTAATTGTGTGATACAAAATAAAATTTTAATATTTGTGTAGAAAAAATAATGTTTTAAAAAAGAATAATAATATTTGTTTTGAAATAAATAAATTTGAGTTTAAAATGAAAATATGATATACTTTTTCAATTAATATTGGTTTTTTGTTATTATATTTTCTGAATAATTTGTGATTGTAATTGTGTGGTACAAAAAAGTTTTAATAATGGTGTAAATTTGTGTAGAAAAAATAATATTTGTTTTAAAAAAGAATTATATTTGATTTGAAATAAATAAATTTGCGTTTAAATGAAAATATTTTATAATTTTTCAATTCATATTTTTTAGGCGCTGTTATTTTGCTTGTTTACTTCTTCTTTTGTTTACTTATTCTTGGTTTTTGTTTTCTTATTCTTGTTTTTTGTTTACTTTGTTTTGTTATTTTGTCGAATGTTTTTGACGTTGTGCTGGAAAAACCAAAAACAAAATGCATGGTTGTTTTTGCCTTGTTGTATTTGTTGTAGCGGTACTGTCACCTGGTATAATTTCATCATGCTAATTGTCAAAAACCTAAGTCGTTTGTCAAAAACCTATCTCATGCAACAACAAAATACATGTAATCAAATACATTTTGTTGTTGCTAAAAGAAAATAAAAACCCATTTTTGTTTACAAAACAAACATTTTTTTCAATTGTCAATCGAGAATTTCGTCTCTATGTGTTACTCTATGCACGCAAGCTTCTTTTCCTTTTGTCTTCCCTCCCGCATCTTGAAATACTTTTAAAAAATATTTCAGTTTTCATTGACATGCGCTTTCTATATGTTGTATATTCTTTGCTATTAGTGACGTTTTTTTTTTTTGTATAGGCAAGCCTTTAGCAACAGCAGTAATATAATGAATAACAGTGTTGTTGTTGTTCTTTTTATATACAGTCAGTTTGTATATATATACACACATACAAAAATAAATAAATATAGAATTGTTGTTGTTGTTTATTTTTTAAAAGCAAAGCTTGTTGTTATGATTTTTTTTTCTTTTGTATTCAAATTTTTGTAGTTTGAAAAAATGTAGATTTATAAATGTGAAATAATGATAGCATACGTTAAGGCGAAAATTTAATTATTTGTCGGTAAGATGGTGAAGGGTATTACGGCACAGCCGAATCTTTTTTCAATTTCATTTAACTTAAATAGATCTAATTTTTTTTAGTAAAACAAATACTCTATTACCATTTGATTTCAGGCAATAACATCTACACAATTTCATTTTTATTAAGACATAATGTGGGCTGTATCCTATCCTATACATTTGAGATATTCTGAAGAAAACATTTTTAGAGTAGTTGCTGCACTAAAGATTTCGTAGGTCCCAAAATTTTAAGCTTTTTAATGGATTAAGCAAACAAGAGAACTTAGCTAAGTTTTACTCTGAAAAAATAATAAATTTTGGTGTGAATAATTTCAAAATTAAAGCCTCTATTTCACATTACAACTTTTGAGAAGTTATATAGGTATGTATATTTTTAAATTAAAAATAGACCTTGTTTTTAAATATGCTTTAATTCATTACCTTTCTTTAATACTTTATTCCTAACCCTGGTATTTGAAAATATGTCTTCTCGAAAAAAGAAAAAAATTAAATTAAATTTTGTGATTGAAATACTAAGAAGAGAGAACAAAAAATCTAATACATAAAATTCTATAAATTAAAACAATATATGATTTTATTTCTTCTATGAAAGAAAGTTTTAAATTTGAGATAATGATTTCTTACTGGTTTATACTTTTCACTGTGTATTTGGCTACATTTTTTCCTAGAATGTGTGTAATTCTAAGTTTTCAGTATCCTTTAACTTTTTATTGAATAAGCCAAAAACTTTTAAATTGATAGGATTTTGGGCAATTCGGCACTTTAGTATATTTTTGGAAGTTCTTATTTATTACTTCCAAAAAAGTGAAAATAAATGAATTTTTATCGAGAAAGAATGGTAATAATTTCTAACACAATTTAAATTGTACAAATTTTAAAGCATTTTTATTATTATTTAATAGGGCAAAAACAGAATTTTTACCGTGGGTTAAAAAAAGAACTTCTGCAGCTCTTTTTCACCACTAAGTACTTTCTTCCAATGGCAACACAATGTTAAAATCATGACTTTTTCGATTCTTTTTTTGCTGGATCTATATCAGGATAAATAATGATAAATGTATTTCATTTTCAATGTACATAAAAAGTTATAAAGCAATAATTTTAAGGCACTAATTTTTTCATTCATACTCAATAGTTCGATCTATTTCAACTATTTAAAAACAATTGTCTAATTAAATAACATGATTGTCATTGTTATTGCAAATTTTTTTTTTATTATTATTTTTTTTACTGTTTTTCTGAGTAAAATTAAATAAAAAGTTAAATAAAATGGGGTTTTTAAAAAACCGGTTAACCGCCTATAAAAAACCGGTTTCGAAAAAAAACCGAAAACTACAAAAAAAACCGAAACCGACAGCGCTTGTAAAAAACCGGAAACCGGTTAACCGATTTTCGGTTTCGGTTTTGGATACTCTAATTGAAATACTTTATATATATCGTCACCGAAAATGCAAAACAACATAACATCAATTTTCAAAACTTTACAGGAAGTAAAAAAACTTTATAAAATCCAAACAAATTGTCCTACAAACAAGATCACATTCTTAAATATCGCCTAATATATTGGAGATTTTTATTAAATAATATTTAAGTTATGTGGTTTACGTTTTTCAAGATTTTAGTTTTCTGAATCTAAAACGACGTGACATCAATCAAAATTTTTTAAAAATTTTATTGAAAAAGATTTCTTTAAGTTTTACTCCAAAATTTGTATAGCTTTTATATTTTCAAGAACAATCTAAATTCGTAAAAAAGAGGGAAACAAATTTAAATTTTCTTTAACAAGTGTGATGTTACGTTATTTTGACTTAAGAAAGTCATTGCCTTTGTTAATATAATCGTTATTTTTTTAACTACAAGTCAAAAAATTGTTGATCATATGTACGTATTTTGGAAAAATAAACTATATTTCATCAAAAACACAAATTTGAAAACTTATGTCACGTTGTTTTGCATTTTCGGTGACGATATTCAAACGATGCGTAAAAATTTGCTTAATGTAGACAAAAAAAAAGATATTTATGTGAAAAAAAAAAACGAATTCAATCGTCAAAAACCTAATTCATGCAAGAATTTTGTTCTTGCATGAATTATGTGATCACATATATTTTGTTTTTGTATTTAAAAAAAATTTATATTTTGAAAATTTAGTTCGAAGTGACTCTCACTTAAACTTCTAGTTGTATTCTATGGTAATAGGTGCCAAAAAATAGTAATTTTGAACTGGTTATGAGAAAAATATTTAAAATGAAATTAAAAATTACCCTTCACCATGGATTATAACATAGATATGAAGTTCCGTTGCCAAAAACCTAAGTCGGTTGTCAAAAAAAACCTAAGTCTAAGAATGTGTTAGTAAAAAATTTTATTGAAAACAAAAACAATTGTAGTACATGTGCCCTTTTGAGAATTTTTTTTCCAATTGAGTTTTTTAAGCTTCACAATCTTACCGACAAATAATAAAATTTTCGCCTTAACGTATGCTTTCATATTTTCACATTTATAAATCAACTTTTTTTTACAAACTACGAACACTTGAATACAAAAAAAAACAGTCATAGCAAGCTTTGCTTTAAAAAAATAAACAACAATTGCATATTTATATATTTTTGTATGTATGTATGGATGGATGTATGTACATTAAAGTGTCCCGAGAATAGGGTTTTTCGAGATTTCGATGTAGGAACACCCCTCAAAGGATGCGTAAAAATTAACTGAATATGGGAAAAATATTAAAAAAATGTTTAAAATTGGTCTTCAGTTCCCTACCAGCGATTTTAAAACCATGGGTCCCATACATTTTGGTCAAAAAAAAGTTTCGATTTTTCAATCGAAATGGGTAGGTTATGGAAAAATATTTTAAAAATTTTTCCAATGGGATTTTCGTTCGCTAGAAGACTTTTTAGGTAAATTGATGAGCATTTTTTTTTTTTAAATCTGGAAAATTACATATTATATACAGTTCTTACTACAATGCAATTTTTTAAAATTTTAGCCTTAAAAGGAACAAAATTATAAAATTCTTATCTATTTTTTTAAGAAAAATATCGAAATTTTTTTTGCATGATGTACTAAAATGGCGGTTTATGGACTAAAATGTTTGCGAACATTTTTTTAAATATTTTTTCTATAATTGGCTTAAAATTACGAATTTTTTGATACCCATTTCAATACTATTTTTTGGACGAAATGTTCTAGACCCGTGACATTCAATCGCTGGTAGGGAACTGAAGATCAATTTAAATTTTTTTTTTAATATTTTTCTCATATTCAGCTAATTTTTACGCATCGTTTGAGGGGTGTTCCTACAAAATTTTGGTCTACGGGACACTCTAATGTACATATATACAAACTGACTGCATATACAATCTGACCATGATGGAATTAGCTTAACAAGGTTTATGCATAAAGGCAACAACTAGAACAATGCAATAATAACAGCCACTTTTTTCCGTTGGAAATGAGACTGAAACGTCAAACAAAAGAAAAAAAAACGTACAAATTGTAAATAATGATTGCTGAAATTTAAAAATAATAAGAATGAATTGTATTTTATTTTTTTTTTTTTTTTTGGGACAATAAGATATGTTACATCTCCATTGCATTTTTCTTTATTAATATTACAAATTTCACCACCGAAAATATTTGCTTTTGGTTGTAAACAAACATATGTTGGTAAACGTAAAAAAAATTCACATTTCAGTCTTAAGGCTCAACTACATAGAATACTTTAGCTTCAACTGCGACTGACAGCTACGCAACACATAAATGATATTAACCCAGTCGTTGCATTATTTTGTTATTAAAATTTTATATAATAAAATATAAAGATGTAAAAATTCTATTATGTTCTCAGTTGAAATAATGAATTGCAAATTAAAATTTCCTACTTAACGAAAAAATATTAAAATAAGAATAAAACAACCGACAAAATATATTTACGTACTTCGGCACTTCAAAGTTGAACATTTTTCATCTTTGAAGTACTTCACGCAGATGTTTGGCGTACTGATTTGGTTCCACTCAATACAAATGCATGTATTTAACTTAGCTGTCAGTCGCAGTTGAAGCGAAAGTATTCTATGTAGTTGAGCCTTTACACCACAAAATTAAGCAAAAAATAATCAGCTGATCTTACAATTTTATCTGTTTTACAATTTTTTCATTGACATACCTCGCGGAACTGTCAAATGGTTTTTGTATTCATATGCAAAATTTTTTCTCTCCTTCATTCGCTCATTTTCCGTTTAAAGAATTTTGACATTATGACTGCATATAACTTTGAGTCTACATTAGACAAATTTTTATCAAGACAAACGTCAAAATGAACTCGAATTTATGGAAGGTGGCAACAATTGTGCAAAAACAACAATATGGCGGATTCATTAATGTTTTTTATGTATGCAGTTTGACAGCTGTAACAACCAAAAATAATAATCAGCTGTTTAACTGAGGCTACCTCGTATAGATTCGCACCGATTTTTACGTTTGTCTTGATAAAAATTTGTCTAATGTAGACTCAAAGTAATGATTATGTGCAGTAGTTTTACACTAACAAAATACAAGCAATTGTTTTTGTAGATGTGCGAGCACTTTCTAATTACGCTATGATCATTATATTACTGCTGTTGCTAACTAAACTACTTGCCCATACAAAAAAACAATAAAAATTTATTGTTGTTATTGTTATTTACATTAACAATTTTTTTTTTTAGTTTTTGGCTAGTGTATTCAAAAAACCGACATTTTCAGCAAACCGGTTTTCGAGTTATTCGAAAAATTGCCTTTTAAAAAAAACCGGTTTCGAATACGGTTTTATGTAAAAAAAACTGGTTTTTATTAAATAATTATAAATTTATAGCAAAATTTTATTATTTTTTATTTTTTCATAACATTTATATATTATAAATAACATTTTACTAGATAATACCCGGTGTGCTTCGCCACCCCCCCGAAATGAAATACATAGTAATTAAAGGATTAAAAAAATATACTAATTTTTGTATTTAATTTTTATGGGAGGAACCATACCCCCATAATCCGCTAATTTATTAGACAAATGTTTTCATGGATGCCAAAATTCTTTGTGCAAAATTTAAGCATTCCAACTCCAATAGTTTCCCAGATATACGAATTTTTGCATTTAATTCATATGGGAGGTATGCCCCCTACTTCTAGTCTGCCCATATTTTTCTTAAATATTAATATTTATACCAAAGTGGCTCCAACAAAATTTTAGAACTCTAACTGTTATATTTTCTCAGATATGATAATTTAATATTTTCTTTATATGGGAGGTGCCACGCCCACTATTGCTAGTTTACCAATTTTTGTCCAAAATATTCATATTGAAGCTAATGCTAGTCGTACAAAATTTGAGCTCTCTAACTTTTATAGTTTCCCAGATATAAAAATTTTGGTATAAATTTTATATGAGAGATGACACGCCCACTATTTCTTTTCCGCCCATTTTTGCACAAAATGTTCACATTGACACTTAAGTTTATTGTACAAAATTTGGGAAATGTAACTGTAATAGTTTCCTAAATTTACGGCATTTGGTATTGGCAAGCAATATTAGGCGAGGGATGTGCCACACCCCCTATTGCTAGTTCGCCTATTTTTTTCCAGAATGTTCATATAGGTGTCAAAGTTGTTCGTGCAAAATTTGAGGACTCTAGTGTTACCAATTTTCGAGATACACTACTTTTAATAGTTATTTAGTAAGTGGGCGCCCACATGGAATTTCAAAATAAAAAGTAGCCTATTTTTCCTTTCAGGCATATAGGAACACACTGTGAAAAATTCAAGAAAATCGGTTTAGCCGTTTAGGCGGCTATAGACTTCAAACAAACATACATACATATATACATACAAACACACATTAATTTTTATATGTATATATAGTAGTAAGTATGTAAATTAACCTTTTTAATTAATATTTTTATACCCTATACCACCATAGGTGGGGAGGGTATTATGCGTTTGTGCTGATGTTTGTAACACCCAAAAATATTGGTCTAAGACCCACCTTAATTTATACCAATCGGCTTAGAATCACTTTCTGAGTCGATTTAACGATGTCCGTCCGTCTGTCCGTCTGACCGTCTGTCCGTCCATGTAAACCTTGTAATCAAACTACGGGTCGCAATTTTGCACCAAGATTTATGAAATTTGGTACACAGCTTTTTTTTGGTCCAGGGACGAAGCCTATTGAAATTGGTTATGATCGGTCCATTATTTCACCTAGCACCCATACAAATGTCCTCCCGGAAAAGGGTTTAACGATCATAAATCCCTTAAATATAGCAATATTTTAATATTATTTGGCACATATAGGTTTCATATAAGTTTAAATAAGTGTGCCGAGTTTTAAAAAGATCGGTCCATAATTACTCATAGCTCCCATATAAACCCCTTTCCAAAAAATCAATTTAACGGCCATAAATTCTACTAAAATGTTAGTATCAAGTTAATATTCGACACAAATAAGTTTTATATAAACATAAATGATAGTACCAAATTTTATAAAGATCGGTCCATAATTTACCATAGCTCCCATATAAGGCCCCCTTTCGGGAATCACCCAAAAGTGAATAAATTCATATAAATGTCAGCATCAACGTAATATTCTGTATTTGTATGTCTTATTTTACACTTATAAGTATCGGTCACATTTGGGTCCATGTCTAATAAAAGACCCCTCCCCGAAATATACTGTATGGTGTAGGGTATCATATACTCGGGCCTGACCGACTATATCTTTTTCTCTCGTTTGTAAATAAGAATATTGATTTAAATTCATTTTTTATTAAAAAAAACATTTACTTAAATAGAAGAGATTATTTTACATTTTTAAAATACAATAATAAATTATTGTTAATATGTTAAAAATAATATACAGTTACGATAATGACATTTGAGCAGATTTTTTTTTTTTTTTTTAAGAATTTTAGATATTTACGTAATTTTCTAATTACTACTCCGATCTCGCAACAGATTGTTAAAGTATTATTAATATTGATACCTGCTTCTCTATTATGGATATCGTCATAATCACATTCATCTTCCGATGAATCTTCAATATCTTTATTTTCTTCGTTAATTTGCTTTTTGGTATAAATTGTATTTATGTGAAAGTGAATATTTACATATAATTAAATAATGTCTGTGACAAAAAGGAAAAACTACATAATTCATTTTTACTACTTTTCAGGAAAGCGTTTTTGGTTTAAAATTGAAATTAAAGGTTATAGGTATACAAATTTAAATTACCTTCCGCGTAAATATATTCGCGATTCATATTAAAAATATTTGTTATATTTTTGGAACCGATGTATACACGGGTTATCGATTAATATACCAATAAAGTAATGGTGTTGTTTTTCCTTGTATAAAATTTATATTTTGTTTAAATAATGTCTTCAGTTATACATTTTTTCCAAAATGAAATTTTAAAATATAACATAACATATTCGAGTTATGTACTTATTCCATTTCCAAAATATTCAAAAAATAAAATTAATGTCTTAAAAAAGAAGATATTTGAAATAAATATCGACCCTGCGCTGACTGAATTACCTATGTAATTTTCAATAACTTTTCAGGAAAGCTAAACAACTGTTTAATTTTGCAAAATTTTTACTAAATTTTATCGTTTATGAATAGGCTTAATGACACAAATTATGTGCATTATGAAAAAGAACGAAATTTTTGGCGTATTTTGGAGAAAATCAACTAAAACGTTACATAAGTAATTTTGTGGCGCAATTTTTTTAAGATACGTTTTTGCTTATCTTTTTGTAAGTTCTTAAGTTTATTTAAATTTAAGTTTGAACTATTGAAGAAGGTATTATTAGTAATATATTGGGTAAGTTTCAACTTCCTAAGATGATTGGAACATGCTACTAAACAGTAATTTGTTAATGAACTCAGAAAATTTTTCCAAAAAGATAAAACAAAAATTCTTTATAATATTAGTATTATGTTATACATAGTATTAACTAGATTATTTTGTAAATCCTAAACCAGTTAAAATATCGGCAAATGCTTTGTGGTTGTATGTATGACCAGTAGGGGTTCTAAATGCACCAATAAAAAAAATTTTCAAAATTTTTACATAGGTAATTTAGTCAGCGCAGGGACGATATGTTAAATTCAATCATGAATTTTAATATTGAAAATATGGAATAAGAGCATATGTTAATTTATACATTAAAAAAAAAAAAAAGGAAAATTAACCGAATTATATTGTTTTTCAGACTATTATCTCCTAAAGTAATGGACAGATTTCTCAAAAAAATTTACACAATATGTAATGGAATACAACAATTCTAAAAATTAAAAAAAAAACGAAAAACAACATAACTCAAGTTATGTAGTTTTTCCTTTTGGCCACAGATGTTCACTATGAAAATACATATAATAAATGAAAAACACTGGGTGTTTTAGTAAAAAACTAAAAATGTACCTTTCATTAAAAAACTGGTTAACCGACAGAACAGGCATGTCGAATAATTCGAATGTAGAAATTATTCGAAACCGGTCGGTTTTTTAAAATTCAAAAACCGTTTAACCGGTTTCCGGGTTTTGAATACACTATTTTTGGCCCATAAATCGGTTATTTATGAACGAATTTGGTTGATTAAAAAAACCGACATTTTATAAAATATATATGACCAACCTGTTCAATAGCGAAACTCGTAGCATATATAGGAACTTCAAAAAGTCTAAAAATGCGGTTTGGCCGATATCTCGGATACTAATGGACCGATTTGTTTCAGGAAAAAAATTTGAAGAAAGATTTTGAATTTTTCGTGCAAAAATGAAGTCGTTAGCTTGTATAGGAGCCTAGAAAAGGCGACAACAAATACGATTTTTTTGGAATATCTTCGGTTTTTTGCCGATATCTCAGTTATTTATCAACCGATTTTGCTCATTAGCGTTTTTCTAAGGAATATTTCCTACAATTTGATGTATAAAACATATACACTGCCGCTTACTTGAATACGACACATACAACAATTGCTTTTGGCATTTAATATTTCGCTAGTGAATAATAAATAAAGCTAACTTTTTTAAATTTAAATTATACTTTAATTACACGATATATTATAATTCACAATAATTAATACGTGTTAAAAACAAAAAAAATTAAAATAAGTGTTGGCTCATCACATTACAACATATAGCTTAAAATTCAATAAAAGCTTAAATTTTCAAACTTTTTCAATAAAAAATTTAAAAATTTTTATTTCTTGAAAAATGGGGAAATGCTTTTTCCAGAGCAGTAATATACGAATTCGCGTTCATTTTTGAAGTAAAATATTGCAAATCGCTTGTTCTATAGTAGGAAACTGAACCTCAACCATCACACCTCCAGCACAGCTATGATGTTGCTCCAAATAAATTTCTTATTTTCGCAAATCATGCAAATAATAACTGTAGCCATCTGGTCCTTCTAAAAAGTAGTCTTTTTTCTTTTCGAGGTGGTGGCTTCTTTTTAATTTTAATCGTTTAAAATTAGTAGCTTTCTGTATTACACGCTTTACTGTTGCTAAGCTTGCTTTAAAGCCAGATTTTTCTTTGATTTTAGCAGCAAAGTCTTGGGAGTTTGAAACACTTCTGATAATTGCTCTTCTATCTGCAGCCGAAAGAACAGTATAAGTACCTCTTTTCATATTTTTTGCATAATTGGATGAATTACGAAGATAATTACTGACTACACAACGAGTTCGATTAATTTTATTTGCTATTTGGCTAATATTTAGTCCACATTCCTTATAGGCTTTGATTTTGCATTTTTCCTCGTTTGACAACGCTTTTTTTCTTCCCATTTTGTTGGAATTCAAAACAAACTAGTTTAATTTTTATTAAAATCAATAAAAATATACTTTTCAGATGTTACTTTGTTACAAAATAAAATAGATAGAAAAATCACTATTTTTTTTTTTAAAGAAGATATATTAACTTTAATAAATTTATTAAAGCAATCTAAATGAAAGACATTAATGTTAACATCAAACTGAAACTATAAAAACTTTAAATACTCTTATGAATTTTGTACGGAAAATCTGAATAACATTTATGTCGTATTCAGATGAGCGGCAGTGTATATCCGATAACTGGGGCTTTCTAAAAACTGATTTCAACAGACAGACGGACATCTTTATATCGACTCCCCTATCAATAAGTATCAAGAATATATATACTTTTTGGAGTCTTAGATGAATATTGTAGAAATTAATTAATGACAAACTTATATATATCCTTTACACCTGTGGTGAAGGGTATACAAATTTCCTCATGGAATTTTATTTCGCTAGAGGTAGGGCATTTTGATGAAGAAAATTTTGAAAATTATCTATTATTAGCAACAATGCAAATTTTCATTATTTTAACCATAAAATGATCAAATTAGAAAATTTGTATCTATTTCCCACGAAAAAATATTGTATTTTTTTGCATGATATTCTAAAATAACGGTTTATGGACCAACATTTTTGCGAACATTTTTTAAAAATATATTTTTTTCATAATTGGCTCAATTTTTCAAGACAAAACTCAATATATATTTTGGACGAAATGCTCTAAACCCGTGACTTTTAATAGTTGGCAGGGAACTAAAGATCAATTTAATTTTTTTTTAAATATTTTTTCCATATTAAGCCAATTTTTACGCATCTTCTTCCTACAAAACTTGTATCTACGGGACACTCTAATATACATATACCCCAAATAGGTAGATGGTGTAAAACTGAATAATGTATGTAAAGCTGAAATAACTCATTCCATATAAAATCGAAACTTCTACAGTTTTTGTCCAAAAAAAAAAATTATATTTATAACAAAAATGTCTAAAAAAAATTAAGAAAAATCAAGAAGGATTGAATTTTAAAAATTTCATTCATATTTCGCTAGTGTGTCCACAAAAAGTTATATGTTTAAAATTTTCAGGAGACTAAAAAAAGTCCTTTGTTATGAAGCCATATTAATCCTTTTAATAACAAGGACTATTGCAGTTATTTAAAAAACGATAAATATTTAATAAATAAAACTCAACAAAAACAGGCCTGTCACACATTCCGTAAGCAATGGTTTTATTTACGTATTTGAAATTTCCATCGATTTTTCTTTTACTTCTTCAGATTCCGATCAATTATATTAATTCAAAAATATTTTAATAAATTGTTTTTTTTTTTTCGAATTTAAATTTGCATTGTTATGCAGTGCAAAACAAAAAATAAAAATTTGATTTGTTGAGAATACAAAAAATACAAGCGAAAATAAATTCCACTCCTTTTTCTCTAAAATAAAATTTTCTTTAAACATGTAATAATTTTATACTTTTCTGAAAGGTATCTTCACAGAGAAGACTTTAAAATAAAAAGCAAGCCCAATAACTCAAATGGTCAAGGTACACACCCTCCCGTATACATAGTCTACTAGTAATTTAATTTCAAGAAAATTACACTTATTTTTGTCATGGCTTTCTAAGAAAACGTTTAAATTTTCTTGGGAAATGTTAAATTAAAAAAAATAAAATAAAATTTTCCATTGAGGAGTAAACAAAATTTTCTTAACCCATTGAGGAGTAAAGAAAATTCGCTTCCCTGATGACTTTTATAGTCAAGACCTGAAGCTACAAAAATGTAATACTTATCAAGTCTCTAACTTGTAAACAGGCACCGTAATGATTATGAGTTTTAAAATAAAACTCAACAAATAATCGTTATTTTTTCGCTCAACTTTTAATGATTAAATATTTTATTGCTCAATTTATAATGATTATTTTTCAATAAAAATCAAAAATAATCATTAATATAAAAAATAAAATTAAAAAAAAGCTTCGGCTGTGCCGAATATACAAAATTAGCTCCCTAGTTAGTCCCTAGTATATATAGAGAAACCGATTTTCGAATAGTTCGAATAATTGATATTTTGAAAAAACCGGTTGCACTTTTTTAAATTCAGAAAAAACTGGTTAACCGGTTTTTTTGCAGAAATTAATATTTCTATCAAACGACTACAATTCTTAAAGAAAAATCAATAAATCTTTTTTATTTTTTGGAAATAACTAAAACCCATTAAGAACGAGAAAGAAAGAAATATACTGTCAACAACAATACCCTACACCATTGTGTACATAAAAATTCAGGGAGTGGTCTTTTTTTTTAGACCTATGGAATTGTAGACCAGTACTATGGTCAATTATGGACCGATCTTCATGAAATTCGACACACTGATTTAAAAGTATATCCTTGGATATAAGCAAACAAAATTGCCTACCTGTATTTTAATTACAAGTTTTTATGGACGGACAGACGGACATAGTTAAATCAACGGCCAATATTTTTGCGTGGTACAAACATCATTACAAACGCATAATAGGTATGTGGGGTATAAAAATTGTAAGAAAATAATCATCAAAAATGATATTAACATTTACTTAGCATAAACAGAAACCATGGGTCAATATTGAAAAGGCCAGAATCAATTTTATTAAAACGATTCTGCAGTTGACTTTTTTAAAACAAAATCTTTGAAAAAAAACTAAAACATTTAAATTAGGTGCAAAAATATTACAGGTGTTACAATAGATAAAACAAATTTTATTCAGGATAATTATTATTTATTTAATCTTAAACTATATTTTTAAAACATTAAAAATCATACTTTATGAATATTAAAAAAATAATCATAAATTTCGATTCAAATTTCAATATTTAGTGCATAATTTTTTAAATAAAAAGGTATTTTTAAAACCGGTTTTTTGTGCTTAAAAAAACCGGTCTATTCGACATTCGAAAATTGAACATTTTGAAAAAACCGACAGTACATTGACTGAAAAAACCGGTTTAAAAACCGGTTGGAAAACCAAGTCGATTACCCTAATATATAGAGGCTTCAGAAACTGGTAAACAGGTTCTAAAAACCGGTTTTTTAAGCATATCTCCGCAATGTATGAACCGATCTTGCTGAATTTCAATAGCAGTTATCGGTGGGCTTCATAAACGCCATTTCAACCGGACGGACATGGTCCTATCGTCATCATTTCTTACAAGGATACCGAAAATTTCAACTTTTTTGCTCTCCGACAAAAATTGTGGGAATTACAAACGGAATGACATTTTTTTTTTTTTTTTGCTTAAAATTTCAAGAATGATGATTATTTTATGTCCCTAAATGCATGTAACACATAGTCCCTAAAAGTTTTTAAAGTTGTAGAAATCAAGATTTTCTCAATTAACCCTCATAAAACCATGGAAAAATGAGAGGTTCGAAAGAATTAATTCTTTAATTCACATTTTAAAGTTGAATTAAATCATATAGAATTATTAATTCTTTGAAACAAATTCATTATAATTAATTCTGTAGCTTAATTCCTAAAGCTTTTGATACATTTATGAATTAATTCTTTGGGAATGTTTAATTCTGTCCAGTTCATTCAATTTTGTCTAAATTCAAACTATTACAAATTGAATTAAAAAATTTTTCAACCATTCAATTTGTACTAGATTGAATTAAAGTTTTAGGGCCGTACGCAAGAAAATTTGAAACAGCTTTACAAAGCAATGTTAAGATAAATTCATTAAGTACGTTCAATCAAAACAAATAAAATAAACTCGTTGTTCGAATATTTATTACTTAAATAAAATGTATATATCACTAACCTTATAATAAAAAGCTCTACTAAATGTAAGAAAATTTTGTCAAAATCGGACATATACATATAATTTTTAATAATTTATTCTGTTAAAATATAATTCATTAGAAATTTGAAAATAAAAATTTCTTACTACTTTTGCTCGTACAAAATATTCAAGTAAAATATAGCAAAAGAGAAAAATATTTTCTCTTGGAATGTTTACTAATATTACTATTTTTATGTGCACAGAAACGCTTTTCGAGTAAAATACTTGCAAAAATAGTAAAACTAGTAAACATAGTATGCAAACGAACAGACCTATTATCTCAATGTAGTTGAACATAACAAAAACAAACAAAAAAATCTTGTATTTTTTTAAAATTTGCATGGTCAGCGTTACCGTTGAGAATTTTTAAAAAGTGTCCAAAAAAGGGGATTTCAAAATAAAAAGTCGCCAAAAAAGGGGATTTTTTGAAAAAAAGGGGCTAACTGCTTTATAACCTAAAATAAATCATTAAAATTTGTTTATTTCATAACAACAAAAATAAAAAATTTTGTATTTTAAGAAAAACTACTAAATCCAATTCTGTTACTAAAAAAATAATTTATTTATAATTATTTTACAACAGTTTTTATTATTGCAAAAATAAAGCTTTATTCACAAAAATAGTTGACATACAATCCTCTTTTTATTAATCACACTTCTCTACATTTATACGAGGTCTTCACACGTATTCCAGTCTTTCAAATCCCCGTCTAACCAATTTAGAACTGAACGTATGGATCCACAAGTATTGTATTATGTCTTTTGAACAAACTATTTTTTATTTATGATAATTTATTAAAAAAATCCCCTGAGGGATTGCTTCGAAGAATGTAAAAATATAAATTAGGATATCGTATCTGCTTTTTTCCTTTCTCAATCCAGTCCAAAAAGAATCGGTATATGATGATTTTAATTACTAACAGTTTCAATTCATTTATAAATACTCCGCGGCTTTTTATATAACTATACTGTGAAACAATCTCAAAATAATTAATTTATTTGTTTAAATTAATATATAAGGGGTCGATATATTTCAAACAACTTAATTTCTCGTCATTTAGCACATAGTCTCAAAAAGTCGCCATTTAGTCGCCATTTAAAAAAGGGGCCAAAAAAGTGGCCAGGTGGTTGAAAAAGGGGCAATTGGCGACTAAAGTCGCCAAACGGTAACACTGTGTATGGTAGAAAGATTTGAGAGAATAAAATTAATATTGGCTTAAACGTCAGATGTGCATTTGTATTATAACAACGTATCAGGTCTTCAACCCTCCTCATAGCATACTCGTTTAGCTCCTGCACCCTGCTGCAAGATGCTTATTATTTCAAGTTATTTCCAAGTTGACATTTAAACTCACTTGCAACTCCTTGGGAAACGATTTGCTCAGATCTAATTGTAGTTGTTTATATAGTCTAGTATTAACTCTGTTTAGGGTCTTATATAGTCAAATTTGATCATTAATTTTTTGAGCTTTAATTTAATTTAAGATTAATTTTATTATGCCTACAGTAAAAAACATACATACATATAAGAGTTTTACTACTACATATTAGTTTGTACATTTTCTCTATAAAGGAATATAATTCTATCTCATTATGAATAATCTTGTTCTTCCTGCTTAAAATCGACAAATTTTGTTTGACCACCTTTAGCTACTATCGCATCATTTGATTTCTTCTTGAGAACACAGTCGATAAAGGCCATTTTTTTACCAACTTTTAAGGTATTTGCTTCAACAACAATTTGTTCTCCTTCTTTGGCAGCTGAAATATAACTCACACGCAAATCAACAGAAACTCCTGGATGAGAATTAGCCGACATTAAAGCGTATGTAGTTACATGATCAATTATGGTGGCGGTATAGCCACCATGTAAACTTCCGCTAGCATTTAAATGTTCCTTGGCTACTGTAAATTCACCAACACAACGACCATCACCACCACCTGTAACAGAAAACTAAAATAAAGATAAATTATTAATTAAATTTTGTGAAGTACTAATGTGAATATGTATGAATATTGTTATCGTTATCTCGACAAATGCTAAATATGAAATCAAAATTTTCCAATATAAAATAGGATTATTTAACATAATAGATAGTATAGATAATATTAAATTGATAATTTTTATAATAAAATTATTAATTTTAAAACATTCTACATCATTTGAATTTTTAAATCCTAAAAATATTATTTAAAACACATAAAATATAAAAATTGTTTTCTGCTAAGTACCAAAACTTGTTGAATGTAACAAATTAATTAGTGTTTAATTTCAAACTTACACTTAAAAACAAAAGTGAAAGAATATTTTTGATCAGCACAAATAAAAATATATTTTGTTTATAAAGTATATCTTAACCTACCACTTAATTTTCTTATTGTTAATATCTATTTTATTTACTTTTTATATTGATTATTTTTCTAACGCTAGTTAAAAGAGTAAAAGCAAAAAGACTGAATTTAATTATTGTATATGTACTTACAGCTTTTGTTATTGAGTCGTGTCCACTTTGTTTAACCGAATAAAAATTGGCCACTTTTTTTAAGAAATCAACACCGCGCTTTCCTGACATTATTGAATTTAGCCAAATGGTGTTAATACTACTGCTGGAATCTTAAAACTAAACAAATTTTTAATAAATAGAGAGCAAGTTCATAGTCTAATTTAATCTATTTATGGCATGACGTTGTACATTTTTAATAGATAAAACGACACGCGTTAAATATGTTCTATGTATGATCAGACGTTGTTTGTTTTTATTCACACATTTATCTCTTAAATACTTAGTAGAGACAGTGTTGTCAGATTAGGGGATTTATCCCCAAACTGGGGATTTATTTTTGGAAATGTGGATGACAAATTTGGTTTGTGGATAAGGGGATTTGTTGGGGATATTTTTAAAGGCTTGGAGATTTTTTGATGATTTTTGGGAATTTTTATTTTATTTTAAAAAATGTTCCTTTTTAATTTAAAAAAATAATAGAAAAAATATAATTTTCCGCTGTATATGAAGATTTTGGTAAGGTAAAACTATATTTATTTTAACAACAGCGCACTGAAGACAATAAAAAGTAACTGTAATACTAAATTGGTTCTATAAATTCCAAAAAAATGTTCGCCGAAACAAAATGATTATTGCACGGATAGGCTTTGAAGGTAATTTTTGGGTAATTGATGTTCCATTATTTTTATTGTAATAGCAAACAAGAGTTTAAATCAAGGACCACCTATTCAAAAAGGTAACAGTAACGGTATTTTGAATTATTTCGGTAAGAGTATTTTAGCGTTTTTAGCGTTATCTTTATTTCGAATTGTTTCAGAAATTTTGAAATAATTGGTTCTTAACGATGAAATATAAAGTGGAGTCAAATATTATAACGTCAGGCTAGGATGACCATAACACTTTTACAAGTTTTATATAATTTTATTAGAAATAATAATTTTTCTCAAACTTAAAAATAAAGGTAACGGTATATTAGCGTCATCGGTATTTCGATCTATTTCGGTACAGTATTTTAGCGTTATCGGTATTTTGGATGATATCGGTATTTTAGCGTTGTTGGTATTTTGATCTATTTCGGTAAAGGTATTTTGGAGGTAACGGTAGCTAAGTTGAATGGGTTTTTTTTAGCGGTAAGGGCAGTGATGTCAGATGGAGGGAATTTTTAAGGCAAATTTTAGCCGAAGGGAAAAAAACGAGAAAAATTGTAAATTAATTAGAAAAAAAATTCAATATTATCATACACATTCATTTAAAAATAGAAATCTTAATTTGCCGAATAGATATTTTCAGTGTTTTCGTTCTTTGTTTAAAATATTTTTTGTATAATTTTTATTGAATTACAAACAAAAATTACATTTATGTAAATTTCAATTCATTTTTATAATTTTTCGTTAAAAATACCGTTTCCCAGCAAAAAAAAAAAAAACTGAAAAAGCCATGATTTAATGATTGTGTTGTCATTGAAGGGAAGTACTTAGTGATAAAAACGAGCTGCAGAAGTTCTTTTTTTAACCCATGGTTGTCATTGGTAGGATGTTATTCTTTTATACTTCTTGTTCATTGCTTCTGAAGCACTTATCTTAAAACTATTTTTATAATTTTTTTATAATAAAAATTCTGTTTTTGTCCTATTAAATAATAAAAATAATAAAAATGCTTTAAAATTTGTAAAATTTAAATTTTGTTAGAAATTATTACCATTTTTTCCCGCTAAAAATTTATTTATTTTCATTTTTATTTATTTTTAAGTAATTATTAAGAACATCCAAAAAAGTTAAATATATGCACTTTGTTCCACTTTTGAAGTTGTGAAAATGTTCTTCCAAAGCTTCATCGTTTTTTGCTGGGTTTTAAAGAGGAGGGAAAAATGGAGGGAAAGTTTTTTAAAAAAAAAAAGGAAAAAAATGGAATTTTTCAACTAAACAGAGGGATTTTTCTTAAATTTTATCTGGCATCACTGGGTAAGGGTATTCAGTCTTCAACAAGTAATTGTTTAAAAATTAAAGAAAGTATATCAAAAAAATTGAAGCAATGTTATCATATTTTCATACATTTGAAGAAATAATAAATAACGTAATTTTCGGTCATTGCATCAACTATAAAAAATTTTAAAATTTTCACATTTTTTTTTTTATTTTAATATTGACTATTCGGAAAAAAAACTATTGAAGCACAAATAAAAGGAAATGTAGTTAATAGTAATCTCTTAAATTAAAGTATTATTTGAGTGGGATTTTTTGGGGAAAATATAAGAAGTTACTTGGGGATGAAAAATCACTATTTGGGAATATGAATCGAAAAAATCTGGGAACCCAGAGTAGAGTTAAATGAAGAGAGCAATGGAAAAAGAAAACGGAGAATAAATAATAAAAATGTTTTAATTTTAAAGAGCAATAAGAAATTGTTATTATTTATCTTTGCTATTTACAATATTTGAATTTAATTTCTGTTATGAATATTAATTCAACTCTCATTGTCTTGCTCACAAATGAATAATGACACTCTGCTGCAAATAAAACTCACTCGAAAAATTACATGCATGCGTTATAGGCTTACTTGAGAATAAACAAAAATCAGTTTTAAACATTTTTCTAAAATCAGTTTTAAACATTTAAAAATATTAAAAATTTGCATTGTAGTAAGTACTGTTGATAATATATAATTTTCCAAATTTTTCCAAAAAATTGTTCATAAAAAGTCTTCTAGCGAAACAAAATCCCATGGGAAAATTTTTAAAAATATTTTTTCCACAACCAACATAAAATTTCGAATTTTTTGATACCCATTTCGATTAAAAAATCGAATCTTTTTTAGACCAAAATGTATGGGACCCATGATTTTTCAACCGTTGCACTATGGTTTCAATGACCACTTTTTTTGGCCAAAATTACCAAAATGGAAAAAAACATGTTGTCTTGTTTGACATATGATTTGGGTAAAAATCAAAGCAATTTGATGTATTTATTTTGTATTTAAGAAAATGAATTAATTTTTTCACTTTTTACGTATCAGAAGTAAAATCATTACAAAAGAAATTTTAGTATATTTCACTTATAATTCAACCCAAAGGCTTGAATTTTCTTTAGCAGCATTAATTTTGATACACAATTATATTTTAGTAATATCTGCTATTTTATTTTTTAATCTTGGCTTTTTTATTCATTGGTTTGACCTTGTAAATGATAAGATTTTCCAATGCTAACTTATACGGAAAAGATGGATTTTCTCGAAAATCGCAAAACGAGACAATATGGAAAATATAGCCCAGATATATGTTTATTTATTTCCATTGAGTTTTTCTTCACCAATTTTAACCAAAAACTTGCAGGTCTAATGAAACGTAAAATTTCTTACGAATCCAACTTCATTTTGGGCTTTGTAAAACAAACTGTATTTTTCTAAGATGACAAAAAGTTTTAACTGATTTCATACTTCTGGGTAACTTTGCGAACCACGTCAATAAATGCCTGAGTGAAAGCAACCACTGCTTAGCGTTATTTATTGACTTTAGCAAAGCTTTTGACACATTATCGCACAGCCGTCTTTTAGAAATCTTGGAAAGGTATGGAATACGAGGTAGTTGTTTACAATGGTTCATTAATTATCTAGAACTTCGGACATATAGAGTTAAAATTGGCAACAGCTTAAGCGATGAGACTTTCTCAAACAATAACGGTGTTCCCCAAGGTTCAAAACTTGGTCCAATTCTCTATCTTCTATACGCTAACGATATGCTAAATATTCTCAAAATGAGCACAGCATTTGCTGATGACACAGCAAACGTTGTACACCACAAAAATATTGAAGAAGCTAGCAAAATTATGCAAATCGAGTTAGACATCATAACAAAATGGAGTCATGACAATGGCCTAGTTATCAACTCATCCAAAACTAAACTTATGCACATCAAGCCACGTCATCTTCCAAACCACGATGTAAAAATCAAATTCCACACACAAGAATGCCTACACAACACAAACCTCCCTAATGTTGATACGTGTACTACTATTATAGAAATGGTGAAAACTTTTAAATATTTAGGTGTATATGTCGACGAAAACTTTAAATGGTTAACGCACATACAAGATCTCCGGAAAAAGCTGAGGAAAGCTGCGTATAGTCTTTTTCATTTGAGCAACTGTACACCCTTTACAGTACTCAAACAGGCTTATTTCTCCTTAGCCGAATCCTATATTAGGCACGGCATCACAGCGTGGGGTAGTTCAACGTACTGCACCAGCCTACAGCAGACACAAAACCAAATCCTAAAAATTTTGCTAAAAAATCGACAACACAATCAACAAATACAATCAACACGATATATGTCAACACAAACAACACACATGTAAACAATAATGCAAACGTAAACAGCAACATCAGCGTTAACAACACACACGAAAACAACATCACGCAAGTAAACAACAACACATGGGTAAACAACAACACGCACGTAAACACTCATGTTCACAACATCAGTCAAGTAAACAACGACATTCACGCAGATAACAACACAAACGTCAACACAACTAGATCAACTAGATCAACATCCATAGCTAGCAAACTACAAGTTTTAAACATAAAAAGTATCTACAGCAGTAGATTCCAATTGATCATACCTACAACACAAGGCGCCGAACTGAAGGAAGATACCAGGTTGAACGTTTCCGAAATAATTATGGAAAAAACAGTTTAAAAGTCGTACTACCAACTCTTCTTAATAAAATGCTCACAAACTTACTCAACATACAAAATCCATATAAGAGGAAAAAATTATTAAAATCGTATTTTTTAAATTCGCAATGAAATTATATCAAATTATTAGGCTTCGCGGGGTTAGCTTTAAGAAAATTGTTAATAATTGTTAATAATTATTTAAAATTTCAAAATAAAAATTTCAAAATAAAAAAAAAAAAAAAAATATTCAATAATAAAAGTACTTATCCTAAGATCTATTTTCCATAATAAACTTATTTAAAAATTGTTTTACTCAATAATTATAAAGTATTGAAAGCTGTTGAAAAAAGGTACCTCTTTTATACATATTTTAAATTTGCTTAAGAAACTGAACTTTGACCTGTTGTATTATGAAGACAAAACAGTAAAAGTAGAAAAAGACTTCATTTTTTGGCGTTTTGAAGTATTTACTACAAAACTACGATAATTAAAACACAAATAGAAAATGTTACCAAAATTAGTTTTGGCCAAGAAAAGTGGTCGGCGAAACCATAGTGCGTTGGTAGGGAACTGAAGACCAATTTCATTAGTTTATAGCACTCATATCGAATTTCACATTCGATATGCTCTTGTTTCCGTGCTCTTATATTTTGCACGGAAACAATTTTAAACTTATAATTTAATAATATCTTTTGCTTTTAAACAATTTATGGTCTGTTATAAAAACTATAATTAAATATTAAACAAATTTGCTTAAAAAAGTGTTAATAATATATAAAATTAATAAATAATTATTCTCTCTTATAGCATATAGATGTGACAAAATTAAGGGATAATTTGCCCGTGTGCATTATTTTGCGGATCGTTACTCTAAAGTGAACCCATGCACTCCAGTGTTGCCAAAACCTAAGTGGAAAAATGTGCAAGAAGTTACAAAAAAAGTGCTAAAAATTAAAAAAAAATGTGCTAGGAAAAAGTGCTAAGAACAAAAACTGTTCGTTATTGTAAAAAAGGGATATATTTACTTTCAAGGTTAAAAATTATGCCAATAAAGCGCAGAGGCACGTGTTGTTAAGTTTAAATGAAATTTTTAAATTAATAAATTTTTAAATAAATAAATAAATAAATAAATAAATAAATAAATAAATAAATAAATAAATAAATAAATAAATAAATAAATAAATAAATATATAAATAAATAAATAAATAAATTTTGATGAACTTACATCTTTTTTCTTTACCGAAAATTTTATTTTTAAAATCTCATTTATTATTAAAAAACTGATATACAGTATAAACTCGAGAATCTGGATAATTATTCCAAAAAAAAACTATATATATTTATTTAATATTAGCGTATCAAGTTAACAATTTTCGTCAAATAACATTTCATATTTTAAGTTCTTTATCTAAAAAAAAAAAAAAACAAAAGCAAACATTAAAATGAAGGAATTCAACTAGGATCAACTCTTGTTTAGTACAAGGATCAAGTTTTACTAAAATTTCTACTTAAATAAACCAAATCAATTTTTTATAAAAAAAACAAATTTTTAACAAAGTAAATGATATTCAAATAATACTAAAAAATACTTTTTACAAAATAAACAGACTTTTATCCAAAAACCAATATTTAGAAAGAAAAAAATAATAAAATTCTCGTAAAAGTTTGTCTCCAAAAAAATTATTTAAAAATGTAACAGATACTCACAATAATATTTAAAAGAATAAAGTAAAACATAATATTATGATGTTTTTAATTGAGTAAAAAGTTGTGTAATTATGTATAAGTATTATCATTTTCAAGAATATTCGAAATTAATTATAATTTTGTTAAATTACAAACTTTATTTCAATAATTAATAATTTTTTTATCATAATTATTTGTTATGACAAAAGAACTATAGTTTTTTTAACTGCCAAAACTTTATTTGATAGGTTAACTGTTTGTAATTATATTGGTTTCTACAAAGTTCATTTTTCTAAACACACTGTTTAAAGATCGCATTAGTTACCATCTTTAAAAACACCAAATTTAATTTGCAGTTTAAACTTTTAGAAAAAACTGCTAATAAAGGTATTCACCTCAGAAATTGCAACTTTCCAAGATCCTTGCAAAGTAGAAAAGTTGCATCGATTTCTGAAAACACAACAACCAAATAGAATAAATTTTGCATAACTTACTTTGCAATGGTCTAGCAAAATTGCAATTTCTGAGGTGAATACCTTTAATGTTTTTATAGTACGAAACTACAAATTAAAGAAATGCGAAAAGTGCTTAAAAAAATGCCAAAACTAAACTAGTGCGAAAAATGCTAGAAAAAGCGCCAGGTGCTAGATTCATTTTTGCGTGCTAAATGAGTTTAAAAAGTGTTAGATCTAGGACTAAAAGTGTTAAATTGGCAACACTGATGCACTCCAATGTTAAAATCATGCATGTTTCACCTAAATATGAACAAGTGCAACATCACGTGAACTCATGCATTTACTACTTCCTTTGCATGCCTTTTTTGCTGGGAAAGTAAAGGTCGCAATTTTAAAGGTAATTCAATGAAATTTGGCACGTGGGAGTTTGATTTTTGATGTTTTCACAAGAAATTTTAGTAAATAAATCTCCAATGAAAAACATTTTTTTATACACTAACTTCGAAATAACTTTTACGGAAAAAATAATATTAAAAAAATTATTTAAAGCAAATTTTACTTTGCATATTATGGTATAACATTTATATAAATCGTGCACAGTGAAAAATACTCGAGTAATCAGCTTATTTAGGGCGAAATATTAGACACGCCCATAAAAATAATCTCGACCTGATGGGAAAAAACTGAAAGCAGCTTCGTGTTCAGTATATCGAATTCTTCTAGTCGACATATTTTTTTTTTTTTTGACCTTTAACATTATGGATAAGACACTAAGACGAAGCTATACGCCAAAATTCGCTTCCCTTCATAAAATTCGAAGGTTGAACTGTTTGTTTTCCTTATTTCCTGGAGTACAAATAATTTTGTGAATTGGGTAATTGTTTTCAAAAATTCTGGAGAATGAAAACTTCTAAGAAAATAAAATTTTCGCTTTTTTTCGCTATAGCGGTGATTTTGCATTATATTTAATACTTCATCAAACAAATTTAAAAAAAAGAACAATTTTTTTTGTAACTTTTCTAAAATATTTTCTTTATTATTAAAAAAAAAAAAAAACTATTCTTAATAAATATAAAAAAGCATTTTCCCTAAAGAAAGTAGGTAATTATATTTTTACTTTATAGCACTCTTTTACATTATTTATGCAATTTTTATTTATTTATTATAATATAATAAATAATATTCCGTTATAAATATATATAGTACATAGCAAATTTCCCCGCTTTAATTTTAGTATATAAATATGCAACTAAAATGTCTAATGGAATTATATTTATGTTACTTCTTTTTAATTATATTTAGTATAAAAATTAAATCTATTGGTTTTATATTGTATCTAGTAAATATAATTGTATGCAAAATATGTATTTTGATTAATATGCTTATTTATTTTATAATTTCATATATGCAATACATATGTATATAGTATATATTATTTTCCTTATGTGTATGTATGTAGGTATAAAAAATTAAATTATTACTGAATATTTAGAAATCTATTTTAAATTTGTTTATTTCGTTTTTTTTTTTATCAAATTAACTTTAGGCACAAACTTTTATTTGAAAACGTATGTATTTATTGCTTTAGGTTTTATAATAAGATTTTTTTACTAGTTGCATTTATAAATGACATTTAGAATTTAATGACTTTAAAAAAAGTCAAATCTATTGTCTATTGTAATTAATAAGCTTCAGAATAAAGTGATCAACCTAAAGCTTGGTTTTCGATGATAAAATTATATTTTCGAAAAAAATTTCATGCTTTGTTTCAAAATGGAAGCATGATATATGTATGTATTTTTAAATATACATAATTATGATGTAAAAATATGGTAATTGTGTTTTATTTTGTGTAAATTTTTGGATCAAATTTGTTATAAATAAAAAGTCAAACCTACTATGTATTTTATTAAAATGCCTTATTCCAGAAAAAAAATTTTTAACTTTTTCTAAAATCATTATGTATAATGAGTAGTTACCAATACTGACACTAATGATTTTAATGTATGTTTTTGAAAACTAGTGCTTAAGAACTATTTCTATATAACTTCTACTCAAATCCTAGAACTGTTAAAAAAATCAAAAATAAAAAATAAAGTTTCACACAACTTAATTGATTACAATTAAAAATGAAATCAAACAATAAACATTGATTTTAATAACTGGTTCTTGACTACTTCTCTAACTCATCAGTAGATCTAGTTCTGAATGTAAAAATTTAGAACAAAAATCATTAATTAAAGAACTAGACATTCTATAGAATGGGTATTGGCTAGGAAATACTTTTAGAGACCAAAGTTCTAGGGTGACAATTTCGAACAAAATCATTGTTCCTAACGCCAAACTAGAATGAGTGCATTTGTAGAACTAATATATTTTTTCTGGGATATTGTCATTTAAATTAAATTTAATACAATAATTAAAGTTTTCGCTTTATTTTTATACCCAACATCAAAAAGATGGGGGGTATATTGATTTTGTCATTCCGTGTGTAACATGTTGAAGGAATCATCTAAGACCCCACAAAGTATATATATTCTGGGTCCTGGATAGATTCTGAGTCCGTCCGTCTGTCCGTCTGTTGAAAGCAGGATAGCGCTCGAACGGAGCAACGTAGGGAGACGAAATTTGGCACAAATATTTGTCTTATATAAGGTTTGTTTGGGATTGAAAATGGGCAAAATCGGTTCAAAAAAGTTATGGGCTAAAGACTAGAAACACAGGGTGTCCGTTTTATACTTTTCTGCTGATATTTCTGCAACAAAAGCATGTACGATAGCGAAATTTTGTACATATAGTTTGGGGATCGATATCAACTCGCAAGCCAAAAATGGGCGTGGTCCGCCCACTTTACCGCCCACCTCCCATATAAGGTGAAAATCAATTAAATTGTGTTCAAATAGTTCAAGGACTAATGCAAACTCGGAAACAAAAAGTGGGCGTGGCCCGCCCACTTTACCTCCTAAAAACTAGAAACACAGGGTGTCCGTTTTATACTTTTCTGCTGATATTTCTGCAACAAAAGCATGTACGATTGCGAAATTTTGTACATATAGTTTGGGGATCGATATCAGCTCGGAAGCCAAAAATGGGCGTGGTCCGCCCACTTTACCGCCCACCTCCCATATAAGGTGAAAATCAATGAAATTGTGTTCAAATAGTTCAAGGACTAATGCAAACTCGGAAACAAAAAATGGGCGTGGCCCGCCCACTTTACCTCCTTCTCTCATATAACTTAAAATGTGAAAAAGTTGATGGTGGGTATATAGATTCGGCCGGGCCGAATATTTGCGCTTGTTTAAAATTAGTTTTAAGATTTTCAACTAAAATGAAATAAAACTATATAAAAAATAATGTCAAATTTTATATTAAATTTTACCTGTTTTTATAAAAATCTTTAAATTATATATATATATATTTTTTTTTTTTTGTATAAATCTGCACCCGTTTATTTAAAAAAGTTTTAATCTAATTTTTAAAATTTTCTTAAAAATAGCGTTTTTGTTAAGAAAACAAATTGTTGTATTCATTATATAAAAATTTATGCAACAATTTGAAAAAAGGTATTTTTTGAAAAATACTTGAGAAATATACGAAAGTTTACTTTTGAAGCGCTTTCCTTGGCAATAACTGTCTTCCTTTATTTTTCTATAAAAAATACTTACTGCTTTTTTCGTATAAAATTTAAATAAAAGTGCCAAGGCAATTGATTAAGTCCAAATAATTAATAATTAAAGTGATCATTGGCGCTCATGCATTTAGAGAGGTTTTCGTTAAATGAAAACAATACGTTTTCTACAAGATACGATAACGACATTCACAATATTTATGATTAGGACAAGTTTTTCAAGCTTTTCGTTTGGAAAGTAAGCATTTGCATATTTCAAAAGAATTTCTCAAAAAATGTTTATATTTTAAATCTTTGCATAAATTTGCATATAATGGATACAAAAGTTAGTTTTCTTAACAAAAACACAATTTTTTTGTGATTTTTTAGAGTTCAATCAAATGATTTCTAAACAATTTTTGGTGAGCATTTTGAGTACATTGTAACTATTGTAAAGAAAAATAATTCGGAAGCGTCAAATATGATACTTAAAATTAAAATAGTTATATTTTTATAAACATCGAAATCTATTAGAAATTGAAAGTTAAAAAATGCATATTTGTGCATATTTTCTACACATTAATATGTAAAAATGCATATATTCGTTGGTTTTTATATACATATTCATGCTATTTTTGCATATTTCTGTGCATATTTTACCATTTTTTCGCGCCTTTTCAAGCGCATATTTCAATTTTTTTTTGTGCATATAAAAATTTGCACTAGATGTGATTTGATTTATTTATTACATAATTCAAAGGATCTATTGAAAATATTCACCTTTGTTCGAAAAAACTAGAATGCCATTTAAAATGCCTCCATTGTTCAAATAACTTCCCAGGCAGAAACAGCCAACCGTACGAAACATCAAGCGCTGGCAAAATATTTTTTACAAATAAAACATGGCGGTTTGCCAACGTTTAAATTTACATCTAGTAAAATGATTTGCCAATGCTTTTTTTCCTTCTTTTATTTTTATATTTAGTTTAATTTTACATGTAATTGAAAGTATTAATGCAAAAGGGTAATAAAAATTGTTTCATTCTGAAATTTATTAAGAATACACTTAACATCTACCATGTTTATTTTAATTTTTGTTCTAAATTTTTAACGATGTATAATCCCATTTCATTAAATGGCTGTGGATAATCAAAAAAAAAAAAAAAAAAAAAAAAAAAAAACCGATGTTTTTTTTTTATATAAATAAATAAATATTATTACATTTGAAATTACTTCATTTATTTCTGAAAAATTCTGATATTACCATAACATTTACATTGCTTAGTAAACATACACAGAAAAAAGTAAAGATAGACTTAAATTTCGAAATTGCTTATATTAATTTTGTTCCAATCATCAAAATGATAATACTAATTATCAAGAATAATCGATTTTATCGTTAATTGGTATAGCGTTTCATTTCTTATTATTCGAATGTTAAGAAAACTTCTTATTTTGGAGTTTTGGGAAAATGATGTTAAAAAAGATATAAATAACTTCTGAAAACTAAATTTAGCTATTTAGTTTTCAGAAGTTTTTACCAACGATTAAAAAAACAATTGGTCAATGGAGGAATGATGTTATAATTTGGGTGTTGGCATAACGTTGTAATAGAAGAACGGGTAACGTTTTGCCAACGTTTGAACTGCCTTGAAAAATCGTTTGCCAACGTTGGCCAGGTTGTATTTTTCTACCTGGGTTAGCATGAATGAAAGCAACAATTGGTAGTCATGAGTTCAAAAGTTTGAGTAAAAATAAGCCTAGACTTCCTTTTAATCAAACCAATAGCAATAGCCAATTAAGTTAAATTAAAAAAAGTTTTAATATATAAGTGTTATATAAAAAGTGTTTTGGTTTCATTTAAATTTGTAACCAATTGTTAATGTAAATTTAATACGGGTGCAATAAAGTATTTGTAAATTAAAATATGAAAATAAAATATGATCAATGTTAATTATAGTTTTTAATATATTCATTTTGATACAAAAATGCTTTTCAATATTTAAATTTTAAATTGAATAAATATTTGTTATAACAAATGGAAAATATGTACACTAGGGTTAAAACTATAGCAATACTTTATTTTTGTGATAATAAAAAACAATTCGGACAAAAAATTTCACGCACCGGTCGCGATTTCTAGAATGCTTTTTAATACTTTTTTAATATTCTTATTTTTATATTTTTTATATAAGGAATTCTCTTTTTTCGTTTACATTGAAGAAACTTTTTTTTTTAATTTTCATCAGATAATTATGTTATATGTTAATAATTTTTAATTTTATTTTTATACCCTACACCACCATAGGTGGTTGGGGTATTATGCGTTTGTGCAGATGTTTGTAACGCATAGAAAAATCATCAGACCACCACCTTAAAGTATACCAATCGACTCAGAATCACTTCCTGAGTTGATTTCCGAATTTGTGTGTGTGCCGAATTTCAGGAACATCGGTCCATAATTGACAATAGCTCCCATATAAACCCCTCTTCCGAAAATCACTTTAAAGGGCATAAATCCCATTATAATGTTAATATCAAGTTAATATTCGACAAAAATATGTTTTAGTAAATGATAGTGCCAAATTTTACGAAGATCGATCCATAATTTACTGTAGCTCCCATATAAGGCCCTTTTTCGGGAGTCACCCAAAAATGACTCAATTCTTATAAATGTTAGTATCGACGTTATATTCTGTATTCGTATGTTTTATTGTACACCTAATAAGAATATCGGTTCACAATTGGACCCAAGTCTAATAAAAGACCCCTGTCCGAATTTTGATGTACACAATGGTGTAGGGTATCATATGGTCGGGCTTGACCGACTATATCTTCCTCTCTCGTTTATTTTCATTTCGCTCTATTTCTTGAGGATTTACTATGGATCAGAATCATTGGTCTTGTAAACACACACATGTGTGATTCTCTTTTAACCTAACCTAATTATCGGCTATGTGATGAGAATCACATATCGCATAAAATTGGCGATTACGATTTCAAATCGCATAATAGGTGTGATGTGGTTCACAATCACAAGAAAATAGGCGATTTCAAATCGCATGCTTACACCAAAGTGAAGTTGTCTATTTTGCTTAAACATGGCTTCAAAAAACAATAAATATGGCGTAAAAATAAAACTTAATATGTTTTCTTTTCATTTAGGTAAAAACTAGTAATATTTTCTACCAATTTTAAGTAAAATATGAAATTTAAAATTTAATCCATTATTCTCTTTCTTATTTGTTTTCTCATACATAAGCGGTTTAATAGAAACAGCTGATCAAATTGAGAGAAATCGAACAAGTAAAACGCGTGAACTGCAGCACATGCTAAAATAAATTTGGCGATTTTCAAAACGCATGTGAAATGACAATCGTGTGATTTCCATCACATAGGCGTATGTTAACAACACTACCGTCAAAAAAGTGTAAATTAAGTTTTTTTTTGATTCCTGTAATCACGGGTTTTAACATATGTGTCCAATTCTTCTAATGTAAGCTACAAACACTTGTAGAAATAGACTAACATACATATGTTTAATTAGTGTGTTGTTGGTCAGTGTTAAATTATATTATGGACAAATGATAAAACCAAAATGTTCAGAAATTAAAATGTTTGCAATTTTTTTATTAGGATTATGGTATCGTTTCGAGAATTGCGAAATTAAAATTGGAGGTTAATAGACCTGATAATTATGCTTTGTTTGTGATATCGCATTATATGTGATTTAAATTTATAATTTATTTAAGCGAAAAATTAGTCTCAACAAAAAAATTGCAGCAAAAGAATCCACGACCTGTGATCGTGTTGTTTCAAATATTTTATAAATATATGAGGCACATTCACCCGCGAACTGAAATCGGCTAAAAGTTATAACAATCTGTAGCTCAAAAATAATTACGCTTTGGAATTTAATGCAACTTTTAACACTTTTGAATGTAATAATTCAACAACATCAAGAATAGTTCTTGAATTTCATTTTTGGAAAAAATGTATACACTCAAACCTCGTTTTATGCGATTTTTTTTTATGCGAATTTGAATTAATGCGGTTTTTAAACTCTTTATTTTAATCAGTAAAATTTCTATGTAAAATTGTAACACTGAAAATCTTACGCGACGGCGCTAGAAACACGATTCCTAAAAAGATCAAATCTGCACAATGTGCAAATAAGAGGCGAATCCGCATCAGCCGATGAGGAGGCATGCGCAAATTATCCCGAACATTTTAAAAACATTATAGAAAGTGGAGAGTACAGTCCAGAACAAGTTTTTAACGCTGACGAGACAGGTCTTTCTTTCCAAAGGAAAGAAAAAAATACCGCTCCTGAAAATTCTTCGTCTGTTGATCCTATTGAAAATATTTCTAGTGATGGAGATGATGATATTCCAGATGATAACATGTCTTTTACATCTAGTGATGCAAGCGTTTTGGAATTTTTTAGCAATTCTGATTCTGATTTATAAAGTCCAGTTCAAATGATTTGTACCTAATGTAATATAATTTTTTTTATTAGAAATTAATATAATTTTTATTTTTTAAAAATTAATATAATTTTATTCATTATTTGAAATTCCTATTATTTCATTCATTGTTTTTTTTCCTTTTTTCTTTTTTTTATTGCTTTAGTGAATAAATAAAATTTTTGTTGATTTTTTTTATGCGATTTTGTATGAGTTTTATTTCTTCAATTTGAATTTATGCGTTTTTTTTTTAATGAAATACCAATTAGTGCTTATTGTATGGAGATAGTGTATCGTTTTATGCGAATTTGAATTATGCGATTTTTTGCGAAACGAATTAATCGCATAAAACGAGGTTTGAGTGTAAATTGAAATATAATTCAAACAAAATATTAATTTTATAAAGGGGAAAATAACACCATTACTTTTTAGCTATATTTTTCGATAATCAATATACATATCGGTCAATTATTTTTAATTACTTTAGACTTATCGGTTATCGAATTACATATAAACATTTGACTATTAACCAATTAATCGCATTCTTGAACATATTCTGCTACAAATTTGTTCGAAGTGATTTTCTATTTCAGTTTGCATTATAAAATGTCAAGACAATTAAATGAATAAAGCAAGATATCGTTAAAACTTAATAATATAAATTAAATATTTAGTTTTAATTTCTATATTTATATAGCGGTTTAACAGAGATTGCACAGACAAACGACTTTATATCAAAGACGACACAGCAAAGCGGCTAAAAATATGACATATTTGATCCCACAACAATAATTTTTAGGGAACTCGAAAAATTAATATAAAATTCTTTTATACCTTTTAATGCTCTACAATACCTTGCTATGATAATTTGGATTTTTGCAAAAAGTTATAACCATAATGTGCAATTAATTATATTAACGATTCATATTAAAAATATTTTCTTTAATTTAAATTTTTAAATATTATAAAAAATAAAACGTATAACGAAATAAGCTTGATATATATTAACGCCAAAGGGTTAATATGTATTTTAGATATTATTTACGTAATTGAACAATTTTAACAACAATAATTAATAAACATAGTATTACTATGTATACACCTAGTGATTAAAAAAAAAAGAATGTTAAATTTAGCACATTCAAAATAATTTTATTTTTTTTTTTTTTTGTAAAAAAGCTAAAGCTTATAAAAATGTCATATTATACCTATATATAAATGCTTCAAAGCACACACACAGACTATTAAGGCTAAATAAGATCTAAATACAATAGAATCTCTTTTAATTATAAAACGATACTAAACTTAATGAAACTACTTATACATATAGTGATAAATAAATGTGGCCAGTAAAAAGTATGTGCCATTATATGTTTGATATTTGTATATGTATAAATGTATGTATGATAATTATAAGTTTTATTAGACACATTATTTATTTGCATTAACACCTTCATTTTCTTTTTTTCTCTCTTCACGTATTCGTTTAAAGGCCTCCGTTTTAACAAAGTCTACTGAATTGTAGACTACTGTACTTTGTACTGGAGCTCTGGCTGAAGGATCTGCAGCTAAACCTAAACGTCCAACGCCAGGATTATTTAAATTACCCACACTCATACTTTGGCGATTAATGGCTGGAGCATTAGCAACATCTAAATCAAAATATTGTAGTTTATGTTCATTTTTAGGTGGTAGCTGCAATTGAGTGGGTATTGGATTTGTTAGTGTAGCTGTAGATAATTGTTGCATGCCGGCATTAGCTGATGCGGTACGTTGATGTTGTATAGTAAATGCTGTAAGTGGAGCATTTACTGTAGTTGGTGTATTGCATAGTGAAGTATTTGATGCATTGAAAGCATAATTGGGTCTGGGCTGTCGTGGTAATGTTCGAGTCTCCATTAAATATGATGAAGATGTTGATGTTTCAGCGTCATTTGGTAGCACCATTGAGAGTGGAGCACCTGTGGTACGTCTTGTGTTGTTGCCTAAAGTATTTGAGTTGCCAATCTGAAGTGTTGGAAGAAAAACATAAATTAAAATAATATTTTAAAGTTTAAAGGAATCTTTTAACATTCGTATTGATGTTAACAAAAGAAATATTTTTTTATATACATAATTCTTATATCGCAACAACAATTTTAGAACTTGTTCTTAAATCTGTATAATCAGAACTACTTCAAGTTATTTGATTACATCCTCAAAAGGAGGATCTCGCTACCAATTCTAGTACTCATGAAGTAGAACGGTTTTATAATTCTAAATTGGTTTTAAGGAATGTATTAAAGGATTAGACAAATTAAGGGTACCATGTTACTTCCTGTTTAAATACCTTAAAAAATAAAGAATGAAAACTCTCACTCCCAGAACTGGTGACAATTTCGAACAAAAATCATTGTTAATAACCCCAAACAATTATAGGCAATTTTAATGCATTCTAGAACTTGATGTAGAACTATAACATTTTTTCCTGGGATGTTTAAAAATACTAGATTTTTTAAGAAGTCCTTTGCTAAACCCTATAGTAATGAAATAGGTTTTACCTAATCAAAATTAATGTTTGGTGGTACTTATTATTCTTTAGAAAAATTACACTGTGGAGCAAAAGTGAACACTTTCCTTGAGACTATTTACTTTTTTAGGCTCTATCTTCTTAAGGAGTGAAGTAATACAAAAATAATTATAGATTAAATACATCACGGTTTTGTTTAAAATAATACATTTTTAAATTAGTTATTAGTTTAGTGACTACAAAATTAAAGATATTGTAAAAATATAAAAGTGTTTTGTTGTGCTCCATCTAAGATAATTTTTTTTTAACAGGCCATGGATTTATTTTTACGAATTAAATCCATAATATGATATGTCATAGCCTCCAAAAATGTTTCACAATTATTAAAATCAATTTCATTCCACTATATTTTTATACTTCCTGGTTGCAGTTCCATGTATCCCAATTTCTTTTTTAATGCGAATCAGTCTGGGCTTTTTGCAGATCCCTCTTTAACGTGTTTTACCATGTTTTGATCGTGTTTTCGACTTGTTTGGACTTAAGTTCTGGGATCAGCATTATTCTGTAACGCAATATCTTCAACATTATATTAACAGAAACTGGTAAAATTTTAGCGGATGGCACAAGGAAATATTTTTAGCATACAATGCTGATAACACAGGTAAATACTACAAAGTATATGAACCAATCACCAGGAACATTTCGGTTTTTTTCCATCACGTCACATTTTTAACCCATTGAGGACCAAAGAAAATATGGTTCAATGATGAGTTTTTCGGTGATAAACTTTTCCCAAAAAAATTAGTACTAGTCAAGTGTCTAACTTGTCACACATGGCCCCTAGAAGTTTTAAAGTTGTAAAAATAAAGAAATTCTCTATTAATCCTCATAAAATCATTGAAAAATGAGAGGTAAGGAGTGTGTGTAGAGGAAAAATTTTTATTTGCCCAGCACACGCGGTGTCAAACATTTGAAATATGACGACTTTATCATTTGATATCAAACATGATTCTCAAACATGTGTTAAATGTGGATAGTGGTTTGAATTTCAAGTTTGAATATAAATTGAGAATCATTTGAGAAAAAAACTTTGGAAAAACTATATTTTCTCAAATTGATATCAAATGTTATTATCAAATCATTATAAAACCTAAAGATAACTTTAAAAATATTTTAAAAATTGTACGCTCTTAACTACGTTCAAATGTTATTATCAAATTATTCATAAAGTTTACAAAATTTTGAAAAAATGTGTTTTCTCAATTTGATATCAAATTATTTATAAAATCTTATAAATATTTGTAAACTAAATTAAAAAGAAATTTAAGAATAATCTAAATTAAATTATCTAATCATTATTAAAAAAAGAAGTTTAGATTATGATAATTAAAAAAAAAAAAAATATTTAAAAAGTAAATAAATATTTACACGAACTTTAAGTAGCGGTTATTTTGAAATAATTTTGGAGATAATTTTCTTTAAAAAAGGATCTAAAATTTGTTTTTGTAAATAAGTAAATATATATTTTATATATTCTTATTTAATTCTTTTAAACAAAAATATTTATTTACAATTTACATATTTAAATATTATTTTTACAAACAAATGCTCAATAAAATAATAAATAAAATTAAAAATCAAATAATTTTTATTTATGTTCCACATTTAGTCACAATTCACATTTGAAAAATATTTGAGAATTTCATTTGATAATGTTTTGATAATAATAGCATTTCTCAATTTGAGAATTAAGGACTGCGCACGAAAAAATCTGTGCATGCAAATCTGCTTATAGAAACTAAACCAGTGGTCGAATTTTTTTAAAGTTATATTTTTATTAATGACTATTATGTTCAAGTTCTATACATAAAAGAATAAATTAAATCCTGTTGGTTTTTAAGGAAATATTTGATCTTTTCCAGAATTATTCTAATTAAAGGTTTTGTCGTGTTTCAGTCACTTTTTTGCTCGAATAACTCCATTTATTTTTAAACTCCGTTTCATTTTATGCTGAGCTTTTAATGTCCTTTAAATTATTTTTTACTAGAGTCCAATATCTTTCAATTGCACGGAGTTTCGGACAATTTGATGGATTAGCCTTTATCGGTACAAACTCTTACAACTTCTTTGTTACAACTCCATTGTTTTGTTGTTGTAATGAGAAGAAGCGAGAACAGGCCAGAAAACAGGGGATACACTGAATTTTATTAGGAAAGGCACTCATTCACGTATATTTCTGTGTTAATGCAACCATTTTTTAAGAATGAAGTGCTTCATTCCTGCATATGCATATGACTTCCCAAATCAAAAACTTTCTTGGGAATTTTGATTTCTTTGATACACGAAATTTTTCTGCAATAATCCCTCTATCATCTGCGACATAGAGTTCTTGGCTAGGAAGTTGAAAAAAGTCACCCTGTACGAACGTTTCATCGTCTGCTATATAGAAACAAAATTTCTGGAAACTTTCATGTTATTTTTTACCCCCAAATTCTTACTTGCGTTTCTATTAGGGTTTTTTTCTTACTTTATAGGTCTTTATTCTAGACCTCCTTTCAAATTTTCTGATAAAAATTCAAAGCAATTAACTGTTTGTGGCACTTTTCTTCCAAAGATGAGGTAAATTTCTCTCAAAATCCTTTCTATTTTGTCTGAGTCCTACAGCCTGAAGATACTATTTGTCTTCCATTACCAGGTTACGATTCAATGACCATGACTTCTTTGTATAATGTTATTACCCAAGAAACTCTATTTCGCGGCACAACAGCCTTTCTTGCAATTATTTTATATGATAAATGCAAGATTTCATGAATTATGTGTTTTTTTTTAAAATTTTGCTGTTACCATGAAACTTAGCACATGGCAAGTGAGCATAATAGCAAATACAAGCCAGTTAACAAAATTATTAATTTTTCACTACATCAAAAGTTATAAGCCCAAGAGCATGCACGGATTTTTTCGTGCGCAGTCCTTAATTCCCCTTTTTGTTGAGAAAGCTATTATTTTCAAAGCGTTCTCAAACGTTTGACATTTGAGAAAGGGTTTGATTTCAAATCATTCTCAATTTGATATCACACCTTTATGTTTGCTGGGTGGTGTAACAAATAATAGACCGTAGATCTCAAAAATGGTAAAAATTTACAGAAAATGCGTAGCCATCAAAAATATGAAAAAATAAAAATACCAATTTAAATAACAGATATTACGTTTATACGCACAATTATTGCAAATAAAAATAACTTGCAAATTAATAATTCACTGTTTATACGCAAATTACACAAAGAAATATATTCCTCATTTGTTGTGCTAGATGGGAAAAAACAAACTACTTCATCGAAAATTCTATGAACGTAAAAGGAAGTGGCAACGCTGTACTAATTTTACCTCCTTAGACTACATACATTGCGGAAAGTTCAATAAAACATTTCCAAGAAATATATTTTTTGTTAGCTTTGTTATTTAAACTTTGATTTTTTCAAACTTTTGGTATCATTTTATAATTTTTGAAATCTGCGGTCTTGTATTAGTTATATCAAATAAATATTTCCCCTATACACCCACTCCTTATCCCTAATATTTCCATGGTTATGAGAGTTAATTGAGAAATTCCCGATTTTTACAACTTTAAAGACTTCTAGGAGCTATGTGTGACAAGTTAGAGACTTGATTAGTACAACATTTCTGTAGCCTCATGTCTTGCGTATAAAACATATGCGACTAATTTTCTCTACCTATTATCTGGAAAATTGTATAACCTAATTTTGCAGAATTATTCAAAATATAAAACTTTTTTACAATTTTGTTGAACTGTGTTATTAGTACCATCGGACCAACACTTAGGTGTATGAAACTTCCCTAAACCATTAGAAAACAATCTCCCCATTTTATAGTTTTCTTAGCCTAGTAATACTGGGAGGAGATTCTTATTTGAATCGAAATCATTTGATATATCAGGCAAATATAAGGAAAAAAAATTTAATTTTATGTAAAAATATTTTCATATATATATATATATATATATATATATATATATATATATATATATATATATATATATATATATATATATATATATATATATATATATATATATATATATATATATATATATATATATATATATATATATTTTCTAACAATAACTTCGATTTGTGGTTTTATTAACGACTATTTATGCATACAAAATTGAAATGTTCAAAAAATCTTTGGCCTATCAAAAATCAAAACTAAGCAAATTTTATAGAACTTCTATATCTTATATTTTAACTTTTCAACGGATAGTAAATCCGATACTTATTATACAAAAAATGAATTTCCTAAGTCTTGTCGACTGGTTAGTGGTTTAAGTCAATAAGTGGTAAATTGTCAGTGCAAAACTAAAATGAATCCAAAAATCCTCGAAAGTTTTAACTCAGTTTTTTTGTTACATTTTTTAGTATTTCCGTGAGAATTTTCGCGAATGATTTAAAATTTATAATTTCTTAATTATTTTTTAAGATCTACAAAAACCCATCAACACTTTTCCGAATTTTAAAACAAACTGGCAATATAAGACACTTAAAATAGTTGATTTTCCTCATATATGTTTGCGTTTGTCTCTTCTGTCGACTAAACTCGATTCCAGTTTTCCACGGTGCAGTATTTATAGCAATTTTGGTAATTTATAAGGTGCACTAAACTTTGTCTGATAGTTAGTTTAGTTCTTTGGGGTTTTTTTTTTTTTTGCTGCAATAGCGCCAGTTTTCCTTAGATATCGGCATCGAGTATATTTACAAGCATTGCTGTTATTAATTTAAATAAGTTTTTTTTTGGGGATTTAATGTTTCTTTATTTTTATTATCAACGTTTGAGATATTTTCGTGTCCTTGCAATTTTTTTTTTAGGAAATCTATCTTGAAATATATTTATATTAAAGGTATTCACATCAGAAATTTTCAGCTATACAAGACCCTTTAAAGTAGAAAATTTACATCGATTTCTGTAAACACAACAACAACCACAAAAATAAATTTTGCACAACTTAATTTGCAAGGGCCTAGCAAAGTAAGTTATACAAAATTTATTCTATGTGGTTTAGGGCCTTGCAAAGTTGCAATTTCTGATGTGAATACCTTTAGTATATATAGGCGTGATTATTAATAAAAATTTGTTATAGATTACGTTATTTTTTATATAGCCAATGCTTTCTTAATGGAAAATAATTCCCTTCCTTTCAAAATATTCATATCGAACAATTTTTGTTTACTTTTTTATTTTTATCTTTTTTTAAGTATTTTTAGCATAAATATTAGCAACAAAATCCCCAATTTAACTCCCAGGGAGAAAATATTCGTTGCTGAATTGACAATCTTTGGCCGAGTTGAACTCGAGTCGTTCCGGAGCGTAAATACAATTGTTTTGGGAACAGTCAAATATATTTTTGTAATTCTCTTGAACTTTAACAACGTCAAGTGCGGCATGAATTTTTCAATAAATTAAATAATAATAATAATTAAGAATTCTAGTCTTTGGAAATTTACTGCCTGTCCTACGATGTCAAACGAAAAATTAATTTCGACTAATTGTATGGAGATATGATTGATTTGGAAAATTTGTCAATTTTTAACAATATATAATTTTTATTTGGTTTAAAACGTATGCTAAATGAATTTAAATATTGTTGCTCTCACTTATTAACAATCTAATAAAATATTTCAGTAAAAACCATAATATAATAATAGAAGGTAGAATCACTAGAGAGAGTCGTCAAATTTATTTCTTGTTAAGTCAAAAAACTGAAAAATGGAAAGCAAAAAACAAAAATCAAGAATGAAAAATATAAAGTATTTTATTTACATACATTTGAATTGTTTCCTGAAATGCAGAATTCTATCTTTGGAATGCTGTGTGAACGTTTAATACATACATTTGTCCAACTGGACATTTACACACCATATATTTTTGTAAATATTTGTTTGTTCTAAAAACAATTAGTTGCATAAATTTGTTTAAAAAATTTTTGTTTAAAAATTTAAATATTTTTTTTTTTTCTCTAATTTGAAGTTTTATTTTATTTTTTTTTTACATTTTCTTTTGATTTATATGAGTTTGACTTTTTAGGGTAAATAAAAATGAGAATAAACTTTCTAATGATTTTACCTTAAGTAATTCTATCATGGTAAAAACCATGATAAAATTAAAGAAGGTAAAATCATTAGAGAGAGTGCTCTCAATTTTTTTACCCTGAATTGTCAAACAATAAAAAATTAAAACAAAATGTAAAACAATTAAAATAAAATATCAAAAAACTGTAAAATAAACTAAAACAAAAATAATATTTTTTTTTAAGAAATTAAAATGAAATTTTGATTTTTTTATTATTATTACCCAATAAGCATTTTTGCTGGAATTCAAGTTGAAACCAAATGTATTTCAAGCCTTGAATCCAGTATCAAGCATTGAATTAAAATAGTACTACACTTTAATTCAATAGCATTCTCCAGTGAAAAGAAAATTAAAATTCCAGTTAAATTTATTTTACTTGAAAATTTTTATTTTTTTCAATAATATTTCATGTTTAAAGTATTTTAATATTTGAATTTATGTCGCACTCCAGCAAGATTTTCCTAGGCTTGAACTTTTGAAATTTGTGTGCTTATTGGGTATTTTTTAGTTTTCTGTTGTTTGACATAACAAGAATTAAAATTGAAAACTCTCTCTAATGATTCTACCTCTTTGCTATTCATTATAAAGATTCCAAGAATATGAAAAATAACATTTTTGAAAATTTTCTTAAAAAAGAAGAAATATTTTTTAATAATTTACTATAAAAAGAAAATTTTTAATTTAAAAAAAATTATACCGATATTTCTATAAAAAGAAAATTTTCGAAAAATTATGTATCTACATATAAAATGTAAATAAAATTAAAAAAATAAATTGTTTTCTAAAATAAAATTTTTAAAAATAATTTAAAAGAAAAGAATTTACCTTATAGGCATTCGGTTTATTTTTTCGATCTACAGACGGTGGTTTTAGTGGTACATTTTCACTACCAACCAGACCAGCTGGTGTTTGTATTTGAGTAGACTGCAAACGATTTGCCAAATTATCCACTGGTTGTTGTGCTGCCAGTTGTGGCGGTTTTGCTGGTAACTCCTCAGGTGGCTTATCAGCCTCAATACTCAATTTGGGTTTCAATTTTCTATTGACTGGTGGCACATTAGTTTGTTCAATAAAATCATAACGAAATACAGTGCCCTCAATCTTACTAGGAGCTGCATTTGTATAACAATGTGGTCGTGGTAAAGTGCGTATATTCGTTGATTGAGGACCCAGTGAATGTGCCACTGAAATTACGGATGATGGCGATCCTGGCACAGTATCTAGACCAGCCATTAAATTGGGTGTAGAAGCTGCAATGGGATTGGCCTCAGGACTTGTTACTTTTTCCATTAAATGTGCCATATTATAATAGGGTAGCTGATGCGAACGTGGTATATCATAACTTTCATCTACCACAGATCTAGCATCACGCGGTCCTATTATAGCTGGAGAAGTATTTTCTGTATCCGAAAATTGTGGCAAATCGCGTGTTAATCTTAAGTTAAAAAATTAATTAGATATATGAGTTTCAAATTAATTTTAATACATTTTATTATTTGTACTTACTTTTCGTTTTCTTTAAAGTCCAATATTAAATTATTTTTATTTTTCAAAACTTTTGCCAGTTTTTCCAAACAATCGTTGGAATTTTGTGTTGTCATACCTTGTTGTTCTTTTTTGACATCGTCAGGTAGTTTCGAAAAACGTTGTGAATATGTCAAAACAAAAGATTCATTTTCCACCGAACTATCAGAAGGTCTGGTATTACGATCTGTTAAGTAAATTAATAACATATGTTTTATTAATGTTATATATATGTTTTCGCTTTCCACTAGGGAAAATTGTTTTTTTTTGTTTTTTTTTTTTTTGTTATCAATATTAAGTGATATAATTTTTATATATACCCATATTTTCCCTTAAAGGCATTGGATGAGCCCATTCATCGTCATCAGTAAATACACTTTCAGAATCTGAATCAGACTTTTGACTACGATTTTTAGAAACATTAATAGGTTGTTGCTAAAAACATTTTAATAAAAATCTTGAAAAATTATCAATCTAATTATAAGTATCTACAAATGCAATTTACCGTTCCACAGTTTGTTATTTTAGGTGAATATGATTGATCATTTGTTAAATTCAAGCCAATATTATTATGACTTCTGGGTGTGTCATAAAACTTTGGATCTAAATTATTTAAAGGTGTTGAAGGATTATCACTATCCACCTAATAGGAGGAAATTACAAAATGTAACTTTAAAAAGTCTAGATAAAAAATCAAATAAAAACAAACTTACCATAAATCTTGGACTACCTGAATAACATTCACTTATAGGTATATAAGGTCCTGATGCTGTACTTAAAGCTGGTGATGGTTGTACGCTGTTCTGTTGAGATTCTGGTAATGGAGTATTGTTTAAAACTAAATTTTCTGGTATTTTACGTACAACACCATTTGAACTAACTGATAAACGTGCAGTATCCTGAAATGCAGCCGTGTTCAAATACAAAGCAGATGGATTTCCAGTTTGTGCTGTTTGCGGTGCATTAGCAGTAGTCAAATTTGAAGCTACATTAACCAATTGTTGTTTCTCAAAATGTGCATCACATAATAGTGTTTCACGGTTCGTATACTCGGTATTAACATAAGCACTATCATTACAATGCTGATATGATGTCGAAGAGGTGGACGAAGCATTTGTTATATTTGCACTTGAAGTTGCTGCTGTCAGAGGTTGTTGTTCAACAACATTTAAAGGCCTTCTAAGAATGTCATTGTTAAAACTTTGACGAGTATTACTAGCATTGGTACCACTTGAAGAATTAATAGTGGTCGTTGTCGTATCATTTGAAGTGTTAGTGTGTGTGGTAGCAGCAATATTTTGGGCACGATTTTCATCTGCATAAAAATAAAAAGAATATTTAAATATATGAAGGTACAATTTATTAAATTTAGTTAACTTTTATTTTACCTTGCGATTGTTTAGTATCATGTAGATGACACACCTGACATATACAATTTACCCAATCACGCATATCTGTTTCCGTATCCGCTGCTAAGTAATATGTACGTTTTGGTGTTTTAATATCAAACATAAATTGAAACTTTTGTTTGCGATTTTCCAAACGCAAACCACAATCCACCTGTTCGCATTGATCCAAATCGATGACACCCTTCAATTTGCGACATTTACGGTCGGCATAATATTCAAGGCAAAACTGTTCGGGTATCTCGCCTTGTTTTAAAGTAAACCAACGTCTACGCCAACGCTACAAAGGAATTGAAAATAACGAAAAAAAATGAACATTTTACTAGACCGTAATACAACACACTAATTTTTGTTATATAGTATGTATTATTATAAATATTATATTAATTATGATAAATATTTTTTTTACTTCATACAAACATACTACATTTGTTTGTATGTACATAATTTATAGCGTAAACAACGTTTTTAGAGTAGATAAAAAATAAAATAAAAACAAAAAACCTTTAAAATTGAGTTTTTTTATTTCAAATACACACATTTGCATATACATATATGTATGTACATTTGTATATTAGTAACATATGGCGGGAAATTATATTTTGCATGCTTTTGTAATCCCCTTCCCTTTATTACGGAAAATTTGTCTCCGTTTAATTATATGTTGTGAAAACCAAATTTTTACAGTGATTCTTGTGCGTGGTCTTTTATCATAATAAATAATTAACTTTGAAACGAAGAATTATTAAATATATATGTATGTACATTGAGATCTCGATTATCCGTAATGGTCGGGACCGGAAGCATTCTGGATAATCAATTTTCCCGGTTAATTGAGTAAAAAATTTGAGTATTATTTTTAAACAATTTTATTTATATAATTCAGTTATTCATGGATTTAAATGTTTAAATAATATAAGGAAAAAATAATAATTTAAAAAAAAAAACTGAACATTGTGTGATTTTTTCAAAAGCAATCGATGCTTAGAATCCCAGATAATAGAGGTAATCATGGTTAGTGGTTGCAAAAAAAAATAAATATATGAAAAAAAAAAAAAAAAACAAATTTCTTTCCCGGATAATCGAGGCCCCACTGTATATATTATTTGTTTAAATATGTATGTATGTGATTGTGTAAATTCTTAAAAAATTATTGTGCATATGTACATATCTTTTATAAAATGTAGTCAAATAAATTTATTAACAAATGCTTTAATTTCACAAGAAATACTTTGAATTAGTTTACAAAATATAAAGTCAATTATTGGACAGAGTGGAATATGTTACTTCATAAAATTTTGTAAAAAAAATATATAATAGCAAATAAAATTGTTGTTTGTTTTTGTTACATAATGTTTACACTTTTAAGTTCATCCACTTGGAGTCCTAGTGTTTTCTTGCGATTCCTTTTAAGAGTATAATAAAAGCAAGAACAAGTGAAACTGTGAAATTCGGCTTGGCCTAATCTATGTACCACCATTTCCAACTTTTGGTGCCACCCTTATTTAAAATATCACCTTATATGGGAAGTGGGCGGACCACAGTAAAGTAGGCGGATCATGCACATTTGTTTTTGAGTTTATATTGATCTTCGAATTATATGTGCAAAATTTCGTTGTCTTACATGCTTTTATTTAAGAGATATCTGCAGAAAAGTGTGAACTTAAGTAACAACGGACACCTTTTTTTTTAGTATTTGACCCATAACTTTTTTTAATAACGTATTTTGCACATTTTCAATACCAAACAAACCTTATATTAGATAAATATTTGAGCTGAATTTCGTCCCCCTAGGCGGTCCCCTCCGAGCCTTTACTGCTTTCAACAGAGAGACGGACGGATATTGCTAGATCGACTCAGAATCTTACCAGGACCTAGAAAATATATACTTTATGTTGTCTTAAATGATTTTTTCGACATGTTATGAAAAGAGAAATCATTAGATATTCAAAAACCTTCGAGATCTAATAAAAATAGTAATATTATCGAAATTTAGTGGTCAACTACATGCATTCCCAATGAACATCCAATTCTCAATATAAATCTAATTAAGCTTAACAGGTCAATCCTGAATACATTTTCTAATTCGTTCAGGAATCGGACGTCTAACCATTTCAGTTTCCGTAAACACAGACAGTAGCACAAAATAGGCTCCACCTTCAATATATCGACATCTTTCTTGTGTTTCTTTTCGCTAGTCCCTAGCTGTGGCCCATGAATAGTGGGTAAAAATTTCCCTATAACCAGTATAACTACAACATCTGTATTGGTTACGCCATCCAACTGCTAGTATCAGGACTAACCACTGGATTAAAAACTTTAAAAAAAGCCTCAATCTTAGTATTATCCTCTGTTTTCAAGAACTCTGTTAGTGGAAAATCTCTATATTGCAATCCCATTCAATACAACTCAATACATCATGAAGCATACTCTCAAGAGATTTACGCTTTAGTTAATCATGGTTAACCTAGCCTATGATGGGAGTATCAAGAAGACGATAGACTGATTGGTCTTATTGTTGTGACCCTAAATTGCCTCCACTTCATAGGATATATTATTTCAGTAGTAATAGTGCCATTCATTTTATGTAGCTTATAATAACCAAAAGTATTTTTAGTTTAATTTTTTCACAAAAAAACAATAATACAAATTTTAATATCCATCAGGTCTGGTTTTTTTATGGGCGTGTGTAATATTTCGCCTACAATAAGGCCATTAACGTAGTATATTTCACCATAATTCGAGAACTGTGTGTACGATTGACATAAGTGATACACCAAAAGATGTGAGCTAAAAATATCTTCAAGCCATCCAAACTTCAAAATTTAAAATAATTTTACTAAAATTTCTTTTAATAATTGAAAAGATCAAAAATGTTTTAATTTATCATCTTTATCTTTATGCTGCGAAATATATATATATGATGGACAATTGTAGTTTAATTTATCTAAAGCCGCCCATAGACACATACTGCAGAGACATACTGCCGATGAACCCATCTATCAGAGCTTCGAAAGACTTAATTAAATGTTAGCTTAATTCCCTTAAATCTTAATTCTGAATTAAGAAATATGAATTTTTCATTCCATAATACCATTCTCAAAAATATAATTCAATAGCTTAATTCAAAGGCTTTTGTTTAAATAGAATTAATTCCTTATTGTATTAATTCATAAATAATTCATTCAATTTTTGTTAATTCAAATCTTTTCCAAAATGAATGAAAATATTTTTCTTTCATTCAATTTGTAATATTTTGTTTTTTAATCTTTTACAAAATGAATTAGAAAATATTTTCTTAAGCTAATTTGTAATAGATTTGAATCAAAGAAAATTTGAATGATTCAATATATTTTTTAAGCTTGAATTGTATAATTGTTGAATGAATTCTTTCATAGTTGAATTAATTCAACTCATATGAAGTACAAAGAATTTAATTCAATGAATTAAATTAATTTGAATGCTTTAAAAGAATGACTAGGATAATAAATTTAATTCGATTTAAGAAAATGAATTAAAGAATTAAGCCTTTACGTGTGTGATTGATGATTTCACTACATATTGATCAATCAAATTTTTTTGTTTGTAAAAAAAAATGCCAATAAAACAAAAAAATTTAAATATTTTAATTCTTTTTTCTTTCAGTTTAAAAAGTCAAACTGAAATTTTCATAAAAGAAAAAGAAAACTTCAAAAATTCATTCAAAATTTTAATTTTTCGTACTGCATTTATCCCGAGAATTTTGGCAATTTTTCAGTTCCCGATTCCCGGGATTTTTTGTCGGGAATCCCGGGAATTAAAAACTACTAAAAATGAGCAACTTTTCCATTTTTAAAAATGAAAAATTGCATAAAAAACGTTGATTTATCATAATTAAGCAAATACAATATTGCGGTGCATTCAGTTCGATGTACATAAATACTAAAACACTTCCTAAATATTTGAAAAATCCAAATTTGTTTGACAGCATGGAATTCTTTATCTTACAAAACTTTGTCAATGCATTACTGACTTAGCCCAAAATTTGTGGAATGCGAAACTGTATTTCTATTTTAGAATATTCAGAAATCAATTATTTGATATTACAGTTACTGCATTAGTGGTTTTAAATCATCATTTCATTTCGCTTCGAAAATATTTGTATACATAATTTTGTTAATTTTAAAAAATGTGTATGAAAAAATTAAGATTTAAAGAAATAAGGGAGATCTAAAGAAATTCTCTAAATAAAATTTAAGTTATAAACTCTAAAAAAAATAAACAAAGCAAAAGTCAAGAGATAAATTACACAAATCAACAAATGTATCGTATTTTACGAATTTCTTGTTCCTTGGCTCAGATAAGTATAGTGTAAACAAGAGTTAAAAAAAAAAAATCTACAATTTTCTCTTAATCCAAATCAATATTTTTCTATATAAATTAAATCTTAATCAACAAGAAATAATGTACACAAAATCGATTACAACTCCGAGTACACTGAAAAATAGTTATGGGATTTGGAAATACTAAATTTACTTTTTAATTATCCAACAGAAGTATTTATAGAAAACAATTTTCAATATCTATTAGAAATTCTTCTAGTACAATATTATAACAAAAAAGTGGTCTTTAAACATATATTTCTAATTGAGAAATAGATTTATATATTTTATAAATCTAAATTATATGAAAAATATAGTTTTTTGTGTTTAGTGTTGATACTTTTTGAACAATATTGTATTTTTCCCGAATACCCGGGAATTCCCGGGAATGCCCAAAATAAAATCCCGATTCCCGGGATTTGAAAAATGTTGGGAAATTAAAAACCCTAATTGTGAAATTTGCTAATACATACTTATTGCAGGAGCTAATGCAGTATGTGTCTATGGGGTGCTTTATATGAACAAATTTTTTTCGGACACTTTAAATAACTCCGAAACTATTGAACGGATACAAATTTGATATATGATCGATTTAAAGCCAATTTTATTCCGCATATGGTAAATCATTTATATAAATCGTACACACCGTTCTTGAGTTATAGTTATATATACTCAAATAATCGGCTTATTATTAAACACTTCCATAAAAAAACCTCGAACTGGTGAGGAAAAAACTGAAAACAGATTCGTGTTTAGCATGTCGAATTCCATCTAGTCCACATATTTTTATTTATTTCTTTGTCGACCAGTGCAATCAGTTGCTTAACTGAGGTTAATTCTTTTAAAAAATAGCCTTTTGGCTCCAAATTGTTGCTTTTTTCCTGATATGTTTTTGCTATAAACACCATTTTTATCGCATTTTTTTGTCTTCTCGAGTGTTGTTACATGATTTCCACGTATGGAAATTGTGGAAATTATTATTAGTGCTGTGCAAATTAAAAAATCCGTTAAGTATCGAGTATTCAAATGAAAAAGTATTGATTAGTATCGAGTATTCAAAAGTAATAGAATATGCCAGCACAAATAGCACTGGTCAACAAAAAAATCCTCCACCATAGACGAATAGTTGGACTTGATGTACGTTTGATCAAAGTGATACACCAAAAGATGCGAACTAAAAATATGTTTAAATCATTCAAACTTAATTTTTGTATGTGCTCAATAGTTTCGGAGTTATTTTGAAATAAGTGTCCAAAAAATTAATTTTCATGCAAAATTTTAGATTTTTTTGTTACTTAAATTTTTTTTTTATAAATGTAACATCTAAATGTTACATTTTATCATCTATCTTAAAGCTGGTAATGCCGCGAATAAAATGAGGCATGTATCTTCAAAATTGATGCAGAAATCTAAATTTTATTCACAGTTAAATAAAAATACCCATGTTACATACAATTGGGTAGAAATACAGTGATGGCAAAAAAAAATTTTTTTTTTTTTTATTTTTCTTGAAACAAAAATAGGTGGTCTAGGTGGATTCTGACGATTTAAACAAGAATCTGCATTAACTTTTTTTCTATCGGGTACTGATTTTTTTATATGTGCATGACTAATATCATCACCTTATTCAGCGGTCACACTATAAAATTCGAGAATGGTTTGTAAAACTTAGGCTATAAATCAAGAACCCTTTACACGATTTTTATAAGTGATACATCAAAAGATGCATACGAAAATTGTCTTCAAGGTATGTCAACAATATTCGCTCAAGAATTTCAGAGTTATGGATCAAAATTTTTACAACTTTTCAAAAAAATAAATTTTAAAATTTTCGGTACTAATTACCGAATAACTACGGAAATATTAACTGGACAAAAAATCATATAAATTCAGCTCAAAGACAATTTAGGTCGATATATATTAAAGTTCAATTTATCTTAACTGGACAAACAGTTCTCGAGATATACAAGTGTGACTGCCTAAAGGCGGGGTCATAGTAGTCATGCCCATAAAAAAATCAATGCGTGATAAAAAAAAAAGGAAAAGTTGATTCTTATTTAGCACGTTGAATTCCATCTAATCAACCTATTTTTTATTTAAGACGAAAAAAAAAATTTTTTTTTTGCCCACAAGTGTATTTCCACTTACATGGGTATCCAAACTTAACTGTGAATCCAATCAAGATTTGTGCATCAATTTTTATAATACAGGGCTTTATTTACTCGTAGTTTCGCCAGCTTTGAGATAAAGGTGATAAACTTAAATATTTTTGATGTTTTCACTTTTAAAAAAAGTTTTAGTAAAAAAAAAGAAATCTTGAATTTTGCATGAAAAAATGTTTTCCGACACTTTTTTCGAAATATCTCCTAAACTATTGAGCGGATAAAAATTTAAAAGCAAATTTTATTCCGCATATTGTGGTATATCATTTATATAAATCGTGCATACCGTTCTCGAGTTATAGAAAAATATACTCGAGTAATCGGCATATTTAGGGCACAATATTAGACACGCCCATAAAAAAAATCCCGACCTGATGGAAAAAAACTGAAAGCAGATTCGAGTTTAGCATGCGGAATTCCATCTAGTCTACATATTTTTTTTTTTTTTTTTGAAGGAGCTCGAAAAAAAATTTTATCGACCAGTGTAGTTGTTTGTTGAGATAAAAGTCTGAAAATTTGTGATTACACGTATTTTCGAAAAATAAACAAAAACCCAAATATAAAAATTTTGATGTTACGTTGCATTGCATTTTCGATGGCGATATATACTTTCACGTAACTTATTTTGTCATATATTTATGCGAAATTCTTATATGTTAACTAAATATATTACGCTCCAAGAATGAAGAATTGTAGCGACAAATAATTTGTAATATAGAATTCGGAATTTAGTTAGTTAATATACAATAAAAAAGTTTTTGTAAATTTCTTATGGTGCATACCTGTTTTGTTTTTCTTTCTCCTGTGCAACTATTTCATATATGTATATTTTTTACTTGTCTTAGAACACATCATTTTAATTTTTTTAACGATTTTTTAATGATTATGGCAGTCACAATAAAATATTACTTAATATATTATCAACCTTTGCTGTTAATAAATGAAAAATCAATATTGTATGAAATTTGACACACATAAACACTTGATCACCATTAAAATATCTCAAGTTCATTACAAATTTTATTACATAGATACACTATAATAAATCATATAAAAGGTTCTAAATATAGAAGAAAAACGCAATTTTCTAGTAAAACTATTTAGTGGTTTCTTTTAAAAATAAATAAAAATCGCACATCTCATTTTATTTCGTTTTTACAAAATTATATGCTTTAAGTTCTGTCTAATTTTATCGATTTAATAAATAAAAGAGAAAACAAAGATCACAGTATACAAATAAACTTTAACCCATTATAATTTAATTGTGGAAATAAAATCACGCTGTTAATGTGCAAAAATATGTAGTTGATAAAGTTATTGAAATAGGAAGGCGTGCAAAGTAAAAAATATAAAACTTGTATGACTAATAATATTTTTCCAAGAATGTAAATAAATTTAACTTTGTTTGAAAAAGTCGTTGTCGTAATATTTTCTTATTTTTTTTTTTCTTCTCAATAAACTACAATAATTTGTATCGGCTATTTAGTATTAGCTGCAGTAGTTGTTTTAATGTAATTAAATTTTTAACTATAAACGAAGACTAAACGAATGAATGAGTTGTTAGTTGTTTAAAATGCAATTTTATACTAAACACAAATTGGAAATGGAAAATGTTAATACACACTACTAGTTGGGATCGATCGGTAATTTTGTGGTATAGTTAAACTGATATGCATGCACAAATATAAAAAAACATACATATGTATATCAGACAAACGTACTGCGAAATAAAAAATTCTATTCGTACACTACATCACTACCAACCATACCACCAACAACTACGTCATCATATCACTTATTGACATGACCGGCCGGCAGTCCAACCAACAAACCCATTTGTTAGCCATATGAATTTTAAACAGTGGTAGCACGAGGTAGAGATTTTTTATTTCCTTAAAACGTATTTAATCAACTTAATACTATAAAATTTAATAAAAATTACTTCATTGAATATTTCATCGATTTTGATATATATATTTTTTTTTTCCAAAATTTCTTACAAAAACCTGGACTGAAAACATTGTCAAAAATTTACTTACAATGAAATTAAATAAAATTGTAATGATATGATTTGAAAATAAACATTTTGTTCTTGTAAACAATTAAACAAAATTAAAATGGTATACAATAAACAGTGGCGTACAAAAAAAAGCACGGATATTTACTACTTACAAATTTAGCTGAATAACAATGGGAAACTTGATTCGATTTTAGTTAATTTTATAAATTTACTCACATTAGATCCGAAATCCTCTAAAACTAAAGGGGGTTTTACACTATAATACTTTGTATTAATACCAAAAATATTTTTAAATGTATTATGGTATAAATACCTTCAATACTTTGTATGTTGAAATCTTGAAATTTTTGAAACATTATTGGATCTCTTAAAGCAAATTTCCGCACACCTTTTTATTTGTAGTTTGATTTGTATTCCGTTTAGTTCAATTTTTCGTTTTTAATTTTTTAAAATATAGTTTTATAAAGAAAATAAAAAATATGACATTTAATAATACTTTCCATAATACATTTTTGATATGCATAATAGAAAATGAAACTCTTAGTATTATAGTGTAAAACTACCTTAATTAGAGTGAATTGAATTTCTTTATGTAAACTAAAAATTAAAATGAAATGTTAAATACACAGTTTTTATTTTAAATTTGAAAACCCTCCCAAAAATTCCGTTCTTGGTTTAATTTATTATTTTTTATTCGTAATCAAATCGCAAATACCTATATGTCTTCAAATATATTTTCTAAACAAGTATGCAATCGTAAATTACCTTGTTGTCTGTTTGGCGGTACCAAAGCAGAGTTTGTGGACTATAATTAGACACCAGCAGAATGGAATACCTATTTCCCGTGCTACACACTTCATCAGCATTCGTGGTGTCTTATCCATTTCGGTTTCGTTGAAACCTAAACATAGCGCCCGCCTTGCACTGGGTGCAATTTTGAGGGACTCAGTTAGCAGCACCAGGCCTTTGGGGTAAGTAAAAAGAGGTTGAACCTAACGTCGTAAACGCTGTTCAAGATGTGGTTACATAGTGTCGTAAGCCGAAATCCGGTTCGAAGGACCATAAACAAGTTTGCAATCGTAAATTACCTTGTTGTGAATGCAGAATGAATACGTATTTTCTGTGCCGATACACATTTCATCAGAATTCGTGGTGTCTTATCCATTTCTGTTTCGTTGAAACCTAAACCTAATTGTCCCGACCACTTTAAAATTGTGCCTTTTTGGTCATAACACACTTTTTCAGACAATTACCATACATGGGTTTTTTGAGGTCGTTGCTATGTTGTACTTGTAATTAACGTTTTTTAAAGAATTATCAATATTTTTTAAATTGACCCGATATAATGGCCGGCAAAAAACTGTCTATGTAAAGAAAAGGAACTTGGAATTGGCAGAGAAAAGAAAGCTTGCACTGGCATGGATTTTAATCAAAATGAATAAATTCGGAAACGTATGCCAAAATACTAAAATCATCTTTAATTGAACACGGCGAAAATTTAATGAGTTTCAACTTTATTTTTCACCAGAACAATCTAGCCATTTATAATTCCCGTCAAAATAAGTAATGGTTTTTATAATATTTTCATAGAAAATTCTTATTTTAGATCATATTTTTAAAACTTAAATGGAATATTTTTTGCATATTTAATCCTTTAAAGCATAATACTAAAGAGCATTAATTTGCATATTTTATACTTAAGAGAAAAATCGTCCATATTTTGCACTCAATAGAATTTTATCCTTATTATCATTTTACTAATATTATTCTTTAAAAATTCCAAAAATCCCTTTTTATTTTCATAATTGCAGTTCCCAAAGAGGTGGTTGGAAATATTCAATGTGTATAAATAAAAAATGTATATAGAGGGTTTTGCATTGTAAAAAAATGCATATTTCATTCAAATATTGGCCACGACCACGCTGTAGAGGGTTCATTCAGTGGGACCACTTTTAAATCACAGTGTTTCCAAAATGATATTACCTTAAACCATAATCCGAAAAACTGAAAATTACGATTTGAAGCGCTTTTTTACAAAATAATGTTATTATTTAAATTGAAATAAAATTTAAACGAACAAAGATATCCTATTGAAATTTGGACATAATGTAAACAAACTTGTCTTAAAAAACAGCATTAGAAAAGCTCCCACTTTTTTACCAAAACTCCCAAAATCTCACTCCGGGAATAACATCTTTCAAAAATTGATTTATTTAATTGCAATCGTCACTCTGTTCCCAGCAAAAATTTTATGAAGTAGTTCAAAGCGATGTAATGTTTTCATGATTTCTTTATAACTTATGCATTTAAATGCATTCTTAATTACTTCCTCAAACCTAATAAATTTATCATTTGTGAACTCATGAAAACAACGTTCAATGCATGTATTCAACTCGAAATTGACTTTAACTTGTAAATTATTTGAAATTATGCATTTTTTATACTCAAATTAAAAATAAGTGCTATTTATTTATAAATTTATAAATCTTTTAATAAAATCGATAGTTTAATTCATGTTCGATATAATTTTTTGGTATATAAATGTGCATGTATTAATAAACCACTGAAAACACGTAGTTGATTCATCAAGCTTTTATGGGTTTTAAGCACTCATTTTAATGACGAGTTGTTTCTCTAAAGTCAACCCGTGCACTCCAATGACACGTCAATGTTAAAATCATGCATGTTTCACCTAAAAATGAACCAGTGCAACGTCACGCTCATGAACACATGCATTTACTACTTCTTTTGCATGTCTTTTTTTGTTGGGTTGTTATAAGAGGCGTCTGTCAGAAAATACTTTTTGAGTGTTTACCTTGCATAATAAGAAAAATTTTATGTTGAGAATAATTTTAGTTTTGCGATTTGAAAATTTAAGTCTAAGAATGTATTAGTAAAACATTTCATTGAAAACAAAAACAATTGTAGTACATGTGCCTTTTTGAGTAATTTTTTTCAATTGAGTTTTTTTAATCTTCATATCTATGTCAATAATCAAATGTATGAAAATATGTGGATATATGCCAAACGGGACTGGTTTTGCAAATCCCAGGATTCAGGATTTTAAAATTTCAAATCATGGGATCCCGTTATTATATGTAAGATTTAATTCAGATATCGAGTCATATATAAAAAAATATATGATCTAGTCCAGAAACACTATCTTTTGGAAACTTCCATAACACTGGTCGATAAAAAAAAATTGTTTGTGCTCCTTCAAAAAGAAATATGTGGACTAGATGGAATAAATAAAGCCACGCATCATAAAAATTTATGCACAAATCTTGATTGCATTCACAGTTAAGTTAGGATACCCATGCATACCTACAGTTAAGTGGAAATACACTAGTGGGCAAAAAAAATTCTTTTTCGTCTTAAATAAAAAAAAAAAGTGGATTCGATGGAATTTTACGTGCTCAATAAGAATCAACTTTTACTTTTTTTCAATCACGTATTGATTTTTTTATGAGCATGACTACTATGACTCCACCTTTAGGCAGTTACACTTGTATAACTCGAGAACGGTTTGTCTTATTAAGATATATGTATATATGGTCAATTCTCTTTTCACGTTTTCCTTTATGAAACCGATCTTCAACCTCAAATATTTTTTTGAATTAAGACTTTTTTAAAAAACTTTTGATGCAATTATATTAACAAAACTTTTTGTTGTACCAGAAAAAAATTCAAGACCTGATACGGTTCCATGTGGTGCCGACAAGCATCCAAAGTCAAAAATTAAAAAAAAGTGTTTAAAACTAACAAGTTTTTTTTTATTTCTTTTTATTGCTGTAGTCGCGGATTTAAACATAAGAGTTCAATTCTTCTAATGTAGACTCTTAAAACTTGTAGGAAAGGACCAGCATAGCTGTAATTAGCGTGCAATTAATCAGTGTCAAATTGTGTTGTGCAAAAGTCGTGAAAAAAAAATTAAAGAAAGTTCAAAATTTTGCAGTTTTGTTCACTAGGGATTTTACGCCGTTTCGGATATTTCAAAATTAAAAGAAGAGCCCAATAGCTCTTGAATTTGTGCATCGTTTGACATATATCTCGTTAATGTGCCCTCAACAGAAAGGCTGTAGGAGGTACCCAAACTTGGAGAGAAAAACGTGAATGGCTTCAAGAGGTGCATTTTTCGCGAGGCACACTCGTAACGTTATTTCAGTGAAGCTAGAGTATAGCATTATCAAAGAAGGTTTCCAAATGACATTTAAAAATCATTGTGACGTCTTAAAATATTAATTTGAAATTTTGGTGTTATAAATCAATTTTAAACTGAAATAAGTTCCTGTGTAAAGTTTTACTTGCGCAAGAAATATAATACAGCGATGTTTATACCCTACACCACCATAGGTGGTTGGGGTATTATGTGTTTGTGCTGATGTTTGTAACGCATAGAATGAGTTATCCAACACCCACCTTAAAGTATACCAATTGACTCAGAATCACATTTTAAATCTATCTAACGATGTCCGTCCGTCCGTCTGGCTGGACTGCTGGCTGTCCATGTAAACCTTGTGCACAAAGTACAGGTCGCAATTTTGAAGATAATTAAATGAAATTTGGCAGGTGGTACTTTTATGATAGGACGAAGCCTATTGAAATTGGTTATGATCGGTCCATTATTTCACCTACCCCCATACAAATGTCCCCCCGGAATAGAGTTTTCACACTTAAAAATGCCTTAATATTAGGAATATTTTAATGAAATTCGGTCCAAAGAAGTTTTGTGTAAGTACCAATCTTTGTACCAAATTTTATGAAAATCGGTACACGATTGACCATAGCTTCCATATAAACCCCCCTTCCGAAAATCACTTTAACGTGCATAAATCACATACGAAAGATAGTATCAAGTTAATATTCGACTTAAATAAGTTTTATATAAGTAGAAACAGCATTGCTAAAATTTATGAGAATCGTTCCATAATTTACCATAGCTCCCATATAAACCCACTTTCGGAAATCGCCCTATAATGCATAAAATCATCAATATATCATTATTAACCCATTATTCTGTACTTGTATACTTTATTTTAGATTTAATAAAAGTGTTGGTCTACAGCTCTAATATAACTCCACTTCCCGAATTTGTGTGCTCATACGCAATGCTGTAGGGTATCATGTAGTCGGTCTTGACCGACTATATCTTCTCTCGTTTTAGTTTAACATTAATCGTCGAGGCACACCCAAGGCGCTAATCAAAATTAGCGATGATATATGTCAATCTGTAGCTGCTTTACTACCATACATCAAAATCAATATGGCGTTCGAAAAAAAGTACGATTTTGCATTTAATGCAACTTTAGAGATTCAAGTAAGTGCAATTAAAAAATGCATATAAATGACATTGTTTTATGACTTATTTAAAAAAAAAATAATGAATTTTGCAATAAATAGATGAATATGAACAAGACTACATCACTTAAAACTGAATTTTGCAAATTTTATAAGAAGGTTTAATAATTATTAAATCGCTAATATATCCCCGAATACTTAACATATCGCGATATTTTTAATTTGTATTTTAGATACACCATTGTAGAGTACATAAATGCAATAATTTTTGATTTAGGACTATAAATAGAATTTTTGCAATTAAAAAAAAAAAAAAATTATCTTAAACCGCCATAAAATTGATGCCGTTCGGTAAAAGTCATTCACGCGAACAGAGTTGTGTTTCACTAAAGCCAAGGAATATTGGTACTAAATATCGTTGATGTGCCATTAAAAAAATTTTCGAAATTTTTTTGAACATCAAAAGTAAACGATTTTGAAGAATTGCCCATATACAAACTCCAGTATATAGCGACTTAAATTGTCTTTTAGCTGAATTTACATAATTTTTTGTCCAGTTAATATTTCCGTATTTATTTGGTAATTAGTAGCAAAAAATTATTTATTTATTTTTTTTTTTTTTGAAAAATTGTGAAAATTTTGATCCAAAACTCTGAAATTCTTGAGCGAATAAAAAATATTGTTGACATACCGTATGCATCTTCTAGTGTATCATTTATCAAAATGGTGTAAACGGTTCTTGAGTTATAGTCTAAACTTGACAAACCATTCTCGAATTTTATAGTGTGACCGCTAAATAAGGTGATGGTATTAGTCTCGTCCGTAAAAAAAAACCAGTACATGATAGAAAAAAGCGAATGCAGATTCTTGTGAAACAATTTTGAAGATACGTACCTTATTTTATTCGCAGCATTACCAGCTTTAAAATAAAGATGATAAACTGAAACATTTTTGATGTTTTCATTTATTAAAAGAAAGTTTAGTAACAAAAAAAATCTAAAATTTAGCATGAAAAAGATTTTTTTTTTGGACACTTATTTGAAAATAACTTCGAAACTATTGAGCATATAAAAAAATTTATTAATCCCTTTATTAATACTCGAATAAAATTTATTTTCAGATACCCCAGTCAAATAATTATATGTGCATACCTATAAAGTAATTTATTTTCTTTAAAAATAGGATTTTCAAATTCAAATCTTTTTTATATTTTTAATGTTTATTAGAGCTTTATAAGTCAAATGAAAAATTTATTTCTTATGTGTATTTTGTGGCAAAATTTAATTGATTTTAAAATTGTTCATAGAAAATAATTATATGTGCACGACAAGAATTTTATAAAAATCCTTTATTTAAATAAAGTTAATTTTCAATATTCACGAAAGTTGTTAAGGAATTGTGTTATCCTAATATAACGTTACCGGATGCATCCTTCGTTATACCGATTCGTCCTTTTTCCTTTACATATATATAGGTCAAAACTGTAGTATACTCATACAAAATCGATTTGAAACATTTGATATTGTTATATAGCTCTGAATCTAAATATATCTCAGCATACAGTATTCTTTGGAAATACTTATATCATAAAGGTCTGAGGATCATTACTGGTTGCTCCAGAAATATAATATTTTGTGACTTAACAACCGATTTTGAGGCCCGATATAGTAACGTCGTCACATTAATTTACTGAAAAATCTAATTTTTGTAGGAAATTCATCAACGAAGCTATTGGATTTTTTGTCCAGTAAATTTATGTTGTGCTGTGAATTAATTTAGCTACGTCCAATAAATATTTTCAACTTCTATCTAGAACTAAAATTGACTTATATTATGTACGATTCGACATTATGATTACGCTTCAAGCATGTCTTTTGTAGACCCATGTAATAATTTTGATAAACACTTGGATAATTTAAATATAATATTTTTCATCCCTTATGCACATAAACTCATGGTGTAATTAAAGTTTTTAAACAAAAAATTATATTTATCATAAAATCCTGCGTGTGGATTTTTGTACCGCTCTATTAGTTATGTTTTTGCCACCCAAAGGTCATAATTTTAATCTAAAACCTCTTTTATTATTTTATGCTCACGTCCAATTATTAAAATCCGTTTATTTGGCCGTTATGTTTCTGTAACACATGTAGTTTTTCTTCGAAAAATTTCCTTAAGCCCCGCTAATCAGCAATTGATTATGGGTTACCGCTCCTAGAATGATAGCAATTTCTCAGATTTTTTGAAAATTTTCAACAGTATTATGATAAACATTTCCTGTGTACACCATTTTTTGGAATTTTACATAAATTGTCGTCTTACTTTAATGATTTCAGCACTTCAACTGACAGTTCATGACCTGGTGACATATTTTGGCTATAAATTAAAAAAAAAATCAAAAATTTTGGTATTTTAGGTCTAATCATTTTAAATATTCCCCAAATAACTTTAATTTTAACTTTAATTGGTTAAACGGTTCAAACTGCGGACTTCATGTCAGTCTGTTGAGTAAAAATTTCAATTTGCACATATAATTATTTTCTATTAAAATTTAGAGATTGATATGTTTATTTTAACTGTACTTTAAATACAATGCCAAGAGGAACCTAAAATTTTGCAAATAGAGACATTAGGTAAGAATGAAAAAAATTGTAAACCAAAGAAATGTATATCACTCTTGGAATATATAAAAACCAGAAAACAAATATTGCACATATAATTATTTGACAGAGGTATATCCTGGAGCATATCTCTCGTGGTTATACATCCTTTTAATGCGAAGGATTATTTTAAGATCTTCAAAGGGTTTATTTACAAGATATGATACTTTTAGTATAAAAGCAATATTTTTGTTGTATGTTTTCATTTCCTTAATTTCTAATAAAATTTTTTATAGAGATTTACAAGGACTATCTATATATGAAATTTCTATATAATCATAAATTAATTTTTGGTGATTTTTTTAAAATGACATACTAGAGATGGCCGACTACCCCCTGACCAGCTAGCAATCTGTACCAACGGTTCACAAGTTACAGAATAATGTATTTCCTAATGTATATCGAATGTTCTGAGTAGAGACTTATTGGAGACAAATCTCTGAATTATAATAATTTTTCTCTGAAAAATCGATGGTATTTCTTACAATACACCTACTTTTAATTCACATTAATTTAGTTAGTATTCATATGGCGTAAATTTTTATTAATAAAATACTTTTTTCCACAAAACAGTTCAAATTCAAATTGTTTTGGACTGTATACAAACAAAATAATGTTCCACAACAGCCAGACGCCCACTTAAGATATTTTATGAAGATAATCAAGAATAACAATAAAATATTCAAACAAATGTAAAAATATAATTTTCGTATGCGAAAAATTAAAAAGAAATTATATTCGCATACATACAGTGGTGGTCATGAGTTTAGCACACATCATATCTACTGTTTTTAGAAGAAAATTATTTTGTCTCATTACAATTATTTACTAAAATGTTTGCTTTTTAGTGTTGTTTATGGTGTCTGCAATAAGTCCCGTTACTTTTTTTTTGCATTCTATCGCAATTCTCTTTTAATTTTTAATTTAAGTGCAGTAATAGGCAAAATAAGCTGGTCACAATTTTAACACAAGCAAGTATATTTAAATTTTTTATATGTTTTTTGTGAATATAAATAATTAATTGGTAAGTTTAGATATTATTTCATTAATGACGATAAAAAATTGAATAAGTAAACATTATTTAGACATGTCTAAAAAAGTGGTGTACAGAGGAACAACGTAAGATTATTCAACAGATGTGCTCAAGAGGAATAAGCATAAGTGAGATTGCTAATACTTTGGAATGTTGTAGAAAGATGGTTTATAATGCACTAAACCATATTCGGAAGTATGAAACATTTAAAAATGTTACACAGGCTCCTAGGCCAAGAAAAACGTCACATAAAGAGGATTATTTAATATATAGAACCTCTGTCGAAGATCCTTTTAAAAGTCCACCGTAATCCAGAGGAAAATTTCAAGAAAATATGGTATCAACGTGTCCTGCAGAACAATAAGAAGACTTAATGAAAAAAATTTACGTGGATGCATTTCTCAGCATAAGCCACACGTTTCTAATAAGAACCTACGGGATCGGTTGTGATTTGCTCGGAAAAGCCATTAGTTTTTTGGAAAAATGTCCTCTGGAGTGATGAATCCAAGTTTTGTAGATTCGGATCGGATGGTAAGAGGTATGTATGGCATCCTCCAAACATGCAACACAATCCAAAGTACACTTCTAAAACAATAAAACTCGGTGGAGGAAATGTGATGGTGTGGGCAGCTTTTTCTGGACATGGCGTTGGTCGTATATGCAAGATTGATACACGTATGGACCAATATGTATACCAGAATATACTACTTTATGCACGACAATGACCCAAAACACTCCTCACGCTCAGTGCGGGGTTGCTTGGAAGAGAACTATATTGACGTATTAAAATGGCCAGCCCAATCTCCGGATCTCAATCCTATTGAGAACCTTTGGAATGATGTGGAGCAGCACGTAATGAGAGCAAAACCTAAAAATTTGGCCGATTTATGGACAGAAATAGAAAAAGCTTGTTATGCTATTTCAGTGGAGCGCTGTATGGGACTTGTGGAAAGTATGCCAAGGAGATTTTCAGCTGTAATAAAAAATAATGGATAAAAGTACTAAGTTTATAGTGAAATAAGTTTTTTGTTTAGTTACTTTTTTTAAATGTGAATAAATTTTTTTTATTTTGTGCTAAAATACTGTCCAGTATTTTTTGACAGTTATTCTATTCTGAACAGAAAAACATATTTTGATGTGATGTGCAAGACATGTTACACGTATATAAAAGAAATATTTAAAAAAAATAAAGAAATACAGGAAATATTTGCTTTTAAAGATAGGCAGTAGCAAGTGTGCTAACCTCATTCACATTAATTTAGTTAGTATTCATGTATGTATATCGAAAATATACAAATATAATTAATAACTATAGTTATTCACTATGTGACGAATAATTCATAATTGATCATCATAATTTCCCGTTGTTAAAGGATAATTATGAATTTATCATTTTTTGGCAACAATTAATCATATTAATTTGTAAATATATCCACAAGTATCCTTAAATATTGGTTAATAAAAATATTGTTCAATCAATTAACAAAGCCCTGTATTTTGTTATCTTTAAATTGGCTGAAAATTAAAGATTAGAAATAATTATTTTTTATTTATCAATTAAAATACACACTCCATTCTTAACAAATACAAATTCAATTTTCATAAAAATGTCTACCAAACAAGTATAAAAGGAACAAGCGAAGAAGGCTAAAAAAAATATATAAAATAATTTACATAAACATATTCACATAAATATATGAATATTTATCTGACTTAAATATGCTTTTTTAGATTCTTAAATTTTTGTTAAATTATTGAGGTAAATAATATCGTTCAATTGGCCGCCTTCAGAATTAAGGAAAATTTTTAAGGCTTATTAACTTAAAATAATCATATAATTCATATATAAAAAAAAAAAGAATATTGAAAATAAAATGAACAAAGAAAAAATATTCGAACAAAGTATCCATTTATTTACAATTTTTTTAGTTAAGCAAACAAGTGGGTCACTTTAGTTGAAAACCTCTAATACTTTTCGCACTTAATGATACTTGTGGTCTTGATAATCATTGTTTTCATAGTGCTAAAGTTGTTTTATTTGTCTAATCCAAGTAAATAAGTGTTTAAGTAATAAAAGAAAGTAATGTCCACACGAATGTAAATACATAGATACATACATATAATGAAAATATACACAATAATGTATACATAAATATATAGATAAATGTCAAATAAATAAATAATGCTCAAAGAAAGAAAATATAATATATATTGTCAAAGGTGTTTTTCCATATCTATTTTCAGATATTAATAGTATTTATTTTGTAAGAGTTAATATTTATAACATTTCTGCTACTACCTTTTTTTACAGTAATAATTTTATATTTCATAAATATTTATTAAAGTTGTTTTAATAATATTACTGTTTCTACTTCCAAAATTCTTTAATCAATGGTTTTTGTTCAAAATTGTCACATTCAAAACTAGTTCTATTGAAACGTTTTTAAAATCAATGATTTTTTTCTTGATTTTTTATTAGAGTGGTACAATATATGCAAGATGTGTGAAAAATATGCAAAGTTATGCTCTTTAGTGTAACATGTGCAAAAGTATGCTTTTAAGAATAAAATATGCATGATTTTTTACGCTAATATGACAAAATATACTTTTAAGCCCAAAAACATGCTTTTAAGACCAAAATCAGTGCTAAAACTCTTAAAATTGTCTAAAATAAACAGTAATTTACTTCGTGTGAAACAAGAAAAAAAAGAAATATATATATATATATATATATATATATATATATATATATATATATATATATATATATATATATATATATAGTCAATCGCATAAATATGTATACGACTCGTATATATTTTTTCAACTTAAAATTTTTGTATTTATTTTTAAAAATATTTGTAAAGATTTTGGTCTTATAGTTAATGGCATGTCTCTAGATTAAGAAAACCAAAAAATCCTAAAAAATTCCTATTATAAAAAAAAAAAAAAAATATATATATATATATATATATATATATATATATATATATATATATATATATATATATTAGACTGCTCCAAGCTTGTATGAAGGAAAAAAAATGTTATCCTTCAGTTTTCACAAAAAATTTGTATCGGTTGTTAATAAATAAATTTCTTAAGTTTTATGACAATCTACCGAAAAATAGATAAAATTTCGACTAGTTTCCATCAGAAATTGCAAATATTACAAAATTTGACCTTTGACCTTTAAAGTTTATGGGTTAATGTTGTCCAAATTGTATGAAACTCTTGATTTATATTTAGAATTATGTGGATTATAAAATTTTAAAAAAAGTTCCATTTAAAATTTACAACAATGTAATAAAATGGCTGATTTGCCAAAATATTACATAAAAATGGGTTTTTCTCGAAATCCGCCGAATTCAAAATGCACGTACAGGCAAACTATAAGAGGTATTGACCTAATTTTACTGTTACTGTTTTATTCCGTAATCTGTTGTCCATAAATCCCTATGAGATCTCTCAAAAATATTGAAATTTGTTTAACAAAGTATCAAAAAAACTGAAATTTGAGTTTTGAAACGACCGTTAAAAATATCAACATTTTTTTACCATAGCTGAGAACAGGTTTACGTTATTCTATAAGGACAAAAACTCATAGTCAAGTAACTACAGATGTGTTTTAAGTAATACAATTGTTTTATTCGAATATTTTGAAAAATATATTTATTTTTTGGTCACATTTCGAATTCAAGTGCTCTAAAACACGTTAATGGCCTGGGGAATTTTCAATAACTTTTACATTTTTCAACCAATTTTTGTGTTTTATATCTTTTTGTAACACTAATTCTGTGTACATTACGATCTCTTTACAATAAAATTCAAAACTAACTATTTAATGACAAAATTTTTGTGAAAATTTAAAAAAATTCATATTTTCCCCTTGTAAATGCATCTTCAAACTTCAGTGCCGTTGCGGCACCAGTTAACGTAGTCCTAATTTTTTGCTCGACGTATTTTTATAACCCATAGAATAATTTTAGGGGGGGGGGGGTACGGTCAAAATTCGAAACTTCGTATTTTTGGAGAACTCTAATATATATATATATATATATATATATATATATATATATATATATATATATATATATATATATATATATATATATATATATATATATATATATATATTATATATATATATATATATATTATAAAGAATTTATATATATATACAGTCAATCCATCAATATGTATACGACTCGTATGTATTTTTTCAACTTAAAATTTTTGTATTTATTTTTAAACATATTTGTAAAGACTTTGCTCTTATAGTTAATGGTATGTCTACAGATTAAGAAAACCAAAAAAATCCTGAAAAATTCCTATTATGTCAGCTTTTATGGCCACTTATATAAAAGAACCACTGAAATTTACATCGCAAAAGTATGTATACGAGGCATGAGAGACATTGTTTTAATCGGATATAACTATTGTATAAAATAATATAATTAGCCCAAATAAAAAATTAAAAGAAAACATTTCATATTATCAAATTATTTTAAAATATCGCGAGATTTTGAAATTTTTGATATATTTTTATTTGTAGAAATTGAAGTTTTTGATACTTTACGGCAATTTGTTTAATATCAGAGAGTCTTTGGGATATAAAAAGCGAATAATTCTGGGAAAAATGGGGGAAATTTAAAGATTCTTGATAATTTTCACATTTCATGAACTCTTTACCTGCTTAAATGTTGAAAAGGTAAAGAGTATGTTATTATCCACTCATAATGTCTGCAGTGTTTTCATATTATGGATGAAACATTTTAATTTTTCTGTATAAATTTAGATTATTTAATACACTATTATAAAAATGTTTGACATTTCCTTCAAACTCCTTTTGAAAATATATTAATTATTGTGCCCGCAGTAAATCTTTACTATATTCTTTAGTATTGATGTATATAAACATACAAATTTTGATACTTTAATGGCTATAAAGGACAAGAATCTTTCGAAATATTAAAAAACCGAATAGTATAATTATACAGTAGCAACTTGTGATCTTGTCGTTGCGTAAAAATAAAAGTAGTATAGCAAATCCAAAATATTTAATAATTTACAATTTAAAAATAAAAGCACCAAGCTCTACGAAAAAATCCGACAAAACGAAAAGAACTACATGTACTCTATTTTGCTCCTGAGGGATTTTTAAAATATTTTTTTACAACAATAAAAATAGTTAAATATAATATAGTGTATATACCTTTAAAATCATCCGAATTTATCGCTTGAAAAAATCGGATGAGAATATATTCACTTAATTTTCTCAGCAAATGATCTTAAGATAAGGGTATGAAGATAAATTACTCCCACATCTCTGTTACTATATCCCAAATATTGTAAAGTAAGTTAAATTTATTTAATTTGACTTTTTTTACGAAAAAAAGCTTTAAATTTTTTTTAAACTATTTAAAATTTTTTCAAAAATATATTGCCAGAATAAAATTGTGTTGTAACAAAAATATTCATATTCAGGTCACATTGCGGGCCAGTGTGGACAGACCAAAATGAGGTTGTGAAATATCATGCGAAAGCTCTAAAGGAGTAGAACTCAAAACTGCACAGGATATATCCAGTTGTTTCTCAGGAGACATACTACGAGGGGTAGAATATAATATCAATATTTTCAATGATTTATATTCCAAGTTGTGGGAGACGCATTTAGAATAGAACTGAATGGGGTTGTGATACATAGAATGAAAGCTCTAGAGGAATAGATATCAAAATTATATAGGGAATACCCAGTTGTTTCTCAGGAGACATACTACGAGGGGCGGAATATAATATCAATATTTTTCAATGATTTATATTCCAAATTGTGGAATGAGTTTAAGAAATTTTGTCTTCTTTTCAAGTATATATAAAAATAATTATAATACGAAAATTTGTTGAATAGTTTTTGCTAAAAACATTGAGAAAGTATTGATTTTTGATTTTTTGCATATTATTTATTTTTAATTTTGGAATAAAAATTTTGTCAGTTTTCTTTGGAGCTTAATTTTAAGTTTTATTTACTTTTTTGCATTTGTTAAGGAAAATCCCTCAATTTTCAAAATTATTTTCTTACTTTTCTTGCTATATCTTTTGAAGCAATATCGGGGAGCAAAAATGTCTATTACCAAAAAATTAAAAACACATTAATCTAAATAAAAATTATATTTTTTTTTTAATTCCAGCTTTCCGATTTGAAAAAAGTGTAACTAATTTAAAAAAAAAAAAAAAAATGGCGAAAAGTCGACTTTTTTCAAAATTCAAAAAATTCAAATGCATATAACTTTTGATTCCGTAAAGATTTTTACAAATATAAAAAATATTTCCAGAAAATCGGGTAAAATTTGGACCAGCTATAACGAAAAAACTTCACCAAGGTAGATCAAAATGTTAAAATTTTTATATTTCCGTGTGGAGTTTTTTACTTGTTTACTCCCATCGGACGCGTCCCCAGGTGGCGGATAGGGGGGGTTCGGATGTAAGGTTTTTGATCCAATTGTAGTCTGTGAATTGGAGATTATTTACCACTGGCTGCAGATCCATTATGCACTGACTATAATCGGATCCTACGCATTACATCTAAACCTAGTAACTCATGGAAGTACTCGCGGACCAAATAAATCAAGTGCACTTATAAGATCAAGGTGAGTGGTAGCAGTGCCGAGAATCTGCATGATTAGTTAGTGCCTAAATAAACTAATCGCTAACAGCTCCCCTCCAACGCCCATGGCACGGATTGGTTGTAACTTTTTAAGCCTAGTCCACGTATGCCGTCACTGCGCGAGACGGTCCACTTAGAACGTGCATTCTCGTGGGACCAAAATTAGCGAAAAGATAGAAGAAAAAATTAAGGATGTGGAGAAGGATAGGGCAGTTTCAGTAGGAGTTTCGGACACTGACATAATTGCTCAGGAAGGACAGTTATTGAGTGAACTGCCCGAAACGGACGACGATCTCCTGGGTTCGCCAAAAGACTCTCTCGTGGATACGGGCGCCACGGAGAAACTGGAGGATCTCTCCCTTGGTTCTAATGAGGAACCCGAAATCACTATGATTTCAGTTCACGCTCAGGAACAAGTGAAAGATCTTCCAGCATCCGAAGCGTCATCTGCACGAGTTAGTGAACAGGCGTGCTCAAAATTAGTTCGGCAAGACACGGTGAAACCTAGTGTAACTGCCGTCGTCGATAGCCGAACAAAGGAGGAGAGAGCTAAGAATGGCGTCAGAGCTTCCTTGATCTATCTTAATAAGATGGCCAAGAAAGATCTGTCGATATTCAGTGGTAGTGATAAGTACCTTATCAAGAGGCATAGGAAGAGTGTCATTAGATTTGAAAGAATCTATGGCTCTACCACAGCTATCTTGGGAATGTCTTATCCCGAGAGACTAAATGCGATGCTTGACACCGTTCCGGAAAGTGCTCATGAGAGTACAGGAACAGTGTCAGGGGTCGCATTGGAGTCTAAGAAAAATGTCAATGATAGATCTGGTGATGACAAGCCTTCTACCTAAAAAAAGGCGAAGGAGTCGACTAAGCCGGCATATCTTCAGGCGGCTGTTATAGACCGTGTTGATCCAGATGGGAGGATTAGCACGGATCTATGGAGGTAGATTGAAGATAGGCTCATCGATGAGATCGCCTTAATGAAGGGAAGACCGGATGAAGTGTCCTTCAAAGGCGCGGACTGGTCAAAGGGTGTCAAAACTGTCAATTGTGGCAATGAGAAATCGTTTGAATTTCTCAAGGCCACAATTGCCAAGTGCGGCAACCTTTGTCCAGAGGCGAAACTTTGTCCAGAGATGAATCAGGATGCATATCTGGTAGGGAAATCAGTGAAGTAGTCAGTGACATTGTCTCGATGGATAAGGTAGTATGGGCGGTAAATACCTTTGAACCCTACAAGTCACCTGGTCCAGACGGTATTTTTCCAGCCATGCTACAGAACATCAACGACACGGCACTAACACTTCTCACGGAGCTTTTTAGTGTATGTCTCATTAGGAGATATATTCCAAGGAGGTGGAGAGATTTTAAGATTTCAGACCGATCAGCCTATCGTCTTTTCTACTGAAGACATTAGAGAGACTGATCGATCTTTATCTGAGGACTACAATTGACAACCATATCATCAGCGGGGCTCAGCATGCTTATCTAAAGGGTAAATCTGTTGAGATTGCGCTGCATGATGTGGTGAGTTATAATGAACGTGGCCTACAGTATAGGGAATATACCTTGGCAGCGTTCCTTGATATAGAAGGAGCTTTTAATAATATTAAGATTGAAGCAATTAGAGAATCACTAGAATCATTATGCGTTCAGAACTTCCTAATCGAATGCATTATCTTGATGCTGAATAGCAGAATAATAAATTCGAACTTGGGAGATGCATGCATAAGGAAGCTAGTGACTAGAGGGACTCCGCAAGGAGGAGTTCTCTCGCCTTTACTATGGCTCTTAGCCGTCAATGTCATTCTAAGACAATTTGACGCAAGAGGATGAAAAATCGTTGCCTATGCTGATGACGTTGTTATACTGATCACAGGGAAGTTTCTTTCCACGATCAGCGACGTCATGCAGTTTGAACTTAACGAACTGTCCTCATGGGCTACTAGTAAGGGTTTAGGGGTTAACCCGGAGAAAACGGAGCTAGTTCTTTTCACCAGAAGGTACAAGATTGGGCAGTTTAGGCTACCGGTACTAGGGGGAATTGAACTTAAATTGACTTAAATAAACTATCTTGGAAGAGGAATACACAGGAAAGGCTAAAAAGAGGTCTCAACGCCTACTACACATGCAGGAACTCCATAGGTAAGAATTGGGGCCTCAAACCAATGGTAGTAAATTGGATTTACACATCGGTAGTGAGACCAATTCTTACGTATGGATGTCTCGTCTGGTGGAAGGCAATGAGAATAGGAAGTCGTAGGAATCTTCTGTCTAAGGCCCAGAGATGTGCTTCGATTGGCATCACAGGTGCCATACAAAGTACACCTCAGGCGGCGTTTGACGTCATTCTGCATCACCTACCCATTGAGGAGTTCGTGATGGGAATGGCTGCTAGGAGCTTGCTTAGGCTTAGTGAACTAGGACTTGTAGGATCAATCAGAATAGGACATTCCAAACTTCTAAACGAAATCAACCTCGGTGAACATGCCCTGACTCCTTTCGGGTCCACGGATTACATGTGCACAGAGGTTGATTTCGGGGAAAATCCTACACTGATTATCCCTAATAGGGACCAATGGTCAGGAAAGGATAATGTATTCAAAGGAGCATCGGTATTCACTGATGGATCTGTTTGAGGAGAACGTCAGGGATTCGTACAGGCTGTCAGATAGTAGTAGTGTGTTCCAGGCAGAAATTCTAGGTATCCTTAGGGCCACAGAATTGATAGCAAGGAACATCGAAAAGAATACGAAGGTAACTCTGTATGTGGATAGCCAGGCGGGGCTTAACGCCCTGAAGGGATATTTCGTCAAGTCTAGGTTAGTTAGCGACTGTAAGAAGGCTATTAGGAGATTGATGGGCAACTATCATATTAGACTCTGCTGGGTACCAGGTCATTACGAGATAATGGGCAATGAGGTAGCCGATGAATTGGCTAGGAACGGCTCAGCTTTGGATGGTGCTGTAAGTGAAAGTGGTGTTAGACCACCTATAGGCTTTTACTTCAGGTTGATTAGAGAGTGGATTCAGGATAGAACCAATCATGCATGGAATCGTAGAGCAGACTGCAGATTGTCAAGGGCCTTATGGCCAAAACTTTATATGGCAGATACAAATCTACTATTGGGCATGAAAAGGGGAAATCTGAAAACCATGATAGGTATTCTGACAGGTCATTGTGGAATTGGGAGAAAGGTTCCTCCGGTCTTTGCAGGATGTGCGAAGATAATGAGGAAATAGAGACAGTGGAGCATATTTTATGTCACTGACCATGTCTACAACGAAGTAGGCAGAAATGGCTAGGCAGCCGATTCGTCGACGAGTTAGATAGCTTATCAGGAATGGAGATGAGTAGCTTGATAGGATTCGTCATGGGAATAGGCTGGCTAAAAGGGTGCCGTTGGCTTACGGCGAATGAAGTAGGGCGGTAATATCTTCCTTCTATCCTAAATCTCTTTTTTCAATTCTTTTCTGTTCTTTTCTTCGTTTCAGCTTTCTAATTTATTTTCATTTCTTTCTTACTTTCTCTATAAATTCTTCGAAGGGACTCACAATGGACCTCTAGGTCTCCGAGTGGATGCACAGAAACTCTTTCGAGTACTGTGCAACCCTTCTCTACCTACCTACCTACTAGGGTATTCACTCGAATATTGTTTGTTCGATTAATCGGCAAATGAAAATCAAATAATTGTTCGATTAAATTAAAATCAAGAATTTCGAGTAACAATTTATTCGAGCAAATTATGCCGATTAATCGAATAACTCGAGCAAAAAAATATTTTAAATATTTCCTTTCTTAACTAGTTTTTAGAATGTTTAAATTTTAGTTTTCTATAAAAAAATAGCTTAAAAGCAATGTTTCATCATTTGTACAGAATGTTTTGAATATAAAACTGGTACCATAAATTAGAATTTTATTAAAAAAACTTGTATTTAGTAAAAAGAACCGAATATATGGCTAATTTGCAATACGTTAAAGGTCGTTTTATTTAATTACAAAAATTAAATAAAAATATAAAAGTCATTTTAAAAACTATAAAGTCAAATTCAAATAATTTTAACATAAATAAGTATAATATATATTAAGAAATGAATTGAAGGATTTTAAACTTGATTTGGACAAACATATTTTTGGTTCTACGAATGAAAGTACTTAGTTTATATACTCAGTCTGGTATAGAAGATAGTATAAATGAAATTTGTATTATAGAAAAAATTTAGACTTAAAAGTAAGTTAATCATGTAAGCTCGTCCTTTATGTTAGAAATAGCTGAACCACTTTATCTAAATAAAAAGGATAGTCCAAAGTGCTAATAAATATATTTTCACACTTCTTTCACAGCCTAATTTAGAAAAATTCAGATAATATTTGTGAAAAATATTATACGTCGTTTTTACTAAATTATAGCAATAATAGGAAAAATAAAATATTTTACATTTTGGTAGAAATAAATTAAATTCAAAATAGAGCAAATTATAATTCGTACGTTTACATTTAGGAAAAGAATTATTATTATTTTTTTCAATTCACAATAAATTTGTCTATTAAATGGAGAAAAAACTATAACTAGTATTTCTAACTAATTCTATATTTGACTAATTTGTTATACAAGTTTATATTAAAAACTTTATACATTTGTTTAATCTTAAATGATTATCTTAATGCCTTCCAAATATTGAACATAATTACATAATGAATTATAAAACATTATAAAATCTTATACTCGAAATAAATCTTTAGTGGATCCCCGATACTTAAAAATATTGTACAAATACTTTGTATATAATTTATTTTATACGTAGGTTAGTATGTGTCCAAATTAAAAAGTGAGGTTATGAGACAAAATCGCAAATGGATAAAAACTCATGATTAATTTTAATTTTTATCAATTTAACTATCACTGAATATATTAAACTTAGAGAAACAATGCCATTATCAAAGCAAAAGAAACAAAATTTACAAATATTTACGCAAATTTTAATTATTCTATTATTATGGAGACTATTTCTTATTTTAATCTATATTTTTGTTTTCTTTTTTTTTGATAAGTATTGAAAATTCGTGTAAAATTTTATGATATAAATTAATCGAATAACTCGAGTAACTTAAAATATTTATTCGATTATTCGAGTAACTTAAAAACTGCATTTTCGAGTTATTTGATTATTCGAACAATTAAAAAGTCGAGTAAAATGAATACTCTACTACCTACCTACCTATATTTGAAGCCCAATTTCTCGCAAACCAAAAGAGATAAGATATGCATATGATGTTTTTTGTAGATCTCTTCTAGCAGAATCCTTTCATGTAAAAGGAGTTTCATTTTATATAATACATATCAAAAAATTAATTAAGAAAAGTATTATTAAATGTCAATTTTTTTAATTTCTTTATTAACATCCCTACAAAAAATTCTCCGAGTACTCGGATTTGTAGTCAATCTTGTGTGTTTTATTTTGTGTTGCTTACGAATTAGTTTACTTGTAAATAAAAATATTGAATTGAATTCACAAACAAATTTAAAATTTTTTAAATTTCTAAATTTATAATTGCTGTATATTGTTAAAGGTACTTTCAGACGATAATATTTAGTGTTAAGATTTTTTGAAAGTAAAATATTACGTATTTCACAGTATGTCAAAAAATCCGTTAAAAAATCTTGAAGTAGTTCAGACGGTAATATATATATTGAATATTATCTTGCAAATTCTTACCTTTATGAAATTAATGATGGATTAATGATGGATTACAATGTAAACCCGCTTTATATTGAATCCCATATACATAAATACTAAAAACTTTAAAACTTCATATTAATATAACGTCACCGAAAATGCAAAACAACGTACCATCAAAATTTTCAAATTTGTGTTTTTCTTCTTCTTGTTTTTACGAATTTAGATTGAAAATTATTAAAAATATAATAGCTATTAAAATTTTGGAGTAAAAATTATCAGAAATCGTCTTAATTACAATTTTTCTAAAATTTGTATTGATGTTACGTTGATTTGGCTTCAGAAAATTGAAATCTTGAAAAACGTAAACCACATAACTTAAAAAAGAAAGTATTCATCAATATTCATCATCAATATTCATCATCAATATATTAGGCAATATTTAAAGATGTAATAACCCAAAAATCTTGTTTGTAAGGCAATTCGTTTAGATTTTAGAAAGTTTTTTGTGCCTCCTGTAAAGTTATGAAAAGTGATGTTACGTTGTATTGCATTTTCGGTGACGATATATAATATCTCATCATGGTATATAGATTCGACACAGTCGAATATATCACTCGATCTAGTATATTGATTTTGTAACGATCAAACCCACAAATATATCGAGTCAGATTTAATGAGTTTGTCCAAAATTGTACATAGCTCCTATTTAATGCTTATAATCACATAAACGTCCATAAATTGTAAGGGCCCTGATCGAGAAAAGCCTCTCTTTAGTATGTGTATAAAAACAATGGTCGATGGTATCATCGAACTAGAGTCTAGCTACTAGACCAACAATACTTTCTTACATGTACGTTGTTGTTGTTTGCATTAACTTAACTGACTCATTATTAGAAAAACTATTATTTCATTCATAAATTAAATTAATTCATTTTTAAAGCACACGAACGAATTGAATGAATGCATGTTTGAATGATTATTAATGAATGTAAATATTTCAATACAAATTCTAGATAATTTGCAAGTATAATTTATTTTTCCTAGACAGAAGAATGTGAAAAAAATGCTCTTCAAATTGTCTGTTTTTTATACAAATATTAATGAGTCAACTTTGTAGTTTTCACTTTAAATTTTCTATTTATTACATTTTGTTAACGGTTATTTATTTATATTCCTCTTTATTATAAACATTTCGATATACATATAGAACAATATATGAAAGTAATAAAGAAATAAAAAATAAAAAGAATTTGATACTTACTGCACGCCATATGCGCTTCGTGGGCGGTGATTTGATCAACCAGCCCTCATAGTAAATTTCTTTGTTCATATCAATTTTAGAATGTTTCCACAATTTTAAATCAATTTTGTCGGTTTTATGTTTTTTATTTAAAATAATAAATAAAACTTTATGTTCTTTAGAAAATTATGAAAATTGTTCGCCTTTAATTCGTATTTCTCCACCCAAAAATGAAAAAAGACACTTTATTGTCACGTCGTATTTTTTATTATTCGTTGTTTTCGTGTCACAGGAAGTTGTAAGTTTTTGTATTCTTTATTTATTTAAACAACTCGCAACTTTTTGCAGATATATTAAATTATAAACAATTTGAAATTAAATTAAGAAATTTTTTTTTTTATAATTTCTTAATATTTTAAAACACAATTAAGCAAAAACACAATAAGAACAATATTTCAACAACAAAAGACGAAAAAACACAAATCGTAGACACACAAACGAAAAAACAACTGAAGAAAAAATGAAAATATTTAGCAGAGTTGCCGTTGCTATCTTCAAATTCATAACACAGTTGTACATAATAGTGAAAGGCCAATGTACGCGTCACGCGGCAACGGGCGGCAGTATTATTACCAGCTTAAAAATTAATCAATTGTTTACAAAAAAGTGACAAAGGAAAATTTTAAAACACTGTCATAAATTTAATCTGGCAATGCTGTTACACGCGGCAACGCGTCAAATTGAATTTTTTTCAACTTTTTTTATATGGACCGCGTGAAAACATGATCAGCTGATGGCCGCGTGTGCCGCGTACATTGGCCTTCCACTATAAATACTATAAGTGAGTACCTCACTAAATAATCTTTCTACATTTTATATATATGTATATACTTAAAATAATTGTTTGATTAATAATATAACACTATACAAATAAATGTTGAAAATGTTTATATTCATTATTGTTTTATAATATTTTTTAAACATAATATAAAACATATGTAACAGTACTTAATTTAACAACTATGTATTATTCCCCTTCTCCAATTTCGCATAATTTTATTTTTTCTGCTGTTGAAGCAGAGAACTGCGCCGATCGGCTGTAAGCCGGCTGAGTCGAGCCGCCGGAAGTTTTCTAAGAGCCGCCGCCGCCGATAAAATTTCGGCTAAAACACGACTCAATTACAGCCGCTGATTTCGGTCAAGCTTAATGAATTTAATATAAAACCTTTAGTAAATTCATTATATTCTTGAAATTTTAAATTTTAATATTATTTTTTTAAATAAATTGTTCATAAATTTCCTTATAATGTCGGCGACATTTTTTGCATTGCTGTCGACTCATAAATTTCTGCGGCAAATTTGCTCCCCAAATGGCAACGATATTTGCTGAATTTGATGGATGAAGCTGCGCTGCACTGATGTATGATCATACGCATAGTAAAATAATAAAGTACTCGCACATCTACAAAAACAAAAATTGCTTGTATTTTGTTAGTGTAAAACTACTGCCCACAATGTCAGAATGCTTTGAACGGAAAAATGAGAGAACGAAAGAGAGCAAGAGAAAAAAACTCAAAAAATATTTTACATGTGAATACAAAAACAATTTGACAGTACCGCGAGGTTTGCCAATGAAAAAATTGTAAAACAGCTGGTCTTACGAGTATACTTTATTATTATACTATGGATCATACGTAGGATCCTACCCAAGGTAGATTAAGAAGGTAACGACAACACTACAACACCAAAAAAACACCATGTATTTTGTTTTTGCATTGTCATCTCTTATGTCAACTTTAACTTTGTCATTTCACATGTTTCTTTACAAAAGACAAAAACAATTCATGTAGTAAAAAGAGAGGAGAAAGACGCAAAAGTAAGCAAAAAACATGTAAACGTAAAAAAATTACACTTCAAATCAAGGTAGATTAAGAAGGTAACGACAACTCTACAACCAAAAAAAACCCCATGTATTTTGTTTTTGTATTGACATTTCTTATGTTAACTTTAATTTTGTAATTTCTCATGTTAATTTACAAAAAACAAAAACAATTCATGTAGTAAAAAGAGAGGAGGAAGACGCAATAAGACAAAAGTAAGCAAAAAATGTAAACAAAAACAAAAATTTGACACCTCAAATTACAAAACACAGGCAGCCATATTGATTTCAAAAATAAAAAAAATTCTCAGCTGTTTTAATGTCGTTACCTTCTTAATCTACCTTCCTTCAAATTACAAAACACAGGCAGCCATAATGATTTCAAAAAAACAATTTTTCAGCTGTTTTAATGTCGTTACCTTCTTAATCTACCTTGGTAGGATCGAGCTGTTTTAATGTCGTTACCTTCTTAATCTACCTTGATCCTACCAAGGTAGATTGAGAAGGTAACGACATTAAAACAGCTGAGATTTTTTTCTCTTTGAAATCAATATGGCTGCCTGTGTTTTGTAATTTGAAGTGTCAAATTTTTGTTTATGTTTACATTTTTTTGCTTACTTTTGTGTTATTACGCCTTTCTTCTCTCTTTTTACTACATGAATTGTTTTTGTTTTTTGTAAAGAAGCATGTGAAATGACAAAATTAAAGTTGACATAAGAGATGTCAATGCAAAAACAAAACACATGGGGTTTTTTTTTGGTGTTGTAGTTGTTGTAGAGTTGTCGTTACCTTCTTAATCTACCTTGGGATCCTACAAGTTAACACGGGAGCTTATGAATCGTGTAGGACAACATAATTTAGCCAGGTTTGTGCAACTCATCATACCATTTGATTTACATGTAAAGCCCAAATTACAATAGCGCGTAGTCAGCAGCAGTGTGTGCTGCCATAATCAGCTGATTATTTAGAATGCACTGTTTGTTATGGTGTTGATTACATTTAGTCAGCAGCAGTTTGCAGTGCTGTTTCATTTAGCCCTGTTTCTAAATTCACTGCGCTGCATTCAGATTGAGAGCGAGACAAAGATAGTGAGCAAATAAATGAGAGGCTAAAATACACAAGTAGAACAAAGCTAGATGGTGGTTGTAAATTGTGGCTGCCTACGCTGAATTGTAATTATAACGGCAGCAACATGTTGTGCTGACAGTGATCAGCTGATAATTTTTTGCTGATACTGTTGCTGACTACGTGCTATTGTAATTTCGGCTTAAATCGTGTATGATGAGTGTATGAAGGCAAGTACAACATCGTCGATGCTGTGACAGTCAGCAGAGATTCTGTTGCTTCAGAAAATAGTAAATACAAATGTCAAAAACTTGAAAAACAACATAATTTAATTGAATTTCTTTTTATAAAAATTAAATTTAAACAAATTTAAAGAATAAAAAGAAAAATAAAATAGGTATTGTCGACTATAAGTCTTTTATATTCAGGGCAAGTTTTTATATGCACAAAAATAATTGAAATATGCGCTTGAAAAAGCACGAAAAAATGGTATAAAATGCACAGAGATATGCAAAAATAGAATGAATATGTATATAAAAATCAACGAATTTATGCATTCTTATATATTAATGTGTAGAAAATATGCCCAAATATGCATTTTTTAACTTTCAATCTCAAATAAATTTCGCTTTTTATAAAAATATAACTATTTTAATTTTTAGTATCATATTTGACGCTTTCGAATTTTGTTTCTTTACAATATTTACAATGTACTCAAAATACTCACAAAAAAATTTTAGAAATCATTTGATTGAACTCCAAAAAATCACCAAAAAATTGTGTTTTTGTTAAGAAAACTAACTTTTGTATCCATTATATGCAAATTTATGCAAAGATTTAAAATATAAGCATTTTTTGTGAAATTCTTTTGAAATATGCAAATGCTTACTTTCCAAGCGAAAAGCTTGAAAAACTTGCCCTGTTTATATTTTTTGTAATACAAATTGTTCCGAAATCAATGATTTTTATGTTCTATTTTTCCAGATTTCGAGATGTTGTTTTGATGATGCTTTGACTACTTTTTTAAGAACACGAAATTTATTTTTTCAACAACATACAGTTGTTGGCTCACAGCCACTACTTCTTTTTGGAAAAGTTCTTCCATGCAGGGTCCACGCACTGTGCGTGCTATATAAAGGAGTATTGGTCACAAACCATTTTAAAATGGTCACTTTAAATCGTTAAAATATATGCTTCTAATACAAGAAATCATTATGAGTTTTTTTCATAAAAATCGGTTGGACAATAAAAGGCATTGATGAAGTTCCGAATAAACATTTATACAATCGCAGTCTGCAACAACCTACGGATCTCAGCACAAAAACTGACATCCGGAGTTCAAACAACGCAATGCGTCAAAACTTTTTGCCATACATTGCAAATACTAGATTATTGTACTCGTCTTCATGGCGTATCACTGCCGGATTCTGGAGTGATACCCATACATAACATTCGTAAATGTATTCGTATTACAAATTTATTGGAATATTTATTTATTATATTAATATATTCAATTAATTTTGGTAAATAGAAAAAGTTCTTATTGGACGGGAATACGGAGGACCGGTTCGTAGAAAACTTCTAGTGCCTACAAGTCTTAATAGGTAGTAAAACTAAACTTCTTCGTAGAACTGTGGGTCATTTGTCGTCAGTTTATTGTGTTCTATTTGATCGTACAGGTCATTATATTATAACAGGAGCTGATGATCTTATAAAAATATAGATGGCCGATTATAGGCTGATTATTGCCTCTAATCTGTTGCATATAATTAAGAATACCATTCCACATAAAAAATAATCAGGTATGTGATGAAAATCGATTGCGAGCCAAAAACGAAAAAAGTTGTGATACACATAAAATTTTCGATTTCAATTTAGTTTTATTGTAATTCATTTCCATTTTGTTTTATGAAAATCACAATAAATTAGGTTGTAATCATGGTTGTGATAAAAACGAAATTGACATGATTTTATCGTTTTCAAATCGAACAAATTTTGGTACTCGTTTTAAAATTGAATTTGATTAAAACTGTTACAAAAGAATTAGAATCATTAAGCATGTGGGTAAAAAATAACTCTACGTCTCCACGCAGACGTTTTTATTTCCTAACACAAGAAATAACGTCGGCAGAATAACAGGAAAAAGTCTTTATTTCCAACTTTATGTTAAGGGGTGGAGAAAACGTACATGAGAAATAAACATTTTAATTTGTCTTTTTTAAGGAAAATTTTATTTTATTTTCGGTTTTTATTTTTTATTTATAGTTTTAAAACAAATTTAATGCATTATTCATCTTTATTTTGCTAAAATAATCAAAATTTAAAAAAATAACAATATATTTGACAGCTTATGTTAAACATTATTGCTCAGCTTTGTGTTTAAACATTTATTGCGAAATAGATTGCGCAATAGATTTCTTATTGGTCCACACGTAACAATTTGAAGAGAGAGATAGAATTTGACAATTGCGGACACAAAAATGTCTGCGTGGAGACTAGGGGTAAAAGCTATATTATAGAAAGAAAAATAAAAAAATAATACCTTTTAAAGAATATATATTGAGGGAGAGGTTAAGAAAAGTATAGAGATTCTGTAAATCCTAAAATTTTTTATTCTAATTCTTAAAATTCTGCGTTAAAACACTGAATTTTAAGTTCAAAACTTAAAATATATTTTGTAATTTGTGTAGGAACTTGTGGTGAAGCGAAGGACCTTATTGTTTAAAAACGTTTCCACGACAGCCGGTTCTACGTACCGGAATGACCCGAGATCCCTCGGCCAAGGGCTGTCATCCCAGCTACAACTACCATATTTTTAATCTCGGAGCAACATTTTCCGGCACTGCTGCTCCGTATTCTCTTGGTCCGTGCCGGAATTGAAACAAATCCCGGACCATAGTTCTGCTCAGTATGCTAGAACCGTTTGCACCATATGTCCATCCAGTTAAGGTGCAACTCTTGTTTGGGCTGGTGTCATCTTAGGAACTGTTCCGGATTAAATCATGAAAGGGAGTGGTTGGAAAATTTCTTTGCTCCTTGCTGCCAACGTCATCGTCATCATCATCGTACGCTACAACACCACCCTCCCCACCGCAATCACAACAACAGCAGCCACAACAACAACAGTCGCCGCTTACACCATCGATTGCGATCCGGACTCCTCAGATGATATCCATACTGCAGTTTAACTGCAATGGCCTCCAGGGCAAAGTATCTGAAATCCGATTTATGAGGCACAACAATATCGTGGTCGCTGCGGTCCAGGAGACTAAACTGACGAGCAATTCCAGTCTGCACAGTTGTAACGGATACAACATTCTCCGAAAAGACCGCACCAGAAGCAACGGTGGAGGCATCGCATTCATCATCCACAATACAGTGCAATATAGAGCTCTCTCTCTCGATCTGAATTCCAGAGATCAATATCTTGAGGTCCAAGGTATTGCGGTTAGATCGGGAGACGCCGAATTAGAGCTCTATAACGTCTACATTCCGCCAGTAGCCAGCTGTCCAACAGGCTACCATCCCGACATCAAGGCCATATTGGATGGCGACACCCGATTGGTGCTTGGGGATTTTAACGCGCACCATCAACTCTGGCACTCAAATCTTCGGGATGACCAGAGAGGTGCGTCGTTAGCGGAACAAATTGACGAATCCACCTTCTGCACTTTGAATGATGATGCCCCCACACGGATTATGAGTACATGCGCAAGCTCGCCAGATATCACCATTGCGAGCCCTGGTCTGATTAACTGCGCAACCTGGCGAGCAGTCGTATCGGCTTCAGAGAATTTACCAACCGCCGTTTTAATGATTTACCTGTACCCTCCAATGTATACACCGCTGAGAGGAAGTTCCGCGAAATCATCACCGCAGCAGTCGCATGCTTCGTTCCTGCTGGTCAAATATCCGTAGTGCGTCCACACTTCCCAGCCGAAGCTGCTAGACTCGCAGACGAACGTGATGACATCCGAACTACCAACCCTGATGATCCTAGGATCGCCCAGCTGAACCGTGACATCAGCAGGTTGGTAAAAGAGAACATGCGGAAAAAATGGTTAGATCATTTAAACAACTGCAACTTGAGCACAGGAGTTGGTAAGTTGTGGTCAACTGTTCGATCTCTCTCGAACCCGAAGAAGAAGGTTTGCGATTAAGTTTGCAGACACCACCATGACCGACCCTAAGGAATTCTCGCGTGCCTTTTGCCGACAGTTTATTAAGCATCCGGAGAGAGACAAGGCGAAACGAAGTGTTGTTCGCAAACTTCACAACCTTCTAGTCACGGACATACCACAACTATTCACACCAACTGAAGTTGCAGAGGCCATCAACAACGCCAAGCCATCCAAGGCGATTGGTCCAGATGGAATTTCCATGCTGATGCTTAAGAACCTGGGCGAGCGGGGAGTTGAGTACCTGACAATGGTTTTTAACCTGTCAGTGAGGAGCCTGGTCATACCCAATGCCACTCATATTTAGCTGTCCGGCCAACCCCACTTCACTCAGTCCTATGGATTTGTGGACTCATCCTGAAGAAGTGGCACAATTTCTTGGCCTTGACCTTCAAGCAGAACCCCCCGATTAGAAATATATAACTGTAGCTGTTACAATAACAACAACATTGTTTAAAAACCTAAATCAGACACTCGAATTAAACTGTAACTTCACATATGAGTTTTACAATTTAACTTTTAAGGTTTCTGGATCAGAGGTCCAATTCGTCATAAAATTGTCGGCGGCGGCGGCTGAAGGAAATTATAACGGCGGCGGCTGAAAGCCGGCTGAAGCCGATAGTTTTCTTTCACAAAATAAAAAATCCATTTTTAATGAAAAAAATAAAAAAATTATTTAAAAACAAAATAAATTCAAGTACATTCTTAAAGCAAAAAATATATATCGACCATTCCAGGAAAGAACGCCCGAAAAAGTATATTTTTTTACTTGATGGCTTTCAATTTCGATAAAAATTTGTATACATAAACTCCATTAAGCCTTTTATCAATTTCAGTTTTCAGTTTTGTGAAATTGCAAAAACTCGCGATTCAATTTCCCTTTTTCATTTTCTCAAAAACCAAAAAAATTTCAAAAGTATGTAACTTTGAATAGCAATATCTCTGGAAAGACTTTGTCAATTTTAATGATTTAAATGGCTTTAAAATTTCGCATATGGCGGTTTTACTACGAATATTTTAAAAATAAAAAAGATTTTTTAAAAATGCATTTTAATGCAATTGCATTTTTTAAATGCATTATTCTTTAAATATGCTATTAAAATTTTTTAATTTTTTAACATAAATGAAAAGTTTGGAATCTTTACATTAAAATAAAAGTGTCAAATTTTTGGGACGCGAAAAATCTTATAAAATTAAAATTTTTTCTTGTTTTTGAAATTTTCTTTAAAATTTGTATAAAAGTTAATAAAATATAAAAAGTATGCGATTTTAAATATTCATATCTCTTGAAGTTATTGATGGATTTCTGTAATTTAAAAAGTATTTAAAAGGCCATTTTATATTTTTTGTGTAATTTAGTCAGCATTTCAAAAACCACGTCTTCGATCCATAATATTTTAAAAATATAAATGCAGTTTTTAGATTCATTTTTGTTGATTGCGAATTTATTAAATTTTAATTTTTCAAAAGTGTATTTAAAAATGCTTTGTTTATTATAACTTAAAACAATAAATAGTCTGATACATAAAGTTTTACTATTTTTCAGGATTTTTTAAAAAATAACACAATAAATTTTGTTTAACAAAATACGTAAAGATACTCATAATACCAGAAAAATATAATTTTTATATGAAAAAATTTAAACTAGTTGAAGAAAAGGGGAAATTATGCACAGTACATGTGTGCGTCCCAAAAATTTGAGATTTTTATTTTAATGTAAAGATTTCAAACTTTTCAATTATGTTAAAAAATTAACAAATTTGAATAGCATATTTAAAGAAAAATGCATTTACAAAATGCAATTGCATTTAAATGCATTTTTAAAAAATATTTTTTATTTATAAAATATTCATGTTTAAGCTAACATAATTACAATTCAAACACCGTTTAAATCAATTTCGAACAAAAATTATTGGCTAAAGAACTAGTTCTAGAAGCGTTCCATAGAATGGGTACTGGGTAGCTAACACTTCCACAGAACTAGTTCTGGTGGTAACAATTTCAAACAAAAATCATTGGTCGTAACGCCAAAGTAGAACAAGTACAGGCTATTTTCATGTGTTCTTGAACTTGTTGTAGAACTAATACTATACTAATAATTTTTCCTGGGAATTTAAATAAAATATGTACATACGGCTTAACAATATTAGCCGAAGATATGGCTGACAAATATTAGCTGATTTTAGCCGTTTTATTCGGCGGCTTAATCTTTCAAAAATATGTCGGCGGCGGCGCCTAGCCGGCTTTCAGCCACACGAATTGGACCTCTGTTCTGGATATATCTACCACAAAGGAAAAAACTGATTTTGAATATTCAAAATAATCATTGTGCTAACCCAATTTCAAATCACCAGTAAAAATTTAAAACCAATGCAAAGTCCAAACTGCATCTGCTAAAAAGCGTTCCTATTAAAATATTGCATTAATTTTTATTTTTGTAGGCTTAATTAATTAATCGCCAAAAATGTAAATTTATTATTCTTCCACAAAGTGTTATTTTTATGGGCAATGTTTTCTTTTTTATTCAGAAGCAAGGAATATCTCCTTTGTGGCAGCTTCACGCAAAATCTTAACTTTACTTTTGATAATTTTTTATTAAAAAATTAACATTAAAATAAAATTTATTTAATTTAAATAATACAAATTTCAAAATTAATTTGTTGTGATTTGACAAGAAACACACTGAACAGAAACAAAAACGGAAAATGAAAACGATTGAAATTCATCACAACCTATCGATTTAAGAATACTATTTACTTTTGAAATCGATCGAATTTCATTACATACCTGGATGTAATTATCGGTGGAAATTTTTTTTATGTCATACGTGGGTGCTTAAAATAAGCTCTGAGATAAGAATATTGGATTTTTTGTTTTCATATCTTTAATTTGCTTAAAGGTAAATTTTAACACTAAATAATGGTTCTATATTAAACTAGAAATCTTCCTCTTTCTAATGATACCAAATTTTATTTTTAATTCCAGTCTATTACTTTTGTCATGGAGCTTTAAAAATATAATTGTATACTGCATAATTTAAGCTGTCACAGCTGAGCCACTGTATATTAGTGTGTAGCAAAATCTCAAGAGTCTTGTAATTTGTTATTCACTTTAAAAGGAAGAGGAATAACGACATATGTCTTCAAGATTATCACACGTTACGCTGTAGAATACATTTCATTTCTCTCTCTCCGGAGTCAATAACAACTTTAGCGTGTTCATTATAAATCGTCGATGGTTATATGAATTATTTGTTCATCCATATTATGGACGCATTCACTCAATCTTTTTGTATAATAAAAATTCAACATTAATCTCAAGCCAAGAAGCTACTATAGGAATTTACATATACAGCAAAAGCTTCCATAGGCGGTGATTTTGTCCGTTATCAGGAGATGTCCGTCTATGGGATATGGTTCATCATATTTTTTAATAAGAGGTAATTCAGTAGCATAGGTACTGGTATCTTATTATTTCAACATCCAAGATTGATTGTAATGAATTAGCGTATAGATAAACATATTCTTATTTATACATATTAAAATGCAAAAGACCGTAACGTGATGTAAAAATCAAATTTCAAATTAATGAATTATTTGATTTATTCAACAATTTTATTAAATTATTTATGAATCAAATAATTTTGATTTCATTTGTTCAAAATTATGATTAATCAGGAATTTAAATAGTTAAAATCGTGAATAATTGAATAATTTTAAATTTATTTGACTTTCTTTATTATGTTTTTAATTTTCATTATAATATAAAAAAATGCATGCAAAGTCGTTTGAAAATATAAAATGTGGGTCGTTTAATCACCAAATAACATATATTATATATTTAGCATTTTTTGTTTCATTTGTTCAATTGTAAAGTAAATTTGAGAACATTGAATAATACTATTCAAATTTGAATAAACAAAATTAAAAGTGATAATCCGAATTTTTATTAATTAGAATTGTTAATTAATCGATTAACTGATTAATATGTGTATAGATAAAATAAAATTTTGTATAACCGATTAATCGCACACCCATAGTATTGACAAAAGTCAAATGATCGTAACATCAATTTCAAAAACAGTCATAAACTTTGTTCCATTTAAGAAAAATTTTATTTAAAAAGTGTTTTATTATTTATTATTGCATCATTAAGGGAAATTTTTTATAAAAACCATAGTGTATAATAAATTTAAACTAAGATTCTTAACTCCCTTGAGAACATTTTTAATAATACATAAATAACAATATCTCTTTAATTTTGGATTTCTAATCTTAGAATAATGAAACATAAAGATCCGAATTACGAAAAAGTACATTAGAATAAAGAAAAAGACTAAAAAATCCATTTTAAGGTTTCTGATTTACTTAGGACCTTACATATTCAATTTTATATTGCTAAGGATGAAAATTGAACGAAAAAAAATTCCACAAATTCCCTTCTTATGGTTTCGCATTCATTTAGAACCACGTATCTTTAATTTCATATTTCCAGATTAATAATTATAAAAAATTCAAAAAGTACCATTATAAGAACAAAAAAGTACCACAAAGACCCCTCTTGTGAATTCTTTCTCACATATGACCATCATATTTAATTTTATGTTTCTACTTTAAATATTATAGACAATTTAAAAAGTAACATTAGAAGAACAAAAAAGTACCACAAAGTCCCTTCTTATGGATTTCCATTAATTTAGGACTACATATCCTTATTTCATGTTTCTAGGTTAAATATTACCGAAAATTAAAAAAGTACAATTTGAAGAACAAAAAAAAGTACCACAAAGTCCCTTCTTATGGGTTTTCATTCATTTAGGACTACATATCCTTAATTTCATGTTTTTAGGTTCATAATTAGGTTAGGTTAAGTGGGCAGCTATCCAAACAGTCGTAGGACAGCTCACGTGGGTCCAGTTTGGTCCCGTTGTGATACCCTAATGGATCATATGGTAAAGCTCATATGTCCGAAACTACGTTCGAATCGAACCAACCTGACGCATGTATAAAGGAGTTGATCGCTCTGATATCAATATCAGAGAGATCAGATAGTACATGCATAATCGGACTGCCGAGTATAGCAGTCCTCGTCTCCGAGAGAGTCGGACAGTGACATAGGAAGTGCTCCACTGTCTCCTCCTCCTCTTCATCAAGGCAACTCCTACAGAAGTCGTTAAAAGGGAGCCCTAATCTCCTAGCATGCGCACCAGCAATCCAGTGCCCTGTAACAACGGATATCAAAATACGTAACCGATGCCTTGGTAGTCCCAAAATGAGATTTGAACGAGGTTCATCATATTGGGGCCATATTTGCCTCGAGATTGTGCAAATGGACAGATTTGACCATCTATCCTGTGCAATCCTCGATAGATTCCGCAGTATTATAGATCTGCAGGAGGAGAGCGGTACTCTGACCAGTTGATCCACTTCTTCGTGTCGAAGAAGGGAACCATTTTTGGCCAGTTCGTCCGCAGTAATGTTACCCGGGGAATTAGAATGACCCCTAACCCAGACAAGCTCCAGGTTTGAATGTCTCGCCATCTCGTTTAGAGATGTCCGGCATTCGTGTACCAGCCTGGATGTCGAAAAGACACCCGAGATCGATTTGATCGCAGCTTGACTGTCCGTACAAATCCGGATATTCACACTGAATACCCTGTAGTACATCAACCAGTTCACCGATCTTTTTATGGCCGAGATCTCTGCTTGAAGAATACTGCAGTGATCCGGCAATCTAAAGGAAATACTTTTCCTATAATCGGGAATAAAGACACCCCCTCCTACCCCATCAGTAGATTTGGATCCATCAGTGTAGACCTCCACTACGCTGTCACTCAGTACAGGATCAGTCGAGATTGACACTGAGAAGCCTCTGTCAAGAAAAGGTATAGGAGTGCAATAGTCAATATTGCGAGGAATGTCATCAAATAATCCTAAAACGGTTGCATGACCGTATTCTCTGTCAGTCCATGCACCTGTAATTCTGAGCCTAGTCGCCGACATGATGGCGATCTGTTTGGCCATTAGGTCCACCGGTAGCCAGTTCATTAGAACGAATAGGGCTTTAGATAGGGTTGTACGCATCGCGCCTGTGATAAGTAGCGCCGAACTACGCAGAATCCTTTCAAAGATTCCGAAAAAGGTGGATTTCTCCATAGCCTTCCACCATACTAACGCTCCATACATAAGTATGGGCTTTATCACCATGTCGAAGAGCCATTTTGTATTCCTAGGATTTATTCCCCAAGATTTCCCAATGGCTTTCCTACACATGTATAGGGCGATTCCGGCCTTTGAGGCCCTTGCCTTTGTGTTTTGGAGCCAGGATAGTTTAGAATCCAGTATAATCCCTAGATACTTCGCACTATCCGACACCTTCAATTCAACACCATTTAGGCGTGGTAACGGGAAAGATGGAATTTTGTATCTTCTGGAGAAGAGAACGAGTTCCGTTTTCCCTGGATTCACACTGAGGCCACTGGTTGTGCTCCATGCACTAAGCAGGCCCAGAGCAGTTTGCAGGCGTTGTGACATAGTATCCAGATATTTCCCAGATACAGCCACCGCGACATCGTCCGCATAAGCGACAGTCCTAAACTTCAGAGAATCTAGTTCCCTGAGTAGTGGGTTCACGGCGATATTCCAAAGAAGAGGAGATAGAACTCCTCCTTGCGGAGTACCCCTATTTGCTACCCTGTATATGGTAGATGCTCCCATATTGGAAATTATAACCCTATTGGTTAGTAGTCTCCATATGAGGCTAATCAATGACTGATTGATGTTCAGTCCTATAAGAGACGATTTTATAGCCTCCGGAGTCACATTATTAAAAGCCCCCTCTATGTCTAAGAAGGCGACTAATGCAAACTCCTTATGCTCAAGAGCGTATTCTATGTGCCCTACAAGCGAGTGTAACGCAGTCTCAACAGATCTGCCCTTCATATAGGCATGTTGAGACGCTGATAATTGATTAGGGTCGATTGCAGAACGGAGATGAAGATCAATCAACCTTTCCATTGTCTTCAAGAGGAAGGACGACAGACTGATAGGTCTGAAGTCTTTCGGTCTCGTGTGAGAGGTCCTCCCCCCTTTTGGGATGAAGACCACAGTGCATCTAGTCCACGACTCAGGGATATATGAACATGATAGGCATGCTGAGTACATCCGAATTAGCCAGGGGACTACTATATCCGCATTATATTGCAAATCAGCAGGTATAATGCCATCTGGGCCCGGGGATTTAAATGGGGCAAAGCTTTTCAGAGCCCATCTCAGTTCACTCTCCTTTATAGGAAAGGGAACATCATGTGGGGCTGCCGAGGGTATCGCAGAATACTCCGTTAAGGAGAGACTGCCGGGGAAGTGCGCATCCATTAAGATATCTAAGGTCTCTTGGCCGCTTGTTGTCCAACTGCCACAGGGTTTCTGAATGAAACTTAGGACAGTAGGTGATGATGCCAGAATTTTGCGAAGACGACTAGTATCAGAGTGACCTTCTACGCCGCTACAGAAAGCCCTCCAGGATTTTCGTTTCGCGTTTCTTATCTGGTTTTTAAACTTATTCACTGAGGACTTATAGGAAGACCAGTTACCTAATCTTTTTGCCTCATTAAATAGTCGGCGACATTCCTTACGAGCCTCGCCAATCTCGGAGTTCCACCAGTGTGGTTTTCTCCTGCCTTTACAGATCTTAGGTCTGCATGCGATGGAAGTCGCTATGTCAAATGCGTTCGTCAGCGTTTCAATACAGGACTCAATGTCCTCACAACCATTGATGATGGGGGATTCGGGAGGAGCTGGGACAGAAGATTATATTGTTCAGTCCAATTTGTCTTCCTCCTATTCTGAAAGGGCTTAACCCTGGGTAAACCGACTTCAATATTGAAATCAATATATAAGTGATCAGAGAAGGAGCAGTCATTGGAGACTCTCCAGTCCCTAATCATATGAGAGTGCCTAGTACTAACTAGCGTTATATCGAGAACTTCCCTTCTATTTGCTACTACAAAGGTCGGTTCCCTACCAATGTTTAGAATATCTAAACTACTACAAAGAATAAAATCGTATAAAGACTCACCCCTTGTATTAATGTCGGAGCTTCCCCAAACAGCATGATGGGCGTTGGCATCAGCTCCAATGACGAGCGGTATATTGTTTCTCTCAGCCGCCTTGGTTATCTCGCGTACCTTGTTATTTGGTGGAAGGTCGCTGTGGTCGTGGGCCATATAGCTGGAGACAATGTATATAACACCAGCGTTTGTCTCCCAGGCCGCCACTACAGTATCCTCATCACTGAAATCAGAAAGAATGAAGATACTGAGTTTCTTGCTTGCTACTATACAAGATCGAATCCTACCTGACCCCGTAGCGTGTAGCAGCTTAAAATTATCCGCACGTAGTCCGTAAATTCTGTCTCCAACGATCCATGGTTCTTGGACTAGTGCTAGCTCCTCTCCTTTTTCTACCATTCGGAGGAGCAACGCAGCCGAAGCTGCTTTTGAATGGTGAAGATTAACTTGCGTTATCTTCACCATGTGTGTCTTTTGGGATGATTGTGACGTTGACGTCATCTTGGTCTGAATCCAAGAGGGCGTCCTCGTCAACTACTTCATCCACTCGCTCAAAAAATTCACCCACAAACTCGGAGTTTGAATGAGTGTCCTCTTGAGCAAGAGAACTAGTAGTCTCCTCACAAGACATTGCTTCCGGAGATTGATTTTCATCGTTTTGAATCGGTCTGTCTCTGTCATCACCTCGGTAGACCTGTAGGAAGATTGACTCGAAACCGTAGTAAATCTTCCCACTTTTCTCACGAAGGGGTGGCAGTGACTCCTTGTTCATAACGTTGACAATCTTTCTGGATGCACCGTCGGATTCGGAAACTCTGGTGACCTTCCAGTCACTTGTAGGGATCTCAGGGTTTCCGAACCAAATGAGTTCCAGAATCTCCTCTGGTTTGGATGGTTCGTCCGGTACACGGGCCATGGCTCTAGGCCGACGTGGAATCTCATCAATAGAAACCACGTCCAGTCTAGCGCCTTCCCATAGGCCGTCCAAAAGAGCGATCGCCTGCTTCAAGAGCAGAGCTGATCTCTCATTTGAGCAGGCCATCAATTTTACACGGCTACGATACCAACCTGCATCATCACACTGAGGGGAGGGACCGGGGTTCTCTTTCAGAACTTTCCAGAAGACTCCCATCAGCTTCCTCCGCACAATATCCCTGGATCGCTCCTATCGATGACGGCTCGTATTAAGTGACCTTTGGCCACTTCACTATACGATTTGTCCATCGGATTGTAGGGCTTTGGACGTTTGGCCCCGGGCTGTTGGCTTTGCGGCTGTGCCTCCTCCTCAGAACGTTGCCGTTTAGGCCCGTCTTTCGACGTGGGGAGGGGGTTACGCTGCAATTCAGCCAATAGTGATTTTGCCCAATTTAGAGAAACGAGTTCCTCTGAAGTAAGGGATTCGGCGGGCTTTTTTCCCAACCGATCCAGAAATCGTTCGGCGGCGCGCCGTCTTAAGAAGGCCCTCCTGGCGGGTGTTACGTGCCTTTGGGTCTGGTTTTTGCCCTGTGGGGCTGGAGGCACAGATCCGGAAACCGAAGACTGGTTCGCATTTCCTTCACTGGCGGGGGGAGGTAACACCTGGGAGCCCGAAAACTTGTTCGCAGCTCCTTTGGTTACATTAGGCACTGGGGTTGCTGCTGCCCGAGATTGTTTCGGACAGACAGTCCCCGAAGCAGGGGGTTTCGCCGGTCTAACGCCGGCGCGGGCCTGGGCAGCTTTTGAGGTGCTTGGTTTGAAGCTCAGAGGCACCTCGCTGCCTTTCAATATGCTTCCCTGTTTGGGAGCTGGTTTTCCGCAGTCAGTAGGTTTGGGTTTCCCCTTACCTCCTCCTGCTAATTGTCGCTGGACGCCAGTAGCTCGCAGATTAGCCTGGCCCGGTGCCTCCACCAGACTAACCTGAACCTCAGTAGCTCTCGATTCACCACGGCCTGAGGTTGCCGCCGTGGGAATAGGGTCTCCGGAGATTTTAAGGCCCCCGACCGGATACTTGGGGCACGACTTCTCATCTGACATTCGGACAAATTTTACTATTGCATTTTATACTTCCTGCCAAGTTTTAAGACTGCCGCCCCAGTGGGGTCAAACAGACCACCAAGCCGCCCAAACTATCGAAACAGACGCTGGTGGATTTTGACAGATTGTGTCAAAATCCACCAGCGTCACAGATTGTGTGGACAATGTGGATACAATGTATCCAAGCGGACGTGTTCCCTCTAGATGTCCATTCCTGGCGAGAATGGAAAAATACATTTAGGGGGAACCCCTACATTTAGGGGGAGCCCCTACTAGGGATAACAGACACTATCAGACAGGGGGGGTAGTTCTTCGTTAGTGCTCGCCATGAACCCCTCTGGTGTGGGTGGCCCTGCCAGTACGGCCTCATGGGTCATTACACGTAAGCCCTCGCATCGCTTCAAGATGACTACCCTTCGCGAGGGTAGGTTCATAATTAGAGAATATTCAAAAAGTACAATTAGAAAAACGAAAAGTACCACAAAAACCTCTCTTATGGAATATTATTAATTTAAGACCACATATCTTTAATTTCCTGTCTCTGGGTTAAATGTTATAGAAAATTCAAAAAGTATCATTAGAAGAACAAAAAAGTATCACAAAGTCCCCTCTAATGAATTCTCATTCATTTAGGACCAAATATCTTTAATTTTATGTTTCTATGTTAATTATTATAAAAAATTCAAAAAGTAACTTCAGAAGAACGAAGAAGTACCACAAAGTTCTCTCTTATGGGTTTTCATTAACTAAGGACCACATATCCCTAATTTCATGTTTGTATGTTCATAATTATAGAAAATTCAAAAAGTACTATTAGAAGACCGAAAAAGTACCACAAAGTCCCCCCTGTGAACTCTTTCCAACATCAGACAATGCGTATTTAATTTCATGTTTCTAGGTCAAATATTACAGAAAATGCAAAAAAGTACCAATAGAAAAATAAAAAAGTACCAAAGTCTATCCTCTTGAATTCTTACCACAGGACCATGTATCTTTAAGTACCACAAATTCCACTCTTGTGAATTCTTATCTACATTTTTTAATTTCATGTTTCTATTGAAAATTCATTATTAATTTTGAATAAAATGTAATCTCCCGCCTTTACACCTTTTTTGGTACTTTTTTTTCACCCATCGAAATATCAAAAATTGTATTCCAATAAATTTCTAAATTGTAGTGGTGTCTCATATTAAAAAACTCATATAAATATTTCAATAAATATAAAAAAAAAATTATGAAAAAAGTACCAAAAATAGGTAAGATTTTTACCCCTTAAACGTTTAAGTTTCTAAAAAGTACCAAATTTGTATTTCTCATTTTTTGATAAGTTATGAATACGACATAAATTTTATCTGTATGTTGATTGGTTTCAAAGATACATATGGTGCCAAAAAAAGTACCAAAATACAATTTTTACCCGTTTTCTCCCTAAAGCAGCCGATTTTCAAAAAAGTATCAGACACCTGTACAATTATTTTTTAAATGAATAACGATAACTATTCAACTTTTCTTGTATTATTATTAGTTTTCGAGTTATAAGGTTACCGATTTTACCCGTTTTTACCCCCTAAACATTCGAATTTCCAAAAATCCTGTCTTAGTGGATCTATATGGAGGGAGACCTACCTACGTAACAAATTTCGTCTCTCTAGCTTCAGCTTCCATTTTCATTCCATTTTTCTAAAACTACTAAGTTTAGTCTTTCTTCGTACACCATTGTGTACAGTATAATTAGACATGGAGTCAAATATACTCAATACTCCGATACTCATAAGTGTAAAATAAGACATACAAATACAGAATATTACGTTGAAGCTGAAATTTATATTAATTTATTCACTTTTGGGTGATTCCCAAAAGGGGGCCTTATATGGGAGCTATGGTAAATTATGGACCTATCTTTGGAAAATTTGGCACTAACATTTTAATAGGATTTATGGCCGTTAAAGTGATTTTCCGAAAAGGGATTATATGGGAGCTACCCATATTATGGACCGATCTTTTTAAAAATCGGCACACTTATTTAGACCTATATGAAACTTATATGTGCCAAATTTTATTAAAATATTGCTATATTTATGATCGTTAAAGCATTTTTCGGGAGTACATTCGTATGGGACCTAGGTGAAATAATGGACCGATTATAACCAATTTCAATAGGTTTCGTCCCTCGACCAAAAGAAACCTGTGTATAAAATTTCATAAATTTTGGTTCAATATTGCGACCTGTAGTTTGATTACAAGGTTTACATGGACGGACAGACGGACGGACATCGTTAAGTCGACTCAGAAAGTGATTTTAAGCCGATTGGTATAAATTAAGGTGGGTCTTAGACCAATATTTTTTGGGTATTACAAACATCAGCACAAACGCATAAAAAATCATCTCTTAACTGGAGTGAATGGGGAGATTTTCTACAAGATGTGCTTTTCAATATAGCTTCAATTTACTTGTCCATCCAATATCATGTGGACTTTTTTCTGAACCATGTTTCCTATCGATGGTCGAATTCCCCTGATACTGTTAAATGGCGTTGAAAACAGTATGACATCGGACATTTAATTCTTTGACCAATTATTTGTTTTTTTTTTTTTTTTTTTTTTTTTTTTTTGAAATTTTATAATAATTTATAGCACACATCATTTTCGGTACTCATTTTGGTCAAACTCACAACAAATCAACAGTTTGTCTTCAAGAATAATAACTGACATATTTTCAATGATTAAATAATTTTAAAAATTGCTTCGGAAAAAAATTATGAAGCAAAACGTGTGTTAAGATTAAAAAATATGAACTAAATACATACTTACCCAATTCACAAAGTATATTATTTGAGTTATTGTGTTATATGTTATTTAATATTATGTTCAGACACATATGTTTTTTACTACACTATTTTTTAGTTAAAATAAAAACTTTCTATATGATATTATGAAAACAACAATTTAAAATGAGGTTTATGAATTCAGTTTCAGAAAAGAACAAATGAGAATGAGATATTCCAATTCAAAATTTGAAAATATCATTTTAGTTTATGATTTTTTTATTATAATTCAGAAAAGAACATATTAAAATAATATTTCTCTTTTAATTCCAGAATACAACAATTGAAATTTAAATTTTTCATATAAATTTCAGAATTCACCAATTAAAAGTGATACTTTTTATTTAGAATTGAAAAAAAAAAAATTACTTGAAAATTAGGTTTTCAACTTATAATTTTGAAAATAACAACTTAAATTGGAATTTTATTTAAATTTTTGAAAGGAACAATTTATAAGAAGATTTTTCCATTTAAAATTCAGAAAAATATTGAAATTTTGAAAAAAACTAACTTAAATTCAGAACTTCAACTGAAATAATATATAGAATGAAATTTACATTAGGAATCATTTTTCCAGATGGATTTGAAACAATTTCTTAATTTTATTTGCTCAAAGATCACATAAATTAAGTTGACCTAACATTATTTCATCATTTAAATCACTCTTATTCAATGTTCTAAATTTTAATGAATTATTCTAAATTTCAATTGTTGTTTTTGAAATTCAAAATATAAAACTGAATTTCATTTGTAGTCTTCTGAATTTAAAACGTAAAATTTAATTATAAATTTATCTTTTCTGAATTTAAAATATGAAAACTTATTTTAAATTGTACTTTTCTGAAATAGAAATTGTAATTTTTAATAATTGTTTTCTGAAATATTAATGAAATATAGAAATTTCAACAGTTCTTTTCTAAAATTTAAATGAAAAATCTAATTTTCAATTTTTATTTTCAAAAAATTAAATGAAATATCTAATTTTAAATCTAAAATTTAAATTTATTTTCAATTGATTTTTAAAAAATATCATTAAAAGTGGTGTAGTTCTTTAAAAAAGAAATAAGTTTAAGCTTCACTGCTCACATATAATTTTATTATGTTTCTCCTTTGCCAAAATATTTTCACAAATTGTTGATTTAAATAAAAATTGTACAGACATATACTTTCTAATTCCAAAAATAAAATTTTTAAACAAATAATAAATGGAACGGTTCGAGAACTAGTTCCTTAATCAATAATTTTTGTTCAAAATTGTCACATTCAGAACTAGTTCCATAGAAGAGTTGGGAAAGGTTTCAGAATCTGTTTTTATTTTTATTTTGTATGGGCTATTTTCTAAAGTCCACTTTTGAAATCAATTGAATTTTGTAAATATATACATATATATTTTTTTTTAATTTTTGAAATTTTTTATACAAGTTTTTTAAACAGTTCTAGGAAGTTCTCAGAAGTGATGTAGAAGTCATTCAGAATTAGTTCTTAAGCACTAGATCTCTAAAACATTTTTCAACCGCATACAAAATGACGTTTGATGGCTGACATGGTTGCTCGAACAATTGTGCGAACAAGAATAAAACATGAACAACTTGGGACCACACTATCCAAATGCATGTGCGCACAACATTTTGTTCAATGTGCGAACAAGAAAAAGGCTCGTGTGGACCGCAAATAACAGCCGACTTTGAGTCGCCGCCGACAATTTTTAGCAAAGCCGCTGCCGCTGTTAAAATCGTTCGGCGCAGGTCTCTGACTTGAAGTGCACGCTAATTATACAAAAGTGTAAATACTATTTAAATATATGAAAATATTAATAAAAAGTGTTTTCAGTGTAAAAACGATCATAAATAGTGTTACGGAATAAAAAATAATATTAATTCTATATAAAGATAAGTAAGTTTTTCCGTTGTGAAAAAATATTGTGTATACTGTATAATAAAACATGGCGACACAAGTAACAAACAAATCTGGAACTGGCTGGCCACGCCGTAGCAGCCAAGGGCAAATGGATAATGGAACACAAAAATTTAATCCCAGTCAATCTTTGACGATAAATAGAACAATAAATTTGTAAGTAAAAATAAAGTTTGTAAATAAAAGTATGAATTCATTTTTTTTTTATAATTTCGTGTTTTTTTTTTGCGGCATTGCCACATTAAGCGCCAAAAGTAGTTGCCAGGTTTAATTAAGATTTTCTCTATATCGATAACAGCTTTTTATCGATTTTAGAAATTTATTATTATATATCGTTTATTTATAAATAAAAAATTGAAACAGAGATCTGCGCCGACCGGCTTTGCACAAACCATGTGTCGCCGTGAAATTTTTGGCTTCAAATTAATTAAATACAGCCGCCGATTTTGGTCAAACTTTTAGTAAATTCAATGTAAAACCTAAGTAAATTCATTACAATTTTGAAATTTAAAATTTTAATATACATTTTTTTAGAAATGCATCTTAACTATTTTTATGACGGATAAAGCTGCGCTGCACAGATGTATGATCCTACGTATGATCCTACAAGTTAACACAGGAGCTTAGGAGTCGTGTGTCTTTATACACATTTGATTTACATGTAAAATCGTGTATGAAAGCAGAATCAGAAAATATAAAATTTAAATGTCAAAAACTTGAAAGTTTGAGAATTAAAAACAATCAATGAAAATAAAATACAAAATAAAAACAATGATTACTGTGACGTCCCTGAAGACTATTGTATTCAAAAACCGAAACCGGACACCGGTTAACCGGTTTTTGAATTTAAAAAAACCGACCGGTTTCCAATTTCTACTTTCGAATTATTCGATATGCCGGTTTTTTTCTGTCGGCTAACAGGTTTTTTAATGGAATGTACTAAAACACCCAGTGTTTTTCATGTATTATATTTTCATAGTATACATTATTTAATTTTATGTAAATATTCACATTCCCATAGACATAATTTATACCAAAAAGCAAATTAGCGAAGAAAATTAAGATACTGAAGTTTTATCAGAAGATGAACATGATTACGACAATATCCAAAATACATAAGCAGGTATCAATATCGAAGTAGTATAAAATTCTTCAATAAATCGAGTGAAAAGCCAAAAGAAATGCAAAACTTTATACAAAAGCATGAAAGTAAAGAGCTACGATTAATTTGCGACGTAAAACACAGATAGAACTCTTTGTCAAAAATGATTGAACAGTTTTTAAGAGTCAACAAATGTGTTAATCTAGAAAATCTTTGAAAACTTTCAACCAGACTTATGATCGCAGAATTAAGATTGTAAATACACTTAAGTTCAAGAAAATTTCGATGTAAAGATAATGTTTTGAAATACTCCACAAAAACTAAGTAATTCGTTGTTGATTTATATAATCTATTTTTATGCGATGTAGATGTAATACTGTTTCTTATAATGATTCTAGTTTAAATTCGAATATCTTTATTTGTGATTGAAGTTACACCATAAACAGCATTCAAAAATTGGAAAGTTATATTACTGTCTTTTGACAATTTTTCCAACCTCCACTTATATTGAGCGTGTATTTTCTATTCCCAGTTTAGTAAAACATAAACAAAAAATCGGCTCAAATGTCAAATTTTATCTGTATATTATTTTTAAAATGATATTTTAAAAAACAATATCTTATTATTTTTCTCAGGGTACACTAAACAGGTATAATCGTCACGGCAACAAATACAACAACCCAACTTTTTGCCTCTCTTTCGTGTAGTTTATGTGTCAAAAACAACTGATTAAAATACATAGCAAAATATACAATCCTATTTTTTTTTTGTTACTAGTCGTCTTCACCTAACATAAAATATTTAACATTAACACTAACATCATGTTACTGATAAATGTAGATCGTTTAATTTGATGTTAATTTGAACGATTTACATTTATCATTGACAAGATATTAGTGTTAATGTTAAATATTTTATGTTAGGTGAACACGACTAGTAACCAGCGTTGCCATAACAGCATTTAAAGTGCAATTCTAGCACTTATTTTTCGGGTACTGCACTTTTTTTAGGAAAAAAGGTGCGAGGTGCTTTTTAGCACCTTTTTATACTTTTTTGTAAATAAAATAAATTTTTTTAGCATTAAAAGTGCATTTCTAGCACTTATTTTTAGTTTTTGCACTTTAATTTTAATTATGGATAAATAAAGCACAAAATAGCTAAAAACTTTTTTTGACAACTCCAAAACTAATTGTCTTGAGGTATGGTCAGACTAGACAAAATGACGTAACTACTATAAAAATATTTTCTGACTTCTCCATTTTAATGGAAACATTTTTTACTAATTATTATTCATAGCTGACATTTTACCAAATTTAGAACGATGCTGTTTTTTCTTACAAAACATTTGCATTATCTAACAACTGTGAACAATTATTTGTAAAAAAAGTGGTTGCTCAATTTTGGTAAAAACTTTGACAAATGTGTACAATGTTTTAGAAAAATACCGATTATAAGGACAGCCTACGGAAAAATAAAAGAAGTAAACCCATCATAGAGAGTAAAATATTTTATCCAATACACGAATTAGAAAGGCCTTTCGACCTAAAAACTCTAAAGAGATGAACCCAATATTTTTATAAGCTAAATTTTATATTCCAGTTCTTCATGCGCAGTGCATATATTTCTATAAATTTATGTTATTATTTTGTTTTAACAAAATTACTTAAAATTATTTAATACTGTGGTCCAAAAAATAATGAGAATACGTTCATAAGTATAAAGATAGGAAGTTATTCTGAATTGATTTGTTTCTTTAGAAATAATAATATGAGCAATATAATGTGCGTAAACCATGCAAATTAAGAAAGAAATAACAAAATGTTTATTCTGATCATTTAGCACTTATTTTTCCTAAATTGCACTTTTTTAATAGCCATTTAGCACTTTTTCTCAGAGAAGTTCTGGCAACACTGCTAGTAACTATATGTAACTTTGAGTCTACATGGGAAAATTTTTATCAAGACAAACGTCAAAATTTTATCAAGATAAAGATTTGTCTAATGTAGACTGAATTTGTCAGTGTTATTGCAGCGTTAAAAGAAAATTGTCAGCGCTCGAGCTCTGACAACTTTGTCTTGATAACGCTTAGTAAAAGACGCCATCTTTATTGTTGTTGGTACTTTTTACATGGCTTATTATGACATACGTTTTCCCCTATAATTGACAGAGATAAAAAATTATCTGCAATTCAAACAAAAATTTGACGTTTGTCTTGATAGAAATTTCTCTAATATAGACTCAACGTAAAGAATAAAACGTAAACAAACTTTGACAGATCTCATACACAAAAACAAAATCAGCGGGTCGACGATTATACCTGTTCAGTGTACCCTGATTTTTGTATTTTAAAAATTTAAAATGATCTCTTTATTTGAAAATTAAATTCTTTAGTAAATATTTTTTAAATAAAAAATTTATTGAAATCAATATTAATTCTTATTTACAAAAAAAAAAAAAAAAATTAAAATTTAATTTATATTACTTTTTTATATAAGAATTCATGTTTTTTTAAATAACAAATGTTATGAAAAAATAAAAAATAATAAAATTTTGCTATAAATTTATAATTATTTAATAAAAACCTAACCGCTTTTTTTTACCAAAACCTTATTCGAAACCGGTTTTTTGAAAAGTAAATTTTTCAAATAACTCGAAACCCGTTTTTCTGAAAATGTCGGTTTTTTTAATACACTACTGAAGACGCCTCACACATTAACTTTTCCTGCAGTCACTACTCCAGCCAACGGGAAAAGTTCCTAAACTGAGAGGATAATGTTCACGATTTCCTTCAACGTGAAGGATTAAAATAAGTTAATTAATCGCACTACTGCTGAAAAAAACTGAAAGCAGATTCGTGTTTAACACATCAAAATGCATCAAGTCCAACTATTCGTCTTTGGGGGAGGATTTTTTTGTCGATCAGTGTATTTAAGGACTAATAAAAAAAAATAATAATTTTTAGAGTTTATTTTTTCTTATATATTTAAAATTACATACATTCTTTTTCATTTATTTGTAGATATCCACTTACAAATTATACGTTCGGAACCAAGGAACCTCTGTTTGAAAAAGATCCATCTGTACCTTCTCGTTTCCAGCGCATGCGTGAAGAATTTGATCGTATTGGTATGAGACGTTCTGTTGAAGGTGTACTTTTAGTACATGAACATGGTTTGCCACATGTTTTACTGCTGCAGCTTGGTACAACATTTTTTAAACTACCAGGAGGTGAACTTAATGCTGGAGAGGATGAAGTAGAAGGACTTAAACGTCTACTAACTGAAGTAAGTATTCATAGAATTTAATACTTTCTTTAACAAAAATTGAGACGATTGCATTGCAATCAACATAATAAAATAAGAAAAAAAAAAAAAAACGTAAATAAAAATAACATAAAAATCTTTTAACACCATTATTGTTAATTAGTTTAAAGAAGTTATTTTATGGAGATGTAAAGATGATATTGAAATATTTGTTTTTTGCAAATTAAACTAAAAAGAGAAACCATTGTATTAGTGGTTGTGTTGTTGATGTTGTTTTGTAAATTAACCTCCACTTCTCCACAAGAAGCAGATATAATGAAGCATAAAATTGTATATTAAAATTATTTGATGTTGTTTTATAAAAATTATATTGTTATTGTTATATTCGAATTGAAATTTATTTAGACTTTAGGACGTCAAGATGGTGTTAAACAAGAGTGGATCGTTGAAGATACTATTGGAAATTGGTGGCGACCAAACTTTGAACCTCCGCAATATCCCTACATACCACCACATATAACAAAACCTAAGGAACACAAACGTTTGTTTTTAGTACAACTTCATGAAAAGGGTAAAGTTTTTAAATTGTATTTTCATTTCTTCCTTTATTAATTAATTAATTAATTATTGTTTGTTAATGTTTAGTATATAAGTTGAGGCAAATAGTTGTATTTTTATAATATTATTTTTTGTCATTCTTTTTTTCCAAACCAGTTCAATTGTAAAATTGATTTTACAATCATTTCTCATAAAATAAAAAAAATGTTAACTTCCATTATTTAACCACATTTTTTTCTCTAAAGTGACTTAAATTTCTTATTAAACATACACTAATTATTACTGTATAATAAACAAAACCTATTAGGGCTATTATATTATTATTAATAATACAAAAGTATCATTCAAATGTCACACACTTTTTGCTAATTTTATATAAACTTAAATCAATTTAACTATATACTTGTACTTTACAATATATCAAGTTCAAATTATTACAATTGTGTATGTTTTCTCTCATCTAACTCTCAATAAGAAATAATTTGTTTTTTATAAGAAATTACCTACATAATAATGAAAGTTTTTATATACTTTCTTTCCATTTGGCCAATGAAATTCTTTTTGTTTTATTTTCTTAAGAAAATGTTTGATTATTGTGAATATGCCTTGAAAATTGTTCTACGAGGCATATGCTTAATACGATTTCTTTTAAAATGTTTTTGTAATAATTCTGTTCAAGAATTTGCATTGGCTTATATAACTATATGCAACTATATCTATATTTTTTGTGAATTATATTTACAAATTGTATTTCTACCTTTCTTTTAATGTAATGTGACTTTAAATTGTTAGTCACATAGTATTATCATAGGAATAATTTGTAGACAGAATTATATACCTACATTACGTACCTAGATTTATTATAAACTAATCATATATAAAAAAAAATATGTAAATTTTATAAATGTATTTTATAAATGACATTTTATATAAAAGAAGTTAAACTAATAAATGCAATTATTAAATAAAATTATTATAGATGATTTGAGTCCAGGTTATCATGATAAAAAAGAAGAAAAAAAATTGATACTATGTAAATCGATTATCGTGGTTATTTTTAGAACGTTTTCAATTATTTATTTTACTTTCGGAGTTATGAATTTAAACCTCAAGGATCCAAAGTTATTATTTCATATTCAGCCTGTTACAGAATCCAACACGGATTGGTTTAAATTTATGAATTCGATTTGTGTTTATAATATCAAATAATTGGATTTGAAAATTTAAATTATTTAAGTACAAAAAATGCAATGTATAGTGGAAATATCTTTCCGCTCTTCATTGCACATAGGGGCAAAGGTACATATATCAAACGTGGCATTAAATAAACCGCGGTATTTTTACATAAGTAGTTGATATCGTTGAAAAGATAATTTTCTCCAGATTTTAAATATGTTTTAATATCATAATCCATCGAACAATATTATTTATTTATTTATTTATAACAGTGTAATATAAAAAGCCTTTAGAGGCCAATATGAAAATTTACATCCAATTTTTTTTAATATTGTTTTTTGGTGAATATGAAATTTATTAATATTTTTATGTCAAAAATTGTACTATTCTGAAGTTTATTCAACATAATAAGAAATTATAAATTTGGGAAAAAATTATTTTTTCCATGCATACCACTGTGTTGCCTCAGTTTCTGATGACCCTAAAATTGTATAATTTTATAAATAAAAGATAGTTGTGCCAAATTTGAACCTGATGTTAAAATTATTATGTGATTATTATGCATTTTAAGTGAATTTCAGGAAGTACTTTATATAGACACTGTGGTCTAGTGTGGACCAATTCCTTTGAAATTTGGTAGACTAATTTATGGTTACCAAACATATTGCTAAATTTTATCAAAATCAAACTATATATGATATGAACCTCTATTCCGGGAAAATCTTTGTATCGGAGCTAGGTGAAAATATGGACCGACCATAACAAATTTTAGTGAAAATTTTTCTTTTGTCAAAGGAAATATTCTGACCATATTTCATTAAATTATTTTTAAAATTTCGAGCTACAGGTCTTAAAAATTTAATGAACTATTAAACATTTCAAAGTGGTTTAAAATCGAAATTCGCAAAATGTTAAAACAGAATATACAAATAGATATTCTGAGCTTTAAGGTGTATGTAAATGCTATAGATAATTCTGGATATTTATGTTACTTTTTTGCTTTCAAAATTTTTAATACTAAAACAAAAATTTTGATAAATTGTCAATTTGTAAAAAATATTTATTTCTATTATATCAGAAAATATTTTCTAACTCTAATGCATGCCATATGAAAATAAAAATTTTATTAATTTAAAAGTGTTTAATTTTTCTTTCATTTTGGACTTCAGTCACGACCACACATTAGCGTTGACAACAAATGTTGTGAATAAAAAAAGATGTCCTTTTTTAAGTTATATAGAAATTTTGTTATAAAACGAATTTTCGATTTGATTGCCAAAGGTCCCCATATAGTTGCCCTTATGTGCATTGTTTTCGTTACATAAACCAATTTTTTAGTTAAAATTAGATTGGAATTTCGTTTCCAATCCCATTCTGTTGAGGATTTCATAAACAGGCTGATTATTCTGTTTTTCATCCGATATTTTTATCTCACAATAATGAAATTTTTGTAGAATATGGAATTATTAGTTATTTGAAATAACAAATTCTAGAAAATTTTAAATGGTATGAAGGAAATCTCACACAAAAAAAAATATGGCCAATTAAATGATTTGTAAAAAAAATTATTTTGTTTCAATAACTTTTTTAATAGTATCAATTATTTAAGTGATCAAAATACAAAAAAAAAAAAAAAAAAATATTTTAGAAAAATTTAAATTAAATTATTAATCAGAATTTTGAAATGATTTAAAATATTTTTGTAATTATATAAAATATTCAAAATCTTAATATTCTAACAAAATAAATTTAAAATTTGCACAGAAATATCTAAAATCCAATTGCATTACAAATTATACATTCATTTATTGGTACAAATTAACACTTGATTAATTGATACAATTAAAAAAATAATTAGAGTAGTTTTTATCTTTGATAAATCTTTTAATAGTCCTTTTATTTAATTTTTTGTAAAAATAAAACAATTTATCGGCTTTCAATTATTTTAATTATTATATCAATTAATAAATTAATTTTCCTAAAAAAGTTAATATGAACGAAATTATTATTCATAATTGGATTTGAAATTTTTATTTAATTTATTAGAACAATTTTATTTTAAATAATTTATTAAATTATAAAAATATCTGAAATTACTTTAAAATTGTGAATAATAATTTAATGGAGATTTTTTTTCTGTGTGTGTATAATTTAGCCTTTTAAGCCAATATTTGTTTTAGGTCTGATCGAAGTATTAAGAACACCTTAGAATTTTCACAAATATATTATATTTATTCTATTTTTAATTTTAGAACAGTCTAAATTTGATATTATGAGCCAAATTTAGAAAACTCTAGATCAATTTTAATTTATATAATTGCATTTTACTCATATATATAAAACGCCATTTATTATACAAACTATTGTTAAATTAAAAACAAAATATAAAAAGAATGTAATACATTTTCTTTTATAAAGTTTCAATAATTTTATTCAATTAATAAAAGCAAAAACAAAAAACAAAGTTTTGTAAATATATAAATTTTGCATATTTATAGGATAATTAAAGAAAAAAATAAAGAAGTAAGCAAAAAAACAATCTTTGTTAAAATTAACTTCTCTATATTAAATTTTTATTTTTTGTTAAAATAAAACATTAATATTGTAGTTTTACATATATAATTATTGTTAAGATACCAAAACTTACCTTAAACATATCAAACGATTAAAAAAAAAACTCAACAAATTCACTATATTAAAAAATATATATTTTATTCTTTATTTTCAATTATTTAGCTTTGTTTGCGGTACCGAAAAATTACAAACTGGTAGCGGCGCCATTATTTGAACTCTATGATAATTCACAGGGTTATGGACCCATAATTTCTTCGCTGCCACAAGCCTTATGCAGGTGAGTTTATTTTGTTTACCAAAATCAAGTTAATTTAACAAGAAAAAAATTATTACCATTTTTTCCCTCTATTTTTTTTTAGGTTTAACTTTATTTATATGTGAGTAGAGTGGCAATTTTCCTCTACCCGCACATCAAATACAAAAGAATGTTATAATGATAATGCTTATAAATCTCTTGAAGAACCACAGGAACAGTTTAAAGATGATTATAACGATTATATGGAACATGATTTGCAACAACATGCAACATCATCATTCCTTCACCACCACCATTCTTAATGAACATTTCAAATTTAATTATTATTTATAAAATATTAATTATTATAAAAATAACTAAATAACAAAAAGCAAACAAATAAACCGAACTTTATTATAATTAGATTTTAATCGAAAGAACCCTTAAAAAAATAACAATTTCCCTCAAAGTTAAAATGCTTTATCCATTGTTTTTAAGAAAGATGTTTAATTATAATTATAAAAAAAGCAAACAAAACAAATTAAAAATACTAATTATACTTACTTGTGTTTATCTAAAGTAAATAAAATTAATGAAAATAAAGACTTATACAAATATCCATCTATTAGTCAAATAAATTGAAATCGACTGTAGTTTTTATTATTTTTGTTTCCAATATCTGTTTTATTTTAAATCATTTATTTAGTTAATGATAAATATATTTATATAAATACATAATACAAATTGATGACAAATATTTTTTCTTAACTTCAATAATGTGCTGTTTTTATTTATTTTTTAACATTTATGTAGAGATTGTTAGAAGAAAAATTTTTTTATGATTTGATTTTTTTGTTTTTTAATTTTAATTAGAGCATAAAATCTTCAAATAGTTTTTCATATGACTGACCTCTGTAAATGGAAGAAATAAGTATAATTTTTGTATTTTATTTTCTATATGTGTGTTTGTGTGTGAAAGAGAATTTGTTTAAATATTTTTCTATTTTAATTAGATTGTTATTATATATTTTTTTTTTTTTTCAAATAAATTAAATCTATTGAAATAAGCATTAAGCATTGAGGCAAATATTTTTTTAGCTATAACAATTATTTAAAGAAAAGAACTAATTAAAAAATTTTATTCAGGATAATTATTTGTGTAGTTTTATGACAAAAAACATAAATTTTCATGTATTATGTTATTTAAGCAAATATGGATTATTTTATATAAAGCCAGTATATAGTACATACTTGCAAGTGTTTTCTTACATAAAGCTAAATATTAAATAATTTGGGGTTTTTAAGTATATGCGTGTGTATGTACATATATTGCTTTTAAAACACGTGTGTGTGATTTTATTTTAACAATGTGCGTTTTTTTCTTATTTCACAGAAAATAAAGGAACAAATTTCATATACATATAAAATAATAAAAGAAAACCAAGTAGTTAGTGGAGTTATTAAGCAAATAACAAAGTAAATATAAAAACCATAAAGAATTGAATTATAAAACAAAAAATATCAATAAAAAACTAAAAGGAACTTTTTGTTGTTGTTCACAGTTGCAGGAGTTTTTGTAAGGAATGTTTGTTTGTTTGTTTGTGTGTATGTAGTATGTATGATGTAGGTATAAAGATGCTTTTATTAGCTAAACCTTTTGTTTATAGAGTTATATACTTTTTTTTAATGTTTCTTAAGCATGCGATATGTTTTGGAGTTCAAATAAGTGTCGTTTTTATTGTATATGTATATTTTTATTTTTTCTTCCTTTTAATAACTACTAATATAGTACACGTTTTCATATTTTTTTATTTTCTTTAAAAAAAGAAGTAAAATCGACGATTTATTGGTTTGGGTGACTGGAAATGATTTAAAATCACGATATTTTATATAAATGGGGGACTGTCTCAGAGTTCCATTCCGATAAAAAGTAAAATTTATTTCGTATTTTGCTTCTTCAAAAAACTTATTCGAAATTAAATTAATGAATTTTCAGTTTTCAAAGTGGGATTAATTTTCGTTTATATTTTTATGTATTGAATGAATTTTATTCCGATTTTCCCGTTTCCCTCTCAAAATTCATAAGCTTCCGAAGTTTTTATAGTTGTAGTTCGATGTCCTTCACTTAGAGTAAACAGAGAATTTGTCAAGCGTAACTATAAATTTATTAAAGCTTATTTCAGTTCTTTATTAAAATAATGCATTTTTTCAGATTATCAGAATACAAAATTTTTCTATTTGTTTAATTCTGTATGAAAGTAAGGACTGTAAAGTACATATGTTTTAACTGATTTCAATAAAAAATAAACTAGTTTTAAATTTGCTATAAAATTGAGGGAAAAGGCGCTGTACAGCCATGAAATTTGCAAAATTTAAGCCTATAAGGAATGACGTTTATATTTTCCAAATATCAAATAAAATTTGTTGAACTAGTTGTGTGATTTTATAATTACCAAAATTTCGAGCTATTTGGAAAAAAAAATTTTTTTGGTAGGTTTTTATATAAATGAATACCTAATTCTGTTATTCTTTAGATGATTTTTTCCTTTTAAACTTTTTTTGGTCAAATATTAAAAGGTAAATCTTTAATCTCACTTTCTAATTAGGCCATACATTTAATTACTTATTGTGTTTTTTACAAAGGTTTTTATCCGAATCTAAAAGTCTTGCAATATTTATTAGTAAGAGGTGTTAACAAACACCTTAATTTTTTGAAGCATTAAATCTCTTCAAATGATTTAATTATAGGTAACAAAATAGATTAATATAATTAAGTTAAAAAATGTTTTAATTGGATTTTCACATTGCATAACTTTTTACTCAATATACAAATGTATGGACTTATTAAGATAATTTAGTATTATTTGGTTTGTATTGGCCTTAAGATTATGCTTTAGTTAAAATTAATGTATAAAAATATTTGTAAGTCCTTATTTCCAAGCAATAACGATGTATAAATATAAGAATTTCCATTTAAATTCCATGAACTTGTAGTCAATTAAACGATTTTGGAATTTAGTTAAACTGAGTAGTTGTTTGAATTTTATGGTCAAATTTTTTTTTAAATTTGAAATATAATTCTCTGTTAAATATATATATTAGACTGCACCAAAATTTACCGAACTTTGAATTGTAAAGCTCCCTAGAATCGTTCATTGGGTTGTAAAAAGATATTGTGTGAAATATTAGAGAAATCGGATATAAAGATGTCCGTCTGTCTATTGAAATAAGTTTTTAGAATATCCCAGTTATCGGATATATATGTTTTATTCATTAAATTGTAGTTAATATTCCCCAGAAGAACCGTAATAAAAAATGAGCAAAATCGGTTTAATAACCGAGATATCGATTTCGTTTTTGTTGTCTTTTCTAAACTCCTATACAAGCTAACGATTTCATTCTTGCACTAAAAATTCAGAATCTTTTTTTAAACATTTTTTGCTGAATAAATAAAAAAATCGGTCTACGGGTTTCGTTCTTGAACAGATTGGTCATACATTGGTAATTTTTGAACCGAAGCAACCGAGTTATTGGCAAATATTTTTTTTTTTTTTTTAATTTATTTAAAAAATTTAGATTAGTATAAATGTGAAAATATGAAATCATTCTTTAAGGCGCATATTTTATTATTTGTTGGTAAAGTGGTGAAGGGTATAAAAGATTTGGCCCAGCCGAATATAGAACTCTATCTCGTTTTAGCTCTTTTGGATTTTTTTTTTTTTTTTTCTTCAATTTTAAAGTTTTATGAGCTAATATCTTTATTAATCATTTCCAGGACAAAAAACTAAATTTATAAAGTTTGATGTAATCAACTATACACTTGTTTGCGTTACTTCTTATTATTAAATGTAGCTTAAGATCTTTCTGATATTATTTTCTTACTCATATTATTTATTATTTAAATCTTTAGACTTTTTGTTAACCAAATTTGATATAAAAATTTTTCACTTCGAATCGAAATCGATAGATTTCTTAAATATGTATGTACTTAAATTTAATTATAAATGTAATATTTCGAACATGTAATACTACATATAATTTGATTTGATTTCAATGCCACAAAACAAATTACCACAATTTATTGTGATAAAACTTTAAATCATAATAACCCTGATCGGTTAAACCCTCCCCTGTTGACGAAACTGTGGACATTGTTTCTTCATTAGCATTTGGTGATAAAGGTTGTTTGCCAATGGGTCGATTTATCTTGACCACACCAAAATCTTCTGGAGATTCTTGATTAAATTCCATTTTTGTCGAGGGTGTTACAGCCATGCCCACACCATATGAACGATTTTTCATGCCGGTATGTTGTTTACTTAAATGAAAAGTAGGTGCTGTCTTACGATTTTCCATTTCAAATACAGATGAGCCTTTCAATGGTTGAGAAGGTGTGTTGGCTAACGAATTTTGTTGGGATTGAGTTTGCTCGTGTTCGTTGACAGCATGATCGTTAACATTTATTTCAAGTTCTGTTGTAACATCTGCAGAAGTTATAGGTTGTTCATTATCTGCCTGAGTTTGTAAATCTTCGTCCAAGTGATTTTGTGGTTGCTGCTGCTCGTGTTCATCAGTTAGTTCTTTATCGTTTATGTTTAAATTTTGTAAATTTTCAACAATTTCAACTGAAGGCGATTGTTTACTAGAAATATTTTGAATAGAATTAAAGAAAAAGACGAAGAGATACAAAATATATTTATGTGTGTGTATGAGTTTGGATAAAAGCAGAATGTTGTCTTAACGAGAGAATAATTAATACCAAATGATTTTAATACAAATTTTTTTAGACATCCATAACAAATAGTTAATATAGAAAAGCATCAAGGAAGTCGATTTATATCAAAGAAAAGTAATCGAAGGCGAGAGCGGAACTATACCATTTTAATTAAAACATCCATAGTAGTGTTTATAAAAAACCGACTTTTCATAAAACCGGTTTGACGGTTAACCGAAAATTGGGTAAAATTAAAAAACCGGTTTTTCGGTTAACCGTCTACTTAAAAACCGGTTAACCGACATTTTAATAATTGCTCTAATTTGAAGCTTAATAAAAATATTTTTGGTTAAAAAAAGTGTTTTTCAACTTATTGGTTTAACCATGCACCAAATAATAAACACTTTTCTTTATAAATAGCGACATAAAAACAGTTTTTTTTTGGCATCTTTCAGCACAGCTTTTGAAGCTTTATAATGATCTAAAATTATTCTATAAAGTATTTTTAATATTAGTTTTTTTTCCGATTTTTCTAATTTAAAGATAAAATTAAATTATCGAAATTTTAAAGCATCTCAACAAAAAGGAAGCTTCAGACCTAGGATAATGTAATTTATATTATGATTTATTTCACCGCTTTTGAAGTTTTTCTCTTAAAGAAATGTTTATATAATTTTTTTTTGAATGTAGTTAATAAAAATATCTGTATAAAATTGGTAAAATAATTAAAATTTTTTCTGCTAAAAAGAGATTTGTTTTTAATTTTTAGAAGAATTATTAATCATTTAAAAGTACATTTTCTGCACTTATTTAGTTCTACTTTTGAAGTTTTTATTTTTTCCTATTATGCTATATAAAATCTTATATTTCTCTTAAGCTGTACACTAAGGGAAAAAATCCGATTCAAAATCAACAACGGTTGTGGTCAAATTGATAATTTACGGTAACAGCTTTTTAATACCTTTCGTTAACAAATTTAATACAAAACATATGTAATTTAAAAATTTGATACTTGGTGCCAGTTAGGTATCGATTTTCAATAAGACTTGAACACGCAGTGTTTAATTTAAACACATACGGTGTAGATTCAGTATTGACACAGAATGGTATCGATTTCAACACGTATGTGATTGATATTTCTCTGGGTGTACATTAGTAGGTGTAATGTTATTTTCATCTTTTGGAAAATTTCATTCGCATGAAATTAAAGTTTTTGTAAATGGAATGTTTAATTATCTATCTGATTTTATTATATATTTTATATCACCTGACTACTTGTTAACTCAAACAATTTTAAGAAAAAACCGGTTTTTCGGTTAACCGGTTTATAAACACTAATCCATAGCGCCTTTTAAGTATTAAATGTAGAGATATTTATATATATATATATATATATATATATATATATATATATATATATATATATATATATATATATATATATATATATATATATATATATATATATATATATATATATATATATATATATATATATATATATATTAATTAATTTATTAAAATTCCCCGCTAATTAAAGCTTGAAAGAAAAACGACAACTTAACACATCTTTTTAGGTTAAAACTTTATTATTTTTTTCTGCTGATGAAATGCCTTTTAATTTAAAGTTTATCTTTTTTTTGAGATTTAAAAAGGGCGCTGAACTTGTTTCAGTAAAAATAATAATAATTACAAAATAAATATAAATATATAATAAAAATAATAATAATTAAAAAATAAAATTAATTAAAAAAGTAAAATAAAAAATGGTTATTCGTGCTGCCTTTTAAATGCTTTTTTTATATGTTACAAATTAAATACTTAATTAATTTTACAATTAAAAACAAAAAGATTATTATTAAAGTTAAGAAAATTAAAGAAAAGTTAATTTGTTTTATTAAAAGTAAAATTTACATTAATTTAATTAGGGTGAAAAAATAAAACAGCTACCAAGGTTTGTACAAAATGTCCAGTGAAAGTTATGATATTCTGAAATAGTAATAAAAAAATAAATAAAAAAAATTAAAAATTAATTTAAAAAAATAAATGAAATTTTAAAAATAAACTAAAATTAAAAATAAGTTAAATTAAAAATAACAAATATCATTTATTTTTAATAATTTATACAAACTGAATCAAATTAACTGTACATATGGGATAAAAATAATTTATATCTTCGATTTTGCTAATATTAAAATTGTTGCTGCGCATTTTATGGCGTATGAATTACCCAGACTGAAAAATACAACCGGTCCAATGTTGGCAAACGATTTTTCAAGGTGGTTCAAACATTGGCAAAACGTGAGACGTTCTTCTATTAAAACGTTATGCCAACACCCAAATGATAACATCATTATACCATTGGCCAATTGTCTTTTGAATCGTTAGTAAAAACTTCTGAAAACTAAATAGCTAACTCACTGCCAATATATGTAGGGTAGACTGGGAAGCATTCGTCACTTTTTTATTTAATATTCTGTATTTTCAAAACGGTTAACGATATCAATAAACTTTCTTTAGTAATAAAAACCTTGATATGTTGGCTTATATTTAAGTCCTTTTGATCCTGACTATACCCAGGCAGAAACTGCCAACCGTACGAAACATCAAGCGCTGGCAAAATATTTTTTGGAAATAAAAAATAGCGGTTTGCCAACGTTTGAATTTATATCTAGTAAAATGATTTGCCAAACCGTTTTTTCGTGGTTCATATTTTATAAACCTGTAAAGTTGGAAACCACGGCTATTTTGACAAAAAGAAGCAAAGTTTTAGTTTTGCATAACTTTTATGTACTTTAACAGATTTTAACAAAATTTCATTGGAAATCAAGGATAAAAATTAAACATATTCCTGGAGCAAGGGCTTTTAAAATAAATATTACTTTTCTATTTTTCCTTAAAGAGGAATCTCTGTTCTTTCCAGTGACATCACATTAAAAAAATGCTTAGAAATTCTTAAAATGTGGGAGATATTTTAATTTTTCATGCAAAACAATAAAATATTTATTACCAAATCATTGCAAATCCATTGAGAGTTAATAATTTGAATAAATTATGTTTTCACCAATTGTATTTTCATATTGTTAAAAATGTATGTTCCTAATGAATTTTAAGTCGACTTAATGGCATTAAAGTTTCCAGGCTTCATAAAATTTTTAGGTGATTTTTTTAAAATAGATTCTGATTTAACTAAAATTAAAATTGTCTAATTTGTTTATTGATCAATTTCTGTGCATAATTAGAATGTATCTATTCTACAGATCCTTTTTGATACAAATAGTTCTCGGAATTAAAGTTCATCACCGATTCTATTTTATTTTTTTTTTTTTTTTTCAGTTTTCAATAGTGAATATAGTTTCGAGATTTAAAAAAAGTAAAGTTTCGAAAAAATTATACAAACATTGTAAACAACTTTTAAAGAAATTTCAGCAGTTTTTTTTGCATAAAATTTTGACGAAAGCACAAATTTTCATAGAAAATTATCTTTAAAATTATTATTAAAGAAAATGAAATGAAATATATTGCAAATCATAAAATAACATAAATTATTTCTTAACAATTATGGCATGAAATTATAATTATATTTTATGTTATATGTATATAACACTCGAAAACATATTCATTTATAAATTAAATTTGAATAACTCACCTTCCCGGTTCAGCACCGCTTTTATTTGGTGTCGATCCACTGTGAATTATCTGTAAAAATAAATACATACGTTTAACATTAGAATTATAGCATTTAATTACTTCTGGAAAAGTTATAAACATTTATTTTCTTATTATTTACTGAAGTATTCTTAAAAGAAAAAAATATGTTTCATTTTCATTATAATTTATGGTAAATATTTACAAATATATTTTTTGTTTGTACAATAACAACATTGAAGTAAAACAAGTCAATATATTTATACATAACTTGTATATGTATTGTATATATAAATGAGCTACTTAGGAAATGCCCTCTTTAAAATGAAGTTTTACTTTCATTTAAATACACTATAAAAAATGTATTTAAACTTTATGTCAAAAAAGGCATTTAAAAACAAAATCATATACATATTTGATTTTTAAAATATGTATATGATTTTTTTTTTTATTATCTAAAAATGTTTTAATTTTTCTAGTGTCCGACCGAACGTTCGGGTTCAGCTATATAAAGAAAATTTAATTTATCAAAACACAAATATCTATACATTTTTAAAACTTAAACTGCGTCTAGAAAGTATTTCCTGGTATTTTTGTTAATAATAAATATTTTGTTGCACTTTTTAGAAAAAAATTTATAACGTATATCCCATATATGTACTACATTGACTGATCGCCAGACATAGCCAAATAAATTAAGTACTTAACTTTACCATCATACAATTTAATACAATACAAATTGATTGGTTAAAAATAAAATTCTTAACATAATTTAGAAATTATCCGCAATATACCAGAAAATAACCAACAGAAAAGATTCTAGCTATAATTTAAAAAAATTACGTCCAAATATATCTTGGGACTTGAATTGATCTAAATAATAAAAAAAATCCTCCACCAAAGACGAATAGTTGGACTTGATGCATTTTGATGTGCTAAACACGAATCTGTTATCAGTTTTTTTTCCATCAGGTCTGGATTTTTTTATGGGAGTGTATAATATTTCGCCCATAGCAAGGCCATTACTCCTGTATATTTCCTCATAACTCAAGAACGGTGTGTACGATTGACATAAATGATACACCAAAAAATGCGCACTCAAAATATCTTCAAGTCACCCAAACTTAATTTTTGTATGTACTCAATAGCTTCCGTTTAGAACCGCATACGAAAATTATCTTCGTGGTATGTCAACAACATTTTTTATTCGCTCAAGAATTTAAGAGTTATGGATCAAAATTTTCACGATTTTTCAAAAAAAAAAAATAATTTCGTTACTAATTACCGAATATCTACGAAAATGTCAACTGAACATCAAATTATGTAAACTCTTCCCGAGTTATACAAGTGTGACTGCCTAAAGGCGTGGTCATAGTAGTCATGCCAAAAAAAAAAAATCAATACGTGATAGAAAGAAGTGAAAGTTGATTCTTTTATCACGTTAAATTCCATCTAATCCACCTACTTTTTTTATTTAAGACGAAATTTTTTTTTTTTTGATGTTTTCACTTTTAAAAAGAAATTTTTGTAAAAAAAATCTTCAATTTAGCATGAAAAATGTTTTTTCGGACACTTATTTCGAAATATCTCCTAAACTATTGAGCGAATGAAAATTTGATAGCAGAACGACATAAAGCTAATTTTATTCCGCGTATTTTATAAATTTATATAAATCGCATACCGTTCTCGAGTTCTAGTGAAATATACTCGAGTAATCGGCTTATTTAGGGCGCAATATAAGACACGCCCATAAAAAAAATTTCGTCCTGATGGAAAAAAAACTGAAAGCAGATTCGAGTTTAGCATGCGGAACTCCATCTAGTCCACATATTTTATTTTTTTTTAAGGAGCACGAAAAAAAAAATTTTGTCGACCAGTGTTATTATACAAATGTATACAGTTTTTAAAACAATTTACGCTTATTTGTATTATAGTGATCTAGTGATTATGTTTAAATTAAATTTTGTGTAGAAATATTTCGCAACTCTTAATTTCCTTATATAATAATTTATTCAATTATGCAATTAGTTAGAACTAACTACTTTTCTCCATTTAATAAACAAATTTATAGCAAATTTAAAATGTATATCTTTCTCCCAAATGTACGCGTAATTGGCTGCGTTACCCAAAATGTAAAAAATTTGTTTTCTCCTTTATTCCTTTTTTATAATGACTTAGAAAATAGGACTCCATCCAACCAGTATAATATTTTTCACAAATATTAATTGGACCTAAGTCAGTTAAGCTGTGAAAGAATGGTGAAAATATATTTATTGTTTCTGAGTTATAGCATTTTACAAATGACAAAAATAACTTCGGTCAAAAAATATAGTGAAATAAAAATTATAAATTTTAACTGTTATCTTCGAAATTCTAAATAGAAAATATAATTTTTATTTCACTTTCTGAATTATATTTTCAAAATTATAAATGAAAAATCAACTTTTTAATTTATATTTTTAAATGCTGAAATAAAAAATATCATTTACAATTGTTTTTTCCTAATTTAAAGTTCTAATTTTGATTATGAATAGGGCCAGAGATTAAAAAATAAGACCTTAAGTTTAAATTCAAATTTATATTCTTTAGTGTAAATTTAAATATTATTTTTTGTTAAAATAATAATAAATATTACGGTTTAGCTTAGTTCTGATTTTTTTCTATTACAAAAGAATAAGAACATCAACAACAAACATACATCCATGTGAGTATTACAATGAAATTTCCTGTTGAGCTACAATAAACATTTTTGTGGCTCTTTGTTTAAACTATAACAAACAAAAGAAAACCGAAAAGAACAAACTGGAGGAGAACAACCCACTTGGTTGACTGTTGACAGTTTATTTGGAATGGCTAAAAAAGAAAACACAAACATACAGTTCAGATAGCAAATCGTTATGTGACACGCTTACTTACACCATTAAAAAATAAAATAAAAAATCCTTACAAGAAATAAAAAAAAAAAAATAAATAAAAAATCAAGCTAAACAATAGTGAAAGTAGTTGAACTGTTTAAATTGTTGCAGAATATTTATATAGAAAGTGATTTTGGCTTTTAGCCAAAACTAAATTCTATAGGACACTATTTTTCTTTGTTTTTAATTTTTTTTTTTAAATAAAAAAATAAAAACATAATTGATAGAAAATTTAAGGATTTTAAATATTTTTTTAACATTTAGTAAATAAAATTTAAAATTGCTGTTTTTTTTTTGCTTTGTTCCAGTTTTGGTTATATTTTGTTGGTGTACAATTTATTATAATAGTTCGAAAATAAATTGTAATTTTAAAACAGAATTTTTAATAAAAATTATATAGGTTACAAAATTTAATCATTCTACTTAGAAATAAAAAGTTACTAAGAGTAACATTACTAATTCATCATAAAATTTGAACCGTAGGTTGGTTTTCTGCCAAATAGATCCACTAAGACCTAATTTTTGGAAATTCTAATGTTTAGAGAGTAAAAATTATGAAATCGTTAACGTTCTATCTCCTAAACTAATAGATACACAAAAAATTAATACGCATCTTTATCTATTTGGAAAATAAGCGAACATGTGTCTGGCATCATTTTAAAAATCGGCCTTTTTAGGGAGAAACCGGCTAAAAACTGTAACTAACTGCATACAAATAAAATTTACATCGTATTCGTAACTTATCGAAAAATGACAAATACAAATTTGGTACTTTTTGGAAATTCGGGTAAAAATTTTATATATCGTCCATTCCACGAAAGTACGTCCAAGAATATTTTTTATGTCTTCCAATTTTAATAATATTTTTTTTTTTTTTTTTTTTTTGAATTTTGAAAAATTGGCGAATATATTCGCGATTTTGATTTTTTGAAAAGTCAAAAAAATCGCAAAAGTGTCTAACTTTAAATACCAATATCTCTAAAAGTTGTTAACGGATTTTAATGATTTAAATTGCATATTTAAGAAAAATATGTCCACTATAAATGTAATAATTTAAAAATAATATTATCATTGAAAAATGCATTCATAATGCAAATGCAATTTTTTTCTTCTTCTGATATAAAAAACATTATTATGTTTAATAAAAATTTCAATATAAATTGTTCTGGGACAAAATAGTTCACTATTTAAAATTTTTTTTTTTTTTTTTAAATATTTCTTAAAATTTTTTCATAAAATTTTTTTTTTTTTTAATTTTATTTAAATTTGTGTATTTTTTAATTTCTGTGAGCTTATTATTTTTAATCATAATATTTCATAATTTGTTATTTTCGGTAGAAAACCTATTTATCCCAGATTAAGTGCTAATGTTTTATATAATAAACATATTTGTCTTCAATATTAAGCAAAAATATTTAAAATCAAAAGGGTAGAAATTTCTTAAAAATGCATTTGAAAATTGCATTCTTTTCGTGAGTGCATCATTAGCAAAAAAATTATTTTTGATTCATATACAATATTCAATTTAAAATATTTATCGTAATAAACTTTAACTAGTTTTTAAATGAAATAAAATCTGACGTTTATTTAAGGAGTTATAAACATTTAAAGCTACATATTACTAAAAGAGTATAATCAAAAAAGTTAAAAATCAAAATTTTTTTAAAAATTTTAATTTTTGTATGAAAAAATTGATAACATTTTTTTTTTTTAAATATTAAAAATAGTAGATTTTATTGCCCCAGAACAGTTATTTTTGCATTTTATAGTAAAGATATTGCTTTTTAACATACTAAAAAAATTAAAATCGAAAGGGTAGAAATTTTTCAAAATGCATCCTAAAATTGCATTATGAATGTATTTTTAAATCGCAATATTATTTCTAAATTACTACATTAAAAGAGGACATATTAATCTTCTACATGCAGTTTAAATCATTAAAATCCGTTAACAACTTTTAGTTATTGAAGTTTAAAGTTACACACTTTTCCGATTTTTTTAACTTTACGGAAAATTTAAATCACGAATTTTTTAAAATTCAAAAAAATAAAAATGGAGATATTTAAATGGCTCCATAGGATATATGCGTGCCAAATATGAATAAAATTGGATGAGCCTCCGTCAAAAAATTGTCATTTTTTATAAATCTTTCATGGAATGGACGATATGTATTTTTATAAAAAGTAATTTTCTATTTACTGACATATACATTTGAATATTTTAATACGGGATCCCACAACAATTTAGAAGTTCATTGAAATACATTCATTTTGAAAAAAGTTCCAAAAAAGTAGATAAAGCAAGAAACTACATTTTATTATCATTATTGAGTCGCGGCAACAAATACAACAACCCAACTTTTTGCCTCTCTTTCGTGTAGTTTATGTGTCAAAAACAACTGATTAAAATACATTGCAAAATATACAATCTTATTTTTTTGTTACTATATGTAAACAATAAAACGTAAAAAAACTTTGACAGATCTCATACACAAAAACAAAATCAGCTGGGCCGACGATTATACCTGTTCAGTGTACCCTGGATGCAAACCTGACAACGAACACAGAAGCGTCGATAAGCTAGCTCTTATCAGAGCCAGAGCTCTTCTTGCTAAGCAAGAGCGCATAGCCAGAGACTAAACGTCCGCGGAAAAAATAATTCTCTCATGGTGAACAGATATTTCAGTGAAGTGGTCAGAAGCAGTTGGAGGTGTACTAACAGATTCTTAAGAATCTGGTCTAATCCATCTCCGCAAAACGATGATTTTGGTTGGTTCCAAAATCACATCAAATTTATTATTAAATGATCTGTCATCTGAAAAATAAAAAAAGAGATAGATGTACATAATACGTACACCTATATAGCGTAGTTTTGGTTCAATAAAACATTGACTTCAATGTTTTTGTATATAATAAAGAATTATTTCAGCAAGACAAAGTAGTTTATTAAAATATAAGTCCATAGTTTTTCTGATTTTTTGAATTAAAGTAACATTTTTGTATAAAATTGGTTTTTGAGGAAACTACAATATTTGATCTCTTATAAAATTCGGGTTTGTTAAAATATCTTAACGAAATTTTTAGTTATTATTGACTTTATTTGGACTCAGAAGAGATATCGATTTAGTTTTTTTTTTTATCCGTTTGATAATATTGATTTTTTAAGGCCTTATTCATAATAAAAATTTTAAATTTATAAACTTTTTATTAATCAAATTTGTATTGAAAAATTTTCTATAAAGCTCTGTTAAATTGAAACATTTTATTATTTTTTGAATTTAAAATAAATTGGAAATCCGTAGAGTTTGGAATTTTATGAACAAGTTGAATGGTAATTTATAATGATGTTAATAATACAATCGTAATATTGAAAAGATTTAAATTTTTTAGCCTTTTTATTCAAATACAAAATTGAAACACATAATAGATTTTTATAACATTCAATCAATTTAAAAACAAAGATACAGATTAAAAAAATACAATAATTTTAAATCTAGAATAAAAACTACAAACTAATTTGAAATTTAAGTTGAGCTCACTGTTGTTGCAGCTACATTATTATCACCAACTGTTTGCTGATCGCCATTATTTGATAATTGTTGTGACATATTATGGTTTACATCAGCACTGCGCACTAAATAAATTGTAGCCTGACAATTAGGACAAGTAGTACACATTTCTGGTTCCGAAGTTGGTACAATATTATTATAAACTTGATTCGGAGGTTGGCTACAATGTTGATGAGTATTTCCATGCAATGATGAATTTTGATTTGAGTTAATTTGTTGCTGCTGCTGTTGTTGGTGGTTTAAATCCTGTTGCTAATAAAGATATAATTATTACATCAATATAGACAAATACAATTAAAATGAGATTGTTATATTTACATTAATTATTTGATTTTTTGCATTCATTACTTGCTGGTTTTGTTGTTGGTGCATTGTTACTGTTGCACTTTGAGCCTGTGATTGCATTTGAATTTGTGATGGTGTTAAGTTTGCTGCTGCCTGTTGTGGGGATTTTAGTTGGACTTGTGAGGTTGTTTGATTTGTTATAAATCCCTCAGAGGGTGGCTAATTTGTAATAAAACAGTTTTTGTTTGAATAAGTTTAAATGTAGAAGAAGAAACTACCGTTACTAGAGTTAATTATTGAAATAGGTTGAAAAACATAAGATGCTATAATTTTAGATTTCATATTTATGGAATACTAAAATCCATTAATATTTTTTACAGAATAACTCTCACTAAGGAATTATTCCGTCTAAATTTATCGAAAGCTAAGATTTTTCCGAATATTGTCCCAGGTGTACCGTGTCCCTTTTTAGCGTTTTGCGCTGGCTAGAACAATTGTCCGATTTTATCACTCCAGAGTTCTTTTTCAAGTCATGGTTCTATGTACGTCAACATGTCATTGACTTTGGAAGCTCCCAAAGAGAGTAAATATTATTTTCTATAGTTAAATTGTATGTCTGAGTTGGCAACATTTGATCGAATAGAGTTTTCTTGGGTGACATTCAGATATCTTAAAAAAGTTGTTACGAAAAAATTAGGATTATTTGATATTTTGGTTGAAAATAGATTGAGAGTATGAATGAAGCAATTCCAAATTAATTTGTAATTTCAAAGACGTCATCCATACAAAAATATTGTGATAGTCACTAATGTGATAATATTCCGTGTATTGAAAGCCTCTAAATATGAGGCATAAAAATTTTTCTTTAAAAAATCTGTAAAATACTATATATTTCTGTAGCAAATATATCATTGACTATCAATGAATTAAACTATTTATAATATGGAAAACTCTTAATTGTATTCACTTACAATTGAGGGTTGTCCAGCCGCGAGTGTGTTTGCCATTTGATTTTGAGAAACATTTACATCGTAAAGACTCTTTTAAATATACATAAATATGAACAATTAACTGGTTTTTTGGAGACTACTCTAAGGTATTCTGGTTTGTAATGGAAAATGATTGCGAAAACAAAAACAATTTTAAATCAACAAAAGGTTTAATGTTTTAATCTTTTGATTTGTTTTTCGATCTTTCAATCAATAATTTTCCACTACATGTAATACATTCTGTAATTCAAATGTAAAATTTTGTAAATTATTTCTTTATACATTTATATGAGCAAAGTTCAAAAGACGCTCTGCTTTAATCAAAATTAAACTTAAATAATTTTTCATTTTAATTGTTATTGTTTTTCAAAAATTTGTAATGGAAAACTTTTCAATGTGAAGTATATAAAATTTACAAAGATTAAATAGTTAAGTACTATTTTTTCAATTTTACACAGAAACTTTTGCTTGAGTTCTATATGAAATAATCAATTATTTTTACTGAATGAATTACAGAACTATCCCCAAAAATTGTGTTAAAAAATTGTATTTAAATATTACCGAATTCCTAGGAAAAAATGGCTTTCTGAAAATATTTTGTTTTAAATATTCCTCATCCACATCTTGAAGACCCTATACGCAATAGAAAAAATTAATTCAAATATCTCCCTCCAAGTTTATATAAATTCTTGCCAATAATTACCGATCTACGTTCGACAGTTGATTGTTTATTAGGCAGTTTACTTAAAGCATCCAAAGGATGTTTGCGATCCTTTGAAAATAAAGAAAAAGAAAATTTGATACATAATATTCTGTAATTTTAAGATAAATTACTTACATTTATTTTAGCCTGTTCAGCAAGTTGACTGGGCGACAAACTAACATTGCTGCCATTTTTCTTGTTAAAAAAGATTTAAATTTAAAAAATGGGAAGAAATAAAACATCATTACACGATGAGCAAGTATGTAAATAATTTAAAAAATCATTTTATTCGCACATTGAAATTTGCAATATTCTTCCTAAGCTCTAATTGTAATGATTAATCATTATTCTTAAATTGAGATAAAGCTTACCATAACATGCGTTTTCGAAGATCCTGTGTTAACGCGATGACCATTGTACTGATATTGTGTGGTATTTTGTAGGGAACGTTTAGCATCCATTGATTTGATAGTTATTTAAATAAAAAACGCGTTTTCATAAAATATATTTCGCAATGACTAGTTTTCTTTTATTTTCAAAAATTATTTAAAAATTTGTGACTTTTTAAATTCATTCCACTCGAAATAATGAAAATTAAAGCACAACAAATATGTTTTAAAAAATAAATTTTCACTTGGTATACACAGAAAAAAATTTTTTAAATAAAAGCGATTATTAAACATAAACACTGTCAATCTGATTATTATTGGAACATATTTTTAGTTTATTGCGTATATCGAAGCTTTCCAAATCGAATTGCGTTACAATTTTGATTTATTTTTATTACATAATAATTTATTTATTAACGCGATTTAGATTTAAAACCAAAGATTTTAAAAGCTTAATTCTTTAATTCACTTTTCAAAATTGAATTAAATTTATTATCCTAGTCATTCTTTTAATCATTCAAAATCTTTTAATTCATAGACAATTTATCTGCTCCCAATTATTTTTTCTTATTGTATCAATTAATAAATCTAAAATCTAATTCAAATAATAAATATTCAATTATTTTATTAATTTTAATTTAAACTATTAAAAAATTGTATATTCAATTTTTATTTATTTATTATTTAATTAGAAAAATAATTAAAGCCAAGAAATTATTTAATTTTTAGCAAAAAATTTTAGAAAAATTTTAAATCTGATTACTTGAATAAATGATACAACTACAATTTACCTTTGATAAATCGTTAAATGGACCATATTTTTTCTCTGAAATTAGCTTTAGAAAATATTTTTTAATTCATTTTGTAAAAGATTAAAAAACAAAATTTTAAAAATTGAATTAAAGAAACACATTTTCATTCAATTTGTAGAATATTTTAATTAACAAAAATTTAATGAATTCTTTATGAATTAATTCTATAAAGATTGAAGCTAATATGTTTTTGGGAAAGGTGTTATGAAGAGTTGGAGGTAGTGCAATAAATTTTCAGTTTCCACTAATACTTAGTTAAAGTGCAGAATTTTTAACTTCAATATTTACTTTTTAGTGGTGAGTTGGAAAATTTTAGCCTGGTAGTGAAAAAAACACACTAAAATTAATTAGTAATATTGAAAATTTTTTTCAGCTCAAGCCTATTGCAACAATTTTTTTCTTCATTAAATGCTTTAGTGCAAGAAACAGTCTACAACTAATGTTATTGGAACTTAAAAATTCATCACTAAATTGAAAGATGACCTAATGTTTTTTAAACTTTATTTACTAAATACAAAATAAAGACTAATCCCCATTTTCACAAATCAAATTATTGTTTCTTAAATATTAGAATTAAATATTAGATCGTAGGGAAATTCTAAATTACATATGTAGTGTTGTTCTAAAATTAATATAAATTTGATAATTACCATCATAGCTCACTAAAGTTTATTCAGTAGTTGTGATTTATTGGAATAAATTACCACATATGTTTTAACGTTTAGTGAAAACATTTTAATCGCAGCTTATGTGTAGTGACTGTTCAGATTTTGCACTACTGAATGTAGTGGAAATTTTTAAAAATTAAATTTTTTTCAATATAGTGCGATTTAGTTAAAAGCTGAATGCTCTCGCAATTTAGTGGACTACCCACAACTCTGGTATTCTGGAATGAAAATTATTCAGAATTAAGATTGAAGGGAATTAAGCTAGGATTTTATTAACTCTTTCGAAGCTATCAGGTATGTGATGAAAACCGATCGTTTTTAAATCGAATCGATTTGAAAAGTGGTGATGAATTTCGATCGATTTCAGAAATCATTTTTCACATTTCATGTTTTTAAGAATATACAGCTCATGTAAAAAATAACAAATTAATTTTAGAGAAATATAAAAAATTATGTAATAAAAGATAATAGAAAGTGATTTAAATATAATTTTTATCAATAATAAATACTAAACTATAAGTACATCACAAATTTTTTCGATTTAAAATCGATTCGTTTTCGAATTTTTTGGAATAAAATTTATAAGTTTAAAAATTCCTTTTAATATTTTAAACGGCATTTCACTTATAAGCACTCCATAAAAATTTTATTATTTCAAATTAATTTTGTCCTTAATTAAAATTTAATACAAAAAAATGTCCAATTCACAACCTCTGTCGTGTCGTTGTATCACTGCATGTCGTAAATAATTTTCAAACAAAAAATTTTTAAAGCAAAAACAAATTAATTAAAAATTTTTACGATATACAATGATACAAGGATACAACAGAGATGGTGAATGTAATAACTGTTTCATTTTTTAATTTTAAAATTACTTTTCGAAATATTAATATTTTTTTTTTTATATTTTTTAATATTTAATATTTGGATTATAAATTGTATAAAAAATTAAAGAAAAATGTAAATGTTAATAGTTAAATACCTCAGCCATACTGCAGGTTGGTCTTCTGGCACCGTAACGACCCACTGGTGAAATCTGTGTTATCTGTGTGGCTAAATTAGGAGCATCTAATTGTCGTTGTGAACGTTTCTTGTTATTCTCATCACCCAAATATGTAGCACCAAAAAGTTGTGTGTTAGGACTTTTATATATATTATTTATTATATTTAGTTAGTTGTTTTTTTGTAGATGTTGTTTTTAACATTTTGTATTATTTATAATGATGATGAAGATAAATATGTTGTTTTTGGTAGTAGATAGATGTTACATATATGAAATATAATATAAAAAATAAAATAAATAATTAGATTTTGTTATTAAATTAGTTACTTAAATAATGTTTTATAAACAAATACATATATAAAGTTCGAGATCATATACATTTATATATGAATGAAAGGAACTTCACTCTTTTAAAAATTGGATTAATATATCTTTTAAGAATTTAAATTTTTTATTATAAATAAGTTATTAGGCCTTTTTTAAATGATTTCGAACTTTAATAAGAATATATATAAAATATAAAAATATTAAATATTAATTAGTCACTTAATTTTTTAAATATTTATTAAATTTAGTTTTTTGTTTATTTTCCTATAAAATTAATATTGAAATTGCATGTTGGCATCTTGATATGGTCAAGTTTCACATGTAAATTAGTTGTTTTATTTACTTTCGCCAAATGTCTTGTAATATTTCCGTTTTAACCCAATATATTACATAAAGAAATATACGACGTATATATGTATGTACATTAGGGTTCACCTTCGATGTTTTCACCTCAAATATAAATTCACTTGTTAACATACCGTTCCATTCACCAGCTGGATAAAAATTAAAAATTTAACAAGTTCAAAAATAAAAACGGGGAAAATCGTTTTATTATTCATATTGAATTTTTTTAATCTTATTACTTATATAGATAATTCGAATATGAATGAAAAATGTTTGAAACTTTTTTTCATTTTGATCCAGCTCTTGAAAGTATAATGCCAGGACAAAAATTTTGAAAAACGTTATCTTAAACTAAAATACATTTTTATTTGAGCTGGGAACACGATACCTTTCATTTTGGGGACACCCTAATTTACATACATAAAATTACATATATATCGCGACAGTTAAGTGTTTTTATAATGTATTTTCTTTATACAATAAGTAGGCTAAATAACTAAAGAAAGAAATAGCCATTTATATAAAAAAAAACTTAAGGGTGCATATTTGTTTTAATAAATTACATACAAAGGAGTATTGTATAAAGGAAATTGTAATACCAAAGAGTATTTGTCAAGTTATGAGTATCTAAAAAATGCTCTATATTTTGTTAAACAAATACATATGTATTAGTTATTGATTATGTTAGTAACATTCAAACGTATAGGAGAAATTTTATGCTAATAACCTCATTTTGATTTCAATATAACCCAATTAAAAACATAATTATGAACCTATGTTTCAATAGGTAATTATTAGTTTTCCTTAAGAAACTAATAAGAAATTTTTCCAAAACATACTTAAAAAAGTTTTTTTTTTAATTTTCCTGATATTTAGACATTGCGAAAGTGCAATAATGCGCACTTTTGTTAGTGTTGACGTGAGAACCAATTTTAGCAACAAGAACTTATAACAATTAATTAAGAAATACTCCCAAAGTTAACAAATTTTCGCTTTATTTCCATTTTAATAATATTTTTCGTTATAATTTTAATATATATATATTTTTTTTGTAACAGATTAATTTTAATTTAATTTTAATTAATCTATGTCAAAATGTCCTCGTAAATGCTAAATTATGCTCTGTAGTGTAATATAAGGAAAATAAAAATAAAATATCCAAAAAATACCATTTAAATTTGTAAAATATGCTCTGAAGCAATAGTTTCCTATGAAAATATGACAAAATATTCAGCTAAGCCCAAAATATGCAAAATTATGCTGTTAAGACTAAAATAAAATAGATGTCAAAGTTCACAAAATTCTGTGTTGAAAAGCAGGAAAATATTATTTTGCATATTTTTGGTTTTCTTGGTTATAAAATTTTTCTTTGCGTACTGTCTATATTAGACAATTTTTTATTCTTATATCAAAAAAAAAAAAAAAAAAAAAAAAAAAAAAAAACGCATTTTTGCACTTTCCCTATATTAAAACTAATGAAATGAATATATGAAAATACAATAAAGCTTTTAACCCATTTCCGACGGCGTTTCGCATTAGTAACTTTAAAATCGCCTAATTAATTATGCATGTAATGGTAATTTTTTCCACAATTATTGAATGTTGTCTTAAAGTTAACGAATAAAAATCAATTTTTTTTTATAGTCTGTTCAAAATTAGTAAAGCCGGATCAGTGTTGTGTTGTGTTAGTGTTGCGAAAACTCATCAATGGTCATTCGGCGATATTTTTAAATCTGCTTTCCGAAAAAATATTTTTGAGCTTAAATATTTTCAAAATATTGTTTAGAAAATTGTTCCGGGTCCAAAAATGGTACGATTTCTAAAATTTTCTAAGCCCTGTATTTCGGAATCAAAAATATCTAGGAGTACAAATCTTCTTAATTTGTTATCACAATTACAAAAACAAACTCTATGCCAAATTTCGTAAAGTTATCTCAACGGAATCGGGTGGTGGTCAGAAATGGGTTAAGGGGGTTTTACACTATAATACTTTGTATTAATACCAAAAATATTTTCAAATATATTATGGTGTAAATATCTTCAATACTTTGTATGTTGAAAACTTGAAATCTTTATAGTTTTATTTATAATTAATTTTTAAATATTTTAATAAAGAAAATAAAAAAATATGAAATTTAATCACACTTTTCTTAATACATTTTTTTATATGTATTATAGAAAATGAAACTCTGGTATTAATGCAAAGTATAATAGTGTAAAAGAATATTTCAGAAAATATTAAATATTTTATTAAAAACAAACAAAAAATTATTATTTTTTTTTATCATAGTCTTTATCAAAAATAAAATTGACCTAATGTTTTAATTTATATACGCTTAATTGTATGCACTAATTTTTTCTGCGCAGTCCTTATTTAACTGGACATTCTGTAAAGTTTATTTTAAATGAACTCTAGTTTCATGTTTGCTTACTTTAGACAGATTTAAAACCTATTTGTTGATAAATTGAATACAACGTCATAATCTTAAAGTCGTTTTCCTATATTTTCTATTAACTTAGTATTTTAATAATGTACTATGTTTAGAAATACTTTTTATCATACATAAAACCACATAAGGATTATCCCATTTGTATGTAAGAAACATATTGTTTCTCTCAACTAGAATCAGCCTGGACAGATTTGTAATACAATTTTGCCTTAGGCTACGAATGATCTGAGAAACATTATATTAAAATTTAAAAATTTTACAATTTGAAAATATATGATAATTTCACTCACTCATCTCGAATATTATAAATAAAATTTCAAAACAAACTAAAAATTAAGAACTCTTTTTACAGCTATCCTAATGTAATTTATCTGAACATAATTGTTTATAGGTTTGTATATGAATTACTTTGTGTAAAACTTGAATAAATTGAGGCATAAATAAAAATGTGTGAAAAGTTTAAGGGTTTATTTTGTTAGCTTTCATGATACCCAAACATGAAAATGCTAAAATGAAAATAAATGTATGTACTCTGTACATATATGTACAAACCTACAACACTTGACATGAAACGCGGTTTATAAAAACAATATTCTTAAAACACGTCAAGTTTGTTATTTTGCCCCCATTCGTTATATATATTCTTGTAAATATTAAAACTTCCTTAATAAAAAAAGTATAAACAAATGTTAAAATGACGCATAGAGCGTAAACTTCTACACATAAACTAAGTTTTTTTTTGCTTTCCACTGTTTCTTAACACGGAAAACCCTTCGTAAGTCTATGAGTAAGAAGTGAGTAATAGAAATATAATTCCACTTACCTATTTGTGATACGCATGCCACCATTTGTATGTTGTTGTTGCTGCTGTTGTTTATTGTCATCAAAGAAACCCTCATAGAGTACAAAATTATTAGCCTGCGGTATAGTACGTACTAAACCATAATGTTTTTTTAAGAAACCCAAAAGCTTTTCTGATGGTCTATCCACTGAACATTTGACAGGTGTCCAATTTTCATCAGCCAACATGGTTTCGAACAGATCTTTACCCAAACCAGCTCTTTGACGTGATTCATGTATATAGAAATCCAAAATAGATGGTGCATTTTCTACTTTACGTGTTTGACCCGTCTCATCGAACAAATATAAATCTTTGGTGCCCACTTTAAGTAGACCTATGACACAGCCACTGTAATTACAAATAGACACATAAAACGCACACTAAATTAATAATGGATATTAGGAAAAGTGGAAAGGAAATTTGATTCAATTAGAAAAAGCAATTTGTCAAAAGGACATTTTTAACACGGTTCAGAAAAAACAAATCAAGACAACATAATTTGAAATGCGTTGTTGGATGTTGTATTAAAGTTAAAAAATTAAATTAATTTCAATATACAAGGGAGCATTAAACGGAAACAGGACATGTTGAGAAAGTAGTAAATAAACTAAACTTCTAGGTAGAAAACATATGTTAAATGTTAATAAACATTTTAATTAATAATAAGTTTGACAAATTTATTTGTGTTTAATTCGAATGGTAAATACACCCAGCAAAAAAACTATCAAGAGCTTCCAAAAAAGAACATTTTCACCACATCAAAAGTAGAACAAAGCGCATATTTTAAACTTTTTTGGAAGTTCTTAATAATTATTTCCAAAAAAGTGTAAATAAATGATATTTTAGCTGGAAAAAAGGTTAATAACTTCTAAGAAAATTAAAATTTTATAAATTTTAATGCATTTTTATTATCTTTTAATAAGGCTAAAACTGAATTTTTGTAAAAAAATTTCATAAACATAGTTTTAAAGGAAGTACTTCAACAGAAATGAATAAGAAGCATAAAAGAAGAACATCCTACCAATGACAACCATGGGTTAAAAAAAGAACTTCTGCAGCTCTTTTGCACCAGTAAGTACTTCCTTCCAATGCCAACACAATGTTAAATTCATGACTTTTTCAGCTCTTTTTCAGTTCCTTTTTTGCTGGGCATCTACAGTTAAATTGAAAGTTAGTATTTTCGGTATACATTTAAAGGAAATAATGTACTTTTATTGTACACACATAAATATTAATTTATAATGTAATGTATACAACAAATAATTTATTTTTCTTCACGCCACAACTACTTCAACCAAAAGGTAAAAAACAGAAATATGGTCATAAAAGCACTCGCTGGCACCTCTTAAGGAATAAGGAAACGCATGTAGCGACATATAGACGTCATTCCTCAGAAACGAGGTTTCATTCCAATGGCGAAATTTACAAATGGCTCCGAATTCCAACCGGATATGTCAAGATTTATTTATATATTTATTTAAGTATATAAGAGTATAAGCACCCACTTGCAATTTCGGATGATGAGAGGCAACTTCCCATGCAAACTAGATCTCTAATAGCACAATTAAGGGCTGGTTGGTGCAGAATTTTAAATTGCTACCGCGAACGTATTGTTCCACGCACTTTAAACCGTTGTCCTGCCTGCCTTATAACACAGTACATTTATTTAATTATCCCAACACAGAAACAATTTTGTACCGTATATTTTTCAATTTACACAGTTGTTTCATTTTGCATCAAAATTTAATAAATATACTTATGCAAGTAAGAATAACAAAAAATTAAAATTTAAGTAAGATTTTTATTTTCATTTAAATTTTTAATTCATTAGATAATCGACATAATTGATTTAATATAATTGAAAAAATGTTTCTGCTTTTAATTTTTTAGTAATTGATATAACCATTTTGATGAGAGGTGCAAATTTAAAAATGTTTTTAATTGAATGAGATATTTACTAATATATTTGGTGATTGGTGACTTTTTTCTATGAATAGGCCAATCGAATTGCGCCGCATTGACCTATGGTTAAGACCGATCGAGGTGGCAGCTCCAGCTCCCAACTCAACCCAATGGTATATTTTAATTAAAATTAAAATCTATATTTTCAGGGAGGGACTTCCGACCACAGCAGAAATATTACAACAACAATTCAGTTGTTTTTCAATGCTTTTTGAACAAAAACTAAGTTTCATTTTAAAGTATTATTTTGCTTGAGATAATCCGAAGCAATAGAAATGCTTCAGAGCCAGAGTTCCATAAGTTGTTATTGCTTCCAAATAATGACAATTTTTTGCTGGGATACGTTTTCAGTAAAATATTCTGAAATTAAATATAGCATTTCAAAATGCTTCTTCGCAGATTCTAATTAAACTTAATTTTCTTAGTTCATACCTTAGTTTACTGAATAATTTTTTAATGCATACTAAAACCATTACATTTTAAACATTCTATATAAATAATGCAACAGTTGTTTCCAAGCAAAATTTAAGAAAAACTAAAATTTAAACATCTTTTAAAATAATTAAAAAACATTAACAATAATTAAAAAATGAAGTTTTTTTACTAGTTATTAGATTACTCGGTGTTATTTACTTGAATACATTTAACTCGAACTTGATTTTATTTTATTGGACATTTATTTGATTTTAATTTGACGATTAATCGAACAAACATTATTCGAGTGATAGATTAATTCTACCTACTATAAAAACCGATTTTCAAAAATTGAAAAAGATAACTTTTTCCGTTTAGAACCGTTTTATATAATCAGTTCCTAATGTCTAATTTCTTTCATACCTTTACATGCAAGAAATTTTGAATAAAAAATTAAATTTTACTGCCTGTTTCTCTAAGTGCGAACGAAAGTTTCGTTCGAATAAAAGTATTCAAAACAACAAAAAAATTTTAAATTTATTTGTTGTTTTCAATACATTTAGTCGAACGAAACTTTCGTTCTCATTTAGAGAAACAGGCAGTTAATGAAATAATCTTTTTGTGCTTTGTTAGTTAATAAAACTTATTATCGCCTATGCATTAGTAATATTAATTCGAAATTTCAGTCATTCCGTGTGTAACATGTCGAAAAAATCATTAAAGACCCCATAAAGTATATATTTTCTGGGTCCTGGTTAGATTCTGAGTCGATCTAGCTATGTCTGTCCATCTGTCCTAGGGGATGAAATTAGGCTGAAATATTTTACTTATATCCGCAAAATCAGTTAATAAACAAAAAAAGTTATGGGCTAAAAACTAGAAACACAAGGTGTGCGTTGTAGCTTCATTTCATACTATTCTGCTGATATCTCTTAAACAAAAGCGTTGTACAGAAAGTTCGAGGGTCGATATAAACTTGAAAACAAAAAATGGGCGTGGTCCGCCCACCTCCCATATAAGGCGAAACGTCAACGAAATTTTGTACAAATAGTTCAAGAATCAACGTAAGCTCTGAAACAAAAAATGGGCGACCACCTCCCATATCACGAAAAATTTTGAAAAGTTAAAGGAGGGTACAAAGATTCGGCAAAGATGAGTATAACATTCTCGCTTGTTTAGGTTATGACGTTGTTACAACAATTGTATATTCCATTTTTTTTGTATATTCCATTTCTAACTCAATGACTTACTTCTTTCCCGCATTTACATCGGCCATTAGATAAATCGTCTGATTTTCTGACATTCTTAAACGTTGAGCCGTCGTTACCGGTTTACTGAGTTTCTGAGCACTCGCCGATAACTGCCCTAAACGATCAATTATCTCCGACATCTTTGATGTAGCATCTCTGCAATGTATAAAGAAATGATCATCTAAGCTTTACGAGAAACACCACAAATATCATATCTGAAAAAGTATATATTTTAACACTCACAAACATTGGCGACGATCCCCACGAAAAGTATGCGGTAATAAATTTGAGGTAACTTTTACTATTGGTTGGGTAAAGAGGGGTCTTAGATCAAAACGAAATTCCACCATGATGTCCTTAAGTACGTTCCACTAGAAAAACTGCAATGAAATTTAAAAAAACACAAAATAACATTATTTAATATGAATTTTTAAAGACACACAAATAAGTGCATAAATCTCATAAATAGTTTGTATTTTAAATGTTTATAACATTAATGCTTAACTACCCATATGTACTTAGTACCTAAGGAAATATCTCATGCAAAAAATTGCAATTTCAGCATTATATTTGAAAAAAAGTTTATAACTTTTTCTAATGGAAGGAAATGCTATCGTCGTCGCTGCTACTGCTTGCTACCTATGATTTCAACAACTAAAATGTTATTTACAACAATATGAGGCAAGAAATTAAAATATATTAGGAGGGTTAATGCTGATTTCAATGTAATTTCATGAAATCATTTTCTAACACAACATCATAAGCGCGTAATTCATAAGCATTTGCCACCAGCTCCATATACGTACTTATATTGATGGATGGAGGGGGGAAATTATGATTGACGTAACCTACTCAAATACTCATACAATTACACCGTAATATGAATACATATTAGAGGTTGATAGGATGAATATAGTATGGTTTAGTTGGTAGTTTTTATTTTATTACCATTTAATTTGATTTTGTTTCTTTGGGGTTGGTTCGGAGTGCCAGTTGAGGTTTTTGATTCAAAAGGTATGCACGTTATACATCTATTAAATTTTTAATTTTTTTTATATACATATTTATAAATGTGAATTTATTATGTATTAAAGGAGCATTGAACTTGTATAAATTAGTCTTTGAAATGATATAGAACGGAACGAAATGTATTTATATTTTTTATCATGAATTTTTTACTATTTGATAATTTTAACTAGGCATCATTTAATAAATGATGAATAATTGACATAAACTGTGTTCTATTTTAAAAAATATTTTAAACATATAGAGAAGAAATGACTAGAAATGTTTCACCAATGATTATGTATATTCTTAATTTTTTAATATCTCAATGTGAAAATTATCACATTTTTTAATATGAAACCAACAACCAATATTTTATTGAGAATCTTTCGCTTAAGATTCGTCGACAAGGCCATTTTGATAAGCATGGGTAATGAGAATATTCAAAATCAATGAACTAGGTTTTATTCAGCCGGTTTTAACCAGTTTTTAGATTATTTGACTTTGACTTCTTTAAATCTAATTTTTTAATATCAAATAAATCAGTTTTATAACGGACAAAAACCGGTTTTGGTACATGTACAAATGTGAAATATATTTTTCTCATTTTTGCAAATTTTTAATAAATAAAAAATATTTTTTTTAAAGTAAACTGATAAAAGCGAATGGTAAAAAATAACACCCAATTTTTATGTTGATTTTTTAAAAAGTACTTTGTACAATTTTTTTAATTTTAATAAAAAAATATACATTTTGGAAATTTGTGTATAATAATTGTCATTGAAATCTGTTTTGTTTAATCTTATAATTGCAATAGATTAGAATAACTATTTGAATGATATACAGTTACGGACAAAAAAATAGGGTCAAGCATATTTATTTGAAATTTTTTGAGTTTTCTACAATATTTTATGCAAAACCATAAAACTTTTAATGCCAAATCATTGCGAAAATATTGAGTTATAAACCTATACAAAAATAACATCCTGTCTCAAGCAAAAATAGTCCTTTTTCAGTGTGGACAAAAAATAGGGTCAGCAGTAATTTTGTTAAAATTTTTAAAATTGTCCTCAACATGCTTTTGATTTTTAAAATTTAGTGGAATAATCGTTAGTAAAAATGCTGTTGAAAGAAGTCTGACTCTTAGCAAATTATTAAGATTATTTTTTTTTTTTTGCGTACGAAAAATTAAAACGGAGAGAAGCGAACTGAAGCCATAAATTCGATAATTTATTGCAAATAATGTCTAAATGAAAATGCAAAACGTCGTTTGCCGCAGAAGCAAAAGAAAAAAAAACAAAATTTTTAGTTTTTTTGCTTTAAAATTGAGATATTAATTATTATTTTTCAAACGTTAACTTAATGCAAAAATAGATATATCATAAAATATTTCAAATAACATTTTTCTTAAATGGAACAAATTTTACGACCGTTTCGTTTATGAAATTAATGTTACGATCTTTTGACTTTTGTCAATATTGATAAAATTTTTGAAGACATGAACATGAAATTTTTTGTATAAATGTAGTTAGCGTCAGTACATTATAATCCAGTAAATAAAAACAACATTTGATTTTTAAGTGGTTACGGCCTTTTGCATTTTAGTTGACGATACATACGTATAAATAAGAACATGTATATCTACAAGTTAATTCATTACAATCAATCTTGGATATTGAAATAAAAAGATATAGTACTGAATTACCTTGTAAAAAAAATTATGTACCATATCCCATAGACGGACATCTCTCAATAACGGACAAAATTTTTTGATCTAGTTATCATTGAAAAATACGTCAGTTGTAATTTTTAATAACAACCATGTTGATTTGTCGTGATTTTCATCAAAATGAGTGTCGAAAAAGATGTACGTTCTACAAATTATTAAAAAATTTCAAAAAAATCAAAATAGGTCCTACAAATAATTGAATAATTGAATAAATTTCTTCCGTCAAACTGTTTCTAATGTTATTAAACAATATCAGGAGACTATTAGGAAACCCGGTTCGGAAAAAAAAAGGTCCACATGATATTGGGAAGGCCAGAAAATTGAAAGAATATTGAAAGGAACTCCAAACACATCTGGTAGAAAAGCAGCCCAGTTAACTCAGTGCTTTGACTATTTGGTGCGAAAATTTAAAGCTAATGCAGAATTGATAACATATAAAATCCAAAAAGTTCCAAACAGGAATGCTGTCCAAAATTTAGAAGCCACACAGAAAAAATTATTAACTAAATTTATTCGATTAATCCTGTTGGTTGATTTTATATTTAAATTTAATTAATGGATTGATTATTTCAATTATTTTTAAAATGGTTGAAAATATTTTGAGAAATTAAAAAAATATGTTGACATTTGATTTATAATTTAAAATCAAATGTAAAAAATATTTAAAAAAAATTATACATTTCAGTTTACGAATCAGAGATTTTTATGTTTTGTAAAATTTTTCCTTGATGCTCTCTTCCGTGACAAAAAGGTACATAACATAAGAGTTCGTTATGTATGGTAGAAACCGCATCTAAGGTAGGTTTGTATACATATGTGCTATATGATCTATTATTATCTATTCTGAACTAATTCACTGTCTTCTTAGGTGTTAATATAAAGGATACCATGGCGGCTAACAAAAATGAATAAAAGTACCATGAAACTAAATGAAGTGTTGTCCAGTAGGTACACATATACATTTAAACTTAAATTTTTCATATTAAACGTTATAAATTATTCTAGTTTTGTCGGTGCCGGCATTGCCTATTGTAGCGAATAACGTTTACCATCGCCATTTAGAACAAAATAGGGCATCAATATCCTTCCATCTTTACTTTTGCGTACGATTTTTCTCGGATCAAACATCGCATTGTTTTCCAGCAAACCAATCAAGAGTATTTTTAATTTCCCTGCAAACATCTGAAACCAGAACAGCACATTATTTGAACCCCAATAACCAAATGAATTCCGTTTTAAAGTTTTCCATTTCTGAACTCTACTAGTGAGGATGATGAAGGTGCCGGATTCAACAAAAGAATCCAAAAATAATAATTTTATTAAACAATTTAAATTAATGACAATGTAAATACGTATGTTAACTAAAAAGAAAATATGTTTAAAGAAAAAAATAAAATAAAAGAAATAGTACAAACAAGAAGAATATATAAATTTTTGCAATTAACAATTTGCTTCATACAATCATCCACTTGATTGATTTAATTAAAATATTTATTTTTTCTCCAATTAACATATTAATTCATTTAATCAATACATTATTTAAAGTTAATTTTTTATTAATTTTTTAATTAAAATTTTAAATGAGTTTAATTGGAAAAAAAAATATTTTCCATTTTTTACAATTTTTAGTGATTGATATAATCATTTTGGTGAGAGGTGCAAATTTAAACATTTTTTTGATCAAATAAATTATTTTGGTGATTAAAATAGTTTTTTACTTTTTTCTGTGCAAGAATAGAACATGGATATTACAACCAAATTTCATACGAAAATACTCAAGTTGTATAATTGACTGGCAGAATTTTCGCAGCTTCTGTGTCAAAACTTTTATATTGTTAATGCTCGAGGCAATGTTAAAGATAAGTTTAGGATCCAAAAGCAGACAAAATTTCTTACAAACTTCCTGGTATAACAAGTTTTTGTAGTTGCGGCAAAACAGGAAAATCATTTGTTACATTCAGCCCTATAAATACCAAAATATACATCAAGGAATATTTGCAAAAAAGACTTCTTTTTTCATAAGAGAGCACAACGTGTCCACACATTTTTGGCCCGATTTGCTATCATGTCACTACGGTAAGAAAGCTCTGAAGTGGTACCAAAACAAAAACATAGTTTTTGTACCAAAAGAGGTAAATTTTCCAAATTGTCCATAGCTTAGACCAGTGGTGAGATATTGAGCTCTTGTGAAAAGTGAATTGGAGAGCACAGAAAAGCTGTCCTGAAATACCGAAGATTTTAGAAGAATATGTGCATACTGTTCCAAAAAAGTGACTGAAGCAACTAACAAATATCTAACGGAAGGGCTACCAAAAATGGTCCACAAATTCATAAGTAGTGGTTAGAACTATAAAAGTTAAATTTTTCTGTGATCTGTAATAAATTATTAAATAAATTAAAAAAAGAATGAAAACTCTATGATCAACCGTTTCCAAGTTATTGAATATTATATATGTTAAGATTTTTTCGAACGCACTCCTTATACGACACTACCATTTATTTGTATTTTATTGATATTGCATTGATAAAATGAGACAACGCAAAATAAACAAATGCAAAATGTAGTCCACTTCATTTCCATAAAACAGCGCTGAAACCAAAATAGAAAATGCTTAAAATCCCTGAGTTATGAGTTAATCTTTAAATGTCAATTTTAAATTTCAAATTTTTATTAATTTTTTTTTTTTTTTTTTTTTCTTTTTGACAACTTAAAATTATTTAACGATAATTTTGAAAAATTATGGGCTATTTGTGGATTTTTTTAATATACAGTGCACGAAAAAACCTAAGCATACAGAGTAAAACTTTACATATTTTGCTACCTATAAATATAATTGAAATATGAATTATTTTTTTAGAAACTGCAATCTAAGTGCATTAAAGGGTTTATGGAAAATGTAATATTTTATATGGTTTATTTGAAAAAATATAAGCATTTTTAAAAACTCCGAACGAAATAACCTAAGCATATAAAATAAAATTTTGAGATAATCATGATTCATTAGTCAGCGTTTAAATAAAATAACACATTTTGGTATTAATGTTTCCCTAGTAATTGAGCCCTGTGTGATTTAAAATGTTTCATTGTATTAATGTAGCAGTAATTAACGAATTGTCCCATTGAATCTATTGAATTAAATAACAGTCCGCCAGGTTGACAGCGTACAGAGAATGTGGCTGGATATTTTGTCAAATATCTGAAAACTAATCCGAAATAAAAGTTATCATATTTATGTGTCCAAACAATTGCGAAAGTTACCGAAAAAACAGTTTTGAAAAAAGAAATAAAAACATTTTAATAAAAATATTATGGACATAAAAAGAATTCGCACTAAAAAAGAAGTATCGCTTTGCTAATATGAAATATTTTTAAACTGAACCATTTTTAAACTGATATTATCTTTGAGTTGTATTCATACATTTAAAAATTATATCCCAACATATAGTATGCGAAAAGAGATACTAAAATTTAAATCTTTGAACTCTCACAAAGCACCAAGACTGTCGTTCACCGTAAATCAAAAATTTTGGGCCAAAATTGGAGGAAGATGTTTTGAGTGATAAAAAAATGTTTAATTTGTATTACTAGATGGTTCTTTCGTATTGATACAAAATAAACGGCGGGATGAGAAAATCAGATACTTACCAAATTACTGGAAGGATTTATTATAGACTATCATGCAAATAGTTACAATAAAACATTACTAAAGGGTTTTAAAGATACAGAAAATAATGATAAAAGTCCCTTTTCTTATAAAAAGGACTATTGGAACTTGGTCCATACATTTCAGCAAGAGCCACATCAAATAATAAAAGTCAACAAAAAAATTTGTTTGCGGAAAAAAATTGTTCTAATAGGGCATGAGCCAGTTTTTCCATAGAGCTGAATTATTCTGAGAGTATGCGAGGAGTTATATGCCAAACAGTTTTTGCTGAAAGGAGACGCTTTAACACTATAAAGGCCCTAACAAAATGCAAGGACAATAATAATGCTATGATGACGTATATTTTGCCTACAGACTTCTTTATCAATGCCGTTATGATTGGAATATGTTATAAGGAATGCAATTAGCCATAAAAACTAATAAGCCGCTATAACATTGTATATAATTTTAAATAAAGCATGCTAATATAATTTGTATGCTTAGTTTATTTCATTCTACTCTTTACAATTGCATCATATTTCTTAACAGTGATCTTAAGTTTTGTAATTTCAATGTCAAAATATGTAACTGCAAATAGTTCAAAATAGAATGTAGAACATACTTTTTCGCTATAAAATAAATAAAAAGGTTTTTCTTATATTTTTCTTGTATATGCTTAGGTTATTTCGCACACTGTAGTTGTACTCTTCCATCAATCCAATAAAATTGTGTCATAAGCTCCTATATAAGCAATTTTGTTCTTACACGGAAAATTCAGAATCTTTTTTGCTTTTTTTGGACAAAATCGTTCCATTAGTATCTGAGATATCGAGCAAAACGCATTTTAGAAGCTACGAGTTTCGTTCTTGCATAGATTGGTCATAAATATATAACATCCCAACTTGGGTGAAGGGTATACATATAAGATTCGACACCGCCGAATGTAGCACCAGATCTCGTTCGAATTAAATAAAACAGTATAGTTTTTGTTAAAAATTGTGACAGCCAACCGATAAATTTAGTTACACGAAAAAACCCATATTTTCAATATTAAAAATGTTGATCTTAAAAATCTATAGTTAAATTATAGATATTTATCTGGACTTTATATTCTTTATTTACTAATTTATAACGTGTGCAATTATTTTTTCATACCTTAACCAATTGCAAAATATTCACTCAAATTTGTCTATTTCTTTTTTTTAAGAAGATTTTCAATTTAGAAGAAAATACAATTTTTCCTTAAAATTATACCCATGTATTTAATATGCCTATTTTATATTTAAACTTTTAAAACATCAATATAAAAAATTCAACCAACTTATTCATTTATAAACTAAATTGTTTAAAACTATGGTAATCTTTTATGCAATTCAATGTGTAATCAATTTAAAACTTTTTCTTCTCCTCTAATTTTACATACGTATTTAAATAGATACCTATTAGAAATAAAGCCTATAAAAATGAATTTAATTTTAAACAAATTTCATTTTATTTCCAAAAATTTGCTTTTATAAATCATCACTTAAAAGCATTTCTAAATAAAAAATTTATGATTTCCTTAAATGAAAGTTCTCTTTTGTATAGTACCAAAACTAATTCCTTTACCTTATACGATGTTTTTTTTTTTTTTTTTTTTTTTTTTTTTTTTTTTTAGAACTTTTTAAATACTAAACTATAATTATAAAGGTTATAAAGAAAAAAGAAGAACAGTTTGGAATTTTCTCACACTCGTTTTGTTTCTAAAACAATGAAACAGCTGTGAAAAATTTCTAAAAACTCACCAAAACTACGAGTAAAAACTAACAAGGTCTATTAACAACTTTTATTTTTAATAACACTTGTGTTTCCATTAACACGGCGTATTATAATTATAGATTAGTCAAGAATTTATTTTGATTTAATTAAATTTTAAGAAATAAATAAGTTTTAAGTATAATCAGAGAGAAAAAAATCTAACTTCATATCAGATAAATAATATAAAAACAATGAAAGCCTATTTAAAATTTATCGTTCGTCACCCAGAGGCGAAGCAAACTGTTTTATAGTTCTATTCTCTATAGTCCCCAGTGGCTTTTCTCAAATTAAAAAAAAAAAAAAAAACAGGATTAAAATTTCAACAAAAAAGAAAATTTCTGTAAATCGAAAAATTATATAGACTGGAGAAATCATTTAGTTCAACAAAAATCATGTATTTGAATATTTACAAATATTGTTTTCCTCTAAAAAATAAATAAAAGGACTACAAAATACATAGATAAAATTTTAAATATATAATATTTGCTAAGAAATACTACATCTAACAGAAACTTCTAACAGTTCCTATATTTATTGTATCCACTATATTGAAAACATTTAGTCTTAACCTTGTAAAATAAGTATGAATAAATACTTGGTAATGAAACTCAAATAACCAATTAAGTTTCCTTTGTGTATTTGTATAAAGGAAATGGGAAACATAAACTGCAGGAATAAAAAATCCAACGGTTTTATTAAGTAAATGATTTCGGCACGTCAGATTTGTAAAGTATTTTTGTGAAATCAATAGCTAACAATTAGAGCCCTGCAAACTGTGTCTTATAAGGCTGTACAAGCCACTTGATATTTTTCAAGTGTTGTTATCAGTGTGTGTGCGGAGTAATAAATACTGTTCTGCAGGCACTTAAAACCATACAAATACTGCGTGTGTGCTTCAACTTTATGAACAAATCATGAGTGTGCTATGATAGCGACCAAACAAGCCTCTCAAAGGCTTGTATAAAAAAATACAAGCCTTTTGACCACTTGTTTGCTTCAATAAGGAAAAAAATTGTGTTTTCTTTTTTATTAAAATTATATGTGTGTGTGTGCGTTCATGACTGTATAAAGTAATTTCGTAAGTAAAACAGTCGTTTAAAAGTATTGTTTATAAACTTATTGTTATTTACGATCAAATAAATTATTAATGTTACTAGTTATAACAATTTAAAGAAACATGCATTAAGTTTTATTAGTAAACAGATTTTATTAAATATTTAAAGTTTTTTACAAGGTTTTTTTATATTATTACTTAAAACAAATATATACTTAATTACTTATATATTAGTCTTATACTTATTTATTAGTCAAGGAGTAAACGTATATGGAAACGAATTTGAAAAATGAAAAGACATTGTTCTATATTATTTCCTTTTAGTTTTAAAATAGAATGATTACTTAGTAAATATAAATTAAATGCAATAAAATCTATCATAATATAAATAAGTACAATTTTAAAATTTTTTATAAACATACAATTAATTATAAGACTAACTTTATTTAAAATATAAATAAATACTAAAGATAAAAATTTTCTAACTTACATATGTAACTGACAGTTTCAAATGTCAACTTTAATTTTTTTACTTTTTTAACTCTTAATAAAGAGTATTTTTTAATAACTTTATGAATTCACCCTTTTACATTTATTTAGAAAAGAAGAACCAACAATAAAATATAGACATACTGTATATATGTGTGTGTATGCAAGAATATTTATAAACAACCACTTTTTACACATTATGAAGATTTTTTGCCACACACAGCAACTACGTATTACAAAAAACAAACAAATCATTAAGCCCACTTGAAATCTTTAAATCATTTCTCAACGTCTTGTATGATTTGCTTTTTTTTGCCACACCACTTGCACCACTTGTTTACGATAAATGATTTGAACGCACGGATTTGCAGTCGCTCATACACAGTACACACTTGCTTTGCTTCGGGCAGCGAACAGTACGAACAGTATTTATTGTTGTTTTTGCACATGTTGGCTATGAAACACACACTTGAAATTCAAGTGTGTTTGCTTTTCAAATCATCTTGCGCAGGAGACTACTAACAATTATTGCTACAGAAACCATGAAATTCTTATGAAAATAACTTGTTTTATTTTACACTAGCTAATACCGGGTGTGCTTTGCCACCCCCCGATAGATAGATGTTTCCCGTGCAAAATTTTAAAATTCAAGCTCTAATAGTTTCCCAGATATACTAATTTTTGTATTTAATTTTTATGGGAGGGACCAAACCCCCATAATCCGCTAATTTATTAGACAAATGTTTTCATGGATGTCAAAATTCTTTGTGCAAAATTTGAGCATTCCAACTTCAATAGTTTCCCAGATATACGAATTTTTGCATTTAATTCATATGGGAGGTATGCCCCCTACTTCTAGTCTGCCCATATTTTTCTTAAATATTAATATTTATACCAAAGTGGCTCCGACAAAATTTTAGAACTCTAACTGTTATATTTTCTCAGATATGATAATTTAATATTTTCTTTATATGGGAGGTGCCACGCCCACTATTGCTAGTGTACCAATTTTTGTCCAAAGTATTCATATTGAAGCTAATGCTAGTCGTACAAAATTTGAGCTCTCTAACTTTTATAGTTTCCCAGATATACAAATTTTGGTATTAACTTTATATGAGAGATGACACGCCCACTATTTCTTTTCTGCCCATTTTTGCACAAAATGTTCACATTTATACTTAAGTTTATTGTACAAAATTTGGGAAATGTAATTGTTATAATTTCCTAAATTTACGGCATTTGGTATTGGCAAGCAATATTAGACGTGGGATGTGCCACACCCTCTATTGCTAGTTCGCCTATTTTTTTTCCAAAATGTTCATATAGGTGTCAAAGTTGTTCGTGCAAAATTTGAGAACTCTAGTATTACCAATTTTCGAGATATACTACTTTTAATAGTTATTTAGTAAGTGGGCGTGGCACCTCGCCCACATGGAATTTCAAAATAAAAAGTAGCCTATTTTTCCTTCCAGGCATATAGGAACACACTGTGAAAAATTCAAGAAAATCGGTTTAGCCGTTTAGGCGGCTATAAACTTCAAACATACATACATACATACATACATACATACATACATACATACATACATACATACATACATACATATATTCATACATACAAACACACATTAATTTTTATATATATATAGATGTATGACTAACGTGACCAGACATCGCGCTTTTTAAACTTCGATCCCGCCTAAAATATTTTTCCCGCTTTTTATTAAGAAATCCCGCTTTTCTAACTCTATCAACTACTTATTCGATTTCCTTATTTACATTTTCTATAACATTCTTACCAATATTTAAGTGTATCTAAAAATAATTTTTTCCACTGGAGAGTTGATAATTTTTTACAAATCGTTTTTGATAATTAAAAGTTTTAAATATTTTACGCTGTTTCGGATTGGATACTCTTTTTATTTTTGTATAAACTAAAAGTTATAAAAATATAATATTAGCAGCCGTATATAGGATTATTTTGATAACGGTTTTTTTGAGGTAACGGTATTTAGCGTTATCGGTATTTCGAGTTATTTCGGTAATGGTATTTTATGGGTAACTGTTGTTTCATAAATTTCGAAGTATCGGTTAAGAACCATAAAATATAATTTGTAACTTCATTATAAGTTTATTTCAACTTTATTAAATATAATAATATTTCTTAAACCCAAAAATAAGGCTAACGGTATTCTAGCTTATCGGTATTTCGAGCTGTTTCGGTAACGGTTTTTTAGCGTTATATAAAGCATGTAAACGAAAAAAAATTTACATTTTCAAATGAAAATATTTAAGTATCTATAAAGGGTATCTCAAGAATGTTGTACTTTTATAAAACTAGGAACTCCAAAGAATACAAATATGCTTTTTTCTTTTGTTTAAAATTATCAGTCGCTGAATAAATATAAAAATTCAGAAAAAAAATTTGGACACGTTTTTCACACTATTTTTTTAAACATATAATAAATGGCCACAATTTTCTTAAATTTTACACGTTCTTTTGACACAGTTTCAATCTTGGATGTAAAATTTTTTAACTGGTTTTGATCTTTATTCATTTTTTATGACACCCATACACTGTGTGTTTAACAGTATTTTATCATAATCTTTTTCCCGATTCACTTTTCGATGCCAAATCTAGCCAGAGTGTTAATCGACACATTATTTAGTATTTTAATTGATAGATTATGCCATTGTCTTTCCTTTGATGTATCATTTACTGAAATTCTCATTGTTGAACTAGAATTTTTTTGGACTTAAAGTTGGTTGATGCAGTGTTTAAAAAAATTTTCTCAATTTTAATTTTCTGTTATTTTTAAATTTTTATGATTATGGTTTGGATTTTATAAAAAATATTACATACTTAAAATCTTCGGACTTCGCAGATTCAGAAAAGTATCCAATCTATATCATATTGCTTACAGCGACTGAAATATTTACGTTTTAAAATGTAAAATATTTTTCGTTTACACATTTTTTTAAAGAAATTTGTCCAACATTTTTTTTCTGTTTTGCAATTTTTAAGATATTTCGTTGACTGATATCTCGAAACTCAAAATTTAAATTTATATATATTCAAAAGACTTTACAGAATCACAAACCTTTTAGATTTTTCCAATACTATATACTGTGGCTTAAATATATGCAATTGAAAATGTAAAAAATTTTTCGTTTACATGCTTTATTTTAGCAGTAACCGTATTTGCAATTATCAAGTTGAATGGTTTTTTTTTAGCGGAATTATTTAAGAAAATCTATTGCTATCAAATTCAAAAAGTACCAAGTTTTTTTATCAATCTGTATTTGAATTCAATCTTGAAATTTAACTAGGAATATTTTGAAAATTATAATTTTTAATATTTCAGTTTCTATATTTAATTATTTCGATGTTCTCAATTTGTAACGTCTCAATTTGGTCGTGAACAAGGTGCTTGCGAGAGAACAGCTGATCTAGATTTTTAATTGAGATATAAAAATAAAATTCCTCTTTTTTTACAAAACTTGTCCATTCAATTTTGTTCAGAATCCCGCTTTTTAGTCGTTCGTGTATGACATATGTACATTAGAGTGGACCCGTTTGTATGAAAAGGAAATAATATATCGATATTCCCAGCTCAAATAAAAATTTACTTGTCTCTCAAATTTTTCGTTCTGACGTTATTTGATGGGGTAGATCAAAATGAAAAAAAGGTATTTTTTTCTGATTTTTTTCATATTTCTGCCTCTCATTATTTTTTTTAACTAGATTTCGAAAAAAACAAAATCTACCATGTTTACATTACAGTATTGTAGATTTTGTTTTGACAACTGATTTCTATTAAAATTTAACACATGAACTAATAAACACTTTTAATTGATTTTTATGCTTCATAAAACACTTTTTAATCTAATTTTATGCTTATTTATAAAAAATTTCAAACAAAATTTTATTTATTTCTAAATTTCAAAAAAAATTTGTTTAAATACAAAAGTCACTATTATTTACCACATTGTTGTATTTTACTAACATACTAAAAGAAAAGCAGTGTTGAAAATGAACATTTTCAAAATCTATTTAAATTTGACTAGATTTTGATAAAATCTCATTTGAAACTAGATTTTGTTTTGTAGGGAAAATCCAATTCAAATTTAATAGATTTAGTGCCAATGTAAATGAGGTATTAAATAGCTTTATTCTTCTTTTTTTTTTTTTTAATTTAAATCATTTTAATAGAATTAAAATTTACAAAGTACAGTCGCAATTTTGAAGATAATTCAATGAAATTTGGCACGTGTGACGAAGCCTATTGAAATTGGTTGTGATCGGTCCATTATTTCACATAGCCCCCATACAAATGTGCCCCCGGAATAGAGCTTCAACACTCAAAAATGCCTTAAAAATAAGAATATTTTAATGCAAAGAAGTTTTGTAAAAGTATCAATCTTTGTACCAAATTTTCATTTTTCACGATTAACTATAGCTCCCATATAAACCCCTCTGTTGAAAATCACTTTAACATGCATCAATCCCATACGAGAGTTAGTATCAAGTTAATATTCGACACAAATAAGTTTTATGTAAGTAGAAACAACATTGAAAAATTTTATGAGAATGGGTCCATAATTTACCATACCCACTTCCGGGAATCGCCCTATAGTGCATAAATCAACGCATTATTCCGTATTTGTATATTTACATTTAGTAAAAGTGTTTGCCTACAATTGGCCACAGGTCTATTATAAATCCCTTTCCCAATTTTTTATGCTCATACACAATGGTGTAGGGTATCATATAGTCGGTCTTGGCCGACCATATCTTAGAAATAAATAGAATTACTTCAACAAATTTACATTAACGGTTCTATTCTCAAATTTATGACAATTGTTATTCATTAGTTCATGTCATGTGCTTTTATGGAGTGACAACTATAACCAAAAAATGTATACAATTTTTGTTTTTTTTTTGAAAGCCGGAATAGAAATACGTTTGTTATTGTCACAATTTTTCTTACTATCACAATAAATTCGTTTGTCACTCGGTCGAGAATAGCACTGCAATTGTATTACTTATCATAGTGTTTTTATTTAATATCTCTGAATCCAATTAACTTATTACAATAAAAATTTGAACATTTTGTGGTGGTCGTATTATATCCGTTTATATCCAAATAGACTTTTATTATCATGGTTTAAATCAATTAAAGCATTTAAACTAACTCTTTAGGTTTAAGGCTTTAATGTTCCTACCCTTATTTCTCTAAATATTATACATTAGATGCGTAAAAATATGCTTAATACGAAAAAAGTATTTAAAAAATGTTAAAACCGGTCCTAAGTTCCCTACTAGCGATTGAAAAATCATGGATCCCATACATTTTGGTTAAAAAAAAGTTTAAATTTTTTAGTCGAAATGGGTATCAAACAATTCGTAATTTTAATATTTTAAAAATTTTTCCAATGGGATTTGTTTCGCTAGAAGACTTTTTATGGTATTTTGATGAACAATTTTATGGAAAAATTTTAAAAATTATATATTATCAACAGTACTTACTAAAATGCAAACGAAAAAATTTATGCATACAGTGGTGGCCATGAGGTTAGCACACATCATATCTACTGTTTTTAAAAGAAAATTATTTCGTCTCATTACAATTATTTACTAAAATTTTAGCTTTTTAGTGTTATTTATGGTGTCTGCAATAAGTCCCGTTACTTTTTTTTTTGCATTCTATCGCAATTTTCTTTTAATATCTCTGAATCCAATTAACCCATTACAATAAAAATTTGAACATTTTGTGGTGGTCGTATTATATCCGTTTATAGCCAAATAGACTTTTATTATCATGGTTTAAATCAATTAAAGCATTTAAACTAACTCTTTAGGTTTAAGGCTTTAATGTTCCTACCCTTATTTCTCTAAATATTATACATTAGATGCGTAAAAATATGCTTAATACGAAAAAAGTATTTAAAAAATGTTAAAACCGGTCCTAAGTTCCCTACTAGCGATTGAAAAATCATGGATCCCATACATTTTGGTTAAAAAAAAGTTTAGATTTTTTAGTCGAAATGGGTATCAAACAATTCGTAATTTTAATATTTTAAAAATTTTTCCAATGGGATTTGTTTCGCTAGAAGACTTTTTATGGTATTTTGATGAACAATTTTATGGAAAAATTTTAAAAATTATATATTATCAACAGTACTTACTAAAATGCAAACGAAAAAATTTATGCATACAGTGGTGGCCATGAGGTTAGCACACATCATATCTACTGTTTTTAAAAGAAAATTATTTCGTCTCATTACAATTATTTACTAAAATTTTAGCTTTTTAGTGTTATTTATGGTGTCTGCAATAAGTCCCGTTACTTTTTTTTTTGCATTCTATCGCAATTTTCTTTTAATTTTTAATTTAAGTGCAGTAATAGGCAAAATAAGCTGGTCACAATTTTAGCACAAGCAAGTATATTTAAATTTTTTATATGTTTTTTGTGAATATAAATAATTAATTGGCAAGTTTAGATATTATTTCATTAATGAAGATAAAAAATTAAATAAATAAATATTATTTAGACATGACTAAAAAAAGTGGTGTACAGAGGAACAACGTTAGATTATTCAACAGATGTACTCAAGAGGAATAAGCATAAGTGAGATTGCTAATACTCAGGAATATTCCAGAAAGATGGTACATAATGCACTAAACCATATTCGGAAGTATGAAACATTTAAAAATGTTACACAGGCTCCTAGGCCAAGAAAAACGTCACGTAAAGAGGATTCTTTAATATATAGAACCTCTGTCGAAGATCCTTTAAAAACCTCCACCGTAATCCAGAGGGAAATTTCAAGAAAATATGGTATCAACGTGTCCTGCAGAACAATAAGAAGAAGACTTAATGAAAAAAATTTACATGGATGCATTTCTCAGCATAAGCCACACGTTTCAAATAAGAACCTACGGGATCGGTTGTAATTTGCTCGTGAGCATTTGGAAAAGCCATTAGTTTTTTGGAAAAATCTCCTCTGGAGTGATGAATCCAAGTTTTGTAGATTTGGATCGGATGGTAAGAGGTATGTATGGAGTCCTCCAAACATGCAACACAATCCAAAGTACACTTCTAAAACAATAACTCGGTGGAGGAAATGTGATGGTGTGGGCAGCTTTTTCTGGGTATGGCGTTGGTCCTATATGCAAGATTGATACACATATGGACCAATATATATACCAGAATATACTACTAAATAAAATGATGCCTTATGCAGAGGACAAAGTGCCACTTAGGTGGAGTTTTATGCACGACAATGACTCAAAACACTCCTCACGCTTAGTGAGGAGTTGCTTGGAAGAGAACAATATTAACGTGTTAAAATGGCCAGCCCAATCTCCGGATCTCAATCCTATTTAGAACCTTTGGAATGATGTGGAGCAGCACGTAATGAGAGCAAAACCTAACAATTTGGCCGATTTATGGAGAGAAATAGAAAAAGCTTGGTATGCTATTTCAGTGGATCGCTGTATGGGACTTGTGGAAAGTATGCCAAGGAGATTGGCAGCTGTAATAAAAAATAATGGATACCCAACTAAGTACTAAGTTTATAGTGAAATAAGTTTTTTGTTTTGTTACTTTTTTTAAATGTGAATAAATTGTTTTTATTTTGTGCTAAAATACTGTCCAGTGTTTTTTGAAGGTTATTCTATTCTGAACAGAAAAACAGCAAAGATGTATATAGAAATGTCAATGAATATATTGTGACGTGATCTTAGCAAGACATGTTACACATATATAAAAGAAATATTAAAAAAAATAAAGAAATACAGGAAATATTTGATTTTAAAGATAGGCAGTAGCAAATGAGCTAACCTCATGGCCGCCACTGTACGTGCAGACTATACGCTTATAACCAGGGAAACCACAATATGCAATTGCATGTTTTTTCCTGGACGTCGAATGAAACCATCGATTAAATATTTATCCGTTTTAGAACAAATAAATCAATTTGGCATCGATTTGTTAGTGCATATTTTTGCATATTTTACTCTTAACGGCATATTATTGTATTTGGCGATTTTTAGTGCATATTTATAGCATATTTTTTTATTTTTAGATCATATTTAACCCTTTTAGAGCATATTTTGATATTTAAAGTATAATTTTTAAAACCTCATGAAAAATTTTTCAAATTTGATTTTATACAAAAAAATAAAATAAAAATAAAAATAAAAAAATTTTAAAATTAACTTTAATGGATACCATTTTATCGTTGAGAAGCTTGTCTTCTAGAAACAAGATTGAATTTTATGATTGAAGTTTATGTTGTAAAGACAATATTTTTTTTTTAAAGCATATCGAGCCCTTACCGCGAAAATGTCGTAAGTGCAGAAAACAAAACATTATTGTTTACACATTGTTATATGTCACTTACTATAAAATCACTTTCGCTATGAATCTGAAATGACACTCGATACGTCGATAAAATTATGACAAATGATTCTAAATTATAGATTTTCATCAAAACACGAATTTCGAAAATGTTGTCGATTACGATATTTTGGCGGTCAGTGATCGATATGATAATTTTGAAAATTTCTGAGCTGATAATAGTGTCTAGAACTAGATGGGTAAGAAAATAGAATTACGTTTTTATGAGATACAGTAAAAAATGGGGAATCAAAGTTTCGACGCGGTTGATAAATTTTAGTTTTGCATTATTTTATAACGTTGAAATATTAATAAAACCATATGTTTTAATGAAAAACATAATTTTGTTAAAAAATTATACAAAATCTTTATTTTTTTAAGTGCATATTTTTCCGTTTTTAGAGCATATTTTTCATTTTTACTGCATATTTAATGCGCATAAAACCCATTTTTTTAGAGCATATTGTGGTTTCCCTGCTTATAACTTTTACTACACGTAAAAAAAGTATAGTTTGTTATTGTTCTCAGCAACTATGTGCTAAATTTTGTTGTAATAGCAACTAGTAAAACTCGAAGGAAAACTATTCATTCATTAAACTGCTTAGTATGTTTTATCAGAAAAGTTAAAATAAGCTAACATAAAGACACATAAAATAAAAAGTTTTCTTTTTATACCCACCATTAAAAAATTAAATTTCAAAAGGATTGACTCAATGGTTTCATTTTTATAAACTGAATTGTATACACTACAAGTTCTCAATAAAATTTTAAATATTTTTAAAATTTAGTTATATTTTTAAAACAAAAACTTATAAATGAGATTTAATCTTACATATACCTAAGAGAGAGAGAGCTATAAAATTATGAATTTTTATGAAAACGAACTTTTTTGATGGATTTAATTTATGCCTTATAGGACTTTTCTTGTTTGTCTTTTATGAATAAACTTGTTTACAGCAACTCAATTTTCCTTTATTTGTTTACAAAACAAAAGAAAAAATATTCCATTTTTATTCTGCCATATTTTTCTCAACAACGAAAACTTTGTACTGATAACATAATTCTATATATTTTATTTTTTTTGCTGACGCTTTAAATTGTTTTTATGCCCCCCATGAAGTGAAATTAATATTGTTTTTATGCATTTTTTTTTTTTTTTTTTCAATGAAAAAAATCCTCTTCGTATTTACGCCTTTCCCGTGTACACAGACATATTTCAACGAATGTCACTGCAATCAACAACACTGCAACTGATCATCACATATTATACCCCCGTTTGTTTATTTTGTCACAATTCTGAACTGATTAAATCCCTGTCTCTGTACTTAAGAAATATGATGCAAGAAATTAAGATTCAATTATCATTTCAATATTTATTCCTATACTCTAAGTATGACTTGCAAGTAAACAAAAATAATTTCAAAATTTTTCAAAATATGTCAGACATGCACACACATTGTTCACACATGATAATTGTCAGTGTACTGGATTGATTAGTATGCATATTGAAGAGAGTTCATCAAAATCAAAAAATATAGATTAAAAATAAAAGAAAATTTTATTTGTAAGCAGACGAATTTTATTTACGCTTTATATTTTTATTTTTAATACTCAAGATTAATAAAAGATTCAAGAAGTCCTCATTCTATACGAATGTATAGATCATTTTGGAACAAACGCAATCTTCGTGCCAATTTATCCGGCAATTTGTGAAATTATAATCTCCGTCAAAGCAATTTAAATCACAAAAAGAAAAATAAAAATTGTTTTGAATGGATCTCACTAAAATTAGTCACTTTTTTTGTTGACTCGAAGGCAAATTAACGAAAAATCTTAATTCATTTGTAATTTTCTGAAACTGAACTTTAAGATTTGCAAGTCTATTGTTTCCATTGATGAAATTGTTTATTTAACAACGAGAAAACTTTTTTTATGACATGGGATAATAATAAATACTATTTTATTGCATTTTAATTATAGAAAGTTTTGAATTATATTTTCATATTTCACTTATTCAGTTATACAAACGTATTACTAAACTAATAATATCAACTAAATGTTTAAGTATAAAAACGTGTTAATCTATTAAATTACAAAATCATTATGATCTTTCTGGTTGTTTATTATTATTATTGTTGTTATTCAATAGACTGACTTGTAATCGAAATTGCAAATTTCCATTTTTTATTATTGTGTAATAAAACTGAAATGCATAGAAACACAATTTCTGTGAATAACAACAATTTTTGTCGTCAATTGTTTTTCATTTTATTTTTACAAATTTGTTATGAGTTTTAAAAAGTTATTTTTTTCTACTGTATGATTAATTCCCCTTGATTTTGTTTACATAAAAATTAATTAATTCGCATACCAATGGAACTAACGCAATTTGTTTTTTTTTTTTTATTTCATATATAGTATTGTCAAACAATTAAATGTATTTTAATGTGTAAATGTTGCAATTTTTGCAAATTAAATATAAATAGAAATTAGTAAAAGTAATTAATATTTATACCCACAATCTAAATATTATGGGGGTATATTGCGTTTGTCATTCTGTGTGTAACATGTCGATATATTTGTCTAAGATCGCACAAAGTTTACATGTTCTGGATCCTAGTAATAGTCTAAGCCGATCTTGCTATGTCAGTCTGTCTATCTTTTGAAAGCAGAATAGGGCACGGTGCGGATCATGTAGGGGAACGAAATTTGCCACAAATATTCACCTTCACATTAAGGTTTGTTTGGTATTGACTAAATTAGACTAAAGGTTCATAAACAAAAAAGTTATGTAGCTTCACATATTTATTTTCGTACGAGGGTGGCACAATAATTACATTCTTCCTTGTTTTTTTACTGCAATGCAACTTTTTAAACTTCTGATTCATTTATGTTATCCTCTTTTATTGTTCGAAATTCTGCTAAATTTGGCTGTAGAAATGTAATTTTCATATAATACATAACATAAAATATTTCTTTCTTCAAAAATTTTCAATTTATTTTTATTTTCATGAAAATTAAGTTTTTTTCTAAGAAAAAATATTTCGATATTTTATCATATAGTTTGAAAATTATAATATCATTAATGATACTGTATCGTTTCTTGGTTTGTTGGGAGGTAGATTTTGAACCGACTTAACAGAATTAACACATAAAGACTTGGTAAAAATTTTTGGTGATTTTCTGTTCACGAAGAACTTTTTTTCGCAATAAATCTTTATAAATTTATTTCAAGTTCTGCCTTTAAATTAAAAATAAAATTATTTAACTATAATAATCGATTTCGGTACTTATTTTTTGTTGGAATTTTACCCATATTTTAAATCTTTCAAATCTAAAAATCTTTTTTGATACCAAAAGTTCTCTGAATTTAAGATAATTGATGATTCTTATATTTTTTCAGTTTTCTATTTTTAATATTGTTATCGAGATTTAAAAAAAGAAGTTTCAAACAATTTTTTTATTTTTTTTTTTTTTATTTTACAAATTTTGAAAATTTTACTGCTGACCTTATTTTTTTCGTACGCACTGAAAAAGTGTTTTTTGCGCTTGAGACGATGCACCGTTATTGGGAAAATGTTAAATGATATTACAAAAGAGCCTATGTGTTTTTTTATAACAAGGTAATATAAATAATTTAAAAGTCATACAAAATTACTTACAGGTAACCCTCGATTTACGCGATACTTTATTTACGCAATTTCTTTATAACGCGATTCTATTTTTGACTATTTTTTGAAATGCGAGTTTTTATTTAACGCGAACTTGGTATAACGGGTATATACAATAGTGTCAAACTTTGAATTGCGCAAATTACGGTAGCGTATTCGAAAGAATTTATTGAAAAAATAGATTATTTAATAAAATACAAAATAAAAAATGTAAATTATAAGCGAAGTGTTGCATAATTGCTTAAATATTTGTTTAAGATTAAAAAAGGGGAAACGGCAAAATATGTAACAAGACTTTAATAAAAGTACAATAAGAACAATCCCAAAAACATGTATATTTAAATAAGTATGCGTAAGTGTGTATACATATAATCAGACTTAATGGGTAATGTGTACTTGATTTTCATAATATGCCACCAATATAAAATTAATGTAATTTTTATTAATTTCTTTTCAATTAAAAATTTAATTTTTCATCAGAAAAAGCATAAAAAATGTTCATTAACATATAAAATACGTAGATTTTCATATTGACAATTTTTTGATGATTTCAAATAGTTGATTTGATGATTTTTTTTGACGATTTTTTTCTCCAAATTTGACGATTTTGAAAAACAACATAATTCGGTTGATTTTCCTTTCATGTTTACTGCATTCATGAAAAGGTAGTTAAGGAAAATTTGAATTATTTAAACATTTATATTAAATCCTTGAATAATTCAATTATATAAACAAAATTCTTCCGGTCCCGACCATTACAGATACATAAAATATTAATATCGAGCTAAAAATAACTATTACTTTGGTATATTTTACTCGATATTAATGTGTAGAGCATTAATCATGTGTTTTTTAGATATGCACCAATCACCACAAAAACAAAATCAAAAATAACGATGGTGAATCCGCGATTAGATTACACCATCTTCATCAATAATATCGTATAATTTATAAAGATAAAATACATACATATATTCACTAATATTTTCGAATATTGACCCCTTCTTCGAAAAGAAGTTTCTTCGAACAAAAAATTACAAAATTTGCTGAGTCATAATGACTGTTTTGTTTCAGATTAAAAATACTATCATGTAATAATAAACCAAAAAAATAAATAAACACGACCAAAAACAAATTAACATCAGCACATTTCTGTAATAAAAATGCATCTTAAAGTCAAAAACAAAACAAAAACAACTTGTTTGTAGTATTTTAAATGTTATTGTTGTTGTAGTAGTTGTCACTAAACAACATTTAGTAAAACAATTACACAGCACAAATGTAGGCCATTAACATTAAATGATCATTTTTGTTTTTATTTTACATAGAGTACAAATGTGTTGTATCTAAGAGAATTACATAAACAGAAGATAAAGAAATAAAGAGAATATTCGATTAAAATAAACATAAACTAAACAGCTGATTTCATATTCAGATGTTGTTGTTTCTGCCAAACAAAGAAATCGGGTATTTTCCACTACGAAACCAAAAAAAAATTAGACAGCATCATAAAAAAAATACACACCCATATACCGTTCAATTGTCTGACTGGCCCAGGCAACATAGACTAATTTTAACGTTTATTGACATCGTCAGATTCATTTGTTTTCTCTTTAATACGGAAGGTAGAAACAGAACTACATACATAAAATAAAATATAGAAACAACACGTGAACACATCATGCTTTTGGAAGCAACAACAAAATTGCGTGATAATAATAGAATGCGTAAAGGGTAACGCAAAAGTTGTCAATTAATATTTTATGAATGCTAATGATACTAGAGTTATTTTCACATAGTTTATGCTATGAATATGTGAGACTTTTGTCTCCGATTATATAAGAAGTAAATATTACCTTCTATGAAATTATTAATTTTAGTATTAATATTATTCTGCATGACGCATTAACAGATTTAAGGCTCAACTACATAGAATACTTTCGCTTCAACTGCGACTGACAGCTAAGTTAAGTACATGCATTTAAATTGAGCGGAACCAAATCAGTACGACAAACTTCTGGGTGAAGTACTTCAAAGATGAAAAATGTTCAACTTTGAAGTGCCGAAGTACGTAAATACATTTTGTCGGTTGTTTTATTCTTATTTTAATATTTTTTGTTGAGTCGGAAATTTTAATTTGCAATTCATTATTTCAAATGAGAACATAATAGAATTTTTACATCTTTATATTTTATTATATAAAATTTTAATATCAAAATAATGCAATTTATGTGTTGCATAGCTGTCAGTCGCAGTTGAAGCGAAAGTATTCTATGTAGTTGAGCCTTTAATCCCACAAGATTTTAAGATAACTGAGTATAAAATTTTGAAACCAAAAGTTTAATTGCAATTCAAACATTTAAAGCAATTTATTGGAAAATGTAATTGCTAACGATAAAAATCTTACAAATAAACTATATAGTCAGACAACTTTAAATTTATAATTTTATTGAATTTGAAAGCGATTAAATGACATAGGCCATTAATATATGCCAAAGTAAAAGTAAAGCTAAATATAATGTCTTTTAAATGGATCTTCCAACAGGATAACGAACCAAAACACACCAACAATATAGTATAGGATTTGTTTCGTACCAATGAGTTCCTTCTTAGTTCCCCGACCTTATTCGCATAGAAAGGAAGGCGTTATAAAATGTCTTTCCAAAAAAAATGATGTCAAAAAAATTTAAACTTAGTTTTTCTACATAATGGCTCTCCTATTTTTATGAACGCAACTGTACTTTCATGTTTAGGATTTAGTATAAAGATAAATTAGTGATATAAGTCAACCCAACATGAATATTGTTTAAAAATGAGTAGTTTTCATAATTAACTGTATAAACATTGGTTTAAAATTATATTAACCCGGCTACCCCATCATCTGTACTAAAATCTATAGTGTAATTTATTTTGAAAATAGGTACTTATTAACATTTCTTTAAAATAATTAATTTTTTTTTAATCTGTTTATATGTTTAAATCTCAAGAAATGAATCGCAAATGCACGTTTTTTAATATAATGTTTAAAAAATTAATGAAATATGTGTTATCAGTGCTACTTTTTATGAGATTTTTTTTAGTCTACTTATTATTTTAAATAACAAGAAATTAAAGTAGACTATGTATGTATCATTTATAAAATTGGCAATTTTATATTTTGATTAATAAATAAAAGACGCGTGCCGTTTAATTTAAAATAATTTTGTTGTTGACAAACATACATATGTATGTATGTACATTTTTTAATATAACCAAATAATTTACCCTTTTCTTACGAAAAATAGTTATCGAAATTGGAGAAAACGTGCTGTCATTTTGATAATCGTATACATACATAGTATGTATGTTTACGTCTATAAATACATACATATTTACACATTTTTGTTTGTATACACAAACATGTGCTGTAAAAATATATAAAAATTAATAGAATTATAGTATTTTGTAATGTTTGCAAAAATTCAGGGTTACGCATAGAGCAAATTATTTACAAAACTTATGTACAATGTAAAACAGGTTTTTTAATTTAAACTACGATACTCTTAAAACTTAGGCCAACTTCTTCAAATATATGTATTATTTTCTGAGTTTAAGACAGGTGTTGAATAAAACAATTTATCAAGTTTTATGTAGCAATTTATTTTATTATATTGTTTACTGTTCATATTAAGTCGGCAACAGATCTAAATGTGAAATTCTATCGGTATTAAAAATACACAATAAATGCAATTTATACATCATACGACAATATATTATATATTTAATAGAGTTGCCATAAATATGTTTAGCAATTCTGAAATCTAGTACATATAAAAAAGGAACTACCAAGTAAATACATGTACATTAACCCTTCGTCTTACAAACTGGTCTGGCCAGACCAATTGCAGATTTAAATGTAAATTTCATATATTTATAATTTAGCTAGAGACCTGAAATTCCAGGTACCCTCCTACAATTTTGTTTTCTAACGATCTGTGAAAAACCCAGAATGATAAAACTAACACAATGATAGTTATAAGGATAAATTGGTGTACATGTCACATTCGTACCTAATATGGTCTGGCTGGACCAGTTATATTTTGTACAGAAAATTATATATTTTGACGATGCTATTCGTTCGTTTTATATTGTATATTATTTTATTAAATCCTTTTAAATTAAAATCTCATCAGTTTACACAAATTATTTTATGATTTTCCACGTTTTCGTTCATATTTTGTCTTATGAGAGTAATACCTATAAAACATCAAATGTTTGAAAAGAAATATTGTATGCGTTTTTAGACCCAAAATAGGGAGAAAAGCATAAAGTGTATCGGTGGAGAAAAGTTATATCTTGCAAAGAATTGTGGTAGTGATGGTAGAATATAGTTATACAAATGTAATAAAATAAAAAAAATCATCAAAATTTTCATTTAAATATAGAGAAATGCTGTACTGGTCTGGCCAGACCATATTTGTTACGAATGTGACAATTGAAACATCTGTATGACGAAGGGTTAAAGTGCCTCACGAAGAAAAGTTGCAAATGTACCCCTCTAGAAATGAAGACTACATATTATGCACTTATATGATTCCCAAAATATTACATCTCAATGTTTAAATTTACGTGAGCTGGACCATTTTTAAAACACCTCTAAAATTACGTATTTCTTTCAATATCATTATCAAAATTTTAGTTATAAGGAAATTAACTTTAAATTATAATAGTGGCACACTAAGACCTTTAATATTCATTTAAATAATTATTATGTCTCTTTTCAGTCGCGGAATATTAAGATTTTATTTACATTTTTTATCATATTTTCTTTGTTCAAACATATAATATTATATATTTCGGACATTTTTCAAAATATATTAGGTTTTAATGTACCATAGAAATGGTACATTACTATTGAATATAACACGTAATTAACCCATTATGAGCCAGAGGGTCAATTTTATGCATTTAGTTCCTAAAAGCTTAAATTTGCAATTTTTTCAAATAAATCGCATGGAAGTACTTATTACTCTTAAATATTGATAAATTCATGAAAAGCATAATAAGTTCATTTAAAACCGCGATAATAATCGAATAAAAAGGAGATTTTTTAATTTAACCGCCATTTTACACCAATTCGCCGCTTTTTTGATAAATGTATACCTTTGAGGACATATATGTCATATATGGTATAAAAATTAACTTAACCAATTATGGGCCGGAAATCCCAAAATATTATTTGTGCAACTAAAGGGTTAAATGAATGCACATATCAATAGTACTTAATGAGAGCTTTTCAATTGTACGCTAAAATATAATTTACGATTAAAAATGTCCAAAATATTCAAACTTTAATAAAATACTATTTAAAATAAAATCATTGAAAATTTTACTAAAATTTTAATTTCGCGAGAATGAAAACAAATTTTAAATTATTTTTTGTTCAATATGTTATAGACGTCGTTTATCTATCATATGTTGTAATTTTTTGACAAAGATAAAAACTATGTGTACTGTCCATCGAAAACCATATTTCTGGAGGTATTTTAAAAATGGTCCAGCTCACTTAAATTAAATAATTGAACCGAAATCTTTTGGGAATTAGTTTAAAACATATCAAACTTTAATTTTAGAGGGGTACATTTGCAACTTTTTTTATCCCCATACAAATCAAGGCACTGTAATGTACATATGTATATGAGTTTCTTCAACCATTTGGTAGCATTGATGCAAGTGTTGATTTTATACATCACCTTTCAAAAAACAGTTCTTTTTAATGAGTTTACGCTGAACTAACTGTATATGTCTTAGGTCCCCAAATACCGGGAAATGTTGAAGAAGATGTTCCATCTTCTTCGCAGAACATGTCCCATCTTCTTCGTCATTACAACTTTTACAAAAATCGTTGCAAGTGACTATTGTTTAGTTATGCCTCATCGGAGTTCCTTAGATTAAATCTGGGTAGTTTCAACATTTATAGTGTCCCTAACTTATTAAAAAAGGACATATTTTTCTGGTCTCCATACTATAGGTTCTATTGTCCACCTTTCTATAACGTTTACATAGGGTTTATGCAAGGTACACTGAACCCGCGACGATTGTACCTGTTTTGTGTACCCTGGGTCATTTCTAGTGACGAACAGTTAATTCTATTCGATATCCCATAATACTGAATCATTTATTGATAACAACCGCATTAAGCAAAAAATGGCAAGCCTAATTTAAACCAGAAAATGAGTACAATGGTCATTTGTTTTTGGAGAAATCAATATACAATTATTGCTTTGTCACAGCGTCGTCTATTAAAAAGAATTATACAATACATATTTAAACAGAGAAAATATGATAACAAAGCACTAAACTATAAAAAAATAAAAAAAACTATACTCTCAGACGATACAATAACAATGGCAGACAAGTGGTCAAATAAAAAAACAGTGATGCAAACGCGCAGCATTAATTCTAAAATATTTATGATACACAATTCCCCAAAAAGACATATGTTAGTTGAATTCCAACTCCAAGGGTTTTCCTTAGTAAGTCCCAAGAATTTAATCTAATAATTATCTAACATCAACTCTACTAGACTGTGGCTGATAAGATAATACAATTCAAACAGATATTCCAACATACCTAATCGAAAAATTTTAATTTTGATCATGTTTTCGACCGAATAAGTTGATAATTCCTTTGCATTAATTTCTTTTAGAATGATGATTATTTATAGGATTACTATAGGACCATTCTAAGAAACAGGGTTTTATAATAGGAACAAAAAGCGGCGTTAAATATTTTTTAAAATAGTATTTCCAACAGAAAGTGTTGTTGAAATAAAAACTGCTAAGAAATTATTTACTTTAAATAAAGTAGATTTCGAAAAAATCTTAACACACGTTTTGCCTCCTAAAGTTTTTTCGGAAGCAATATTAAATCTTTTTATATAATTATCTTTGAAAAATATGTCACTTGTTATTTTCAATGACATCCATGTTGATTTGTTGTGAGTTTGATTAAAATCGGTGACGAAAAAGAAGTACATACAAAATTTGACTAAAGAATTAAAGGTCTGCCGTCAAACTGTTTCCAATGTTATTAAACAGTATCATGAGAATTTCACCATTAACAAGAAATCTTGTTCGGGAAGAAAAAAAAGGTCCACATGATATTGCGAAGGCCAAGAAAATTGAAAGCATATTGAAAAGAGCTCCAAACACATTTGGTAGAAAATCAGCCCGATTAGCACAGTGCTCTGACTATTTGGTGCGAAAAGTTAAAGCCAATGCAGGCTTGAAAACATACAAAGTCCAAAAGTTCCTCATAGGAATGCTTCAAAAAATGTAGAAACCAGGAATAGGGCACGGAAATTAAAATCAAATTTTATTTGAAAATACTCATGTTGAATAATGGACGATGAAACGTATGAACTGGCAGATTTTTCGCAGCTTACGGGTCAAAATTTGTATGTTGCTAATGCTCGAGGAAATGTTGAAGATAACTTAGTTAAGGACCCAGAAGCAGACAAAATTTCCTAAATATTTCCTCGTATGGCAAGCTTTATGCAGTTGCGACAAAAGAAGCAAGTCATTTGTTTCGGTCGGTTCTATAAATACCGAAATATACATCCATGAATGTTTGCAAAAAAGGCTTTTTCCTTTCATAAGAGAGCACAATGTGTCCACATATTTTTTGGCCCGATTTGGCATCATGTCACTACGGTAAGAAAGCTCGGGATATAATAGTTTTTGTACCAAGAGAAGTCAATCCTCTAAATAGTCCGGAGCTAAGACCAGTAGAAGAATGACTGAAACAACTATCAACTATGGAAAGGTTACAAAAAATTCCACGAGTTCATAAGTAGTGGTTATAAAATATTTATTTCTGTAATATCAATTAAATAAAAAATCAAAACTCTAAGATCAACTGTTTCAAATTATTAAATTTTATATATGTTAAGATTTTTTCGATCCCAGTCCTTATTTCCGACGTTTTTCGACCATATGGCAACAGGAAAGTGATTTCGGATTTTTTCCAACAAAAATCGATTGTTCTATTAATTGTAAGTCGAACTCAGTGGTCATTTTCGAAAAAGTTTAATTAAAAATTTCTTCTGCTAACCAACTTTTACCCATAACTTATGTACATATATAATAAGATATCGTTTAGCCATTCTAGAAAACTTTGTGATACCTGAGTTTCATGAAAAAACTATCGTGTACTTCCCACACACTTGTTCAGATTCTTCCTTGTTTAAAACTCTTTTAGTAGCTCTAATGTGGGAAGGCTGATTGAATTTCCAGAGCTTTGGTCCACACAGGGAAGGGCAGAGAATTTAAATATATTACATGTGGTAATTAATGGGATTAAATTTCATTACAATACAACTACAAATTATGTTCTAACCTAATTTTAACGGAGCATAGCAACATAGACCATCAGCCCGTTGTAGCGAAACAGACCAGAGTTTCTGGTGGGAATCGAACACACGACCCCTAGACTAGCTCACTACCAACTTTATGTTTGTTCTATTCGTTATTTAAGCGTTTTTTTAAACACAAACTTGACATCGCTGCTACTAAAAGCAAGTGAGCTATTTGTTGTTTTTATTGAAAACATACGTTGTTGTGTTACTACGCGCGATCAGCAGGCAAGCAGGCAGGCGGTAGACAACGTACAATCACTAACTAAATGAGTGTGGATTTTCTACAACTGTTGTTCTTGTTTGTTATTGTATAGAGGGGTTGTGTTTTTGTTTTTTGGTTTATTGAAAGTAAAATATAAAAAAAAAATACACGATCGTCGTATTATTGGAAAAAAACTGAGTTGGTATACTGAGTATATAAAAGAGTTTTCCTATACAAATTTACAGCATATAAAATCAGTTACACATTGCTAGTCTAGCGGTCAACAACGTTGTGTTAATTATAAAATATATTTAAACTCAATTATTGAAATTTAATAAGAAAATTAAAAGCAAACATTTTAATAAAAAAAAATACTAACTGCGTGAAAAATCTTGAATTTAAATTTAGTGAATATTAATAAATTAAATTTAAGCACAAATCTAAATAAAAACGTGCTTTATCTAAATTAATTGTTATACTATATACGCAAATCATATTTTTATTTAAATCACTAAATAAAGAAAAACAAATAAATTTATCTTCATTATGAATTCTACAATTGGATTAAGTCTTGGACGTACAGCTACAAATGGTTGTGCGACAGCGGCCATGAATGGAGCCGCAACTTGTCATGCTGTAGCTGCGGCTACACTTAATGTCAGTAATCTACATACAATGGAAGTATCACAACAGAATAAAAGTAAAAATCCCGAACTGGCTGCCAAGATTATTAAGCAATCGCACATTGTATGTTTTGATGTAGACTCTACCGTTATCCAAGAGGAAGGTATCGATGAATTGGCCGATTATTGTGGAAAAGGTTCGGAAGTGGCACGTGTTACTAAAGAGGCTATGGGTGGTTCTATGACATTTCAAGATGCTCTCAAAATTCGTCTAGATATCATTAGACCAACCCAACAACAAATCAAGGATTTTGTAAAATTACGTCCTAGCACTTTGACACGCAATGTTAAGCGTTTCGTAGAACAACTTAAAGCTGAAGGTAAACAGGTCTATCTCATTTCTGGTGGTTTTGATTGTCTCATAGAACCAGTTGCCAATGAATTGGGCATACCACTTTCACATTTATATGCCAACAAATTATTCTTTGACTATAAAGGCGAATATGCTGCCTTTGATGTAAATCAACCCACATCAAAATCGGGCGGTAAAGCTGAAGCCATTGCTCACATACGTAAACAATATGAAGCTGATACATTGATAACAATGGTTGGTGATGGTGCTACCGATCTTGAAGCTGTTCCACCTGCCAACTACTTTATTGGTTTCGGTGGCAATGTCGTACGTCCTGAAGTACAAAAGCGTGCTCAGTATTATGTAACGGATTTTGATCAATTAATGCATTAGTTTAAACAAAGAATTTAGTAAACTTAAAAAGAAAGTATTTGAAATAATAATGTTGTATACCTGTTTGTAGTAGCATTTCACTATTTTTTATGTATATGTAGAATATGAACAAAATGTAAATAAGAATTTTTAGTTTTAATTATAATTATTATAAAATTAACAAAAATATTAGTTAGGAATTTAGTTATTTTTTTATGAAATATATTTAGACGGAATAATTTAATACCGTTTTGTAATAAAAAATATAAAGCATATATTTACTGTTATTTTTATTTTATGAAAATGTTAACTACTGCTGTTAAAATGACTTTGTTACATACTAATAACAGTAGGTAAGAGAAGCAGTATTCTCTTTATAATGTTGATATAATTGAAATGATGACAATGTGGCGATTTAAAAAATTCTTATGAAAGTAAAAGTGTTGTTAGCTATTTGCGTGAGAGCTGATTGAAAAATAATTTCATACTTTTAAATCAATTTGATGCAAATAAAAAAATACGAAACAATAAATACCGAAATAATTTTGTTTAACATACGTATATAAGGACTGCGTATCTATAATTTTGAGCAGATATCTATATTAAGAATTGTATGAGCGACGAGTAATAAATTCGAATTAAGGAAGATTAAAATTAATGGAAGAACAAACAAATCTATAATTGAATGGATCTTAGTGACAGATAATAAAACTTTTTATCAACTAATTAAAAACTAACAGCTAAAGTAGAATTATTTACAAAGATTTTTATTTATTTATTTTTTTTAAGTTAAAACGATTATTTATGTTTTTTTTTTTTTAATGTGAGTTTAAAATAACGAATTGTACTAAATGAATCAATCACTGGGGTACTGCAGTAGATTTTTTAGGGACAAATTGTACTGAATTTATCATCCCTAATAGAAATAAAATGTTAATCATACCAACACTCTAAATAAGAGAGAATACACATTGCAATGCTCTTAAAATAAGAGAAAAATAAACCATGTTGCTTACTTTGCGATTATTTCCGAAAATTTCTATGATATTTTATATTTATAATTTTATTGTATGGAAAATTTAGTTTACTAAATTATCTAAAATAGATAATTTTAAAACAATAACACAAAATGTAAATAGGAATTTTTATTATACCTCCCATCAAAAAGATGGGGGATATATTGATTTTGTCATTCCGTGTGTAACACGGAAAAATCATTAAAGAACCCATAAAGTATATATTTTCTGGGTCCTGGTTAGATTCTGAGTCGATCTAGCTATGTCCGTCCGTCTGTCGCGCATAACCTAGGATATTTAACTTATATCTTCAAAATCAGTTAATAAACAAAAAAGTGACAAAATACTAAAAACGCATGGTGTCTGTTGTAGCTCCATTTCATAATTTTCTGCTGATATCTCTTAAACAAAAGCATGTACGATAACGAAATTTTGTACAAATTGTTCGAGGGCCGATATAAACTTGGAAACCAAAAATGGGCCTGGTCCGCCCACTTTACCGCCCACCTCCTATATAAGGCAAAACGTCAAAGAATTTTTGTGCAAATTGTTCAAGGACCAATGTAAACTGGCAAACAAAAAATGGGTGTGGTCCGCCCACCTCCCATAGTATAACGCAAAATTTGAAAAAGTTGATGGTGCGTATAAAGATTCGGCCGAGCCGAATATAACATTCGCGCTTGATTTTAATTATAATAATTATTTTAAAATTAACACAAATACAGTGGAAAATCACTCTAGAAATGACATAATAGGCCTTCTTCAAGACATCATAAATCAGTTTTAAAAATTTGCAATACACCCTTAAAATTTCGATTCATTCGAAAAAAAAAAAAAAAAACTGTTTTTGGATTGGTTTTTGTATAAATGTATTTTTAATTCTATTATTTTTTCCTTTTCTAAGGGCCGAAATTTAAACAACAATTAAAAAAATAGTCGTTTTCTAAAATTGTTCGAGTTTAACTACGTTTTACTGCAATTTTTTCTATAAAAGCTTTTGCAACGATGCCCATTTGGGTCGCCCTGAACAAAACTTGGTATTAGCTAAACTAGCAAATTTTTGTACTAGCGCTTGGTATTTTTGAAAAGAGGAAGTTTTTAAGATATCAAATTAAGAAGAAATTTAATGCAATTTTTTTGCAAGGTTAGGGCATATTTGCCAGATAAATTTGGTGAAAAATCGTCAAATTTGGGGAAAAAAATCGTCAAAATCGTCAAATCAACTATTTTAAATCGTCAAAAAATCGTCAACATGAAAAACTACGTATTTTATATGTTAATGAACAGTTTTTATGATTTTTCTGATGAAAAATTAATTTTAAATTGAAAAGAAATTAATAAAAATTACATTAATTTTTAATTGGTGGCATGTTATGAAAATCAAGTACACAGTACCTATTAAAGTTTGATTATATACATAATTATGCATACTTATTTAAATATATATATTTTTGGGATTGTTCTTATTGCATTTTTATTAAAGTTTTAGAATCTTGTTCCATATTTTGCCGTTTTCACCTTTTTTAATCTTTAAGAAATTATGCAACATTTCGATTATAAATTACACTTCTTTATTTTGTAGCCATTAATTATTTCATTAAATGGTAAATTTTTTCAATAAATTCTTTCCAATACAGTACTGTAATTCGCCCAATTCAAAGTTTGTCACTATAGTTTATACGCGTTATACCAAGTTTGCGTTAAATAAAAACTCATATTTCAAAAAATGATTCAATAATAGAATCGCGTTATAAAGAAATTGCGTAAATGAACTATCGCGTGAATCGAGGCTATGTATGTAATTTTGTAAGACTTTCAAACCAAAATAAATTATTTATCTTGCCTTGTTATAAAAAAACACAAGAGTTCATCAAAAATGTCTGGATTCTTAGTTCGGCTATTTAAGTATTTTGGCTATTTGTGGAATTTATAAACATACGTAATGAAATCATACATAATTGATTCGAATATAATATTATATTGGTTCCTATAAATCCTTCCTAATAAATGAACCATTTACATTAGCAGATTTAAGAAGATTTTTATTTTAATAGTTAATATTTTTGTACCAACTAATTTACTTTTAAAGAATAATATATAAAAAATGTAAAAATAGTTCTGAATTTACTTTTAGAAAAAATCGTCAAATTAGGAGCAAAAATCGTCAAATCGTCAACATGCCATTTTTAGGCCCAAAAATCGTCAAAATGACGATAAATCGTCAAATCTGGCAACAGTGGATTAGGGTATTATGTATTTATGCGGGTGTTTATAACGCATAAATAGGTTAGTGGAACACTCACCTCAAAGTGTATCGTTCAACTTAATATCACTTACTGTCAAAATTGGTCCATTATTACTAGGGATGCCAAACGGGACAGGATTTTGCAAATCCCGGTATTCCGAGATTTTTCGGGATCCCGGGATTCGGGATTGATATTCCATATGAAACACATTTTATAATAAGGAAAAAATAAATTTTTATACATATTTTAATTAAAGAAATTCATACCTATTTTTAAAAACAAGACATAAGGTTTGTTCGTTTGAAATTCCAGTAATACTAGTAAAAAGAGAAATTTTAAAAATAAATTCTAATTAAAAAAAATGAAATTATATTAAATGGATTCCTGGAAACATCTCAAAAATACGGAATATGTTCTTTTGCAGATAATTTTTCACATATTTCTTCTAAAATTTGTTTTATCTAAGGATATGTATGAGTTTAGCCTTGTTGAATACCATCAATAGTTAATGTCCATGTAAACTACGGATTGATTTGGAAGATGTCTTTCCAGAATAGAGTTGGACTATAACTAGCCATAAACCACATACAAGGACATCTCCTAATTTACATAAATTAATATTACAATCAAATTTTGTATACGTAAATTTCATAAAAGACTCTAAATTTACCACAGGTTCCAACAAAAATCGTTAAAAAAAAAAGCGCGAATGTTATATTCGGCTCGGCCGAATCTATATACCCGCCATCAAGTTTTTCATATCCAAATTTGTGACTCATCTCTACACGAAGTAAAATATATTTCTGTAGAGTTGTGCACGCACGATTTTGTTGAACCCATATTGCGCAGTATTAATTATTTTCGTTTTGATTTTACTGCTATAGTACAATGTATAGCAGCCTTTTTGTTGACAATTTCATTGCTGCTAGACATTCTTGTGTGAAAGATAAAAAGCCCACCGATGACTGGCATATATAATATATTTATATATGTCAAACGATCGGAAATGCTTTCGAGAATTTTGCTATTGAAATTCAGCAAGATCGGTTCATACATTGCGGAGATATGCTTAAAAAACCGGTTTTCCAGTTTCTGAAGCCTCTGTATATACTAGGTTCTTCGTTTTTGCAAAGAAGGCATTTTTTATGAATTTTTTGCTAAAAAAATGAAATAAATCGGTTCATAATAACTGAGATATCGGGCAAAACGCATTTTTAATTTTTTTAAGCCCTGGTTTAAGCTATAGGTTTAAATTCGTTCATAATCAACAGAGTTATCGGCCAAAAACTAAAACAAATATAAATACACACACAAACATGTATATTAAGCATTTTAATGACTATTATTGAATGAATAACAGTGTTGTTGCAGTTAGTTTGTGTATATACAAAAATAAGTAAATATGGAATTGTTGTTGTTTATTTTTTAAAAGCTAAGGTTACTATGATTGTTTTATTTTCGTATTCAAATTTTCGTAGTTTCAAAAAATGTAGATTTATAAACGTGAAATAATGAAGTGAATGAAGGCACAGCCGAATCTTTTTCAATTTCATTTAGTATGGCGTTTTTTAGTAGTTGATATTCATAATAAATGAAAGCTACTATAGTAGAAAAATTAAACCTTGAAATTAATTACTTTAAATTCAAAAATTCTAAAAAGGTAAAAAATTAGAAATGGTGAATAAATCATTACGTAATTTGACTGTATAAAAAATATTGTTATATATTTAGAAAGCTACTTAGTTCTCTTTTTTGAATAAAACATTTTAAAATGACTTACAATTTATGAAGCTTCGCGAACTTTAATACAAAAAAACAGTGTTTTCACCATATCCCGAAATTTATGAAGTGTTTCGAAAATTTTTTACATTGTTTTATGATGTCCTCAGGATGGTCTATTCACACATTAAATAATTTTTCGAGTGCAAATAAAAATGCGATTTTGTAACAGCGTGTAATTTGACAGGAATTTTCAGTAGTTTAGAAAATTTTATTACTTCTACTGTAAAAAGTTTCCTAACAAATTATATTCCAAGTTCCATAGCAATACAGAATTAAATTGACCGTTTGTGACAGTGTTATTTTTTCTTCTAGGTGGAATTATAACAAGTTCCATATAAAAATGGTTGTCTGTAGACTAGCTATCATTTTACTATATTTAGAATATTTAGTTTTTTTACTTTTTTTTACAATATGAGATAATTTTGCGTAAGGTCGATTTTTTTTAAGTAGTTCTGAAAGTTTATATAGAGAGCCTAAAAAAACTGCTCAAAATTGTATTGACAATAGTTAATATTATTATGTTTTTTTTTTTTCTGAACTTTGTACTGTAAAGCAATCTGACTCAACACTTTCAGATAATGTAATATATTTTCTAAAATTCTCGTTATTATCGGTGTAATGAAATGTTTTCAAATAAATCTCTAGACTCTTCCAATTAAGAAATTGAAATACAGGTTTTATTCTTTCTTAACGAACAAAATTCTTTGAATGTACTTATAAATTTTCTTATCAAATAAAACATTTGATATCTCTCATGGCACTTCTTTGGAAGATTTAATACAGTTATACCAATAAAAGTAGATGATTGCACACAATTAAAATAAAAAGAAATTATTAAAACAAAATGTAAAAAGCTTATTAAACCATAAACATATAAAAAAATGTAGTGGTACTTATTTTTATAGAAAATTTCCCAAAAAAAAGAAGTAGAAAAAATTGTTAAAAACAGAAAGTACATAAATATGCAAAGATAAAATTGTTACACTTTCTAAATACACACAAACAAAAATAAATAAGTTCTTATATTTTTTTTTTTAATCAAAATATGTTTTATTACACTTAAACGAGATATACAAGAAAAAGCCGAAAAAAAAAAAAAAAAAAAACAAAAGAAAAGAAAAGAAAATAAACAATTATCGTACAAATAAGTACATGATACTAAACAACAGTTTAGACAAAATTAAAATTTACCTCGAAACCATTCTTTTAATTAAGATCAAAGTTAAAAGCCAACAACATTTAAAATAAAAATAATAAACGCCAACGTTGGTTGTGTGTTTTAATAAGAAAACACAAAAAATTGTTACCATGTTTGTAAATGTTCAAGAGCTTGTTAAGTGTTTAAGCCAGTGAGCGTGAATGCTAAGAACAAAGTGTTGGCGTTCGGTTGAATTTGTTTCTAATGTAGACTTTGTTTAGAAAAATATTTCAACAACAAAATAAGAAAACACAAACATCAATAGTTAAATGAATTAAAAAAACAACGTCCCATAAGGTATACAAGACTCTAAAAAAGGTTCTAAACAAGTGTTGAATGTCATTTAAAAACACAACACAATGTATACAGTTTGATCTAGCAAAAACTCCCACTCACACATACATACAAACTAACTATACATGGGAGAGTAAGCAAAATTTAACGGTGGTGAGTCAATGACGCCAACGTCTTCTTAACGTCACAATAACAATATCAAATTCAAAACAAAGGTCGACGTGTGCCAGTCTAGAAATATCTTTAATATCTATTAAATTTTTAATCGAATCCCCTACACGTAAGTTTGAGCACTTGAGTGTATCATATCATTGATAACTATTTCAGTCGGTCTACTTGAATGAAAACTCTTCGAACTACGGATATAATATGAATTTAACATTGTTTTATTTTTGATATACATAGAAGTATAAAAATAGCTTTTCTCGTTTGATATTCAAAGAATCGAAAGTTTTACAGAAAGCCGCTTTTTTGTTAAACGATTCATATATTGGGACTAGGGTTGCCAGATTCGAATTGTGATCTAACTTGACATTCCCGAAAAACGAGCTTGATTTCCAAAAAGAAGCTTGACAATCGACTTCGGCCAAAAATCGTTTACTTTTTTATGAAACCTATATGGAATATGTCAGTACAATAAGGAGATAGCTTTTAAAACATTTTTATTATATTTGTTTAAAACAGTCTCTTTTGTAAGGAATTATTTAAAATTCGGTCATTATGTTGTATAGTTCTGTACAAGTTCTACTTTCAAGGTGTAATAATGCAGAAGGCATTGTATCCCGTAAAATGTAAAAATATGCTTCGAGCTTATCACTATCAAAAATATTCTTCATACGCTCTGTTCCAGAACCTATAAAATTTACAAGTTTTAATCAGAATTAGTCAGAAATTGTCAGAAAAAGAACAAAATATATTGAAATTTTGAATACGAAAACTCTTTCCTGTAAATTCTGAATAAAACTTGCAAGATTGACAATTACTGGAATAGAGCTATAACTACAAATTATTTTCAAATTGGCAAATTACATTTGAACTTGTAACTTGACAATTTTTAAAATATCTTGACAATCAAGTTCATTCAAGGCCTTCTGGTAAACGTAGTTGGGACACACATGCTAAATTATCCTCTTTAGTGTAATAAGGTGCGCGGCAAAGCTATAAGGTCACTTTTCTTTGCACTGTGTATTAAAATGTACAAGGGGTATTTGATGGTACTGCTAGGTAAAATACTTATAAATAAATAATAAATATATAAATAAAAAGGTGTTCCTATATACACCGTTTGGAATCATTTATTTGACAATTGATATTTTTATAGACAAAAATGTTGAAAATTTTAACTTTCCAATGAGTCAAAATTATAAGGTCAATTCATTTCTTTTCCCCTAAAACTATATTTGTGCAATTTTTTCCTTGACTATAATTATTTATCGATAAATAGAAGTGATTAGGTAGTGAATTATTTTAATTCTAGAAGTGTTCCTAGTAATTCATCCCGCCCAGATTTAAAATTTACCACTTTTACATATTCCTCAGGATTTTACGATCGTTTTGCAAAATAAAAGTGCACAACTAATCCTAAAATGATCTAAATGAAATTGAATTAACATTAAAAATGGGGAAATGTTTAGATTACTGCATAGGAAACACTCTAGGATCCCCAAAACAGTTCTAAGTATATCTACTACCAATGGTTTTCACCTTGTTTTTTTCAGAAAACATTCAAAATTTTTAGGGATATTGCACATAGCATGCTGAGGAAAGGATTGGTAATTATTGATGCAGTTCCAGACTATCCACTTTAGCTAAATGAAATATTAAAAGATGCCCTCTTTAAGAGGGTTCAAATTATGATAAACATATTTCAAACTCCTATGTAATTCCCATAAAATTTTGTCTTTCTTAAAATACGTGAAATAATTTTTTATCTTTAGAAAAAAATTAAAATGACATGACGTTTTTGAGTTAATCGGTGTATATAGGAGCTAGTCTCCTGCGCAAGATGATTTGAAAAGCAAACACACTTGAATTTCAAGTGTGTGTTTCATAGCCAACATGTGCAAAAACAACAATAAATACTGTTCGTACTGTTCGCTGCCCGAAGCAAAGCAAGTGTGTACTGTGTATGAGCGACTGCAAATCCGTGCGTTCAAATCATTTATCGTAAACAAGTGGTGCAAGTGGTGTGGCAAAAAAAAGCAAATCATACAAGACGTTGAGAAATGATTTAAAGATTTCAAGTGGGCTTAATGATTTGTTTGTTTTTTGTAATACGTAGTTGCTGTGTGTGGCAAAAAATCTTCATAATGTGTAAAAAGTGGTTGTTTATAAATATTCTTGCATACACACACATATATACAGTATGTCTATATTTTATTGTTGGTTCTTCTTTTCTAAATAAATGTAAAAGGGTGAATTCATAAAGTTATTAAAAAATACTCTTTATTAAGAGTTAAAAAAGTAAAAAAATTAAAGTTGACATTTGAAACTGTCAGTTACATATGTAAGTTAGAAAATTTTTATCTTTAGTATTTATTTATATTTTAAATAAAGTTAGTCTTATAATTAATTGTATGTTTATAAAAAATTTTATAATTGTACTTATTTATATTATGATAGATTTTATTGCATTTAATTTATATTTACTAAGTAATCATTCTATTTTAAAACTAAAAGGAAATAATATAGAACAATGTCTTTTCATTTTTCAAATTCGTTTCCATATACGTTTACTCCTTGACTAATAAATTTTCCTAATTTTTTTTTACTAATAAAACTTAATGCATGTTTCTTTAAATTGTTATAACTAGTAACATTAATAATTTATTTGATCGTAAATAACAATAAGTTTATAAACAATACTTTTAAACGACTGTTTTACTTACGAAATTACTTTATACAGTCATGAACGCACACACACACATATAATTTTAATAAAAAAGAAAACACAATTTTTTTCCTTATTGAAGCAAACAAGTGGTCAAAAGGCTTGTATTTTTTTATACAAGCCTTTGAGAGGCTTGTTTGGTCGCTATCATAGCACACTCATGATTTGTTCATAAAGTTGAAGCACACACGCAGTATTTGTATGGTTTTAAGTGCCTGCAGAACAGTATTTATTACTCCGCACACACACTGATAACAACACTTGAAAAATATCAAGTGGCTTGTACAGCCTTATAAGACACAGTTTGAAGGGCTCTAATAGGAGCACATTTTAGTAATAAGTATTTTACCTAGCAGTACCATGCCTTGTACATTTTAATACACAGTGCAAAGAAAAGTGACCTTATAGATTTGCCGCGCACCTTATATGCAAAATTATGCTTAAGTATAACCAAAGAATATTCATATATAGAATGCGCATCATGTAGAAGCAAAATGTCTTATGGCGGGTTTTAATCATAGAACCCGCTCTCATGAAATTCTCGCTCTCAACATTTTTCATTGATGAGGGGGATAAGTAACAAGGGAAAACAAAATCCACCACCAAAACAGAGAGAGAGAGAAAGAATAAATATATGTGTTTGTACATGTGTGTATTCCTTAAAAAAAATGCAAATAAAAACACACACACATATATAAGTGTACATGTTATAAAGATCTTTATTTCAAATTGAAAGAAACAATATTTGTTTCTTTTATTTTGAAATAAAAAGTGCCAACAGAAATTATAGTTGTTTATTTACTAATGGAAATATATGAACGTTAATATTACTGTAGGGCTAGCATACATGTTTTGTTGTTTTACAAGTAGAAATACTTTGATCTGCACCGACGTGCTTATACCTTTCTTTGTAACATGACAAATATTTGTATGATTTCGAAGTTGTAAATTTATATTTTATAGTTATATTTTTGATAAACTATTAGTTGTTATTTTTTACTTTTATATATATTATATTTTTATATATTTCATAAAATTGCAGATAATTTGCTTTTGGTGTTTTTTTATTATTATTTAAAAAATGTTTTTTTAGAGAATTTTTAATTTTAGAGGAAAGTACATATTTTTTCCAATTTTTAGAAAAAAAAAAAACAAAGTAAATAATAAATAAAAGTTTTTCCTTTTTTCGGAAAAAAACTTATTTTGTGATTTTTTTCCAAGTTTTTGAGTTGTATTTTATTTGAAACAAGAAATTGTTATTAAAATATATATTTTTTATAGAAATAAATAATATTAATATTTTAATTTTAAAACTTATTTTTAAATTATATATATTTTAGAAATAACATTTAAAACCATCCAGCTGATTTTCTCACCTCTTCCCAATTTGATAATATTTGGTACAATCATGGTTCTTGTCAAAATTTCAGATAATTTCTTCAAGTGGTTCGCGAAATATCGCTATTTATTAATTTATTTATTTTTGTCATAACTATTTTTTATATAGTAGGTATATAAAAATTAAATATTTTTTACAAAAGATCTTTTTTCAATAGAATTCCACCTTTTTTACAGAATAAAACAAAATTATTAAAGAAAAATCAAATTTTTGTGGTGACAAATCCGATATGAATAAAAAAATAAAAATATTTTTTATTTTTTTCAAGTGGATATAATTTTATATTTTTGTTTTTATTTATTTAATTAATATACTTAACTTTAACATCTGTTACTTTGAATACATAAGTAACAAAACTACACAAATCAAATGTTAAAATATAAATTTGATATTCTGAAAGTAAATTTACATAAGCTAATGTGATGTTAAAAAAGGCATAACTAGTTCGGTGCTGATTAAAGTATTTCTACTTTTAAAACAACAAAACACATATGCTATGCCCTACACTAACATAGGCGATCGTATTTTATCTCTTTTAGTAAATAAACAACCAATTTCTTGTTTCTACTTTTTTATAGGCACTACACCAGCGATCGACACACTCATACATTCACAATTATGTTTGTATATGTTTTGTTTTTCTGTCCCATTATGAAATTATACACCAAAAAATAACATCATTTTTATGGTAATTTCTTCGTCAATTCAAGATTTTTAAGGGGAAATACACGTTACTAGTTTAGAATATGAATAGTAATAACCAGGGATCGCAACGATTACCATAGTAATCATAAAAATTACGATTTAATGTTTATTGTTTATATTCTTTGATTAAATAAAAATAGCGATAAATTAATTAGGATTTTAATTTCTTATTAAAAAATATCGAATAATACTAAATTCAATTCACCATCTGTATTTTATAATAAAAAATTAAAATTAATTTTAGTAAATTATTATTTCTTAATTAAAAAAAGATAGTTGTTTAATTAAGAGATAAAAAATCATATTAATTACTCCTACTTAACATCAAATATTTTTCATGAGTGTATCTCAAGCAACAAGCAGTAACACAACATTATTGCTTGAATGCTCGTGCGAGACTGACCAAGGTATATTAACTATTAGGTAGAGTTGAAAACACAGCTGACTTTTTTTTTCTTTATATGTGATGACTGTCAAATCTTTTTTTTATATGGTGTTTGTTTCTATGTGTGTTTTGTTTACATTTTTTATAACATTTTTGTTATTGTTTCAATGTACAAAATTTGACATTTTACGAAAACAAATGAGAGAACTTTTTTTTATTGTTGTATTTGTTGTAGAATTGCTCTAACCTAATAGTAAATAAGCCTTGAGACTGACTTTCTTGTGTGTTTTTTTTATTAATTTCGAGAGCATAACAAAAGAGATAAAAAACACGCAAGCTTCCAAGGCTTATTTACTATTAGGTTAGAGCAATTCTACAACAAATACAACAATAAAAAAAGTTCTCTCATTTGTTTTCGTAAAATGTCAAATTTTGTACATTGAAACAATAACAAAAATGATATAAAAAATGTAAACAAAACACACATAGAAACAAACACCATATAAAAAACAGATTTGACAGTCATCACACATAAAGAAAAAAAAGTCAGCTGTGTTTTTAACTCTACCTAATAGTTAATATACCTTGCAAGCTTCTTTTCCTTTTTTCTTCCCTCCCGCATCATGAAATACTTTTAAAAAATATTTCAGTTTCCATTGACATGCGCTTTCTATATATTGTATATTCTTTGGTATAACATATGCAAAATTATGTCATTTAAATTTCTGAAATGTACTCTAAAATAAGGATTTTGTATGAAAATATGAAAAAAAATTCTGCTAAGCTCAAAATATGAAAATTAATAATATTCTCTGAAATGGATAAATAATAATGTTTGGTTCACTTGAAGCCCAGAAAAAAATATGATTTAGCATATTTTTGGTTGTCTTTGTTATGAGTTATTAAATTACCAGACTCAGCTTCAACAACAATTGACATAACTGTTGAGAAAAGCTAGTGAAACATAGACTCTTGGTCAATAAATTTGTATAAAATAAATACTTTTTTTTCATAGTATTCAAGATTCAATGTGATAGTTTAAATTTTCATTTCAAATATGTACAGTACATAACAAATTTCGTCTCTGCCGACTATTAATTATATAAAATTTTACTTGCCTACAATATAACAAATAAATACAAAACAATTTTTAAACGTAATAAGTATTGTATGAAAAAAAAAGCAACACATTTACTTTTATGGCTGTAAAATATTCATTGCGATTGGTTTCTGCAGGGAGATTAGTCATATTAAACGGTAGTTAATTTGTTAACACATTTGTTTCTCTTTTTGGTTATAGTCAATTTATGGAAAGTATTTGCCAAGTTTAAGATCAATTTAATATTAACAATTTTGATGTATAACTAAATAAAGAAAATTAATATTACGACACGTAACTAAATAAATTATGCAGTGGGAAATATTTTTTTTTTTTATAGATAATATACAAAATAATTTTTTTTTAAATATGGACAATAAATATTTGTCTATTATTAAGAAGAAAACATTTTTGCATAGATTAACAACTAGATATTTATGTGAGAGAAAAAAACCTAATTCAATTGTCAGAAACCTAATTCATACAACAAGAAAATACATGTAGTCACATATATTTTGTTTTTATATTTTCATAAAAATGAGTAAATTTTTTGAAAATTTAGTATAGGGTGGCTCTCACATAAACTTCTAGTTCTATTCTATGCATTTTTGTGTGTTTTTTTTTTTTTAAGGGTACATATTAATCAGTAGATCCATATATGACAATTTTCTTTTAAATATCATCTATCATCTTAACGTTCTATTTATAGTAATATCTAACAATAATGATGACTCATTTATAACACTTTTTTATAAAGTTTTTGAGATGTAGATTAATTTTATTAACTTAAACCGAAAATTTTATAAACTGTAGTTTGTAGGGTTTTATACTTTTCGGCATTTTTTTTTTTTTTTTTTTTTTTTAATTTTTTAATAATTTTAAATAGTATTTTCGCCTTTGTTTAAATTTTTAAATCTTTAACTTTTTTCGACTATTTTTATTTTTCTTTCTTTATTCAATTTATCAATTTTAAACCGTATTTTCGATTTTTTTCGTCTTTTAACTATTTGTTATTATTTGTCTTATAAAAACTTACAAAATTTAACTTCCAACTTTTTTCGACTATATGCCTACAAGATATATATTAGGGTTTTCAAATCGACTTTTTGGTTTGAAAATTTCGAAATATTCGAAAAAAGTCGAATATAGTTTAAAATAGTCGGAAAAAGTCGAAAAATCAAAAACGTCGATAGTATTAAAAAGACGACGAATCCAAAATTTAAAAAGTCAAAAATCGACTATTTAAAAACTCAAGAAGTTAAAAATTCGATTGTTGAAAAATTTAAAAAAAAAAAAATACGAAAACGACTTTTTTCTAACATATAAAACATTTCTTAACAATTTTTAAAACAAAAAGTAGTTTTGTCTTTTTAAGAAAAAGTCGATTGTTCGATTATTGGAAAGACGATTTAGAGAATCCTAGTAGTTTGGTTTTTGAAAAATTATATATGAGGAAAATCAAAAAATGTCGAAATTGTTTGAAGTGTCTTTGTATTGCCAAAGTTTGTTTTAAAATTAGGAAAAGTGTGGATAGTTTTTTGTAGATCTCACAAAATAACTAACAAAAGCTAAATTTTAAATCATTCGCGTAAAATTTTACGGAAATACAAGCATTTAAAACTAATAAATTAAAAAAAACTGAGTTGAAACTTTCGTGGATTTTTAGATTAATTTTAGTTTTGCACTGACAATTTGCAGATTTTTTATCTAAACCATTAACCAGACGAAATATAAGTCTTTGGAAATTCATTTGCTATATAAAAAATATTCTGCTTACAATCTGTTGAAGTTATGCGGATTTTATAAAAAATTAAACCAAAATATACGATTTTACTGTTTTTTATGACAGAAAATTTGCGCCATTCAGTGAATTTAAATTTAAGGAGCAGAATTTTAAAGACGAAGTGATTACCTACAGTTTATTGTAATTTGCGCCATTCAGTGAATTTAAATTTAAGGAGCAGAATTTTAAAGACGAAGTGATTACCTACAGTTTATTGCATATCTCGTTGATGTCAGGAAGCCAGACAAGGGATAGCATCTTCACAAACTTTAATATAATTAGCGTAAATATTTGTAAAATTGTGTTACTGACAAATTCCGCTTTTATAGAAATTGTTAAAAATTTTGTTCTGATTTTTTTCAGTGTAAGATATTACTTTAGATAATGGAAAAATACCTGTAAAGAATCGTTTTAATGATTAAAACTTAATTATTTAAAAATAAAAATTAAAGAAACGTCATTTATATCCGCTTGATGTCAAATTAAAGCATTTTACTAGCTTAATATTAAAAATTCAGATGGCATCAACATATTTTAAGGACTTAAAATTATATAGACCAAAAAACATGTTCTTAACCCCACATATTTCGCATTATAGTTAAAAATATTTAAATAATGAAATCAATTTTCGATGTAAAATCTATTAACAAATAATAAACAAGATAAAAATTTTGCAAAATTTACATTAAAAAAATTTAAATTGCGCTTTTTGTAAGGAATATTATTATGAGTAGTAATGTTTAAACGACTCTATTTGCCAAACTAAAACTGATATTCACTTAATTTTTGCAGCAAATGATCCCAAAATATGTCTTTTATTACTCATCATTTTGCAAAATTTTAAACCAATATTGTTTTTTTCTATTTACGAAATTGTGCAAAAAATAAAATTAAAAATTTCTTTTCAGTGTATTTCGATAAATATTGAAGATTCTGTAATAATTTTGACATGTGCTGATTGTACTTCAGAAGCTCTATTTTTAAGATTTTTTGAAAGTTTTAAATTCAAACCTTCACAGCTTTTGCGCGCATTGATAAAAATTATTAACGCGAACAGATTTGGTATGCACAAACAATCGTGAATCAAACCACAAATCAACGTTAGTGTCAGAAGAAAAAAATTTTTAAAATATACTTACTTAAAATTTTTTAATTTTTTCTCATATTTATATAGCTAAAACTTGTATGTATTAAAATTACAAAGCTTTTAACTTCAAAAAAAAAAAAAAAAATTCTTTATACCCACCATCAAAAAGATAGGGGTATATTAAGTTTGTCATTCCGTGTGCAATCTGTCGAAAAAATTATCGTTCATTCCACGAGCCTTTTATAAGATTGCGGAGGGTCAGATTAATACTTTTTACTCTGATAATCTTGCAATTGGTTCTACTCTGACAATTTTGCAAAAATTGTGCAAAATATTGTTCTATGTGGTTGTTGTTGTATTTACAGAAATCGATGCAATTTTACTTCTTTGCTAGGGTCTAGCAAAGTTTCTGAGGTGAATACCTTTAATATTTTTTTATATTAAAGGGAGAAAAAATTTAAAAGGTAGACATTTGTCAAAAATGCATTCTAAATTGCATTTGTATTTTGAAATAATAATATTTTTAAATTAATAATATTATTTTTAAATCAATAGAAGACATATTCTTATATGCAATTTAAATCAATAAAATGCGTTAACAACTTTTAGAGATATTGATGTTCAGTTTGTCTGTTGAAAGCAGGTTAGGGATCAGAGGGGGACCTAGGAGCACGAAATTTGGCTCAAATATTTATCTTATATAAGATTTGTTATGGGCCAAGTATTAGAAGCACCGTTTTAACTTCATTTCATATTTTTTCCCTGCAGATGTCTCAGAAATGGGTGTAATACGGCCACTTTCCGCTCACTTCCCATATAATGTGAAACATCAACGAAAGTTTGTACAAATAGTTCAAGGACCATAAGGTGGAATTTTAAAAAGTTCAAGATCGTGGGTATATAGATAACATTCTCATATATTTATTTTACAATTATGTAGGTTTAATTCGTTTTTTTTTTACGAAGTTTAACAAGTAACAAAAAACCGTATCTTAAGATAAAATACTTAACAAAACTTATTTAAAATGTATACAAGTATATTAAAATTAAAAAATAATTCTCTAATAATAATTTGTCCAGCAAAACGTTTAAATGTAGCATAAAAAACCTCTCTTCCACAATAAAAAAAGAACAAAAGCACAATTATTTAAGCTGTGAAGGTCTCGTCAATTAACTTGTTGTAAACAATAATAGTTTTTACGAATTTCAGCTTCCAAATTAATACAAACAAAAAAGTCTCGATGTTTTAAATAAGGGAAATATAAATTTACTTAAACACAACCAGCCAAAAAACACTACATTATTTTAATAAACATACACAGACACCAGGCAAATTTACTCGAAAATTCACAATGATATGGCCACCGAACGACTGAATGAGTAAGTGACGTAGTTACTAAACAACCGTAGCAAAACTAAATAAAACAAAAATGATGATGAGATCACCAAAAATTACTTAAAAAAGCAAAAGAAAAAAAATCATATGTATTTATGTATGTTTCATGATAGAATATAAAAGAAATTTAATAAATATTTACCACGCCAAAATTGGCAATAAATTTTAAACTATTTATTACAAACAAGTAATTTTTAAGTTGATCTAGTATAAGACTTAAAAGGAAAGTCTTTCTTGTATTGTAGTATTAGGCATGAATAAGTTGTTAATAAAATGTATAATTAAATAGCTATTTATGAAACATTGATTGTTGCAAATATTTTGAATTTATACATATAAACATCATAGAATGACTGCCTGATTAATCTTCGCATAGTCCAAATGCCTGAAGCTAGAGAGATGAAATTTGGACCGTAGGTTGGTTTCCCGCCAAATACATCCACTAAAGTATTAATTTAAAAAATAAGTGAACACATGTCTGGTACTTTTTTGGAATTCACAAATTTTAGGGAGAAAATGGATTAAAACTGTAGTTTGGTAGTTTTTTTTTTTTTTTTGGTATCATATGTATCTTTTAAATCAGTAAACATAGAAATAAAATTTACATCATAATCGTAAATAATCGAAAAATGGCAAATACAAACTACCTTTTCATAAAATATTTTTTTTCTATTTATTGACACATACATATGAATACTTTGTTATGGGATTATACAATTTTTGATACAGTCATGGAGTTATAAAAAAGTATCATAAAGGGTGCAAAGGGAGAGAACAACATTTTATTTAAATTTATTCATTTAGTCACATAAAAAATCTGAAAATAAAACATAAAGGGCCTTTATTTGTAACTCGGTTAACAAGGCGTAGATAGGAACAAATCCGTGCAAATATTTTGCTAATTTTTTTTTAAAACATATTTTTCTTGAGTATGCAATTTGTATTAAGTGGCATGTAAATGTAAACACATTTAGAAAATTTAATTTTAACGGATCTGTTACAGGACTGAAAATTGAACTTGGTACTTTTTTGTTGTTATACTTTTCTGATGTTCTAAATAAACATATCGGCTTAAAAGTTAGCTACTATATTTATGAGTAAATAAAGAATCAAAGAAAGTGGTGCTTAATGGTATATTTTTTTTTTGTCATTAATGGTACCAAAGAATGTAGTAAATGGTTCTTTTTATATATTTTTGAGTTAGAATCCACAAAAGCGGGATATTTTTTTAATTTTAGATACATGATCCTATTTTGTTAAGAATTTATAAGGAGGAACATGGCACTTTTTAATTTTTTAGTAGTATTATTTGAATTTTCTATATTATTAAACCTAAATATGAACTTAAATATATGACGTCCTAAGTGAATGAGAATCCACAAAAGGGTACTCTGTGGTACTTTTCGTTTTCTAATGATACTTTTTTGATTTTTTTAAGGCATTTTTTCTGAAGCCGCTATAATACATAATTTTATTACAGTATATTTATTTTTTAAAAAAATATTTATATTTACCAAAATCTTGATTCGAAAATAGACAGATTAAATATATATTTTTCGATATATAATATTTAAAATTTGGATATACAAAAATATTCAGATGTAATTTATGCGTTGATTTTTTGAGCCAAAATTAATATAGAATTTAATATCAAATTCGATACCAACAGTAACATTTGTTTATAAATACGTATAAAGAAATGCATTTTCGGAGAAATAAATTTTATAAAGTTTATTAAACTTCAATAATTTTGCGATGTTGATCCACGAATCCATAATCAGTAACATTTGTTTATAAATATGTATAAAGAAATGAATTTTCGGAGAAATAAATTTTATAAAGTTTTGTGCCGAGAAAAGAAATTTCGCTAATTTCCCGGTACTAAAATTATTGACAAGATATTTTGCTTTATATTAATAAAAGATAAATAATATAAAAAGATATATTTTTATCTGCACAATTGTTTTTTGTTAAAAAAAAATATACTGAATATATTATAAATATAGTAGCAATTAAAATTTTTGCATTATATCAATAAAAGCTTTTACCACATCCTTTGGTTTTTATTGCACATTTTATGAGCAAATTTTTCATTGTTTTAGTTTATGAAAGTCGCTAGATACACATTTGTTTCATTATTAGTTTAACATGAAATTGAGCTTAATCTTTTATTTGAAAACTCTTTACTGGAAAAATATTAGAAGTTATCAGTACCTCATTTTATCCAGCTTCAAATAAATTTGTTTTTAAGTACGGATGTAAATATTTTTCACATTATTCATAATTAAATTTAAAATTTTCAAAAAATTATCAAAACCAAAATAAATACACAGTGTATTTAATTCACTATTGTTAGAACTTAGAACTTAAAAAAATATTTTATCATAAACTTACCTTTTTAAATATTTATGTATGTACTCGATCAAATGTAGACGTTATTTAACGTTTTTTCTTCTTCTTCAAAGTGTATTAAGGATAAAAATGTCTGTTTTCTACTATTCTGTAAAATGGACCAATAAACGATGTTAAAAAGATTGTCAACAGGGTGGTGGGTGGCTGTAGTTTTTCCAACAGCAACAAAAAAATACAAAAACAAACACAAGAGATGGAAACAAGATGAAAATTTTATAGTTTTTTTATGCACAGAGAGGGTAGTTGAACTTTTATCGATTTGAGAAGGATTTGTGAATTTTTTCGGTATATTTTAGTTGGTATAACAACTTGAAACATGCAAAATATAAATAATTTTCAAAATTTATAGTAATTATTTTAATTGAATTAATTATAATTTTTTTTTCTCTACCAAATTATTTTTATAAAAATAAAAAAAATGTAGAAAAATAAACAAAAATTATTTAAATTTGAAATAAAGGGTGTTTGGATACAGTTTTTTAAATATACATTTATTTTACACTTGAAAGTATTAATTTGTTTGATTTTTTCTAGTTAGAAAAAGTTACAAATATTATAACTGAAAATCCTTTCAAGCGTAAAATATTTATTTAATTTTTTCTTTATTTATTTTTTCTATGCACAATCACTCACGAACTTTTAAGATGTTTATTTGATGTTGAATTATATTTTGTTTTATTTAATTTTTCTTCTTTTATTATATTATTTGTTTCTTTTTTTATAGCGGAGCTTAAAATTGTGACAACACCCGGAACGTTTGGTTAGCACGTAACAACTAAATTGTATATTGAGCGTACTCGTGCGCATTTGCTATTAAAAAAACATCTAAATTGTATTTCAGTTTGGCCAATAACAACTACTACTACTGGCTTTCTTAGGCTGTTGTAGCAGATTGTTTAATACACTTTTTGTTTTTCATTTCTTTTTTTTATATTGTTACGATATTAAAGTATGATGCATGCTCCCACCGGTAAATGTATTGTTTAGTGTTTGTGAACACTATACACGAAAAAAGGTAGATTGATTTTATTATCCAATTTGTAAATATAATCAAAAAATTTTAATATTTCTGTTAACATTTATAATACGAATAGTATGTATAAGTACAGATTTCACAACAATCTAAATACATATAACTATCTATAGTATTAAAAATTTTTCTAAACTATAGCTAACTTGGTCTATAGTCTAAACTGTGGTCTAATCAATTATACTAATTATACTAGTGTATAGTATAAGCTATACGCAATTCTATATTATAAACTATAGGCTACTAGTCTATTGTTTAAACAATAATCTAAACTCTGGACTATAGGGAATTTGGAAATCGTTGCTGCTTCATATAAAATTACTTTTTTTATTTTTTGTTGGTATTCTATATAATGTAATAAATGTATGTACATGTATATACATACACACAAGGAAAATTAACGTTGGTGGTTTTTCATGAATTACAATTTACATTATTACAGCAATGCATGCAAGTATATAGAACTTTTGCCCCCTACAGCACATTTGTTTATACAAATCATTAATATTCCCGCCAAGTTTATTTCGCTACTTTTTATTTATTACTTACATCTTAATTAACTTAAAATCTTCACTTTATTTAGTTTTTCTAAATTTATAATTAATTTTGTAAAATAACACACTTTAATTATAATTTTGTCTTAAATTTCAACAACTGTGTGGGAATTTTTGTGTACAACTATTTTTTTCTTTTTGTTTTTCTTCTATTTTTTACTTCTGCAATCAGCTGTCTAAATTTTTTCTAACTAGATAAAAGACAGATGTGTATAAACAGAGTTGTTACTTAAAAACAAACAGAGTTGCATTTTTAAATACCGGAAATAAAGTTAAGAGCTGCATTTAACAATAAAGCCCAAATTACAATTGCGCGTAGTCAGCAGCAGTGTGTGCTGACATTAATCAGCTGATAATTTAGAAAGCACTGTTTGTTATGGTGTTGATTAAATTTGGTCAGCAGCAGTTTGCAGTGCTGTTTCATTTAGCCCTGTTTCTAAATTCACAGCGCTGCTTTCAGATTGAGAGCGAGACAAAGAGAGTGAGCAAATAAATGAGAGGCTAAAAGTATGAGATTAACAACCCGGCAGAGTGCCGCCGCAGGTTTTTCAAGATCCGCAGCCGCAGTGAAAATTTTGGTTTTTAAAGTCGGAAGGGTATTTAACTCTGTGGTATGTCCAAAAACGAATTCGCTAACGTAATTCTTCCTTTTTACTCAACTTTTTTTATAAAAAATTTTTTTGATACGAGTTTCTAAGAAAAAGCCACAAAATATTTAATTGCACCCAAAAAGCGAAAAAATCAAATAAATCGGAGCTGAATCAGGGTGGTCTATTTATACCTAAAAAATGCATTGAATGTGGTAACTGAATAAAAAAATTATATTTAAATAAAACTTGTTTAAAGATACAAAATCAACTAAAAAGCTTATAAATGTTGGGCGCTGCGGCGACAATAAGAGCCATGTGTAATTTTTAAAAAGTAATTATTTGCCTATCCGAAAGCCTGTTTCAAACAGAAAAACCTGGTTTCATACGGTCTCTAATATTATTACCTTTACAAATATTTAAAAATAAATAAGAAAAAGACTGCGCACGAAAAAATCCGTGCACACTATAAAGCTTATAAATTCTATTGCACGTGAACAAAAATTAATATCGTTAAATTGTTTAAAATTTGTATTGTTCACAGCAACCATATGTTTAATTTTTTTTAATTGCATAATTTTTTCATTTTTACTTATTACAATGACCAACAAATAATTTGTATAAATAATAAGTTTTTTTTTTTTTAAATACACAAACAAAAATATGTAATAATAAAAATTTTTTCAAACCCATACATAATTAAAATTTATTATCGAAACACGTCAAACATATATCATGATTGCAGGTGAGTCGGGAAACATAGTTTTCTTGAGTTGTTTAAAATGCAAGGAGTTTACGGTCACTGAAGAATCCTTCTAACCGAAGAAAAAGTTGATTTACAGATTGTAGGACGGTCACAATATGTTATTAATTTTAAGAGAAATCTAAGAAAAAGTTGATTTAGACTCTAAGTTGATGTTACGTCCTATCAGCTTTTGTGATTACTAACGTAATTTTTTACAATATGACCATGAAATTTTTTGTGTAGATGTAGTTTGGGACAGCGCATAATACAGTAAAAAAAACAATATCTGATTTTTTAGCGGTTACGGTTTTTTGTATTTTTTAATTTAATTTAATTCTGAAAATAATGATGCAAGAATTGCTAAGTACAATTCAATAGTTTGGAGATTACAATACTTTGAAATCGTACCCTAAGAAACTTATATTAAAATGTTTATTACAAAAAAATGGATAAAAGCAAAGCCGCTTTTGGACCCTTCCACCAGGCCGAATACCGGATATTTAGAAAAAAATTTCCACCAAAAACTATTTTTTGCATTACCAATTTCAAAGAAGTTTTTATTTTGTTTTTATAAATGCATCATTAAGAGCTTTCAATTGCATAAATAGAATGAAAAAAATATTTACGATTTGAGTTAGTGAGTTCAATGAGTAGGGTATAATGCGTTTGTGCTGATGTTTCTAACACCCACCTTAACGTATACCAATCTCGTTTAATTAGGAAAATACCTTTTCTTATTCAAAATCATGCTTTCATACTTTTTATTGAATTTTGTTTGACGATGTTCTTTCTTGCAAAATATTTCAAGATCAAACAACGGTAAACATTTCTTTTAAAGCTAATGATCAACCAATTTTGATAAAATATTTAATAAATGGAAAATTGATTAAATTCTTTCAACATATTGATTTCATATAGCTGGATCACTAAATTTGTTTATTGTATCTCAGTTTAGAAAATGTAAATTTTTTATTTATCTCTTCTATTATATTGGGACCTTTTAAATTTGTTTGCTTTATGTTTCGGCAATACTTTATAACAATTATTGAATGTAAAATAATCGCAATTAAATTTTACTGGATACTCCTACACCATACCACAGAGTATAGCTATAACGTTTGCATGAAAATTTATTTTAGTTACCCTTTTAAATTTGTTTGCCTTAATTAGCAAAATCGACTACCTCTCAACACCAAATATAAAAATCATTCCACACATAAAATTCCTTTTTTGTCAACTAGTTTTTTTTTTATTGATCCATGAAATAAAAAAGAAATGACTCCACAAAACAGGAATTCTTTTTCAGCTAGAACGTGAACTTAAACTCTAATTTCTACGGCTGTAGTTGTTGGTAGAGGTTTGAGTCAATTGGAGACCACGAATGTTGTGGAAGTCCAAGAGTTTCAACATCTCCTTGGTGTCAGGATCAATTTCAATGATATCTTGTTCCAAAGCAGAGACGGCAGGAACGTAGTTATCACGACGTTCACGTTCTTCTTCTTGCAATTTAATGGAGATACCACGAACTTGAGAGTGGCGGAGACGACCCATTAAATGTGTAACATAACTAAAACAACAAAAAAATAATAATAATTAAACACAACTTTCAGATTTGAGGAAAATTTCTGATTTAAAACTTACCCGGCAATCTTGTTCCTCAAGGATTTGGTGGGGATGATAGCGACTTCCTCGCAGATACGCTTGTTGGTATGGAAATCCAAAGTCAAGCGGGTGTAGTATTTTTCAATGATGACCTTAGCGGCCTTCTTGACTGTCTTGGTTCTTACACGACCCTGTCCATTTTTAAATTATAAAGACCAATCATTCAATATTGAAGGGAAATAGTGGAAAGAAAGTGATGAAAACAATTGAAAAAAAACATTAGTATCATATTTAACATTTGAATTGTTGTAGTAATTCTTAAGGTATTTTCACATAAATTTCAATAACACTTTATATATCGAAAACTTTTGCACTTGATTTTCTTTTAATTTACTAGATATTTTCACTGATGTTATTGAATTTTCACGATTTTTATTAAAAATTTGACAATCGGACACCTACCATGGCGGACGATTTTACCGGAAAAGAACAGCTACATGTTGTGTTTCATTGAATGTCATTTTGACAGTTGTGACAGAGAGTTTTTAACACATTCAGCTTCTGTATATCAAAGATGTGAGATCTGTTCAGTTTACATAAATTTAACACTGGTGGCATTTATTATGAAAATAAAATCAATAAAAAACTAAAATTAATAAAATTATGTTAATTTTTTTTAATTATTTCATAAATAATGTCTTATTTTCTTATTTACTATAAGGAATTATTAGACGTTTATACCTCAAAACATGCAGGACGGCTAGAAATTGTTTTAAATAACAACAATTTGTCTATTTTTTTTTATATTAAACAAATTAATAAAATTAAGATTGGATCAACAATCAGCATATCCCCTAGTCTTCACGCAGACATTTTTGTGTCCGCAATTGTCAAATTCTATCTCTCTCTTCAAAATTTTACATGTGGACCAATAAGAAATCTATTTCGCAATAAATGTTTAAACACAAAACTGAGCAATAATGTTTAACATAAGCTGTCAAATTTATTGTTATTTTTTAAAATTTTGATTATTTCAACAAAACAAAGATGAAAAATGCATTAATTTTGTTTTAAAAGGACAAATAAAAAATTAAAACCGAGAATAAAATAACATTTTCCTTAAAAAATACAAATTAAAATGTTTATTTCTCATGTATGTTTTCTCCACCCCTTAACATAAAGTTGGAAATAAAAGCTTTTTTCTGTTATTCTGCCGACGTTATTTCTTGTGTTAGGAAATAAAAACGTCTGCGTGGAGACGTAGAGTATAATATGTTTTATTACCTTGTCTCATTTTAATGAAGATCTAACAAAGTAACTTCTATTTTGAAATAAATAAATTTTTGTAGTTGACTCTTATGAAATTCTTTATTGAGTGACAATTCATATTTTTATGTTCTTATAAAACTTTAATAATATTTCAATTTGACGTTATTTCCACAATTTTTTTTTTATTTTGCTATAATAGTTCAAAACATTTCCTGTGCAAGTACTTTAGATATGGGATAATTAATATTTTGATTGTATTAATCGTGGTCCTCGCCTAACATAAAATATTTAACATTAGCACTAACATCATGTAAATAGTAAATGTAGACATGTTTAACTTGATGTTAATGTTTCGATGTTTACTCTACGTCTCCACGAAGAAATTTTTATTTCCTAACAAGAAATAATTTCGGCAGAATAACGGCAACAAACTTTTATTTCCAACTTTATGTTAAGGGGTGGAGAAAACGTTTACGAGAAATTTAAATTTTAATATGTCTTTTTTAACGAACATTTTATTTCTTTCTACGTTTTTATTTTTCATTTGTCTTTTTAAAACAAAATTAATTAATTTTTCATCTTTGTTTTGTTAAAGAAAATAATATTTAAAAAAATAGCAAACAATTTGACAGCTTATGTTAAACATTATTGCTCAGCTTTGTGTTTAAACATTTATTGCGAAATAGATTGCGCAATAGATTTCTTATTGGTCCATACGTAACATTTTGAAGAGAGAGATAGAATCTGACAACTGCGGACACAAAAATGTCTGCGTGGAGATTAGGAGTAACATTTTGAAGAGAGAGATAGAATTTGACAATTGCGGACACAAAAATGTCTGCGTGGAGACAAAGTTAAAAGAACCAACCTTGTTTAAACACCAAGCATCACGCACTGTGTTTTTTACTAAACACATAAAGAAATTATTGCATGTGCGTAGAATGAAACAACAAAACAATGAGAAAACAAGAAATTAACCTGTACCTGATTTCTGTAACTATGTGAGAAATTTTTTATTCGAAAAAATAATACTCATCTTGTATAACAACAGGGTCAGTAAGAGTAAATCGATTATACTTTGTTTACTTCATAAGTATCCAATTTGAATATTATCAAATCACCCTGTGAGAAACTGAATGACTACTATAATAAATTATTTTTCGATTCGAAAACTCTTCACAAGTTACAGAAACTAGGCACAGAATGCATGTACACCATATTGAAAATATTGAAATTTGAGCAGATAATTTAAACATGATGTTTTAACACTGGGGCTACACATGATTTTTTTATATCATAATTTGTAACAGAGTGTCAAATCCGCTCTCTGAGAGAATTATCTCACGTGTAGATTAAAATATTAGCATTATAAGAAATATTAAGAGACTGTTGTGATAAGATTTTTCTACACAACTATCTTATAAGATTTACTCTCAAAAAAATACACATATACGAAAGTTTGTTTGTGTGTGTGAATGTGTATTTTTTAAGTACTTAAAAACAATGTTTTTTGTAAAATTATTTTATTTTAATGGTTATTCTACATTCAGAAATATATTTTCATTAAAATTGTGCTAAAAAATTTTGAATTTCTTAAATAAAAAGTACATGTTTACTCTGTGACTGAATGAAAATAATGAAATATTATGAGATTTATTACAATACATATTTAAGATACCCCTTGTTTAAGATATAACATAATATAAAGCATGATAGAATTACTAAAGGTAGAATCATTAGAAATCGTTTTCTCAATTAATTTTACCTTGAAGTGTCATAGAAAGAAAAATAAAAGAAATTAAAACAAACTATCAAAAAATAATAACAAAAAATTAAAAAATATAAAATTGTACTTTAAGAAAAAAAATAAGTAAAATTTTGTGAATTCTTGTAAAAGTTAATAAAAAATCAATTATGTTAGTGAAATGCTCCGTTTGCAAATGTTCGTTTGAACAAAAAAATGTAAAATTTGTAAAATGCCCGTACAATAAAAGAGAATTATGGAGTGCAGCTTGCGGTGTGCCATTAAATGAAAATTCAAAAATTTGTATGTATCATTTCAAAAATTCTGATTACATAGAACTGCATCAAGCATCAAAGCGAGCTCGCTTAATGCCAGCCGCAGTTCCATCGCAAGTTCCAATCAAAGGTTTGAATGATTTCCTTTCATATGCAAATGGATTTTGCGGTAAATAAACTATTGTTTAAAATCACAACATAGGGTAATTCACCGACCTTATATATGTAGAATTGAGTTATTTTTATAAGATTAGTTATATTTAAGTCGGCGGATTACTTTCTTAAAGTATTATAGAAATATTAAGAGCAAATCTATATTAAAATTATTCCTTTTAAAATAAGGTGAAAACGTTAACAATGTGGATTACACACCAACCAAAATGAATTTATTATCATCTTTCGAAAATATTGGTAAGATTGGAACTAAATGAAGGTGAATCCTGTGACGAAAACTTTGAGGAACGTGAACAAAATATTTCTGAAGATGCAAATGAATTATCATATATGATTGACGATGAACTGGATTGTTTTCAAGAGGATGCGTTGGAGTACGTAGCTGGCTTTATAATACGAAAATTGCGATTATCAAATTCCGATTCAAAAAATAATGAAGAAGGCTACACTTGGGTTGACGAATTATCCAAAGGAGGATTAAGAAAACCTAATAGTGCGTTTCTAAAAAAATTAAAAGATTTAGAAGTTATTTTCAATAATATTAATGGTGACTCAATTCTACAAACGAAAAATTTTACAAACTATATGCTAGAAAAAGCTCCCACAACTCCCTTCCCGAAAACGTAAAGAACTTTTTTTTTAAAATTCGAATGCATTTTCGAATAAAACATTTGAATAATAACTTAAAAAATAAACCAATAAAAAATCGCCTTTTTGTAAATAAGAAAATGATTAGAACGTTAATTTAATTTAAATAAATGTATTGTGTGGTTTAATTTACTTGGTTTTGTACTTTTTTTACATTTTTAATAACGTTGATATTTCTAAATAATGCTTTTCATTTATGTACAATTATTTTAATATTAGATGTAAAAATTTATTTGTTTTGTTTGTTTAAAATAAGATAAATAAATATCTTTATATAATTATTAAAACAAAATATTTTAATCTGTTTTCATTACTCATTGTAAAGCATTAAAAATATTTTATTTTGACCTATTAAAAAGACTAAGGTTATATTTTCTTTGGTACTCATTTACCTCCCTAATTCACTTAAAATCGTAAATATTTCCTATAAGGTGTCAATTAAAATCTCTTAAGGTTGCATTTTCAAATATAAAATAAAAAAATAATATAAAAGTTTCATAAACACAACATTTTAAGTATTTTGTAATTTCTTTTTTTTTTTATACGAGTTTCTTAGGGATAACTTCCAAAATATTTATTTGCGGTCAAAAATGTTTACATCATTATATTCACCGTTAAAAGTACTATCAATGGCAAAAAAATCAAATAAATCGGAGCTGAATCAGGGTGGTCTATTTATGCCTTTTCTTTAATTCTGAATTGGATATTTCGTAACTTTTTAACCATAAAGGAAAAATATAATGTATCTATGTTCTACTGTAAGATTATTATATTTAGGTTCTACTGTAATCCAAATATAAAAACTTTTTTGTTTTGGTTTGTATTTTTAATATTTAGTTTTTTTTCTATAATTTGACGTAACAAGAATTAAATTTGAAAACTCTCTCTAATGATTCTACCTTCTGTTATTATATTATGATATAAAGAAAATGTTTACTCTCATATTATGAAAGAAAAAAATCATGTGTAGATCCAATGTAACGTTATCTCATCTCTAGTGGAGACTACCCGTTAGGTGGTACCATTTCCATTAGTCCTACCCGTCTTGTTTTTATCTCAATTACACGGTGCTACAATGAAAAACACTTGGAATGCAACATAGTGTAGTTTGTATATGTGGGTTAGTAAATTATTATACCAGAAGGAAATATTTTTTTTGCCAACCAGTGTAACGTAGTATCTATATTAGAAAAATTTTTTATCGGGACAAAGTTTAAAATCAGTGCAACCAACGTAACCTCAGTTAATATACAAAAAACATTAATGAATTCGCCATATTGTTGTTTTTGTAAAACTTTTCCATAAATTCGCATAAATTGTGACGTTCGTCTTAAAAAAAAAAATGTCTAATATAGACACAAATTGCATGGCATAATTATTTATCAAATAGTGTTAGAAGACCATGTTCAAATTTTCAGCTCAAATTTCAATGTTTTCTTTATGGCGTATATGAATTCGTGCTAATTTCTTGATTCCTCATTGTTCTACGTATACGAACACGCAATAATTTCTTTTACTAACTTTGAGTCTACATTAGACAAATTTTTATCAAGACAAACGTCAAAATTTTATCATGATAAAGATTTGTCTAATGTAGACTGAATTTGTCAGTATTATTGCAGCGTTAAGCCCAAATTACAATAGCGCGTAGTCAGCAACAGTATCAGCAAAAATTATCAGCTTATCACTGTCAGCACAACATGTTGCTGCCGTTATAATTACAATTCAGCGTAGGCAGTCACAATTTACAACCACCATCTAGCTTTGTTCTACTTGTGTATTTTAGCCTCTCATTTATTTGCTCACTCTCTTTGTCTCGCTCTCAATCTGATAGCAGCTCAGTGAATTTAGAAACAGAGCTAAATGAAACAGCACTGCAAACTGTTGCTGACCAAATGTAATCAACACCATAACAAACAGTGCATTCTAAATAATCAGCTGATTATGGCAGCACACACTGCTGCTGACTACGCGCTATTGTAATTTGGGCTTTAAAAGGAAATTGTCAGCGCTCGAGCACTGACAACTTTGTCTTGATACATGGTACAATAATATCAGGTAACAGTATAAAATCAGCTGATAATTTTTTGCTGCTTTCAATTTTGTAATATTTCTGTCAGAATTTGTTTACATTTACGCTTTGTTTATATTTATGTTTTGTTTACATTTACTTTGAGTCTACATTAGACAAATTTTTATCAAGACAAACGTCAAAATCGGTACCAATCTATACAAGGTAGCCTCAGTTAAACAGCTGATAATTATTTTTGGTTGTTACAGCTGTCAAACTGCATACATAAAAAACATTAAGGAATTCGCCATATTGTTGTTTTTGCACAATTGTTGCCACCTTCCATAAATTCGAGTTCATTTTGACGTTTGTCTTGATAAAAATTTGTCTAATGTAGACTCAAAGTTACAGTTTGTTTATATTAACTACACTGAGGCCTCGATTATCCGTAATGGTCGGGACCGAAAGCAATCTAAATAATCAATATTCGCGGTTAATTGAGTAACATTTTTTATTTATATTATTCAGTTATTCAAGGATTTAATATAAATTTTTGAATTATATAAGAAAAAATAATAGTTTTTTAAGAACATGAACAATACATAAAGGTTTAATTTTACGTAGTTTCTTAAAAATATCATATAATGTTTCTTCTTTTTTAAATTCTTCTTTTTCCTAACTAGTTTTTCATAAATAAAGTAAATTTGGAGTTTACCTTTCTCTGACTTATTCAAACGAGTGAACTCCCTTTTTTGTTTTAGTCATATTGTGTTTAATTGTTCAAAACCAATGAAATAAATTATGCTTAGAAACCCGAATAGAGGTAATCACGAATATTCGATGCAAAAAAATAAAAAGATGCAAAAAAAAAAGAAAACAATTATAAAATCGACGTTGCCGGTTAATCGAGGCCCCAGTGTAATATACACGTGCTTTGTTTTTTTATATATTTTGTTTTGCTTTTTGTTTTCTTATTTTTGACATTAAGAAAACAAATAAACCAACAAAAATTAATGTTGTTGTTGCCTTGTTGTATTTGTTGTAGCGATACTGTTACCTGATATTATTGTACCATGGTCTTGATAATGCTTGATAAAAGACGACATCTTGATTGTTGTTGGTACTTTTTGCATGGTTTATTATGATATACGTTTTCCCCTATAATTGACAGTGATAAAAAATTATCTGCAACTCAAACGGAAATTTGACGTTTGTCTCGATAAAAATATGTCTAATGTAGACTCAAAGTAACAAAATACAAGCAATTGTTGTTTTTGTAGATGTGCGAGTACTTTATTATACTATGGACACTGTTGCCAGATTTGACGATTTACCGTAATTTTGACTTTTGGGTCCAAAAATAGGCTGTTGACGATTTGACGATTTTTACCCCTAATTTGACGATTTTTTCTAAAAGAAAATTCAGAACTATTTTACAATTAGTCTAAATACTTAAATAGTCGAACTAAGAATCCAAAGACATTTTTGATGAATTCATTCAAAATTAAATTTTGTTATATTGTGATAGGTTCACATGTGTTTTTTTATAACAAGCTAAGATATATAACTTATTTTGGTTTGAAAGACATAAAAAATTACATACAGGAAACCCTCGATTTCGCGACACTTCATTGACCATTTTTTGAAATACAAGTTTTTATTTAAGGCGAACTTTGTATAGCGCGTATAAACAATAGTGACAAACTTTGAATTGAGAAAATTATGGTAGCGTATTGGAAAGAATTTTTAGAAAAAATAAATTATTTAATGAAATAATGGCTACAAAATAAAAAATGTAAATTATAAACGAAGTGTTGCTTAATTTTTTAAATTTTTTTTGTAAGATCAAACAAGCGCGAATTATATTCGGCCCGGCCGAATCTATATACTCACCATCAACTTTTTCAAATTTTACGTTATATGGGAGGGGTCGGTAAAGTGGGCAGAAAAGTGGACGGACTACGCCCATTTTTTGTTTCCGAGTTTACATTTGTCCTTGAACTATTTGAACAGAATTTCGTTGATTTTCACCTTATATGGGAGGTGGGCAGTAAAGTGGGCAGACCACGCCCATTTTTGGTTTTCGAGTTTAAATTGATCCTCAAACTATACTTACAAAATTTCGTTGTCGTACATGCTTTTGTTGAAGAAATATCAGCAGAAAAGTATAAAACGGACACCCTGTGTTTCTAGTTTTAAGCCCATAACTTTGTTGTTTATTAACCAATTTTGCCCATTTTCAATCACAAGCAAACCTTATATAAGTCAAATATTTGTGCCAAATTTCGTCCCCCTACGTTGTCCCGTTCGAGCCCTATCCTGCTTTCAACAGACGGACGGTCATAGCTAGATCGACTCAGAATCGAACCAGGACCCAGAAAATATATACTTTGTGGGGTCTTAGACAATTCCTTCGACATGTTACACACGGAGTGACAAAATCAATATACCCCCCATCTTTTTGATGGTGGGTATAAAAAGGGGAAACGGCAAAATATTTAACAAGATTATATAACTTTAATAAAAGTACAATAAGAACAATCTTAAAAATATGTATATTTAAATAAGTATTCATAAGTATATATGAATCAGGCTTAATAGGTAATATGTACTTGATTTTGCACTTATGCCACCAATATAAAAATACTGTTATTTTTATTAATTTATAATCAATTAAAAATTTAATTTTTCATCAGAAAAAGCATAAAAAACTGTTCATTAACATATAAAATACGTAGTTTTTCATATCGACGATTTCAAATAGTTGATTTGACGATTTTTTTCTCCAAATTTGACGATTTTTCACCAAATTTGTCTTGCAACTATGACTATGGATTATGATCTACAAAATAAAATAAAGTACTAAAAGTTTAAAAAATATTTTTCTAAAGTTCAACTCTTTTTCAGGAATTAATAATATTTTTTTTTATTCTGAATAATAATTAAGAATAAAGCGCAAAAAAATTAAAATGATTTTATCATTGTGTTTTCATTGGAAATACTCGTACTTAAGAGGATTTTACACTATAATACTTTGTATTAATACCAAAAATATTTTCAAATGTATTATAGTGTAAATATCTTCAATACCTTGTATGTTTAAATCTTAAAATGTTTGAAACGTAATTGTATATCTTAAAGCACACTTTTTTATTTGTAGTTTGATTTGTAATCAAATCTGTTTAATTTTTCGTTTTTAATTTAATAATACTTTCTTAATACATTTTTTGATATGAACAGTCGAACACGATTATAACGAACACTTTTCTACGGTCCCATTGATTTTACCAACATTTTTCATACAAAAAACTACGTTTATAACGAACTCCCAAATGTTTTAGATAAATAAAATTAAACACTTCAAAAAAGTTCCAAAAATTTAAAAACTAACAGAAATAACTTTTATTTATTTCCATTTAAAAAAATTAGGGTTATAAAGCATTCTACCAAAAACTTAAATTATTTGGAAGAAACTAACCTACAAAGATTAAAATAAATCTGGTTATAATTAGTCGTCTTCACCTAAATATTTAACATTAAAGCCCAAATTACAATTGCGCGTAGTCAGCAGCAGTATCAGCAAAAATTATCAGCTGTTCACTGTCAGTACAATATGTTGCTGCCGTTATAATTACAATTCAGCGTAGGCAGCCACAATTTACAACCACCATCTTACTTTATTCTACTTGTGTATTTTTGCCTCTCATTTATTTGCTCACTCTCTTTGTCTCGCTCTCAATCTGAAAGCAGCGCAGTGAATTTAGAAACAGGGCTAAATGCAGTGTTGCCAATTCAGCGCTTTTCGCGCTAGATTTAGCGCTTTTCAGCAACCCAAAAGTCGCATTTTTTTCCATCAGTGCTTTTTCATAGTAAAATAATAAAGTACTCGCACATCTACAAAAACAAAAATTGCTTGTATTTTGTTAGTGTAAAACTACTGCCCACAATGTCAGAATGCTTTCAACGGAAAAATGAGAGAACGAAAGAGAGCAAGAGAAAAAAACTCAATAAATATTTTACATGTGAATACAAAAACAATTTGACAGTACCGCGAGGTTTGCCAATGAAAAAATTGTAAAACAGCTGGTCTTACGAGTATACTTTATTATTATACTATGTGCTTTTTCTTGAAAAGGCGCTAAGCTAAATTTGCGCGTTTTGTATTCGGTTAATTTTGGTTGCAGATTTTAATCACGTTTTCTACATTTTTCTGAATTCTAAAAAAATAATCTCCAATTTCAGGAAGAAGCACTGGAGATGCCGTAGTAAACATGCTTGGAATCTTGGGATATGAGTCATTTTTTAATAATGTATTTATAAACTAATATAATATATGTTTATCTACCCTGATTGTATTTTTAAAGAAAAAATAGCCTTATTTAAAAAAAAAAAAAGAGAAAAAATGGTATAGTCGGTCAAGACCGATCATATAATACCCTTCACCATTATGTATGACCATAAAATTTTGGGAAGGAGACCTATATTAGATCAATACTTTTAGTAAATGTAAAATAAAATATACAAATACAGAATAATACGTTGATACTAACATCTACTTGATTTTATGTACTTTAGGGCGATTCTTGGAAGTTGGTTTATATGGGAGCTGTGGTAAATTATGGACCGATTCTAATAAAATTTGGCAATGTTGTTTCTACTTATATAAAACTTATTTGTGTCGAATATTAACTTGATACTAACATTAGTATGGGATTTATACACGTTAAAGTGATTTTCGGAACATGGGTTTATATGGGAGCTATGGTTAATAGTGGACCGATCTTCAGAAAATTTGGTACAAAGATTGATACTTATACAAAACTTCTTACCGTACCGAGTTTCATTAAAATATTCTTATTTCTAAGGCATTTTTTAGTGTTGAAACTTAATTCCGGGGGGACATTTGTATGGGGGGTAGGTGAAATAATGGACCGATCATAACCAATTTCAATAGCCTTCGTCCTTGTGTCATAAAAGTCCTACCTGCCAAATTTCATTCAATTATCTTCAAAATTGCGACCTGTACTTTGTGCACAAGGTTTACATGGACAGTCAGCCGTCCAGCCAGCCAACCAGCCAGCCGTCCAGCCAGACGGACGGACGGACATCGTTAGATCGATTTAAAAAGTGATTCTGAGTCGATTGGTATACTTTAAGGTGGGTGTTGGATAACGTTTTCTATGCGTTACAAACATCAGCACAAACGCATAATACCCCAACCACCTATGGTGGTGTAGGGTATAAAAATGTACGATTTTCAATATCTAAAAACAATCCTGCCACCATTTTTATGAAAATTTACTTTATAAGATATAATTTTGTAGTTTTTTGCTATAATCTATGGAAACATTATTTTTTGTTACTTCAAACACCAATTATAGCATTAATATATTCCAATTAAATTTAAATTGCAGATAAGATAATTTCCTAAGGATTAGAAATATCTAGAAATAAAAGTTAGAAGTAGTTTCGCTCGTTGTTTTTAATTAAAACTGCCTTTTGTTTGTATCATTTTTTTCCTTCTCCTGAAAAATTACGAAAAGTTGAGATACGTTTTTTCTAATTTAAGCCATTGATATGTATTCTGTATTTTTATTTATTTTCAATGAATATTTTTTAAGATGTCAAACTATTTTCATACTTAGGAAAAACTTAAGGGATAAAAAAAAACAAGTTTTAAAACATAAAACTATTTTTAAAGCTTAGTATATGGCCACTAAGTCAGCAGGATAATGCCGGGACTAAGAAGATCTTCATATTTAAAAATAACATATTTATTAATTCAAGAACCTTTAAATGAAAGTTATTATCAAATGTATAACCTTTCTTTGCACCTTAAATATTGTTTTTATAAAACATTAATGTTCAATATTGCATAAAAACACTAAATATTTGCACATGAACTTAAAATTACAAATATACATGAAATAAGTTGTTTTGTTTTTAATAAAAAATACATATTTAACTAAATAATAAAAAAAGTGTTCAAATATAATTTAGCGCTTTACACTAACATCATGTTACTGATAAATGTAGATCGTTCAATTTAACGTTAATGTTAATTTTTTTGATGTTTAAACACGGTTGTTAAGGCAAATGTTAAAAGAACCATGTTTAAACATCGAAAAAATTAACATTAACGTCAAATTGAACGATTTACATTTATCAGTTACATGATGTTAGTGTTAATGTTAATTATTTTATGTTATGTGAAGTAAACTGGTTATATTAGTATACCCCATTTATATTTACGCAAAAACCTGGTTTTTCATCTAACTAGTTATTTTTATGGGTTTAACTTCTTTTTTCATTGAATAGTTGAATTAAAAAAAAAAAACACAAAAACACAATTTATTTACACCGTTTTTTTTATTAAAAGAAATATAATTTAAGAAGAGAACAATAAATTTGACAGGAACTATTAAAATTTAAATATATTTTTTTACGTTAAAAAAGTTTGATCTGTGTTTCCGGCCCTCGGCAGGACTTTTTTTGTTATATCAAAAAATGTTTAAGTTCCGTCAACTTTATACAAAATTTCAATATTGTTCATAAGGAGTTAATTCATATGGTCATGTTATATATTATTAAAAAGGTATTTGTAAGTGCATTTAAAATGCATCAATATAATTCGGACAGTTATTGATAAAGATATTCAGAGAAATATATAACTCTCAAATTGAGAAAGAGTGGGTAAAAAACTTTTTGTCACTATAATCACTAGCAAATGAATTCTTTAATAAGTATCAAAATTTTTTTAAAATCAATACTTTTTATGCCAACACTTGCTCATCATTGTGTTTGAACATTTATTGTGAATTCTTATTTTTTTTTTTTTAGATTTCCTATTTCGAACATAAAAATGTTTACGTAAATTCTATCTACACTAGACAAATATTTATTCTGATATTTTGACGTTTTTCTACATAAAAAATTTTGCTTGTCTGGACACTGTATGATGTGTCAACGAGTAGAAATTAAAAGAGGAAGAAGAAGACTGTTTATTACTACTTCTCGTTACACAATGAGAATTGTTTTTCATTCTCTTGCATTAAGACAACTGAAAATTGCAAAGTGTTGTCAGCAAATTTCCTATTCCGCAAAACGTTTTTTATCCACTCGAAACCCATTAGAAATGACCGAAGAAACAAAGGCTACATCAATTAACTATCCAACTCCCCGCAAAGATGAGAGTTATGTGGAAAATTTACACGGCGTCGAAATCAAAGACGTCTATCGTTGGTTAGAGGATCCCGACTCTGAAGAGACGAAAAAGTATGTCGATTTGCAAAATGCAATTAGTCAGCCTTTTTTGGAAAACTTTGAGGCCTGGAAGAAAATCAATGAGAAATTGTCGAAATTGTGGAATTATGAGAAATATGGATGCCCTATGAAACATGGAGACTATTATTATTTTTACAAGAATACCGGATTGCAAAATCAAAGCGTCTTGTACCAGCAGGATAAATTGGACGGAAAGCCACGCTTGTTTTTCGATCCCAACGCCTTGTCTACTGATGGCACTATAGCTTTGGCTCAAAAATCCTTTTCGGAAGATGGGAAATATATGGCATATGGTTTGAGTGAGAGTGGTTCGGATTGGGTAAAAATCTATGTGCGCAATGTGGAAACTGGCAAAGATTTGGAAGAGGTTTTGGAGAAAGTAAAGTTTTCCGACATATCATGGACAAAAGATAACAAGGGTTTCTTTTATGGCCGTTATCCGGGGCAAGAAGGAAAAACTGATGGTTCTGAGACCAAACAAAATGAATTCCAAAAGCTTTACTACCACTATGTGGGTCAACCTCAGGAAAAAGACATACTGATCGCTGAATTCCCCGAAGAACCAACTTGGCGTATACAATCTGAAGTGTCCGATTGCGGCAAATATCTGATAATGCCCATAGTAAAAGACTGTCGTGACAATATTGTCTACTATGCTAATCTAGAGGAAGCCGGCGAAATAACCGGTAAATTGAAGGTGAACAAAATTGTGGAGAAATTCGAGTCCGATTACCACTATGTAACAAACGTGGGTTCAAAGGTATTCTTTAGAACGAACAAAAATGCTCCAAACTATCGTATCATTGCCATAGACTTTGATAATTATGCTGAAGAAAACTGGGAAACCTTGGTAGCCGAGCATGAAACTGACGTACTCGACTGGGCCCGTTGTGTAGATGATGACAAACTTGTACTCTGCTATATACAAGATGTCAAGAGTGCCTTGCAAGTGAATTCATTAAAAGATGGAAAACTGATTAGTAAATTTGAGTTGGACATTGGTACAGTGGTGTCCTTCTCGGGTGACAAGAAATATTCGGAAGTTTTCTACAACTTTTCGTCATTTCTTAATCCGGGAACTATTTACCATTACGACTTTAAGTGGAACGATTTCAAGCCCAAGGTATTACGTGAAATAAAATTAAATTTGGAAAATTTTTCGGCTGCCAAATATAAAGTGGAACAAGTATTTTATAAAAGCAAGGATGGTACCAAAGTACCCATGTTTATAATATATAAAAATACGGATGTCATTAAGCCTAGACCTTGTTTATTGTATGGTTATGGTGGCTTTAACATTAGTATGCAGCCTTCTTTTAGCATTTCGGGTCTTATGTTTATTGACTCTTTTGATGGTATACTAGCCTATCCGAATTTACGTGGTGGTGGCGAATATGGCGAAAAATGGCACAATGCTGGTCGTTTGTTAAACAAACAAAATGTATTTGATGATTTCCAAACTGCAGCTGAATATTTAATAGCCAATAATTATACCACCAAAGATCGTTTGGTCATACAAGGTGGTTCAAATGGCGGTCTTTTAGTCGGTGCTTGTATTAATCAACGACCAGATCTATTTGGTGCTGCTGTCGCTCAAGTAGGTGTTTTAGATATGTTGCGTTTCCATAAATTTACCATTGGACATGCTTGGTGTTCCGATTATGGAAATCCCAATGAAAAGGAACATTTCGAAAATCTTATGAAATACTCACCACTTCACAACGTACATACGCCACAATCCCCCAAAGAGGAATATCCTTCTACTTTAATTCTAACAGCCGATCATGATGATCGTGTAAGTCCTTTGCATTCACTTAAATTTACTGCTGCCCTTCAAGAGGCTGTTCGCAATTCACCATACCAAAAGAATCCCATATTGTTGCGTGTATACAGCAAAGCTGGTCATGGTGCTGGTAAACCAACTTCCAAACGTATTGAGGAGGCCACCGATGTTCTAACGTTTATGCTTAAAAGTCTTAATGTGGAAAATGTTAATATTTAAAGGACTATAAAAACAGAAACCAATCTGTATTAACAAAGACGAATTACTACAATATAGCCGCCATCTTTTTATACATACATATAAAAATAAATATATTGTTAATTTGATATTCATTTATACATATAAATAGTAGTTATAAACCAAGTCGTATTCAAATCTACAACTCTTTCTTAAAAAATTAAGTAACACTTTGTTAGTACATAATAACAAGTATATAATTTTTTTATATCTATATAATGTTAAAATATTAAATAAATGCATTTCATAACAGCTAATAAATAAAGTTTGTCATCTTTTTACATTATATGCTCCAAGTTATTTTTAGCTACTGAAAAGGATATGAAAATATTAGCTTATCCCTACAATTTTCATATATTGCCCTGAAATATTTCGGATTGGAATTATGGATATTTATCACGTCACAGAATAAACTGATTACCGTCATTTTGCATTCACAAGGATCGATTGTTGGTCCTGTTTTCTTCCAATTAAAACTTAGTTGGGTTTAGGTTTCATACTAGGAATATGAATATTAAAATTAATAATCTTTTTTTTTTTTCAAAATATTGCATTCTTTAAATATTTATTCACCTTTTGTAATTAAGAGACGGGTAGCTACGGCTATTTTGATACCGCATATATTGTATTAAACTGAAATTATTTCGGGTGTTGGAGTTACATGCTGGGGAAATCTCCGCTCATATTTAATTGGATGATTCGTTACAGGTACAGATTGCAATTTTAAAAATATCTTATTGAAATCAGGTATGAATAATTCCTTTGGTACGAGATCGAAAAATATTACGATCGGTCCATTATTTCACCTAGGCTCCATAGAAATGTCCTTCCGGATTTGGAATTTAACGAACACAAATTCCTTGAATGTAGCAAATTTCAGTAAGATGGGTTCATTATTGACCATAGCTCCCATATAAGCCCCTCTTCCGAAAATCACTTTAACGTGCATAAATTCTATACAAATTTTAGTATCAATTTAATATTCAACACAAATAAGTTTTATACAAATTGAAATCCCAGTGCCAAATTCGTCATCGGTCAAAAATTTACCATAGGTCCCATATAAGGCCCACTTTCAGGAATCACCATAAAGTACATAAATTAATATAAATATTATTATTATTGGAAATAATCCGTAATAGTCCGAATAAAATATTATATATTCAATATTTTATATAAAACTTTATTTAATAAGAATGTGTTAAGTGAAAATTTTAGAAACGAATGAAAAAATATTTGAAAGTAAAAACTTATTTTACAAAATATTTTTCAATGTAGACTAGATATATTCATGTTGATAAAGAATTATATTTTAGAAAGTTTTATTTCCAACACTCCTCCTCAACATGGATATACCTTTACAAATTAAATTATTTTAAATTTAACAAATTAACAAAATTAACATGTTTAGCTTTTGGTAAATTCTTTGTGAATATATCAGCAATCATATCATCGGTTGGACAGTATTTCAATTCCACCTCTTTGGATTCAACGACATCTCTTATATGGTGATACCTAATATCAATGTGTTTACTTCTATTGTGGTATACGGGGTTTACTGCCAATTTCATAGCACCTTGATTGTCGACATTTAAAATTACGCTTTTATCATTCCAAAAACCAAGCTCTTGCAATAATCTTCTTAGATACACTGCTTCCTTTGATGCATTAGATATTGACATATATTCTGCTTCTGTGCTGCTGAGTGCTGTTGTAGATTGTTTCTTTGATTCCCATGAGATTAGGTTTTTACCAAGATAAAATGCATATCCAGAATAAGATTTCCTATCTATTGTACAACCACCCCAATCAGCATCTGCATAGCCAACAAGATTCTTGCTGCCACTGGAAAATATTAATTTTAAGTTTTTCGTACCTTTTAAGTAACGTATAATATTTTTTGCTGCTGCCCAATGCTCAACATGTGGATCGGAATTTCGTTGTGCCAATTTAGAAACAGAGTGTATAATATCAGGTCTTGTTGTTAACGCTAAGTATAACAAAGCTCCAATCAATGATTGATATGTAGTTGGATCTACTTTTTCACAATTATTTGTACATTTTATTTGAAATCCAGGAGTTAATGGTATTGATGATGGTTTACAATTCTCCATGCCATATTCTTGTAATATTTCATTGATGTAAACTTCTTGGCTTAATTTGATTTCACCAGTTTCTCCATCACGCTGTACTTCCATCCCTAAAAAATGTTCCATTAATCCTTTGTCAGTTATTTCAAATTCACTAGCAATTATCGATTTCATTTTAATTATTTCAGTTTTGTCTTTACAGCCAATAATGATGTCATCAACATAAATAGCAATTATAATTAAATGTTTATTGATTATCATTTTATACAAACATGGTTCATTTTTGCATCTTTCGAATCCTATCTTACACAGGACGTCATTTAATTTTGCATTCCATTCCCTTCCCGCTTGTTTCAGGCCATAGAGTGATTTGTGAAGTCGCAACACTTTTTTCTGACAAGACGCATCTATAAATCCTTCAGGTTGTTGAATATAGATTTCTTCTTGTAGATTGCCATTTGACCCCTCCTCGAATTTTGGTGTATATACTTAATAGTGTAGAATATTAAATGATCTGGATTGACCAACTATATCTTTCTTACTGCCGATTTTTTTAAATATTTATGTATGTGTTTAAAAATTCAAATATCTAATTTTTTTGTGAAAATTGCAAAATTTAGGACGTGGTCCTAAATTTTTGTTACGTCATTAAATGCGCGCCCCAACGTGCTTTCTTGCGATACCAAATTTTCATATTGTTTCTTTTGCAAAAATATCAAAAAAATTCGAAAAACCCAAAAAAATTACATATTTTCATTTTGATCTAGCTCACGAAAGGATAATGTCAGTACCAAAATTTTGAGAAACGGTTCTTAGAATGAAGTAAATTTTCATTTGAGTTGGGAACATCAATACCTTATCCATACAAACGGGGCCACCGTAATGTGCATGAATTAATAAAAATAATGAAAAGCAGGCATTTAATAATTCTGAATTAAGATTTAACGGTATTAAGTAAAAATTTAATGTTTTTAACATTTTAATCTATATATATAAAAACGAGAGAAGAAGATATAGTCGGTCAAGCCCGACTATATGATACCCTACACCATTACCATCCACATAATTTTGTTTTTACTTATATACAACTTACTTGTGTTAAATATTAACATAATACTAACATTTGTATGGGATTTATGCACGTTAGTGATTTTCGGGAGATGAGTTTATATGGGAGCTATGGTCAGTTATGGGCCGATCTTCATGAAATTTGGCGGACGGATTTTTGCTGATATAAAACTTATATGTACTAAATTTCATTAAAATATTCCTAATTTTAAGGCATCTATAAGTGTTAAAACTCTATTCCGGGAGGACATTTGTATGGGGGCTAGGTGAAATAATAATTCAATAGGCTTCGTCCTTGTGCTGAAAAAAGCATATGTACCAAATTTCATCAAATTATCTTCAAAATTGCGACCTGTACTTTGCGCACAAGCTTTACATGGACAGCCAGCCAGCCGACCAGACGGACGGACGGACGGACATCGTTAAATCGACTCAGAAAGTTATTCTGAGTCGAACGGCATACTTTAAGGTGGGGGTCCGAAGATTTTTTCTCTGCGTTACAACTTCTGCACAAACACATAATACCCCAACCACCTTTGGTGGTGTAGGGTATAATTAATGTGTGTTTGTTTGGAGTCTATAGCCGCCTAAACGGCTAAACCGATTTTCTTAAATTTTTTACAGTGTGTTCCTATATGCCTGGAAGGAAAAAATTATTTTAAAAATTCCATGTGGGCGAGGTGCCACGCCCACTTACTAAATAACTATTAAAAGTAGAATATCTCGAAAATTGGTAATACTAGAGTCCACAAATTTTGCACGAACAACTTTGACACCTATATGAACATTCTGGAAAAAAATAGGCGAACTAGGGGGTGTGGCACGTCCCACGCCTAATATTGCTTGCCAATACCAAATGCCGTAAATTTAGGAAACTATAACAGTTACATTTCCCAAATTTTGTACAATAAACTTAAGTGTCAATGTGAACATTTGGTGCAAAAATGGACGAAAAAGAAATAGTGGGCGTGTCTTCTCTCATATAAAGTTAATACCAAAATTTTTATATCTGGGAAACTATAAAAGTTAGAGGGCTCAAATTTTGTACGACTAGCATTATTACTTCATTATGAATATTTTGGACTAAAATTGGTACACTAGCAATAGTGGGCGTGGCACCTCCCATATAAAGAAAATATTAAATTATCATATCTGAGAAAATATAACAGTTAGAGTTCTAAAATTTTGTCGGAGCCACTTTGGTATCAATATTAATATTTAAGAAAAATATGGGCGGACTAGAAGTAGGGGGCATGGTACCTCCCATATGAATTAAATGCAAAAATTCGTATATCTGGGAAACTATTGGAGTTCGAATGCTCAAATTTTGCACAAAGAATTTTGACATCAATGAAAACATTTGTCTAATAAATTAGCGGATTATGGGGGTATGGTCCCTCCTATAAAAATTAAATACAAAAATTAGTATATCTGGGAAACTATTAGAGCTTGAATTTTCAAATTTTGCACGGGAATTGCTAAATTAAATTACTAAATAAATATATTTTTTTTAATCCTTTAATTACTATGTATTTCATTTCGGGGGGTGACGAAGCACACCAGGTATTAGCTAGTAATTAATAAAATTGAAACTTTGATTCAAGATTATTTCAGTTCTTGGCTATACATATGTAAATCATATTGTACATGTATGTACTATATACTAAACATCGTTTAAATTCGGAAAAATTTTCCCAAACAAGCATTTTGTATAACATACAAAATCTTGAATTAGGTTTAGGGTTTGAGGTTTCCCGTGATATTTTTCTTCCAGGGAAACGGGAATGAAAAATTCGATTTCCCGGGAATCCCGGGAAATTTAAATTATAAGAAAAAATCAATGATTTCTTATAAAGAGTGTTATTTTTTTATTCAATACTATAACACAACATTATAAATCACATTTATGATTAATTAACAGAAAATAAAAATATTGAAGTATGACTTCCAATTTAAATATTTCATACAAATAAGTGCCTATTGTAAGCAAAAGTTTCAAAGGTTTAATTTTTTAATTCACTTTTTTAAATCCGAGTCATTTCTTTAAAGCATTCATAACAATTTATTTCATAGACTTAAAATCTTTGACTTCCCAAGAATTAATTTCTTAAAGAATTCACTACCAATTACATATTGTCACCGGAAATGAAAAGCAACATAACATCACTTTGCATAACTTTACAGGATGAACAAAAAACTTTCTAAAATCTAAACGAATTGTCCTTCAAACAAGATTTTTGGTTTAAAACATTTTTAAATATTGCCTAATATATTGATGATGAATATTTTTATTTTTATTAAATATTTTTTAAGTTATGTGGTTTACGTTTTTCCAAATTTAAATTTTCTGAAGCCAAATCAACGTAACATCAATACAAATTTTAGAAAAATTGTAATTAAAAGATTTCTGATTACTTTTACTTTTAATACAAATTGTATTAGATATTATATTTTTAATAATTTTCAATTTAAATTCGTAAGCAAAAGAACAAATTTTTTTTATTTTTCTTTAACAAATATCATGTTACGTTATTTTGACTTAAGAAAATCATTGCCATCGTTAATATAATCGTTATTTTTTGAAAAAATCGTTATTTTTGGAAAAATAAACTATATTTCATCAAAAACACAAATTAGAAAATTTGGATGTTACGTTGTTTTCGGTGACGATATAAAATTGAAGATTAAAAAAAATTTTTGATTATTCAAATTTTCTTCTATTCAAGTCTATTACGAATTAGCTTTAGAAAATATTTTTTGATTCATTTTGTAAAATATTAGCTTTGTTCCCGTACTCTAAATTGGGAGCACGCGGATACCTATTTTACCGAATAGCGTTCCCGCACTCGAAAATTGGGAAATGAGGGAGATTTTGAGAGAATAATGTTCTTCTTCTTGCATGAAACAGTCGGACTATTACTTTGGATAGACTTAGTAAATTGTCAAATAAACATAAAAAATACAAATAAAAAAAAATGAAAATAGATAAAAAATATTTTGTTTTTGTTACTAAGAAGAAAGTTTCAATTAAAAAATTAAGAACGCACAGTGGTCCTAAAACGAAATTTTTTGGATATAATTCTGTAACTTTAGAACTGCTGGATGTGTTTATTTGAAATTTTACATGGACAATCCTGAGGTGTATGCCAATTGATTGGGAGGAGGACAGATTCTTAGCGGGTCTGGGGGACGGGGGGTGGACCTCCAAAGTTGGTCACCTCGGGTATGAAAATTTTTTAAAAAATCGCCAAAATTTGATTTATGATTTGACTGAAAAAATTTTGCACATAGATAGTCCTTATAATTCTCTACAAAAAATACGTTTACATGTGTGGGTTAACTCTTTTACTTTAAGAGATATTTGGACATGTTTTTTTAAAGTTTTTTGAACTTGGCGGGTACAATTTGAGTCCTACAATTTTTCTAAAATATGTTTTGGATTTTGTACAAAATTCTAAACAATTTTTGTGTAAGGATCGTATACCTGTTTGGTTTAGATAAAAAGTTATTTTGAATTAGAAAATTTGAGATAAATTGTGATTTTTTTTCAAAAAGGTGGTAACATTTTTTCACTTATAAATCCATTATTTTCCTCTGGACCATACATTTTTTTTCATGTTTCTAAAATAATACTTATCATAAATGCATGTAAAACAAATGCGAGGCCAGTTGGGGTAACAGTCTCCCCCCTAGCCCTATCAGAATTTCGTTAATTTTAATTTTTGTGTTTTTAGTTTTTTGTATAGCACAAAAATGTCAAAGCTGATATTAAAACAAATATACCATGGAAAGTTACCTCCATGTATCAGCTAAACACATAAAAAACATTTAATAAGCCACGCCTCCTATAACGACAGGGTAACCATTTTACTGAAAAAAGTAAATTTTTGAAGCAAGTTTTCCCCGAACTGGAGTTTTGGGTATTTTGAGTAAGAAATTTGGGAATCTATTTACTTTTTTCTTTTAACAACAAATTTTTTTATATTATACTAAAATTTCACAATGATAGCTGAATTAATGTAGATTTTATTTAAGTTCAAATATTAATTTTTTTTTGAAAAATAACACTTAATACAAACAAATTTCGTTTTTTGATCAATTCAATGAAAAAATTTAATTAGAATACTTTATTATTTATATATTATTATTTTTCAAGTAATAACTTTCCAACGATATCAAATACTTTACACAATTGCTTAAAAACTAACTGAAACTTTACCTCCTCCCGCAAAATTTGCACATTTTCCTTCAATTTCTATGGTGAATGTGTGCTGAAGCATTCTATACACATAAGTGCACAGCAGTTTCAACGTGTTTTTTAAATAAATTTGTTTAACTTTTGAATCGCTCAATATATTTCAATGCTAGAAACTTGTAATCTTTCAAAATATTTTGGAAAATATTTCAGTAATAACTATTTAAATTTCAAGTTTGACAAATATTATTTTAAAAAACACATTGAAACTACTGTGTACTTATGTATGCATATTTCAACGTGTTTTTTAAATAATTTCGTGTAACTTTTGAACCGTTCAAAATATTTCAATGAAATTTAAAATAGTTATTATTGAAATACTTTCCAAAATATTTTGAAAGATTACAAGTTTCTAGCTGGTCTCTGGGCAGGAGCAGAACCTCCGAAACTGGTCAACTCTTTTAATTATTTCTTATATAATATCCGAGGTGACCCAATTCGGCGGTCCTTCCCCCTGCCCTGAGACCAAATAGAAATGGGTCCAAATATCTCTTAAAGTAAAAGAGTTAACCCACACATGTAAGCGTATTTTTTTGTAGAGAATTATAAGGACTATCTATGGGCAAAATTTTTTTTCAAATCATAAATCAAATTATGGCGATTTTTTAAAAAATTTTCATACCCGAGGTGACCAACTTTGGAGGTCCACCCCCGTCCCCCAGACCCGCTAAGAATCTGTCCTCCTCCAAATCAATTGGCATATACCTCAGGATTGTCCATGTAAAATTTCATTTAAATACATCCAGCAGTTCTAAAGTTACAGAATTATTTCCAAAAAATTTCGTTTTGGGACCACTGTGGAACGTTGATATATGTTAAAAAATAACATTTACACATGAATTTCCAAATAGTTTGATGTTTTCTTTCTGGTTAAGGAAATTCTTTTTTTTTTTTTGTTATCGTACTTTAGTACATTTTTGAGAGAAACATCGGCCTTTTTTCATTTTACACAAAAAGCACGGGAACAAACCTATTAAAAAATAAAATATAATGAATTGAATGAAAGAAAAAATATATGTATATAAAATATTTAAAAAATTAAATATTTGCTTTCAATTTGCAGAAGAATTAACAAAAATTCAATGATTTCTTTATAAATTTATTCAGTAGAACTATGCTTTTGAGAATGGTGTTATGGAATGAAAAACTAGTATTTCTAATATTTAATTAAAAACTATATACTTCAGATTTTTAGGTTAAAAATTTTTTAATGCTAAAAATTTAAGAAAATGTAAATTTTAATCTATGGCGTAAATTTCAGTATAAATAGTATTTCTTATCGTTTTTATTCGTCCTAAAACACAAATCTAAAAACTTTTCAAATTGGTTCTCAAAAATATTTTGTGGTCGAATCATATAGTGTTCGGATATATGATAAAAATTAGTTTTCATTTAACATTTGAAAGACATTGTTAATTATTTGAAGACGAATATTTTTGAAAAATAAAATACATTCGTAGTTTGTAATAATTTCTGCAAAAGTAGCGGTATTTACTTCTGATGTTAAAAGAAAAGTCCATATCCATTTTTAATTTAAAAAATATTTACTTATTTAATTTTTATACGTACTTAAATTATTTACACAGTTTCTAAAATTAATTATTTACGTTTATTATTGGCAAAGATTGTCCAAAATGGTGCCTTTAAGATATAATAAAATCATGTGATACAAACTCAACTTTAATACACAGAAAAAAAAACAAAAAATATGATAAAGCCTTTCAGAGCCAAGATGGGATTTAAATGAAGTTTTAAAATCGTACATCATTAAAATTTTTAAAATATTATAGAAATATGTAGTAAAAAACTCCTGTGTTCTAAATGTGAATTGACAAAATAAAACGTTATTTCCTAGTGAAAAGTAGTTAAATAAGACTTTTCATCAGCGCACCGATGACATATTTTTGAATAATATAAAATATCACTTTTATCGAATTTTTAATATTCTTTATTAACATCTAAAAACGCCCTTAGTAAGTAGTGTGTTTACATCTATCGGATTATAAAACTACGTGAATATTAAATTTTTTAATTAGGTTCCATAAATACGTAATAGGATATGCACTCGAATATTGTTTGTTCGATTAATCGACATTTCAAATAAGATGAAAATCAAGAATTTCTAGTAAACATTTATTCAAGTTAATTATGCCGATTAATCGAATAATTCGATTTTAAAGTTTTCCTTTTTACTACTTTTAAAGATGTTTGAATTTTAGGTTTTTTTTTTTTAATTTGCTTGAAAACAACTATTGAAAATTTTTATAGAATGTTTAGAATCTAATTGTGGCGTCTCAATTAAGAATTTTATTAAAAAAATATATTTGGTGAAAAGAACCCAAAATATGTATGTCTATATTACAACGCGACCTTTAGAGTCTTTTTTCAATCACAAAAATAAAACAAATGTATAAATGTCACTTTAAAAATTTATAATGTTAAAATTTTAATTATTTATTTTTTGTAATATGGGTTAGGAGTTGATAAAAAATCACTTTTTATATTAAATGTTTCATAAGAAATAATTGGAGGATTTTATGAAATACATATTGTTGGTTCTACGAATGAAAGTACACCCGATGATATACCAAAAGATTCTCCGCCTGGTGTAAAGAATATGACGATGATGGCTTGGATGAAAGTTGTGATATAGAAGAAATTTGGCGTATAAACTTATATTTTATGTTAAGAATACTGTATTTTTATACAAAATTCAGAATTTTGTTTGAATTCATAAATATGCAATATTGGATTTTTTGGGCCTATTTTATATTATTTTTGAAAGATTGTTTATTAAGTGAATGGTTGGCATATTTTTTATGTTTTTGTTATCTTTTTTAATAAAACACTAAGATAATATAGAACACTTGTTTTATTTCTTAATAAACATTGAAAGAACGACGCAAATTTGAAGGTATAATTTACTCGAATAACTCGAGCACTTTAAAAAATCTACTCGATTAATCAATCGAGTAATTTAAAAACTGCATTTTCGAGTTATTTGATTAATCGAATAATGAAAAGGTCGATTAAAATTAATACTCTAATACTTTAAAACTTTTTACCAATAACGACATTAGTTAATTTGTGTTACCTGGTAACACAAGTTTGTTATTTCGCTAATAATTTTCATATAATTCCATAAACCATTCACAAAAGTTATTACCTTTTTTATAAAAATAAACACTTTATAACTATGTCTTCACGAAAAAATTCCTTTAAGAACAACTCAGACTTATCTTCAAACTCGACAACACCTAACAATAATCCAAATACTAGTGCAGACAGTACGGAGAAATCAATTAATTTAAATGAGTTTTTGGATTTTTTAAATTTATCGTGTCATGTCAATGACATGATTTCTCAAAATAGTGAGGAACAGCAGAGACAACATAAGGAACATCTTACAACAACAAAATCTTCAGGTGGATCAGGTGCTGTTGGACGTGGAAATGGCACAAAAGGCTATGGAACACAAAGCCCTATAGATTTTCAGAAATTGTCACAAAATCGTTTAGTAAATGAATTGTATGGATTCAATCGCAATGTACGTTCGCAGACTGAAGATATAAATGATAATAATGTTAGTAGCGCTGGGGATGCTTCGCGAGCTACTCGGCGAGTTTCAACGACAAGTTTTTCAAAATCAAAAATATTGAATAATAATGAAGGAGGTTTGCATCCCAAATTAAATGAAAAATTGGATTATGTTTTAAATGAGGGTATTTTGGATGCAGTTTTACCTTTTATTTGTCCAGTACCTTTGCCGTCCAACTACACCAATCGTTTGAAGCCCAAACAGCGAGAAGCAAAAGATTCCAAGACGACTTCAAGCTCTGTAGCCTCTATAGTGGGTGAAGAACAGAACGAAGTTGAAGGATCTACTGTAAAGGATTGTAGTTCAAAAATGAAAGGGAAAACAAGTGTTACACAAATAAAGTCCACAACAGTGACTAATGTGACTAAGAAGGAGTAAGTATATGGCTATTTTGTATCAATAATTTAATAATTTGAAGTGTTCTCCTTTTTTTTGTTTGTTTGTTTAAGTCCCGAAGTCGTTATTCATGTTTGTGACGAGGTTAAAAATACTTCTAAGGATTTTATGTGTCCTCAGAGTTTGCTCGTCAGCAAGATGGGTTATTTTGCCGATGTTACTGCCGGTCAAAGGCTCGAGGATATGGATATATCGGTTCATTGTGACATACAAATATTTGAATGGCTAATGAAATGGGTTAAATCGGAAAATGGCAATAGCAACAGCTCTAATGTTGATCCCAACTGCGAAAGTGCTCCAAATTTAAATGTCAATAATGTGGTTCCCATTTTAGTTTCAGCCAGTTTTTTACAGGTATAATATATTAAATTTTAGGGAATATGGAACTCATTTGATTTATATTTTTTAAGATGGAGCCTTTGCTTTTGGATTGTTTAGGCTTTTGTCACTCCCGTTTGGGAGAAGTGGTTAGAGAGTTTCTAACAATTTATCCTGTTTAAACGATGCAATAATCACCCGTATGGCTGCTATGTTTACTAATGTAGAATTGGAAATGATATGCGATAAAAAAGATCGTTTGTTACCACGTCTATGGACTAAACTAATATATAGCCTTTTTGAACCGGAAACGGAAGCTTTAAGAGGGCATTACTATAGTCTAGCTGGTCTATTTAAATGCTCAAAGTATATGGATTTCCTTATATTAAAAACAAACAAATATATATATATATATATATATATATATATATATATATATATATATATATATATATATATATATATATATATATATATATATATATATATATATATATATTAATTGTACATCTTTCCAGATGCCAAAAATGTTTGACCAATACCATGAAGTCTTACATACAATGTGTACCGGGCAATGTACGTTTAAATAGATGGGGTCAAATAGTTAGCCATCATGTACGTGATCCATCATGGGATTTAAATTATTATATAACTCAGCTATTTAAAGAGGTTAAATCGTGGCGTTTAGTGTATTGGAAACTTTGGGGTCATGCTCATTATCTCTATTGTTGTTTGTGTGAAATGTATTTTCCAGTTTATCAGGTATGAAACTACTTATTTAAAAAATGTTGTGTTTTAATTATATATGTTGCAATAAATTTAGATGTCATGGTGTCGTTATCATCCTGAATCACCTAGTTTTTTGGGTCCTGTAGCTGAGGGTCGCACCACTGGTCCAGCTGGCCGGTATACTTGTTGTGGCCAACAGGCCTTTCGTTATGAAACATTACCGGGTCCTCATGTAAGAGGACACATTTAATTAAATTTTACTATTTCCTCTAGACCTCCTATTTCTCTTTTTAGGGCTGTCAGTTTCGTGAACATAGTGTATTAGTAGAAACTGATCGAGAGCGTTCAATTTTATCTATAGTCCAATTAGCCATTGAAGGCAATGCCCTTGGAAACTGTCTACCGCACCGTATGCATGAAACATTAGCTAATGGAGAAGTTGAACCAAGATGGATGGGTATATCGTTGATGCCGCAACGTTGCCGTCAGGGTTTGTTACCAGTTTTAAATCCAGATGGTAAGTTGATTAACTGTATAAAAAATGTAAATAGGTTTAATTCTGATAAGTTTTTGGGTTAAAGTCTTAAGAATGTAGGCAAACGTATGCTTCGACTTAGAAATGTTAAAAAAGTACAAATTAAAAGTACCCGTTTTTGAATAAATTACCTAGGTGTAATTCAATTCGTAAGAATGCGCTTGCGAAAATAGAATTACGAGTTTTTTTCTTCGAAAGTTTTTTTTTCGAGATTTCGATGTAGGAAGACCCCTTAAACGATGCGTAAAAATTTGTTTAATACGAAAAAATTATTTACAAAATTTTTAAAATTGAAAAAGCGATTGAAACATCATAGGTCCCATAAATTTTGGTCAAAGTTTCGATTTTTTAATCGAAATGGGTTTCAAACAATTCGTAATTTTATGCTGGATATGTAAAAAATATTTAAACAATTTTTTCATGGGATTTTGTTTTGCTGGCAGACTTTTTAAGGAATTTTGATGAACAATTTTTTGGGAAAATTTGTAAAATTATATATTATCTACAGTACTTACTACAATGCAAAATTTTTATATTTTAGCCATAAAGGGAACAAAATTATTAAATTCTTATCAATTCTTTAAGAAAAATATCGATTTTTTTTTAGCATGATGTACTAAAATGACGGTTTATGGACCAAAAGTTTTCCGACAATTTTTTAAAATACTTTTATTTTTATTTTATTTATTCATTCATTTGGTAAGAACCAAGCTTATTGGCCATAATCGGTCCACTAAATCTACTCACAACTTTTTTATATTTGGAAAAATTACTAATTTTTTGATACCCATTTCAAGTTAAAACTCAATACTATTTTTTGAACGAAATGTTCTAGACCCGTGACTTTCAATCGCTGGTACGTAAATTAAGATCAATTAATTTTTTTTTTATATTTTTCCTATATTAAGTTAATTTTTACGCATCGTTTGAGGGGTCTTCCTACAAAATTTTTGTTTACGGGACACTCTAATGCACAACGAACCCACAGTTTCAAAATTACAAAAAAAAAAAAGATAATTTTCCAAAAATATATTTTAAAAATAAAATATATGTAACAATTTTCGAAACGTATACGTTTTCATAATAAGTTTAAATCTTAAAAAAAAAAAAAAAAAAACATTTAAAGAAGTATGTACACGATTTTGAAAAAGAAAATTAAAATATACAAATTTTCATTAAAAGTACACATTAAAAAAAAAAGAAAAAATTTTCGAAAAATTAAATTTAAAAAAATGTCACAATTTCAAAATTGTACCAATATGGGAAAAATATGATGCTCCCAAAACATTTAAATATATTTGTGAAAATTAAAAGAAAAAAAAAAATTAGCTCTCTGTATTTCCTAATTATTCTCTGCAGAATCAACATCACGTTTGGTCAGACGTGTGAGACCAGCTTCTTCGAAATTCTTTGCCGATTCTAGTACAGAAACAGAGAGTACAGACACTTTGGATAATATACGTATTTCAAAATTTGGTATAGCCTCCTATAATGACAGTTTTTCTACAAGTAGCAGTGATGGATGTGAATCATCGGATAGCAAAACTTTTGCACCGAAAAAAAATTATCACAAAAAACAGAATAGAAAAAGGTAATATAAATAATTATTTTCTTTTGTCTTAAAATAATTTTATTAAATTATTCTGTTTGTTCCTAAAAAGTAAACCCATGGAAAATCCTGGTCGTTATTGGTCTGGTGAACTATCGGCCCGCAGTAATCAGGATCATCAACGTGAATTTGAAGAGAAAGTTATGAAACAGGTGATGACAATGGTTCAAAAGAAAACCGGTTCAGATTTAGGGTCAAGTCAACAGAATCGGCCATTGGGCGGCACTTATGTAAAGCTAGAACAAGAGTGGAAGGAGCAATTAAAACAGCGGATGTATACTTTAGGAGCTAGTTCATCCTCTAATGCTCAAATTAGCAATGTTAGCAACAATAGTGTTACACTGAATATTAAAGGTTCGCGCAAGAAAGTCGATACTAGTGGACAATAACAAATTTAATTCTATTTATGGAAATCAAAAGGAATTTATAATAAAAGTAAAAGTAGTGATTTATATAGTTTTAAAGTTTTTTTTTTTTTGTTTTTAAATTATGCGTGGAAGACATTTTTATCTGCTGAAATTTTTAAAGGGCCTACTCCGCATGAAAATTTATATTAACAATTTGTTTTTCAATAGATTTTTATTGCAGCTTAACAAAGTTATTTTTCAATAATTACCTTCCTTCCATGGTATTTTCTCGTTGGACCTTTGTACATATTCCTCAGTATTTCTCCTAATCTTTAGTTCCTTGTTGATTTTTTTAGATTCATTTATCATTGCCATTGTTTCTAAAATTTGCATAATTCTCAAAGATGTTTTGATCAAAGAAAAAAATTAAATCTACGCACTTCTTATAAATAATTTTGAATGTATTTTTTTCATTAGTATCCAAATATTAGAATATCATTAGTCATATCTAAACACACATTTTTTTCTTTTTTTTCTTGTTCACGATTTTTTTAAACACATTTCTTTTTGTATTATTTTTATTTTACTTTAAACTTAATGAAATTTTATGGTTTTGTTCTTTGTTTCATTACAAACTAATTTTTCTTTAAATTATAATTTTGTTTTAAATTTCTATTGTATTCAAGAGAACAAAAAGATAAAGAAGCCAAACTTTAAATTAACACCAATAGTAAACTAAAAAACAAAGGACTTATTAAATGCTTAAAAGGAAAGGTTTTAAAGTAAAGTTTATTAAATTAAATACAGAGTTTGTTTCTTAAGCCTTTTTCAAACCAAAAACAGTTCAACTGTCTTTAAAATTTCAAGACTTTAACAATAGTATTTTCCAAAATAGAATTTAAAAGAAAAATTAAAAAACAAATTGCAAAATTTATACATAAATTAAAATTTGAGGGGGGGCACACATAAAAAACATGTTAAAAAATATAAATTAAAACAAAAAAGGAAAATTTATAGAAAATTATTTTTAGGCGCTTAAGTGCAGATTGTTTTCGTTTTGATATTTCTTGTTTGTTTATTAAACTTTAAAGCGCTTCAAACCCTTCATTTGTGTTTTCAAAACTTAAATAATCCCCACGAATGGCTACAAATATGGGGTGTTGGAAAATGAAGCTAACTGAATAAACTTTCAGTGGCTTTTTCCAAATCCCAATTTTCTTTCGACAGAACAGCACGAGCATCATGCTCATCTATGCCCATATCCTTCAAACGTTGTATCTTGGCATCACAGTCTGGATATTTATGGGGACCTTTTATAATAAAAAACAATACAAATATATAAATAACAAACTTTAAAAGAATTTTGTTTTAACTTACCACCCGCATAAACGTTGGTCCAATGACGGGCTGTTGTTACAAATAATTGATATTTATCTTTATACTGAAAAGCTACAACAGCGTCTTGTGGATCATCTGGTTCAGCGGCAGCTAATAATGCTTGCAATGATAACAAAACCGTACGCAATGTCATAGCAGCAGCCCTTTGTAAATAAAATTTATATTAAACATAAATTATTTTAAAACGTTAATATTAAAATTCAATTAACCTACCAGTTATCTTTTAATATATCCAAACAAATGGCACCAGTAACTGAAGATATATTTGGATGCCAAATTTTTGTTATAAAACGTACCTGCAAAAATGAAAATATTTCTGTAAACAATAGAAAACTTTTGTTTAAACAGTCTTTACCTTTGGTGGATTGAAAGGATACGTTTCGGGTACTTTAATTTCTAGTACAAATTTGCCACCCTCATATGGAGTATCAGGTGGTCCAGCTATTTCTCCGCGTAATTCAGTCCAACTGTCGTTGATTAATTCAATTTTAATGGAGCATTGTACAATCTGAAAAAAAATGACATTAAGGTTATACAAACAACTGGTATATCGCCTCAAATGTTTATCAAGGATGATGTTTACAGCAGTCAAGACGGTACATCAAAAAGATGTATATATCAGTTTGTTATTTCGTGTGTAATATGTCGAAATAATCATCTAAGGCCCCATAAATTATATACGTATATTCTGGGTCCTCATGAAAATCTAAAATGATTTATGTCCCTCTGTATATGAGATTCTAAATTAGGGGGGGGTGAGGTTTCACAAAAAGTTGCAGATTACGGATATATAGATTAGGCCAAGCCGAATATGACATTCTTACTTAGTTAATTTATAAACGTTTTTAGTAGTTTCGACTAACAACATTGTTTTTTGAGTGATATTTCTTTATTCGTCACACATTTTTTGGGGAATTTTGGTATAACACCTGCCGTAAATAAGATCTTGAAGTCTCCAGACGTATGTTGCTGTGAGGAGTCTGGAAGTTAGTATTTTGAGCAACCTTGTTAGTCGAAACGATTAACGAAGCACTTAGTGTGACATTTTGAACTCTTAGCGATAAAGTAATTTAGTAAATATAGTAATGCAGTGTATTTAATATTTGTTCCTATAGTGAGAAATATATTTTTTGGGGGAAAATAAATACAATATGACTTCCAGAAATAATATGCACAGAGTATGCAAAAACATTTATTTTTTAACTCTTATTTAGTTAGAATAATTATAGTATACATACATTTAAAAAAACATAAGTTGCCTGTTCCAAATTTTTTACACAACTAACACAAAGGGTACGTATGTAACACCATCTCCGAAAAATTACAAAAATTGAGGTCTTTTCAGTTTTTGCTTAATATTTTGAAAACAGCGATAAGTATTTAGGAATTTTTGCATTTATTTTATTTAAATTAATTCATCAACTAAAAATCAATTGTTTTATTTTTCATTTTAATGATACATCTTGAAATATTTCGAATAAAAGTTAGCGTTAGTCGTTTAATTTTGAACACATTTTCGTCCTTTTAGTAAACATTCCTGTTATTTGAAATTTCAAACGATTAAAAATGATCCATCCAACTACAAAATTTCGCTTTTTTTATCTCCTGATTGGTATGATATCATAAATTTAACATACTGTCAATTTTTTTTCAAAAAATATTATGTTTTACTTTTTTAATTTTCAATAAACAAAACGGGCTATCTACCTTAACTTCGCGAATAATGGAGTTAAAAGATTTATTTTTCAGTGTGAGATTAAGTAGACGTAATATTAATAAATCGTAGAAGAACGGATTGCAAAATATTGAAAAATGCTGTTTTGCATGAGTCCCGTTTTGAATATAAGCCCTCGATATATGATAATCGTTTTGAAATTGAAATTGATGATTTTTGCGAACTTAAGTATAAATGTATAATATCGTTTTTCCATAAAATTCCATAATTATGAGTTTTCGTTATTAGTAAAATCGTCATGAACCACATTTTATTTTGATGATATTTAATATAAAAATTATTTTATTTTATTAAATCTACTAAAGTTAAATAAAAAGAAACATAATGAGCTTAAATAAGAAAAAATCATAAATATTATAGGACATATAAAAGTCATGGGATATATAAAAGCCATCGTAGAACAAAGGCAAAAAAAAAATGAAATTGAAAAAAGATTCGGCTGTGCCGAATCTTTGATACCCTTCACCATATTACCATCTTACTATTTTATCGACATCATATTACCATATTACCGACAAATAATAAAATTTTCGCCTTAACGTATGCTTTCATATTTTCACATATATAAATCTAAATTTTTTTCAAACTACGAAAATTTGAATATATAAAAAAAACAATCATAGCAGGCTTTGCTTTTAAAAAATAAACAACAACAACAATTCCATATTTATATATTTTTTTATGTGTGTATATTATACAAACTGGCTGCATATACAAAGAACAACAACAACACTGTTATTCATTATATTACTTCTGTTGCTAACTAAACTACTTGTCTACAAAAAACAAAAAACGTCACTAATAGTCATTACAATGCTTAATATACATGTTTGTGTATGTATTTATGTATATTCTTAACAGATATGTTTTAGTTTTTAAAAATAAACAACAACAATTCCATATCTATTTATTTTTGTACAGACTGCATATACAAAGAACAACAACAACACTGTTATTCATTATATTACTACTGTTTCTAACTAAACTACTTGTCTATACAAAAAACAAAAAACGTCACTAATAGTCATTACAATGCTTAATATACATGTTTGTGTGTGTATTTATATTCTTAACAGATTTGTTTTTGGGCCATAACTCTGTTGATTATAAACGAATTTGGTTTATTAAAAAAAACGAAATTTTATAAAAACATTTATGACTGATCTATATAAAAATAAAAATCTGTAGCTTGAACAAGGGCTTCAAAAATAAAAATTCGTTTTCCCCGATATCTCAGTTACTACTGAACCGATTTATTTAATTTTTTCAGAACAAAAATTCAGAAAATAATTTCCGAGCCTCCTTTGAAAATTCGAAGTCCCTGGTATATGCAGAGGCTTCAGAAACTGAAAAACCGGTTTCAAAAACCGGTTTTTAAAGCATATCTCCGCCATTTATAAACCGATCCTGCTGATTCAAAAAACCGAAATTTTATAAAAATATTTGTGACCGATCTGTATAAAAATAAAAATCTATAGCTTAAACTAGGGCTTTAAAAAATAAAAAATGCGTTTTGTCCGATATCTCAGTTATTATTGAACCGATTTATTTCATTTCTTCAGAACAAACATTTAGAGAAAAATGTCCGAGACTTTTTTGTAAAAACGAAGTCCCTAGTATATACAGAGGCTTCAGAAACTGGAAAACCGGTTCTAAAAACCGGTTTTCTTAACATATCTCCGCATTGTATGAACCGATCTTGCTGAATTCCAATAGCAAAATTCTCGAAAGCATTTCCGATCGTTTGATATATATATTATATATGTCAGTTATCGGTGGGCTTCATAAACGCCATTTCAACCGACACACGGACGGACGGACGGTCGGACGGACGGACGGACATGGTCCTATCGTCATCATTTCTTACAAGGATCCCGAAAATGTAAACTTTTTTGCTCTCCGACGAAAATTGTGGGAATTACAAACGGAATGACAAACTTATATATACCCTTTACACCTGTGGTGAAGGGTATAATAAGAATTATTAAAATTTTTAAAATATTTACTTTACAATAAAAATAGTTTTACGAAATAATATACATATTTAAGGATTAAAACTTCAAACTATGCCCTTAACGAAAATGGAAATAAAACACTACAATATTCATATAAGAGCGTGCACAACAATAGCCACATATTAATTAATATTTTCTGTAAATTTTAACAGTTTAATTTGTATTTCAAAATTTTCTAAATGTATTTCCGAAATTTTCATTTTCATTTCAACATTTACCAATTGTAAAATTATACATATATACATTGAAGTGCCTCACGAAAAAAAGTTGCTAATGTACCCCTCTAGAAATGAAGATTAGTATGTTCTTATATGTTTCCCAAAATATTAAATCTTAATGTTAAAATTTACGTGAGCTGGACCATTTTCAAAACACTTCTAAAATTACGTATTTCTTTCAATCAAAATTTAGTTATAAGAAAATTAACTTAAAATTATAATAGAGGCATAGTACGAACTTGAATGATCATTTAAATAATTATTATGTCTGTTTGCAGTCGCGGAATGTTAAGATTTTATTAACATTTTTTATCATATTTTCATTGTTCAAACATTTAATTTTATATATTTCGGACATTTTTCAAAATATATTAGGTTTTAATGTACCATAGGAATGGTCTATCCTGCTACTATTGAAGATAACACGTAATTAACACTTTAAGAGCTAGAGGGTCAATTCTATGCATTTAGTTCCCAAAAGGTTTAATTAAAAATTTAAAATTTTTGCAAATAAGTCGCATGGAAGTATTTATTACACTTAAATATTGATAAATTAATGAAAAACACAATATGTTCATTTAAAATAGCGATAATAATCGAATAAAAAGGAGTTTTTGAAATTAAACCGTTATTTTACACGAATTTACAGCTTTTTTGATCTTTCGGGACATTTATATCCTTAAATAACCATTTATTTGTCGTTAAAATTAACTTAACCAATTATGGACCAAAAATCCCAAAATATTATTTGTGCAACTAAAGGTTAAATGAATGCTCATATCAATAGTACTGAATGAGGCCTTTCCAATGATGAATATAATTTATGATGGAAAATGTCCAAAATATTCAAAATTGAATAAAATACTATTTAAAATAAAATCATTGAACATTTTACAAAAATTTTAATTTTGCGAGAATGAAAACAAATTTTAAAATAGTTTTTGTTCAATATGTATTAGACGTCGTTTTTCTATCACATGTTGTAATTTTTTTGACAATAAAATGTAACTAATAAAATTAGTTATATTGCAAATTTAATACTTTGAAAAATAAATCTGTTTTTTGGATCACTCATATTTTGTTGCTTATGTTTTGCACTGTACTGCTGTATGTACACATTTTTATGAAATTTTGATCAATTATAATAATCGTAAGCATGCCTTTAGCACTAGGGTATTCATTCGAATAATTTTCGTTCGTTATTTATTAATATAATTACGAATACATTCGCAAAAAAATTCTCGTTGGATACAGTCGTGCTTTACAAATACCGCGTTGTGTATATCATAAACTTCTTAAGTGCTGTGTTTTCTTTTTTAAATTTAAACAAAAAAATAATCTTTCATTTTTCTCATACGGTTACCAAATTAAAATAATCTAATTATTTCGTTTTAATATTGTAAACAATGGCATCCTCCTCAGGAGGAAATAATTTCCAAATATTGGATCCAGAACCATCACCTAAGCAGAAAAAACTAATAATAACTACAACATAAATAATACGTTTGAATTTCCAAAATTTACACAAAAACAAAACAATAATACAAAAAACCAACAACGCCCTAAATATATTGTAATAAAAAGTAAAATAGCTGACAAAACTTTAATATTTTCCTATTATCAAAAGCATTAGAATCTATATCAAGTGAACCAATGCAAAAAATCACAATCACTAGAGATGGTAATTTGTTAATTTTGGCTAAAAATGAAATGCAAGCTAATAAATTCTTAAAAACAACTTCACTGCCCGGCCTAGGTCCAGTTGAAATTAAATTACACCCTACATTAAACATTATTAAAGGCGTAATTTTCTGCCCATCTTTAAAAGAACTTTCAGAAAAGTACATAACCGATGGACTTAATGAACAAGGAGTAGTAGAATGTAAAAAATTACCAAATTTAACGACGGGAAAATAAACAACACTCCATTACACATTTTACATTTCAACCAATATACTCTACCGAAAGAAATAAAAATATTCCTAGTCCCATACAGTGCAAAAACTGCTTCAAATTAGGACACACTAAAAATACTGTAATGGTAATGAAACCTATGAAATCTGCTCATCAACAACTCACGATCCCATACCATGCACAATAATTGAATGTGTAAATTGTAAACACTCTCACAGATCAAATAACAAAAAATGTGCCGTTATCCAACATCGCCAAGAAACAAAAAACCATCAACAATTGTACCTACAAAGAAGCAACAACAAAAGTCCCACCAGTGGATCTTTCGAAATTCCTTCAGAAGACCTTGAAACAGTAATTGAAGTAAAAAAGAAAAGAATAAGCATACAAAAAAACAAAAACCAATCGAATACAACTAAATAAACTCATCAACACCAACTGAAACAAATTTAACAACAATAAATTCTACACCATCAAACTCTTCAACAATCAAATCTCTCAAAAACTCTCAAAAATGCAACACAAAACAAATGCAAAATAGATAACGTACAAAATACTCAAACAACTAATACAAAAAAATCAACAAATAACCAAAAAAAAAAAAACAAACTCAAGAGAACCATCTTATGATGGAATAGAAACAAACAAATTAAATTCTGACAAAATTACAAATAGACGATTAGCAATTGACGGAAAAGATCAAATGGAAATGTAAATAAACAAGTAATAAAAAACAAACATTATTCTTAAAATTTTTATTTGTACCATTCATGACATTTAATATCTTACAATGGAACATAAAAGATTTTTTAATAATTTTAACGATTTCCAACTTATCCTAAAGGAACATGACCCTCAATTTATTTCTTTACAAGAAACACACTGCCCATCAAATTTTACGCCAGCTCCCCCAAATAATTACTATTGCTACTTCGAGAATGATCCGGCAAATATTTCAGCTAAGAGTGGAATTGGTATATTTATCCGGAAAGAAATTCTCCATACACGCATTTTTAACTCTTCAAAATTACTAAACATTTCAATTGAAATAACTACAAATATTAAGTTTACAATAATATCGGTTTACATCCCTCCTCCTGAATCTTTCACTACAAATGATTTTAACTAACTTTTTAACAATTTACAAACACCTATCATTCTTGTTGGAGATGTCAACAGCTGGAATGTACTATGGGGATCACGTTGTAGCAATTCACGCGGTTTAATTATTGAACAATCTCTAAATGAAAACAACTTATGTATAATCAATGACGGTAATCCCATCCATTTCTCAACACACAACACATTCACCTAAATTAACACTACTGGCTGTTCACCTTCACTCTTTTCATTAATATCATGTCAAACTTTACAGGATTTACACCACAGTGATAATTTTCCTATAAAAACAACAACAAAACAATAACACCAATAAAACAAAAATTACGAAATATAATATGAAAAAAGCTAATTGGGACCTATATGAAAAAAAGTGGAAAATATACTTAACAACAAAAACTTTTCAAATAATATCAATCAAGTCAACGCTACAATTACAAAAGCTATAAGAACCGCTGCTAATTTCCATATACCACAAACAACACCTACTCAAAAACGAACAGCCGTTACTTGGTGGAACCAATTACTCTCAAAACTTCATGCAGACAAAAAAAGAAAAATGGAAAATCTTTAAAAAACATCCCCACCGTGATAATTTAATTTTATATAAAAAATCCAATGCTAAGTTCCGTGCTGAGTGTAAAAAATCAAAATATAACAGTTTCAAAAAATTTACTGAAACCATATCAATGGATTCTTCAACAACTCTCTTATGGGAAAAAATTAATATGTTCTCCAGCCACAACAAAATAAAACCCATAACAGCCATAGAAACAAATACCGAAATTATAACAGACCCTATAAAAATCGCAAACCACTTCGCAAGTATATGGTCAAATAACTCCCTTGATAATAATTTTTCGCCTAATTTTGTTACAGCTAAAAGAACTTCAGTAAATTTTTTAAATATACGTGCTAACAATGCTAACGCAGAAAGAATTGAAAGCCAATTAACATTATGCGAACTACTAATGGCGATAAAAAAGTTAAGGGATATACACCAGGTCAAGAACGCATATGTTACGACATGATAAAAAATCTGACTAATCACAGTAAAGCAAATATTCTCCAACTATATAATAAAGTTTTTGACACTGGAATTATTCCACATTCCTGTAAAACAGCTTTAGTTGTCCCAATTCCCAAACCGAATTAGAACCTCACTAACTCTTCTAGTTATAGACCAATCTCTTTATTACCCTGCCTATCAAAACTCATGGAAAGAATAATTACCAATCGTTTAGCTTGGTTCTTAGAATCTAAAAAACTAATCGCAATAAACCAAGTTGCATTTAAATCTAAAATAGGATGTACTGATGCTTTGCTCCACATCGACTATTACGTCACAAAATCACTTTCATCCAAAAACCACACATCCATTTTGGGAATCGATTTCGAGAAATCCTTTGACCGAGTTGGAATACATGTAATCTTAAATAACTTAAAAACTTATGGAATTGGTCCCAAATTTTTTAATTTTGTAAGATCTTTTTTAACTGGCAGAACTATAAAAGTTAGAGCAAATAATGAATTCTCCAACACCTACCCACTTAATAATGGAATACCACAAGGGTCACCACTGTCGGTCGTGCTTTTCCAAATAGCCTTCAATGAAATCAGTACTATAATAAAATGAAATTGAAAAAAGATTCGGCTGTGCCGAATCTTTGATACCCTTCACCATATTACCATCTTACTATTTTATCGACATCATATTACCATATTACCGACAAATAATAAAATTTTCGCCTTAACGTATGCTTTCATATTTTCACATATATAAATCTAAATTTTTTTCAAACTACGAAAATTTGAATATATAAAAAAAAACAATCATAGCAGGCTTTGCTTTTAAAAAATAAACAACAACAACAATTCCATATTTATATATTTTTTTATGTGTGTATATTATACAAACTGGCTGCATATACAAAGAACAACAACAACACTGTTATTCATTATATTACTTCTGTTGCTAACTAAACTACTTGTCTACAAAAAACAAAAAACGTCACTAATAGTCATTACAATGCTTAATATACATGTTTGTGTATGTATTTATGTATATTCTTAACAGATATGTTTTAGTTTTTAAAAATAAACAACAACAATTCCATATCTATTTATTTTTGTACAGACTGCATATACAAAGAACAACAACAACACTGTTATTCATTATATTACTACTGTTTCTAACAAAACTACTTGTCTATACAAAAAACAAAAAACGTCACTAATAGTCATTACAATGCTTAATATACATGTTTGTGTGTGTATTTATATTCTTAACAGATTTGTTTTTGGGCCATAACTCTGTTGATTATAAACGAATTTGGTTTATTAAAAAAAACGAAATTTTATAAAAACATTTATGACTGATCTATATAAAAATAAAAATCTGTAGCTTGAACAAGGGCTTCAAAAATAAAAATTCGTTTTCCCCGATATCTCAGTTACTACTGAACCGATTTATTTAATTTTTTCAGAACAAAAATTCAGAAAATAATTTCCGAGCCTCCTTTGAAAATTCGAAGTCCCTGGTATATGCAGAGGCTTCAGAAACTGAAAAACCGGTTTCAAAAACCGGTTTTTAAAGCATATCTCCGCCATTTATAAACCGATCCTGCTGATTCAAAAAACCGAAATTTTATAAAAATATTTGTGACCGATCTGTATAAAAATAAAAATCTATAGCTTAAACTAGGGCTTTAAAAAATAAAAAATGCGTTTTGTCCGATATCTCAGTTATTATTGAACCGATTTATTTCATTTTTTCAGAACAAAAATTTAGAGAAAAATGTCCGAGACTTTTTTGTAAAAACGAAGTCCCTAGTATATACAGAGGCTTCAGAAACTGGAAAACCGGTTCTAAAAACCGGTTTTCTTAACATATCTCCGCATTGTATGAACCGATCTTGCTGAATTCCAATAGCAAAATTCTCGAAAGCATTTCCGATCGTTTGATATATATATTATATATGTCAGTTATCGGTGGGCTTCATAAACGCCATTTCAACCGACACACGGACGGACGGACGGTCGGACGGACGGACGGACGGACGGACATGGTCCTATCGTCATCATTTCTTACAAGGATCCCGAAAATGTAAACTTTTTTGCTCTCCGACGAAAATTGTGGGAATTACAAACGGAATGACAAACTTATATATACCCTTTACACCTGTGGTGAAGGGTATAAAAACATAATTACGTTGATCACTGCCTTTATGCCGACGATCTATACATCCTTTGCAAAAATAAGAACACCTCCAAAATCAACGAAATATTTAAAGCAGTAGTTGTTGATATTGAAAATTGGTCGAAAACATCAGGTGCAAAAATTTCATTATATAAATCGTCCATACTTCATATATGTAGAAAGCATAGTTGCAATCCGTCAAACCTTATAATTAATAACATCACAATACCTATCGTAACTGAACAAATACTAGGAAAATACTAGGAGTCTGTTTTGAAAAAGGCTACCGCTGGAAAAATCACATTTTAAACCTCAAAAAATCTCTTGTTAATAAAACAAACTTAATTAGATACCTATCTACTAGAACTTACGTACACATAGATACAATAAAATTGTAAAAACTCTTATTATAATATTATTTCTTTATGGTAATGCCGCAAAATCCAATCTGTCTCAACTAAAAACGTTATATCACCAAACACTCAGAGCCAGCACATATGCATACCGAACAACACCAATACAAATACTTTTAATAGAATCTGGTTTTCCATCCATCGAACAAAAAATTTCTGAATCATCTAACCGACTACTACCTAAGCTACTATCATATCATAATTCCATCATAGTTGACGATATTACTAAAGTCCTTTCATCCAACAAAACTCCGAGAATTCAATCAGCAATATATAAATGCTTAACTAATAACATCATTAATTACAAACAGAAACTTTATAAATTCAGTATAAAAATTCCTGTGTGGACATTTAATACAAACTCTTGCGATACAACCGTATCGTCCTACAAAAAACTAAATACCTCAAATGAAATGTATAAACAATTATTTTACCAAAAAATAGCACCTTACTTAAACTATGACTGGCAGCACCTCTTTACTGATGCGTCAAAAGATAAAAACAATGTATCCTACGCAGTAGTGTATCAAAACGGTAACACCTTATCAACAAAAATCTTAGAAGAACACTGTTCAATATTTACTGCGGAAGCAGCGGGTATATTGCAAGCTATTTTTATAACTACTAAAGCTCAGAAAAACTCTATTATCTTCACTGACAGCCTATCCGTATTAACGGCAATAAATAATGTGGGAAACAACAACTGGAGATCTGTTAACAAAATACGTGACTTATTAATTAGTTACAAAAATAAAATAAAAATAAAAAAATATTTTGGATACCAGGACACGCAGGGATACAAGGCAACTCATTTGCTGACTCAGCAACGAAAAAAGCATGTTTTTTTTTTATTTATTTTATTTAATCATTTGTAATTAAAAAGCCCAGATGAAATTACAATAGTTCCACTATCATTCATCTCTCCATTAATTAAAGATCCATTAACTGAAAGACTTGTCATTGGCAACATAATAATCAATTAATTAGAAAATCTGAGGATAACAAATTTAAAAGGCTATCAACACCCTCATTATTCGCAAATTAATCCTAACATAAAATTACCCATATATCAAACTGGTATTGACAAAAACAAAATAAACATTTTTTCACGTTTACGAATGGGTCACATTATTACCACTCACCAACATTTCATTAACAGTAATTCAAACAGCAACTGTATATTTTGTGGATCAACAACCAGCGTAAAACACCTTTTATCAGCTTGCCCAACAAGTTCTCAAATTAAATTTCTTAATAACAATGGTCTCAATTTACTCAAGGAACCGTCTATCAATAATATAAATGCTATTTTTAACTTTATTTCCAATTTAAATATAAAATTTTAATTCAATATTTTATATTAGCTGATAGCCATAGTAGCTAATGCTAAGATTATCTAACATATTAATCTTATATTTATATAATATTAATATCATGTAAATAAATAAATAATTACCAATAATTTAAAACTGACATTTTTTAAAAAATTAATATCACAATTACTAGATCGTATAAAATGTCTTACAAGTTCAGATATCATCAAATTACCATTAATTAAATTCTTATATACGGCAGCATTACATTCAGGCACACATAAAAGTAATAAAATTGTTTCCAATTTAAAGTATAAAAAAGGATAGAATTCTCTTAAAATTGCTACAAATTAAAAATGCATTTCCTGCATTCATTTCAGTGTTATTTTATAGCAGCTATACAGGTGGTAAGTTGAAGTTATAAAAAAAAATTGTCCCAGTTAATACCGATATTTCAAAATTTCAGAAACCAGAATATATTGTTGACATGAAAGATGTAGAATGGAATATAATAATTTTAAGGAAGACATTAATACAGATAATGGTAAATGTTGGGTTAATGTATACTATAGCACCAATGCTGTTTCTTACATGTTGACACCATTCCGAATACCGGCCACAATTGGTTCGGAATGTTTAAAATTCTTATATAAAGAATATCTAATGGATAGAATGAAAAAAAATTTGTAAAAATGGAATAGATTTTGAAATTTATTTTGTGCCACCTTCAACTAAACGTCGAATGATATGTGAAAATTGTATACCATTAACATATTTGTCCTCACATTTGCGTATGGGTTTTTATCGTTTGGAATTAGTTTCAATTGGTGAAATTTCCTATGTGAGTTCATTGATAGTAGAATTGCAGAAAGAATAAAATAGGAACAAAAAGATCCCGTTAATGTACATTAGGGGTTCACAATTTGTTGACCAAAAAAATTTGTAGCAGCATATTATTATGGAAAATGCACTAGTTTTCGGACCGAAAGCAATTTCTAGAACGTACGTTGGATGAATATCAAAACGTAAAAAAAAAAAACATTTTCGGATTTGAAATCTCTAATTTCCATGAAATTCACTACAGACATTGGTTATTGGAACAGTTTATCATATAATAAACCTTTAGATTAAAGGCCCATTTAATAAAAAAAATACAAGCTCGTAAAATATTTGTCAAACTTTGTTTGCAAAATTATTTACATTATTTATAAATGTTTAGACCATAATATAATAACAGAAGGTAGAATCATTAGAGAGAGTTTTCAATTTTAATTCTTGTTTTGTAAAATAACAGAAAAATAAAAAACAAAAAATAAGAATAAAAAAATCAAAAATTCATTTTAAAATTTTTATTTTAATTTTGTTTTTTTTTTTTTTTTTATTGAAACTTTTTTGTATAATTTATCTGGGAAAATATATGCATATAAAACATAGTGCCACCGGCTACTACCTCACCACCAACAACTTCTAATGATGCCATCTATATCCAGCCATAGAGTTGTCGCAAAAGAACGTTTACTGGAGCTGCAAATAGATATTCCGGCTGGTCCAGTAGTTACCAATACTTCGCTTCAGAGTTGTTGGTAGTTAACGTAGAATCGGTCCATGAAGATATTTTATTCATTGATAAAAAAACTTTAAAAAAAATTTATTATTTTTGTTTTATTTTTCAGTTTTTTGATATTTTATTTTAATTTGTTTACATTTTGTTTTAATTTTTTATTGTTTGACAATTCAGGGTAAAATAAATTGAGAGCACTCCCTGTAATGATTTTACCTTTTATAATTTTATAATGGTTTAGACGAAACTAATTGTCAAAAACCTAAGTCGGTTGTCAAAAACCTAACTCATGCAACAACAAAATACATGTAATCAAATACATTTTGTTGTTGCCAAAAGAAAATAAAAACACATTTTTGTTTACAAAACAACAATTTTGTTTAATTGTCAATCGAGAATTTCGTCTCTATGTGTTACTCTATGATTTTTTTCATCATGATGGATATTTATTTTAAAAAATAAAAATACCTCACATATTTTTTTCAACAAATGAAAAAACATTTTGAACATTAAAGATATTTATATTGATTGAAAAATAAAAAGTTTTCGGGTGCTTGATTCAAACTTCTTAAGATAGGAAAAACGTATTGACACAGAAAGTAAAAATGCATTAAAATTTTGAGATTAGTTTGGTCTTTGGGTCAAAATAGAAGTCATCCAATAATTTCTTCGATTTAGAGCATTTATATCATAATTTCATTTATATCATAATTTCATTTAATTTATTCCAAAAATATCGCGAAATATGTCAAGAATTATAACCTTTCCAATAAAATTATGTCGATAGGCTTCTAATGCCAAAACCGATCAGAAATTAGCCCAGTGTATTAAACAAGTCACTACACTATTAGAAGCATTTTAAAATTTCCAAAATATAAAGAGTTTCGCTTAAAAAACAGTGCTCCCAATAAAACGACCAGAATCATTTCAATGATATAATGAAGAATTAACAGAGCATATCCTTTATAATGAAAGTTGGGATACTAAGAAAGTGGTTAACATTGGTTGTATCCCAATATGGGTGCAAATCTCTAAAAAAATTCTAGGTGTATTTCACGAATGCTGATTTTCATACAATTTATAGTTTTTTGTATGGGAATTTATTTATAAAAACTCCTGACCCTATACCATACCATTTTCAAACTGTCCCATTCAGATATCGTGATTATACAAATATCAAGTGTTTATTTGGGATCTGAACTTTCACTAAAAAAGTATATTTTGCAAATTCTTCATTATATCATTTAAGTGATGCGGTTCTTTTGTAGTGAGTTTTATTGGGAACCCTACCTTCTTTTATCACACAGAAAAAATTATTACCGTCTTTTTTACAATTAACTCAGTTGTTTAATTTGCATCAAAATTTAATAAATATGTTCAAGAAAAAATAAAATTTTTAGAATTTGTATTATTCGGGCTCAAGTTCATTGAATTATTGTAGAAGAATACATTGTAAAAGTTTTATTGGACACTCGGCAGAATGGAATGCATTTTCTAGTCAGCCACGACCGTCATCAGCACTCTTCAGTGTCCCACCGTGGTGTTCTCTGTAAACATCATCTATTTAACTTACAATTTTTAGGAAATGGAATCTGTGACTTCTTTTCCTAAATGTTATTAAGTTAGACGAATGGTTTACGATAAAGCTTTTTACAATTATTTGTATTCTCCTTTTACAATTATTATTGTTTATATGCTTTAAAGCTATCAGTTAGGTAGCAAATGAAGCAATGTATAATTGTTATTGTTTAGCCACTTATTAAGTAGCAATGAACAATGTTGTTGTTGTTATTTGTTTTGTCCCTTCTGTTTGTTTCTATTATTAGAAAGCCTAGCAGGGAAGTCAAGTAACAAGTTTACACCGTGCCCAGTGTGAAGATTAATTTGTTTGTAATTTTTGTTGAACTTATTTATAGAGTTTTTAGAATTTGTATTATTCGGGCTCAAGTTCATTGAATAATTGTAGAAGAATACATTGTAAAAGTTTTATTGGACACTCGGCAGAATGGAATGCATTTTCTAGTCAGCCACGACCGTCATCAGCACTCTTCAGTGTCCCACCGTGGTGTTCTCTGTAAACATCATCTATTTAACTTACAATTTTTAGGAAATGGAATCTGTGACTTCTTTTCCTAAATGTTATTAAGTTAGACGAATGGTTTACGATACAGCTTTTTACAATTATTTGTATTCTGACTAGAAAATGCATTCCATTCTGCCGAGTGTCCAATAAAACTTTTACAATGTATTCTTCTACAATTATTCAATGAACTTGAGCCCGAATAATACAAATTCTAAAAACTCTATAAATAAGTTCAACAAAAATTACAAACAAAAAATAAAATAAAAAATAAATTTTGGTATGATTTTTTTTCCTATACACATTTTTAATTCATTCAATCATCTACTTGATTGATTTAATTAATTTATTAATTGGGAATCTTTTCTGTTTTGTATTTTTTTATAGTTTTTAGTAATTGATATAATCATTTTGGTTAGAGGTGCAAATTTAAACAAGTTTATAATTTAAATAATTATTTTCATATATATTTGTTAATTGGTGACTTTTTTCAGTGCAACTGCAATAATTTCTGAACGATTTTGAAATTAATATACAGTGAGACCTCGATTATCCGTAATGGTCGGGACCGGAAGCATTCTAGATAATCAATTTTCCCGGTTAATAGAGTAAAAATGTTGAGTAGTATTTTTAATCATTTTTTATTTATATAATTCAATTATTCAAGGATTTAATATAAATGTTTAAATATTATAAGAAAAAAAAATAATTTTGAAAAAAAAAAAAAAAAAAAAACAGTGAACAATACATAAAGATTTCATTTCATTTAACATAGTTTCTTAAAAAAATCATCACACCTATCGTGAATAACAAGTGGAATTTTTATTCCCCTCGAAGGGAAAAATGCTATCGTGAATCTCCCGTGAAAAAATTTTCCCGCTAAAAGTTCTCAGTGAATGTAAAAAGGAAGAAAATAAAATTCAAAGTAAAGTTTTTTTCAAAAATATACACGTCCATACTAATATTTTAAAGAAAAGTGAAAAAAAAGCAAAATATTTAGTATTGGAGTGATTGTTTTATTGCAACATTAGTTTATTGTACTATTTAATTTTTAAGTACCAAAATAATTCCGATAATTTTTGGAAACCCCAAAAAAAAAAAAATTATAACAAATTAAAGTGTACAATATGTTTAGAATTGGAACAATAATTTTATTTAATGTTGAACAATATATGAGTTTGTGTCTTATTAGCTGATAGTGCCCTTAAAATAACTTTAATATCCGAATTATAAGAAGATCTACTTACATTTTCTGTTCTGTTCCCCAGCAAAAAGAAAGTGAACAAATTAATGGGAAAAGTGAAAAAACTCGGGGGGAAAAATCATTCACGATTAGGAGAATTTTATTTTTAGCATGAAATTATTCACGGGGAATTTTTTCACGATTGCAAATTTAGGAAAAGGGAAAACATTTCGAGGGAAAAAGTATTCATTATAGGGGTGCATATAAAGTTGTTTGTTTCTTCTTTTTTAAATTCATATTTTCATTCGCATTGTGTTTGTTCAAAAGTAATCGAAAAAAGTTATGCTTATAATAGAGGTAATCACGGTTAATCGATGCAAAAAAAAATTAAATGAATGGAAAAAAGAAGACAATTACAAATTTTCTTTCCCGAATATAGACTTTGCCGGTTAATCCCACTGTATCTTTAAAATCATATTATATTTTTGGGATAAATTTAATGAAATTTAGATACAAAGGCTAAGAATCAAAGAAAATATTGTAGCTGTAGTATATGATTTAAATTTTGACACATTGACTAAAACAATCTCAAAATATAAATGCATCAATCACTTAAAAATAGCGTTTTTTAAGAAGACGAAATATGGATTTTTGTCAAAAAATTTTTGTCGGTTAAGACATTTTGGAGATTATAGCTTGATATGGTCAGTCTTGACAGCATTAGTTTCTTATTTGTTGTAATTGAATTTTCTAAAATAAGTTTTTAAGTTAAGTTTGGTTTCAGAATAATGGCTGGGCAAATGAATCTATTCCATTTTAAAGCAAATTTGAATCAAAGAAAGACAAAGCTAAATGCAAAACACATGAATTCGTTTCATTCCTGACTTTGTTAATGTATTATTTTTCCAACTTATTGAAATGCTACAAATTTAATTACTTATATATGCACATGCTTCTTAATTTTTGTAAACAAACAATACTAAAGTTTTCAAAATTTTACATAAAAGGATAAAAATTAAGATTGAAATGAATCATCATAATCTACAATCAACAATGACAAAAACAACAATAAACCTATACTTTGATAATTGGAGAAAAACAATTTCTAAACAAATTTAACAAATCAACAAAATCAAGGGCAACCACTTTTACACTTTGACAAAAATAAAATTAAAAACCCACCGTAATAAAGTGACAACAAATAAAAAATCACAACAAATGTCATAGTACAAGCAATAATATGAAAAATTGTAATCAAAAAGGAAAAACTAGGTTAGGAATTATTTTAGGCAACCTGCCCTGCCAGTCGAAATACAAGCATTATTGTAGCGTTTTGAGAAAAATGTTTAATTCCAATTTTTTTCATAAAATTGGTATTAAAACTTACCTCCTCACTGCGCATAACTTCCTTGAATTCGCGCTTAATACGTGATACTGCCATATTAGCCATAATGGACAAAATTTATTTTCCTTTTACTTTGCGGCTGATGAACTAATCTTCCTTGGCTTGATTGTTGATGTCTTTTGTTATTCTTTTTTATTATTTACTTAGCAGCGTTACTTTGACCCCAACTGTCTCAGACGACCAACGTTGATGAAGAGCAGCTCACAACGAAAAATTTATTTAAAATTTTGTTTTTGTTTTAAATCTTCTTTAGTGACTTTCTTCTAAATGTTTTTCTTGTATTTTATGCTAAACGAATGAAAGAAAGAACAATTGTAAAAAACTCACACACTCTTAGGGAAATTTTGTAAAAGCAAAAAATAAGAAACAAACACAAAATTTTAGCACAATCAACTTGAAACAGCAAAATAATTAAGTTTGTTTTTTATACAAATTCGAATAAATTAGAGTTATTAATATGTTTTTAATTACTTTTAGTGGTTATTTAGTTATAATGGAATCTAGTTTGTTAGAATTTTTCATATCTTGCAGAAACAAAAACTATTTTTTCCTTGTTGCTCTCACAAGCAGAGACCTGCGCCGAACGATTTTAACGGCGGCGGCGACTTTTCTAAAAATTGGCGGCGGCGGCTCAAAAATCGGCTGTTAGCCGCCTGAAAGGTGAACATAAGTTTTCGCATCGTCTAATAGAGCACATTGGTTCCCAAATGTGGGTCCACGTCCCCTTAGATGTAAAGGGAGACGAAGACCGTTTGTTTGAACATAATTTATAAGTATTTCCTAAAAGATTTATAACATAAATTTTTGTATTTATTGTGCTTCTAAAGTGTTTCGAAGTGAGTGATTCTATGTCAAAACGGACAGCAATCGGATTTGACATCTCTGATTTCAATAAAATCCACTACAAGTATTGACCATTGGAAGTGTTTTTCAAATCATAAGGTTTTAGACCGGTCCAAAAATATGACGGATTAAAAATCGAACAAAAAAAAAATTTAATGAAATTGAAAAAAGATTCGGCTGTGCCGAATCTTTGATACCCTTCACCATATTACCATCTTACTATTTTATCGACATCATATTACCATATTACCGACAAATAATAAAATTTTCGCCTTAACGTATGCTTTCATATTTTCACATATATAAATCTAAATTTTTTTCAAACTACGAAAATTTGAATATATAAAAAAAACAATCATAGCAGGCTTTGCTTTTAAAAAATAAACAACAACAACAATTCCATATTTATATATTTTTTTATGTGTGTATATTATACAAACTGGCTGCATATACAAAGAACAACAACAACACTGTTATTCATTATATTACTTCTGTTGCTAACTAAACTACTTGTCTACAAAAAACAAAAAACGTCACTAATAGTCATTACAATGCTTAATATACATGTTTGTGTATGTATTTATGTATATTCTTAACAGATATGTTTTAGTTTTTAAAAATAAACAACAACAATTCCATATCTATTTATTTTTGTACAGACTGCATATACAAAGAACAACAACAACACTGTTATTCATTATATTAATACTGTTTCTAACTAAACTACTTGTCTATACAAAAAACAAAAAACGTCACTAATAGTCATTACAATGCTTAATATACATGTTTGTGTGTGTATTTATATTCTTAACAGATTTGTTTTTGGGCCATAACTCTGTTGATTATAAACGAATTTGGTTTATTAAAAAAAACGAAATTTTATAAAAACATTTATGACTGATCTATATAAAAATAAAAATCTGTAGCTTGAACAAGGGCTTCAAAAATAAAAATTCGTTTTCCCCGATATCTCAGTTACTACTGAACCGATTTATTTAATTTTTTCAGAACAAAAATTCAGAAAATAATTTCCGAGCCTCCTTTGAAAATTCGAAGTCCCTGGTATATGCAGAGGCTTCAGAAACTGAAAAACCGGTTTCAAAAACCGGTTTTTAAAGCATATCTCCGCCATTTATAAACCGATCCTGCTGATTCAAAAAACCGAAATTTTATAAAAATATTTGTGACCGATCTGTTTAAAAATAAAAATCTATAGCTTAAACTAGGGCTTTAAAAAATAAAAAATGCGTTTTGTCCGATATCTCAGTTATTATTGAACCGATTTATTTCATTTTTTCAGAACAAAAATTTAGAGAAAAATGTCCGAGACTTTTTTGTAAAAACGAAGTCCCTAGTATATACAGAGGCTTCAGAAACTGGAAAACCGGTTCTAAAAACCGGTTTTCTTAACATATCTCCGCATTGTATGAACCGATCTTGCTGAATTCCAATAGCAAAATTCTCGAAAGCATTTCCGATCGCTTGATATATATATTATATATGTCAGTTATCGGTGGGCTTCATAAACGCCATTTCAACCGACACACGGACGGACGGACGGACGGACGGACATGGTCCTATCGTCATCATTTCTTACAAGGATCCCGAAAATGTAAACTTTTTTGCTCTCCGACGAAAATTGTGGGAATTACAAACGGAATGACAAACTCATATACATATACCCTTTACACCTGTGGTGAAGGGTATAAAAACTTGACAAAGGTGTTATTGGGAATACTTTCTAGAATATAAACGGTAGATAGTTTAATATTTAACACAAAGATATTACCTTCATAACGACATATACAGTTTTATTAAACCAAAAGTTCAAAGGTAAAAATTCAACATAAAAATTTCAAATCAGTAATCTCAAAAAATGGTATTTTTAAAATTATATATGATCATGACATAGCTCTTCTAATAAAATCTTATTAGCAATAAATTCTGAACTATAGAAAATAAAATTTTTACTTTTTTTAAAGACAAAGATATTACCTTTAAAATGATATTTAGTCAGTTTGTTTAGTTCAAAATTTCAAAGGTCAAAATAAGACTAACAAAAATTAAACCATTATATCTCCGAAAACTATATCTTTAAAATTATACAATGTTAACAAATCTCTATACTCATGCTGGACACTCCTTTACTTTAGAAGTCAGGTGACAAAATACAAATTTAAATCAAACTTTGCATACAATATTTAATTTTTTTACCATTTTACCATTTTTCGCTTCAGAACACCTAATACAAAATAGTCTCCAGCTTGAAATTCGACGAAATTGAATGTCTTTTTATATTAAATGAAATAAAAATATAATATAGTTTAAATGTAATAAGCAACTAAGTTTGATCACTTTTGGACAATATTCAACAGCATTTCCATTTTTAAAACATCATATTTTTAGACCGAAGGAGGTATTTACAATAAATGTTTGTGAATTGAGCAGTACTTGCAATTCGTAATGCCTGTAGCGAATTTCATTAAAATCGGAGATATCAAATACGAAAATGCCAGCTTTTTGTTCGTTTTGATATGGAATCACTCAAGTGTAACTTCCAATAATAACTCCCCAAGGGAGTAATAAATATAATCACCCTTATTACTACGCAACATTTTCGAATTTTTTTTTTATTCTTAAAAATATAATGGCGTAGGTACAAAACCAAAATTCCAGTATATCACACGTTGGTCCAAGTGGATTCCTAGATGTGCTGGCAAATTCTACTACTTTTGAATACTCGATACTACTCAATACTTTTTCATTTGGGTGCTCGATACTACTCGATACTTAACGGATTTTTTTTAATTTGAAATATACAGTTATGTTCTGGAAATCACTTTTTGTCGAAGTGATTTCAAATCACTTAAAAGGTCCTCTGTGCACTAAAAATTATGAAATCACGTGATTTCAAATCGGTCAAATTTTTAGTGTCGATTTCAAATCACTTGCTTATTTATGCAAACACTGTGTTGTTAATCAAATGTAAAATGGCTAATATAAATAATTTATTATTATTTGTATCCATTTTTGTTTGAAAATTTTTAATTGTATTGAAAAACAATTAAGAAATTGAAGTTCTGCGTTCAATTTTTTTACTTTGGAAAAGATTTCGTGATTTCAGTTTTTCTTTGCCTGTCAGCTGTTTACCTACAACTTTTCTTCTGTTTCCATAGGATTTGATAGATTCCGCAAATAAAGTTTTTTAATTCTCTCATTATTTATTTTCCTCCATTTTAAAGCAATTATTGCCAATAACGTTGTTTCTCGCATTTTAATAAAAAGCTATTTTATTTTATTTAATTGTAAACAAAATAAAAAATTAGCTGTTTGCTCATGATTTCTTAGTTTAAAATCACGTGATTTCCAGAACAGCTGAAAATCACTTGCGTGATTTCAAAATCTTTTGTGATGTGAAATCACCGTGATTCCAGAACAGGCCTGATAATTTTTAATAAATGTTATTTTATTTAAAATTAAAACAAATATATTTAACCAATTATTATGAAACTTTGTAAATTTGTCTATACAAAACACAAAATAAATAAAAACGTTAACTTTATATTCAACTTTAAAAATCAATAAAATTATTTTCATATATTTAAAAATTTACTTGTATCTTTATGAAGAGTTGTATTTTAGCCGTTATATTTTTAATGATATTATAACGTCGAGTCTATATTAGAGAAATTTCTATCAAGACAAAAGTCAAATTTTTGTTTGAGTTGCAGATAATTTTTTATCTCAGTCAATTATAGGGGAAAACGTATGTCATAATAAGCCATGCAAAAAGTACCAACAACAATCAAGATGGCGTCTTTTACTAAGCATTATCAAGACAAAGTTGTCAGAGCTCGAGCGCTGACAATTTTCTTTTAACGCTGTAATAACACTGACAAATTCAGTCTACATTAGACAAATCTTTATCTTGATAAAATTTTGACGTTTGTCTTGATAAAAATTTGTCTAATGTAGACTCAAAGTAATATCATTAAAATATAATTTTTAATATATTAAAAAATTATACTCTGAAAGTATTGAGTAACTACTTTACGGTATTGAGTACAAAAAAAAAAAAAAAAAACGTGCTGGAATGCTTGGATCAGTTAGTATTATCTTGAGTTTAAATGGTCACCACCATGGTATATCAAATTAAAACCACGCGTTCAATATAAACTATGCGTGGTAATACGCTGTACCGGTGCGAGCGGGACGCAAAATTCTCGAAGGCCGATCAACAAAATCTCTTAAAAATAAAAATAATTATCGAGACGCGAGAGTTGTTCTCCAACCCATAGCAACTTTAAGAATCAAATTTTTTTTTTATAATATACAACCACTAGGGTGGCCCTCTTTTATATGGAGGAAAATAAAGGTTTACAAATTTTCAGTCTCCCACCCTAGAAATGTTTTAGATTGATTGGAACAAATTTAGAGGTGGCTCAAAGCGATTTAAATATCAAAAATTTAAGTTTTTTTGTTCTGACCCCGATAATTTAAAAACATGCCAATTTGAATATATTTCAATAAAACCCGTTTGCAATCCCATTAATTCAGCAAATTGATAAAAAAAAAATTGGGTGCTAACCCCTTTTGAAAGGTTCAGCAAATTGATAAAAAAAATTGGTTATTAAACCTTTCAATTTTCAATTTGGTGAACCTTTCAAAAATGATTAATACCCAATTTTTTGTTATCAATTTGCTGAATTAATGTGACACCATATTCAAAAAGGGTTAATGCCTAATCGCTTTTATCAAATTGCTGAATTAATGGGATTGCAAACGGGTTTTATTGAAATATATTCAAATTGGCATGTTTTTAAATCAAAGGGGTCATTTTGACCCTAAGGCCGTTTAAGGGTTAATTTAATTTTTTTCACTATCATAGTAAATATCGGTTGTTAATATAATAAATAACTTTCTTAAGTTTTATGATAATCTACCGAAAATTAGATAAAATTTCGACTAGTTTTCATCAAAAATTGCAAATATTACAAAATTTGACCCTTGACCTTTAAAGTTTATGGGTTAATGTCGTCGAAATTGTATGAAACTTTTGATTTATATTTAGAATTATGTGGATTATAAAATTTAAAAAAAAATTCATTTAAAATAAAATGGCTGATTTGCTAAAATATCACATAAAAATGGGTTTTTCTCGAAATCCGCCGAATTCAAAATGCATGTACAGGCAAACTATAAGAGGTATTGACCTAATTTTTTTTTACTGTTTTATTGTGTAATCTGTTGTCCATAAATCCCTATGAGATCTCCCAAAATTATTGAAATTTGTTTAACAAAGTATCAAAAAAACTGAAATTTGAGTTTTGAAACGACCGTTAAAAATATCAAAATTTTTTGACCATAGCTGAGAACTGGTTTTCGTTATTCTATAAGAACAAAAACTCATATTCAAGTAACTACAGATGTATTTCAAGTAATACAATTGATTTATTCGAATATTTTCAAAAATATATTTATTTTTTTGTCACAATTCGAATTGAAGTGCTCCACAGTGGGGTCAAACGCAAATTTTTTGGTAATAAATCTGAATCTCCTAAACTACTGGTCGGATCAAATTGAAATGTATGGAAGATTTGTAGAGGAGGACTTAAGCTTTCAGAAAAATCATCTTGTAGTCACCCTGTGATAACACGAGATAAGCTACAGGGTGTCAAAGTTGACTACCTCGAGTATGTAAAAGTTAAAAAAAATCGTAACTTGTACAAATGAAGTCCGATTTTAAAGATTTTTATATTTCTGGAAAGTGCTTGGCAAGATAAAGAAAAAATAAGCTTACTCATCTAAGTTATCTCTTACAGTTAAAAAGATATTTACGCTTGAATTTTGAATTTTTGATTTTTTGGCTCGACTTTCTTTCGTTTTTCGGGAATATGTCCGGAGATATATGAGGTAAAATTTTTTTTAAAATATTCTGTAATTTGCTACATATTTCAAAATAATATGATGAAAGAATTTTTGGATTATCTTAATTCGTCTAGACGTGAAAAATATTAAAAGTCAGCACTCTGAAATTGGCATGAAAAATGGCTATTTTTTTACAAAAATATAGTACAATTCATTCACTTTTTTCTCAAAGTTCCGTAAATAAAAAAATTTGTTCCTTATTAATTTCAAAAGATAAGGCTTCATAAATGGTTAATAAAGAAATTTTGAATTGATTTAAGTTTGCACCCTACATCCAGCATTGGCCGAAAATTGTCAATTTTAAAAAATAGTTTAATTTTTATCGATTAATAAAAAAAATGTCACGCGAGCTTTTTTAAACTTGGTACCCATTTTTTTATAGAAATAGATTTAGAATGATTTAACACTAAACTGCTTCCCGCCCGGCCAAAAACGAATGAAGGAGTGGAGATTTTATGTTAAAAGTCAGTTTTTTTAACGACTATTTTTAAAAGCATATTAGTATAATATTTTTAATATTATTTCTTATGTAATGTATAAAACACAAATCAAGCTTTCATTCCTAAAAAAATCAATAAAATAGCTCCAATAACCTATTTTTGGTAATGAAGATGGGAAGTTATTCTGAATTGATTTGTTCCTTTAGAATTAAGAATATGTCCAATATAATGTGCGTAAACCATACAAATAAAAAAAATATATATTGAAATAGTGAATATATGCATAAATAACAAAAATGTTTATTCAAATTACTTTATTTAAAATTTAGCACTTTTTTCTAAAGAATTGCACTTTTTAACAATAATTTAGCACTTATTTTTACTAAATTGCACTTTTTTAATAGCCATTTAGGACTTTTTCTCAGAGAAGTTCTGGCAACACTGTTGCTTCGGGACCCCCCTTTGACATTGCAGTGAAAGCGCGACCCACTAAAACTTTAACAAGCGCGAATGTTATATTCGGCCCGGCCGAATCTATATACCCACCATCAACTTTTTGAAATTTTACGTTATATGGGAGGGGGCGGTAAAGTTTTTTGTTTCCGAGTTTATATCGATCCCCGAACTATACATAAAAAATTTTGTTGTCGTACATGCTTTTATTAAAGAAATATCAGCAGAAAAGTATAAAACGGACATCCTGTGTTTCTAGTTTTTAGCCCATAACTTTTTTGTTTATTAACCGATTTTGCCCAATCCCAAACAAACCTTATATAAGACAAATATTTATGCCAAATTTCGTCCTCCTACGTTGTCCCGTTCGAGCCCTATCATGCTTTCAACAGACGGACGGACATAGCTAGATGGACTCAGAATCTAACCAGGACCCAGAAAATATATACTTTGTAGGGTCTTAGATGATTCCTTCGACATGTTACACACGGAATGACAAAATCAATATACCCCCCATCTTTTTGATGGTGGGTAGAAAAAATTTTGTGTAAAGAAAAAATAATTATAATAATAAGAAACTTTTTTCGTATAATAAATTTAATATTATTCTGTGCGTCCACAAATGATCGAATCTCTGTTTTGAGGGACACAAGAGTGAAAAAATATATTTTTACATAAAAATATAGGTTAAAGAAAAATTGTGTAATAGGTTTAGCGCTTCGAAGCCAACAAGCGGATAAACTTTGCTATATTTCAACTATTTAAACTATTCAACTATTTAAAATTTTAATGAATGAGTTACATTTCAACTCTTTTTGAAATGAACCTGGTACTTTATTAATATGAACATTGAAAGGACTTTCCGTCTTTAAATTATAAAGTTGCTTAACCAAATATTCTTTATATAGCAAGTAAACTTATCCATAAATTAAATTATTTAAATTTAAAATTATTTTTTAATAAAATTTATAAATAACTTTATATTGAAGTTTAATTATATTATTTATTATTATAATTAATGAATTATCTACTTGGTTTACAATATTTTCCAAATACCCGAAAACTTTTTATTTTTCAATGAATATAAATATTTTTACTGTTCAAAATGTTTTTTCATTTGTTGAAAAAATATGTGAGGTATTTTTATTTTTTAATATAAATATCCATCATGATGAAAATAGTAAATATCTTTAAAAATAAATATCAGTATGGAAAAAATTTCAAATTATTGTTTTTTATATTCTTCATACTTTGTTTTTGTTTCAAAAAATATTTTTTATTCAAAGAAATTGTTGTTGTTTAGAATTTTTTCATCCGATGATAAATAAATATCACAAAAGATAATTATATTTTTTATTTCGATCTTGATGAAAAAAATTAAACTATTTATGAAAATAAAAAAACTATAATGGATTTTTATTATTTTTTGAACATTAAAGATTGTTTTTCGATTGAAATAAAAAGTTTTTTTTTTAGTATTAAAATCCGGTCTCTGATATTTGTTCTTAAATAAATTGACAACTCTTAATAAAATATAAAGAAAAATTAAAAACTTATCTATAAAATATAGAAATAAAACAAATTTATGTCAATATCCAACAATTTTAAGCTCATTAAGTACATCTATTTTAGAAAAAGCAGTAATAATAAAAACAATTATTCTTGTTATTAACATTTATCATATCATTTTGATGATTGTAGCAAAATCAAACGAAAATTAATTAATATAAGCAATTTCGTAATTGAATTCCATTTTTACTTTTTTCTGGGTATATTTTTATTTATTTATATTTTTATAAAATAAAAGAAGAATTTCATGTGAAAAAAACCATAACGTAAAGTTTTCTTTTCAATCAAAGGTTCCTTCTTTAGTAGTTTCTTAAAAGAACTCATTTTAGAAAAAAACAAGCGCGAATATATTCGGCCCGGCCGAATCTATATACCCACCATCAACTTTTTCAAATTTTACGTTATATGCAAGGGGGCGGTAAAGTGGGCGGACCACGCCCATTTTTGGTTTCCGAGTTTATATCGACCCCCGAACTATACGTACAAAATTTCGTTGTCGTACGTGCTTTTATTGAAGAAATATCAGCAGAAAAGTATTTAACGGACACCCTGTGTTTTCAGCCCATAACTTTTTTGTTTATTAACCGATTTTGACCATTTTCAATACCAAACAAACCTTATATAAGATAAATATTTGTGCCAAATTTCGTCTCCCTACGTTGCCCCGTTCGAGCTCTATCCTGCTTTCAACAGACAGACAGACGGACAGACGGACGGACATAGCTAGATCGACTCAGAATCTAACCAGGACCCAGGGGTCTTAGATGCTTCCTTCATCTTAGATGCTTCCCCATCTTTTTGATGGTGGGTATAAAAAAAAACTTTACGCTTGTCTTTAATTTTTGTATATTTTGTAAAAAGATGTATTTCCATTGTTAAATAGTTTCATGCTTTTATTTGAGTTTTCATTTTCACTTCTAAATAATATTTACTTTTAATGTAAATAAAGTATGTTTTCACGATTATTTTTCAGGAACTATTCGTGAGCCCCCACGAATATTCTTACGGACCCCCATTTGAAAACCCTTGCTATAGAGTCTTTGCTAATAGTCATTACCAGGGCAAGTTTTTCAAGCTTTTCGCTTGGAAAGTAAACATTTGCATATTTCAAAAGAATTTCACAAAAATGCTTGTTTTTAAAATTTTTGCATAAATTTGCATATAATAGATACAAAAGTTAGTTTTCTTAACAAAAATGCAATTTTTTGTGATTTTTTGGAGTTCAATCAAATTATTTCTAATTGTAAATATTGTAAAGAAAAAAAAATCGGACGCTTCAAATATGATATTTAAAATTAAAATAGTTATATTTTTATAAAAATCGAAATCTATCAGATATTGAAAGTTAAAGAATGCATATTTGTGCATATTTTTTAAATATAATATGTAAGAATGCATAAATTCGTTTGTTTTTATAAGCATATTCATGCTATTTTTGCACATTTCTGTGCATATTACACCATTTTTTCGTGCTTTTTCAAGCGCATATTTTAATTTTTTTCGTGCATATTTAAACTTGCCCTGGTCATTACAATCTATATATATAAAAATTAATGTGAGTTTGTTTGTATGTATGTTTGTTTGAAGTCTATAGCCGCCTAAACGGCTAAACCGATTTTCTTGAAATTTTTACAGTGTGTTCCTATATGCCTGGAAGGAAAAATAGGCTACTTTTTATTTTGAAATTCCATGTGGGCGAGGTGCCACGCTCACTTACTAAACAACTATTAAAAGTAGTATATCTCGGAAATTGGTAATACCAGAGTCCTCAAATTTTGCACGAACAACTTTGACACCTATATGAACATTCTGGAAAAAAATAGGCGAACTAGCAATAGGGGGTGTGGCACATCCCACGCCTAATATTGCTTGCCAATACCAAATGTCGTAAATTTAGGAAACTATAACAGTTACATTTCCCAAATTTTGTACAATAAACTTAAGTGTCATTGTGAACATTTTGTGCAAAAATGGGCGGAAAAGAAATAGTGGGCGTGTCATCTCTCATATAAAGTTAATACCAAAATTTTTATATCTGGGAAACTATAAAAGTTAGAGAGCTCAAATTTTGTACGACTAGCATTAGCTTCAATATGAATATTTTGGAAATTGGTACACTAGCAATAGTGGGCGTGGCACCTCCCATATAAAGAAAATATTAAATTATCATATCTGAGAAAATATAACAATTAGAGTTCTAAAATTTTGTCGGAGCTACTTTGGTATCAATATTAATATTTAAGAAAAATATGGGCGGACTAGAAGTAGGGGGCATGGTACCTCCCATATGAATTAAATGCAAAAATTCGTATATCTGGGAAACTATTGGAGTTAGAATGCTCAAATTTCGCACAAAGAATTTTGACATCCATAAAACATTTGTCTAATAAATTAGCGGATTATGGGGGTATGGTCCCTCCCATAAAAATTAAATACGAAAATTAGTATATCTGGGAAACTATTAGAGCTTGAATTTTCAAATTTTGCACGGGAAACATCTATCTATCTATCTATCTATCTATCTATCTATCTATCTATCTATCTATCTATCTATCTATCTATCTAATTTTTAAGAAAAATGTTTTATTTTAATTACTAAATAAATATATTTTTTTAATCCTTTAATTACTATGTATTTCATTTCGGGGGGTGGCGAAGCACACCGGGTATTAGCTATGATTTATATAAATATTAATGTGTGTATTATTTATATTATTAACAGATTTTTTTAGTTTTTGGCCCATAACTCGGTTATTTATAAACAAATATGTTTGATTCAAAAAACCGAAATAATATAAAGATATATATGATCGAGCTATATAAAGATAAAAATCTGTAGCTTAAACAAGGGCTTAAATAAATCAAAAATGAGATTTACCCGATATCTCAGTTATTATTGAACCGATTTATTAAATTTTTTCAGCACAAAAATTCATACCTTCTTTTCAAAAACGAAGTCCCTAGTATATACAGAGGCTTCAGAGAGTCGAAAACCGATTTTAAAAACCGCTTTTAAACATATCTCTAGCATTTATGAACCGATCCTGCTGAATTTCAACAGCAAAATTCTCAAAAGAATTTCCGAAAAATATCAACTTTTTTGCTCTCCGACGAAAAATGTGGAAATTACAAACGGAATGACAATCTTATATATACTTATATATGGTGAAGGGATACACGAATATAAATAGTAAAAGGTAACATTTTCAAAAGAAAATTTCCTTAAGCCTTTTTGGTGCAACATTTAAATATAAAATATTATTGAATGGCAGGTACTATTAGCTTTCATTTGACATCCATATATATATATATATATATATATATATATATATATATATATATATATATATATATATATATATATATATATATATATATATATACATACTTTGAAGTCCTTTATAGAGGTAATTTGACATCCTAGGGAAAAACTGAGTACATAGTTTTACTACGTTTGTCTCTAGTAATAAATCCCCTTTCACGAAAAGTTTATTTCCATTACAAAACTTAGGCCTTAAAAATAAATGTTTTTATATAAAATATCATTTTAAAAGACAATATTGAAAACGTGAGAAATTTCTTAGACATCGATCATTAATTTATGATCTCAATACATTAAAAAATAAAAAGATTTTCTTTAGTTTAAAGTACAAGTCGTTTTTTTTCTTAATTTTGTTTTCCTATCATGTCGCTACTCTCTAGACATTCTTCTTAACATCTTTAAACACAAACATTTTATTACAAAAAAAAAAAAAATAAATAAAAATTAATTTTGTTGACAAAATTAAAAATTCGAAGAATGACTTGGAAACAAAAAAACAGACAGAAAATTTACACATGTACACAAATACAGACTGAATTTTGATTGCGTACGATAGTGTGTGTTTCAAAAAGTAAAGATAATGAACGAGTGAGTGAGTGCGTGATAGCGATATTTATTAGTCAAGCAAAAAATTAATTTTAGAACGTTTCAGTACGCAATTAAAACAATATTCGCTTTTTTCCGTTTTTGTTGATTTTTTCCCTCAATTGTCAATTATCATTTATTTGTTATTGTTCATGATATGTAGTATATCATATAACCTTATTTATTAATAATAATGGCCTAAGGGGGCTCGTTTTTTTTTCAAACATAACAATCGTAGATACAGTTGTGATCAAAATAATAAAATCATTAAACTTATTTCAAATGTATACATACTTTTAACATTGAATTATTTTTTTGTCAAAAGTAACAGCACAATTAGTGACAATTGATCACCTTTAATAACGTAAATTTCACTAGTATCTACCTATTTGGATTACTCCCATATATAACCTATTACTGACGCTACGGAAAAATGTATTTAGATGAGATAGCAAAATTTTTTTTTTTGTCGTGAAGATGGTTGTGTGTACGAAAGCTGATAATTGAGTTCTTCTTATGATAAGTCTACAATAAAATAACTAGTTACGTAGGTACTAAAGGACTAATGGTACCGGTAAAGTAACTAATTCGAGACTGCTATCAAAAAATACTGGGAAGTGATATATTTTTTTGCTCATAAATGTATTAAATATTAAATGTTACTGTGAGTGGTTTTACTAGTATGTATAAGATTTCATATGTTAAAGTTAACGACGCCAACACGTGGTTTTTCAATATTCAAACACAATGACGTACTAAACTTTTTTAATAAAAGGTGTAAATTTTAAAATAAAGATTGATATGGTGTTATATGATTTTTAAAATATAAAATATAAAATTCAAATTAATTTTACTACAAACAAAATTTTGGAATTTTTACATCCTTAAATGTAGGTTTGATGCATATTTTATAAAACCAAGTCGTTTTATAAAAGGTTATTTGAGCAAATATACTAGTCTGCTCCCTTTAATACGAACAGTTGTTTAAGGGACACAAATTTTTGAATAACTCTGAAACTGTTGGGGTGAAAAAAAAGTAATAAAATTGAGGTTTCTTAAATACAATTATCCTTATAAATTTTCTTATGAGTGGTTTAATTATTGTAAGCAATGTTCAAATTTTTAAAGACAATTTTGTTGTTAATATAACAAGGTTTAAATATTTAAAATTTTACAAAATCTAAAGGAATTATTCGATTTTATTTGATCTTACTTAAACATGTTATTAACTTTTACTCCAAAAAGTATGCACCAAATAAAGCATAAATAAAATACTTTAAATACATGAAATATTTATTAATAAACTTTAGAAAATGTTTAATAACGACTTAAAATTTAGGAACCTACAAGTGCATGAACTACCCTAAAAACGTTTTTTAAGCATCTCAAAATTTAGAAGATATTCCGAAGTTTTTTGAAATTATTATGTCCTTAAGAAGATATACGGCATATATTTAATCTTTTTGTAATAGAGTATAAGTAATGAATTTAAAACCGCAGTGATAAATCAGATTAAGAATGGTATAAGAATTGTTTTTAATTAAAATAAATATCTAAAATGTAAATATTTTAATTGTATTGAATATTTAGAATTATTTCTTTTCTTTTTTAAATTTTATTAATAATATTTAAAATTAAAATTTTCCAATTTTAATATATATATAGGATTAAATTGGTAAGAAATGATCCTGGATTTAAACAACTGAATAAATTTTCAACTACGTCTTTGTTTATTTCCCAACGTACGTTTTAGCATTTTGTTTATAACCGGCTTTTAATATAATATGAATGTATATTTTATCTCCATTTCTTATACAATTGATTTAATTCAAGAATATATTGTTTTTATTATTGTTGTTATTTTTTAGTTTACTTTTCATTCCACTATGTTTTAAAAGTTTATTTTATGTGTAGTAACAACAAATTTCAACCAACACAGTAATGAAAAACACACACACTTTTTTGTATGTTAGGGCCAATTTTGACGATGATGGTTTTGCATCTGATGGTTTTAGTTTGTAGGCAAGAGGTGTAAAGAAGCAAGAGGGGTAAGAAAACAAGCACGAATCGTGATTTCGTGTGTGTTTTTTATGTTTCTTATTTACAGCATTCGCACTTTTCTTATGTTGCTTTATTTATTTTCGCTTTTCAGAGTGTAAAGATCGTCGCTATGATGCTTAAACTTATATAAGTGTTACCATATGGAAAAATTGTGATATACAAAATTTAACAAGTGAAATTTCTATTTTATACACAAAATTAAAAAATGTGTAATTTTGTTTTTTTAAATCATTCATAAAGGCAATAAAAAGAAATAATTATTGAAATAAAAGTAATTTTATCCCAAATATGAAAGAAAATAATTTTTATTTTATAATTTATATGAAGAAATATACATATAAATTTTGTTGTATAGTTAAATTATTTTATTGTTAACATTAATTAATTCATTAATAAATTATGTAATTAATATGCTTTCTTAGTAAAATGGAATAATTATTGAATTAAAAATACTTTTTTCCTCTTAAATAAAGTTCTATTGACAACGGCAACACTAACATAAAATTTCAAACAATCATGCTCAAAATCATCGTCAAAACGTACGAGATTTTACAAAGATTGCTTAAAAGAAAATAAAAGAAAACATCATGACTGGACAATCATAGTGAAAAACCCCACTTAATATCTGTATGTTGTTGATTTGTTTTTATTACGTTTTGAAAAAGTTCTTTTAGCTTTGAACAGGGATGAGAAGTTGGTACTTTTAGTACATTATTAAAAAAGCTGTATTCATAACACTGGGTCTCCACATGATTTTTTATATCATAATATGTAACAGAGAGTGTCAAATCCGCTCTCTGAGAATATTATCTCACGTGTAGACTAAAATATTAGTATTATAATGAATATTATGAGACTGTTATGATAAGATTTTTCTACACAACTATCTTATAAGATCTACTCTCAAAAAAAAAATACACATATACGAAAGTTTGCTTGTGTGTGTGAATGTGTATTTTTAAAAGTACTTAAAAACAATGTTTTTTTTTGTAAAATTGTTTTATTTTAATGGTTATTCTACATTCAGAAACATATTTTCATTAAAGTTGTGCTAAAAAATTTCGAATTTCTTAAATAAAAGGTACATGTTTACTCTGTGACTGAATGAAAATAATGAAATATTATGAGATTTATTTACCCCTTCTTTAAGGTTTAACCATAGTATAATAATAAAGTATACTCGTAAGACCAGCTGTTTTACAATTTTTTCTTTGGCAAACCTCGCGGTACTGTCAAATAGTTTTTGTATTCACATGTAAAATATTTTTTGAGTTTTTTTCTCTTGCTCTCTTTCGTTCTCTCATTTTTCCGTTCAAAGCATTCTGACATTGTGGGCAGTAGTTTTACACTAACAAAATACAAGCAATTTTTGTTTTTGTAGATGTGCGAGTACTTTATTATTTTACTATGAGGTTTAACATAATATAAACAAAATGTTTACTCTCTTCTGAGAGCGGATTTGACACTCTCTGTTACATATTATGATATAAAAATGTTGCGTGGAGACCCAGTGTATGAATCCAAGACATATAATCTAATTCATTTTTCAAAATTGAATTAGATTTATTATCCTAGTCATTCTTTTAAACCATTCATAAAAAATTAATTTATAGACTTAAATTCTTTATATGTATGTACTTCATATGAATTGAATAAATTCTATAAAGATGACCATAGATTTTATAAAGAATATTTCCGAAAATCACATAGACGAATATGCATACAAATATGTATAATGGTACATTATTATAAATTCATCCAAATCACAATCAAAACTGAATTTCATTTCAAAATGTTTAATAATTGAAGCATGATCGTATCAACCGTAAAGAAATTTTAGAAAAAAAAATCCTAAATCATAAAGTTTTTCTTAACTTTTTACGATATTTATAGCCTGATTCTCTATGTCGAACGAATGTTTTCTTTCGCTTTCTAAGCGAACGAAAACTGCGAACAATGAGTCGAAAGACAAGTCGAACGAAAACGTAAGTCATAGAGTAACACAACGTAAGTGTTCTCTTACAAAATTGGGTTTCTGTATCTCGAACGACACGAACGAAAATATCAAAATCAGTCACTTGCTATTTTGCTTTCGATTGGATAAATTTTGTAATGAAAAACAACAAAATTACTTACCAGGATATTGGAAATGTTCCTCCATCATGTTTGGTATTAATTTTAAAAAGTCCCACATTGTGTAACCAAGATTTTGTTTTAGATATTTATAAATCAACAATTTTATTGAAATGTTTTTATATATTTTTTTTTATGTTTTTGTATTTTCTTCCTTTTTGTTTTTATTTTGTATTAGAGTTGCATAGTTGTATTAATGATTAAACAATTTAGTAGTATTTTTATATTTTTACTAAAAAAATCATAATTTTTTGTTTGCCGTCAGTGTCGCTTCGATACTTTTACACTGGGTCTCCACGTAATATTTTTATATCATAATACTTATGTAACAGAGAGTGTCAAATCCGCTCTCTGAGAGAATTATCTCACGTGTAGACTAAAATATTAGTATTAAAAAAAATATTATGTGACTGTGTGATAAGATTTTTCTACACAACTATCTTATAAGATTTTCTCCCAAAAAAATGCACATATACGAAAGTTTGTTTGTGTGTGTGAATGTGTATTTTTGGTAAAATTGTTTTATTTTAATGGTTATTCTACATTCAGAAATATATTTTCATTAAAATTGTGCTAAAAAATTTCGAATTTCTTAAATAAAAATTACATGTTTACTCTGTGACTGAATGAAAATAATGAAATATTATGAGATTTATTAGAATACATTTATCCCTTGTTTAAGATTTAACATAATATTAACAAAATGTTTACTCTCTTCTGCCGGCGTTATCTTACATATTATATCAATGTGGAGACAGTATGTTACATGCAGCGCCTCTTCTTCCGCATACAAAATGACGTTTGATGGCAGACATGGTTGCTCGAACAATTGTGCGAACAAGAACAAAACATGAACAAATTGGGTCCACACTATCCAAATGCATGTGCGCACAACATTTTGTTCAATGTGCGAGCATGAAAAAGTCTCGTGTGGACTGCAAATTAGTGAAACCCAAAATTATTCGTTCGCTTAGATTTTCGTTCGACATAGAGAAACAGGCTATTAGTAACGTACCGTCTATACTAGCCTTTTTCTTGTTCGCACAAGAACAAAACGTCGGCAGAGCAACACACACAATTTTTTTCCTTTTGTTTTCAGTGGGCAGAACATTTGTCGAACAAATCATAATTTTTGTTTGCCGTCAGTGTCTCTTCGATACTTTTATATGCAGCGCCTCTTCTTCCGCATACAAAATGACGTTTGATGGCAGACATGGTTGCTCGAACAATTGTGCGAACAAGAACAAAACATGAACAACTTGAGTCCACACTATCCAAATGCATGTGCGCACAACATTTTGTTCAATGTGCGAGCATGAAAAAGGCTCGTGTAGACTTCATTTTTTTATGTGCTCAATAGTTTCGGAGTTATTTTGAAATAAATGTCCGAAAAAACGTTTTTATGCAAAATTGTAGATTTTTTTGTTACTAAAATTTCTTTTTAAAAGTGAAAGTATCAAAAATGTTTCAGTTCATCATCTTAAAGCTGGTAATGCTACGAATAAAATAAGGCATGTATCATCAAAATCGATGCACAAATCTTGATTTTATTCACAGTTAAGTAAAAATACCCATGTATACATACAATTGAGTAGAAATACAGTACACTGAAACAAAAAGGTACATAAATACAATGAAAAAGTTCATTGTTACAATGAATTTGTGCACTAATTTTGACCCTATGTACAGGTTCATTGAAACAATGTATTGCCATACATTAATATTAAAATTCAATGTACAAGTTCATTGATTAAATTTATTCTTACATTGAATCGATGAACACGTTCATTAAATAAAAAAAATAATCCCAGTGAACAGTACATTGATTTCAATGAACTCATGTTTTGTACTGATTTTTTTATATTTTCTGTCTTTTGTTTAAAACGCGTCACACAGTGGTTCAGCTTCATACGATTGGTGGCATTAAATATAAGGAAACATCGTAGAGCCTTGAATTTTGGTACAGATAAGTATTTGGTTGTGATAAAAAAATACTGCAAATATGAAAAAAATCCGAGCACAACCACGCCTACTTCCCATATAACACAAAAATTAAAAATCATTGTAGAGTCACAATTTTTTGCTCATTGCAATTTTATGATAATATTAACCAATGGTGAAAAAATTAGCAAAATCTGTTAATAAATACGCCTACTTTTCATACAAAATGACCACATAAAATGCAATATTTTCTTTGTTAACAAAGCTAGATCGCTTAAAAAAGCTACACAGGTTTAAATTTGCGTGTTTTTTATTTGATTAAAATATAAATAAAATTCAGTAACAGTCACGCCCATATTCAATGAAAATATCTGTAAATAAATAAAAGAAAATATTAAAAAAAAATTTAAAAACAAAGTTATTTGTGTACCTTTATTAACATAACAAATTTTTTACTTCATCAGAAAATTCCAATATATCCTTCTTGAAATGTTTACGGTATGAATTTATATATGGATCTGAAGACGCTAGTAACATATGAATGACATCTTCATTTGTTGATATGCGATCAGTTTTTCTGGAGTGGCTTAGGCGATAACTTCTGTAATCTTTATTACGAGCTTCCTGAGCTTCCTCCGACAACATGCCAAGTGGCAATATTGCTGCTGACACAATTTTACTCCCATGAATTAGAACTTTGTGTACAGTAATAGGCATATAGTACCAACTGTACAGTTGTATATATCGTTCCGCAGTGTCCAAACAATAAACATTAAATTTTTCTGTATCTATTTCGGAATTACTATTTATAACCGTTAAAATTGTACTAAAGCGATGAATTAAATTTTCATCAACACCAAGAACATCTGCCGTTATGGAAGGATTTGCAAAAAAACGTCTAGAAGTATTGCCATCGTTCGTTGTGCCCATTCCTTGTTTAACCATGTCCACATTTATGCCTAGAACCACTTTCAAATTTCTTTGTATTTTCGCTTTTTCTTCATCTCTTTCATGTTTTGTATCTTTAGTTACTCTCCACTTTGAAAAACTTTTGTTGTATGCTATATGCAATATGCACTCCATAAATTTTATCCTCGCATGTAAAGGGGAAATTCCAAATTGAAGCCCTTCCTCCGAAACTGGTTTTGTCCTTAATACTTCCAAATTGTTCATTTCGCTAGGCTTAGCTTGACATATAAAACATACAGCCATTCCTGATGTTTGTGTGATTGTATTCGCAACCTTTCCATCAATCATGGTTAAAACAGGAGTATGCAAAATTTCAAAACTTTTGTCATAAATATTAACAACAGTTTTTTTCAAATCTTTAATTTCATTTTGCACCCTTTCAACTTCTTCAGAAATAACATTTGCCGTTTCTTTTACAAATTGAAATTTTATTGGCCTACAAAAAGTTGTTGATGATGGCCTTGTATTTCGCCAGTAAACATTTGTGCCATCAATACATTTTAAATTGAGAGGAACAATACTTGTCAAAAAAATATTTTTGTCATTTAAATTTGGATCATTGAATTTTTGATGGTATTCACTATGCCCTGCAGATCCATCACAACCCCATTTAGAAATTAGTTGTAGTTGATTTGGAAGTACCTCTGCCTCAGCTTTCGTTTTCGCCTTCAATATTCTGGATACAGTATGATCGAGTAAATCTTGCATACTTACTTTACTATAGTTCTCCTGTACTTCCAAATTTTTAGGATAACATTTTGTTTTTGCTGGGTAGCAAGCAAGCAAAAAAATAATAAAATCTGTTATTGCATACGCAATAACATGCTTGTGAAGGAAATTTGTCCTAATTTTTTTTAGTTTTTTTATACCGGAATTGCTTAGGGGCAAAAATGGGCAGCTGAATTTTTAAGAAATCGTTAGCTGAGACTTCAAGCTCTAATTTGATGTGAGTCTCGGGCTAGAGGTCGTTGGAGATCAATAGATACAAGCCATAGAAGTTGGAGAAAATAAATATTTTTGGACAATTTATAGTAGTATAAAATTTTTTTTTTTTTCATTTTCAAATTTTTTTTTATTTGCATATATATCATTTATAACATCCAATTGTATAAAAAAAATCATTATAGTGTCATTACAAGAGTATTTTAAAAGCTTGAAGCGATAGAAGGTAGCATATATAATACGGTCATTTCAAACGCATTCACTTAGGTCAACTTTGAATGTCTCTGAACAAAAAAGTAATAAAGCTATAAGCCTAATATTTTCGGTACATGATAACTAGATTGTTTATTACAAACTGTGAAAAAATCAGGTATATCAGAAGACATGAAAAAAATGAATTAATGCCGCTCTTGAACCAGTGTGCGTCATTTCTTGTTAAGAGATAAAATAAAAATGAGTTGTATTTGTTTTCGTTTTACTTTATTTGCCGTTAGAAAGCATTTATTTTAATATAATTTAATGAAATATTTCATTGGTTCAATGCTTTTGTTCATTGTATAATGCTTCTTCTTAATTAAATCAATGTATTAGTACATTGAATAAATTAATTCAATGAACTAATACATTAAATCAAATAACTGATTTACTTATTGTATTAAGAAATAAATTTGATGAATTGTTTCAATGTAATGTTCATAATAGCGTTAATTTTTTCATTGAATTTTAATGAATATTTTCATTGAAGCAATGAATTCGTACATTAAGTTAATAAATTCTTGGAAAAAAATAATGAATTTCATTTAATGTACTTCATTCATTGAAATTACTTTTTTCAGTGTAGTGGGCAAAAACATTTTTTTTTTATTTTTTCTTGAAACAAAAATAGGTGGACTAGATGGATTTTGACGAGTTAAACAAGAATCTGCATTCACTTTTTTCTATCATATGTGCTGATTTTTTTTAAGGGCATGACATCACCTTATTCAGCGGTCAGACTTTAAAACTTGAAAATGGTTTGTAGAACACGATTTTGATAAATGATACACCAAAAGATGCACACGAAAATTGTCGTCTAGGTTTGTCAACATCATTTTTTATTAATTAAAGAATTTGAGAGTTATGGATCAAAATTTTCACGATTTTTCAATTTTTTTTTTGCTACTAATTTCCGAATAACTACGGAAATATTAACTGAACAAAAAATTATGTAAATTCGGCTCAAAGATAATTTAAATCGCTATTTACTGGAGTTTAATTTATCTTAATTGGACAAACCGTTATCGAATAATACAAGTGTAACTGCCTAAAGGCGGGGTCTTAGTAGTCATGTCCATAAAAAAATCATAACGTGACACTTATTTCGAAATATCTCCTAAACTATAGAGCGGATAAAGCTAATTGTATTCCGAATATTTTGGTGTCTCATTTATATAAATCGAGCATACCGTTCTCGAGTTATAGTGAAATATACTAGACACGCCCATAAAAAAATCTCGACCTGATGGGAAAAAACTGAAAGCAGATTCGAGTTATCATGCGGAATTCCATCTAGTCCACATAATTATTTTTTAAAGGAGCACGAAAAAATTTTTTTTGTCGACCAGTATTATTTTTTTATAAAAAGAAAAAAAAAAAAACAATTGATCAGTAAATGATCAATGACACACAGTGGTCCTAAAATGCTTTTTTTAGAAATACTTTTGTGAAATGTGGAAATAAAAATTGCTAAATAAAGGTGTTTTTAAGTTGATTTTGTGGAGCACAGCTGCCTAGCGAGTCACGGGAGCAGAGGGTAGACTTCCAAAGTGTAGTATGTGTAGGTTGTATTTTATAGTTTAAGAGATATCGATTTTTTACAAAATTTTAAATAATATTGCTACAAGAATCATGTAAATATATCTATTCGATAAATGAATGAATTTTCTTTGAATAAAAAAAAAATACATAATCGAGGATAACAACTTTAGAAGTCTATCCTCTACCCCCGTGTCCTGCTGAGAAGATATGCTCCTCCAAATGAAATCGAAAACACTTCAGCTTTTACCATGTGTAATTTTATTTAGTTATCTCCAACGGTTCAAAAGTTACAGAATTATTTAAAAAATCGTTTTGGGACCACTATAATGTCACTAAAAGTACTTTTACAATTAAGTTAAAACATTTTTAAAATTCATTGCCCATCCCCGTTTTAATTAGTATGTGTTTAATTGTAGTAGTGGAGTATCGGTGTGAGTTCTTATGTCTGGAGTTATTGAGAAGCTGAGGCCATAACGCATTTAGCATTTGTTTAGACAGGAACTAAATCTTCTGTTCAGAAGACTTCATCTAAAAACGTGTAAAAAAGTACGGTTTTATCCAAAAAAAATAAACCGTATCTATAAAAATAAACAAGTGCGTTATCTATTGTTGGTGTTTGGTTGTAAACTTTTTTTAATTTTCACAATAAAAAAATCTCATTAATGCAAATTTAAAAAAGAAGTATTTTACGGAAGTAAAAACGAAAGCAAAAAAAATTTCACTGGTCAAATAAGTGAGTGTAGATAAATTTGTAATAGCATATGAATTTAAGTTTGTTATTTATTTTTTTTTAATTTTTTGACATTAACAACAACAATTTCCTATTAAATATGATAACCATACTGTTTAAAACTTACTGTGTTTGTGTGAGTGTGCTTTCATGTATTGTATCTGAACGACTGGTTCTGCGTGTTTTTCTACACGTGGTTTCTAAGAAACTGCGTCGATTGTTTGGTGTTTCCAAAATTTATTTTTCAAATTTAAATGTTTCTTATAATGAATGACGAGATTTTCCTATTTTTTTTTTGTATACGGTGTGACCATTTTAGCACATTTATAGCAAAATTAGTAATTTTTACTTTGATTTATTTCTGAAGCTTATTTTGCAGAATTATAATAAAAACTGCAGAATCATAATCAAAGTGCATTTCGTTATAAAAATTTAGGGGCATTTGCTCAAAGTTTGTTAACCCTTTAATGGATTTAAAACATATAAAATAGATTACTTTTGCAAATTAATAGGCGAAATTACCTCACATTTTAATAAAATGGAATTCATGAATTAAAAAAAAAAAAATAAAAATATGAATAAAATAATAATTGGATGTTACACTAATCAAGGAGTATATTGTGAAAATCAAGATTAATTTAAAATTATTTTTTTATTGTTTGGTATCTGGTCACACTGTCTAATAAAAATACAAAAATCATTGTATTTAAGTATTTAATTTTGGATACCACCTATTCTATCTATTGTGTATTTAATTTTTTTGCAATCTATTTTTAGTTGTCAACTTTGTAGAAAAAAAAAAAAAAAAAAACGTGATAATACGTTTAGAACACATTGTTTTTTTTAAAGCAAATTTGTCTACAAAATGTTTTTAATTGTTTTTGCTTTTTTTACACCCAAAGTAGAAGCAATATTTACTTATTCTGTCTCTTTAGTTTGTTAAACTGATAAGCTTCAAACACAAATACAGTGCGCGATAGAAATTGTCGTACACAGTGGTCCCAAACCGCTTTTTTGACAATTTAATAAAATAAAAACAAGTTAAAAGTTATATACGGTCAAGCCTGACAATATTATATATACTGCGTTTGTGCATCAAAATGATTTTAGAAATAGGGCCTAATTTGGGACCTATGGCCATTAATGAATTTTGCTTACTTTTAACTAATTTGTGTCAATTATTGCCTTGAAGATGTAATTTATACAAGTTGAATGTAATATAATAGTCCATAAAGGCATTTATAAGTGTTAAAACCCTATTACGGAGGAACATTTGTATGAGGGCTAGGTGAAATAAAGGACCGATCATAACCATACTTTAATGTGGGTGTTGGAATATTTTATCTGTGCATTACAAATATCTTGAACATTTACTAGGGCTAGCGGGCAGACCGTTGGCCCAAATACCACTGGATTTGATTTAAATATACATATTTAGGATGTTTTTCTTGGAAGTGTGGACAAAATGTATGATCTGGAAAGTCGTACAAAATAAATATTTTTTTTTTTTTTTTTATTTTAAGTCAAAATTTTTATTAAGTCCAAATTAATTTTTTTGTATAGATTTACAAAACATAATTTTCATCTCTAAAGTGAGATGTTAGGTATTTTTTTAATTAAATATTCGCAGAGACTGACTTTAAAGGTCCACTTCCTGCAACCATACCTAATAGAATCTGTGCTCCTGCAAACCAACTCGAAAACACCTTAGCTATGCCCGAGTGTAATTTTATTTTGTTATATCTAACGGTTCACAAGTTACAGAATTATTTCCAAAGATTTAACAAGATTCGGTTAAATGTAAGCTATGATTAATGATAAGTAAAAATATTTTATATAGTGGTCAAATATATGACTAATCTAAACATACCTTTAAACTTTTACAGCCGTATTCAAAATATATAATGTATGTTTGATAACGAGTTACTAACTTTTTCTTATGGAAATTTACATACAAAAAAGTTAGTAACTCGTTGTCAAACATACATTTTTTATTTTGAATACGGCTGTTAATATTTGAGAGTTGAAAATTCGTTTCATTCTATTTATTGGGATTGAATATACATACATATTAGAGTCCAAGAAGAAAATTTTACTTTTTTCTTCGGATATTGAAAACATGTTGATAAAAATGAGTTTATTTCGCTATTACGTAGAGTCTATGTACATATATTAGACAATTTTTTATCAGAACAAACGTCAAAATTAACTCGAATTCGCAGTGATGTTGACGTTTGTTTTGATAAAAATTTGTCTAATATAGACAAATCTGACATGAAACAATTTAAACAGCTTTCAAAATTATATTTTTTCCGAATTTATATTATCTCACTAAAATATTATATAAGTTGTTTATCTTTTAAGGTTATCGAGCTATTCGTATCTAAAAATAAAAATTTTACAATTTAACAAAATCTTGCCCCAGTTTTTTTAATATATCGGCTGAAATGTTCATTCTAATTCCGAGTCCAAAAATAAACAGTATTGAGAAAAAAATCATCCCCAATTCTCTTCTAAATAACAAATTGTAAAGATTTTATACTTCTCTGAAAGACTTCAATAGAAAGAAAAAGGCATGTTCAAATTTTCTATTAGGGACATTCTAGTCCTTTTGAATTTGACCTATATTCTATATATATAATATGCATTTTTCACTTTTCAGGGGTTTCTGAAGCTCCCAGCAGACGTAGAAAATTGGGTTTACTTAAGTAACTTTTCGTCCTACGAATCCTAACGGAGATGGATTTTAAATTTCTATCAGGGAGCGGAAATAAGCGGATTTATGTGTCATTTTTTAAGCATTCGGCTTACTTATAAAGCTTTTCGTCCTACAAATCCTAACGTAGCCAGATTTTTATCAGGGTGCGGAGATACGATATAAAAATCAAAATATGAATATTTGCCAATAAGTCAAAAAATCTCAAAGTTGAGATTAATTAACATATCTTTTGTTAATGTCTTTAGAATTTTAAAGATTCAGCTCCTAACACAAAGATTTAGTTTAACAACGTCTTTTCCGGCACTCATAAATTTGACTACCTGCTTTAAATTTTTTTTAGATTTTGTTATCGGTTAAGATGTGCAGTTATCATCTATATTTCTATGCTTTCGAAATTTACTACACCAGTGAATTTTCCAAACCTGTCAGTGAGACTAAATCACAGCTCTCATAAAACTCCGTGTGATGCAAAAAAATTAATAGCAGTAGTACAAAAAGCTCTTAAAAGCTTCATCTCTTTTGTTCTAATCTGCAAATACTCTTTTTATATGTCCGTCTAGCTCTCTTAAAATCTGTTGTAATTAAGAACATTTTTGTAAATAATATTTTTACTTAGTTCATATTGTTGTTATTGTTTTTCCCACCAATTTCATCTACAAGTTGGTAGTGGTGATAACTCTTCGGTATTAACGCAACAATAACAATATTATTATTTGATTATACGATTTAGTCTTGCGCTTTTTAGTTGGTACAAACTACAAGACAAGAAGACGATAGAAACAATAAAAATAATAATAAAAATGTTGTTTGTATCAGTATTCACAGCGTAAATTTCACAGCCCACAACAATTTTATTTTTTTATGTGAAAATCCAATACCAAAATTAAATTTGTAAAAAAATAAAAGTGAAAACACAAAAAACCGAAAAAAGACTCAAATCAAATACATTTTCGCTATTGAATTCTTGAAAGAGGTCATGAACGGTCACATTTTATAAACAATCTCACAATCAAACGAACTAAAGAAAGATACATGAATAAAAAACTGTGTTGTTGAACTAAGAACATAATAAAACCAATTAAAAAATATTCGATTTTAATCAGGTTTGAAATTTACAAAATGCCTGGACGCATGGATACTGATGAAAATGGTTAGTGGAAAATTTTTATAATTTTTGTGTTTTTTTTTCCTATTTTTTTGTTTAATTTGAACATTGTACACATCTGTTAGATATACTTATGTACCTAATAGACATTTTGCGTGTTTTTGTTTTTTTAGGCTGTGAAAAATTTTTGTTTAAATTAAATTATACCTATTGTTCTGGTGTGTTTGCTGCATTTGCATTGAGAATTTAAAAAGAGAGTTTTGGTTTTATGCAATTTTCTGTACAAGCACTCGTTTTTATTTTTTATATAAATGTGTGTGTGTGTCCATGCAAATAATTTGAGTGCACTTTTGTATTCTCTCTTAAAGAAGAGATCAGTATCGTTGTTATTAAAAGGGGTGGTGATTGGTTGCAGCGAAAAAATGTAAATTGTTGCTAATCTTGAACTGTCAGTATTTGTGTAATTTAATTTCTGTTATCACTTTGTTTTTATTTTAATTTATTTGTTATCATTTCTTTTTCCTTAATCATTCGCAATGTTGCTACCCCTAGTGACGTGTGTAATAATCAGGGCAAGTTTTTCAAGCTTTTCGCTTGGAAAGTAAGCATTTGCATATTTCAAAAGAAATTCACAAAAAATGCTTATATTTTAAAACTTTGCATAAATTTGCATATAATGGATACGAAAGTTAGTTTTCTTAACAAAAACACAATTTTTTGGTGATTTTTTGAAGTTAAATCAAATGATTTCTAAAAATTTTCTTGTTAGTATTTTGAGTACATTGTAAATATTGTAAAGAAAAAAAAATCGGAAGCATCAAATATGATACTTTAAATTAAAATAGTTATATTTTTATAAACATCAAAATCTATTTGAGATTGAAAGTTAAAAAATGCATATTTGTGCATATTTTCTACACATTAATATATAAGAATGCATAAATTCGTTGGGTTTTACATACATATTCATGCTATTTTTGCACATTTCTGTGCATATTATACCATTTTTTCGTACTTTTTCAAGCGCATATTTCAATTATTTTTGTGCATATAAAAACTTGCCCTGGTAATAATTGTAAATATTTGTCCCGTTATGCTTCATTACGAATTGATACTGTGAGATCAAAGGTGTTACCAGTGGAAGATTTCAAAAACGTGGTTAATGATGAAATCATTAAAACGTGTAATGTTGTTTTGTTTTTATGAAAACAAAGTGAACGTACTGAATATATTTTTATTAATAAATATTTTACAAGGAGATACATATTTGTTTTAAATACGATTAATTTAGGAATTAAAAAGTAATTTAAATAAACTTGTTTAAAAACAAACAATTAGATTTCGTTGCAAAATTAATATTTAAGGCAATTGATTTTTGGTTTAAATTCTTTTTAATCGTGGAAATAGTATTATATATCAATTAAAGTGTCTTACGAAAATGTGGCAAATGTACTCCTCTAGAAATGAAGATAAATATGTTATTATATGATTCCCAAAATATTGCATGTGAATGTTTTAATTTCCGTGAACTGGACCATTTTAAAACGCTTCTTAAAATATCGATGTTTTCAATAGCATTATCCAGAAAATTAATCTCATAATTGGGGAATTCACAAAGTATGCTATCATGTCGTATTGTCATATGTCCTAAAATATTTCAATGTATAAAAAATATTGTTATTGCTTTTACCTTGTAAAATTTTATGACATTATGACAATACGACATGATAGTACACTTTGTGAATCCCCCAAATATGTATAATAGAGTCATGCTATAAAATCCATTCAAATAATTACACGGAATATTAAGGTCTTATTAAAATCGTATTGCTTTTACCTTGTAAAATTTTATGACATTATGACAATACGACATGATAGTACACTTTGTGAATCCCCCAAATATGTATAATAGAGTCATGCTATAAAATCCATTCAAATAATTACACGGAATATTAAGGTCTTATTAAAATCGTTTGTCATGTTTTCTTTATTTAAACATGTAATTTTACATATTTTGTATATTTTTTAACATACACCCCAAGTCTATTTTTAAAATAAAGTAAAAATATTAGGTACTGCAGGTCACCAGGATGGAACTATACTCAGTTTTTTGTTAAACCTGTTGTCAGTTGTGATAAGTCTGTGTAAAAGCTAAAGAAAATTTAAATTAAAGTCTGTTCCATTTGTAAGCTCCTCTGAAATGATGAAAATGTTCGCTACACAGAAATATGTATATTCATTTCGCAAAACCACTGAAATAATCAAAAGTTGTTATGAGGTAATGAAATACATTAGCATGGAAAAAATTACAATAATAATTACGAAAGAGGTACCTATGCAGCTTTAATTCCTTAGGACAGGCGAACAATTCTTTGAATTGCTTCAAATTCAGAGTATTTTACACCTAAAGCTAAGCATTTAAGATTAGTAATTAAAAAAAATAACAAGCTTTTTTGACTGCTAACATTCATATTTTTCAAAACTGAAGAAATAACCCCCGGTTAGTATCATCCATCATCATCATCTCAATTATTTTGCTAAATATTTGAGAAATATCGTTTTTTGTTAATGGAATTGTTTTCTAAGCTCCTTTACAAGCTAGCTACTTCGTTCAAACAAATCGATCCATAAAAACCCGTTATTGGCAAAACTTTTTTTAAATTTATTTAATGGCTGCTTTATGTATTGGTTTTTGTAGCCCCTTAATTTTTTCACTGATTTTTGTTTTTTTTTTATTTATTTTTTTTTGCTGAACTCGTTTGTATTTAAATTGTAAACTGCATAATGTTTTATTTATTTGAAAAGTCAAAATCAATAAACTTTCTCTACATAGAATAGAACTAGATGTTTATGTGAGAGCCACCCTATACTAAACTTTCAAAAAATTGACTAATTTTTTTGAAAACACAAAAACAAAATATATGTGACTACATGTATTTTGTTGTTGTATGAATTAGGTTTTTGACAATTGAATTAGGTTTTTCTCTCTCACATAAATATCTAGTTGTTAATCTATGTTTCTCTACTCAAAAAATCTAGAAATTTTATTATTTAAAACTGTGCTGATTCTATTCTGATGACGTGCAGTGTATATTGGGTTTTAAGGTACCATTGGAAAGGTCCATTCTGATACTATTGACTATTACAGGCAATTAACCTTTTTAGAGGATAAAAAGAGTAAATTTTATAGTACATTTGGTTCCCAGAAGGTTAAATTAAAAATCAAAGAGTAACAAGAGACGAAACTAATTGTCAAAAACCTAACTCATGCAACAATAAAATACCAGCTGATTTTCTCACCTCTTCCGAATTTGATAATATTTGGTACAATCATTATTCTTGTCAAAACTAAGACTAATTCAAAATTTCAGATATTTTTATCAAGTGGTGTCGTGAACCACTTGAGTAAATATTTTGGAAGATATTCGTGTTTTTTAAAATACATTTTTTCTCATTTTTGAGATATTATAAATCGCGAAATCGCGGTAATCAAACTTAAACTCGGCATTTGCGTCAATATTCTTGCCGAATTTCATTACATTCGTATGATTTTTGGAAGCAATTGGCGATTTTTCTCTTTTATTATTTCGTATTTATTATGACATTTGTTGTAATAATTCACAAAATATTGTGAGTCCCAGAATGCCACTTCCACGGTTATAGAAAACATTTTCATCATTTTTCGAGTTATTTACCTGCGAACAAAAAATCTCGATATATGGACCATTTTGATGTTGAGAAAAAAAGTCATGTTATATGTCATATTAAATTTTGACACCTTTAATATGACATCTCAATAATTCTTATATAATAAATACTTTGAAAGATATTTGTAATTTTCTGTATACAACTTTGTACATATTTTTAGCTATTTTACACTTTAAAATCGAGATATTTCGCAAACCACTTGATGAAATTATCTGAAATTTTTAATTAGTCTCAGTTTTGACAAGAATAATGATTGTACCAAATATCATTTAATTCGGATAGGTAAAGTCCAATCGTGTTTGTTTTAAATGGAATGACTCATGTAATCAAATACATGAAAATAAAAAATCATTTTTTTTACAAAACAAAAATTTTTCAATTGTCAATATAGAATTTCGCCTCTATATGTTACTCTGTTAAAAATGTTTATGTATATTTCAATACATTACTTATGTATTTATTGAATCTCAATATCAATAAATTTATGAAAAATATGGTAAATTCTTTTAAAACCGAAGCAATAATCAAATAAAAAATAGAGTATAAAGTTGTTTTTTTAAATCTAAATTACGATTGAAAATATGCGAAATATTCGAACTTTAATAAAATGGTATTTAAAAAAAATCATAAAATATTAAAGTCTATCGTTTGGTTATGGAAATATTACACTAAGATTGGTGAGATTAGATCCTGTCACGCCCACCTTTAAAGTATTCTTTTTTAATAAAATTTATAAAAATATTTCCGAAATTCATTTAAAAACATTTTTTCAGTATGGGAGCGACAGAGATTCTATCCGCCTATTTTTATTCGAAAAAGAATATCAAATTTCAGTACAATATCTTCAAAACTAGATTTTTTGCTCTAAAACTACTGTGACACGTTAGACCCTCAATTGGGAACCCATAGCGTATTGGAAATAAAGACTGATTCTTCCATTTGATCCCCGGAAGTTGAATTTAGACTCATCAGACCATATCTCATTTCTCCATCGTTGTGAAATTTAATTCAAGTGTATTCGAACAAAATTAAGATGCATTTTTGGATTTTTTCTGACACATTAGGTTTCTTTATGCATCTGTATTTTCTGAGCACAATATACTGCTTTTCTATTTATAGTTGGAAGATTTACATCCAGTAGGACTTTCGTCCTAACTTCCTATAAAATATTTTTATTTAGTTTAATTATTTATTGTATTTTTGTAAATTTTTATGTTTTGATTTTAAACCGACAGTTTCTTGAGGAAATTTTCCAAAAATTCTTCGAAGATTACATTTTTGCTGTTCGCCTTTTGACAAAAACAATTGATCCACCCTAGTAGTGATATTAGCTCTATTGACTATTTGAAAAATTATTGATTTTGGAACCAAATATTTGATATAAACAAAACAATTTGGAGAGTAGGGGATATAACGAAATAACCACGCCACTGATTAATTGCAAGATACAAATATTTACACCGGCATTTAAACCTTCAAAATGGTTCTAAGAGATTTTTTCTCTTAATATTATTTTGGTGGAGCATAGACTTTAAGAGTAACAAAGCTTTATTACATTTGTCACATGGGGAAGTTAATAAAAGCTCATACTAAAAACACTTTATTAAATAAAGCTAAAGAAGAAATGAAAAAACAAACCTCTGCTAACTCAAAACAAAATGATGACAAAGTAAAAAATGAAGGAAATAAACTAACACTTGTAAAGAAAATCAAAACAACAACAACAAACCACCCAACAGATACAATACTCAGGCAAACGAACCTTTTCGACAGAGATACCTAAAAAAAATGAAAAGGTAGTTTAGTTTTACTTTCTTAGAATCTAAGAGTAACTAAACAAATATTTTGAGTGAAAGAGAGCATTGTTTTTTATGGCTACCTACTAGACAACTACTACCTTTGCATTAAACTCATACTAATATAACTTTAAGAGAACGCTTTAAAAAAAGAAAATGTTGTTGTTTTTATTAATGTGTGTTTTTTTTTGTAATATAAAAACTTGTACTCGTAGATTGTGTGATGCCAGTTCGATCTGCTAATCCGATACGCGCAAAAAGTTTGATACGCGACAATTTGGAGAAACAAGCCTGTACAATAAAATCATTACACTCCAGAATGCCAAACATTAAAGTGTTTTCGGGTACATCGCATCCGGATTTGGCCCAAAGGATTGTCGACCGTTTGGGTATCGATTTGGGCAAAGTCGTAACGAAAAAATTCAGTAATTTGGAAACATGGTGAGTAGAAAATAAAAAAAAAATGGAAAAAAAAAATCGAAAATGAAGAAAGAAAAAAAGTAATATAAACTTAAATACAGAAAAAAACTCATAAATTAAGAGAAAATTAAAAAAATAATTAATATCAATAAAATATATTGAAAATGTGATGAAAATAATACAAATTAAACAAAGAATGAATAAAAGAAAATTTTTTCTTCAGAAAAAAACACGTGAACATTTAGCAATTGAAAAAATGTGTGTTGAGAGTGTGTATGTGTATATACTAAGTTTGTGTATGTGAGAACTGTGTTAAATATTGTTGCTAGTTGTTGTTTTTGTTTGACATGCCAGAAAAGCACATGCAAACAATTTATCATACCAAAATATACGAAACTTGCAGAGTGGTTAAAGAAACTTTTATTTTAAATGGTTAATTAATTTTTACTAAAATTACATTTATTCCTAATGATACAAAACATTTGGATCCTTCTTTCTGTATGTGTTGTTAAAGATAAAAACAAACACACTTACTGCTGCACAATGGTCTAAAAATGCAGACACTTGCGTCAAGGATGTCTGTTGCCCTTGCCAAATACTAAAGAAAACAAGGTGTTTTTTCCTTTCGAAAACTGTGTGTGTGTGTGTCAAGTAATTTAATTTCGAAGAATAATACAAAGTAGATGAGAAGTTAAAAGGAAAAAGGCTTTGCTTGTTGTGTCATATCGATTTAAATTCATTCATTTTCTTATTATTCTTTACATCATTGACTGTACCTTCCACCTAATTTGTAGGTTTTTGTTTAAAGAAAAAAAATCCATAAAATAATGTAAATTTTTTTCTTTGTTAATTTTTCTTCTACACAGTACACTTCCCTTCTATTTTCTGTATTAATCTATCTGTGCTTGCACACATCCATACATATCATATCAACAATTGGAAAGGAAAAAAAGTACTAATAACAATAACACAACAACACAATTTGTTTAATTTTACTATTATTAATTAGATTAGCATTGCGAGAATTTATTTAGTTATGCTCTTTTTTATGTGCAACACAATGGAATTAAATAAAAAATAAACGAAAACGTATTCAGAAAAATAATAATAAAGTGTGAAAAGTACTGTAAATTGTAATAACGAATACAAATAGCAACAACAATAAGTTTGCATGAAAACAAAAACTGCTAAAAATCATGTGCTTTTTTGAAAATGATCACAAAAAACACTTACCCACATACAAAATAAATAAAACCTAAAAATAATTTAATAAAATTTGTCTGTTAAAGAAATATTATAATAATTTTTTATCATTTGAAAACATGCCTCCTCAAATATTTGGTGTTTTTTTTTAGAGGTTATAAAATACATTTTTCCTACAACAGTGTATACAACTCATGCGATTTTTTAATAGGCGTTTCTAATAAAGTAAACAGATGACAGGTAGTCGTAGAAATACAGAAGTTTGAAGCAAACGAAATGCAACAATTTTTCCGAACTTCAAACACTAATAATAAACTCAATAATAAACAAAGTAAATATGTTTCGGCAATACAGCTGATTTCAAAAAGTTAAATAGACATGAATGACTCATTTTCACACAATTGTTCTGATTATAGTCAAGAGTCGTCAACATTGAGATTGTAGAATCAGGTTCAAAGGACCATAAACAGGGTGCCATCGTTAATTGAAATTGTTGTGTTACAAATTAGCGTCTGGTTCGAAGGACCGTAGACAATTTATAATCGGTAATTCTGTTTGGCATTACATATACAGTAGTTTTCCGATTTATCGAACCTAATTGTTGTCGGGCCTGTTCGTTAAACCGAAAAGTTCGTTATATACAGCACTAACTTAAAGTACATTTTTTGCATACAATTTATTAAAAATGTGAAAATGTTGGCTTCTTAAAATGTATTTTAGTAAAAATAGTTATTTTAAATATAATATCTTAAAAGTAGAACAAAAAAGGAACAATTCATGAAGAATTGCATTTATGTTTACTTTTATACGGTAGTGGCAAGCTTGAAATCAAGAAAATAGTTTATTATGTGCAATTCTTAAATATTCGCCCTCACTTTGTAACTACATTATTTGTATCCACAAATTTATCTTATTTTTTTTTTGTAGATTATCTTTAATTTTAAAATCTTATAAACTGTGGCTTATAAATATTTGGCATAAATCTGTCACGCGTAAGTCTCTTTGGTGATTTTCAATCATTTTTAGTTTATATTTTAAAAAATTCTTGTACAAATTTTTTATGATTACTCAAAATAATGCGAAATCACAAAAGAAAAGAATAACGGTAAATTTTTTTACTCCTTAGAATTTACAATATTTCTTAAAAGTAATTAATTAGCTTTCTAATAATTTTTGTTTATATTTTCGTTAAACTGAGTACATAATGAATTTTTAGTTCGCTGTATAAGATATTCAATAGAAAAATATTGCTCGTTCGTTAAATACGATGTTTGTAAAAACGAATGTTCGTTAAAAAGGAAAACTACTTATACATTTTTTATAATTTCCTATTAATTTCTATTAAAGTTGTGGTCTTTACCTAATTTTATATTATTTTTATATAGTGAACATTAATAAATTTTATAAAAATATTAATTTAACCTTGTAAAAAGACATAATACGTACTTTGAAAGTGGTGAGATGTGGTTTCTCAAAAATACATACAGTGCCTCACTAAAGTATTTAAATTTTTTAAATTAATAATTAAAACGGTTTAATTACGTGATTTAAAAAAAAAAATAATTCTAGATTTATTAACTGAATTGTGTTTGCCTATTTGTTAACTTTATAATGCAAAAAACTGCAATCAAAAATATTGCATTGTATCCAAGTTATTTCAGAAATAGTATGAAAATTCATCGAATTTACCTCACAAAAGTATTTGAATTTTTATCATCTTTGTATTTAAAAATGTCAAACAAAATAAAAATTAGAGAAATTCATATATTTTTTATTAATAATAGGTATCAAAATTAAATGTTTACTAATTTATTTCCCCAATTGGAGTAAAATTTTGGTGGATTTTTGGTCCAATTTTATATTTAATGGACTTAGAAGGTTGATTAAGGAAGAACACGCCTAATTTTCTTCTATAAGTGACAAATACAATATTTTTTTTGTCATTAATAAAAAATTAATAAGATTTTAGTTCCTTATAAGTTTTTTTTGTTAAAACTCCATATACGAAGGGTCCAAGTCGTTAATTATGAGGCATTGCACCATTAAAAATAGAATACCTTAAATATCAAGACCATTTTGGTACCCTACGTATCAAAAATTTATTTCAAAATGTTGAGGAATATCTTCCCAATATATAGCCAATTATAAATTTGGAGACTAAAATGCCTGACTTCATGATATAGCTCCAAAATATACCCCGACATAATTGTACTTGGGTTTATTTTACTAATTACTTTGCCATATTACCTTTGGATCAATAACTTGCACTCCAGAAATGTTGGAGCGAAAATTTTTCAACTTTATTTTCATCAACATAAGTAATATTAACAGAATAGTAAACTTTTTCGGGTATTTTTACCTTTTTATAGTTTCCCTATACCTTGAAAGTCATATAGTTATGTGACTAAAAATATACCTCTTATAGCGTTTTAAACTATGGCATCAATTTCTTTGTATTTTTGTAACCGGTATCCAAATCTCCCATTTAATAACAGCTAATACCTACAGAAACCCAATCTGAAAGTTTTGTTAAAATATGTGGACCAATACTTCAGTAAAATAGACTTAATGTTGAAGATTTTTAATTTTTAACAACATAATGAAACTATGTACGCCGCTTGGAATGTCATTATTTAGAACTTTTGCAGTAAAAATTATTTTTCGAAGACATGACAAAGTCCATTTATATTTCCAAATAAAACAAATTAAATTTAAGAAATAATTTAGGAAAAATTACCCGATTATTCCAATTTTCCCTTTTGTATGATACATGTAAAGAAACTTCGCTTAATTTCCCTAAAATTTTACCCCCAAATTTATAAAAAGAATTAGTAAATGCTTAACACTAATACTTAATAACAATTAATATAAAAAACATATATTTTTTTTTGCCTTTTTTTTTATTTTGAGTATCTTCAAATATAAAAAATTAAAAAATTGAAATACTTTTGTGAGGTACCTGAAATGACTGCACGTGTTATTTTTCTCAATTTCTCGGAAACGATACAACATTTTGTGCTACTTTTTGCAGCATTTGGTAGAAGACAACACAGGCAAAAAAATCCCATTCATAAAAAATTATTATTTTTTATTTACCTAATTTTATGACTAAAAATAACTCATTTTTTTATTTAAAAATTAAAATTCACTAACTTATGTGAGACACTGTAACTTTTTTCTGACTAAACTCTTAAACACTTACAAATAGCTTAAAAAAAGTGCAAAATATGCATTAAGTTTTACTTTTAAAGGGGAAAATTATATTCCTTTAAGCGTACTTTTCTATGAAAATATATGGTATTATCGGCTTTATCCACCATAATTTCAACCAATTTTAATCACATTTTTTTCGTTAAATAGAATTGTTGAGAGAGAAATTTATTTTTTTATATGGAGTTTGACAGTTTTAACATTGAAAGGAAATAACCTATGCAGTGCTTGTGATAACACTCCCTTATGGACTCCACTCATAGATTCTGATTCTCTTTTTGGATGGAAAGCGCTTTATACTGCTGGTTTTTCCATGTGCTTAAATTCGACGAACAAACATTTTCCAAATATATATTTTTAACTGGATTTCGGCATTTGGCCTATTCTAAGAAATTTATACATATTTTGGTTTGTCTGATGAATAATGCTAACTAAAGCTTTACTTTCTAAAAAAATATGTCATCTCAAGAAGTTATTCATGAGAGGAGTGAGCTTATCTTCTAACACGCCATTGTACCCAGAAGAATTTGTGCAAGTACTAAGAACCAAGTACGATTTCAAAACTATAAAAGATACGCCTACAAATTTCTATTGAGAAAAATTATAAATGAAATCAGCATTTCTAGTGATACTTCATTATACATTTAATTCAAGTAATTTTTAGGATTGACAACACTAATTTCTTATTTGTGTTTAGTGCTACAGATTCAACACAATAAGAAAAAAACTATATAATTGTTTCTTACTTTATATTTAATTTTCTCTTAAATGATATGCGCGCGCATTTCTTGAAGAATTTTCAAATAAAATTCTCTTTGGTAAAGCTCTCTCTTCTAAATGAATTGTATCATATGGGATAGATAGTAAAGGAATGTGTATATACGAGTATATTTAAATAAAACAACTTGTATAATTGTTTTCCAAAAGTATGAATGAGTTAATGGAAAAATAAGGAAAAATTTGTTTAAAACAAAATACAATGTGATGAAAGGTAAAACAAATAGTGTGATAGGCGAAGATATTGCAAAAGATAAAAAATAACTTTTAATTGATGGTCAATCATGTTGTTATTGTATTCGTTTGGTGGAAATGTCATGCAATATGACAATTGATGTGACATAAAGATTAGGGAAAAATATACTGTATACATGCACTAAAAATACATTAAAGTGGGCCAATTAGTTAAAGATAGATATAAAGAATCATTTGTTTGTACTAATGAGGGTTATTTAAAGCATTAGTTTTGAAAACATTATTCCATGGACTTTGTATTTTTATATTTAAGAGTTTATTTCTAGAATGGTGTTAAGATAATTCTTGTCGTGTAGGAGTAAGCAGCGGATCATTGAGCTCCAGATATTCTCATTGCAACCACACAATTGACCCTATTAAGGAAGTGTAGACAGACTTATTCATTATAGGCCACCAAACCAATGATCCATGTGTTAGAATTAGTCTAACTGTGTCCCTATAAGTTTTTGACATGTAAAATCAAAGATTTTTTAACTCTTTTAAATTAGCTCCAGAGATCTTTCCCCTAATTTTATCCGTTTGAAAATAGGTAATCAATCCTATACCCAAATCGCATTTGGTAGTCCATTCGTTTAATTTTTTCAAAGCACATCCTATCACATTCCACTCAGTTCTATCATAATTGCCTCAGATTTGATATTATTAAAAGCACCTGCTATAGGGTGAATCATTTAAAGAGTTTTTTTTATTTTAAATAAAATTTGGATGTCGATATTCTTATTATGACCCGAAGGAACATTCTCTGAAATGGCTGTAGTTGGTCCATTTCATAGAAGGTCCAATTTTCAATCACACTTTCCAGCATCGATACCGGTAACTCGCGAATTATGCGAGTATTGAAGTCTTGATTCGTAACTGGCTTATCGACCAACACTTTTGCATTCAAATAAGGCCAAAAAAATCCAGACAAATGATATCATACGATCTAGTCGGCCAGTTGAACGAAATTCGCTGCTTACCAAAATGACTTTTTAATAAAGCCATTGTTTCACTCGCTACCATGATAAATGAGTTGGATTAAGTAACCTTTTACACCCAAGATCTTCACCCACACTATACAGCCGCAATATTTGTCGTTGAGTTATGTAGTGCTCTTCAACTCATTTGTCTTTAATAAAGGCGTGTTGATCAGGGGAGAATTCCATGTTTAGCATTCTTTACCTTTTGCGATTCTATTAAGAGTCTTTAGCAAAAAATTAAGACAGACTGAAAGGTCTATAGTTCTTTGCCCCACTGTGTTCAATCTGATCAATCTTTTGTAAGAAGATCAATCTTACTTTTCGGAACATATTGTACCTAAATATCTTCAGAAAAATTTGGCTTTAATTGCTCAATTTCCTAATTTTAAATAACTAATGTCAAATTAGCTTGTAAAAGTATTGAGAATTTGGGTTCTTCAGTCTTTATAAAATCGTAAAAGATTGATATTTTTATAAAATATAGAATGATTCTAATATAAACCATTCAAAAGAAATGTTGCTTATTATTAACAAAAGTTAGTGCTATTTCTAGACTAAATAGTTTTTCTTCAAATTTGTGAGCTTAATCGCTATTCAGGCTAATTTTAAACTAAACTTCTATTCTACTATCAACCTTTTTTTATAACAAAATAAAAAATCTAACCTTTTTCTTTGGTAGAAATCGAAATCATATAAAAACATGTGGTAAAAAAATCGAAAAAATAAATAAATTTGTATATACAAATAGGTGTTTTTAGAAAAAAAAAAAAAAAAACAATTTACCTCCAACAATGCGTTTTACATACATACTACACATGTATGTACAAATACTCGTGTTATAAATATTTGTTTGTGTGTTAAATAAAATAAATAAATGTAGACAATCCCATAGAAACCATATGACTGGATAGATAGTAGTAGTAGTCTTTATTTTTTTCAAATTTTATTTGGCTTCAAGCCAATAGAGAAGAAATATTAAGGCAAAAATATTTAAACATTTGAAGGCATAAAAGAACAATCAAACAAAATATCTCAAATCGAAATAAAAATGCGACACGCAAAACTATTAGAGATAAAGTATATAATCGACGAATCTATTTATTGTATTTCTGTATACAAAAAAAAAAAAAAAAAACAAAATGCTGAGTAGAGGAAATACAAAAAAAAAAAAAAAAGCAAAAACAGCTGATTTGTCCATAAAGAATAAGAAAGAACCATTGGCCCCCTTTTAATTTAATATTTTTTAAATTATTTAATAATTTTTTTACTACGCATTTAAATTTTGTTTGTATGTACATTTATTTAGCTATGGAAACGTATTGCTAGCTGAACGAACCAACAACTAGCCAGTCAATAACCTAAACAAATTAATGTTATCACCAAATATCAAACAGAACAGTGTGACATACTAAGATAAAATACTTTTACTAATCGTTAAAAAAAATCCTATTAATTTTATATAAACGTTTTTTTTTTCTTACACTTTTCTATTAAGCAGATAATTTTATTATTTTTAGTTGGGTGTTAAACAAATTTTTTATCTAGGTGCTTATTTTTTGTTTTACAATGACATTAACATTAAATTATCATAATGATAGATACAAGTGTTAGTACATAGATATTGTGCGTATTAAATATTTTTTTGTTAGAAATAACACAAATTTAAATTGCTTTTAAATCATATTTGTTGTTGGTTAAAAAAAAAAAATAGATTATATTTGTTGGTGGTTGGTAACAGAGCTGGAAAATTGCAATTTTAAAAAATAAATATTAAGTGTTGTTTAAAAATGTGTATTAATTTAAAAATAGTTTAAGTATTTAATTTACTGTTTATTGCACAAAAGCCAAATTTAAAACACTAATGAATTTTCCATCTCTGATCGGTAATTAAATTAACCTTCTTTCTTCCTCTTTAAAGTATAAAAACTCTAAACACGCGCTATTTTTCTTCATGTTTTTATATACCTGTTTATGCCAATATTAGTGTTTCTAACTTTTTAAAAAACACTCAAATGAACTTGTTTCTTCTAGAAGCAGAGTTCTCAAATAATTCAGCTTATTTTGTAAAAATTAAGGTTGTTATTCAGAATTAAAACGATTATTTTTTTCGAAGATCTTTATCTTCATTCAGCAAAAAAGAAGTACAGAAAGGAAGTACTTAGTGCTGAAAAATAGTTGCAGAAGTAATGATTTTAATCCATTGTAGTTAATACAGGAATGTATCCAACAACAAATTTAATAATCAAATTATCAATTCTATAATCAAATATAGTATTTGGTATCTAGATCTAGTTTAACATTAATTGAAGTTCTAAATTAAGACTAATATAAGGTATTGTTATAATCTCCGATTAATTTTAAACGCAGAAATTTATATAGCCCTATATTACAATTCAGCGTTGGCAGCCACAATTTACAACCACCATCTAGCTTTGTTCTACTTGTGTATTTTAGCATCTCATTTATTTGCTCACTCTCTTTGTCTCGCTCTCAATATGAATGGAGCGCAGTGAATTTAGAAACAGGGCTAAATGAAACAGCACTGCAAACTGCTGCTGACCAAATGTAATCAACACCATAACAAACAGTGCATTCTAAATAAGCAGCTGATTATGGCAGCACACACTGCTGCTGACTACGCGTTATTGTAATTTGGGCTTAAATTTTACAAAACGAGATTTTATTAAAAAAAAACTGTCGTTAGCTTAAAAGTATGTAAATTAAGCAAAACTGAGAACTCTTTTTTTTTTTTTTTTTTTTCCTCAACGTTTGTTTAAAGTTTAAACTAATATTAATAAAAAACATAGAAAACAAAATACCAATATAAATGCAAAGACACACGCGCAAAAAATTAAACTCCTACTGTTGTTTTTGTTTTGTTGTCCCACATTTCTTGCCCCGCTCAATTACCCTTGATTCTATCTTATTTTCACTCTATCAGTCTTAACATTTTCTTATCAATACACTATGTATCATAATAGTGATTATTAGTATTACGTAGTATATAAATTTGCGTGTGTGAATGTTTGCAATACAAACCCTACAGTTCTGGTGAATGTCTATGAATATCTACGATTTAACTAGAAATTATGAGATGAGCTAGTAAATTTTATTTTTCAAGCACTACGAAGAAAACTGTATATGTCTAGCGTATAGCTGTATATACGCTAGATTACTTAGAGACAATAATGACTAAAATATATATAATTGTAATAAATGCAAACAAGAAATACATTTATTAAAAGTTCTGTAAAAAAGGGACACTTTGTCACCAGTGGAACTGTATGGATTTATTTAATTTTAAATTCATGAACAACTTGTATGTAAAAACATGGACGTGTAGGTATAGAAGTAATACAAACAATATTGTGTAAAAAAGCAAGTAACCAAGACAGCAAACAAATAAAAGAATAAAATTAAACTATGTACTACTATTACCCAACTCAAATCCACTATTAAATTTGACCGTCAGTCGTTGTGCGTCCTTCGCACTCTGTCGAGTCGTTTTTTTTTAATATTTCATGTACAAACTTTTATTTAATACTGTACATTGCAAATATGTATGTTATATTTAAAAGAGAGAGGAAGAAAAGAAGAAAATGTAAACAAAATCTTTTTTACATACATTTTATATTTGTTTATTATTTTGAGGTTATAAATCATATTTCTTACATCTCTTTTATTACATAGAATTAATGTAATTTAATATAGATTATGTTTATTATTTAAAATGTATTATACAATACATAAATTCATACAAATAACAGTTTTCTTTTTTAAAATATATTAGCTGTAATGATGACTATTGTGAAATGGTACATATATGGTTGTTATACATATCTAAATATGTAAAATTCTCTATAAAATACATACAATATGTATAACAACATTTACATATATGAATGTACGATAGAGTGTCCCGGAAACAGCATTTTCTTGACAATTCTGAAGTAAAGTAAGGAAAATAAAAAAGTGCACTAAATATCAGTTCATTGTCAGCGATTGAAAATCATTGGTATGTGAGTTCTTTGTAACAACCATAGGATGAAAAAGGAAATTTTCAATATCTATGCATTTTGAAAAAAAGCTAAATCGGTTCAGTAAAATAATAAAAATAAAAAATGTTAGCAAACAATTTTTTTTTCAACAGGACACTCTAACTTCACCAGTTTGTATTTATATTTTCTTCTTCAGAATATCACAAAAAAGTAAGTTAGAAAAAAACGTGACAATTCCTTTTCATTTTACAATACAAAATGTTTATTTAATAAATTCGCTTGTTAAATAATTCAAACCTGAAGAGAATTTTATTTAGAATGCTAATGATCTAGTCAGTGTTGTACAATACTATTTGAGCGTTTAAATTCTAAATACAGGTGGGTTCATGCTAATTAACAATCCCTTGTAGTTTCGGAATTTACGTAAAAAATCAAAATTATAAAAAATAAAATATATAAAACTTAATATTTAAAATCGATTTAAATTTACTATAAATTATCTTCATAAAATTTGTTTTAATTTTTAATCTATTACAAATTAGTTTTGGAAAATTGTTGTTAAAGAGAACAACTTCTTTTAACTATAAAAACTAAATTGACAAATCATTTATTGCTTGATTTATTTAGAAAACTTCTCAAGTGTTATTTGTCAAATCAAATACTTATTTCAATTTATGTACCACATGTTAGACACGATTTATTTTTTCATAAATGCCGACTTTTTTGAAAAACTCATAAATTATCTTTACAAACATTAAAAATCGATTGGTAGCCATAAACTAATCAAATTTGGCAACACTAATAAAAATTGCACACTTAACGTTTGAATGATTATGAAAATAAAAAATAAATTCATTTTATTATGGTTTTATAATAAATTTACGAATAGTACACTACACTAAATTAAAAAAAACAAACAGGGCAACCAAAAATGCTCCTAAAATCGGAGAATATGCCACTAAAATTAAGAAATATACACTTAAAATAATATTTTGTCTACCCAGCTGAAAAAGATCATATATTATTATATATTGACCATGTCTCAAAATATATGGATACATATGGTTCCATATATGTAAAAGTATGCACTCGTATATGAAAAGATTTCCAATATATGGATTCATATATAAACCATATATGAAAAATATTACCATATATGGAACTATATATTTGAATTTTAAGTCATATATCGCTTCATATATTAACATATTTTCCATACATAAAAGCATATATGACCTGCATAGCCGTGAGTTTCAGATATAAATAAAATATATACTAAAGCTATATTGGCTTATTTGGGTAACATAATGATATAATTTTAAAGGAAGTTAAATAATCATCTTACTTCAATTATTTCTAACAAATTTGCCTGCTTTTACTACACATGAATATTATTTGTCAGTTTATTTACAAAAAGAAAAATTTAATAAGAAATTAACATTCATAATTTTATGACATTAAAAAATAAATAAAACAATTCAATTCCAAATATGAAAAAAATTTACAATATAAGCCAAAAAGCAATTTTAATCGAAACAAGTCCAAGGCTGTTAATCTGACAATTTTAATTCATGTTGCAGACACTTATATTTTCTATATCTGTTTTATATAAAAGTAAGTAACTTTCATTAATTAACGTTAGACTATATTAAAAACGGAATACAATTTTAAAAATTTTCAGCCTGGGACTTCATCGCAGAAGAAATCAAGAAACTGACCTACATATTTCTATTGCTACGGTGGCAGCAAAGGTAGTAGAATATGCCATTCATGTAAAATAAAGAAATTATTAATGAAAGTTGCTTCTGCTACTATGGTTGTAATAGCGGTGAAGAAGTTGAGAGCTATGGCGGCAGCAGGGGATTACATACATAATTCTCAGACCACTCGCTTTCATTATTTCTTCCAAATAAAATTATTAACTGTGTTTCATATGTGATGCAATCAATTCTGGCATATAGTGCAGAAACGCGGTTTAATATCTGTTTAATAAATCATTTATTGTATGAATTGTTTTTTATTGTTGAATAAAATTAAAAAAAAAAAAAAAATAATAATAAAAATTATTTTCATTATAATTCACAATAGGTTGCAGATATATATAAATGTATATATGGCTTTATATGGCCATATATTCCCATATACCCTCAATTTTCGGATCCAAAACATATATGATGCATCATATATATACATATATAATTATATATGATCATTTTCAGCTGGGTATCTAAATTTTAAATAATTCATGGTAAAATTATTAGTAATTGTTAAAAAATATGATATTTTTGCCCTTAAAAACATTCAAAGCTAATAATACATTATTTATAAGATGAATCGAATTTAAAAAACGTATGGCACAAAATATGTAAGAAATTTTATTTAGTGCAAAATATGCAAAATTTGTCTCTTAAGTGTAATATATGCAATATTATGTTCTTTAGGGCAGGGGTTCCCAGCTCAACATGCTTCACGGACTCTTTTAGAAATTTTGAATTTTTCGCGGACCCCTTGTCACATTTTGATTTTAAGTATAGTAGTAATGAAAAATAGTTAAGACTCTAATGGTATTTATGTTAAATAAAATTGCGTTAGCAAAATTAATTAATTTATTAAAAATATAAACTCTAAACTTTTTAAAGCTCATAAACAGGGAAACCACAAATATGCTATTGCATGTTTTTTCCTAAGCGTTGAATGAAGCCGTCGATAAATTATTTATCCGTTTCAGTATAAACCATTTTGACATCGATTTGTTAGTGCATATTTTTGCATATTTTACCCATAACGGCATATTTTTGCATTTAGCGATTTTTAGTTCATATCTATAGCATATCTTGTTATTTTTTTTATACTTCATGAAATGTTTTTAAAATTTTATTAAAAATAAGAAAATTTTTTTTTTTAATTAACTTTAAGGATATTATTTTACCGTTGAGAAGCTTGACTTGTAGCAACAAGTTTAAGGATTATGATTGAAGTTAATGTTGTAAAAAACAATATATTATTTTTTCTTTTTTAATTTTGATAATTTCTGAACTAATAATAATGTCTAGAATTAGATGGGTAAGAAGAGTAATAAAGTTTTTATGTGATACAACAAAAACCATTTCGACACGGTTGATAAATTTCAGTTTTGCCTTATTTTATACATTGAAATATTAATAAAACCCTTTGTTTTACTGAAAAACTTAATTTTTTTAGAGCATATTTTTCGTATTTTACTGCATATTTAATGCGCAGTAATGATATCATTTCGGTGATATAGAAGCCCGAGAATGATATCATTTATAATTCTAAAATGATATACATAGGTTGCTTTCTAAAAGGTACACTCGAAAATATAATTTTTGAAAATAACGATATTAGTAATGATATCATTAAATTTAAGCAGCGCAATAATTTATCAATATATTGCAGAATACATACATACACTTATGTTAAGATTGGATGAATATATAATATTCTAAATATTTTATCAAAAATTAATAAAATAACCTTAATAAACTAAAGTTCATCCAGCTCAAAATCATTTTACATGTAATACGAAACTTTTGTAATCCGAAGACAATTCCCCTTTAAATTCTGACTGATATTGGTATCTTTATCTTATACTAGTTTATTTTATGCAATTCCACTAAATTTAGCTGTAAAAATTCAATTTCCATATAATGCATAATATAAAATATTCTTCTAATATAAATATTTTCAATTTAATTGTATTTTCCTGAAAATGTTTGAAGTTTTTTTCTAAGGAAAAAATGATTTCGATATTTTATCATATAATTTTAAAATTATGATATCATAAATGATACTGTATCGTTTCTTGGTTTGTTAGGATGTACAATAATTCCATACATATTTTCAGTCTACCTCGCGGACCCCCATGAAATGTTGCTACGGACCCCCATTTAAGAAACCTTGATTTAGGGTAATATATGAAAAATAATGCTCCTAAGTATAAAATATATTTAAATGGCATATTTTTTAAATTGCAAAAATATGCTCTCAAATATTTATTTTTAATAAAAATATGACAAAATAGGCAATTAAGTATAAAATGTGGACAAATATGTTCTTACGACCAAAATATGCAATTTTAAAAGCAAAAATAAGCTCTTCTTTATGAAAATATGACGAAATATGCTCCTAAGTTCAAAATAGCTGTTATTATCTAAATGTGCAAATCGATGACCAAGTTTTAAAATTGAAAAGGATATATAACCTAGGAAAAAACTGATTTTGCATATTTTTGGTTGCCCTGATCATAATAAATTTATTAAAAATATCTAAATTTACGAATTTGCTTTTCGTTTTATTTTCTATTTTAATCAGTTTAAAAAACCAAATAATTTATTAGACTTGTAATTTAGTTTTTTATTAAATTAAAAGAAATCAAATGAATTTAATTAAATAATTCAATTTAAAATTTATTTGTTATTGTTAGTTGTTTGTAAACAAACGAAAATTGTATTTAGTCTAAAATAATTTTTTTTGTTAATTTGTTTAAAACAGTACAAATTTTGTTAATTAAACAAGAAGGTGTTTTTAACAGCTGGTGCATTTTATCATTTAACGATTTGGTTGTTGCTTTTTTTATTTTATTTTATTTTACTTTTTTTTTTTTGCTCTAACTATATAAAAATTTTATTTAAAGCAACAATACTAATCATTATCATTTCTGTTGGTTTAGCATAAAATTCTTTTGATTTAATTTTTGTTTCGGTTTAAATGATATGGGCACTTGGCCAAGAGGATTTTTCTGTTTGTTTTTTAGCATTTCAAGCGATCATACTTGGACCACATAATAATACGTATTTGAAAACATATAGTGCCAATATTATCTTTTCTATTAATCATAAGATTTGTTGTTGTGATTTGTGTTCTTATGTTATTTAGAGATTTATAATTTGATGTACATTATTTGTATTTATTGTACGATTAGTGTTAGAAAAACACTTTTACTTTTTTAATGGCACATTTTTTTTTTTGGTTTTACGCACATGACAACATATGAAATAAAAGGTGACTTATACTAACGACGATTAATTCTTCTTATATCAGTTTTTTACCTTGCTAAGTTAACTTATACTGGTTTTGTTTTGCTTGTTCCGTCCCTAGAAAGCGATAGATTGTTCCGAAATTATATCGGATGGTTTCATTATTCATGTCCATTTTTATCATTAACAGTTTCATAATTTTAACCTCTACATTAAATGCTATAACAATGAGGGATTTCAAGTCGTTGCTACTTATGTTGAAAATTATAGTTTTTCTCAATAAAAATTATTTTACAAGAATGGTTAATATAATTTTATGCTTGAATTCTTATAATTTATTCAAGTATAAAACTAAAGTGACACAAAATATGTACACGGTGTTTTAACATTAAATGTTATTTTACATTTTCGCAAAGAAACGTTACAAAAATGAAGCTACGAGTATTTATTTAAATATTTTTATTTAAATGGATCATTACATTATTTTCTTTAATGTAATCTTCAGGGCAAACAAAAATATGCTCTTAAAAAGTATCCATTCAATTGAGAATTACTTATTAAGCCGATATAAAATTATAAACAGTTCAGAACAGTCGCAATCAAAGACCTACTCTCTAGTATTTGACAACCATCTTAAATTCTTTGTAATTTGTCAAAAACTATTATTCGAAGGAAAATAATTTGTTTAAGAATTTTAATTTTGCAAATATTATTTTTTTTTTTTTTTATTTTCTTCACTTTTGTTGTTATAAGGTAACTAAATCATGTTTTAACGTTAAAAAGTGAAAATGTAGACTTTAAAATAAATCTTTAAAAGTACATTTTACTAGCGATTTAACGAATTTTTCGATTTTACGAGTTGGCCTGACAGTATATCGGGAAACCACTGTACGTGCATATTTTGAAATATTAAAAACTATGTAGTACATAATAATATTTACCACTAAATAAAAATATATACAAATATATTTCAGATTTTTTTTTTTATTTTAATTTTAGTATCTTTTTATAGTCTTTCCTTTTGATCTGACGTCAATATTACATTTTTATTTTTATCATATTTTTGGTTAATTGAAGGTTAAACATTCCAATAAATATTATTATGTTTTTCTTAATATAATTTTGTTATAGTTTTTATTTTAACATTATTATTTTATTTTGCTATTATTTCTACTCGAAAGATAAATATTGTGTTGCATGTGTAGTTTATGATATTGATTGATATCATTGGCGTAGTAGTTGTTGGTGTCTATATGTATGTCTGACTGTCTCGTTTACCTTTTGTTTATTTAAATTTTACGTTTAAATATTCTTAAAGTACAACAATATACAATTTAATGTTGATTTTTCTATCGATCAAACTTTTTATAGCACGTTTTTTGATATTTCAGGAATCAGAGAAAGGAACAGGGGGATTATTAAGAGGGGGAATTATTAAATAAACTTAATTTAAAATATATAAAAAAGAAAATTAATTAATACAAATTTCCGCTTGCTACAAAAATAAATTGCCATTATTACGTATGATTTATAGAAGCATATAAATTTTATTAAACCTTTAGAGAATACTGGGGCCACAGTGATATACGAGTTTAAATATTATGACAGCTAGAAATTTTAATAAAACGTCATTTTACAGTTATGTTTTTAAAGTAATATTAATTCAATTGAAAAATGTTTTAAACTTAAACAAATATGATTTTATTTTGGCTTAAGATTTCTAGTTTAATTAACCCAATTTTAATGTGTCAAAAGAAAAAAATGTTTACTACATTTCATACTCTACTATATATAAAAAAAAAAAAATATATTAAATAAAAATTTATATTTAAAGTTCAAAGTCGTTTTTGATTCTTAGATGTCTTTAACATTTAATTCGATTAAAGATTAATAAATCTAACAAATCTAAAGATTAATTTTATTAGTCAAATTGTTTACACTGGAAACAGCAAAGTAGATACTTTTCTTTTTATTATTTCAAGTGTATTATTAATTAATTATTTTTTGATTATTTCTTTCAGTGTTGAAATCGGTGAATCTGTACGTGGCGAAGATGTCTACATTGTACAGTCTGGTTCCGGTGAGATTAACGATAATTTAATGGAGTTGCTGATTATGATCAATGCATGCAAAATTGCCTCAGCATCTCGTGTTACAGCTGTGATTCCTTGTTTCCCATATGCCCGCCAAGATAAAAAAGATAAGGTTAGTAAACGTAACTAAAGTGTAAACAATGATTTTATAAAAAAATTATTATTATTATTTTTTTTATTTTAAAACATTATTAAATGTAAATTATTTGAGAGAGAAACAACAAAAAACCACACACTAACAGTGAATTTTCTTAATTAATATGTATTTTATTTTGACAAATTTTTCTTTAATTTATTTTATTTTTTATTTATATATTACTATTGTTTTAAGTTAAAAATTAGTTTGTTTATTTTTATACAAAAGAATTGTTAAACAAATTTTATTTGTTGTTTTTTTCCTTCATTTTTTAATCCTAATAAGTGTATTTTATTTTTGAAAATGCTTTAATTTGTTTTTGCATTTTGATGTTTTTAAGAAGCAAAGAAAAAAATGAAAGAAATCTGTCTTACAAACAGGTAACATATTACGTAAACAAATGTGGATGAAGATAATATGAACAAACAAACTACATATATAATTTCCAGTACACAATGTAAATTTAATAAATTATTCTTAATTAATTAACTTTAATTTGATTTTCTTTAGCTGGCTGGCTCAGATGATGGCGACGTTAAACGCATTAAGAACTTCGATTGGAAATTTAGGGTATTATTTGTTTCAATTTTATTTATTTCTCTTGTTTTTTCTTATATATTTCGGTCAAATAATTAATTAATTATAAACTCTTCTCATATTCAAGCATATTTTGTACAAAATTTTATTTAATTTTTTTTAATTAACATTTAATATAAAATGATATTTCGGTATTAGTATTTAATTCAATTAATTAAAAAATTTAATTAAAATTTTGTTTATTTAAAATAAAGAAAAACTAATTCACATACTTTCAAAACAAAGAAACAATTTTGAAAAATAAATTAATACTTACAAAGTAAATAAATTTAGATGAATTTTAAAAACATTTAAATTTATTTTTTATTAAAAAAAAAATTTGTTACCAGAAAGTGTTTGAAATTATTATTATTTTTTTTAACCAGTTGTGTTTTAATTTTTGTCTCAATATTATGTTTTTTTATTTTTTGTTTAAAATCAATTAAATTATTATGCATGTTTTATATTTTATAATTTGTTATGTTTATTTTTTATTTTTTAATTTCTTTAATAATAAACTCAATTATTTTTATTTCAGTAATAATTTTTGCAATGAAATTCACACAAATTATAAGAAAAAAAAAAAAAACTATTCGAAAATCTAAAAATATTTTGTACAAAATTTGCTTAAATTGGCTTTGAAAAAAAATTGATAAAAATTTTATAGCAAAAACCTAAAATTCGTTTCCAAATTATCTTTTTCCACATTTGATTTGTTGTTCTTGATTTTAAATTGTTTTTTTAGAACATTTAACAACAGAGCTTCATTGCAATAACGAAATTTTTTAATCAATCTAAATAAATTGGTTTAATTATTTTGTGATGTCTTCTATAAATAAACATTTAATTTGTATGTATTTTACATATTTTTCTAATGGGTTTCTAATTTTATTTTTACAGATTATTTATATAAACCTATATAAATTATAATTATATTATTACTAAGACCTAAATTAATTGTATTATTATAAATTAATATTAAGTGTTATTATATATTTTTTATATTATATTTTTAAAATTTTGTTTTTGTCTGTGCGTTTTTTTTTTTCTTTTTTTTTTTTGATAAAGTATTTTAAATCCTTTTGGTTTTTTCTATGTATTTTTCACACAACAATTATTGCTGTCTAAACACATTTTTTTTAATAGTAAAAGGTTTTTTTTTTTTTTTTAGTATACATAGTGCGTCTTCTGACGTCTTTATTTTTTCACTGATAATGATGCATCTAGTTTTGTATTTGATTTAAATGATTTCCTGATCTTTAGGGTCATATTTTATTTTGATAACAATTTTTTCATTTTAATAATTTCTTAAAATTGTTTTCAATTTAATTTTCATCGTAACCGTTTTGTTTAAGACTCAAGCAGATATTTGAATGATTTAACATGATTCAGTATAAAGTTAAAGGTTTTGATTTTTAATCAGTACTATTTTAATTAAATACAAAATAATTAAATTCGTATTTGTTAAGTTTAAAATTGGAATAGAGTTTTTTATTTTTAGATAAGAGGGTTTATATTTCTTTAATATTTAATATTTTGAATTATAAATGGCTTTAATTTTTCATAAAGTCAAATGCTAAGCAGGTTATAGTTCGCAAAATGTTTCAGAAGATTTCAACATCAGCTAGTATATTGTACTGCGGAAATATCACTCAAATGCAGTTTTGTCATATTTTATTTATAAAAGAACTTACAATATCTTTTGAAAAATCTTATTTTTGAAGAAAAAAGTTATTTTTTTAAAAAGGATATAATTTGTATGCAATTTGTGCATTTAAAATGAAATTTCAAAAGCAAGATCTCAACAGGTTAATAAAATAACCAATAACGGTAGAATAAACTCAATAAAAATATTTGCATTGATACATTTTATGAGTCATTCACATAAAAATTTCTTTTCCGAAAATAAAGCAAAATCAAAGATTGGGAAGAATATAAGTTATATTTATATACTCAAAGCTGTATTATTATTGGGGAAAATCATAGATTATATTGAAGATATGAAGTTCCGTTGTCAAAAAGCTAAGTCGGTTGTCAAAAAAAACCTAACTCTAAGAATGTGTTAGTAAAAAATTTCAATTGTAGTACAAGTGCCTTTATGAATATTTTTTTTTTTTCAATTGAGTTTTTTTAAACTTTAAATGTTATTATTTGGTGAATAATTACAAAATAAAAAATTTTCTAAAATCTTAATTTTGGATTAAAAATATTTAAATCTTTCCACGGTCTTAAAAAACTTCAAAAATAAGATAAATCTTCACAAATGGTAACACTGCTCATATGTCTGAAGAAATCAGAGAGTGTCATAGAGTCGTAGTCTATTTCAAATTAAATATATTAAATTCATATAAATTCGAATAAAATAATAATCATCAAAATTTTTATTATATGAGCAGGTCAAATTTTCAAATTGCGAATAATATTAACAAAAAATGTTTGGAATAAATATATTCTTATAGAAATTTATCTTCTAGAATGATTAGTTTCAAGTATGACTTTGAAAAGTTTTATTTAAGTTTCAAATTATTCCAAAATTACTTAACCCTGCAAAGCTACACTTCGTCGAATCGTCGACGTATTTTTCAGTGATGTTTTTTTTTTTTTTTTTCACTAAAAAGCGGTATTTTGAAAACTGAATTTTTGGTAATAAAGTGAAGGAAGAAATAATTTTCTTCTTTTATTTCATTTATATACAAATTAAATAATTCAAAAAGTTTGATTTTGGAAAATTTTCAAGGTTAAATAATGTATAAAAACTTGTTTAAAATCATGTCGTTGATTCGACGAAGTGTAGCATTTTCGAAATAAAAAAAGTGTAGCTTTCAGAATTAAAGAAGGTAGAAGACTTGAAATTTGAATCAAAAATTCCACAATTGATTTACAAAAGTTTTCGGCTCATTTTTTTCAGGAATGTTAACATTTTTAGAATTTTAAATATTTTTTTGTTCATTATACATTTTCATAATATCAAACTTTAAATAAATTTAAATAAAAAAATAAATTAGTTTTAAAGATTTTGGAGGAAACATATTGGTTGTATGCATTAATTCACATCTTTTTTTATGAAAAATTTATGTTGATTTCAAGATAAAGGTACAATGATTTTTTTTTCAAAGTATTTTCCATCGGAGGCTACGACTTTTTTCCCATCTTTCTGACAATTTATGATTTTAATTCTAAAACCACTTCTTAGTTTATGATGCCAGAAACGAACCAAGCCAAGTTTTTATACTTTGTTCTGTGAAGTGAAGCGTATTCCAGATAGGGCAATCCAATTCGAATGAAACAAATTGTAGGGGTAATGTCTGGGCTAAACAGCGCGTGGGACAAAATGTCTCAGAGCCTGAGTTTTTTACTGGTTGCTCAACATAGGGCCGAGCTTCACATACGATTTTATGCGCTTCAGATTATCATAATAGACACACTTGTTATCCCCGTAACAATTATACGCAGAGACCACATCGTTTTATAGAGCTGAAGCCTTATTTAAGACAAGCAAAATTGTCTTTCAATGCTCCTTGGCATTAGTTCGTGTGGCATCAAATTTATATATTTTTAAACGTCTGTTGCTTGATATACTGCCAACGATTTTGGAAGTAATTTTTGCGTCTTGATCGAGAAAAGCCTCTAATTATTCAACTTCAAATCAGTTTTAAATCGCCTTAGCTAAATATTAATCCCCTAAAATACATTGGCTTTCCGTAGCGGTTTTCTTAAAAAAATATTGAAGTAAAACTTCCTGCAAATGTTTCATTTTTTTTACAAAGAAAAAGAAATAATAATAAAAGCAATATATTGAATAAAACAGCTAATGTAAGTAATTTTACGTGAAATTGTTGTAAAAATGGACCGCTTGGAAAAATACTTAATGCAAATCTAATATAAAACGATGGGAATTAATGCATGTAAATCCAAAATCATATTGAACAAAATTAAACATTTATATTCCAATTTGTTTTCACCCACAATTTTTAGCTTTATAGGTTAAATCAATATTTTCCCCCTAATTTGTCTCCTTTTTTTTACCCCTTTCCTGTAAAAATCTATTCCTTTTTTTCCCACTTGATCTTTTAATCTTTTTAATTTTTTGTTTTGCGTTAAGCTCTACTTCTGAACTTTATGTTTCACCTTTTTTTCTTTTTTTTTATTTTCTTTCCAAATATCTTTTTAGGAATTTTCAGCTAAACAATATACTGTGAGTAGCTAAGGAACATTTTAGAGGTCCCCATGTAAAAAAGAAAACACCGAATTTTAAAGCAGCTTAAATGTTTCTTTTCCAATAACGAAATTATGCTTTTTAGTGAATCAAAATTTTAATACATACTATATTCCAATAAAAAACATTTGGTTACGCTGTTTTTTCCTTAACTAAATAAATGTTTTTAGTTCAGTTTTAAATTAGTTTCAGTTAATTGTGAATTTAATAAAATTTCTTCCCTTTTATTTCGGTAATCAACCCTTCAAAAAACACCAACCTTAAATTTTGTTTCAACAATTTTTTTCTTGCATGTTAAAACAATAATAATAATTTTTACTAGATTTTAAAAATGTCAAAATTTTTTTCTAACTTTACTATTTCATATAGCACTGTTTTTGCATAATTTTTTAGGAAAACATTTTTCACCTTTAAATCCCAGACTTTATGTTTTGAATTCACTTAAAAAAATTTCAATTGAAAATAAAATTTTAGTCAAATAGTAGTTGTTATTTAATTTTTTTTATTTAAATTTTTATGATTTATGTGATTTGTCTTTTTGTTTTTAAACAAAATTATTTAATTTTTTGTTTAATTAAACATTTAATTTAATTAATCGAACTAAAGGGGGCGTTTTTAAAATTTCTTCATGGTTCTCATTGGTCAGTCATCATTGTCAGCGTCTTGTCATCATTATGAATAATACAAAAAATTGTTTTTTTTTTTTTTTTACTTACAATATCAATCATTACCATTACAGATATTTCATGTATACAACAAACTTTTTTAAATTTAATGATTTTAATGAAATTTTTTGTTTTAATAATTAATTGTTTTTTGTTTTTTCTTTCTTTTCTTTTTTACTTTATTTCTTATAGAGTCGTGCTCCCATCTCGGCGAAATTGGTTGCAAATATGCTATCAGTGGCCGGTGCAGATCACATTATAACCATGGATTTACATGCATCACAAATTCAGGTGAGTTAATGAAAAAAAAAAAAAAAAAAAAAAAAACATAAGTCAGAAGTATAAAAATTTTGAAAATATTTTTACTTAAAATTTTGAAACTTTTCATATGTATTTATGTAGGTAGTTTATTAAAATCAAATTTAATTCTTTTAATGAAATAGAATTATGTTCAAATCCTATTAAGACAAGATCTGCAAATAAATTAAGTTCTGTAGTAATACTTTCTAGTTCATGATTCTAATGAATTTATGTGCTAGAATGTATTACTCATACAAATCCTAACGATCCTTCCAATCACTATGATTGCCATGAAAAAGTTAGTGCATACAATTTTATTTATAAAAATTAAACCCGTGGATAGATTCTGTGCATGTGGATGAATCTTTTTAATATTTTGTATCCATTAGGAATGTTTAATTTAAATTTAAAAGTAAAGTTAATTTTTTATTTGGTTTTAATGCGATATTTTCATTATTGCATTATTGGTTAATTTTGTTTGTTGGAATAAGTCCACTTTTTTAACACTATTTTATATTTGACTGAGCCTTTATTGTTCTTTATTTTTTTTTTTCATAAGAGTTAATATCATTCAAATGGACAAAGAAGTTCTTCTATTGATTTTCATTGATACAGTTATTGCTGAATTTGAACGTCCAAGTTAAACTTGGGACGTTTCAGAGTGAAAATACAGTTGTCGTGGGATAGGTGGATTGGCTGTAACAGTTTTTTTTTTTTTTATACAACTCAAATGCTTTATTGACATGAAATAAAAATATAAAAAATATATTCCGAAGGCGATCACTCACTTATTCATGTCTAAATAAAGTCATAAGTTCTGAATGAATGCTTCTGTCCTCGCACTTTTTTGGACAATTTTTATTATTTTACAAGATCTGCTACATTTTCCATAATATCTGCAAAAAGTTGTAAAAGGTCCTACAGCACAAAGTAGAACAGAGTCGTCATATCGAGGCTTCAAATTTGCCAAAATCAGTTTTTTAGAATATGGCGGGAAAAAGAGATAGAAATGTTGCATTAATATAAAATTTACGAATGTAAAAGTGATACGCTATGTTGGTTGGAATTTTGAAACGAAGCAGAAAACCAAAACAAAACAAACAAAAATCACATTCTACATAAAAAATTATTTTACAAGAAAATCTTTACTATTTACATTTATGTGGAATAAAACAATATTTCCACAAATGAAATTTGTTTTCAACACGTAATAGCTCAAATCAAATTAGTTTTTAGCACATAAATAATAACTTTTAATTTAATAAATAGATAATTTTATATTAATTCTGTTGCCAAAAGGTAGAATTAAAATAAAAGAAACTCGACAAAATCGAGAATGAATAATCAAAACAAAAACAAGTTAGAGAATTTTGTGTGAGTGATAGGCAATAGTACACACTTTCTGTCTCTGTTTTCTTACTACTACTGTATGTATACTGTGTCCTACAGTACACAGTGTGGCTGATCGCAAAAAAATTTATGATAAACCTGTATCTCTTAAACTATTGGACGGGTCGAATTGAAATGTATGTGAGAATTATAGAGGAGTACCTTATCTTTTAGAAAAATATTCGTTTAAATGTTAATAATACGAAATAATCTACTGGGTGTCAAAGTTGAGTATGTAGTCTGTGACCTCGAGTATGAAAAAGTTTAAAAAAATCTTAACTTCTAAAAATAAAGTTCGATTTCAAAGATTTAAAAACCTCTGTAAAGAACTTAGTGAGATAAAGAAAACAAGATATTTGCGTTTAGATTTGGAATTATCGACTTTTTGCTCTGAAAATCAGTTTTTCTCAAAAAATGTCCCAATTATAGGAGAGATTTTTGTTTAATATATTCCCAATACATTCCAAAATAATGTATTTTAATTTTAAAATAAATTTACATATCTCAATATATTTCGTCCTCTTCTTTGTCTCAACATTTTACTAGCAACTTTTTGTTCTTTGTGGGTCTTCAGTTAACCTTTTTTTTAACTTTTCTGATAAAATAAAAAAAAAAAAAAAAAACATCAGAGCAATTTAATGAACCACTTTCCTTCCAGAGATCTGGGACTCTTAAATCTCGAAGCTGAAACACTTAAAATCTAGGTGAAAATTAGCGTGTCGTTGCAGAGACATTGCTGAAAGGCTTCAAACTCAGTTCAGTCCCTAAAACCAATATCCAAAACTCATAACCTGTTGCACATTATAATTTACGATATCAAAAAACAGCAAATACCTTTATAAAATATTTTAACTTCAGCATTGAAAATTAATACCCATTAAAAATATTATCACGAATCAAATCCCCAATCAAACATTTAACGGTTATCCATCATATTTTTGTAATTAAATACCAAAAGTAAACAAAACAACTTATCGCAAAACAAATTTATTACACAATTATAATTTTGTGTGTTACACTTAAAGAAAATAACATTTAATTTATATTAAAAAATCGAATCTTAAATTCTTATATTTTTTAACTTTTATTCAACATCTTCAAGATTCTTTAGTAACAACTGGTACTAAATTAGGTGGTTCTGGTATTTGACCAATCGTTTCTTGTGCCAGCAAGAGTTTAAATCTTTTTGGTATACAACTACATTGCTGATGGGAGTTTGCTAATGATTCCTAGGGATAAAGAAAAAAAAACTTCAGTTTTGTTTTAAATCAAATGTATTTTTTTGTAGAAAATATATATAAACTATTTCATGTTTAATTAGAATCCAATCAAAATTGTGACTCTAAAACTTTAGCAATGCAATCATCATTACTAACATTAGCTTCTCTTATCTTAATAGAGTTTGGTTGTAAAAGTAAATTCATATTGGAATTAGAATGTTCTAAATTATGTTGTGACAATAAACTTCTCACCGATACTTTAGCCAGTTGAGCACATAACTCCTCAATTCTTTCTTCTTTCAATTTTAAAACATTCTCCAAATGTGTTATCTTTTGCTGGGTTGTGGTTAGAAAAGTCTCCTTAGCCTGAGATTCTCTCAAAACTTGTTCATATATCGAAAATAATATCATTTTCTGTGGTACTTGTACAATGGCATCACCAATTTTCTTATTCACTGTAACCATCATAATATCATCATTTTCGGTCCACAGTTGTTCTTGTTCATCAGGCTTATCACCTTTACTTTTTTGAGATCTTATCATGAGCATTATATCGTATAGTAGAGCCTCTATTGCCCCCACCACTCCTTTGGATAATTTATCTAGCATATTTTTAGATTGTTGTAAACCCAATTTGGTTAAAACTTTATAGTTAAAAGTTTCCCAATTGTTTAACTTTAGCTGGGTATTGTTGCGGGGTGGATAATTGTGTAGATCTACGAGTTTCGGATAGAAACTTTTAAGTAAATTGGCTACTGGTAGAGCATCGGAAAAATCACGATTTAAATTTTTATAAGTCACTTGCAGTTCTTGAAGCCAACTCTTTAGTTCATCGTATTCTTCAGTAGTTAAACGTTTAGGCATTTTTTTTTTGCAATGGTTTTATATTCTTAAGATGTTGAAATTAATTTGGAATATATTTTTATTTCTTATTTTTATTATCAAAAATATATTTTTTTATTGAAATTTTAAAAATTATTTATTTTGTTGAAATATTTTAGAAGTTTAAGCGAAATGTTTCTAGGATTTTTTAAATATTATATACAGTAAAAGCTCCCTTAACGGACAGCTCCCATATGCGGACATCTCCGGTAGGCAGACAATTTTTTAGGTCCCATGGTTTAGGTGGCATTTTTAAAATAAATTAATCTCCACTAGGCGGACGCTCTCTTGGGCGGACGCGGACACCTTTTTTAAAGAAAACATCTCTCGTAGACGGACAAAAATGATAAACGGTTAAAGAAATGTACCGAATATTGTATAATAAGATGTTTCTTATTGTCATTGTTGTCATGTTTACTTACATTTTTTGAAGTTAAATAGTTTACTCTTCGTTTTCATTTAACTTTTTGCTGGTTTTTAGCATAATCTAGTTTTTAAATTTACACTTGATTAAAAATTCTTCATACTAGAAAAGAGAAAATGAAAACTTGATCAGTAAAAACAGATGCTGTCCCAGTTATCTATGTTCTGAAGGCAGTCTCAATGATGGGTCCATGATTTGTCGTAGAACACAATGGCGACAGATTCCTACAAATCTTGACAACTTTTTTGAACAAAGGGCATAGAAAATCTGCACAACAAGCAGAGCGACATTGTTATAAGTCATATAAAAGAAAATAGTTAAGTGCTGCTAAGGATCGAGGCCAAGCCACCAATATTATTTTCCCAAGTTAATCCTGTCCTTTTTCAGTAGAGTAACATGTTAACATATATATATGACTGTATTGTCAATCTTGTTCTCAACATGCTTCTTATTTTTAGTTAGTGAAAATGCTGTTGAAAGAAGTTTGACCCTTAGCCAGTTAAGAGACGATTTTTTCGCGTATGAAAAATTACTAAATTAAGAAAGTAATTTTTGGAAAATGGAATGAAAACAGAGAGAAGTGAACTGTAGCTATAAATTCCATAAAATAAATTTCATAAAATCATAATTTATTGCAAATGTTTATGAAGTTAATATTACGATTTTTTGACTTTTGTCAATATTGATGTAATTTTTGAAGATATGATCATGAAATTTTTTGTATAAATGTAGTTTGGGTCAGTACATTATAATCCAGTAAATAAAACCAGCATTTGATTTTTAAGTGGTTACGGCCTTTTGTATTTTAGTTGACGATATATATGTATAAATAAGAATATGTATAAGTTAATTCATTACAATCAATCTGTTGAATGTTGAAATAAAAATATATAGTACTGAATTACCCCTTGTAAAAAAAATTATGTACCATATCCCATAGACGGACATCTCCCGATAACGGACAAAATCAGTGTGACGATCGCTGTCCGTCTATGGGAGCTTTCACTGTACTTTACAAAAATCCCTGTAGGAAATTTTATGTTCTCGAGAATTTCGGAAAGACAAATAAATTCTCAGGTTTATGAAATTAATTTCTATAACCTAAACGTTGTAATTGTTTTAAATAGAGAATAATATGCTTTATGTTGAATAAGAAATTGAGAAAATTTAAAATTTATTTTTTGCATTTTTGCTTTTCTTTTTTAGGGTTTCTTTGATATTCCGGTTGATAATCTTTATGCTGAACCAGCCGTTCTAAAATGGATAAAAGAAAACATTCCAGAATGGAAGAATTCTATTATTGTCTCACCAGATGCTGGTGGTGCTAAACGGTAAGTTTTTTTCAAAATTAATAATTATTAAAGTTTAATATTAGACTACACTATAGTACAGATTAAAGACTTCAATATAGACTAAACTATAGGCTAGATTATACACTATATTATAGACTATATACTGGACTGTATACTAAACTTTAAACTAGACATTAGAGTAAACTTTAAACTGAACTTTGGACTATATACTTCACTATAACATGTATAGTCTGAGCTACAGACTGAACTATAGACAGGCTGAACTAAAAACTGGATTATAGACTAGGCAATAAATAGAACCTTAGACTGAAGACTAAATTATAGACTGGGCTATAGACTACACCATAGAATGAAATATATACTAGATTAATGTCTGAACTGAAAACTGGATTATAGACTAGACAATAAATTGGATTATGCGCTGGACTATAGAATAGACTACAGTCTCTATTATGTACTTTAGCAGAGACTAAAGACTGAACTACATACTGACTTATACACTAGAATATAGTCTGAAATACATATATAATAGATTATATACTGGAACTTTAGACTAGTATATAGACTACTATAAACTGGACTGCAGACTAGTTTATAGACAGCACTACACTATAGAATGGTTTTTGGACTTTTAACTAGGCTTTGGCTTAGACTACAAACTAAACTATATTCATTAATTCAAAATCATTCATTTCTCTCTTAGTGTTACGTCCATTGCTGATCGTCTCAATGTTGAGTTTGCTTTAATTCACAAAGAACGTAAGAAGGCCAACGAAGTGGCTTCTATGGTGCTTGTCGGTGATGTTAAAGATAAAATTGCCATATTGGTTGATGATATGGCTGATACTTGTGGTACAATTGTGCATGCTGCAGATCGTTTGGTTGAAGCAGGTGCTACTAAGGTAATTATTTAGCATTACAACCTTAAAACAAAGTACTTTAATAAAAAACGAATTTCAATTAATTTTTCAGGTCTATGCCATTTTAACTCATGGCATCTTTTCGGGACCAGCGATTTCACGCATTAATAATGCTTGTTTTGAAGCTGTGGTTGTTACAAATACCATACCTCAAGATGGTCATATGAGAGATTGTCCCAAAATTCAGGTGAGTTCAAGGCCTTATAATGTTAAATATATAATTTTGTAACTGATTTTTATTTCTATTTATTTTTTTGTCTATAGTGCATTGATGTTTCTATGATGTTTGCCGAGGCTGTGCGAAGAACACACAATGGCGAAAGTGTTTCTTATCTTTTCTCAAATGTTCCATATTAAGAAATACTTTTAAAAAATATACCTTTTTTTAACAAATTTTTTAAATATATTTTTATAATTTTAATTCAAATACATTAAAAACATTATTTCTTTTTTTTTTTCTTTTAATTTCATAAACAAAAAAACAAAAAAGCTACCATTTAAAATTTAATAGATTATGTTTAAAAAACAATATACATACACATATTTTGCCATTGTTAATAACGTTTTTTTAAATATTTTTTGTTTATAAAAAATATTTTCATTTTTTTAAATACCTTCGTACTGTAATGAATACTTTTATTTTGTTTCTTTCCTCCTCTTCTATATATAATTTTACATACATACTTTACTTATATATAAATTAAGACAATGTTTAAAATTTCTTTGCCATATTAAAAAAATTTACTGTTTCTAAAACCGTTTTAAATTAAATTTAGTTAAAAAAATAATTATAATACTATTTACACTAAACACATATACATATACACAACATATAAATCAATAAAATTGTATTTTTTTTTCTTACTCATCTTGTAAACAAAATTTTCTAACACCTTTAATTTGTTTTATTTTTTTGTAACAATCAGAGCTCTTTTGATCAGATTTTTTTGGAAAAAAAACATAAATTTAAACATTTTTTATATAGAATATTAAGATTGTTTCACTAATGAAAACAAAATACAAAAAATAATAATAACATTGAATAGTAAAAAATCAACCCTTGGAAATAATTTAAAGTTAATATTAAATAAAAAATAATCATTGTTATAGTTAAGTCTTCATTATTAAAACGCATAGTTCAAGGAAATATGAAAAAAACATAATTTGAAAGTAAAATAAAAAAACAAAATAAAAAATAAAAAAATTAATATAATGAATAACTAAAGTAAAAATATACAGAAAAAAAAAAAATTAAATAAATTTAAGACAAAAACTCAATGATTTTTTATTTTTTTTTTTATTGATGAACTAAGTCTTTCAGAATGTTGAATATAGGAACCACTACAGTTCGCCATCATCTTTATAAAGTTGAATTCAAATTTCCAATCGTTTCGAAAGAAAACGTTTTAGAAATTTAATGTATTTTACATAAAATTTCGGAAAGCTTTTCTTTTGAAGAATCTCGCAGGTTTTGGGATATGGAATATCAAAAATATTTACGAAGATTTTTATAATATTCCAATATGGTAGTCGAATGAAAGAATACCTGCAATATGATAAGATTTGATGTTTAAATGTTTCAGCGCAGAAAGTTAACTCTTAAAAATAGGATAAGTTGTAATCATACATATATGAACAGTGAGTTAGTTTTTTTCATTTTTAATTGAATAGAAGAGTGATAAACAAAATTGTATTGGCTATTTGTTATAGAAACAATTTGATTAGCTTTTTCCTTTTTATTTTTAACATATGCATATTGTTATGTACGATTGTTTTACTTGCATTACCAAGAAAAGCTTATTTTTATTGTTCTTTTGATTTTAGATACATACGCTCTCAAAATTTTGATTTGTTTTTATTATTGTTCAGGAAGATTTCTTAACAAAAATATTTTGTCGCAAAATAAATACTAAAACAATTCAGCAATATTAACGTTCCACTGTTTTTAAATATTATTCGTTTTAATAATTATTGCATTAAGGTTCATTGATATTGTTCAGAGGTAATAATTATTACATTATGTGTCAACAATTTAGAGATCAATCTTACAGGGAATAAAATGTGATATTCCCGTGAACAGTTATAATGTTGGAGTTCTGTCGGCATTAAGAACAATAAACTTTTTATACCATATATCTTTAATTTCATGATTTTAGCTTAAATATTATAGAAAATTCAAAAAGTACTATTAGAAGAATGAAAAAGTCCCACAAAGTCCCATGTTATGGAGTCTTATTCACTTAGGAACATATATCTATAACTTCATGTTTCTAGGTTCAATATTATAGAAAATTCAAAAAGTACCATTAGAAGAACAAAATTAGTAACACAAAATCCACTCTTCTGAATTCTCACTCACTTAGGACTACATGTACATAAGTTCATTTTTCTAGGTTTAATATAATTAAAAATGCATTACTTAATTTGAATAAAATTTAATTTCCCGATTTCACCACCTTTTTGGTACTTTTTATTCCCCTTGGATGTGACGAAATTGTATTCCAGCTGTGTTTTGTTGTTAACGTTCATGTGTAATTTCATAAAAATTTTAAACTTATATAAGTTAGGAGTTAACGTGTAGAATTATACATGTTAACTTTAACGTCGATAAAAGTGCTCTCAATGTATGAACAAATATGCTATTATGAATATAAGAATGACAAGAAATAAAAAATATAAAAATTAAATTCAAATAAAAAATTTATTAATTTTTAATTTTCTAAAGAAAATCGAGTAAATTTCGTACTGCAATTTACAAATAAATATAAAGTGCTCCCAAATCGGATTAGTGTCGTTTTTTTGCTAACAGTTAACGTTAACAATCAATGGGAGCAACAAAACACAGCTTCAAATAAATTGTACTAATTGAATGTTAAAATATTCATATGTATGTGTCAGTAAAAAAAAAATATATATATATTTTTGAAAAAAGTACCAATTTTTGATAAGTACTAATTTGATGCACATTTTATTTCTATGCTTACTGGATTACAAGAAAGATAGTTTGCCAAAAAAGTACCAAACTACAGTTTTTTACCCGTTTTCTCCATAAAAGATACGAATTTCAAAAAAGTACCAGACGCCTATCCGATTATTTTTGAAATGGATAACGATAACTATTTAACTTTTTGTGTATATTTGTTTAGGAGATATAAAGTTACCGATTTTACCCCTTTTTTTTACCTCTAAACATTCGAATTTTAAAAAATCGAATCTTAGTGGATCTATTCGGTAGGAGACCAATCTACAGTCTATATTTCATCTTTCTAGCTTTAACCGTTTAACCAAGTAAGTCAGTCAATCACTCAGTCACACACTTTTATATATGTATATAGATAGAAGATAAGGTGAATATTCTGTTTATTTTAGACAAATAATTGCAAAATTAAAATGAAGGAAAATCGTTTATAATAAGTGAAAAACATTAATTGAAGAGTCGCAGATCAAAACGTACTTTTTTCATTATTTGAATTTGCTGGCAAATTGAGAATTCATTTTTTCGTTCCCTTATAAAGCAGTTTGAATCTGGAAATGGTAAGAAGCGTCCTCCTTTCCATAAAATGCATCGAATGACATCAATTCACCACAACAATTCTTAAGGATGTGTGGGATCAAAGGACTTTTAAATGTAAAAAAGTACGTTTTGTTAAAAAAATTTTGGAAAGATTTACAATTTCTTTGAATTTTAAAGGAAATATTTTTCAAAAATTTATTAAATGCTGTTCGCAAAAATTGTGAACCAAAGTAACTAATAAAAATTTTTGTTCAATTATTATCAAATTGTTTTTATATTTCTTTAACGATAATACTACATAAGTTTTCAATAAGTAATGCGTTTTCTTTGAAATCTTGTGAAGAAAATAGTTTATTTTTTTTTTTTTATTCATAAAAATTATATATATTTTAGCATAAAATATAAAAACTCCTAAAATGGCTAATGGCTAAATTAATCTTTAATGGCTAAACACGATAGAAAATTGCTAAATTGGTTTACACCAGAGAGTAACATATAAAAGTAAAACTCGATTGACAATTTGAAAAAAATTGTTTTTTATAAAAATATGTTTTTATTTTCTTTTAGCAACAACAAAATGTATTTGATTACATGTATTTTGTAGTTGCCTGAGTTAGGTTTTTGACAACCGACTTAGGTTTTTTACTCTTGTTTCTCTTTGGTTTACACAAAACTTTTTTTTGCGCAAAAAAATATTCAATATAGGAGATACAGATTTATTACCAAAACTTTTGCGATCGAAAATTATGAAAATTATGTTTACAGAAAGATATTTTATAATTTTGAGTTCGAAACGTGTATAATAAATATTCAGATATGTTCCTGATCTTAATATTTATTATACACGTTATAAAGTACAATAGTTCAGCAGTTCAGAAATTACATGAATAGTGAGTCCAATATACAAATGAATAAAAATCAATTCCACCTTGAAAACTTTATTTTGTAGAACGAGATGTAGAATAGTATTTTACAAAATGTTAAAATTTGTTAACTCTGCAAAAAGATTTCTTTTTTAAAAACCGACAAATTATATTTAAATCAAAATTTATTTCTTTGCTCTGAAATTATAAAAAAAATATTTAAAATAATAAAACAATAATTTTCTATTCTCTATCAAAAATCAACTTTATTTTTTTATTAACACTTTATTTCAATTTAATTTAGGTTTGAATTTAGTTTTAAAAATTTTAATTTTTTCAAAACTCAATATTATAATTTAATTAACAGAACAGAATTTTAATAACTAGAATAATTTGTTTAATAGTTTGAGTTTTTTGTTTTTGGTGAAATGCCTTAATAATATATAATCATATTTATAAACTTTCCCATACACATACTTAATATTCGTAATCACCATCTTCGCCAGCCTGGGCAGCATCATCAGTGCCAACTTCTTCGAAATCTCTTTCTAGAGCTGCTAGATCTTCGCGAGCTTCTGTAAATTCACCCTCTTCCATACCCTCACCGACATACCAATGGACAAAGGCACGTTTCTTAAACATCAAGTCAAATTTATAACACAAATTACTGAACGCCACCGCTATGGCTGTGGTATTCGATAACATGCATACGGCTCTTGAAGTCTTGGCTAAATCTCCATCGGGTACGAAGGCTGGCTTTTCGTAGTTAATACCGATTTTGAAACCTGTTGGACACCAGTCAACAAACTGAATGTGACGTTTCGATTTGATGGCCGAAACGGCAGCATTGACATCTTTGGGTACAACATCACCACGATACAACATACAACAGGCCATATATTTACCAGCTCGAGGATCACATTTAACCATCATATTGCCCGATTCAAAACAGGCATTAGTTAAAGAGGTAATGGCATGCTGTTCATGAGATGCTCGTGCGGCCGACACCAATGGGGCATATGCCACCAATGGAAAATGTATACGTGGAAATGGTACCAAATTCGTTTGGAATTCATTCAAATCCACATTCATTGAACCACTGAAGCGCAGGGAAGCTGTTGTGGAGCTAACGATTTGTGCAATTAAACGATTCAAGTTTCTATAGTCTGGACGGTCTACATTCAAACTATTTTTACAAATTTCATAAATAGCTTCATTGTCCACCATGAAAACACAATCCGAATGCTCCAGTGTAGAGTGGGTGGTGAGTAGAGCATTGTAGGGCTCCACTACAGCTGTTGAGACTTTGGGCGAAGGATAGACGGCAAAATCTAATTTACATTTTTTGCTAAAATCCATCGATAAACGTTCCATTAACAACGAAGTAAAACCCGAACCAGTACCTCCACCCAAACTGTGAAATATTAAAAATCCCTGCAGACCTTCACACTGTTCGGCGATTTTCTGTATGCGTGTGGTTACATTATCAATAACCTCCTTGCCTATGGAGTAGTGACCACGGGCGTAATTGTTGGCAGCATCTTCTTTGCCCGAGATTAGCTGTTCGGGATGGTATAGACTACGCATGGGACCATTGCGTACATCATCAATGACTGTCGGTTCCAAATCTACGAAAATTGATCGAGGCACCTGTTTGCCCGAACCAGTTTCAGCGAAAAATGTACGAGCATCATTTGTGGCATTCGAGGTACCTTCATTGCCCACTGTACCGGCACTGCTACCACTGGCCAGCATTTCTTCTTTTGTTTTGACAGAACCATCGGGCTTAATGCCATGTTCGAGCAGATAAAGTTCCCAGCAGGCATTACCAATTTGAATGCCTCCTTGACCAATTTGAATAGAGATAACTTCACGCTAAAACAAGAGAGCGAAAACAGATAAATAAAGTGTAATTGAGTTAAAGACATACAAATCAGAAATACAAGAAAAAATCACAAGGAACAATTTTGTTATAATAAACTAGACACATTTGATGGCTAATGATTAGGGTTGGCATGGAAATAAAATTTAATTAATTTGATAACACAGGGATACCAAAAAATGTTTGTGTGTTCCACGGTATACCTCAGTCAATACGTAATCTTGGCGTCATAAGCATATAAATTACTTTTTTAAAATTGACTTTAGTGTTTTCGATATACACATTTGAAAGTGAAATTTAGGTTGTTGCTACACATATTGCGGTATATTTCGAGAAAAATTTATCCGATTTCGCTCAATAAAATTTCAAAAAATTCGGATTAGATTCGAAAATGTTTATATAACTTGAAGGCCATTTAGATATTAATTTTGTGATATATTTTTAAACAAAATTGGACAAGACTTTTTTGAGATATGTATCAATATGTGGGCCAATGTCCTTAATTTTACATTTGGCGGTTTACATCGAGGATTAGACTCAATTAAAAAAGTATAAGGTGAAACGACCAATGTAAACTCGAAAACAAAAAATGTGCGTAGTCCGCCCACATTACCGAGGTTGGGAGGTAGGTGGTTCTATTAAATCTAAATTTGGTTGGTCTATAAAAGCTATTTACAATGTGTATCGCAAATTTTTATAAGATTTTTATGTGTTATATATTTGTTTTTTTTTTTTCAATTTCGGGATATATGGGTCGTAGGCATTAAATAAACAGGTATGCGACAGAAAACGATTTCGAAAGCGAATCGATTTTAAATTAAAGTGAAACGACCATTTGTTATATTATTATTATTCAACCTGTTTATGAAATCCTCAACGGAATTATATTGGAACAATTTATAAAGGATTGATATTTTCTCCCCAAATTTAATTTTTATGTTCTTAAGTAAATATGAACGACTTTAATCGTCCGAGTTTTTTACAAAAATAAAAATTAGATTTAAATTACTTTCCATTAGATTTTAGATTAGATTTTATTACATAATTTTTTATATTTCTCTAACATTAATTTGTTATTTTTCACATAAGCTGTATATTCTAAATGAAAAATATATCATTTTTGCAAAAATAATTTTTTAAATCCATCGAAATTCATCACAACCTTTCAAATAGATTTGATTAGACAACGATCGGTTTTGATCACATACCAGAAGGTAGATTATTGTGTATTTCAATTCATTCAAAGTTGTATTAAAATAACATTGATTTTCGAAAAAGTTTTCTTTCGAATCGAATTATAAAATATTCCCTCTGATAAATTAGCAGATTCAAAATATATTTCCACAAATTTTTGAAGTAGGTGGTACCTTGAAAAAAATCAAAAACTCTTACAAATTCTTGGGCCTAAATTGAATGTTCTGATTCAGTTCCAATTTTTGTAATTGCTCCAATTCTGTAATTTTTTTGAAACTATAGTCGGTTAAGACCGACAATATGATACCCTACACCATTGTGTATGAGCTAAAAATTAGACCTGTGGCCAATTGTAGACCAACAATTTTACTAAATATAAAATAAATTATACAAATACAGAACAATGCATTGATACTAACATCCGGGCGATTCCCGGAAGTGGGTTTATATGGGAGCTATGGTAAATTATGGACCGATTCTCATAAATTTTGGCAACATTGTTTCTACTTATATAAAACTTATTTGTGTCGAATATTAACTTGATACTATCATTCGTATGGGATTTATGTACGTTAAAGTGATTTTCGGAAGAGGGGAATTATATGGGAGCTATGGTCAATTATGGACCGATCTTGATGATTGACACTTATATAAAACTCCTTTGTACCGAGTGTCATTGAAATATTGCTATATTTAAGGCATTTATGATCGTTAAACCCCTATTCCGGGTGGACATTTGTATGGGGGCTAGGTGAAATAATGGACCGATAATAACCAATTTCAATAGGCTTCGTCCTTGTGTCAAAATAATTAATCGTGCCAAACTTTAACAAGGTTTACATGGACAGACAGCCAGCCAGACGGACGGACATCGTTAAATAGGCTCAGAAAGTGATTCTGAGTCGAACGGTATAATTTAAGGTGGGAGTCCGATTATTTTTTCTGTGCGTTACAAACATCAGCACAAACGCATAATACCCCAACCACCTATGGTAGTGTAGGGTATAAAAAGTTGAAAAAAAGGAATTTTCTTAGCGGATCCGCTTTTAGACTCACCACATGGTCAGTGATGCCAGATACAATTTACGAAAAATTCCTCTGTTTTGTAAAAAAAAAAATCAATTTTTCCATATTTTCAAAAATTACATTATCAATTGGAAAAATAGTATAGGAAATATTTTAATTGAGTTAGGAAGTTCAATGAGTACCAAAATATGCATTTAGTTCTATTTTTGTAGTGCTGATCAAAAAAAGTACAAAAAATCATTTTGTGTGCTGAACTTTTGATATTTTGGTATAAATTAAATAATTTGATTCAGCTCAGATTTTTTTTAATTTCATAATCATGATAGTATTTTTAATGCAGAAAACAATGATATTCAAATTTTTGAGTTAAAACCAATAGTTTGGAAATACATATCGAGGGCCTATATTCAAATTGCGCCTCATGCTGATTTAGAAAATTTTTTTTTTTGCGTCAGACTCTTTAGTTTTCTGTTTTTTATATGTGGTGTTAATTTTGGAGTCAAAAGTTAATTCAAACACTATGTTTTTCACTTTTTGTTTTTGGGCTATCTACAAACAGTATATTTTTTTAAGGCAAATATGCAAGTTTTTGTTTGATTTTCAAAGAAATTTAAAAATAAAAATTGATAAATAATGAGAATTTTCTTTGCGGTTTGAACTTTTTTTGCTTATAGATCATACGTGGGTACACCTATCAACATTTTATGAAGCTAAGTTGGAGCACTATACGCTAGATTTAAAGACAGGAATGAAAAAAAATTAATAAAATTCGTAATTATAAGCAAAACATCTTAGATACCAAAATCAGTTTCTTAAAAAATTATAATTAAATAAAAAGTGCAATAAACATCGTCTTTAAAGGTTTTAATAATTTTTGAGTTGTTGATATGCAATTTATTGGTTTAAATTTTTTTTTGCAATTTTTTTTCGCATGCAATTTTTTTTTTTCAAAATTTAGTTTATAATTTTAATATTAAATACATTTTCGTCCTTTTAATAAACATTCCTGTTATTTGAAATTTCAAACGATTAAAAATGGTCCAGCCAACCACAAAATTTAGATTTTTTTTATCTCCTGATTAGTATGATATCATAAATTTAACATATTGTCAATATTTTTTCCAAAAATAGTATGTTTTACTTCTTTAATTTCAAATAATCAAAACGGGCTATATGAACATTTTTTAACAAACATTAAAAATAATTAAGACAAAACGGGCTATCTACCATAACTTCGCGAATAATGGAGTTAAAATACTTATTTTTCAGTGTGAGATTTAGTAAACGTAATATTAATAAATCTTAGAAGAACGGATTGCAAAATGTTGAAAAATGAGGGAAATAAACAGTTTTTATGTTCTCCTGAACAATGCTGTTTTGCATGAGGCCCGTTTTGAATATAAGCCCTCGATATAGAGCTTTGAAAAACGTACTTACCTAAGAAACTCATAGCTAAAAAATTATGGTTCTCATTTACCTACCTAATTCACTTAAAATCGTAAATATTTCCTATACTATTTATCCGATTGCAAAGATTAAGGTGTCAATTAAAAACTCTTAAGGGCGCATTTACAAAAATAAAATAAAAATAATATAAAAGTTTCATAAACACAAATTTTTAAGTATTTTGTAATTTCTTGTGCAAAAGAAAAAATTGTTTGTGGAAATAATTTTTCTTAATAGCAGGCCTTCGGCCGGGCGGAAGGTTTTTTAACTCTGTGGTATGTCCAAAAGCGGCTTTGCTAACGTAATTCTTCCTTTTTATCCAACTTTTTTTATAACGAAAATTTTTTTGATACGAGTTTCTTAGGGAAATTCGATTTTCAAAGCCCTATAACTTCCAAAATATTTATTAAATCGGAGCGGAATCAGGGTGGTCTATTTATGCCAAAATTGTTTGTTATAAAAAACTTGGATAAAAAGGAAAAAAAAACGACTCTTTGTGGAAAAGTTTCCACAAAAAAATGTATGCACCAGCTTTTAAGAATATTTAAAAAAAGTTGCTTTAATGACTTATTTTTGATTATTTTTATAAATAATCTTTGTATTCGAATAAATAGTATAGAAAATATTTAGGATTTAATGTGGCTCAGGGAGATCAATAAGTAGTATTGGTGTTCATTAACTGTTAGGGCACGATTTGTGCAAAATGTATTGAGGAACTTCATAAAAAAGTTAATTAAAAAATTAACATGATAACATGACTCAAGCAATGGAATGTGCAATCAATTACAGAGATTATAGAGTTTAAACTGTATTTAAATAAATGATGTATAGTTTCTTAAAACTCCAATACTATCATTCACTTTAAAATCCAATTTTAGTTAAGATATGCGCCTGAAAATATACTATTCGAAGTCGTTATAATTAATTGTTAGTCACATTTTTTCCTGTTTTTGTTAAAGATTTTCGTTACAATTTTTAACAAACCACTATTTATATATTTTTTAATAATTTAACATGTATTGCACATTTTTACTGCAGTTAAAGATCGCCATTTTCTTGACGAATGAAAAAACTCAATCTTATTAAAACAACAAACCAACAAGATCATCAACGCAGATGTTTAGGAGGTTCAAATATTTAAAAACTTGTTTTAATTTTGCAACCCTTAACAATGATCTTGGTGTCTTCTTGTTTAAATATAACCTCAAATGTCCTTGGTTCACTTTATATATAGAATAACACTTACCATCTTGAATTTAGTTGTTTAATAGAGAAAAAATATCCTTTATATATTTAAATAAAAATCGGGAAATAATTATTTAAAAATTTAAACCAATCACCAAATTAGTCGTTATTTTTCTGTTATAATAATAATTTGCACTTTTTCCCGATTATTTAAAAATTATTTATTTAAACAAAAAAAATAAATTAAAGTAACACAAGGAATAAGTACTAAGCGCCGAAGTTAAGAATAGAAATGCCGAACAGCTATGAAGATGTTGTCGAAGATGATGATGACGATGAATGATGATGATCTCTATTAGCACAAATATTTTTGCCACTCAAATTCAACCACCAAGATGGATAAATTGCATTGTTCATGTGTGGGGTTGTTGCTGTATTTGTTTGATATTGTTGTTGCTTTTAGTATGATGAGTACTAAAAAAAGTCCTGTTATGCTACGCTGCAGTGATGATCGATAATTATGGTGGTGTGTTTTTTTATAATCTATTACAAAAATATTTTTTCTTTAGATTTTAAACAATATTGCCAGCATGAATATTTTTAATATTTATTTTTATTATTTTTGTATTACAATTTTTAGTTCTTGGAATTTAATTTGTATTATAAACGTTTTTTTTTTTTGCCTTAAATTTTATAGATCTAATTAATACAATTTAGGTTTTTTTTAAATTTATTTAATTGAATATATTTTAAGGCATGATTGATTGAGTAAAGACATGGCAAACAAACGATCATTATTAATGATAATTAAAGCCTCCTTTTGCATTTTTTTCATTGAGCATTGCTTTTATGTGATTTTTAATTTAGCGAATTAAAAAAATAAAAAAAATAAAAAATAAATAAAAAATACGAAATTAATTAAATATTAATAAAATTAAAAATTATGAAAAATTTAAAAATATTTACCCAATTCCCAAAGTTTATTATTTGAGTTATTGTGTTATATATTGTTTCATAAAATATGATGCAACATTTGAGTTTAATTTGTTAAAAAAACAAATAAATTATTAATCCGGAACAAATCTAGATTATCAGCACACTTGAAATTATTATTATATTTTTCCGCCTTAATAAAGGTTTTTCTGTGTAGCCGGCCTGCGGCCGGGCTTAAGGACTTTCTCCTCTGGGTATGTCGAACACCGGCTTCGTTGAATAAGCTTTTTACGAATATCAACAATTTTTTTAAATTCCGCCATTTTTATACAAAATGTAAATTTTGTTCCCAAGTAGTTACTTTGAGTCTACATTAGAGAAATTTTTATCAAGACAAACGTCAAAATCGGTGCGAATCTATACAAGGTAGCCTCAGTTAAATAGCTGATTATTATTTTTGGTTGTTACAGCTGTCAAACTGCATACATAAAAAACATTAATGAATTCGCCATATTGTTGTTTTTGCACAATTGTTGCCACCTTCCATAAATTCGAGTTCATTTTGACGTTTGTCTTGATAAAAATTTGTCTAATGTAGACTCAAAGTTAATTAATATCGAAGTGTTATACATATATCATTGAAAAGGTATATTATATTGATGCCATTTAAGTGCTCTTAAGATCCGATAATTATTAATAAAAATATTAACACAGAAAAATTTATTACCATATATTTTTCAATTAACACTATTGTTTTTAATTTTACATCAAAATTTAATAAATATATTCAAATATAACTAAAATAAGAATCAAATTTAAGTAAGATTTTATTTTTCATTTAAATTTTTAATTCATTCAATCATCCACTTAATTGATTTAATTAATTTTTTTAATTGGAATTTTTTTCTGTTTTTCATTTTTTACAGTTTTTAGTAATTGATGTAATCATTTTGGTGAGAGGTGCAAATTAAAAAAAAAAAAAAAAAACAATTGAATGAATTATTTACTAACATATTTGATGATTGATTTTATTTTTACCTTTTTTCTGTGAAAGAAAATATATTGCAACATTGAAGGCCAATAACTCGTAAACCGAGAAAGAGCGGAGAAAATAGAACTATAATCACAAGTAAAAGTACTATAGAATCACTATCAAAAATGTTTAAAAATCAACTGTGCTAATAATCTTGATTTACGTCCAAATTAAATTAAAATTTTACATATGCATACAAATCTAAAATGTAATATCAATTACGAATGTATATACATTAGAGTGCTCCAAAAAAACGAAGTTTCGAATTTTGACCGTTCCCCTTGTAAATGCATCTTCAAACTTCAGAGCCGTTGCGGCACCAGTTAACGTAGTTCTATTGCCCTAATTTTTTGCACGACGTCTTTTTATAACCCATAGAACAATTTTAGAGGAGGGGGGGGGGCGGCCTGTAGGATAACATTTTTTTTCTTCATACAAGCTTGGAGCACCCCAATGTACATATTCAAATATTTTATTAATTGAAATTCAACCTATTAAACAAATTGTACACCAAATTTTCTGGTGTACAATCTAGATAATCTAGATTTGTTCCGGATTAATAATTTATTTGTTTTTTTAACAAATTAAACTCAAATGTTGCATCATATTTTATGAAACAATATATAACACAATAACTCAAATAATAAACTTTGGGAAAATTCCAGAAAATCTCAATTCTTGTTTATTTTTGATTAACCAATTAATTAATACAGTGGCTACATATAAAACGATTGGTCGGCCTGTGGTAAATTATGATGCTCCAGTGTGGACTCATTCGCTGAGTGACACCCACTTGAGAAATTTTCAAAGCTGCAAAAATCAGCCTTAAGAACAGTAGCAGGCTGCTTACGAATCATCTTACGACACCAGCCACAAGAGAGAGGGTTCTTCCGGTTAAGGAACACAACGTGATGCAAAGTCAGCAGTTCCTCCTGGGATGTTATCGGAGGGGTCATCCAAACTTCGACATCACACAGTTGGAGAATCCACCGAGGCATGTCAGAGAAGACCTTCGCATATACGGGGAGAACATACAGAGAGAGGTAAGTGCAGGATCCTTTTGATCGCACCTCGTATATGGAACCTTTGAACGACGTTCATGAAGACGTCCCAAATTCCGCGGTTGCAAGCTACTGTATGAAATTCGTAATTGGAGGTCACCCACCGCCTATCGCAGACAATCAGAAGAACCTGACGCGGAAAGCAAGAGTAGTTCTGGTGCAACTAAGGTCGGGATGGAGCAATAATCTTAGTGCCTACTGGTCTCGCATAGACCGTGTCTTCCCCAATATATGGTCAGCATGTAGACGGGGTCCCCATGACACCCACCACATACTTAGCTGTCCGGCCAACCCTACTTCACTCAGTCCAATGGATTTGTGGACTCATCCCGCAGAAGTGGTGCAATTTCTTGACATTGACCTTCAAGCAGAACCTCCCTATTAGAAATTTATAATTGTAGCTGTTACAAAAAATGTTTTTCTAAAGAAAAATAAATCCCTTAAAATAAAAAAATATATATGAAAAAAGTAGGTTCTGCTGAAAATAATTTGTTTTTTTGCAGTTTTGTTCTACGGCTCCTCATATGTAAATTCATTATACTTCCTGTAGAAATTGTTTAATCTAAATTATCGTTTCCTTCATGTAAATCAATCGTAGATACTATTCTGAAGATTTTTTTTATCTGAATCTAAAATATTTTTACACTTTTTTAACATTAAAGTTTGCATTTGGATTGTGCAAATTTTCAAATCTAATTAGGGAATTGTTGTATTTTTTTTAGATTTTTTCAAGAAAATTTTAATTTGATTGTAGTTATTTATCTTAACCCTTAAATGCATAGCATCAAATATGGTACATCACTATCATCAAACTAAAGTGTTCAAAAACCGGTTTTAACAAGACATAGAGGGGTTAAAAATAAATCATACACAAAAATTAATTTCTATTACATAGAGTGTCCCGAGGAAAGCCTTTTGCGAGATTTCGATGTAGGAACACCCCTCAAAGTATGCGTAAAAATTAGCTGAATATGGGAAAAATATTAAATTTTTTTTTTAAAATTGGTCTTCAGTTCCCTACCAGTGATTTTAAAATCATGGGTCCCATACATTTTGGTAAAAAAGTTTAGATTTTTTGATCGAAATGGGTATCAAAAAATTCGTAATTTTATGCTGATTATGGAAAAAATATTTTAAAAATTTTTCCAATGGGATTTTCGGTCGCTAGAAGATTTTTTGATGAACAATTTTTTTAAAAAATCTGGAAAATTATATATTATCAACAGTTTTTACTACAATGGAATTTTTTAAAATTTTAGCCTTAAAAGGAACAAAATTATAAAATTCTTATCTATTTTTTTAAGAAAAATATCGAAATTTTTTTTTTGTATGGTGTACTAAAATGACGGTTTATGGACCAAAATTTTTGCGGAAATTTTTTAAAATATTTTTTTTATAATTGGCTAAAAATTACAAGTTTTTTGGTACCCATTTCAAGACAAAACTCAATACTACTTTTTGGACTCAATGTTCTAGACCCGTGACTTTCAATCGCTGGTAGGCAGAGACCAGAAGTTACGAACAAAAAAACATAAAATTTTAAGTTTTCATTGAAAAAATAAAAAACACTTTCGTTCAAAACAGAATATTTTTCTTAACTGTTCAAAAACAAAATAATTAAAACAAACATTTTAAGTGAAGTACAAAATAATTTTGTACTTTAAAAAAATGTTTTTGAAAAAAAAAATGTTCTTTATGTACGAAAAATCTTTTTCTTTGTATAATTTAGAAATATCAATTTAAGGGGGTTTTACACTATGTATTAATACCAAAAATATTTTCAAATGTATTATGTTGTAAATGTCTTCAATACTTTGTATGTTGAAATCTTGATATTTTTGAAACGTAATTAATCAAATTTCGGTACACTTTTTAACTTGTAGTTTTATTTGTATTCAGTTCTGTTCAATTTTTCGTTTTCAATTTTTTAAAAAATATTTTAATAAAGAAAATAAAAAATATGACATTTAATAATAAAACAGCTTTTAGAAATTAATCCTTATATATTTTATAAAAATGAGGTGTAAGTTTGTTTGTTTGTGCGTCAATCACGTCTAAACGGCTGAACCGATTTTCACGAAACTTGACACACAGATAGTACCAGTGCCGGTGGTCGTTATAGGCTGTGAAAGAACTGGATGCTACGCCCACATTTTACACCCACTTTTTGATACTCTTAAACGGCTGTACGGGTTTTTAAGAAATTTGACACACAGATAGTACCAGTACCGGTGGTCGTTTTAGGCTACGTAAGAACTGGGTTCACGCCTACATTTTACGCCCACTTTTTAAAACCCCTAAACGGTAACTAATGTTTGATATTCCCTAATAGAGGGTAGCGAAGCGCACCGGACTTAGGACAAAATAAATGATCAAAGTCGCTGCGGATTATCGAAAAAAAAAGCAACTATATACACGTTTTACATAGTATACATTAGGGTGGCCCCGAAATGAAAAGTATTGATATTCCCACCTCAAATTAAAATTTACTTTATTCTAAGGTAACGTTTCTCAATATTTATGTCCTGAAATTATCCTTTCGTGAGCTAGATCAAATGAAAGTATGTCCTTTTTCGAATTTTTTTCATATTTCTACCGAAGGAACAATATGAAAATTTTATATCGCAATAAAGGACTTTGGAGCGCGCACTTAATGAAATATTTATGTCATTATGTCATTAAATACGCATATTTTGATGCTAAATTTATTTAAATCCTTCCCATATAGAAACATTTGTATATAAAGAAAATTATGGTTTCAAAAATTCTAATAAAATTAAAACAAGTTCGAAAATTAAAAAACAGAAAAACTCGTTTCGGTATAACTGCTATAGGATTATATTGTATTATTTTGGTCCCAATTTTTTAAATATTTATGTGTAAAAAATTCCAATATATAATTTTTTTGTGATAAATTGCAAAATTTTGGACTTATTTGGACCTGGTCCTAAATTTTTGTTACGTCGTTAAAAGCGAGCCCCAAAGTCCTTTCTTGCGATACCAAATTTTCATATTGTTCCTTTGATAGAAATAAGAAAAAATCTGAAAAATCCGAAAAAAATACATATTTTCATTTTGATTTAGCTCACGAAAGGATAATGTCAGGACCAAAATTTTGAGAAGCGGTACCTTAGAATGAAGTAAATTTTCATTTGAGATGGGAACATCGATACCATATTTTATCTCCATATAAACGGGCCTCTCTAGTATACATTCATAGGAATTTATCTTAGTTTGTGATGAAAACATTAGATAAAGGTTAAAAACATCATTTGAAAATAATAAATTTTCCATTATTTGTCTTACAATTTACATTTATTATCAATATTTTATTTTCAATTTCATAAATGTTTGACTTTGAAATGAAAAATTATTGTACAAAAAAATGTTTTTTTGTGTTTTGTTTTCTTTGGGAAAAAATTTTGTTTGAGAACTTTATTATTTTGTACTTGAAGGAAAAAATTTTTTAAATTCAATGAAAATATTTTTTTGTAAAAAACAAAATAAAAAATGTTTCCGGTCCTTGCTGGTAGGGAACTGAAGATCAATTTAATTTTTTTCCCCTATTAAACTAATGTTTACGCATCGTTTGAGAGATCTTCCTACAAAATTATTGTCTACGGGACACTCTAATGTTCAGCCAACGTTTTTCAATTAAATTTGTTTGATATACTTTTGTCGACTTTCTTCATGCATTTAAGGGTTAATATTTCTTAACCTTTTTTAAAAGAAAAATAATTGTAAATTAACTTTACTAAAGTTAAAAAATCAAATAAAACAAAAAAGCTTATACTAAATTTGCTGTGAAAATAATAAAAAAAATTGTTTATTTCCGGCAAATAAATTACTACATATAAAAATAAAAATAATATCGTAATATAAAACAACAAAATTATAAAAATATTTGTACAAAAATATATTTTTAAATAATTAAAATCATTAGTTAAAACATATAATCGGGTGTATATAAAAAGTATATACAAAATAAAAGATAAAAAAAAAAAAACAAAATGACTAATATACTTAAACCACCTGTACTTTGTTCATTGCTCTTTAAAAGTTTTACTCATCTTTACGGACTCCCGGAGGCAACGTCACATCAAAAACAATGGGATGATTATTTGGTAAGTAATTAATATCGCACGTTGAAGCATTAACATAAATAACACGACCATCTGAGGTTATTCCATAACCCTCATGGACATGACCAAATACATGGTATTTGGGTTTAACACGTTTCTGTATTGTGGTCAAAAGTTCCACACAACCGGCACGAACACCTGAACAACATAAATCACCATGACCAACGGGTGGTGTATGTGTTACTAAAATATCAATATCAGATGGTATTTTATTCCATTTCTCTAAACAAGGCAGACCACGCGGTATATTAAAAGCCCATTTACAAAATTCCGGTTGCCAAGGACTTCCATATATACGTATGCCCCAAATTTCTATGAGCTCATCTTCGATATAGGTACAATTTGTTAAAACATCTCGAATGTTTGGTGTCTGAACAGCATCTACAATATTCTCTTTGGCATTGCCCAGTGTGGGCAGGTCATCTAGTATAGACATACCAGTATGTTTGGATCTGGAAAAAGGCATAATTTATTTATTTATTTTGGTTATAAAAAGTTCTTTTAGTATCACAATATTGGAAATAACTATATTCTGAGAAAACTTTCTAAACTATTTGTAGAATAATCAGCTGCAAGAAAAATTCTCTATACAGACATTTTTCTTTAGATTTCTATAAAAAAGTGTTTTGTTCCAAATATCTGTTTTGTAAATTTTCTGTTTGAATGATTTTCTTGGAAAGATATGCTATAGAAGAGAAAATCTCTTAGAGAAATAATTAATAGAAAATTATCTCATGTAAATTTTTTTCTTATCATAGTTCTATATACAAATATCCTTAAAATTTGATTTTTTCCGATTCTGTGCAAGATCTTTTATACAAAATTGTATCACAAAATCATGAGGAGGAAGATCTTCAATACCTATTAGAGAAAATATTCTTTTAGAAAAGTAGTGCATAGAAAATCTTCTGACAGAAGGAGCAATTAGAAAATATTTTCTCTCTTAGAAAGATGCAAAAAAAAAAAAAAAAAAAAAAAATTGATATATTTCTATCTCTTCAAAAATTGAAGAGATTTTTTAAATTTTTACCTTAAACGACTTTTTATTTAAAATAAATACCCTGAAAACTGATAAAAATTTAATTTTTTACTATTTTTCAAAAATGTTAAAAAATTCTTAACTTAATAGCTTAAAGATTTTAATTGATATTGATACATAATTTTGTCTATTTTTATTCGGTACCCAACTTTATTACAAAATTTTAAAATTCAATTAAGCGCCACTTTTGACACATTTTACCCCAACGTGCGACGCTTTGTTCTTGTGTGAACAAAAAAAAAAGCTAGTCTGGATGTAGCTTTACAGAAAAAAATTGAGGAAGATAGTATATAGAAAATATAAAAGAAAGATTTTATTCCTCAGCATTTAGAAACTCACTTTTACTCTCTCTTAAATTACTTACCTTTCACCATTATTTCGATTTTGAAAAGGGTGAGTAAATGTTGAATCAAAACTCAATTCATGATTTCCGGCAATTACAATTTTATGCTTATGAGGCAAAGAACCAATCCAATTATTGAATTCTATTACTTCCTCCAACTGGCCACATTTGGTAAAATCTCCGGCATGTATAAAAATATCACCATCTGGTATATCAAACTTTATATAGGGTGTTAACGAGTGCGTATCACTCATACAAACAACGCGCGCTTTATTAAACGCTACTCCTGTTTGGGGAGGTTTCATTGTAACTTTTATGACGCGCTGAGACTTGGAGATTTCCTTCCAAGCAGCAGTAGGATCACTGGTTAAAGGATGTATGGGTATCTCCATTTTAAATATCAAATAAAGCTAAAATAACCAAAAAATTATATTGTAAGATTTCCGGGTTTTACAATTATGTAAAAAAATAAATTGTATGTAAGACAATAGCGCACCTTATACTACTGAAGACCCCTGAATATTTAATGTACCCTTTATTATAGTTATTTTTAGACAAATAATTTTTGAAATTCTTATTGTTTACGTTCTTAAAAATGTTTTTATTAATCAGCCATAATTTTTTCCTGATAAGACTTTTATTGCACAGATTCTAAAAAAATGTTGTACTAATTTATCAATTAAAATGCTGTTTGCAAAAAATATGACGTCGTCTTTGAATTATCGAAAATATATTATTGATAAGGGTTGCCAAGTTTATAAACAACTATTATCAACAAGGATTGTAATAAGTAATCGTCAAAACCAACAACGTGTGCAGATTCAACAACAAATTTGATATAGCTATTATATATTTATAAATTTTTATGTGTGTTAATATTTATTCCATCACATTAGGCGTAATAAAAGAAAATGCCGGTTAAATTATGCCAGTGTGTTTTTTTAAAGTATTGGCAGCCCTATCTTCAATTGATAACAAACAATGTATCGATAACTCTACAACAAATTTTGAAAAAAGAGAGAAATGAAGGAGAATAGAAACGAGCGAAATTTAGTTTACGAAAGAGAATAACAAAACGTGCTACCATTGTTGGGTAAAAATAGTGACGAATTTAATTGAATTATTAAAATTTGGTACAATTTAATGTAAAATTGGGTAAAAAAATAAAACAGCTATATTTTATGAAAAATAAATGATTAAAAGATACATAACTACTGAAACAAACGCGATAAAAGCTTTTTGCGCATGATGTGTGATTTTTCACTTACAAAAGTGTTATTAAAACATAGAAAAAAGTATTTATTAACTTTACATCATTTGAATAAAAAATTAAAAAAAAAAAACTATTTCATATTTTTAAGAGTAAGAAATGTTGAAAATGAATGACTATATTTTTATTTTACTTACAAAAAACTATCAGTTTTAGAAAAAAATATATATAAAAAAAATCGGATATAACTAAAGAGTTAAACATTTAAACTAAGGACAGGGCGTCCAAAAAATGTTTTATGTGCATACAAAAACTCCTAAAATCGGAAATAAATTAAAAAAAATAAAAAAATAAAAATAAAAAATTATGAAAATATTACAAAATATGATGCTAAGCCCAAAATAAGCATAAATAAGCTAAAAACACAGACAAATATATGAGCCATTTATTTTGAAAATAGTCTAAGTCAATCCAAAAAAAATTATGAAGATAAGTATGAAAATAAATAAATTATTTCATTCCTACAGACTGAATACTTACTTACTTACTTTTCTGATTTCGGCCGAAATCAAGTTCAAATTTTGTAATTTCCCATGCATTTTGACAGTTGCGAAATTATATAATAGGAATTGAGATTTTTTTATTAAATTTGAGAAAATATCAATTAAAAATCACACGTTGCGAATCTACTAACTGAAGTTTTAGTTCTGAAAATAACAAAAGAAGAAATTCTATTTAAAACTACAAAAAAAAAAAAAAAAAAAATAATTAAGTTTATAACTATAACCTAAACTGAAATGAGATTGTTTAAGGAATGATTGCTATCGCCAAATGTTATGTAAATAGAGCATTAAATACATTATTTCATCCTTTAAATCAAAAATAAAAAAAGAAAAAATAATCTCTTTTTCCCCAGTATAAATAATTCCTTTCTAAATTCCAAAATAAAAATATCATATTTCAATTATTTTTTCTTAATACAATTTTAACATAAATCCTACTTTTCTGGATTTAAAATGCGAAATATTATACGAAATATTTTTTTTCTTTTTTAATTTATTATAAAAAATTAAATTCATTTGTTTATTTCAAAGTTCTAAATAGATAATAACTATATGGAAAATCAAATTTTTCGATCTATATGTAAAATTTAATTTTTTAAAGATCTTTTCTAGATTTTAAAGCGGAAACCAAGGTTTCTATTGGAATTATTTTACTTAGTGTTAAAAATAATATAGTGCAAATCAGTACTTCTTTTTTTGCCAAAATATTTTTCCTAAAAGGCGAATTTCGCACCGGAAAGATGGCTTTTTACACTGTATCTAAATACGGTAGTACACCCAGAGAAATATTAATCACATACGTGTTGAAAACGATACCATTCTGTGTCAATAGTGAATCTACACCGTATGTGTTTAAATTAAACACTGCGTGTTCAATTCTTATTGAAAATCGATACCTAATTGACAACAAGTTGAAACCATTTCGGTATCAAATTGTTAAATTACATATGTTTTCTATTAAATTTGTTAACGAAAGGTATTAAAAAGCTGTTACCGTAAATTACCAATGTAAGCACAACCGTTGTTGATTTTTAATGTAATTTTTTCCCTTAGTGTAGAACAACTTAATTCGCATATTCAAATGTACCATCTAAAATAAAAATATCTACAAATGACTCGAGATAATGTATTAGAATTCAAGGCATAAATAGACAGATTTATTCGATTTTTTGCCATTCATAGGGTAAATAGTATAGGAAATATTTACGATTTTAAGTGAATTGGGGAGGTAAATGAGTACCGAATTCAACATATTTGGTTGACACTTGATAATAATTCTATTTCGAATCATAGTATTATTGCAAACCAATTTAAAGGTTTGCTTATCTTTATCATTTATGTTCAAAAAAAGTACATATTTGTTGTAAGCTTGGTACTATTTCAACAGCACCTTTTTCGATTTCTTTTTACAACCCCAAAAGCATTGCTCCACACTAAGCAGCTGTTTGGCACTCTCTTTTTATTCTCTGTTTACCTTTTTTGTCCGCTTTTATCACTCATTTCAAAAGTGTTTATTTTTATTAGAAAAAAAAAAAACAAATAAAAAAACAATAAACAAAGCACAGCTGTTTAACAAACTTATATGGTTTTGACAGCAACAATTTAGTTCAAAAGAAAACGTCAAAATTTTGCAATTATACAAAAAAAAAAAAAAAAAGAAAAGAAACGAACTAAGAAGAAGTAAAGATGGCTACAATTTTGTGCATTTTTTTGTTTAAGTGAAAGAAATTTACCAAATAAAACAAAAGTGCATATTTTACAGAAATAAATAAATGATTTTTTTAAAAAAACAACAAAAGATATCAAATATATTTGTTTACGATAAAAGATTTTCCAAAGAAAATTAAGTAAAACAATTTCAAAAGTGTGTGAAATTCTAAGTGAAAAATATACAGAAAAAACATGGACAATATCGACATGTCTGCCGTTGGCGACGACGGTCAGACAGAAGAAAAATTGGGTAAGTTTTCCAATTAGAACTTTTGACTTTTTTGTGCCTCTTAATGATATTTTCAATTAATGTTAAAATTGTATTATAGTTTTCAAAGGGGCCTTGTTCTTTCGACAATGATTTTTTTTTAAATTTTTATTATAATTGTACCTTAACTACTAAACTACTCTAGTACCATCAATTCCAATCCATTGACCTCATTCTTCTTTTTTTTATTCGTACAAAATGTGTATGCGGCATTATTTAGTTTGCATTTAGTTTCATTTTAATTTAATAAGAATTGAAAATCTTGTTTTCTATGGAATTATTGGTCACAAACCAATAATTCTACCATTATTTTGGTTGTTTATTTGTTTGCACCTCACTAGTGTGTCATTGGCTGAAGAAAAAGCCTTCGTATGATTCATTGCACTTTTGTGTTTAACTCAGTAATACATTTTTCAATTCTTTGTAGCGGGTTTTTCATTATTGTAAACAAATGAGTTTATGGAAGTTTGCCAACAAAAATATATAATATGTTTGTTTCTTAAACATTAAAAATAACCATAGATAAAATCTCTGGATAGCTTATAAATTTTATTAAGTGTTTTACAATATAGACGCAATCATTTTTTGGTAAAGTATTTATTTGAAACGCTGGTACTAAAAGAATCCTTGAATTTGAAAAATTCTTAAGTGTACTATAGAATCGGTACAAAATTGTTTATCATATATTTACATATTGTTCGCCCATGTCTCTATATAAGTTAAAAATTATTCCAGGGATATTTTTATTTTTTTAATTCCTATAACTTTTAGCAATTAAAAAAAAACTAACATAATTATGAACATTTGAATCTGTTAATTGATAAATTTTTAAGTAGATTTGCCGACTTTAAATCTCAATGTTTGAGTAATTTATTTAGTTGATTTAATTATTGAGATCTCTATTTTTTTTAATACATTTATTAAAATTTCATCATTTGAATTATTTTTAATAAAAAAATAAACAACCTATGTATATTAGGGCAATAACTTTTTGACTTTACTATTTTACTTTATTAATAAAATATTAAAATTTTTTTATTTAAAACGAGCTGAATGCCCTTACGACATGGGATCTAGAAGGTTAATAATAGAAATAGAAACTTAAAAAAAAAACTTTATCCCTTTATTTTCAAATATCAATATTTCTCGTAAAGCTTCTTTTCTAAAAAATTCATTAAAGTTTGTAGTGCAAAAAAACTGCAATATTTTCGCTATTTTCATCAATTTAATTTGAATTTATATCCTATAGTTCCTTCTAGCCTAAAGTTCATCTATATTTAAAATTTCATTAAAATCGGTTCAGCGGTTTAGGCGTGACTGCGTCACAAACAAACATACATTTGATTTTATAATATTAATATGGATAATATGGATTAATGTACTTTTTCTGGGAAGATTTTAAAAAATCGTTTTTGTGGGTGAGACTTTTATTCCAAAATGACCCGAAAAAATTGTTTTCGTAAATAACACGACATTCGACATTGGGCCAAAATTTGGTTATATCCCTAATGTATATGGGCCGTTATCAAAAATGTTTTACCTAGCTAAAAAAATTGGTTACAAATTTGAACTCACAAGACTTGAAACTAATAGAGTGCAAAATTTCAGCACCATAGGTTTCTTCTTACAGTCATGATTGTTGTTCAAAGTACAAAAAAAGAAAAACGGCTAAAAATTACTTAAGTTTATCCCGTTCTTCTACACTTTTTGGTTACGCGTTTATACTTTTTGATCTCATTTTATCATATATAAACTAATCGGACTTTTTGGGTAAATTCTGGACCATCCTTTTTATTGTGCAGATTTTCAGCAGTTAAATATAAGGTAACCGAGTTTTGATGATAAAATTTTTTTAATTATTTGGTATTTGGGGCTAGGTCTGTGCGTCCCTCAACTGAATACAAAATTTGGGATAAGGAATTAGTTCTGTTGTAATTATACGTATTTTGCGCTACATCTCGTTGATGTGGTCGAAATAGTCATCGTAGTAGATAGTCCCAAAGTTTGGAAAACAAGTGCGAAAATTTGTCAAAAAAGTCAGATTTTCGCGGGGAACATTCACAGTTTCATATGAAATAATTTGTATTACTGCGTGAACTTAGTTTTTTGTAATTTTACACAATAATATCGGTGGAGCATTAAAAATAAATTTAATACAAAAATTTTATGTATATTTTGAAAATTACTCAAAAATTGCACTTTTTGTTTTTGTATTTTTATATAGCATATTGCAATTTCTACAAATCGTAGACATATAAATATATGAATGGCGACAAGTATAATTCATTGGGAACAAAAATTTAAGTAGAATATCTTTGATAGATGAAATCGGAACACTTTTGTGAAAATACTTTTTGGACATCACGAAATTTATTGTAATTCGCATAATTAGGTGATGTTTGTAATGCTTAATGAAAATGCGGAGGCGCATCAAAAAATTTTGAAAGATAAAAATTTTATGGAGCAAATAATATTTACTAGGGTAAAAAAAGGATCAAAATATATAATAAAATTTTTTTGTAATAAACTTTGATCAAATATATTTTCGTATACTATATGGGGAGACAACTTAAGTTCAATGCCAATTGTTCCAAAAATTTGAAAAATTCGCGACTTTTATTATAAAGAAAATGTTTAAAATTTTACTAGGAAACCTTAGAATATGCCGCACTAATATCATCAAACAATAAAAATATCATGATTTTTTTTAGTTTGTAAAAATTTGTATATGTTCAACTTAAAACTGCTATAACTTTTGCGCCCCCGCAGAAAATGATTAACGCGAACTGATTCTACATGCATTCGAGTTACTTTATATTTGTACAAATGGTTTTTAATGTGCCATCAAAATTTTTTTTTTTTTCGGAATGCCTAAAATAAAAAATTGTTAATAATGGCCCATATACATGCGTAGTTTAAATATAATTTTTAATAAAGTATCCCGCCAATACCAGGCGCATGAATACTATTTCCAGCTTTTCCGGAAAATTAAAATATGCAGGGAAATGTGAATAAGAGCAACTTTGGTTCATTTTTTTGCAGTTTTCAACGATACTTCTTAAAAAATATGATTTTATTCAGAAATTTTATCATATACTATATAAACAAAGTATCATAGTGTCCGTGGACATTCAGTCACTAAGTCATAGTGTTTATAAACATTATGGCATTTAATGTTTCTAAACACTATGACATTTAATCCCACTTATACAAGCAAAATTTGTTCGTGCTATTGATTTATGTTATCAAAGTACTTTCCAAACAATTTTGGGTATCTTTCTGTCAATTTATGGATGTAACTCAATACCACTTCTCATTTTTTGTCAATTTTTGATACCTCATTCTAAAGTAAAGCATATTCCAGGCAGGGTATTCCGAATCGAACGAAAAAAAAAGTGGTCAGAAAGGTCAATATCTGGGCTATACGACGGGTGAGGAAAAATTTGTCAACAACTAAATGTTGAGTTTTTAAATGATCGCACAACTAAAACCCGTTCACTATCATGAACATTTAAGACTCGTGTCTGGTGGCATAATCCCATTTCCAACAGTTCATAATAGATATCTTTTAAAAGATTCTAGAAAAAATCTGAGAAATTTAAAAAACTTACTAAGCAGTTTCGATTTTTTTCTCTTAAAGTTTGTCTTAAAGTTAGAAAATAATTCTTGGTTCACTTTTGGTATTTATTGTTAATAGTTGATATGTATTATTATTGGTTCCACTTTTGGTATGTATTGTTAATAGTTGTGATGTGTCTTGGTTCTTACTTTGATTTGTTATATCCAACGTTGAGCTTAAAGTATTCAAAGTACAGAATATTATTGATGTAACAATAACACTGCGAAAATCGTCTAACAACTAACTTTTATTATTTCATTTTACATTTTCTTTTATACAAGAAAAATATAAGTTTTTGGTTTTTCATACCACAAGAAATATTTATATAAACTGGTTTAATTAAAAAACTGTTAAAACCTTTTATGTCTATCATCTAAAAAGATGCGGTGTATATTTAGTTTGTCATTCCGTTTGTTACATATCGAAATTCATCAAAAACTGCATTAAGTTTATATTTATATGTATATTATGTGTCCTCGTATAAATATAAGAGAAATTCACTATATCAATTTGTCTGTCTGTTGAAAGCAGGATAGGGCACTTTTCCGAATACATTTTTTAAATCATATATTCGTGACATTGGGTTTACCTTAATTAGATAGACTTTTATTTATATAAACAATCATTTATATGTTTATACATAGAAAATGATATTTGATGTGATAGAGCATATTTGAATAATTGTAGTTCAGAAGCATTCTCTTCTTCTAGACAAGAGATAATTTTCATTTAATATTGCAACGCATGTAAAGACTTTCAAATATAAATAACAATATACGAAATAATATGATCAAAATTTTTACGTGTCTCTTCTGCTACTTGGAGTTATACGTGGACCTGCTTACATGAATAAATTTTTGTGCGCGTTAGAAAAACAAAATTTTAACAAAAAAGGTGAAAACATGTAAAAATATGTGAACTTATACGCATTTTTAAGAAAAGTATGCATTTTCGATGGCATTTTTTTAAATGTCTACATAAGACAGTTTTTTAATGCTTCAAAAAAGAGATGCATTTGCATTAAAATCCGCCCTTAATCATCTTAATTTAATAAAAGTGTTCCGTATTTGATACGTTAACTATTAGTTTTAAATGGAAAACAGGACAGATAGACTTATTGTGTTTCCGAAAGCTTGCTCCCAAATTGAGGATCATGTAAAATGAAACATCTTCTCAAACACAGATTTCATAATTAATAAAGTCCCTGTAAACTATCAAAAATAAAAATAATTTTTATTATCAAAATGACTTCAAAGCTAATTCTTAAATATTTTTCAAATGTAGTTATTAAACTTAAAAATATAGATTTAGAACAACCTCTAAAGAAATGCAAAGCATTTTTTTTAGTAAAAAATAAATTGTTTCTTAATCATAAAAATATATGGGCCTTTATCAAAAAATTTTGATTTTAGGACTTTAAGACAGGTTTGGAATACATGTTGAATTACTTCGCGGTAATCATAAGTATCGTTCAAGGGGCGCAAATGTTATAGTGGGTTTAAATATTTTTATGCGCCTCTACATTTTCATTAAGCTTAATTATGCAATTTTATGACCAAATACGTGCTGTTTTGACTAAATGTCCCGCTTTCAACTACCAATGACATTTCATTTAAATTGACGGTACCTATCAATTATCAGGGTTGGGGGTTAATGATTGCATTTTCAATTAAATTACTTTGCATATAATTGTAATAGAATAATTCAATTGTAATAATTTTGCATATACACTGCCGCTCAACAGAATAGGTTCAAGATTTTTGCTACATTAAAACTATTGTTATTTTTAAAATAATAATGAAATTAATATATTATTGTAATAATAAGTTTTAAAGTACTCAATTCTAAGATATTTACAAGCAAAATAAATTAAAGTAAGAAGTACGATTTTAATGATTTTTTCCAAACAAACGAATTTTTAAGGTAAATTTTTTTGGGTCATCAGAATAGGATGTTTGGATTAATTTGGTACTTTTTTGTTTTATTATATTATTAGGAAACTATTAACAATGAAATTAGCCTTTTTTATTCAATTTTACCTAAAAAAATATACTTTAAAGGGACTTATACAAATTTTCAACTTGTAACAAAGAAGGTTTTCTCCAACTTTTTCCAATCTCTTCAGTTAAGGATATTTCGTCTTCGTATTGTCTGTCCGACTCATAAACATTACGTGACAGCAATTTCTATACATTTGCTATTATATTAAGGTCGAGAGAGTATGCTGGACCCTCCGAAGTGGTATTGTGTGAATAGGGACATTGACGAGCTGGAATGTGCATGGAATTAATTGAAATAGTGTGTAAAATGTAAAAATAATTTTTCCAGAAAGCTTTTGTAAGTTTCTTCCGTAATTATATGCGAAGAAAATCTAAATTCACATGTTTCATAATATGAAGTTTCAACCTACTAGGGTGATCAATTATTCGACTTTTTGGAGAAACCGGTTTTCGAATAGTTCGAAAAGTTGGTAATTTGAAACAACCGGTTGCACTTTTTTTAAATTCAAAAAAAAAGGGTTAACCAGTTACATAAGTTAATATTTCTATCAAAATACTACATTTCTTAAAGAAAAATCAATAAATCTTATAATGTTCAAGTTAAAATTTATTAAACATAATTATTTTTGGAAATAACTATTAACCCAATAAGAACGAGAAAGAAAGATATAGTCGGTCAAGCCCGAAAATATCTTACTCCATTGTGCATCAACATTTTTTTTCTAGACCTGTGGAATTGTGGACCAATACTATGGTCAATTATGGACCGATCTTAATGAAATTCGGCACACAGATTTAAACTTATATGTTTAAACTTATATGAAACTTACATATGCAACAAACTTCGTTCTTGAACTATAAGAAACCTGAGTGCCTAATTTCATTAATTATTGCTCAAAATTGCGACCTGTATTTTGATAACAAGGTTTTAAATGGACCGACGGACGGACGGACTTCGTTAAATCGACTTAAAGCCGATTGGTACAAATTAAGGTGGTTCTTAGACTAATACTTTTGGGTGTTACAAATTTCAGCACAAAAGCTGGTAGAGTATAAAAATTGTAAGAAAATAATCATCAAAAATCATATTTAACTTTTACTTAGCATAAACAGAAACGATGGGTTAATATGAAAAAAGCCAGAATCAATTCAACTGAAACGATTTTGTAGATAAAACTTTTATTTAAAACAAAATCTTTGAAAATTGAAGAAAATATTGAATCAAAAATAGACTGAAACATTTAAATTAGATGTAAAAATATTGTAGGTGTTACAATAGATAAAACAAAGTTCATAATTTATAATTATTACTAATTTATATATTTTATCTTCGAAATAAATTTCGATTTAGCTTTAAACTATATTTTTAAAACAGAAATAGAAATCATACTTTTTGAATATTTTTAAAAATATTCATAAATTTTGATTCATATATCAGTATTTTTAGTACATTTTTTTTGAAATAATAAGCTATTTTTAAAACCGGTTTTTTGTGTTTAAAAAAACCGGTCTATTCGACATTCGAAAAATGAACATTTTGAAAAAACCGACACCACATTGACTGAAAAAACCGGTTTAAAAACCGATTGGGAAACCGAGTCGGTCACCCTACTCCTCATACTAAATATAGTGTATAAAGTTATATAAATTATTTCCATGACGTTACAATTTTAAAATATATAATGTTTTTATTTTAAAGTTCATTGAAAAATTTATTTATATTTTTTTCTTTTAATTAGGATTTAAGAATGTACTATTTATAAATTTTTTCTTATATTAAGAAGCTGTAAAAGTCTGTCACCAAAGTAGGATTCAATATGCCTTGATATAATCTCTTAGTAAAAGCTCTTTGGTGAAAAGCTCCCATTGTTCTTCACTTATTTTCCTATTTTTTCAGTGCCTTTAGCAATTTTAAAGACTTATTGGTGCTATGGAGGGCATGTTAGAGGAATGGCATATTCAGCACTTTTGTTGCATTATTCCTTCTCTATAAAATAAAGATCCATAATTTGCTCTATCTGTTACCCAGAAAATTATATAACCTAAAAATTTCTTAGAGGTACATATTTAATTTGGTCATCAATGGGTTAAAAGTGTGATGTGATGGAAATGTTTCATGGAATTTTTTCACTATATTTAGTCTAAGAAGCAAGAATTAAACAAAATTATTCAAGATATATTTTTTTTATAATTATACGCACCATCAAAAAGATGGGGGGTATATTGATTTTATCATTCTGTGTGTAACATGTCGAAGGAATCATTTAAGACCCTACTGGCCTGGTTAGATTCTGAGTCGATCTAGCTATGTCCGTCCGTCTGTTGAAAGCAGGATAAGGCTCGAACGAGACAACGTAGGGGGACGAAATTTGGTTTGTTTGAGATTGAAAAATCGGTTAATAAACAAAAAAGTTATGGGTTAAAAACTAGAAACACAGGGTGTCCATTTCATACTTTTCTGTTGATATCTCCTAAACAAAAGCATGTACGACAACGAATTTTTGTATACATAGTTTGGGGGTCGATATAGACTCGGAAACCAAAAATGGTCCGTGGTACGCCCACTTTACCGCCCACCTCCCATATAAGGTGAAATTGTGTTCAAATAGTTCAAGGACCAATGTAAACTCAGAAACAAAAAATAGGCTTGGTCCGCCCACTTTGCCGCCCACCTCCCATATAACGTCAAATTTGAAAAAGTAGATGGTGGGTATATAGATTCGGCCGAGCCGAATATAACATTTGCGCTTGTTTTTTTGTTAACTTTGTTATTTAAAATTGGATTTTTATTTTTTCAAACTTTTGGTGTCTACGCATTTTCTGTCAATGCGATTTTAAAATGTTTACCATTTTCGAAATCTGCGGTCCTGTATTACTTATATCAAATACTAATTTCTCTTATACATCCACTCCTTACCCCTCATTTTTCAAGAGTTTTATGGAGGTTAATTGAGAAATTCTCGATTTTTACAACTTCAAAGATTTTTAGGGGCTATGTGTGACAAGATAGAGACTTGACTAGTACTATATTTTTGTAGTCCTATGTCTTGCCTATAAAACATGTGTGACTATTTGCTCTACCAATTACCTGGAAAATTTCATAACCTAAAAACTCCTCAAGGAAGAAAATTTGAAGTGATGGAAAAATTTCATTTGACTTTCTACACTATATCAAGCCTAAGGAATAATAATTTTGCAGAATTATTCCAGATATATTTTTTTTTTGCGATTTTGTTGACCTGAAAAAAAAAAAAACATTTTCAAAATTGACAAAGTTTGGATAGGGCTTGTGGGCAAACTTTTGCCTCAAGCTCCTCCGGATTTATTTAACACGCATTTGCATTTAGATTTCTTTTGAAAACATTAAAATTTTATCTTGTAATAAATATTGCCACCTTTTTGAAAAAAAATGTAAAATTTGTTTAAAATTCCAACTTCGGATTAATATAACTTTTTGACAGATTCATATATTTATATGATTCTTGTAGCAATATTATTTGAAATTTCGTAAGAAATCTGGCGAATATTTAAACAAATTTACAAGGACTATCATTTCATAAATTAATTTTTGACGATTTTTAAAAAAAAAAAATTACATATCTGAGGTAACCAACTTTGAAAGGTTACCCATTACCCCTCTGACCCGCTGATCTGTACTCCTCCAAATCAATCGAAAACCATGAATTTTTATTGTTAAACTGTGTTTTATTGTTAAACTGTTATTAAACTGTTCAAAAGTTACATAATTATTAAAAAAAAACGTTTTGGAACCACTGTGTATCGGTAAAAAAAATTCAGGAAATTCTACATTAATTCTAAAAATGTGTATAATCAATTACTTAAATACACAATTAGTTAGAACTAACTACTTTTTTCCATTTAATAGTCAAATATAATGTAAATTTAAAATATATATATATTTTCTGACACGTCAAATATGACATTTAAAATTAAAATAGTTATATTTTTATAAGAATCGAAATCTATCAGAGATTGAAAGTTAAAAAATGCATATTTGTGCACATTTTTTACATATTAACATATAAGGATGCATAAATTCGTTGGTTTTTATAAGCATATTTATGCTATTTTTGCATATTTCTGTGCATATTATACCATTTTTTCGTGCTTTTTCAAGCGCATATTTTACTTTTTTCGTGCATATTTAAACATTATACTTAATAAATACGACTCTGTTATATTTTACAAATATATTACTTGGACATATATCAATTATCTTTTGAAGGAATTATAAAGATATATTTGTTAGTTTTTGAGTTATTGAATTTTTAAAATGACAAAAAAGCATTTCGGCCCATTCTTTATACAAATATGTATAAAATATGAAAAATATGTTTCAACAAATGTTAACTAAAAACGTAGGTATTCAACCACAAAAAGCTTAGTGGGCATAATTTTTGTTGTAAATTTTAATCCATATTATTTTTTAATTACAAAATTACAATTTTTACTAAATTAAAATACAGTGAAAGCTCCCATAGGCGGATAGCGATCGTCCCGCTGATTTATGATTTATTTATGGTATATGGTACATAATTTTTTTTTGTTCTTTACATTTCTTAACTGGCTAAGGGTCAGACTTCTTTCAACAGCATTTTTACTAACTAAAAATAAAAAGCATGTTGTTGTAAATACATATGTTGGCATGTTACTCCATTTAAAAAGGACAGGATTAACTTTTGAAAATGATATTGGTGGCCTGGTCTCGATCCTTAATAGCACCTAACTACTTTCTTTTGTATGACTTATAACAATGTCGCTCTGCTTGTTGTGCAGAATTTCTATGCCCTTTGTTCAAAAAAGTTGTCAAGATTTGTAGCAATCTGTCGCCATTGTATTCTACGACATATCATGGACCCATCATTGAGACTGTCTTCAGGGCATAGATAACTGGGGCAGCATCTGTTTTTAGGGATCAAATATTAATTTTCTCTTTTCTAGTATGAATAATTTTTAATCAAGTGTAAAAGTCGAAGTTAAATTAAAAAACTAGATTATGCTCAAAAAAAGCAAAAATATAAGTAAAAAACGAATAGTAAACTATTTAACTTCAAAAATTATAAGTAAAGATGAAATATGAATGCGGACAAAAATGAAAATAATAATGATATTTCCCTACAATATTCGGTACATTTCTTTTACCGTTTACGATTTTTGTCCGTCTACGAGAGATGTTTTCTTTAAAAAAAGGTGTACGCGTCCGTCCAAAAGAGCGTCCCCCTAATTAATTTATTCTAAAAATACCACCTAAACGATGGGACCTAAAAAATTGTCCGCCTACCGAAGCTGTCCGGCTATGGGAGTTGTCCGTTACGGAAGCTTTTACTGTATACATACATCCAGATTAAAGAGTATGTAATGAGTTGGAGTTGGGATTATCGAGGTTATACTGTATTTAAAAAAAAGGGGGGAAAAAATGCGTAAAAATTAAAAAGAGGTCAGGACAATTTTTTTTTTTTAATTATGAATCGATAAGATTCAGAAGAAAAATTTCTTTTTAGTTGGGGACCCAACTATTTTTCTGAAATCAGTAAAAAAAAATTGCTTTTATTTTCTACATAATTTAGGTGTATTATTTTATAATTAGGCGCTTAGTATTAGCACTTTTTAATTAATGAACGTTTTGAAATTGTATTATCAACTGCTACTGTTAGTTAAAAACATAAAATTTCATTCTTTAGACGAACTACATACTACATACATATACATTAAATAAACAAATAAAACTAAACTGTTGGATGCAACTTGTAAGTTTTCAATTTGTATCTGATTTAAACCAAAAAAAAAAATTTTTTTTCCATTCAGTCTGTCTAAATGCACCATCAAACCATAACAAAAAATAAATAAACAAAACAGCACAAAAAATTCATTCATAAACATCTTTACCTGCAAAATACTACGAAAACATTTGCAATCGAAAAAAGGCAAAAAAATGAGAAACTATATAAAAAGTTACCAAAACAAAACCTTGATAATGGCCCTGAATTGAAACAAAAACAAACTACAACAAATGTAAAAATAAAACAAAATAAAGTAAAAAACCCAAATGGCATCACCTCAAAGAAAAAAAAAAATGTTTGAAAACACAAAAACAAACACTCTTTAAAAGCAAAAAAAAAAAAAATCAAAAACAGAGAGCCACTACTAAAACACTTTATCAGTCAAAAGCCAGTCAGTCACTCTTTTCATTTGGCCTAGTCGTTGCTAATTTAAACGTTTGTTAAAAAAAAGTTAAAAATATATTTGAAAAAAAAAAAAAAAAAAAAAAAAAACCTTTAAATGGTTACAATAGTTTAAATAAAAAATATAAATAAATAAGAAAAATTATTACATTTGTAAAAATAACAAAATTGCATAATTTGTTTTGTTTGTAAAAAATTGTCAGACCATTTAAATGACCAAATGAAATAAATATACAAATTTCAAACGCGCGCGCATTATTTATTTGTAAAACAAATTCGCCATCAGTTAACAAAAGTGCATAATTAACAAAGTGTGTTTTATTTGTTTGTTTTCATTAAATCCAGTTTTAAAAAATTATTACAAAAAGTTAAAAAGTATGTGTGTATTTTATTAAATGGACATTTTTTTGTATTTTCTTTACAAATCTTGCTTCTATCTTAAATTGTGATGTAATATTTGCCTAAATATTTAACTTTTTTTATACACGAGGTCAGGCTAAAAATTTAATATTTTTTGAAATCTTCTTTTAGTTGCACATTAATAACTTTTATTTTCGGGAGTTTGGAGATTTATTTAATAACACTAACACGATTTTGGACTTGAGCAATCGATAGTGGTTTCTAAGGTTAATTCAGTAGTGCGATTCAGTAACTTGTTTTAACGATAATCGAGTCGTTAAAAATAGTAAACAACAAAATTGTCGATTTCGTTATTCTGTAACACTTTTAACGATACTTGTTTGGGTTAATTTAAAGACAAAAATTTTTGTGTTGTTATATTAAAAACAAAAAGTAGCCAAGAAGTCAACCCTACGACTAAGTCGCTCTTTGCGGATGTAATATGTACTTCCAAGGTTATAGTCCATGCTTCCACGTTTTTTTGAAGTAGTGATAATTTTTAAGAAAACCATTAACTGAAGCATATATGAAGCATTTTTGTGTTGTTATATTAAAAACAAAAAGTAGCCAAGAAGTCAACCCTACGACTAAGTCGCTCTTTGCGGATGTAATATGTACTTCCAAGGTTATAGTCCATGCTTCCACTTTTTTTTGAAGTAGTGATCATTTTTAAGAAAACCATTAACTGAAGCATATATTAATCTATATCAAAGGCATAATTTAATCAATCGCCGTCTTTAAATTGTTAAAAAATTTCGATTTGTCTTCAATTTTTTTGTTTTTCTTTTTTATTTGGTTTGGAACTTTACTTTTTTTTTAATATTTCCTTGTAGGGAGATGCCACATGACAACAATAGTTAAATACAATTGTTTTTAGTGAATCATACAATCGTTACTACAAACAACAAATGCTATTGACAATTCTAGCGATTATCGAATCGTTAAAAGTTTCTGAATCGCACTACAGGTTGCTGTATTCGAAACTTGTCTCCTTTTCTCAAAAAGACAAATATTTGTTTAATTGAGATCTAATATTTAATTAAATAAAAAGTAATAAATCGGAATTAGAGTGTTAGCGAACTGAGTCGTTTGTATTATTTGGGATATGTTTTTACGCATTAGAGTCCAACAGTAGGAACTTATGAAGCCATTAAAATCCAAACAAAGAAAAAGTAAAAACTGATATAAAGAAAATTAATTTTAAAATATATTCAAGTTCCTATCCCCTATTCCGGGAGAATATTTGTATGGAGGCTAGGTGAAATAATGGACCAATCATAACCAGTTTCAATAGGGTTGTCCTAATAGAAGATTATGTGCCAAATTTCATTGATTTATCTTTAAAATTGCGACCTGTACTCATTAAATTATACTATAAAAAATTGTGTAAAGAAAAGTTTGATAAAAATTAAGAAAATAAAAAAATTTATTGTTAATCTTTGTTCACATTTGTGAAATATTTGACCAAATTTACGTGCTCGCTAGTTCTAAAAAAAATGATTTGCCGTTGTTTGATCTTGCAAAAGTTTTGTAAAAGAAAACAGTGTCAAACAAGATTCGGTAAAATGTAAGCTATCATTAATAAAGATTAAAAAATATTTTCTCATTAAAATGAAGAATTTAGAAAATATTTTATATAGTGGTTACGTCATTTTGGTCAAATATTTGACTAGTCTGAACATACCTATAGTTAATTTTTGATGATTTCAGATCAAGAAAGGTCAATATATACTTAATCAATTTATAAAATGTACATAAAATGTTTTCACCATGTATTCCAATTGTGGTCAAAATTAATTCTTCATATTGCTTTGTCTTTCCGAATATGGAAAATCTAAATCGTATTCGGGGACCACAAATCTGTCAAATAAGATTATTTCATATTTCGTTAAATAATCAAAAATAAATTTTGGCCGCCTTGTTGGATTTATCATTTTGAATTTCTTATTACAGAATCGTAATCAGCAGGACAACCCAAAATATACAAAATCATATTTTTTCTTGGAATCGATATTTTTGGTCAAAACGATATTATTTGCATATTTTGGTTTAGCAGTATATTTTGTTATATTTTCATAGAAAATCCTTATTTTAGAGCATATTTTAGTAATTATTATTTTTTACTTAAAAGCATAATTTTGCATCTATTACACTAAAGGCTCCGTAACTCTACCGTAAATGTAAAAGCGTAACTGTAGCAAGTACTTTGTTGTTGTTTTGTACACATCAACATCAGTGATGTCAATTACACATATTTACAGTAAGTCTCAATCAGTTTGAAAATCGCTAGATTTATTGGTGTGTATTTTAGCGATTTGTATAAAAAACGAAATTTGTGATTTTATGACAAACATTTTTAATTTTAAATTATTGATTTAAGTCTACCCTTTATTGAAATTATTTTAAAATTTTTTTTAGTTAAGAAAACAGCAAAATAAATTGTCCAATTGATAAACTTTTTACAGCGATTTTTTACGCAGATTTAGTATATTGAAATAAAATGCTGTCAACACTGTTCTTACAGCTGTCACGTAAAAAAGTAGAGCGACCTAATTTTATTAGGTTATTACGTTACATTTACGTTTTTGAGTACACATACACACATAAATCTGATAAACCAAACGTGTCAGCTGATTCGATACATCTACATTTACGATAGAGTAACGGAGCCTTAAAAAGCAGGATTTTGTTTATTATTTTGTACTTAAGAGAACTATTTTACACAATTTGCACCCAACATAATTTGCTAATAATGACATTTTTTTTACTATCACATACGTTTTTCAAATTCGATTCAGTAATAGTATTCATCTTATAAATTTATAGAAGTTTTGTAGTTTCCTGATATAATGTATTAGACTAAGGAAACATCTAATCGGTTGGTTGGATTTACATAAAATTTCACATAGGCGTAGCAGAGAATTTAAAGTTTGGGAGGGAGACACTAAAAACAATCCAGCAGTGGATCTATTGGGGCTTTAAGTAAGGTACCTCAGACATAGGGTAAACAAAAATATTTTAACATCTTAAAGCTCTCTTAAAGCATGATTTCGTTATTCGTTATCCCTTTTAGTTATTAAGTGATCTGCATTTAAAATTTTTACTATCTCTATTTTTTAATGTAAAATTTTTACACAATTATTAAAAAAAAAATAACAATCACCCTTATTCTAATTTTCGTTGTCGACACAAAACGACGACGTCTTGTATCATCTGTGGCAAACTGGTCTTCTCGTTGTCGTTATCGACATCTTTCGATGACAGTTGTATAATTTTTGGTATTCTCTAAGATATGTCGACGTCGATATTGTATTGAAACGACTCTTATTTTGTCGTCGTCAAATTTGGTGACGACTAGAAGATTTGAAGAGATAAAGTATAAAAAATTAAAAAAATTGATAAATAAAATTTTTTTGAAATATTTATTGAAAATATTTATAACTATTACTAGAAAAGTGAAAAATAAATAAAATTTAATTAAAACGAAACCTATTTCTATATAAATTAAAAAATTCACTTTCTAAAAATAACAACAAAACAATTTAAAATCAATGAATATGAATCATAAGAATAGAAAATCCTTTAAATCAGAAGACTGTGGTTAATTCTCAGTACGATTGTAGAATGCAAATTTTATCCATTGGAAACAAAATGTCACTTTAAATACCTCCGGAGCCCAAGACAAATTTCGGAAATCACTTACTGCTGCAATCTCTTGATCTAAAAGACTTAATGTTACTACAAATATGTTTTAAAGATCTTTTAAAAGAGCCCTTTTTTTTTGAAATTAGTCTGATACTATCCGAAATTCGGTTTTTAAATTGATATTGCTTGCAGTACGTGTTTGAAACTTATTTGTGCTCTGGTATTAGAATTCTTTTGGAAACTTTTTGTCGTATTAGATTTTGTTGTTTTTATTTATTACTTCAAACTTAATCTTAAATAAAAAATATTTTGAATTGAAATTTAATATTTGACTGTTAAATTTATTTTTAAATTTTCGACAAAATAAATCAGCTGACTCAAAAATTAGTGATGTGTGTTTTGTTTGTTAAAATAAACGATAAACAGTCGACGTCGGCTCAAGTCTGTTAGAGAATACTAAATAAGTGACGAAGTGATGTTGATGTCGACACAAAATGATGTTGACTCAAAAACGACATTGACGTCGACGACGACAACTGGAATAAGGGTGAATAATTTTACATTTTTTTGAAAGATAATTTTATATTTTAGAACAAGCCCAAACATCCAATAGGACTTAATAAAAACCCTACCGAGCTCGACCTATTTTTTTTTATACGATAAAAGATAAATTGATAACAAAATTGTAAATATTTTTGTCACGAATTTTGCCATTTTTGGTGAGGAATAGTTGGCAACACTGTGAGACAGGTAGTTAATATGTAAATTTTTACTATGTACGTATATTCAAGTCAATAACATCATGTACATTAAACAATTTGAGCAGGTTTTAGATTTGAAGTGCAGCATTATTTGTTTGAAAATTTTTAAATATTTTTTAGACTACTCTCGTACAATTTAGTAATGATGTTGTTGATGTTTGCTAGTTTCTCATATAATTTGATTGTGATTTATGTTTGAATTTGTTTTAGTTTGCCTTTTCTGCTGTTATCGATGTTACACGGTGCTTTTTACTCTCTCTCTCTCTCTCTTACATATTTTTCCTATTTAACAAGTTTGTTATTATTGTTTACAAAAGTTACTATAAAATGTTGTTCTCAACTATTGTTATTGCTTAAAGGTGTGTTGTTTTTTTGTTGTTGTTATTGTTTATATTTTGTCTTTTTTGTTTTAGTTGTTGACATCTTTACTATTGCTTTTGTTTTAATTTTTTTTGTTTTAAATTTGTATCTTTGGTTTTGTTATTTGTTTTTTATCGATGTGTTTTTTACACAAACACTTGCTTCATCCGTTGTTCATCCATTCATCCGTCATATACTTGAACTTGTTTGCCAAATAAAGTAAATAAAAATAATTATAATAATAATGATTTATTTATGAATATTTTAATTTTGAATAGACGGTAATAAAATAATAAAAAAAAAAAAAAAACACAAACACGTTAAAAAATGATTAACAGAACTTGATCTCAATTTAACACTTAGATGAGAATTACTTTATACAGAGTGTATTAAGGGGAAATGTTAATTTACGGTAACAATTAAAAAAAAAATGCTTTTTGTTTCATATTATTATTAATAAAATATTCAACTTCTGAAGCATTGTTATTATCTAATAGACCCCATAAAACTTAAAAATTTTTTGACAAAGGTACACTTATATGTTAAAAATGTATATAAAATAATTTATATTTTGTTATGGATTTGTTTATAAATGTAATACACTCCCCGAAATACTTATAAGATCAAATTTTTTCTTTATTTATTTTTTTTATATTTGTATGGAACTACAATCCAAGAAGTTTTTGGCACACATATGTACACGCAGAGAAAAAACATGGTTACAGCATGATCACTACAACTATTCAATGTGTGTAGCCGTTTTTAATTGATTTGACTAATACCGTGTTCATGATAGCAACGTTTATGTTTCTATTTGATAATTTAATGATTTCCCACAATCAAAATTTTAATATGGTTGACTGCAATTATAATATGTATTTAAATATTTTTATATGAAACCATATTTATGAAAAATCCAAAAAACTAATTAATTTTACAAATTTGGTTAATTCTACAACCATTAAGCTAATATTTTTATTTGCTTTTAATAACTATTGAATACACATTTTTGTGTATCAGTCCAGTAGTTTGTTAGTATATTAATTCTCATTTAGTTTAGATATGAACACTGTTGCCAGATTTGACGATTTATCGTCATTTTGACGATTTTTGGGTCTAAAAATGGCCTGTTGACGATTTGACGATTTTTACCCCTAATTTGACGATTTTTTCTAAAAGTAAATTCAGAACTATTTTTAAATTTTTTTATATATTATTCTTTAAAAGTAATTTAGTTGGTACAAACATATTAACAATTAAAATAAAAATCTTCTTAAATCTGCTAATGTAAATGGTTCATTTATTAGAAAGGATTTATAGGAACCAATATAATATTATATTGGAATCAATTATGTATGCTTTCATTATGTATGTTTAAAAACTCTTCAAATTGCCAAAATACTTAAATAGCCGAACTAATAATTCAGACATTTTTGATGATCTCATGTGTTTTTTTATAACAAGGCAAGATAAATAATTTATTTTGGTTTGAGTCTTACAAAATTACATATATACCATCGATTCACGAGATGGTTCATTTACGTAATTTCTTTATAACGCGATTCTATTATTGAACCATTTTTTTAAATACAAGTTTTTATTTAACGTAAACTTGGTATAACGCGTATAAACAATAGTGACAAACTTTGAATTGGGCGAATTACAATACTGTATTGGAAAGAATTTATTGAAAAAATTTATTTTTTAATGAAATAATTAATGGCCACAAAATAAAGAAGTGTAATTTATAATCGGAGTGTTGCATAATTGATTAAAGATTAAAAAGGTGAAAATGACAAAATATGTAACAAGATTCTAAAACTTTAATAAAAATACAATAAGAACAATTCCAAAAATAGGTATATTTAAATAATTATGCATAAGTATGTATATTAGGGATATAACCAAATTTTGGCGCGATGGCGAATGATGTGTTATTCACGAAAACAATTTTTTCGGGTCATTTTGGAAAAAAAAACCTCACCCACAAAAGCGAATTTTTTAAATCTCCCCCCAAAAAAAAAAGTACATATATTTTAAATAAAAACTTTTAAACATTTTATTAATAAAGTAAAATAGTAAAGTGAAAAATTATGTTTTTAATTATTAAAAGACATAAATTTCAAATTTAATGTGGACATTGTTTTGCATAATGAATGAATGTTCTGTACTATTTTAATACCAGGTTGTGTGCATATGTTTCTTTGCTGCTACATTGGGATTATTGATTTCCAAAATTTACCGCGTTTTGTGGGTGAACTTTTTTGACAACCGCGAAAAAGTAATACTATTTTTTAAAATAATTTTCAATTGCTTATTAGACTATGCTAGGGCCATTTTGATATTTGCAAAAAATGTGAAAAAATTATACCCCTAATGTACAGTTAGGGACAAAACTATTTGTACACCCATGCATTTCGTATATCTTCAATAATTTATAAAGAATAAAAAATTATTATATGTAGTTTTAATTCAGGTCCATTTTTATTGAATTATTTGATAAAAAATAAATTAATATATAACACATTGTTAAAAAAAAGTACAATTTAAGTAAAAATCTTTGGGACAAAAGTATTTGTACATCAGTACTTTATACAATTATTTGTACGTTGGACTCTTGTATGATGATTTTTTTAAATACCGTTATATTTTCTTCGTTAATCGAGTTTTATTTTACAAAATAAGAAGTTGGTTTTAACGTTTTGAATAATAAACACATCAAAAATGGGAAAGCGAAAAGAGTTGAGTTTGGATATTAAAAATTTAATTATTGATGAACATAAAAAAGGAAAATCTCTCCGGAATATAAGTCATTTAGTAAATTTGCAACATTCCACAGTACAATAAATTGCAAGCAAGTATAAAAACAGCGGATCTGTTGAAAATGTGCGTGAAGGTATACGAAATATATGAGGTGTACAAATAGTTTTGTCCCTAACTGTATATAATCAGACTTTAATAGGTACTGTGTACTTGATTTTCATAATATGCTACCAATATAAAATAATTTCTTTTCAATTTAAAATTTATTTTTTCATCAAAAAAAGCATAAAAACTGTTCATTAACTTATAAAATACATAGTTTTTCTTATTGACGATTTTTTGACGATTTCAAATAGTTGATTTGACGATTTTGACGATTTTTTTTTCCAAATTTGACGATTTTTCACCAAATTTATCTGGCAACTATGGATATGAACAAATATAAATTGACAAGGTTTGTTTATATTCAGTATGATAAGAGGTCTCAGGGACTGGATGGCATCCCGGATATTGTGCTAAAGAGGACCCGTGCTGATACCTGGCGTTTTCTTGCGGTGTTATTCAATCATTGCTTGAATATTGGATATTTTCCTAGGGCATGGAAAAAGAGCTTGGTGGTTCCGATATTGAAGCCTGGTTCGGATTCGCGAAATAGCGGTAACTATAGACCAATATCCCTTCTGTCATCTTTTGGGAAGCTTCTTGAATATTTCATTCTGTCCGATATTAATGACGAGATACTTGATGGGAATATTCTTCCTGATTTCCAGTTTGGCTTCAAAAAAGATCATTCAACTTCACATGCGTTGATGGTTTTTTCGGATTATGTAGCTAGGGGTCTGAAGCTACGATGTAGCTACGATAGCAGTTAGTTTCGTCGATACTGCCTGGCAGGACGGGATCATATTTAATATGCTAGGTCTTGGATTCGATAGAAGAATATGTAGGGTCGTCTTCAGCTTTCTTAGCGACCGAACATTTTGCGTAAGGATACCAGATCTAGTGAGAGGGCTGTAATGGCAGGTGTACCACAGGGCTCGTTGTTGGGGCCTGTGCTGTACAATTTGTTTATGTGCGACTTACCAAGGCCTCCTGAGGGTGACCTTCTCTTAACGTACGCGGACGATATTCTTGTTGCGTCATCTGGGGTCTCGATCGTAGAATAGGGCTTCTTCTTTATCGTCAGGTCATCCGCCCTCTCATGTCCTACGCCTTCCCAGTCTGGTTCATAATTTCTTCTGCCCAGATGGAGAGGCTTAGGGTATGGGAGAGGAGGATACTGGCTGCATGTTTGGGCCTACGGCCGAGATTGGGAGCGGATGGCATTTATCGCAGGCCTTCCTGCAGATCAATATATGCTACCATTGATTTTGAGAGGATAGATATGGTCAGGACTGCGATCAAGTTCCTTGAGAGGGCTCGATATGTTGACAATGGCCTCGTTGGCAATTGCTTTGAGATCCCAAGTAATTTGGAGTCCATCCCGGAGTCCAGGTACATGTCACCGACGGACCTCCTCTTTTTGAATGAGGCTGGCCTTCTGTACGAGAGTGCAAACCTCTTATTTTATCATAGGAGGATAAATACGCTTGATATATATAACGTAGTTTATAACACTGCGCAATAGGCCTTTGGCCCCTTCTTTTGTAAATATATTTCCATACTATCTTTAGTTGTTAAGTTTGTATTAATAGTTTTAAGTCTTAGTTTTAAGATTAGTTTTAAGAAACTTTGAATGTGTCCCTTTTTATCAATTTTTTAGGGAAATTTTTCTGAGAATAGCTTTAAATTTGAATGTTATATTATATAGCATAGCTATAAATATATTTTAATGTAAAATATGATAAGTTCTTGGAAAGTACTATAGTACGTAAGAAAAAATTTAGAATAAGCGTAGTTTTTAAGTAAACATGTAAGAAAATGATTTTTTTGGAAATAAAGAAATGAAATGAATAGTATATTCAGTATGATGAATGTACTACATATCGTGGTACAAATCAATATAAATAAAAAACATGGGATTATACATATGATAAAATGGGATTATATACATGTATGATAAAATGGAATTATATATATGATAAAATGGGATTATTAAAATGATGAAATTGGAAGCAATATTTGAGAAAAGATTATAAACCGAATCATTAAATGATGAAAAAATTATAAAATGGAATCATAATAATAATTACGTACAAATATACTTATGTTTAACTGTAATCATATATTACAATCATAGTATGTTGCTCTTAGTTTATGATCACTAGAATCATATTTTTTCTTTGCGTGTATATATGAAGACAACAGGCAGTTTTTTTCATATGTAAAAAAATTGGTTCCGCTACATCCATGTAAAAATAATGGGACTTTTACTTTATCTTCGAACGAAATACATAATTATAAAACCAAATATGGGGAACTAATTTTTAAAATTTTTGTTCGCAATTAATGAAGGCTGAACATAGTTACATCAGAGTAGTGCTGGCGAATTCTACTACTTTTGAATACTCGATACTACTCAATACTTTTTCATTCGGGTACTCAATACTACTCGATATTTAACGGATTTTTTTAATTTGAAATATAATTTTTAATAAATGTTCTTTTATTTAAAATTAAAACAAATATATTTAAACAATTACCATGAAATTTTCTAAATATGTTTATAGAAACACAAAATAAATAAAAACGTTAACTTTAAATTACAATTTAAATAAAAATCAATAAAACTATTTTCATATATTTAAATATTTATTTGTATCTTTATAAAGAATTGTATTTTAGCCGTTATATTTTTAATATGATATCATTAAAAAATTCAATTCTTAAAGTATTGAGTAAATGTTTTACTCAAAAAAAAAAAAAAAAAAAAAAAAAGCGCAAATACTCGGTACTTGATACTAATACTCAACACTTGCACAGCTCTACATGAGAGGCAATTTTTGGTGCAGTGGAACAAATATATTTTTGGGGTACAATTAATAAAAAGCAAAAAATACATCCTAAGCTCAATTAAATTAAGTTTTTTTGTTTGTATATTAAAAAAAATCAAGTGGAAAGTGCTGTTTATTTTTGTCCTTGTAAATTTTTACTACATTTAAATCAAAATATGTAAAATTTATTTAATTATCTACCGATTATAATTTGTAGTCTTAAATTTCTGAGATATGAAATGTCTTATTCGGAATAAATCAGAAAATATTACTAATATTTCAATAGAAATTGGCCAGTTTGTTAATCGCAAGCCCGTTTATAATTATTAATAGCTAATTTGGTTCAACAAATCTAGACAACTGATTTTATCAAGTTTGAAAATAAGCACATTTTAATGAATTTCATAGTAAGAGTTGTACTTATTGTTATTGGACTTTTATCTCAAGTATATTTTTATGAATACCCTGGATTATTTGTATTTACGCAATTTCTGATACAAAAATTAAAAATCTGATATAACTTATTTCAAAATAACCCTAAGTGAATACTTTTTAAACAGTTTTGATTTTTTAAATTTTTAAATTAGTATCTCATGTTTGGTCTTATAATAACTTTTTTCAAAGCTTAACTAAAAGTCCCGTTATTTTTACACAAAAGTAACGGAACCATTTTTTACATATGAAAAAATTGCATTGATTGTCTTTAAATATGTGCCAAATAATTCTTGGATTGCACTTTTAGTTCCATAAAAATATCAAAAACAATTTTGATCTTATAAACATTTCGATGGGTGTCTAAAGTATACTTTATTTTTAAATTGTATGAAATCCTTAATAATCATACGTCACCATGTCAATTTCTTCAAACAAACATTGAAATGCATATTAATCATTCGTATGAGTTAAAGATCTGGTTTAAAGTGTAGCTAAACAGATGTTTAGTTTTCCAAAACGAAGCAACAAAAAATATAGTTTTCTTTCATAAAACATAAAGAGAAAATACAACATTAATACCATTAATGTTCTAATAGGACAACAATATATTTTTATAACTGTTTGTAATAAAACAATATAAACGACAATAAAAAAGAAATAACCGCAATTTGGTATAATTTCAATGACTGATTGTGTCATAAACACGCAGCATATTTTTTGAATTAGTTTTACAAAGAATCGCTGTTTTAGTTCTTACTATTTCTTCTAATGCTGTTGACGTTGCAAGTATTTATATTTGTTGCTGTTGTTTTATTTTTCATTGACTGGGTGCTGCCACTGCTGCTGCTAATGATGATGACGATAATTAACACTAAAATATTTTTAGGTTGTCCCCCTAACTTCTTTTCTTTATTTTTTTCTCTCTCTCCTTATTTTTATTTTCGGAATTTTATTTTTTAGTTTTTAGTTTTCTAACACACATTTTCATACTTATTATATTTTTGTTGTAATTGCGAGTGTGTGTTTTTTGTCTTTAATAATGTACAAGGGTTGTTTTATAAATTATTAAACTGACCATGAACTGTTTGTTTTAATTATGTAGATATTTCTTGATTTTCTTTTGTACAAATATTTATTACTGTTTTCTATCTATGTGGTTATGAGGTGTAATATGTAGTGGACAATAAAAAAAAAAAATATATATACAGTATCGGTCATCTAATTAGCCCACCCAACCACAATTTTTTTGGCCTTAATTTTCTTTTTCTAGAAAAAAGTTTTCAATTGTTTTATTAATTCAATATATTGACCATAACGTACTTAATACATTGCAGCCAACACTTGCACTAATAAACTAACAATTTACGTAAAAACATTGTTTTATAAAATATTCCTATAAAAATCAAGGGACAGAAAATTAATCCACAAACACTATTTATTACGAAAAATCTAAGCAAGCTTTGAAAAAAGTCATTTTTGATATAAATTACAATTTAAAAATATGAGTACTTGGTTAAAACGCCTTAAATTTCGAATATTCGACATTTAATAAAAATCGCTAAAAATTTTAATAAAATTATTATGAAATTTTACAGAAACCTTGATAGTTCGTTAATTATGGTCAAAAATCATCTATAACATCGAAAGCAATACAAAAAGTTTAAATTTGTTTACTAAAATTACGGTTTGAGTTACTCCGCGAATTTAGAAGATCAAATAACACTGGTCGACAAAAAAAAATTTTTTCGAGCTCCTTCAAAAAAAAAAAAAAAAATATGTATACTAGATGGAATTCCGCATGCTAAACTCGAAACCTGTTTTTCAGTTCTTTTCAGTTTTTTTCCAGTTTTTTTCCATCAGGTCGGTATTTTTTTTTATGGGCGTGTCTAATATTGTGCCCTAAATATGCCGATTACTCAAGTATATTTCACTATTACTTGAGAACAGTATGCACGATTTATATAAATGATATACCACGATATGCGTATTTGATGTTCGGTGTTTAGCACATCAAAATACTTGATGTATTTTGATGTGCTAAACACAAATCTACTTTCAGTTTTTTCCATCAGATCTGGATATTTTTTTATGGGCGTGTCTAATATTTCGCCCATAGTAAAGCCATTACTCTAGTATATTTCCTTATAACTCAAGAACGGTGTGTGTGATTGATCAAAGTGATACACCAAAAGATGCGGACTAAAAATATCTTCAAATTTAATTTTTTTATGTGCTCAATAGTTTCGGAGTTATTTTGAAATAAGTGTTCGAAAAAAATCATTTTCATGCAAAATTTTAGATTTTTTTGTTACTAAAATTTCTTTTTATAAATGGAAACTTCTAAAATGTTACAGTTTATCATCTTTATCTTAAAACTGGTAATGCTGCGAATAAAATAAGGCATGTATCTTCAAAATTAAGTAAAATGTTACATACAATTAAGTAGAACTACAGTGGTGGCCAAAAACAAAAATAGGTGGACTAGGTGGATTCTGACGAGTCAAACAAGAATCTGCATTCACTTTTTTTCTATCGGGTACTGATTTTTTTTTATATGCATGACTAATATCATCACCCTATTCAACGGTCACACTATAAAATTCGAGAATAGTTTGTCAAACTTAGGCTATAACTCAAGAACCCTTTACACGATTTTGATAAGTGATACATCAAAAGATGCATACGAAAATTGTCTTCAAGGTATGTCAACAATATTTTTCATTCGCTCAAGAACTTCAGAGTTATGGATCAAAATTTTCACCACTTTTCAAAAAAATAAATTTTAAAAATTTTCGGTACTAATTACCGAATAACTACGGAAATATTAACTGGACAAAAAATTATATAAATTCAGCTCAAAGGCAATTTAGGTCGCTATATATTAAAGTTCAATTTATCTTAATTGGACAAACTGTTCTTGAGATATACAAGTGCGATTGGCTAAAGGCGGGGTCATAGTAGTCATGCCCATAAAAAATCAATGCGTGATAGAAAAAAAGTAAAAGCTGATTCTTATTTAGCACTTTGAATACCATCTAATTCACCTATTTTTTTTTTTATTTAAGACGAAATTTTTTTTTTTTGCCCACTAGTGTATTTTCACTTAGCTTTAGGTATGCATGGGTATCCAAACTTAACTGTGAATCCAATCAAGATTTGTGCATCAATGTTTATAATACGTGGCTAAACAACAACAATTTCATTGAATAAAAAAATATTTTTGAAATAAAGCAAAAGTATGAATAAAAAAAACAATCATTTGAAATATTTTTCAAACTGACCCAGCAAAAACTTTGCTTACCATGTAATGAGTTAAGAAGCTAATATAATGGCTCTTCACAACTTACACATTAGATGAATAACTCATTATTTTAATACGGTGATGTCATTAGAGGCGACTACTACTCTATATTATTACAGGTAGGCGTTTCAGAAAGTCATTACTTAGATGTCATTACAAGAACTAATTACTTTGAATATATTCAATAACTCATTAATTTCAAAGTATTACAGAAGTCATTATTAGCAAAATGAATAGTAACTAGTTACATTATCGGTTACAAATAAGTACTGAAATATGGAACAATAAAAACCTGATATTTTTTTTAAATTTAAAACATAAACAATTTAAAATATTCAAATTACAGAGTTCAACAACTTAGTTATAATTTTTCATGAATGAATTATAAAGTATGTATGGAGTACCCCCATGGATTTGTTGACAATAAGCTGACAATAAGGGAAGTTCTCTTTTTTGACGCCTATTCACTTAGTCATGTTCCCGATGTGAAAAATGTATTTTTATGGTGTTGTTTTAAATCAGTGCAAGGAATGTGATTTAAATTGCTTCTATGGAGTTATTTCCTTCGAATAGAAACTAATGTCGTTTTTAAAGTAATTTTTATTGTAAATAGACATAATTTTTTTATGGACAACAAGTTAAATATTTGCGATAATAGAAACCGTTCATCAATGTTTTGCAACAGTAAATTTCATTTGAATCGCTTTTTTTTCTTCTTTAAGAAGAAGAAAACATACACTATTTGATACTTTGGAAGTAATGAAAAAAATGAAAATGAATTCCATTTATTTTTGCTGGGAAACCCAGATTTATTTTAAGCATAAAATTACTTTAAATAGTTTAGTTATAGCGAAAACTTAACTCAACATCTTTTGTATTAAAACTACACTAAACTATACCCCAAATACTACAATGACTGATCGCCAGATATAGCCGAATAAATTTAGTACTTGACGGTCTTTACTATCATATAGTTTTAGTTAGTTCTTGCTATATTTATTAGTAGAAATTGAGGGTGATATCTCTAAATAGTTATTTAATAAAAATATGTCCAAACATATCTTGGGTCTTGAATTTCTCAAAATAACATAAGTTTAAAGTAACTACATTTTTCCATTTAATAGTCAGATGTATTTCAAATTTAAAATATATAATTTTTTTCTCCTAAATGAAAAAGTGAGAATTATAATTGGCTCCATCTTAAATTAAACCATAATTTTTACCGAAAATTTCCAAATTTTGTTTCTACTTTCTTCCTATTTTTGTTGTTATAACTTAGTAAATACGACTTCGATCAGTGTAATATCCCTGCGGGGAAATTGTGGTAATTGCAGTAATGGACCGGTCCCTCAGTACCAGTTGACTACCAATTGACACCTAACTCATCACCAAAGTTCCAATTGAAAACCAGTTGATACAAACACACTCACTATTTAACAGTTGAGAGTCAATTTTGTAACATGCTTGTTCATTGCGCAATTAACAACTCGCAACTTAGCGTTGAAGACTATAAAATATAGCATACGTTAGAAGAACATGGGTTCAATTCGGGGTGCCGCCATCGACATTAACGAAAAATTATAAAATACAAATAAACATAATTTAATAAAAATAATAATAAAACAAGCGCGAATGTTATGTCAACTTTTTCAAATTTTACGTTATATGGGAGGTGGGCGGCAAAGTGGGCGGACCACGCCCATTTTTTCTTTCCGAGTTTACATTAGTCCTTGAACTATTTGAACACAATTTCGTTGAAGTTTCACCTTATATGGAAGGTGACCGGTAAAGTGGGCGGACTACGCCCATTTTGATTTTCCAAGTTTTATACCCTCGAACTATTTATACAAAATTCGTTGCCGTACATGCTTTAGTTGGACCAGTACTGTGATCTGTCCCAAGGGGCTAATTAGCCACCTCCAATGACAACCCCATGTAAAAGTGACAGGTTCCTCTCATATAAAATTCCGGAATTGGGACCGGTCACTAGCCCTTAGAACTTGTCACGTGGCTAGTTTTGAACCGGTTCTTTTTACTCTAGGGATTTTACATACATATTATTTATATCAGTTAGGTTGTGAAAGAATTATATGAAAACATATTCATCAGTTTCTCAGTTATTGTATCTTGAAAATTATATACTTTTATATATCCCAGATAAATATTGGATGCTATATGAATTTACTCCTTTTCCTCCTGCAGTGAATATTTATTTAAATACTTATAAAGCAACCTACGTTAGTAGTTACGACAATAAAAAATGCGTTGGCATGCAAAGTAGTATTTAGTTAGACTTAATTTGGAAGTCTATTAACCTTCAACACCCCTCCGTGGTAAGGGTGCTGAGTAGGGGTTTCGACGAACTATATAATATATATATATATATATATATATATATATATATATATATATATATATATATATATATATATATATATATATATATATATATATATATACATATATTTATAATATTATACATACATATGTATGTATATAAATTTGTTATTCATCATTTAATATTTAAATATATTATTGATTTTTCATGTAAACATATGAAAGTTAATGTCTATTTATGAAATTTTTATAAAATGTCAATATGTTTGATTTAAGGATGGGTGTTGTATTTTTTATATTATTGATAAAACTTTCTACTATTTAGATAAGACAACAATAATAAAACCTTACTCAAATAAAATAAAAAGTTTTGTGTTTAATATGACGGATATAGTCGATAGCAAAAGCAACATTTCTAGGAGATTTTAGTATGACAAAAAATATCTAACTAAATATAAACTGTTTAAATAGTTTCATTTCAAGCACATTCCAAAATATTTCTAGAGCATATTAAATAATGTTTGCTTGTTCATATTAAACTTTATACTCCTACTTGTTGTTTTGTTTTCTTCTCCTCCGAAAATGTTTATTGAAATTTCTATATTTAAATGTAAAAGAAGGGAAAAAAAAGATTTTTTGTTTGCGTCTTTCCGGCTACTCATGTCAAGTGTATTTAAGTATTTTTTTTTTCCTGTTTTTCTTTTTATATTTATGAGATATTTTTTGTAATTAAGAAATTGTATGGTTTTTAGATTTACAATCACAATGACTTGGGTGACATTTACAACATTTTTGGATTTAATTTGTATGATGATTTTTTGTTTTTTGTATGTAATGCTCATTAAATATTTTTCTTAAGTATTTGTGATGTGATCATGTCTAATAATCATTTGCGAGAATAGGGCAACATTTTAAAAAATATTAGAATACGAAACGTATGAAAACAATAGTAAATATTTATTCTTTTAAAACGTAATTATATTTATAAATACAAAATTGATAAAACGTAATTTGATTCTTTGTTTTAAAAATTGTTTTTTATTTTCTACGAAACATTTACAATATTTCTTTGATTATTTTAGATAACATATCATTTTATGATTGTCATTTATAAAGTTTACAGTGATTCCCCTAAATTTAAATATTAATCATATTGAATATTTTTGTTTTTATTTTCTTTCTCTGCATTTGGATTCTTATTAGGCCGGTGTCTAATTATATAGTACTTAAGTATTCGTATTTACATATGTATGTTTATTAGGATGGGCCCTACAATTTTATGGATTTTTCTAATTTAAATGAAAATTTATTTAATTTTAATAATAAATTCCTTAGACATTTTATAAACCTATTATCCTAATCCCTGATTTGATATTTTTTTATATATGTATAATATATATATATAAATATATCATAAACAAGTGAATGCAGATTCTTGTTTAACTCGTCAGAATCCACCTAGTCCACCTATTTTTGTTTCAAGAAAAAAATATATTTTTTTTTTGGCCACCACTGTATTTCTACTCAATTGTGTGTAACATGGGTATTTTTACTTAACTGTGAATAAAATCAATATTTATGCATCAATTTTGAAGATATATACCTTATTTTATTCGCAGCACTACCAGCTTTAAGATAAAGATGATAAACTGTATCATTTTAAATGTTTTCATTTATTAAAAGAAATTTTGCATGAAAATGATTTTTTTCGGACACTTATTTCAAAATAACTCCGAAACTATTGAGCACATAAAAAAATTAAGTGTGGGAACTTTGGTGTATCACTTTAATCAATAGTATACACCGTTCTTGAGTTATGAGGAAATATACTAGAGTAATTGCCTTACTATGGGCGAAAAATTAGACACGCCCATAAAAAAATCCAGACCTGATGGAAAAAACTGAAAGCAGTCTCGTGCTTAGCACATCAAAATACATCAAGTCCAACTATTCGTCTATGGGGGAGGATTTTTTTTGTTGGCCAGTGTAATTTCATATTTTATTTGGCTTTTTTTCTTTAGAATTTGGCAGTTTGTAATAGGGTTTATTTATAAAAAAAAATAATAATAATAAAAAAGTAAAATAATAATAACAATTCCTTAAAGTTTTGGTTACGCTTAGGAATCCGAAGCCTGACAAAGCAAACCTGATAATAAATCGCGTCAGAAATCCTGTTTCAGCCGTTGTAGGTTGGGTTAAAATGTGTCAAAAGTGTCGATTTATTAAATTTTAAAAGTGAAATATTCGTAATAAAGTTGGTTAGCGAATAAAAATAGACAAAATTAGTTCTCGATATCAATTAAAATCATTAAGCTGGATGCGTTGTTTTCTTGTACAGAGCTGTCAAAGTGACATTTTTTTTACAAAAAAAAAAAAAAAAAGATATTTTCATCAACTTTTGAAGTATTTTTTAAACAAAAATACTTTAATGTAAAAATTTAAAATGGAACTGTCAACTTCAGTTATTTTAGTATACTTTTCTTAAATTATTTGTAAATTATATTTTGTACAAATATTTTTTTTTTTTTTTTTTAAATTTGTGCTAAAATACACTAGGATCTTTGTTTTGAAATTTTTCTGAAAAATTGTAAATATTGTCTACTTTAATATTGTAAAAAAAACTTCGTGGGCTTATACAGCCCGATTTTGGAAATTAATACAAAAAAACAGCTTAAGTGCAGATTTTTGTTTGTTTTATCAAATATTAAACAGTGAGGCACAATCGAACATTTTTGGAACTAATTTTGTAATTATGTACTTTTTTATGTAAATCCAGCCAACCTAGGAGACAAATCTCTGTCTGATTCCTGTTTACACCTTATTTTGTTTTAATAATTTAAAATAATTATTTTAGTATTGAAAACAAATTTAACCTAAAACATTAAGGAAAATATAAACAAATATATTAAACTTTTAGTATTAGGTTGCAAAAATTAGATTTTAATTACTTCCAAACATATTTTTGCCATTGGGGGTATAATAGGAAGACCCCTCAAACGATGCGTAAAAATTAGATTAATATGGAAAAAATATAAAAAAAAAAATTTAATTGAGCTTCAGTTCCCTACCAGGGGTCTAGAACACTTCGTCCAAAACATAGTATTGAGCTTTGTCTTGAAGTGGTTATCAAAAAATTCGTAATTTATATATATATATAAATGCTATAATACTCGGTAGTTCATGTTAGCATTCACTAATTCTCCAGCAAAATGCATTTATAGGACTTTAGAATAGATATACTAATAAAACATATTTAGGGAACTAAAACAAAATACGAAGGTTAAATGTCATCTCAGTTCCTAATGTTTTGATCGCTACCACTACTCTGTACATGATTTAATTCCTTTATAGTACTGTCATTAGAAGATGTTAATCATAATTTAACTATATAAACAAATTGTTGTTTATTATGAGTGTAAAAATAATTTGTTATTTTATTGTTGTACTACAAGAGCGTACTTTTGCTGTTGGTATAGTTCACATATATTTTTATAAGAGTATATGTTAATCGTTTTTTTTTTTTTTTTTGTTATTGTTTTTGATGAAACAAAATTTTTGTTTCATTATTTTATCTTTCCACAAACACTCACTCTCTCTCAAACACACACTATACAAATTTTTAATTTTTTTTCTCTTTTTCCTAAATGAATTAGATTTTTTTGTTTTTTTTTTTTTTCGAAAACGCTTACATTGTATTGTTTTTTTTTTTATTTTATTGTGGAGAGCTTTTTTTTGTTTTAATTTTCGTCAACATACCGTGCGTACCATAGAATAGAACTAGAAGTTTATGTGAGAGCCACCCTATACTAAAATTTCAAAAAATTTACTCATTTTTTTGAAAATACAAAAACAAAATATATGTGACTACATGTATTTTGTTTTTGTTTGAATTAGGTTTCTGACAATTGAATTAGGTTTTTTTCTCTCACATAAATATCTAGTAGTTAATCTATGGTGCGTACTTTTATGTTTACTTCTCTGTTTTTCTATTGCTCGTGTAGTTGCCAGATGTTTATTTTTCTTAATGTGGCTAATTAAAACCTAATTCGGGGAAATCAATTTCAAGTTTTGTTTGTTTCACTGGGCAGTTTGACATTTTTTATGATAACCTTATTCAAAGCGTTTGCTATGTGCGTTAATTTTTATTAAGCAATTTTATAAATAAACTTTTAAGAGAAGTACTTTAAAAGCAATGAGCAAGAATCATAAGAAGAACAAAGTTCCAATGACAGCCATGGATTAAAACAATAACTTTTTCAGCACAAAGTACTTCCATTCACAAAACAATGTTAAAGTCATCACTTTTTCAGTTCCTTTTTTACTGGGTAATAGCATATTATTTAGTAAAAAGTTTCTAGGATGCAAAAATGCAAAGTTATGCTCTTTAGTGTAATGTATGCAAAATGATGTTCTTTAGCATGAAATTTGGCATATGAATTGCTAAAATATGCTATAAAATAAGGATCACAACCTTTGTAGATTTTACAAAGTCATTTTTCCTTCAGTTTATGATCTTAAGAGTAACATATGCTGTTAAGTCCAAATTATGCTATTTAACATATTTTCCCTGAAAAATAAGGAATCAACTATGAAAGTATGACCAAATATGCTTTAAAAAGATGATGCCAATATTCTTAAAATTCTCTAAAATAGATAAATAACCCTAGAGGGAAAGAACTAAGACAAAACATGTTACGGGATTGGTCCAAAGTGATAGGGACCAGTTCTAGTTCTAACACTTTGTTTGAGCTGGACCTGTCACTATAACATGGCGTTTGCATAGTAGGAAGAAATTCACCCTTTTTAACTACTTTTGGGACAGCACACAGAACTAACCCAAAGGGCATATTCAGTATTGATAAATATAATACAATTGTGGGAAAAAAATGGAAATGGAAATGGTTTTTGTTTTATTTTCATATTTTATTTTCATTTTATATTTGTCGATGGCGGCACCCCGAATCGAACCCAGGTTACTTTTACTTATCTCATGTTTAACAGTCTTACTCGCATATCACTCAGCTACAGATTGTTATTGCGCGCGAGTTGCTAATTGCGCATTTAACAAACAAGCTAGAAAAAAGCTTTCACTGGTTCTCAACTGGAACTTTGGAGGCTATTAGGTGTCGATTGATATTCAACTGGTATTGAGCGACCGGTACTATTCCACAAATTGCAACAAATTTTTCGCAAGCAACTTACAGTTTGGTTCAATTGAATCACGGGAAAAAATATGTTATTCAATATTTTTGGTTACCTTGTTTATAATTATGATGGGAATAAATTTCTAACTAATATGGGTTTGTAAGAAAAAATAAGATCTGGCAGCACCTTACTCTCTATATCGTACGCTCAGCAAATATTTATATTTTTTTGCTTGTACATTGAAATTTGATTTGAAATATAGTATTTTTTTTTTGCTTCGTTTTATTTTTATTTAGCGGCAACAGTTTGTGATTCGCGTTTGTACAAATCGTATACAATAAACAAAATTTGCATGTCATAGAAAATACCAAAAAAAAAAAAAAAAAATATATACAAAATTAATAAAAAATAAAATATTTGTAATAAAAAGTGTTTTAAGTAATTAAAAGAAAATTAACAAAATTATAAAATATTTCAAAATATAAAAATAAAAATTATATATATATATATATAAAAAAAAAAAAAAAATAGTGCCAATTAAAAATTAATTAAATACCATAAATAATATTGTATTCGAATACCAAACAAGCGGCTTTATTATACTCAATACGGTAGATAAAAGTTTTCGTGGATAATGTAATAATTTCAAAATTTATTAAAATATAAATAAATAATTATAATTAAAAAAGTATAAATTATTTGAATTAAAAATTAATAACAACTAAATATTGATTATTTTTTTGTTTGTCCTTAGTGCATTCGGTATTGATTAACAGTTTTATTGAAATTTATTTTTAAAAACAAATCAAAATAATTCAGTGAATAATAAAATATTTTTAAAAATAAATTAGAAATAAATTAAAATCAATGTTTATTGTGGTATTTTTTACTACAACAACAAAAACAACAAGAAATAGCTTATGCATATAATAAATATTTTGTTTTCTTTTCGTAGTATTTAAATTTTTTTTTCGTTGTTGTCACTGTTTTCTTTTTTTTTCAAACAGGGGCAACTTTTCAAAATAATATTGAGTTTATAATTGTGAAAAAAGTACGAAAATTTACAATAAAAAATATACAACAAATCTTCTTAAAAACAATACAACAATTTGTTAAATGTGTGATTTTTTTTTATTTATTTTTACTTATTTTTTTGTACATTGTGTGTGAATTTCTAATTAACATAATAATATTTTTTGTTTATTTATTTAACCCCATTTAAGATGAAAAAAAAAATATGCAGTAAAACAAATTGTTTAAATGAAAAGAAAATAATAAAAATGCAAATTAGTGGAAAAATTATAACAATTACTTAAATTTAGTTATTTTCTTGAATAATTTTTTATATACAGAAATAAATGTAATTAATTCGTCTTAAGAGCTGTAGTTCCAGGTTATTGATCCAAATAATAATTAAATTTTGGAATGGAATAAATAAAATAAAAATTAAAGTTTTGTTAAGTGTTTAATACAAAATGTTCTAACTACAAAATATTGGATTAAAATAAAATGTATTGTATAACAATCTGATTGTTTTAATTACACTCTATTTGTAGTAAATTTATAATGGTGCACATAGGGGCAAAGGTATACCAAATGTGACATTAAATAAACCGCGGTATTTTAATACAAGTGATTGGTATCGTTGAAAAGATAATTTTCTCTAGATTTTAAATATATTTTAATATTATAACCCACCGAACAATATCAATAAAAAAAATTGAAAAAAAAAATATATATTTTTTGGTGAATATGAAATTTATTAATACTTTTTTATTATTTATTAACTAAAAAAAGGTGTAAATTCATGTTAATAGTACTACTATTCTGAAGTTTTTCCAACAAATTAGGAAATTATAAATTTGGGAAAATTTTATTTTTTTCCATGTATACCACTGTGTTGCTTCCGTTTCTGATGCCCCTATAATTGTATAATCTTATAAATAAAAGCTAGTTGTTCTAAATTTGAACCTGACTTTAAAATTATTATGTGGTTTATGCACTTTAACCCATTTCCGACCACTACCCAATTCCGTTGAGATAACTTTACGAAATTTGGCACAGAGTTTGTTTTTGTGATTGTGATAACAAATAAAAAAGATTTGAATGCCTAGATATTTTTCATTTCGAAATACAGGGCTTTAAAAATTTCAAAATTCGTACCATTTTTGGACCCGGAAAATTTTTCTGAACAACATTTTGAAAATTTTTAAGCTCAAACTTAAAGATATTTGCCTTTAGAATACACCCATAGCATAAAAGCTCCTTTTCGGAAATCAGATTTAAAAATATCGCCGAAATGACCACTGATGCGTTTTCGCAACACTAACGTTTTAGGCGATCCGTGTGGCTTTGACATCTAATTTTGGAGAGCCTATTTATAAAAAATTCGATTTTTTTCTCTTATCTTTAAGGCAACATATTAGTCTAATAATAACTGTAAAAAAATTAGCATTTACTTCATAATTAATTAATAAGGCGGTGTTCAAGTTAAGTGAATTTCGGGAAGTATTTTATATGAACACTGTGGTCTAGTGTGGACCAATTTCTTTGAAATTTGATAGAGTAATTTATGGTTACCAAACATGTAGTTATGCTAAATTTTATCTGTATTATTAGTTATAACGAGCATAATGTCTGTACCAAATTTTATCAAATTCGGAAGAGGTGAGGAAATCAGCTGGTTGGTTTTAAATGGAATGACTTTTTTGTAGTATAAAATTTAATAGGGACATATACTTACAATCAAATTTATACGTAGCAACTATAGTGGCGAGCAAAAATGGAAGAATATTTTCCAAATTCGTTTTTATTTATTTGTAAAATATTTAATACTGGAGATAATGCTATGATTTTTTAAGTATATATTTTTAATTTTGTATAATTTAATATGTTAAGAATAACAATTAGTCAAAAGTAAAATATTTTAAATAAACATGGTTTATGTCCATTCTTCCACTTTTGCACTTAAATGTTATATTTAAAATTAAAGACAAAGAACAACGATAATGAATAAAAGTTTTAAACTTTAACATTCAATTTTTTCTTAGCCTACTTTAATTTGTCATTCTACGTGTGACTTATAATAAATCTAATTTATAAGTATCCATTTTAAATAAATTTTCTTTGTTTATTAGAACAAGTTTAATATTATAAAAAATAAATGCTTAAATTGAAAAGGGAATAGTTTATTTAACAGGAAAAGTTTAATAAAAAAGAAAAATAGCATAAACGCTACAAATAGCACATTATACTGCCCTAAGTCCTAAGTGTCCGAAAAGGAAGAAATCTGCATCCGGTTTTTATAGCTGGAAGGCCGCCAAGATTGCTAACCTATGAGGATACTTGTCTTATTGAACTCCTAATGAAAAACAAAGATACAAAAACAATAGAAATAACAGCTAAAGCCATAAATTAAAGTGTTTGCTAGTGAACTGCTCGCAGAGCACTTCGTAGAATCGGCATTATACCTGCAATTGAGTAAAAAAAGTCTGCTCTACCGGAAAAATGTTAATGGTTCGTTTGGAATTTTGCGAATACAAAGGAAATGGAAATCTGATGAATGGAAACGTATAATCTGGTCAGATGAAATAAAAATGAACCGTTTCTTATTAGATGGGAATGAATATTACTAGCATCGTTCACATGAGAAGCTTTACAGGTATCAGACAAAATAAACAGTGAAACATGGTTTCATGGTTTATGGATGTTTTACTTTTTGGAATGTTGGGTATTTAGTAAAAACAGATGGAATTATGAAAAAGAAATATTATCTTAATATCCTTCGAACGAAATTGTCAAAATTCCTTGAAACATCGAAGAAGAAGTGCTGGTAGAGGAAGATGGAGATCAGAAACATACCGCTAAAACTTAAATCATTAAATGTTTACAAATGACTACTAAGTGGTCTTAACAATAACCTGATAAAAAAACAGTTAAAAATTCGTGGGCACTCCTATAATCAGTGTTGCCAGGACTTGAGAAAAAAAGAAGCTAAATTAGACTTTAAAAAAGGTCAGAAAAGGCTAAATGTCTCAAAAAAAAATAAAGCCAGAAAAAAGCTAATATATTGTTTTATTTAAAAACGTATTTATTTTTTTATTCTCATTAGTTTTTGGTATTTCTTTATGATATATTAGTTAATTTATAAATATAACATAAATAGTTTCTATGAGTAATAAAGTTTGTTAAAAAAATAATTATAATATTCTTATAGAATGAAGTGCCGCAGGCCAAAATTTTCGTTATATATCAATAATTTCGAGTTTTTGTCCGAATTAATATACAAAAATGCTTAAATTGATGATTTTGTAAAAATAAAATTAGTAAATTTTTAAGGCTATGTTAAGAATCAAAAACAGCTAGAAAAAAAGCTAGAAGCTAAATCGAAAATTTTGAGGCTAAAATCAAAATAAAAAGGCTAGATTTAGCCTTAAAAAGGCTAAACTGGCAACACTGCTGATAATCTATGAATGAAGACCAACCAACTTACATGAAGTTTGGGCAAGAGTACAAGAGGATTGGGCTAAAACACCAAATTAAACTATAGAGGAAAATTATATCCATGAGCATAAAAAGTGTCAAAAAATTTAAGATATATGAACAAAACAATAAAAATTAATAAAAATGAAAAAAAAAAAAATAATAACATACGTGTAAAAATGGAAGCATAGAATTGTGTAAAGTTTTTTCTAAATAAATTATGAAAATTTAAGTTTTATTTAAATTGTTTTATATTTCCAATAAATAGATCAATATATAAAAAGAAACCTAAAGTTTTATTTCATTTGCTTTTTTTTTTTTATAGTATTTTATATTATTTTATAGCCTTTTTGTAAGAATGTTGCTGATATGTATCCATATTTGCTCGCCACTGTATGTCAATAGCACGTGTAACATATTTTAATTATATTTTAAGAATTTTTGTTTTAAATACAACAAAAGCTAAGAAAAATTTAAAATATTTTTTTAAGAAATTTATAATAAATAATTTATTTTTAAAATCTCAAAAATCTATAAACGAATTTCGATTGTAAATATCGAATTAAGGTTTTTATCTTTATTAAACGAAGAGTTCCCTACATTTCATTAACTAAATGATTGGAGTTACAAATTCCTAGCACTAAAACTCGATCGCCTTGATTAAATTATTTAGAAAAGCACATATTGGTTTATGTAATTAAGTTTACTTTTAAAGTGATCTCAAAACTATTACATTAACTGTTAAATTATTATAAATATTAAAAGATTGCTGGATTCACAATTTTGTTTTCTGTGTGTAATTATGCATGATTTCTCCATCGCTTCTCTAAACAAATTACAAGTTCCGAAATGACTTCCTAGAACTGTTTAAAAAATCTTTAATACAAAATTTAAAAAATTAAAAGAAAGCATAACAAAATTTAATTGATTTAGGAAATGGCAAAAACACATACTGAAACCGTTCCCTTAAGCTTCTGTAGAACTAGTTCTGAATACGACAATTTCGTACAAAAACCATTGATTAAAGAACAAGTTCTAGAACCGTTCCATAGAATGGGTACTGACTATGTAACACTTCTATATAACTAGTTTTGGAGGTGATAATTTCAAACAAAAATCATTGGTGGTAACGCCAAAGAAAAGCTAGTATAGGCTATTTTCATGCGTTGTGGAACTAGTTGTAGAGCTAATACACTTTTTCTTGTGTATTTTCTTAGGAAAATGTGAAAAAAGTTTAAATATTAAAGATTGCAATCTGCACTCCACCAATATGAGTATGTTACTTATATAAAAATGAAACTGTGTTTATTTGTTTGGGTTTTATAGACAACTAAACCACTGGACAGTTTTTTACAGTGTAAAATAGGAGCTGGACGAAAGGAACCCGCATACAAAAGTAAATATTTATTATTACATATCTCCAGAACTATTACAGATAAAATTCAGAGATTTTGTGAAAATAATTTTAAATCTACATAATTGAGATGAAAACGGAACGGATAGAACCTACCAGCAAAAAATCCTTTAAAGGGTTTATTACACATATCAAGAGCTATCCATTGCAGATGGAATGATTCGGCTTCCAAAATAATGTCGCATACTGTTATAAAAATGGGACGGATAGGACAACGGTATTCAAAGCAATTATTCTTAATGGTTATCTAAAGAACTATTATGAACTACTTTCTTATCATATTGAATTGATAGGTCGAGGGGGAGTCGTAGCCCCATATAAAGTTAATATATAATATGGCATCAAAAAGGGGTAGCAAAGCGCACCGGGTTAAGCTAGTGAGTATATATCGTATTTATGTGGTATGTAAAATTAATTTAGTGTTAAATGTTTATTATATTAGACCTGTTCATTGAAAATTTGTGTTGAAATTTTAAATAACTAGTTATGTGAAACTTATAGCCTGTTTCTCTATGTCGAACGAAAGCTTTCTTTCGCCTTTTAAGCGAAAGAAAACTGAATCGGGTTTCTCTAACTCACTTCTATGCGAACAATGAGTCGAACGACAAGTCGAAAGAAAACGTAAGTGTTTTCATATAAAATTGGGTTTCTGTATTTCGAACGATAAGAACAAAAATGTCAAAATCAGTCACTTGCTATTTTGCTTTCGACTGGTTGATTTTTTTTAAAGAAAAATAGGAAAAATAGGAAAAATACTCACAAGGACATTGCAAATGTTCCTTAATCATGTTTATTATTCATTTTCATGTATTTGGTATCCATAAATGGCGATTTTGTGTCTTAAAAACAATTTCTAAAAAAAATCAAAAAAGTTTTTATTTTTTAATTATTTTAAATTTGTTTGTTTATTTCCTTGGTTGTATATACGTTAAAACAATTTGGTAGTACTTTTAATATTTTTACCAAAAAAAGTTACTTTGAAAGAAAAATAAAACAAAAACAATACGAAAAGACGTAACTCCATGCGAACGAAAGCGTAGGAAATACAGAAACCCAAATTTATTCGAATTCGTTCGACTTGCTTTCGTTCGCTTTGATTTTCGTTTGACATAGAGAAACAGCCTATTATTCTTATAAATTCCTGAAGAAATATTTTTACTAAAAATTCACTAAAATAAATTTTTTTCTTTAAAAATAAAACTTTTCACAAAAAAATCCTAATACAGTGGGGCCTCGATTATCTGGGAAGGAAAATTTTTAATTTTTTTTCTTTTTTTCCATCCATTTAATTTTTTTTGCTTAGATTAACCGTGATTACCTCTATTATCCGGGATTCTAAGCATAATTTTTTTCAAATGCTTTTAAACAACCAAACACAAAGTGAATAAAATTCCCTCGTTTGAATAAGATGAGTCAGAGCAAGGTAAAATCCAAGTTTACTGTATTAATGAAAAGCTAGCACAAAGTTTCTCAGTCAATTCGGAAACACGGTATTAATAAGTACTAAGACTCTAATCAACTTTTTTTGAATTGACTCTAGTTCTCGCAATAAATCGAGATTTGTAAAGTTAAGGAGATTGCACTATATATTGAAGCAAATCTCGAAAACAACGTGTCTGATTTTGTTCATAAAGACATAAAAAAAATCTAATTAATATTGTCTTCAAGCCTTTCTTACATTACTTTTCAATACGTTCAACAGTTATCGAGATACTAATCCTATTTTCTGAAACAAATTGAAATTTTGTACAAAATTGCATTTTTTTTAATATCATGAAAATTCGGAAGTGTCAAAAATTCAAATTAGTATTCTTTAATCATAAAGATAAATTTGTTTCAATTAAAATAAGACTTATTTCGTTAAAATAAATGCATAAGTTTCGATTTTATTCACAAATTAGTGAAAATACTAATTAATACCGTGTATCCGAATTGACTGAGAAACCCCGTGCCGCAGAATCAGTGTCTCCCTGTGTAATTGAATTATATAAATAAAAAATTTTTAAAATACTACCCAACATTTTTACTCCATTAGCCGGGAAAATTGATTATCCAGAATGCTTCCGGTCCTGACCATAACGGATAATTGAGGTTTCACTGTATTTACAAAAATCATACTTTTTACAAATAAACCGCAAATTTTTGAAAAAGCCAAAATTAACTAAGTTCCAAACTATTACTCAAAATTATATAGTTAGCTTACCAAAACTTATCTTCAACTACCGATGTGATTAACCACAAAAATCTGTATAAATTTTCTACAGAATAGCACTTAACGACAATATTTGTTAATTAACGAATTTTCGATACTTAACGACAAATTGTTGCCGTTAAAAAGTTATGGAATGCGATACAGTTTATTAAAATTTATTTTGTGATAAATGCGATATTGTATTTTATAATAAAAACATAAGTATGTAATTTGTATTTTATAAAACAAATCCTAGTTAAAAAAAAATTGTAATCTCATTCCTTAGTTTATAAGCATTATAATATCAAAACTTAGCGTAATAGTGCAACAATATAAATTAAAAGGCCACACAATTAAAAAAGTTCTAATTAAAATAGATCACGTTTTTTCTATTTAATGCGATTTTTAATTGCTTTTCTAACAGTTTTTTATTTATTTTTTATACCCTATACCACCATTGGTGGTTGGGATATTATGCTTTTGTGGTGATGTTTGTAACGCACAGAAAAAAATCCTCGAACCCCCACCTTAAAGTATACCAATTGACTCATAATCAATTTCTGAATCGATTTAACGATGTCCGTCCGTCCGTCTGGACAGCTGCCTGGCTGTCTGTCCATGTAAATCTTGTGAACAAAGTACAGGTCGCAATTTTAAAGATATCTTGATGAAATTTGGCACGAATAATTACTTTGGCACAAGGACGAAGCCTATTGAAATTGGTTATGATCGATCCATTATTTCACCGATCATAAATGCCTTAAATATAGTTAAATTCTAATAAAATTCGGTGCAAAGAGTTTTTATAAGTGTCAATCTTTGTGCCAAATTTCATCAATATCGGTCCATAATTAACCATAGTTCCCATATAAAACTCTCTTCCGAAAATTACTTTAACGTTCATAAATCCCATACAAATGTCAATATCAAGTTAGTATTCGAGACAAATAAGTTTTATTTAAGTATAAATCACTGTGCCAAATTTTATGAGGCTCGGTCCATAATTTATAATAGCTCCAATATAAACCTATTTTCGGGACCCCTCCCCGAACTTTGATATACATACAAGATGGTGTAGGGTATCATATGGTCAACCTTGACCGACTATATCTTTCTATCTCGTTTTTTTTTTGTATTTTAATTACGTCAAAAATCTTTATCAGCAGTTTGTTTTCATTGATTCTATTGCAAGTATTTGTCAAAAAAATAAACTAAGGAAAAAAATACCCGCGAAAAGGAAACAAAACTACAAAAACTTAATGTTTGTTTTTGTGGTTTGTCACTAAATCAAAAATAAACCAGATGACCACCTTAATCGAATTGATAAGAAAAGTGCTTAAGAAGTGATTTTTTAACACTTGTTAGTTAGTACCAGCTAGTACTTATTAAGAGCGCAAGATTAGTGGTGATAAAAAATAAACTTTATATAAATATTACGTTTTTAGGGTTTTTATTGAACCTAAAATTAAATTATACAATTGAAATGCATTTGTAGGAATATATATGTAAAAAAATTGTACATGGATTAAAAATACAGAATTTAATATGATCCAAGGTACCAAGATCTATTATTATTTTACTTGAAAATTTTAAAAAATTGTCTACCATTATGCAAAGTTTAATTATTTTTTGATTTGTATTTAATGCCTGTCTTCTTTTAATAATGTCAATTTTGACAGCTAAGAATTCATATTTGTTTTAAATTTAATAGAAAATAGTAAAATAATTTTACACATAAATTTATTAACATATATATGTATGGGTTTTTAAATAAATAATTTAAAATTTAATACTAGTTATTGCCTATTTAAATGTTGGGAATTTAAATCTTATCTATAAAAAAATATTCGTGTAGTGTCTAACTACTTTGCACGTGATATAATTTATTTTAATGTCAATAACAAATAATGAGTCTTATCAATTAAAATACTAGAATGACATGTATCAAACATGCGAAAAAATACTACTATTTAAATAAATAATTAGAAATTAATTAATTAAATAGAATTTCTTATACCCATTAAACTATTTTTTTAGATAAAAAAATCCCAAAAAAAAAAAAAAAAAAAAAAAAAAAATTAATTGTGATATAATTTTTTTTTTTAAATAAAAGTAATTAATATAAATAATATAAACAATAATTTATAACGATAATTAAGTGATATTTACTCTCATTGTAAATAATAACAATAGTATTAATAAAATAAATATAAATATAAAAAACAAAACCTCAATAACAATAAATTGTTTAATAATAAATAGAAGCAAGGAAAAACAAACAATAAACAAATACTAAAATTAATTGTCAAACGTGTGAATATTTAAAAAATTTATGCAACTTTTTAATGTTATGGAATTTTCAATGGACACAAAAGAAAATAAAAGGTTCGTTTTAATTATCTGACTCACACTCACCTTCTTTGTCGTCATTCACCACGCTCTCTTCACTATTGTCAATTAATATTTGCTGTATATATGTTTTTTAATTTTGTCATTTGATCTCAATTACTAAAATAATTACTTTTACATTTGTGCATTTGTTTTTGTTTAATTGTGTGTTATTTGTTTACTTTTTTTCGGACTTAATTGTCAATTTATTCATAATCATGGAAAATAATAAAATATTCCTTATATTATTTGTTTAAAAAAAGAATTTGCAAGTTTATATACTATACATATACATCCATATAAACGTTGAAAGGAAGAGTCTGGGTGTTATTTACACGCATTACATTGATAAATATTGAAATATTATTTCAAGTTCATTATCAAAAATTGTTTACTTTTATATTTACTACTAATATCCTTGAAGTATGTATGTATTAAGTTCTTTTTATACCCTTCACCACAGGTGTAAAGGGTATATATAAGTTTGTCATTCCGTTTGTAATTTCCACAATTTTCGTCGGAGAGCAAAAAAGTTTATATTTTCGGAATCCTTGTAAGAAGCGATAACTGACATATATAATATGTATGTCAAACGATCGGAAATGCTTTCGAGAATTTTGCTATTGGAATTCAGCAAGATAGGTTCATACAATGCGGAGATATGTTCAATAATATATCGGTTCAGTAATAACTGAGATATCGGACAAAACGCATTTTTTTATTTTTTGAAGCCTTGGTTTAAGCTATAGATTTTTATTTTTATACAGATTGGTCACAAATAATTTTTTAAAATTTCAGTTTTTTGAATCAGGAAAATCGGTTTATAAATGGTGGAGATATGCTTTAAAAACCGGTTTTTTAGTTTCTGAAGCCTCTGCATATACCAGGGACTTCGAATTTTAAAGGGGGCTCGAAAATTATTTTCTGAATTTTTGTTCTGAAAAAATTAAATAAATCGGTTCAGTAATAACTGAGATATCGGGGAAAACGAATTTTTTATTTTTGAAGCCCTTGTTCAAGCTATAGATTTTTATTTTTATATAGATCAGTCATAAATATTTTTATAAAATTTCGGTTTTTTTAATAAACCAAATTCGTTCATAATCAACAGAGTTATGGCCCAAAAACAAATCTGTTAAGAATATAAATACACCAACAAACATGTATATTAAGCATTGTAATGACTATTAGTGACGTTTTTTGTTTTTTGTATAGACAAGTAGTTTAGTTATCAACAGCAGTAATATGATGAATAACAGTGTTGTTGTTCTTTGTATATGTAGTCTGTACAAAAATAAATAGATATGGAATTGTAGTTGTTTATTTTTAAAAACTAAAACATCTGTTAAGAATATACATAAATACATACACAAACATGTATATTAAGCATTGTAATGACTATTAGTGACGTTTTTGCCTATAAGACAAGTAGTTTAGTTAGCAACAGCAGTAATATAATGAATAACAGTGTTGTTGTTGTTCTTTGTGTATTCAGTCAGTTTGTACATACAAAAATAAATATAAATGGAATTGTTGTTGTTTCCTTTTTAAAAGCAAAGCCTGTTATGATTGTTTTTTTTTTTCATATTCAAATTTTCGTAGTTTGAAGAAAATTTAGATTTAGAAAATATGCAAGCATACGTTAAGGCGAAAATTTTATTAATTGTCGGTAATATGGTAATATGATGTCGATAAGATGGTAAGATGGTAATATGGTGAAGGGTATCAAAGATTCGGCACAGCCGAATTTTTTTTCAATTTCATTTAGTTGTGTGTTTAAAAAAAAATCATTCATTACTGCACAGAAAAATAAATATGGTCTATTAAATGATTTATCAAGGATAAAAACTATATTATATTATTAGGTATTATTCGTAATTGAAATAGGATTTTATATTTATCTATGTAAAATTTGAATTTAATTTGTTAGATTATATAGATTTTGAGTTTTTTATTATAAAAAAATTTAAATCATTTTAAAATTATGTTTAATAACACTGGTCATGACAATTTTTTTTGTGCTCCTTCAAACAAAAATATGTGGACTGGATGAAATTTGATATGCAAAACACGAATCTGTTTTTTCCCATCAGGTCGAAAATTTTTTATGGGCGTGTCAAATATTTCGCACTAAATAAGTCGATTACTCTAGAATACACCAAAATGTGTGAAGTAAAATTGGCTTTAAGTTCTAATAATTTTTTTTTCTCTTTTAAAAAATATTTTATTATAGAAATTACACTAGTCGACAAAAAAAATACTTCACCAAAGACGAATAGTTGAACTTGATGCATTTTAATGTGCTAAACACGAATCTGCTTTCATTTTTTTCCATCAAGTCTGGATTTTTTTATGGGCGTGTCTAATATTTCGCCCATATTAAGGCCATTACTCTATTACATTTCCTCATAACTCAAGAACGGTGTGTACTATTGACATAAATGATACACCAAAAGATGCGGTCTAAAAATATCTTCGAGTCACCCAAATTTTTTATGTGCTCAATAGTTTCGGAGTTATTTTGAAATAAGTGTCCGAAAAAAATGTTTTCATGCTAAATTTAAAATTTTTTTTTTGTTACTAAAATTTCTTTTAATAAATGAAAACATCAAAAATGTTTCAGTTTACTATCTTTATCTTAAAGCTGGTAATGCTGCGAATAAAATAAGTCATGTATTTTCAAAATTGATGCACAAATATTGATTTTATTTACAGTTAAGTAAAAATTCCCGTGTATACATACAATTGATTATAAATACAGTGGTGGGTAAAAATTTTTATTTTTTTTTTATTATAGATCAAAATTTTCAAAATTTAAAAAAAAAAAAAAAATATTTGTTTCGCTACTAATAACCGAATAACTACATAAATGTCAACTGAACGACAAGTTATGTAAACTCTGCTCAAAGATAATTTAAATCAATTGGAGTTTAATTTATCTTAATTGGAGAAAACGTTCTCGAGTTATATAAGTGTGATTGCCTAAAGGCGGGGTCAAAGTAGTCATGCCCATAAAAAATATCAATACGTAATAAAAAAAAAAGTAAAAGCTGATTCTTATTTAGCACATTAAATTCTATCTAATCCACATTTTTTTTTTTATTTAAGACGATTTTTTTTTGGCCACTGGTGTATTTCCATTTAACTGTAGGTATGCATGGGTATCCTAACTTAACTGTGAATGCAAACAACATTTGTCCATCAATTTTTATGATACGTGGCTTTATTTACTCGTAGTTTTACCAGCTTTAAGATAAAGATGATAAATTGAAACATTTATGATATTTTCACTTTTAAAAAGAAGTTTTAGTTAAAAAAAGTAATACTGAATTTAGCATAAAAAAAAAAAAATCCGGACACTTATTTCGCAATATTTCCCAAACTATTGAGCGGATAAAAATTTGTTAGTAGAAAGACTTAAAGCCAGTTATAGTGAAATATACTCGAGTAATCGGATTATTTAGGACGCAATATTAGACACTCCCATAAAAAAAATCTCGACCTAATGGGAAAAAACTGAAAGCAGATTCGAGTTTAGCATGCGGAACTCCATTTAGTCCACATGTTTTTTTTTTTGAAGGAGCATGAAAAAAATTTTTTTTGTCGACCAGTGTTTTAAGCAAAGGTGGTTGCGATATTCGCTCTTTTAAAAATGTGAGATATCAAGCTATAGCATCAGCATTAAAAAAAAATTCAATCCATAAACTAATTTTCTTTAAAAAGTTTTTCAAATTGTTCTGTAAATTCAGTTAATGAAATCCAAATTTCAAAAAAAGAAAAAAAGTAATAATTCACGAAATAAGAAAAAACCTGTTGAAATATATTTTTACCAATTAAGGAGTGAGATCGAAAAATTCTTAACATACATAATATTCAATAACTTGCAAACGGTTGATCTTAGAGTTTTCATTATTTTTATAATCATTTGATAATTTAGCACAGATCACAGAAATATATTAATTTTGATGGTTCTAACCACTAATTATAAAATTGTGAACCATTTTTGAAAACCCTTTCTTTGGAGATTTGAAAGTTGCTTCAGTCACTTTTTTGGAACAGTGTGCACATCTTCTGTTAAAATCTTCTGTATTTTGGGACACCTTTTCTGTGCTCTTGAATTCACTTTTCACAAGAGCTCAATATCTCTCCACTGGTCTAAGCTATGGACAATTTTGAAAATTGACCTCTCTTGGTACTTAAACTATGTTATTGATTTGGTGCCATTCCAGTGCTTTCTTACCGTAGTGACATGATACCAAATGGGTCCAAAAATATGTGGACACGTTGTGCTTTCTTAAGAAAAGAAGAAGTCTTTTTTGCAAATATTCCTTTATGCATATTTTGGTATTTATAGATCCGAATGTATCAAATGACTTTCCTGTTTTGCCGCAACTGCAAAAAGCTTGTCATACCATGAATTTTGTAAGAATTTTTTGCTGCTTTTGGGTCTTAAACTTATCTCCAACATTGCTTTGAACATTAGCAATAAAAATTTTTAAGACACAAGCTGCGAAGATTCTGCCAGCACCTACGTTTCTTCGTCAATTATACAGCTTGAGTATTTTTGTATGAAATTTGGTTTTAAATTCCGAGTCCTATTTTTGGCTTGTAATTTTTTTTTTTTTGCAGAATTCCAGTTTGGAATTTTTTGAACTTTATATGTTATCAACTTTCCCATTAGCTTTAAATTTTCGCACCAAATAGTCGAAGCACTGAGAAAACTGAGCTGATTTTCTACTAGATATGTTTGGAGTTCCTTTCAATATGCCTTCAATTTTCTGGACTTCCCAATATCATGTGGTCCTTTTTTCTTACCAAACTAGGTTTCACATCAATAGTCAAATTCTCTTGATACTGTTTAATAACATTAGAAACGGTTTTACGGACGACATTTAATTCTGTGGCCAATTATTTGTAAGACCTATTTGGATTTTTTGAAATTTTTTAATAACTTGTAGGACGTAAATCTTTTTCGTCACTTATTTTGATGAAAATAAGGACAAATTAACATGGTTGTTATTAAAAATAATAACTGAAGTATTTTTCCATGATAACTAGATCAAAAAAAAAAAAATTTCTTTTGAATATTGATTCCGAAAAAAGTTATGAGACAAAATGTGTGTTAAGATTTTTTCGATCTCACTCCTTATTTAAGTAGATCCATCGAAAATAATTTTTTTCTATACACACATTTTTGCTATATGTCAGCTGATTTTGGCGACCTCTTGTGGTATGATTATGTTTTCTAAAAATATGGGACATACATTTTTAAAGAAGCTTATATACACTTTCTTAAAATTATTACTTTTGTGTCTTTGCGAATGAAACGAATGACTGGCGGCGGGTCGAAGAATGTCACAGGAACTGTATCGGAAATATTTTCTACCTTGATACGATATGTCATTTGGTAACCCCTGCTACCAAATGATAGAGTCCGTATTAACGTTTTGGGTCTAAAAAAGTGTATAAATTTATGTCGGAAAAAGAGTGGGAATAAGGGATCGAAACCAATCGAAGAGCTAATTGTGCTATTAAGATATCTAATAAAGTGATTGATACTTGTATCTGTCGTCTAGTAATCGTGTGTATTTCTTGTGGAATGGAAGTCTAATTGGGAAGTTTTACTTTTTCTGAAGAAAATTTCGATGTTTGGAAAAAAAGTGAAAATAAAGCATTAGAGGTTGTTTTTTTTATTAAGACTTGTGCCAAATGCAAGAAATTCTTACATAAACATTGCGAGTAGATTAAGCATAGAGTTGAAGACTAGAGACGTTGAAAGGCGATATCTATTGGCTATCGCGAACAGTTAAATTCTATTTGTAAAAAAATTGTTGGGGTATTTTTCCCCAACATTTTAGTTGAAAACCAGAGGCCGGATTTAAATACTAAAAGAACAACAATCTCATCATAATTTTTTTATTTTCAACAATAGTTAAATTTTTTTTCGGTATGATCTAAATAAAATATATAAACATCATTTTTAATATTTTTTACAAAACATGAAAATTATTTTCAACTTTTTTCAACGGATAAAAAAAAATTGAAACAACAACAATTTCAATGAATAAAATAATATTTAAAATGTATGTATTATACAAAATTCAAATAAATAAAATAGCCTTGGAAAAATTGTAGAACAAGTTATAAAATCATTAGTTTTAGAACTGGTGTAATCACAACCACTTCAGATTCTTTAATAACATCTTTAGGACTAAAGGTTTTACAACAAATTCTGGAACTCAATATGTAGAACTTTATTATGATTCTAAATTCGTTTTAAGGAATGATTTTGATAACATTTGTCGTAACGTCAAAGTAGAAATAATACATGTTTTTTTTCATGCATTATGGAACTAGTTGTAGAACTTGTACTGAAATGCTGAAAACTATATATTAATTTAATAAACTATAGAAAAGATTCTCTGTTATTTTTCCGAACTTCTGATCAGATATGTATGTAACATGAAAGCAAATCATCCCTGCGTTGACTGAATTACCTATGAAATTTTCAATAACTTTTCAGGAAAGCAGAAAAATTGTTTAATTTCGCGGTTTTTTTCGTTACTTCGCTAAATTTTAAAAAATTTCCGTTTTTGAATAGGCTTAGTAATACAATTAATGTGTATTATGAAAAAGTATGAAATTTTTGGCGTATCTTGGAAAAAATCAATGAAAACATTACATAGGTAAATTTGTGGTGCAATTTTTATTAAGATACGTTTTTGCTTATCTTTTTGCAAGTTCTTAAGTTTATTTAAATATAAGTTTAAACTATGGAAGAAGGTATTATTAGTAATATGTTGGTCAAGTTTCAACTTCCTAAGATGATAATTCTTCCTAATATTAGTATTATGTTATACATAGTATTGAGTAATGATGAGTAATGATGAATATAATTTTTAGTACGAGATCCCGGGATATTGAAATTTTTTCCGCTTTTCCGGGAATTAGGAAATTTGAATTTCTACTCATAATAATTTATAGAAAATCTTAAAAATGTATATGTTTATGATACAGAAACTTTATAGAAAATTCTGATAGTTCAAAATACTCTTAATCAGCTGACAATTAATGTCTAATCTGTGCTAAACAATCATTTAAAATTCCGTATACATAAAAGTAAATAATAAATAAAATTACTATTCAAATTGTTACCAGAATAATTATTTTCGAATGTTTATTTTTATTGCAAATATATATGTACATTAGGGTGGCCTCATTTGTATGGAGAGAAAATATGTTATCAATGTTCCCAGCTCAAATGAAAATTTACTTCATCAATAAAAATTTCCGTCCTGACATTATTCTTTCGTATACATTTTGTGAGTATTTTGCTTAAACTTAAATTATTCCGTTGCTTGTTAATAGAAGTATGAAATATTTATACATATATCATTAAAAAGTTTAGAAAAAATACGCGTATTTTGATGTTAAATATATATAAATACTTCCCATATATATATTTGTATATGAAGGAAATAATGTTTTAAAAATTTCTAATAAAATTCAAACTAGTTCGATTTAAAAAAAAAAAAGGGGAAAAACCCGATTCGGTATAACTACTAGAGAATTATATTGTATTATTTTGGTCCTATTTTTTAAAATATTTATGTGTAAAAATTCAAATCTCCATTTTTTTTTTTTTTTTAAATTGCAAAGTTTTCGACATTTTTGGATCTGATTCGAAATCTTTGTTAAGTCATTAAATGCGCAACTCAAAGGCCTTTCTTGCGACACTAAATTTTCATATTATTCTTTGTAAAAATTTTAAAATCCGCAAAAAAGGACCTTTATTATACCCACCATCAAAAAGATGGGGGGTATATTGATTTTGTCATTCCGTGTGTAACGTGTCGAAGGAATCATGTAAGACCCCACAAAGTATATATTTTCTGGGTCCTGGTTAGAATCTGGGTCGATCTAGCTATGTCCGTCCGTCTGTCCGTCTGTTGAAAGCAGGATAGGGCTCGAACGGGACAACGTAGGGGGACGAAATTTGGCACAAATATTTGTCTTATATAAGGATTGAAAATGGGCAAAATCGGTTAATAAACAAAAAAGTTATGGGCTAAAAACTAGAAACACAGGGTGTCCGTTTTATACTTTTCTGCTGATATTTCTTCAACAAAAGCATGTACGACATCGAAATTTTGTACGTATAGTTTGGGAATCGATATAAACTCGAAACCAAAAATGGGCGTGGTCCGCCCACTTTACCGCCCACCTCCCATATAAGGTGAAAATCAACGAAATTGTGTTCAAATAGTTCAAGGACCAATGTAAACTCGGAAATAAAAAATGGGCGTGGTCCGCCCACTTTACCGCTCCCTCCCATATAATGTAAAATTTGAAAAAATTGATGGTGGGTATATAGATTCGGCCGGGCCGAATATAACATTCGCGCTTGTTCATTTTGATCTAGCTTACGAAAGGATAATGTCAAGACAAATATTTGAGCTAGGAACATCAATACTTTTCATTTTGGGACCATCCTAATGTAAATACATATGTATTTATGAACATTAGGGTGGTCCAACATTGTATGAAGAATGCCAAAGTTCATCGCACTTTTAAACGTATCCAAAATTTCATGGTGTTCAGGAATCATTAAATTAAATGGCCGTGTAGCATCCTGTTCCAATCATCGCAGGAAGTTGAAATTTCGCAAATATATTCCAAATGACACCCCCTTTCATAATTTTAAATACGTTTAAATGTAGCTTGAAAAAGGAAATTTGGGCAACCCTTATGTACATACTCCTACAAATAACAAATAAATTTAAATAAACTTTTTTTGTTCACGAATTGATTCGTAATTAAAACGGGATTATGTGTCATCAACATTTGTGAACGTCACAAATTACAATAATAATATGGTATAAATATTAATTGAAAACATGATAGGTTAAAGCATAGTAATAATTATGGCTGCAGTTATAAACAAATACAATAAATAAATAAATACAACAAATAAGCAATAAACTATTAAATAATTATATATAATTTTTTTTTGTTTTTATGCTCCTCGTATGGGCAAAAGTTTATTGTTTTTCTTTTTTGTTTTAATTGATTGTATTTGAATTAAACAAAATAATTATGAATGTAATGAAATTGTGTACGATAACATAATTGAAGGTCATTTTAAAATGTTTCTTTAGGTGAAAAATTGTAAATTAGAAAGATTTGTTTTTGCACACATCGAAATTTGATTTTATAGTGACAAGTTTATATGGTCGCTGCGAACTGTGGCCCCAGGAAATTTGGCCCCAAAACATTAAACGAAAAATGGTCCCAATTATGGTGCAATTTTTCATAATGAATCATTTTCCAAAGTTTTTGGAAATATACCCCAAAAAAATATAATATTACCCCGAACTTAAAATAAAATATTGGTCCAATTATTGGGACACATTTTCATAACGAAAAGTTACCCCAAACAAAAATGAAATATTACCCTAAACTGAAACTAGAGATGACACAAATAATGGCTCATTTTTTTATAACAAAAAATAACCAAAATCAAAAATTACCCAAACAAAAAAAAAAAAAAAAAATTTGAATTCGTTTAATAATATAAAATATATGTACGTCAAATAGTATCATATTAACGATTTACAGTCAAAAATATCATTCCAAAAACCTCGGGATTTTTTACTTGTGATATAAAAACCGGCGAACGTATTCGACATACCCAGAGGAGAAAGTCCTTAAACCCGGCCAAAGGCCGGCAACACAGAAAAAATTTTATTAACGAAAAAAATATTTTATAACGCCTCCTAAAAAAAATCGATTTTTAAGAGTTGAGGAGTATTATTTCAAAATAATATTCTTCAAATTTTGGGAAATTATTGTCTTTTTAAATGAAACGAAAAATTATTTCATAAAGTCATTCATTAAAAAATTATAAAATGAAATAAATTCCTACAAAAATAAAATAATTTCTTAGTTCTTTAAAAAATTAAATAAATTCCAAAACAAATTTTAAAAGAGACTTCTCAGGAAAAATTGTATTAGTTCTACAACTTGTTCCAGAACATATGAAAATAGCCTGTACTTGTTCTACTTTGGCGTTACGACCAATTATTTTTGTTCGAAATTGTCAACTCCAGAACTAGTTCTGTGGAAGTGTTATCTAGCCAGTACCCATTCTATGGAACGGTTCTAGAACTAGTTCTTTAATCAGTGATTTTTGTTCGAAATTGTCACATTCCGAACTAGTTCCATAGAAACGTTAGGGAATGGTTTCAGAATCTGTTTTTTTTTTTTTTATTTTAAAGGCCACTTTTGAATTCAATTTAAATTTGAAATACTCTTCTTTTAATTTTTGAAATTTTTTATACAAGTATTTTAAACAGTTCTAGGAAGTCATTCGAGAACCAGTAATTTGTTCTCAGAAGTGATGTAGAAGTCATACAGAATTAGTTCTTAAGCACTAGTTCTCTAAAACATTCCTTAAAACGAATTTAGAATCAGAATAAGGTTCTACTCGATTAGTGTCAGAATTGATTGTGATACCACTAGTTCTGAGGATGTTATTAAAGAATCTGAAGTGGTTCTGATTACACCAGTTTTAGAACTAATGATTTTAGAACATGTTCCAAAATTTTTCCTGGGTTATTTCATTATTCTTTTTCTTAATAAATGAAGCAATCTCATAAGAAAATGAAGGTCAAAATATTTTCCTTAATTAATTAAATCTTTTTTAAGATCAGAAAATACAATTAGAAAACTTTTCTTCGCTAATACAAGCCGTATGGATAGTACTTTGACCGTCATTGTCATTCTAAATATGAAATTAAATTTTTCAAAAAACCGTTGAATAAAAAATAGACCTGAAGTACAAATAAAACTTTTTGATGGGGCTTTTTTTTATTTGATCTTTTTAGGTAAATTTTTCATTCCAATTTAGTGCAAAAACGATGAAATGTTGCCTCAAAATTGCGTATTGTTGTATCCCATGTAATTTTTGGGACCATTTTTCGTTTAGTGTTTTGGGGCCATATTTCCTGGGGCCACAGTTCGCAGAGCCGTTTATATGTAAAGTAAATCAATTCGTAACATAAGTGGTAATTGCCTATCAGTATATTTCAAGTACAAATAATCTACGCCAAGATTAGGATTCTATTGATTTAAATACTCAATATGATTTTTTAATGAAATTTAAGTTGAAAACAAAGTGTAGTTTTTCATTAAGACTATGGAGGGTTGAATTATATTTGAATTCTAATAAAATATATTTATTTCAGTAGCATTCTCCAGTAAAAAAGGAACTATAAAATCAGTTAAAAATATTATGCTTGCATTTTTTAAAATATCAGAAACCATAAATTATAACATAGATATGAAGCTTAAAAAGAACTCAATTGAAAAATATTACTCAAAAAGGCACACGTACTACAATTATTTTTGTTTTCAATGAAAAATTTTACTAACACATTCTTAGACTTAGGTTTTTTTGACAACCGACTTAGGTTTTTGAAAACTGAACTTCATATCTATGTTATAATCTATGCCAGAAACATTATTTTAAATATAGGTTTTATTTTGAAATCATATTGAACACAAATGAAATATTTAAATGTTAAATTAACGTTTTTTAAAAAACCACAAAAAAATATATATGTTCTAAAGAGAGTTTAAAAGCCTCCGATAGACCCTTACCTAAATACTCAAAAAAAAAAAAAAAATACTTCAACAATACTTGTGGTCGTCTGTTTGAATGTTAATAACTCATTATTTAAATAGAAAAATTATTTATTTGCCTATGTTTTGATATTATATTTTATCTATGCATTTTATTATTTGATTGATAACACAGAAAAAGGTGTTTTTTGTTGTTTGCGAATCGAAGTTTAATAAAGATAAAAAACTTCCCACCTTCTAAAAGATAAAAATTACATAGAAATTTAAATAGAAATATAAATATTTTATCTATCAAATATACTTATACAATATATTTTCTGTATAATTCATCATTATTTATTAAACACACACAAATACATTTAAATATTTATTTTTTTTATCATGACTTTCAGTTTTCACCCAAATTGATTTTTGTACATTGTAAAATGAAATTACGTTTATAGACATTTCATGGGGGATCACGAATTACTATTTACTTTAAATGAAATATATTTATTGCAACAATGGTATTATATTGTTATAAATAATTAAATTTTTTTTTTTATTACTTATTTACTTAATTTTATTTCTTATCTTAATAAAATTATAAGTATATATTTTGTATATATATTAAACTTTTAAATTTCTTTTTTTTTTATTATGTTAAAAGTTTAATAAATTTGACGTTTAATAAGTGACATGTCACGCTCTGAAACGAGTCATTCGTTTTATGATCTCTTGCAATTATTTTCTAATGGAGGTATTTTATTAATTTTTTTTTATATATAAATGTTTAGCTAGATTTTTGGTAATTATTAATGCAGAACGTTAAATATATAAACATTTAGTATTTGCTAAGATTTTGAAGAAATTTCATCATTAATTCATTAGTTATCAAGTGTGTATATAAATTTCTGGTACTTTGTTAAAATATTAAAGCTAATTAATCATTCATCAAACTAAAAGACTATTAAATTTTGTTTATTTATTTCATATTTATTTTTTTATTTGGTTCGAAAAACCTGTATTAATTCTATAAAAATTGTTAAAATTGAATATTGTGGTATGCCATGAGATCGTAGAAGCAGACAATATTTTGCCTATTTCTATTTTGTTACAGGGCTTCCAAAAGATATTCCTAAATAAAGAAATAAATAATGGGTATATAGAGGTATAGTTAGGAAAGGCTTTTTGTTCAAATCAAATTTATATTAAATCGTTCACTACATTTAAACTTCTTAACAAAGTTGAAGTCATATACTACAGCTATAATATATTCATCGACTTAGAGCTTTTGTATCTAAATTTTATTAAATGTATCCCAAAAATATCACGAAAGATATCAAATTAATACGGCTAAATATAATATGATTTTTCAGTTCTATTAATATAAAAATCGGTCAAAGATTAATACAGTTGTTAAAAGAAGTTACTACGTCCCACAGTGGGGTCAAACGTAAATTTTTGTGGTAATAAATCTGTATCTCCTAAACTTCTGGTCGGATTAAATTGAAATGTATGGAAGAGTTGTAGAGGATTACCTAAGCTTTCAGAAAAATCGTCTTGTAGTCTCCCTGTGATAACACGAGATAAGCTACAGGGTGTCAAATTTGACTACCTCGAGTATGTAAAAGTTTAAAAAAATCGTAACTTTTAAAATTTCCAAAATGTAAAGGATTTCGCCAAAAAAAAAAAAACAGAATTTCCAATAGAACTCAATATAAACGAACAGCATGATTTCAATGATGTAGTGAAGAATTAGCAAAAAATACTTTTTAGTGAAAGTTCACATCCTTAAGAAATATTTGATAATAATATAATCCAAAAATCTGAACGGAACAGTTTGAAAATAGCTGGGTATAGATCAGGAGTTTTTAATAAATAAATTCCCATACAAAAAACTATAAAATGTATTAAAATCAATGTACGTGAAATACACCCAGTATTTTTTAAAGATATTTACACCCATATTGGGAATCAACCAGAGTTAAAAATTTTTTTAGTATCCCAATTTTCAATACAAAGGTTGTAATTTGTTAACTCCTCATTACATCATTGAAGTGATGCTGTTTGTTTATATTGAGTTCTATTGGAAATCCTTTATATTTTGGAAATTTTAAAATGCTTATAAGGACTTAGTGACTTCTTTTATCAACTGTATTAATTTTGATCTTGCAAATGATTTACATTACCGCAGAAGTTTAGTGGTCATAAATAAGCTTACACACTTATGAATAAAGTATCTAACACTCACATTTCTAACTGAAGAAGTTTGAAATTTTGTAAAAATGTGTGTACTGTGCCAATACTTTTTCGGGATGTGTACTTACGGTGGCTCTCAGCTTAATTTTATTTTTAAAGCTCCATAACTGGAATTAAAAATATAATTTGGTATCATTAGAAAGAGAAAGATTTCTAGTTTAACATAGATCTATTATTTATTTTTAAAGTTTGCCTTAAAAATATGAAAACAAAAAAATCTAATATTTTTATCTCACAGCTTATTTTATGCAGCCACTTATGACATTAAAAAGTTCAAAATTATCTGGAATGTTAGTCTTAATTGTATGCAATTTCTACTTCATTTTTAGAGCCTAAATCCTATTTTATTATGTAAATATGGACCACAAATTTTTAATAATATTGAGGTCTGGGGATGGTTTATGGAGCGTCGTTAAATTTTGGGCCTTTATACAGTGTTGCAAAAAATAATAGGGACACTCTAATTTTTCAATATATTCTTACTTTTTTATTTACTATACCATAAATATTAAAAAAGTATATACATAAAATTAAATAACTTCAAATATTTTAACTTATAAAGCAAAAATAAGGAACTAACTAGTTCTGACAAAAAAATATATTTTTTTAAAAAAGGCCTGGAAAAAATAATAGGGACACTTAATGTTTTGGGAAAAATAATTAATTTTTTTTAACATTATCATAATTTCCAAATACTTTTTCAATACTTGGTTGAAGATCCTTTAATTTTTATAACCTCCCGACAACGGCGATTCATAGATCCCACAAGATTCGCACATACCTCGGGCGAAATTGAGTACCAGGTTTCTTGATTTTTTTCCCACAACTCTTGTTTATTTTTTGATTTAAAGCTACTAATTTTATTTTTGAGGACTCCCCAGGGATGCTTAATGGGGTTTAAGACCGGTGATTGGGACGTCCACTATATTACAGGCACCTCATTCTGCTGAAACCATGTTTTGACGCTTCTAGCGGATCATTATCCTGCATGAATTATCATTTTAGTGGCATTTCATTATCAGCAAATGGAAGCATTTTATTCAGGAGAATGTCTATATGGTCAGCAGCATCAATTTTTCCCTGAATCCAAACTATTGGACCAACTCCAGAGGCCGAAAAACATCCCCATAGCATTATAGAATCACCACCGAGTTTGACGCTTTTTTTTTTTTGGTATATTTTGGATGAAATTCAGCATTTGCAGGACGACGTACAAATGATTTTCCGTCACATCCAAATAAATTGACTTTTTTTTCGTCTGACCATAGTACGTTGTTCCAGTTTTTACGGCACAGATGTCGCCTGGCAAATTCCAACCTTTTTTGTATGTTTTTCTTGTCCAACAGTGGTACTTTTCTCGGACTGCGTCCCATTAATCCGACTTCCTGTAGCCTACTTCTTATTGTTCGACTTGTAACTGAAGCGCACAATTCATTTCTAAGGCTATTTGATGACATAAAGGGGTTATTTTTGGAAAGTAGAACTAAGCGTTGGTCAAAACGCGCTGTCGTTTTACGCTATTTAAATCTAGTTTCATGACTTTTTTTGAATGAATGGCATTGAATACTTCAGTTTTGGAACACTTCATTATCTGTGCAATTTTTCTAATTGATAACCCGTCCGAATTTAATTTTAGAATAACATTTTTTTTCAGATTCAGCACAATGAACACCACGACCCATTTTCAAATTTATTTACCGAAGACATAAATCATAAACACTAAACCAATATGATTAAATTAATCACATAAACATTGCTTAACGGATTTTTAATATGTTTATGTTAAAAAATAATAATTTTTATTGACTAATGGTAATTTTTTGTAGTGCGTCCATATTATTTTTTCCAATTGAATTTATAACTTTACTGATTTTTTTTGCAAATAAATATAAAATAAAAGAGTAAAAGAGAAAAAGTAAACAAATAATGAAATTCCGTTATTTTAGGAACAGTTAAATAGCGGGACCCTCAAAAAAAGTCTTAATATAAAGAAACTGCTTGCATCTGTTTGCGAAAGTAAGGGTTGTCCCTATTATTTTTTCCAACACTGTATATTAGCAAATTTTGCACAATACCAAATTTGTTCTTCGGATCGTTATCTTGGCAATATCAAAAATATGATAATATGCCCTGATTCTCCGCACTCTGCAACAAATTATCCTTTAGGATCTAAAGGTATCTTATACTGTCGATTAATGCTCCAATAAATTCCAAGATCACACCACCATTAACCGACATACAGGCCCAACCTATGAAACTGCCACCAACATGCTTCACTGTTGCTTTTAAGTTTTCTTAGTTCAGCTCGGTATTCGGGTCTCGCCACAAATAGGACATACTATCTGAGCCAAATATATAGAATTTTAACCAATTAAGAAGAAATAATCAAATTCCAAAACATTGGATCCTTGGAAACAAGTTCCTTGATAAAGCTGAGCATACAGACCCTTTTGTTTACATTGTTAAAAGTCTTCTTGCGTGAAACTCGGCCTACAAAATAATGTTGGTGTAATACATGGCAAATAGTTTTGACATAGCATTGTTTTTCCAAGTCAACTTGAACTCCGGATTTCGGTTTTGGTGCTGAGAACCTTGGGTTGGCTTTTGTTTTCCTTATTTTTTTTTTAATTTTGACCATAAAATCAACATTTATCGCAGGTTTGGAAATGACCATTGATAAAATCTCTAGAACACATTTGTAGCCTTTGCCTTTGTAGCCTTTGGAATTTTACAACATATAAATTCAAAATTTTATTTAAAATAGGTAAAATTCGGAAGGTTCTGCACATAGAAATGTTTAGGTGTTTAATTCTATAATAATCTTTTTGAAGACGTTTCAGAAAAGTATTAAATTAATATATGTTCTAAGTCCAAGAAAAACTCATAATTTTTCAATTTAAAAATCGGTTATTTTTTGACTCGTAACATACTTCAAGTTTTTTTTTTATTCGATAGATAATTTTGTTCTTAAACTAATTGTGTAAATATTTTAGAAATTTATTATATTGGGCTATTTGTTTAAAAATAACACCAAGATTTGGCAAATTTAAATTGTTGAAATTTCAAATGCAAATAACTTGAAAACTATATATGTATAATATCTAATAAAGGGCTGCGCAAACACATTCATTTTCTTGCCGGCGTAAAACATTCACTTCAATGAACTCTGTTATAGTGAAAAATTATATGTATAGATAAGTATACCATTCATTCATTATAAGAAAGTGTGAGTAGATAAAACGAAAATAAAAAAACAATTCTGTGTATGTTTTGACAATGATCGTAGGCTAACAGTTACTTCGTTGTGAGTTTTTTTTTCGCTGTTCTTATCAACTTCACTCAGTGTACGACCATTTTCATGAATAATTCGAATTATCAGTAGATACTATGAATGTTTATGCTTTATGTGATGGATATTATGTTTTGCTTGTTTGGTGGTTGCTTTATAACGTAGTAAAAAAAAAAAAAACAGAAGTTTATGGTAACATTCTAAAGATTTTACATATTGATATAGTTACAAAATGAAATATTGGGATATTTTAATTGTATTTTTATTTATAATACATCAATTAAATTTGTTATAATTTTCTATTTTATTAAAAAAAAAATAATAATAATTAAAGAAGAACATATTTAATTTAATCAAAATTAAAACAAATATTTTTTTCTTAAGAAGATATTCATACGTTTTTATATGATTATTGTAACTTAAATAATTTTCATATATATTTTATTTAAATGAAAAAAATTCAACAAATTTTTATGATTTTGATTGCAAAACAATATATTTAAATAGAAAAAAAAAAAAAAAATAATTTTATTTGGCAAAAATTCCAAAGAAATAAAAATATTCAGCCACAGAAGGTTTGAAGGTTTACATAGTTTTTTTGTAATATTTAAGTATAAAAATGAAAATATTACTTATTTTTATTATTCCAGTAAAATTTAAAAATATTACAAAATATTAATGACGATCAAAAATATTCAAATATTTTCTAAGAATAGAAAAATTTAAATGTTTTGAAAAAGATTTTTTAAAATTGAATATAAAATATAGATTAATTGTATTCAACCTAAGGAAATAAGATATGTATATTTTCAATTTAGTTGAAGACTTTGGAATTTGATTTAAATTTTTTTTATTTTATATGACAAATAGAAAAATATTTAAAAAATTTTATTTAAAATTATTTTCAAGCAATTGAAGAATATTTTACATTTTTTTATTTTACATCTAAAATATAAATAAACTACATAAAATAATTTATTTTTAACAAATATTTTAGATGAAAATATTCACAAACATTCAAAACTTATTATATTATATATAAAAGCCTGAAATAATAATTATTAGTTTAACAGAAATAAAACTTATTTTCATCAGAGAAATACAAAACAAAATAATGGAAAATTTTACTTTCAATAAAAATCAAATAATAATTTCTTAAACAATTATCAAATTTTCATATAACATTTAAATTTAATTTATAAAGTTTAAGATATAAATTGACCTTTTTAAAAGTAGATATGTCACTGAGAAAGGTATAATCAACTCGGTGCGGATCAACGTATTTCAACTTGTAAAACAACAAAACACGTATGCTATACCCTACAGTAACAAAAAGGTCACAACTCGTCCATTAGTAAACAAACAACCAAAACTTCAAATTAAAGAACGTTATAAAAAGAACACACATGTATAAACTAATGTATTGCTCTGTATTTTTTGTATTTCTTTATGGGTAGTACATACATGTACGAACTCATATATGGCTTTTGATATTTTTTTGTGCTTCTTTGGTGGTGGATTTTGTCTTTGCTTTTGCCACGCACTTTTTATATACAAATCAAAACAAAAGCGAAAAAGAAAATACAATGAATTATCTATTTCATTGCACAATGAAATCGTATACAACATATCCACACAACTCACATAGGTTCTGTACTATATGGTTTTGCATTCTCTACTCATATGTTTTGAGTTTTCGTGGTCAGTTATTGTGGATAATACTCATTCATTCATTTTACAATGAAAAAGCACACAACATGAACTAACTGTTTTTACGATGAATGTATTCAGCATTCATTTTTCGGCATTCATGCAGCCCTTTAATATCTAAATAGCATATGCAAGCATATTTTTCATATGCCAGATCGAAGGCATTAAGAAGATGGAAAATATTGGAAATTGGATAAGAAATGCTGTTATAAATGTTCTATGGCAGAAGTACCCCATTTTGAATCCCTATAACTATGCTTCTGAGGGGTATGTGGAGGGAACCCCTTCCAAACTTAAAATTGTGCACTCCTATGCTACGCATATGTGAAATAACCTATTAGAAGTTACAAATTTGTTTCATAAAAAATCCATTCTGCCCTATACAGAGAAAGTCCCAGATTCTCTTTAATATGCTGATGTTAAGACGGGCCAACGTATTGTCGAAACTGTGAGGTATTAAATTAATTGATTTAGAGTCTTAGGCCACATCTTTCAAAGATATGTTTTTTTTTTTTTTTGTATTTATTAATTTTATTTTTTAAATTTTCTTTCATCGGATTAAAATATTTAAATATTCAACACATTGTTGATGATTGTTGTTAAAAACTATAGGATTATAAGTATTCGGTGTTTAATATTTTCCATTTCTATTTGTTTACGGATCTCTTATTGATTCACTATTTTACCAGTATTTTTGGGGAGATCGAATAATGCTAAAAAGTAATAGTAAGACTGACTAGGTAGTATTAAAATTGAGTTTAAGCCATTAATTAACTATTTCATTTATCATTAATATTTCAATTAACTCACCATTTTTTGTGAGTATGTTTCGATTAACTTGGCTTTTAAATGTATGCACTGCTAATGTAAATGCTTTACGTGTACCTTCTGTTCAATTACATATTATTAATTTAAAATTTTTCCCTTATTAACAGGTTCAAATCCAAACCAAAATGAAAATATAAATACAGCAACTACCTTAGGTAGCCCTACCACAAGAAATGCTCCAAATTCACCGACAACTACAAGTCCCATTGTAGGATATGAAGAAACACAGCAACAACAAACGGTAGCTTCAAACGTAACCCCCATAGCCACTAATCCAGCCACGAATAATCCAGCACCTAATAACAACGAAATTTGTGTGACGCCTCCACAGCGTCAGTCCACAAATTCCAATGAATATCAGCAACAGTCTACGCCCAAATCTACACGTAACTCAAATATAGCGCAGAGTGCTGGAGTAGCAGTTGGCGATTGCGCTTCTGCTGTTGTTGAAAATAATAGTGAAAGAAATACCTTAATAAATGAAGAAAGTCCTTTGCCACAAAATTTTAACAATATCGAAAGTAGCACCTTAAATGAATCGCAGTTGGTGGCCACTGGAGCCAACACTATAGATACTGGTGGCGGAGGAGGTGTAGGTGGAGGAGGAGGGGTTGGAGTAGTTAGTAGTACCGGCTCTCCTAATTTAACCACACAGCAGAATCAACAAATTATAAACAGCAATCCGGGTATAACGTCCGTCTCCACATCAGTAGCCAACACACAAAACGGTGCAAATCGTATTTATAATCCTATAATGATACCACAACGTCAATCGCTTTTGCCCTGGGGTACAAATTCACGCTCTTCTATTATTAATGTTATACCCTATACAAATCCAACTGGCACCTCTGGCAGTACAATGGCCAACTCATCTAGTGTTAATAGTAACCAATTGGAATCGAATGATGCCAATTCCTTAAGACCAGGAGAAATTGTAATGCGTAATCTATTCACAGATTTTACGCTGCAAGCCGAAAAGAAAATCGAGTTGGTAATGTTGGAAAGTGTAGACAAGCCGCTTTCAAAATTATTGCAACGTGGTGAAGATCAACAATTTGATCAGTTACTCTCTGCTTTGGGTAGCGTAGCCGAACATTGTTTACCCTCGCTTCTACACACTCTACTCGCGTGGCACAAACGCCAACTATCTGATGCTGAAATAAAAAATGATCTCAAACGTATGGAAAAGTCTGTAGTTAATCTCACAAAACCTCTTAATTCACAAGATATTGAATTTCAATTGCAACGTCGCGAAGCTGCAGTGGAATTCATTTTTTGCTTGGCACTCATCGAAATTCTCAAGCAATTACCCTTTCATCCCGGACACGAGGATTTGGTTAGAAGTATTGAAAATTTAGCTTTTAAACATTTCAAATACAAAGAGGGTCTGCAGAATAATCCAAATGCCCATAATATACATATGATAGCAGATTTATATGCTGAAGTCATTGGTGTTTTGGCCCAGTCACGTTTTAGTTCAGTGCGTAAGCGCTTTATGAGTGAGCTGAAAGAGTTGCGCGCCAAAGAACCATCACCGCATACAACACAAAGCATTATTAGTTTGCTTATGGGCATGAAATTTTTTAGAGTTAAGGTGAGTTGACAAAAACACAAATAGATTAAAATTTAAATTGTATCTGATAATATTTTCTATTTTTTGTTTTTTGTATTTTCTTTTAATTTTCCAGATGGTACCCATAGAAGAATTTGAGGCATCATTTCAATTCATGCATGAATGTGGCCAGTATTTTTTAGAGTTAAAAGACAAAGATATAAAACATGCTTTGGCAGGTTTATTTGTAGAAATTCTAGTACCCGTCGCTGCGGTAAGTTTTATAAATGTTAAATATAATTAAACTTATTATTAAGATTATTTATTTACATTTGTTTTTTTTTTTTTTGTTTGCTTGAAAGGTTAGGTTTGAAGATTATTTATCGTTACAAAGAGTTTAGTAGTCAAATTATATTTTTTGTTGATATAGAGTTTATTCCAGAAAAAAAGATTTAAAGGAAATAAATTAAATTATTAAGCCACTAAACGATTTATCTTAGTGGCTAAATCCGCTTAGAATAAATATTCGAGCAAATATCAAAATTAAAAGTTGTAGCTAATTGTGATATGCCGTTATCAGATCAGAAATCCTACTCGATCGGAATGCTGCTCAAATGTTTGTGGGTCCTCAAAATTTATTCTAAAAATTTGGGGTATATCAATTATTTTATGACTTATCTCACAAAATTGCAAGTTCGTCCCTCTCCAGCTTGTAAAAATCTTCTTTACACATTTTTTCAGATTGGTTTTATCTTTAAAGATATCAGCAAATTATTTTACTATATTTGAGATCTCATACCCAATTTATTCAATAAATAGTATTAAACCAGAATTAAAGATTCATCTAATTGACTCGGTCGCAATGTTTGTGATCTGTTTCTAGTTCCGTTGTATTCTTCGTCGATTTTCGCAAAATTATATCGTACCGCCAAAATTGTATGTAAAAAATCAAATAAGGAAATATTAGTTTTAAAGACATTCGATCTTAAATCTTGTGGTATTTTTGCATCAAACTCACCACTATTTGCTTTAAATCAAGGGATTTGCATTACCGAGAACGTCGAGAATAAGATTTTCCCTCCCTTGTCGGTTTATTGGATTTCAAAGTCTTTTTAAAAATACCGTCGGTCATTAGTTTTCGAATATTAGATATGGCAAATATAAGTTCTTCGATTTATGTCCTTTGGAGATAAGTCCTTTGAAGAATTTCTTGATAGGTTAGGGTTCTAAATAAAGATATGGCTTAAAAATATTGTTGCGAACTTTTATCATATCGTATATAACCATTGTACCATTTTAACATTAGCGTTAAAGGGGTGACAAACTATTGTCTACTGAAAAAATAGTGAGAAGAAATTTGTTTCCATAATTACTTAATTATAAGAAAATTAATTAAAAAGATTAATTAGAAGTCACCGCAATCCCTCACAAAGGCGAAGTACTGAAGTACTTATCTTACGGTATGAGTTATAAATTTACAAATGTGTGCTAGGGAAACGTAAAATTTAGACCATGACATTCTTGTTATAATTTTCTGCTTACAGGACCGTATATCTTATAATATGTTAGTCACCGTAGTTGATTTTTTGATGGCTATGATTTCAGCCTATAGAACGTTACATTCTTTCGGGGGTCTAAACGACAGCAATGTTCCAAATTCTTTCATCTGTATAAATGCGAAGGGTTGCATTGGAATTGATAGGATCATTTACGGTTTTTGGATGAAAAGAAATAGAGAATGTGAATAGCGACAAAAGTAATGGTTTGAGTTTCCATGACATTTTACCGTCTAGGACGGTTAGAGAGTACTAGTTCCGTTCCTTTAGAACGACGAGGTCTTTACTATGGAAGTTTGTACATTATCGAGAAAATTACTAGTTCTCTTTTAGAAGGATTTACACATAGATCATTATCAATGCTCCCATCGCTGAGAGATAGTGTTGAGATGAATTCATATAATAGCCATAGCTATCATAGGCGTAGCCACACGGATATCACTCTTAAAACATACAGAAACTAGTTTCACAAGCAGTTTGCTTAGGGCGAGATTCTATAGAAGAGATGATAGAACTTCTCACTTTAGTATAACACTTTTGGCTAATCGATGAATCGAGGCTGACCGACGTTTTAAAAAACCAACCTAATAGATGTAGGTTTGACATTATAAAAGGCATCTTCTATATTTAGAAAAGCTGCAAGAGTAAAGTTCTAATAGTCCACTTTCGAAGAACATGTTACCAGAAAATGTAACTATAGGAAAATGTTAAAGTAAACCTATAAGTATAGACGAGGAAATTAATCTTCCCTTTATCAAAATTACTATATTCAAATCACTATTGCATTACTATCGAAAAAGGGGAAGGATATAATTCTAGGTTCCAGAAGACGCATTCTTACAAAGGTTAAGTAAAATTTTTTTAAAATAATTTTCACAGATTTTAGTTATGAGTTTTTCAAAAGGTCTTACATAGACCGCGCCATCAAAAAGTTACACTGATTTCGTTTATAAGATTTTAGAAGGAAGTAAAATGTTTTGTTGTCTAACTTTGAATAAATGATGGGAACCATGAGACATATATGGGCAATTCTCTTTTTACGTTTGTCTTTATGAAACCGACCTTAAACCTCAAATATTTTTTTAAATTCTGACTTTTTTAAACAACTTTTGATGCAATTATGTTAACAACACTTAAAAAAAAAATTCAAGACCTCAAACGGTTCCATGTGGTGCCGGTAAGCACCCAAAGTCAAAAATTCCAAAAAAAGTGTTTTAAACTAACAAGGTTTTTTTTATTTCTTTATATTGCTGTAGTCGCGGATTTTAGCATAAATGTCCAATTTTTCTAATGTAGACTATAAACACTTACAGAAAAGGATCAGCATGGATTTAATTAGCATGCAATTAACCAGTGTCAAATTGTGTTATGCAAAGGTCGTGAAACCAAATTTAAAAAATTTTTAAAATTTTGCAGTTTTTTCACTGGAGATTTTACGCCGTTTCGGATATTTCAAAATTCAAAACAGAGCCTAACAGCTAATAGCATTTGACATATATCTCGTTAATGTGCCCTCAACAGAAATGTTGTATGAGGTACCCAAACTTGGAGAGAAAAAAATTAATAGCTCCAAGAGGTGCCTTTTTCGCGAGGCACACTCGCAACGTTATTTCAGTGAAGCTAAACGTGCTAAACGTGTATAGCTATTTTAAAAAAGTCAGCAATTTTGCATATTTTGTTACAGCGGATTTTGGCGTTATAAGTTAATTTTAATCTGAAATAAGTTTTACCTAAGCAGAAAATATAATTTCACTAAAAATATTCTTCAACGGTTTTCATGGGCTAAGAACGCGATGTTTTTTTAATCGTCGAGGCATATCCAAGGCGCTAATCAAAATTGGTGATGATATATGTCAATCTGTTGCTGCTTTAATACCATATATCAAATATGGCGTTCGAAAAAAAGTACGATTTTTCATTTAATGCAACTTTAGAGATTTGACTAAGTGCAATTAAAAAATTTATATAAATGACATTGTCTTATGACTTATTTTAAAAAATGATGAATTTTGCAATAAATGGATAAATATGAACAACACTACATCACTGAAAACTGAACTTTGTAAATTTTATAAAAAGGTTTAATAATTATAAAATCGGTAATATATCCACGCATACTTAACTTATCGCGATATTTTTAACTTGTATTTTAGATACAGCATTGTAGAGTACATAAATGCAACAATTTTTGATTTAGGACTATAAATAGAATTTTGGCAATTTTTTTTTTATAAATTTTTATCTTAAACCGCCATAACATTGATGCCGTTCGGTAAAAGTCATTCACGCGAACAGATCTGTGTTCCACTAGAGCCAAGGAATTTTGGTACTAAGTTATCGTTGACGTGCCATTTAAAAATTTTCGACATTTTTTTGAACATCAAAAGTAAACGAGTTTGAAGAATTTCCCATATACACCTTCAATATAAGTTGAAAACATCAAATTTTCTTTAAAATTTATTTATTTTTTTTGTTGTATTAATATTTCTTTATTCTTCTTTTATTGCAGGCTGTTAAAAATGAAGTTAATGTTCCTTGTGTTAAGAACTTCGTCGAATTACTTTACATGCAGACTTTAGATGCCTCCACTAAATCGAAACATCGTTTGGCTTTATTTCCTCTGGTTACATGTCTTTTGTGTGTTTCACAGAAAACATTTTTCCTCTCGAATTGGCATTATTTCTTGGCCATGTGTTTAAGTAACTTAAAAAATCGTGATTCCAAAATGAGTCGAGTAGCGCTGGAATCGTTGTATCGCCTGCTATGGGTCTATATGATACGCATAAAATGTGAATCAAATTCGGCCACACATTCACGTTTACAAAGTATAGTAAATTCATTGTTTCCAAAGTGAGTATATTTAAAATTTGCCTAAAGTAAATTTTTTAACATTTCTTTACTTTGAAATTACAGAGGCTCCAAAGGTGTCATACCTCGTGATACTCCTTTAAATATATTTGTAAAAATTATACAATTTATAGCTCAGGAACGTTTGGATTTTGCCATGAGAGAAATTGTTTACGATCTATTGTGTGTGGGCAGATCGATAAAGGTAGGGTTAAATGAAATTCCCTTAATAAAATTAAAAATTAATGATTTTATTTTCTATTTTAGTTAATTTTAAATCCTGAGCGCATGAGTATTGGTTTGAGAGCATTTTTAGTAGTGGCTGATTCTTTACAGCAAAAGGATGGTGAACCACCTATGCCTCGCACAGTACCTGTACTGCCTTCGGGCAATACATTACGTGTAAAAAAGACGTACATCAATAAAATGCTAACTGATGATACAGCCCGTAGCATTGGCATGTCTACGTACTTTCCCCATGTACGTCGTGTATTTGTTGATATATTAAGAGCCTTGGATGTCCACTATGGACGGCCACTAATGATGACAAATACACAAAATCAAAATAAAGAACCCGATGAAATGCTTTCGGGGGAACGTAAACCACGTATTGATCTCTTTCGTACTTGTGTGGCAGCCGTGCCACGTTTAATACCTGATACTATGACTCCACAGGAACTGGTGGATCTTTTATCACGCCTAACCGTTCACATGGACGAAGAATTACGCATGCTAACACACCAGTCATTGCAAACATTGGTTATAGATTTTCCGGATTGGCGTCAGGATGTCGTGCACGGTTATACTCAATTTCTGGTGCGCGATGTCACCGACACTTATCCTCAATTGTTGGAAAATTGTACACGCATGTTATTTGTATTCCTTAACATTTGGCGCTGTGCCATTAATGTCAACGGTAATGGTAATTCCGGCACCAACACCTTGAAAACTCCCACTTCCAGTGGAATCGCTACTTCAACAAACGCTGTTGCTACAAATACACAAAATGTTTTGCAACCTGGTGCTGGTGTTGGAGGTGGTATTGCTGGTAAAGATACCGCTACCAGCCAATTATCCAGTGCTAGCAATGTCAAGAGTATTACCACCAATTCAAGTGCCACATCGAGTATTACGTCAAGTGGTATGTCGAGCATAACACAGACCACCGTTATAAATATGGCCGATGCTGGAAAGAAAAATGAAATACCCTTGGCAACAACACTGCACTTTGTTGAAGGTTATGCTTTAGTTTTACTGTGTAATTATCGTCCGTATTTACGAAAATTGGCCGCCATGATATTAAAAGAAGTTAAGAATCTAATGAAGGCTTTGGGTATACCAGAAACCGAACCACCATTGTTGGATGTTATTGACAAATGTTGTCCACAGGTAAGATGATTTAAATTAGTTAGCATTTGGAAATTAAAAACCCCTTTGCAAAATATCGAAGAAGTTGGATTGGTTAAATTGGACCATTCGATATTTTGTAAGGATTTAAAAGCAGGTGAACTGACGAGAGCCAGTTTCATTGCCTATGAGTCGGTTATTTATTGGGGACTTAGTAATAGATGATATGAGGAGTCGCAGAACAAAACGTACTTTTTTCATTATTTAAATTTGCTGGGAAATTGAGAATTAATTTTTTCGTTCCTTTACAAAACAGTTTGTATCTGGAAATGGTAAGAAGCGTTCTTTCTATAAAATGCATCGAACGACATCAATTCACCACAACAAATATTAAGGATGTGTGAGATCAAAGAACTTTTAAATGTAAAAAAGTACGTTTTGATAAAAAAAATTTGGATAATTTTAAAATTTCTTTGTATTTTAAAGGAAATATTTTTCATGAATGTATTAAATAATCTAAAAATACTGTTCGCAAAAATTTTGAACCAAAATAACAACAAAACTTTTTGTTCTTAAGGAAAATATGCCTCTTAAAATAAAAAAATTTACGAAAAGTGCCATTTTTTCTGCAAAAAGTAGGAACGCTGTATTTGAACGTTATTTTGTTAGGGTTGCTCGAATTTGGAATTTTTTACCTATTGAGCTTTGTTTGTTTTCTCACTCTAATAATGCTTTTCGTTTAAAACTTATGCGATATTTAATGAACTTATAGATTTTTATTTTTTATTACGTCTAACTCTATTGAATCTAGCTACTACTTAGGGAACTATTCTTCTTACTCTCTTATTTTTATTTTTTTGGCTGGGGAGCCATTGACTAGAAATTATTAAGTGAAGATTTTAATATTTTGTTTATTCTCTTAAATTTTAGATATCTTTATTCGGGAATAGATCTTTGTAATATATGTTAATTGGCCTAAGATGGCTTTTTATATTACTGTGAATTTTTTAAATAAATAAATAAAAATTACGTTTTGTTCTGCGACGATATACAGGCTAGTACAGGCGTTAAATATAAGTCATCCCGTACAAGGTTTAAATATGCAGTTCTAGCTAAAAAAATTTCACTTACGACTGTGTAATAAATATACAAATGTTTCATATATACAATACAAAACAACTAGATATATCCACACTATATCATCGTTATACTACTAAATTTGTGACTCGTCTCTGCAATTTGCAGCAGCAAAAGCAAACCATTGCACACGAAGTAAAATAAATTCTGTAGAGTTGCGCACGCACAATTTTGTTGAACCCATATTGCGCAGTATTATTTATTTTCGTTTTGATTTTACTGCTATAGTACAATGTATAGCAGCCTTTTTGTTGACAATTTCATTGCTGCTAGACATTCTTGTGTGAAAGATAAAAAACATAAACAAACTTACAAACATACACACAATATACATACGTATATACAAACGTACATACCAACATACAATATGTACATTAGGTTACATTTCAACCCTTATGTGTTTTATTTTACACACAAATCCTCGAAAGTGCAAAAACAATACTGCTAAACTACCTACTATAGTTGAAAAATCAAAGCGCAAATTTTCAAATAGAGAAAAATATCCAGCATAACAAAGAAAACACTGACTGGTGTGTAATATGTTTTCGGCAAAATTCTACGAGCACACTGCAGCACGAGGTTGTAGTTTATATAATTAACAAACAAGTTGAATACTGTTTAAGTGTGTTGCTTTAAATTGTAAACAAACGCTGCAATTTTTAGTATTCCACATGAAAATAATGCTGCAGTTTGTAGTAGTATGGAACACAAAATGTTAAAGAGTGAATATATTTTTTAGTATGGCGTTTGTTAGTAGTTGATATTCATAATAAATCAGAGCTACTATAGTAGAAAAATTAAACCTTGATCCCGTACGGCATATATGACTTATTTGTGTAGATATCTACAAAAATAAAAATAAAATTTGGTTCATAGATATTATTAAACTGTTCTTTATTAAAATTTTAGAAATTTTGCTTAAATTTTGATTTATTTTTATAAGATTACACAGTGGGGTAGAATCGAAATTTTTAGGAAATAAATCTGTAACTTCTGATCGGCTGGTTGGATTTGCATGAAATTTTGTATATACTTAGCAGTATATACAATGTTAAGTTTGGAAGGGGGGCCGTACATACCCCCCAGGGGCGGAGCTAAAGGGGCCCAAAGTTGGGTACCTCTGACATACAAATTTTTCAATCGCTTGCCAAATTTATGTTTCTCGTCCAATTTCAAATATCTTTATATATTATTGTAGGGACTGATAAGACCTTCAAAAAACATGTCCTATTTATCTCTTATAGTTTTTGAGTTATTTGCATTTGAATTTTTAAGTACCTCAATTTTGCATGTTCTTGGTCCAGTTTTTTTTCATATATGGGCAATTATCAAAAATTTTTAACCTGGCTGAAACTAACTTAAATCCTTAATAAGTTTTGTGGTAATGATATTTTGAAGAAATTGGTTACAGATCTGAACTCACAAGACTTGAAACTAATACAGTGCAAAATTTTAGCACAATAAGTTTCTTTTTCTAACAATGATTGTTGTTCAAAGTTCAAGAATATAGAAAAACTGATAAAAACTACTTAAGTTTTTACCATTCTTCTACAATTTTTGTTCGCGCGTTTATACTTTTTGATCTTACTCTATCATAAGTAAACTAATCGGACCTTTTATATAAATTCTCCACCATCTTTGTTGTTGTGCAGACTTTCAACAGCTAAATACAGGGTAGTAAAGTTTTGATGACAAAATTTTTGGGTTTTTTAAATTTTTCAGTCTTTTGAGTGCGGTCTTTGCGCCCCTCAATTTTTCAAAAAGTCAGTTTTTCACGAGTCACATTTTCAAATGGAATTGCTTGGATTACTGCGTGAACTTAGTTTTTTGTCATTTTACATAACAAAATCGGAGGAGCATTAAAAATAAATTTAATTCAAAAATTTTATGGACTTTTTGAAAATTATGCAAAAATTGCACTTTTTGTTTTTGTATTTTTATATAGAAAATTGCAATTTAAACAAATATTTGATATATAGATATAAGAGTGGCGATAAATATAACTTATTGGGATCATAAATTTAAGTCAAATGTCGTTTATAGTTGAAAACGGGATACTTTTGTCAAAACATATTTCGCTAAGGTACATCGTGTGGACATCATGAAATTAACTATAATTGACATAATTAGTAGGTGCTTGTTATGCTTAATAAAAATTCGGAGGCGCATCAAAAAATTTTGAGAGATAAACATTTTATGAACCAAAAAATATTTACTTGTGTTAAAAAAGGATCACAATATTAAAAAGCATTTCTATGTAATAAACTCTAACAAAATATATTTTCAATCAGTATATGGAGAAATAACTTAGATTCGATCAAAATTTTTCACAAAATTTTTAAAAATCGCGATTTTTATTGAAAAGAAAATTTTTAAAATTTTACTAGGAAACCCTAAAATATGCTGCACTAATACCATCAAACATTGAAAATATCATAAATTTTATTTGCATAACTCAGTAGGTTTTGATATAACGTGTAATTTTGACCAGAATTGTACATAAACTTCTAGTTTGTAAAAATGTTTACATGTTCAACTTTAAACCGCCATAACTTTCCCGCCCCTCACATGAAATGATTAACAAGAGGATTTAAATGTGCCATCAAAAAAGAAAAAATTATATTTTTTTTGAAGGGCTAAAATCAAAAATTTTTTATAATTGCCCATATATCCTAGTGTTTCCTACCGATTTTATTTGTTTTTTCTTTAACTAATTAAAAAACAAAATTATCTGTCGAATAATAAAAATTTTAAGTCGATATCTTTACTGAGTCCACAAATAAACGATTTTGAATTTGAAAATTGCAAAAATGGCGACTTTTTGTGTTTTTTTGACCGAAAAAGTATCTACACTCTTTTTTCTCTAAAATAAAATTTTCTTTAACAACATATAATGATTTTATACTTTTCTGAAAGGTATTTTAACAGAGAAGACTTTAAAGTAAATATCAAGCCCAATAACTCAAATGGTCAAGGTACACACACTCCCGAATTTGACCCTTTTTATATAAAAGTTTTGACTTTAGTCAATATTTTCTCAAATCCCAAAGCAAACGGAATACAGTTTAACAATCTGCAATATGTTGTTAAAAGTTTTCAATCAAAATCTGCGGGACTTCGAAAAAATGTGGATTTTATAGCCGAAAATGTGAAAAAAAAAACATTTTTGGGATTTTCGGCGTTATTGTGGGATTCCTTTTACAAAAATTTTAATGTTTCTCATTTGATACAATAAAGTCTACATCCACCGAAAATTTCGTTAAGATATCTTTAATAACAAAGATTTTATTACAGATAAAATATTTATAGTTTCTCAAAAAAAACACTTTTTTTTACAAAAATATTACTTTAATTGCAAAAATTAGAAAAAGTATAAACTCGAAACTTTTCATCTAAATTACATTACAGAAAAAGATTGAAATCAATATCTTTTACAGAACCGAAACTATGCCACTTTAAAGTTTTATAAGTCACGCAAAGTTGCAATTTCTGAGGTGAATAAAAAATAAAGAAAACGTTAAAATATAAAAGTGTTCAGTTTTGCACCATTTTCTGATTGGATAAATAATCGTGATTTACTCTGTAGTTTAAATTTGTAAATTAAATTAATTATAAAATATATAATTCAATGAAGAATGTCTAGTGCAAATAGAAATTTGTTAGAGTTCTACAACAAAATTCTATTTGCACTAGCCTTGACAAAATCCTGTAGTAGTGAAAATAAAAGAAATTAGAAAATATCGAATTTTGCAAAGATTTTCGTTAACAAAAATCTCAAGGACTTAAAACTATCTCAAACCTTGATGATTATGTTCAAAAAACGTAAAGATTATGTTAATTCATTAAGAGAGATGCTGAACATTTTTTTGAAAATAACTAAGATCGAGGAATATGAGATTACAAAAAAACTTATCAAATTGAATAATAGTAGTGCTAGAATGCAAACTGTTTGCAAATAACATAAGAAACATGAGAAAAGCCACAAAAAACTTGAATTATCTACTAGATGAAAGTTTCTGACCCTTTTCAATATCTTGAAATTTATTAATCTTGAGTCATGGAAAACTGGAAACGCGTTTTTTTTTTTAGAAAATAATGATTTTTTAAGGTTTTAAATTAAATGTTCAACTTGTATTGCTACCCTATGAAAACTGTAAAATAAAGGAATTGTTATAAGCGATTTAGGGAGGTATCTCACTTCTAATGTCGGTTCGATTGGACTAATAAGTAGAATTATGTCCTAAAAAAATACCCGCAACTATTTGTATTAATTTTTCTTAAGTGGTGCAAAACTAAACACTATTTCAAAAACATTTTAATTTTTTGCAAAAACTGAATTTATTTTTAATACTTTTTATTCTTAATTATATTAAATAAATTCCAAATGAATTAATACCATTAATTACTTTTTGTATTACTTTGTTAAGAAGATATCACCTAAAAAGATAAATAGTAACAAAAAAGTTTTCACTTTTGCTCTATAGTGTATAAATGTAATATTATTTTCGAGTTTGAATTTAAGTTTGTTTTTCTACTGTTAAACAATCAGGCCTGTTCTGGAATCACGGTGATTTCATATCACGAACGATTTTGAAATCACGCAAGTGATTTTCAGCTGTTCTGGAAATCACGTGATTTTAAATTTTTCGAAGTGATTATAATTTTAAGAAAACATGAGAAAACAGAAATCACTTCGACAAAAAGTGATTTCTAAAACATACCTGAATCCATAGAAAACAACTAGAAGTCCAACTCTTTTCATTCGCTCAGAAACAAAAAATTATTCTCTTCACACGTATAAATTTGTTCTTTAGAAAATTTTACTAACACATACAAAGAGTTAGGTTTTTTTGACAATTGAGTTAGGTTTTTTGTGAGCAAGTTGGAGTTCTAGTTGTTTTCTATGCCTGAATCACTTTTTTACTTCGTTTTAAAGCAATAAACTCATTTATGAAACCGAGAACAAAAAACAAAAGTTCTGCTCCCACTTTTACAATTCACCCACCTTTTTATAAAAAAAGGTGCAACTGTTTACTTTATTTTGACGCGTACAAATTGGCATATATTTTCTTAAAAATTCATTCAATACGTTATTCCGATTTATTTTTGCCAATTGTTTTAGTGAGTTCAAAGAATTTTGGCATATCACTTTTTTATATCAACATTTATCTACATTTTATTAGACTTCATACGAAAACAAAAAATATGAAAAAGGTTTTAAAATAAAAAAGTACAAAATTATTATTATATTATAAGTTCTCAAAAAAAAAAAAAAAAAAAAAAAATCCAAAGAAAATAAAACACAAAACTTTTCATTTCAAAGTCCAGCATTTATAAAATTGAAAATAAAATAATGACATAAAATGTAAATTTACAAATAATGGAATTTTTGTAATTTTCAAACAAAGGTTCGAAAGGCTTAATTCTTTAATTCATTTTCCTAAATCGAATTAAATTTATTATCCTAATCATTCTTTAAAGCATTAAAATTAATTTAATTCATTGAATTAAATTCTTTGTACTTCATATGAGTTGAATTAATTCAGCTATGAATTAATTCGTTAAAGAATTCATTCATCAATTTTACAATTCAAGTTTAAAAAGTATATATATCATTCAAATTTTCTTCAATTCAAATCTATTACAAATTAGCTTTAGAAAATATTTTCTACTTCATTTTGTAAAAGATTAAAAAACAAAATATTACAAATTGAATGAAAGAAAAATATTTTCATTCATTTTGGAAAAGATTTGAATTAACAAAAATTGAATGAATTCTTTATGAATTAATTCAATAAGGAATTAATTCTATTCAAACAAAAGCATTTGAATTAAGCTATTGAATTATATTTTTGAGAATGGTATTATGGAATGAAAAATTCATATTTCTTAATTCAGAATTAAGATTTAAGGGAATTAAGCTAACATTTAATTAAGTCTTTCGAAGCTCTGTTTTCAAATGATGTTTATAATCTTTATCTAAAGTTTTCATCACAAACTAAGAAAACTTCTTATATACCATTTAAATGTGAATTATAAAGTTGCTTTTTTGCGATGATCCGCAGAGAAAATATGGTAATTTATTATGTCCAAAGTCCAATATGATTACTTCTATGTAACTGCTCTTACAGACCCCTATGCAACTATAAAATTTTCAGGTTTTTATAGCGAATTCATTTCTAAATTGATAATTCTAAATTATACAAAGAAAACGTTTTTTCGTACATAAAAAAAAAACTTTTCTCAAAAACATTTTCTTTAAGTACAAATTTGGACTTCACTTAAAATGCTTGTTTCAATTTTTTTTTGAACTGTTAAGAAAAATATTTTAATTTGAACGAAAGTAACAAATAAAAGTCCTCCGTCATTGTTTTTTTTTATTTATTTATTTATTGTAAATATTTTTAATTTCATGCATTTGTATGTTATTTAATCAACAGGTCTTGGAAAAATGTTTACCACATTTGCCGCAGACTGAAAAGACAGCAATTTTAAATGCTACTCAAATCGATTTACAATGGATAGCAGAACGTTCGAGTGGTGTATGGTTGGGTGGCCTTACAGATGGTAAGTGTCAAATAAAAACAAATAAGCCAGAAAGCAAACATTTGTGGCATCTTCTTTTTACACAATAATATTTATTTTTCACATTCTTTTTTTTTTATTATATAGACAATTCAAAATCTTCTACATCCACCCTTAATCTATCGCAAACAAGTACAACACCCCAACAACAATTTGATCCATGGTCAGCATGTTTGTTTGGTTTCCTCGAAAGAGACCGCATTTTACAGAAATGTCCTTCAGCTGTTGCTCAAGCATGGCCAATTTGTTATGCTAGAGTAACAACATTGTACAGTGTTATAGATCCTACGTAAGTATATTCTCATTCTCTTTCATTTTTGCTTTTGTGTTATCCTTTTAAATTAATTAAATGTAAATTGATTTACTATTATTAAATAATAGACCCGTAAGTGATAATCGAGCATCGTTGTTGCGTTCATCGGCACCTACCAAGAAAGTGCCAACAGAAAGTCAAAAGGATTTCTATTTACGTTTATGGCGTAATCAAGTTGTCATGGCTATGCGTTTGGTACCCCAAATACCCAGCGTAGCTATACGTTGCGCTTCACCAGATTTAAGTTTGAGGTAAGTTATTATTTTATTTTCTTTATGCATTTATTGTGTTTTTTCTGTTTTTTTTTTTGTTTTTCTTTTATTATTCTATATTTGCTTTGTTCCCGTACAAGTCTGATTTGCAGGTTTTAAAGTATTTGTTGTTCGATGTACTTAAAATTTTTACTAAATGTGCATCTGACGAGTATGGGAAGAAGGCTATGGTTATTATTTTTTATAACAAACATTCAACATAATCTCACTCCAACTGTTCAAGTATTTAAATTGGTTTTGTTTTTTGGAATTTATTTTATTTCATTCTATTCATTTTGTGTTTTGGTTTTACTTAAGTTAATAATCGTAGACCTTGTATAGAAATTCAATTCATTTAATTCATTAAGTATTTTTCAAAACGAAATCATTTTTCTATCATTGTACGTAGTCGTATCATATTTTTTTTAGTAGAAAAAAAAAAAAAAAATTATATAGATTATTTTTAAATTCAAAGGGAAGTATCAGTATCTAATTTTTAATTTATATACTTTTTTAAGAATTTTGGGCTTAAGTTATATAATTCCATAAAGATTAAAAGTTACTCTGTCTTACAAAAAATAAGCTGAAAAAAGTATACATTTGCATGAAATTCATTTATATTTAAATCTAAGATTATAAATTGCAATTGTTTAAAATGAAATTAAGAGTACGTGTTTGGAAAAAAATTTAATCCAAGAATTAAACTATAAACTTATGACAAAAAAAAAAAAAAAAATGAGGCATAATATGTACAACATTTTTGTGCAAATTACTTAGATGTTAAGAAATCTTCGTAGGAAGTTATATATTATTTACTGTAGACTGTTGTGCATGTGTTTTAAGTCTGCAAAGATTGACAAGTTCTCTAATAAACTTTAATTTAAATATGTATAATAGAGTGTCCCGAGAATAGCGTTTTTCGAGATTTCGATGTAGGAACACCCCTCAAACGATGCGTAAAAATTAGCTGAATATGGGAACAATATTAAAAAAAAAAAAATAAAATTGGTCTTCAGTTCCCTACCAGTGATTTTAAAATCATGGGTCCCATACATTTTGGTCAAAAAAAGTTTCGATTTTTTAATCGAAATGGGTATCAAAAAATTCGTAATTTTATTCTGGTTATGGAAAAAACATTTTAAACATTTTTCCAATAGGATTTTTCGTTCGCTAGAAGACCTTTTAAGGTATTTTGATGAACATTTTTTTAAAAAAATCTGGAAAATTACATATTATCAACAGTTCTTACTATAATGCAATTTTTTAAAATTTTAGCCTTAAAAGGAACAAAATTATAAAATTCTTATCTATTTTTTTTAAGAAAAATATCGAAATTTTTTTTGCATGATGTACTAAAATGACGGTTTATGGACCAACATTTTTGCGAACATTTTTTAAAATATTTTTTCTATAATTGGCTTAAAATTACGAATTTTTTGATACCCATTTCAAGATTAAACTCAAAAATATTTTTTGGACGAAATGTTCTAGACCCGTGACATCTAATCGCTGGTAGGGAACTGAAGACCAATTTAAAATTTTTTTTTCAATATTTTTCCCATATTCAGCTAATTTTTACGCATCGTTTGAGGGATGTTCCTACAAAATTTTTTTCTACGGGACACTCTAATGTATAATGTATAAAGCCGGATTGGGTAACATTTCTTGATTTATACATGTGATATTGTGAAGAAGTTGAAACTAAAAAGTGATATTGAAATTCTATCAGCAGTAATATTATAACCAGAACCATAACTATTATCAATTTTTTCCATAAAAGTCAAAGAATAACAGTAATTTTTTTAACAGAAATAACACTTATTTTGTGATTTATGTTTTTTCGAGCTGAAAAAAAATTAATTTTGTGATTAAAATGTTTTTCTTAATAATATAAAAATTATTTTCTGATTAATTAATCGCCAAAACGAAAAAAAAAAAACGCCAAAAAGAACAAAAAACAAAAAGAAATTGCCAAAACAAAAAAAAAAAATTTTTGCGGCTTCTTCCGTTTTTTTTTTTTTTTTTGGAATGGCTATAACTCTTATTTGCTGTAACAATGTCATAACTCAAAAAATTTTGAGTTGACATAATGTGTTTTAGTTTTTATATATCACGCAGGATATCAATAAAAGCATTTTGTCCTAATTATATCTACTGTGTTTTAGTACAGAATCAAAAATTTTTAGAAATAAATCGTAGCAGAGAAGTGTACAATTCTATGTTTGGAATGGGGGCCGCACAGACTCCTTAGCAGTAGAGCTATTAGAGCTCAAAATAAATATTTTACACCTCCAACATAGAAAATTTGTAACCGATTGCCAACATTTTTTAACCCATTTTTAATTTTTTTACATCTTAACGCTCTCGATATGGCCTATGAAAACATGTTATTTATGTCGCATAGTTTAAAGTTATTTGCATTTGAAATTTTAACTAAATTTTGCAAACTATTGATCCTGTTTTTTCAATAGATAGCCCAATATTTCCATCCGATTTTGTAAACGTTTTTTTTCTAATTCTTTAAAAAACAAAATTATCTAATGATTAAAAAAGATTTGAAGTTTCAAAAATTAAGGATTATGATTTTGAGTGCTTTTTTTTGCCCAGTAAAAAGTTTCTACACTCTTTTTTTTTTAAAATAAATTATTATTATTATTCTTAAAGGATATGATTTTAAAATTAAAAACAAGCTCAATCATCCAACCAAAAGGTTTACGCATAAACCCTCCCAAATCGAAATTTTAAATTTAGCCAATATGCTTTAAAATTCCAAAGCATAGATCTGTGAACAGAATAAAGTTTCGGGTTCTAAGCAAGTGTGGACTTTATGGCAAAATTAAAAAAAACCTATTTTTTTTTTTATTTTTTCTGTTTTTTGAGAATTTAAAATTTGTTTACACTTTGGTATTTCAAATGATAAGGTTAACAATTACTGAAAAATTTTGTTGGGATATCTTAAAAATTTATCGAGGGCTTTAATAAGATGTAACAAATAATTGAAATCGGATAAGAAATAGAGGTTCTGCTTGCGGTTTAAGGGAATGAAATTGTGCTACTTCTACTGGATTAGTCCACAAATCCATTGGACATGGTGAAGAACATGAAAGGTGTCATGGGGACCCTGGATACATGTTGTCATAAATTGTAAACTACATGCTCTATGTAAGATCAGTAAGCATTCAACATGTTGCTCCATTCCCTACGTAGTTGTACCAGACGTACTCCGTGTCAGATATCAATGGAAGTACAACATTCATGCGGTAATTTTTCAGCCGCATATTCATATACGAGCTGCGATCAAGTGGATTATGAATATACCTCTGTATGCTCTGCTGACATGAATCTTCCCTGACATGACTCAGGACTGTGTGATGTTGAAGTTGACTTTTCCGGTGGCATCCCAGGAGGAACTGCTGACTGAACATCGCATGTTCCTTAACTAGGAGAACCTTTATTGGGGTGATGTTATTTGTTGGCAGGCTGTTTGGATATCAATCAAGAAAGAAGTCTATTCTAGAGCAGCGTAATTAAATCCTGAATTACCAATCGTTTTGTATGTAGCCAATATTGTTTCTTTCTCCATGCCCCAAGGACACGATTCTTCATCCAGATGAAGAATAGTGCTGCAATCGACATAACTCCGCTCTGAAAAGCTATTCATGTAAACAAAATCCTTGTAATGCTTACTGATGCCAGGTATTACTTGAAAGTCTTTGTGACTCACCAGTAATTTAATCAATATATGTATGTAGTTTTGAATACACTACATTCTTCTACTATAGGATGCTAGTTACATACAAATGTTTATGCATCAGTCTGGTTGTGTGGGGTAAAACTTGAATATTCTCAAGATGATTTAATATAATGAGTTTTTAAAAAATAAAATTCTCAACAAAAACTAGATTGTTAACTAATAAAAATACAAATAACGCAAAAAACCGGTAAACCTTTTTAAATAACAGCTGTAGCAAGTGTTTATAGTATGTATTAAAAGATTTCTTTGATTTAGGGTAAATCCCACATCGATTCAATACATTAGATAAATTATCTCATAATCTAGAGGTGTTTCTTATTTGGAATTAATCGAGTTTTTATATGAAAAAAGAATGCGTTTTATCAAAAAAGGATTTTTATCACAAACTTCTTTATACATAAAACTTCCAAAACAAAAACGAATCAGTGTGCTGGTGCATTATCACGATTACCTTTCTAATTTTTATGATTAAATGAATGAAGTAAATTATTTTTATAAAAAAAATCATACACAATTTATTAGATTAAAGTTAATTGGCAAGACTAGATTATGACTTCCCATTAAACAATTGGATAACTGCATTCAGTAGCAATACCACAGAAATTTTTGCCTCTTGGCAAACGGAAGTAACCATCTTCACCCCAAACCTTGTTCCAAGAATTTTTGACAATCCAGTAGTCTAAACCGTTTTCACTGCCATAACCCACCACTAAAACAGAGTGATTAACTTCTCCTTTGTTGCATTCCTCATCAGCGTAAATACCACGTTTATACAACAACAAAGACTCCAAGCCATTGACAGAGCAGGCCAATGGACCCAAAGTGGCAACAACTTTTTTCATAGTCTCCTCATCCTTGGGATCAATTGTAGCAAAACCTTTAATTTCAGCACCTTTTAGATTGTCCTTATAACTGCATGTTTGTTTCTTATCGACATAAGGATATTTTTCACCAGCAGCAATACCATTTTGGGTGGTAACAAATTCAAAACCATATTCTTGGAAACCACCATCACAACCAGCCAAACCGTATTCTTCTTTGCCACAATCCACCAGATTTTGTTCAGAGAGATTAATCAATTTACCAGTCTTACGGAAGACATGACCTTCAATGGCACCAGTAACGGCAAAAGACCAACAAGAACCACATTCACCTTGGAATTTAACGGGAGTAACACCACCTTTTTCACGCCAATCGAAGGAATCAGGAATGGTAGCTTCAGTTTTGACAGCAGCCTTTTGACGATGTTTCTTAGCCAAATTTCTGTAAACAGAAAAAAAAGTTTAATATTTATTTGAGGAAATAATATGGGAAAAGAAAACTTACTCGCCCAGAGCAGATTTGCGATTGCCAGTGAAATGTTTAAGAAATTCGGCGCCAGTGACGTCAGCAAAGGCATTGGTGGCTAATTCGAAAGTGGACTTGCCAGCAGCAAAAGCCGCATTGTTGGCATCAACCAATTGCTTGTGGGCATTGAAAACACCTTCACGCAAAGCTTTTTCGGCAGCGGTGGCATAAGTTTTACCAGCTTGTTGCTGCAAGAAAATTTTATTACTTCAAAATTCTTAAAAGGAATTGAATTAAAACTCACCGCAAAATCAGCAAAATTCTTGGCATCATTTACAAAGGGTACATTTTTCACTTGGCTGGCAATTGTGTTAATCCCCTTCTGTAAAGTGTTGGCAATATTACTACCAAAATTACCAAAACCACCAAATTGGGCAAAGGCCAACCCACAAAACAGCGGTAAAATGCAAACAATCAGCTTCATCTTACCTAATGCGTAATATAGAAAATAATTTTGATTTGTTTATGTGAAATTAAAGCTTCATTTGATTATTAAATTTCAATAACAAAACTAATTAAAAATCCACTAATACTAATCTAGCCGGCTCGCTAGTCAACTAAACAACCTACCTTTCAAATGTAATCAGAAATAATGTTTTCGCTTTGATATCTGACAGCATCTTTTATAGATTTTTTTCTAATTGTTAATTCGTGTTAATTAATTTGTTGATCGTCTTCTTGACATTTGGCATTGTAGAACTATTAAATACCCTAAGCATTATGTTTAACAAACACCTTGTGGTTTTTGAAAATCTATATTCTTATTGAAACAGAGATTTAAAAATGATAATTGATCATATACGAAATTTCAAATATTTTCAAAACCCCATCGATTATCAAAAAAATTACAGATCGATAGATTACTTTCTGACTATTATTTTTTTTTTGCTATCAAGAAGGTTATGGATCTTTTAAGGAGGAGTATAAAATTCGATTTTTTTTAAATAATTAAATTAGTTGGCAAAAAAATCCTCCCCCAAAAACGAATAGTTGGACTTGATGGATTATGATGTACTAAACACGAATCTACTTTCAGTTTTTATTCATCAGGTCGAATATTTCGCCCATAATAAGACCACTACTCTAGTATACCATAACTCAAGAACTATCAGTCATGCTCATAAAAGAAAATCAATACGTGATAGAAAAAAGTGATTCTTGTTCACTTTAAATTCCATCTTAATAAAGACGTCGCACATTGGGGTAAAAGGGGTCGAAAATGGCGATTAATTTATGGAAAGGTGATATCAATATTTTAATGATCACGTTTTATATTTTCTTTATTATTAGATAAACAAAAATTCAGTTCTTTTGGCAGACTGGTAATGTCCGTCTCAGGCGCGGATCCAGCTCAAGCTCCCCGTGGATCCGCGCCTGGTCCGTCTATACATTAGAGTTAAATGGATCGAAAATGATGTATAATTCAGGGAAAAGTGATATTAACACTTTAACCCTACGGTACATACCCAAAAAAATTAATTTTCGTCGATTTTATTAAAAAAATATATAATTTTATGCAAATTATTTATTACGACCATTTAATTGGCCCCAGATCTTAAAGTAAATCGATAAAAACGTGTAGAAAGACATGTTTGAGTATGTAAGCGATGTCTGTCCGTCTGTCTTGCAGTCCATAATAAACTTTTAATGAAGCTACAAATTGCTGTTTTTGAAATAATTGTATGAATTTTGGCTTCATATGATGCAGACACGTGCTCTGTTAAAATTAGTTTATAATGGTTACCTATTACAACCAAGTCCCCATAAAATGTTTGTCCTAGAATCGTCCACAAATTTGTTTAGTATGGCATAATTTAGTACATACAAAAGTTTTACGGTCTTTAGAAATCCTATTTAATTTTATAAAATAATTTTTATTGACGTAAAAACGAATCTATAATATTTTTTATCAGGTTCGCACCTCAAAAATCCATAGCTCTCATATGTGGCCCATTTCCGAAAATTATCATAAAGTGCATAATTTAGTATTGGTAAACATTACGATTCTTTTTAAACAAAAGATTGTAAAAAGTATAAATTTAAATTTTAAACTCTACAACAAGACTTGAATTAAAATAAAACACACGTTCCATATAAACTCGCTGAAAAAATCGGTCATGAAAAACTATAACGTTCTTACAGTCCTAAAGAATATTAGCACTGACTTCATCCACAATTAAGCACAGAATCCATAAAATATTCTGTCACGTCTAAGAATAAGCTTTTTTACAACACTAAGGAATGTTGTCAGTGTTGTCATAGTGTCTTATAATGTTTGGAGCTACTATATAGAAAGCTTACGTTCCTAGCACGAATATAGGAAATAATTTCAATATCTTGAGCACTTGCATGATATTTTGGATTAAAGGTGGTGGACATTACTACATGATATTGAGAAACTGAAAGAAATTCACAAAAACCAAAGTCAATGAGGTGAAAGATTTAAAAACGGCTAAAATGTGCGCTATAATTTTCATATTCATAAATACTGGCTCAAAACAGCGATAATTCGAAAATTGTTTAACTTGTCATATATTATCCTTTATTTCTTTTTCTGAAGCTCCTAAATAACTTAGAAATATCAAAAAAAAAAAAAAAGCTTATTTCTGAAATCCTTATGGAGTCACTACTTATAATTTTAACAAAAAATTTTTAAAATTTTAACTTTATATGAATCAAAGGATAATAAAAATAAGATTTTCAATAATAAATAGTAAAAAAAAAATATTAATTATAGCGCAAAATACAGAAACTATATGGGGGTACCCGGGTACCATGGGTATTGACTCCCGTAGGTATCAACATTAAAGCCATTTTACATATAGAACAAGTTAAGATTTTTTTTTTAGTTTTAGTGCTGTATAAATACTTAAATTACGACGATCTGAAGTTTCGTGGCTATATCCTTATTAATAAAGAAATGCGAGCACTTTAAAGTTAAAAATGGTACCCGGGTATGTACCGTAGGGTTAATGATCACGTTTAATTTTCCTAATTATTAGTAATTAAAAAAATGCATTTCTAGAATTATAAGATGTATTTGGCTAAATATTAATGTCCGTCTATACATTTGGGTTAAATGGGTCGAAAATGGCTCTTAATTCCGGAGAAGGTGATATCCGAATTTTGATGATCAGGTTTTTTTTTTGTATTTATTTGTTAGTAAAAAAAAAAAAAAAAATACATTTTTAGAATTCTAAAATATTTTTTTTTGGCAGAATGGGTCCGTCTATATATTTGAGTAAAATTGGTCGAAAAGCTGATATCAATACATTAATATGTAGATTTAGTTTTTATATTGGCCAAAAAGTAAAGAAAATATATATATTGGAATTTAGGACTTTTTTAAAGAATTCTAATGTCTGTCCTTCTGTCCGTCTGTTTATTAATTTTTGTAAACTTGCCAAATCAAAAAATATATCGACTTCAAATTTTCTTTATTCGATTGACAATTTTATTCTTTAATAAACTGCAAAAAATATAATAAAATCGGTTAAAATTGTAAAATTGAGATTGCTCAAATTTCAAATGAATATATCTCGAAGAATATCGTCACCGAAAATGCAAAACAACGTAACATCAAAATTTTCATATTTGTGTTTTTGATGAAATATAGTTTATTATTCCAAAATACGTGTGATCACAAATTTTCAGACTTTTAGCTCAAAAAATGACGATAATATTAACGAAAGCAATAATTTTCTAAAGTCAAAATAACGTAACATCATATTTGTTAAAAAAATAAAAAAAAAATAAAAATTTCTTTTTTTACGAATTTAGATTGCAAATGGTTACAAATATAATGGCTATTAAAATTTTGGAGTAAAAGTTATCAGAAATCGTTTTAATTACAATTTTTCTAAAATTTGTATTGATGTTACGTTGTTTTGACTTCCGAAAATTGAAATCTTGAAAAACGTAAACCACATAACTTAAAAAATATTTATTAAAAATAAAAATATTCATCATCAATATATTAGACAGTATTTAAGGATGTTATAACCCAAAAATCTTGTTTGTAGGACAATTCGTTTCGATTTTAGAAAGTTTTTTGTGCCTCCTGTAAAGTTATGAAAAGTGATGTTACGTTGTTTTGCATTTTCGGTGACGATATATAAGATATAGTATATGCGAGCATGTTTTCTAAAGGATTTATCAAGGACTTTAAGGTGATATAAAAATCTTGGAAATCGGGTAAGGAACAAAAATTCGCTAGTGGTTAAACATTTTCTATGACATTAGTACCCTATTTTGAACCCCTCAAAATCAAAATGTTAATGACCTCTGCTACGTCTATGTGAAATTTTATCTAAATCCAACCAGCCGATTACAAGTTACAGATTTATTTCGATATTGCCCCATTGTTTAATGTTCGATAAAGCACTGGAGTTGTGTCGAAAAAAAATTAATTTCTAAAATCGGGCCATACATGCGCACGACTTTTTCCACAGTATTAAAGTGGACAATGTATACAATTTTTCAGAAAATTTTCACAACAAACATCATGTAACATTTGAAGTTGCATTCCATGAAAATTGAAAATTAGTGTATTTTAGGACAATTAAAAAAAAAAAAAAATAACAAAAAAACAAAAATATTAGGATAAAATATAATTTACAAATACTTGAAGAAAAATAAACTCCAATACCTGAAGTTGATGGTTCCATTTTAAATTTTTTACTTTAAAAGACTTTTTATTTAAAATAAATACACTGAAAGTGGATGAAAATTGAGTTTTTACTCTTTTTAAAAAATTTAAAAAAATGTTTAACTTTGACAGCTTTTTGCAAGAAAACAACACAACCTAGCTTGACGATTTTAATTGATATTAATACATAATTTTGTCTTTTTTGACCCAACTTTATTACAATATTTTCACAGAATAGTTCATGTTATGCAAGCTTTACATTAAATTAAAAATTTTATAAAATTTTAAAAATTTTCCAATAATATTTATGATCAGCTCGTATTCTAGCATTTGCCACAGTGAGCTGCTTCACGAGGTAGGGTCCAATTTCAAAGAATATTCTATTATTATTAGAGAATTAAATCGCAATTTATAGGTTAGTCATAGTAATTTGCTATTTTATAAATGTAGGTTTGTTTCCACAGTTATTTACAATATAAATATAATTTGTTAATGAAATTACCCAAGGAAGCGGGTGATTAGCTTGTGGGGGAAACGGCAATAGTAGTTTAGAATTTAAACTCAGTTGATATCGATTTTCATTATTCTAATCAACCTTTGACTTTTAGCACAATGTCTTCTATCAGGTTTTATATGTACAAATGTTCTGAAAATAAACAAAAACTAAAGATTTAGTACCGCATGTAATACCGCCTTTAGCTCAATTTTGTTTAAACATTAATCATTTTCTAATCCAATAACCGGTTTCTAATCAACTCTATAATCAATAAATTCTTTTAAATCTCTTGTAATAAATCTCAATGTTTATAAAACTTTTTTTTTACAAGTTCTAAAATACAAACATACATAAATATATAATCAATTACACAAATTTTCACATATTTACAAATATATATTTGTGTACATACATACATACATACATACATACATACATACATACATACATATAATCGCACAAACTTAAGTAAATTTAAGAGACGAGTTATTCAAATTTTTTAATAAATCAGACTAAAAACAGATGATGCACAGTGCATCAAACTTGTTTTTTTCGTTTGTTTATGTATAATTAATAAATAAGTAATAAAACTTTGTTGGGTTTCTAAATTTATAGGTATTTATTAATTATACATTTTATGTACTAGAAACCGTTGTGTATATAAAAAAATAAATAAATAAAAACAATATACTACTAATTATTATTTTGTTATCGCACAGTCTGGGAGAAATAATTAATATAGATTTTCTAAAAACCAAAAAAATATAATCACATGTACATATGTACATATTAGGGTGATCGACGCGGTTTTCCAACCGGTTTTAAAACCGGTTTTTTCAGTCAATGTGCTGTCGGATTTTTCAAAATGTTAATTTTTCGAATGTCGAATAGACCGGTTTTTTTTTTTTTAAACACAAAAAACCGGTTTTAAAAATAGCATTTTATTTCAGAAAACCTGTACTAAATAGTGTTATTTAAGTCGAAATTAGGAATAATTTTTTAAATATTCATAAAGACTGATTTCTGATGTTTTTAAAATATAGTTTAAGTCTAAATTGGAATTTATTCTGTAATATTAAACAAATAAATAATTAATAATTATCCTGTATGAATTTTTTAATCTATTGTAATATCTGTAATATTTTTACACCCAATTTAATTTTTTTTTTATCCAATATTTCCTTTATTTTTTAAAGGTGTTGTGTTAAAAGTTTCACCTGCAGAATCGTTTCAATTGAGACAGGCTTCCATATTAAGCCATGGATTCTGTTTATGCTAACTAAAATTTAGATGATTTTTTTCAACAATTTTGAAACATAATTATCTTCTAGTCATCTAGATATATAATTTGCTTAGCATTTTTTTCTTTTTCCAGAGCTTTCTGAAGCTCCCAAACGACGTAGAAAATTAAAATTTGGCTTAATTATAAAACTTTTCGTCCAACAAATCCTAATTGAGCCATATTTTGAAATTTTTATCAGGGAGCAGATATAAGTGGATTTATGTGTCTTTTTCTAAGAATTTTCTCTCTCTTCCCAGAGCTTTCTAAAGCTCCCAGAAGACGTAAAAAATTAAAATTCGGCTTACTTATAACCCTATTCGTCCTACAAATCCCAACGGAGCCTCTATCAGGGAGCGAAAATACGAGGATCTATATATGGATTTAAATATATCTTCCCTAAGCATTGTTTCCACTCCAGAGCTTTCTGAAGTTTCCAGACGACGTAAGAAACTAAAAATCGACTTACTTATAAAACTATTCATTCTACAAATTCTAACAGAGCCAGATATTTCTATCAGGGACCGAAAAGTCTGTTTTGGTATTAAGAAGTTTTAAGTTGCTATACTTATTGTTTGCTCTCCAAATCCTATAAAAAACTGATTCTGTATTTCGGCCAGGGAGCGCATTTACGACGATTTCTTTTATTTTGAAAGGTTTACGAATTTAAAACTTTAATCAATATTATCCCAATAAATTCTAACAGCATCAAATAATTGACTTCGATTAGGGAGAGGAAGGTGTCCAAATGTTGTTCATATTTTTTTCTTTTAATTTTCGGATTTGTTTGTGCATATTTTCATTATTATTTTATTTTTCCTGGCATTGTCAGGCTTTTACGCTTGTATTTAATAAATTTTAACTTGATTATAAGAATTATTGATTTTTTTTTTTTAAATGTAGTCTTTTGATATAAATATTAACTTCTGCAAAAAACCGGTTAACCGGGTTTTTCTGAATTTCAAAAAGTGCAACCGGTTTTTTTAAAATACCAACTATTCAAACTATTCGAAAACCGGTTTCTAAAAAAAGTCGAATAATCGATCACCCTAGTACATATGTATCCCTCTTCATTATTTGTGACATTACGTTATATGATTTGAACAATATTACCACCTTCTACTACCGTAGAACTAATCCTGAGTCCTTTACAAAGCCTCCAATGCTCTCCTATAGCTCAGACGATTCATCGAAGACAAATTTGACGAAAAAACATTTCATATATAATTTTTTAAATTTGTTTTGTGCTGTGCTATTTATATTCCCTCCACTATATCGAAATGTTATTTTTTTTTTCAAAATCCCAGATGGTTTTTTTTTTTTCTCTTTATAACAGCTGATATGTGTTTATCTCCTGTATTTAGTTCAAATTAACCAGTTTTGTTTAGTTTTAACTACTGTTCCAGTATAAAAAAGAATATAAAACTTTTTTATTGGAAAATAACATTGGTCATTTAAAACATGTTTTAAAGACTAATGTAAATTATGGGGCGCTTAAATTTATGAGCGACATTTAAAATAAATTTAAATATTGATTTAATTAGTTTCGAATAGAAGTTGCTGCTTGTGCCCTACTTAAAAGCAGGCTATATAGTTATTTAATTAAATTGTTTGTAGGAACTTTTGGATAGAAAAATATACTAGTATGAAAATTGTCCATTAAGGATATAATTTAAAAAAAATTTTTGATTTAAAATCACATGCTCAGTCCTAAGAAAAAAAAAATTAGCTAATATACATATTTCCCAAAAGTATTTGAAAATACTAGGTTTTTACCAACATTATCTCTATTCTTGAATCCTTCTGGCAAAATTTGATTTATTTTAAAGTTCGATTTAATGTTTTTTTTTTTTTTTTTGTATTCGCTATATTTCAGGACGATATAGGAAAATTGTAAGGATAACACTGTGCTAAAAAATAAGAAAAGTTGAATACGCTTGGAATGTACAGTTGGGCAGAATGGAAAATTTTTAACTTCTAATCGGCTGGTTTTTAATCTCTGTTATTCTGCAGAATTTCAACAGTTAAAAAGAGTGTAGTCGAGTTTTGATGACAAAATATTTTAATTTTCTCAACGGAATAAATATTTTGAAATAGGGATTGATAACACTGGTCGACTAAAAACATTTTTTCTTTAACTCCTTCAAAAAAATATATGTAGATTAGATGGAATTCCACATGCTAAACTCGAATCTGCTTTCAGTTTTTTTCCATCAGGTCGGGATTTTTTTCACTGTTAAGTTTGGATACCCATGCATACCTAAAGCTAAGTGGAAATACACAAGTGGGCAAAAAAAAAAAAAAAAAAAAAAAAAAAATTTTTTTTTTCGTCTTCAATAAAAAAAAATAGGTGGATTAGATTTAATTCAACGTGCTAAATAAGAATCCACTTTTACTTTTTTTCTATCACGCATTGATTTTTTTTTATGGGCATGACTACTATGACCCCGCCTTTAGGCAGTCACACTTGTGTAAGTCGAGAACAGTTTGTCCAATTAATATATAGCGATCTAAATTGTCTTTGAGCTGAATTTTTATAATTTTTTGTCCAATTAATATTTCCGTAGTTATTTGGTAATTGGTACCGAAAATTTTAAAATTTATTTTTTTGAAAATAGGGTGACCGCTGAATAAGGTGACGATATTAGTCATGCACATAAAAAAATAAATCAGTACCCGATAGAAAAAAGTGAATGCAGATTCTTGTTTAACTCGTCAAAGTCCACCTATTTTTGTTTCAAGAAAAATTTAACATGGGTATTTTTACTTAACTGTGAATAAAATTTAGATTTCTGCATCAATTTTGAAGATACTTGCCTTATTTTATTTGCAACATTACCAGCTTTAAGATAAAGATAATAAACTGTAACATTTTAGATGTTTTCATCCATTAAAAGAAATTTTAGTAACAAAAAAATCTCATTTCAAAATAACTCCGAAACTTTTGAGCACATAAAAAAATTAAGTTTGCGGAATTTGAAGATATTTTTAGTCCGCATCTTTTGGTGTATCACTTTGTTCTTGAGTTATGAGGAAATATAATAGAGTAATGGCCTTACTATGGGCGAAATAGTCAACGTAGTAGATAGTTACAAATCAAACAAGATAATTTGTTTGATTTGATTCTTATCTTTTTTAAGTTTTTATATTTAACATCGTTATCGAGATTCAAAAAAAAAGTAGTTTCAAATAATTTTGTAAAAAAATTTACAAAATTTTACAACATAGAAAATTAAAATTTGACTCGCTTATAAAAGTTTTCGTCCTACAAATCATAACGGTTCTATCAGGAAAGGGAAATTAGCGGATTTATGTGTCTCAGAATTTTTTCTTTTTCCAGAGCTTTCTGAAGCTCTCAAATATGGTAGAAAACTCGGCTTGCTTAAAAGTTTTTTGTCTTACAAATCCTAACAGATTTTGACATTTTTATCAGGGAGCGGAGATAATCGGATTTATGTGTCCTTTTGTAAGCATTTTTTTCTTTCGACAGAGCTTTCTGAAGCTCCCAGGCGTGGTAAAGATCTAAAAATTGGCTTACTTATAAATATGTTCATCCTACAAATCGTAACGGATTTTTGTATCAATGAGGGAAGATTCGCGATTTTTTTTTGAGGTCTGTTTTGATTTTAAGAAATTTTGATTTACTATACTTATTGTTTGCTCTCCAAAACACATCGAAAACTGATTTTATATTTCGGGCAAGGAGGGCATTTACGTCGATTTTTTTTAAGTAGACTAATTTAATACTTTAGTCACTATTATTCCATCAGATTCTAACAGCTTCAAATTTTTAACTTCCACTGGAGAAAGGAAAAGCGTTAGAATTTTGTTCATATATTTTTTACAGATCTTCGGATTTGTTTGTACATATTTTTCAGACGACGTAGGAAATTAAAATTTGGCTTACTATATAACTTTCCATCATATGAATCCTTTCTATCAGGGTGCGGAAATAAACGGATTTATGTGTCATTTTTTCTCTTTCCAGAGCTTTCTGAAGTTCGCAGGTAAAAAATTAAAATTTGGGTTACTATTTCGTCTTATAAATCCTAATGTAGCCAGATTTTAAAATTTTTATCAGGGAGCGGGAATATCTATATATATCTATATATATATAATTTTTAAGCATTTTTCTCTTTCTAGAGCTTTCTGAAGCCCCCAGACGTAGTAAAAAATCAAAATTCGACTTATCTATTCGTCGTACAATTTCTAACGGAGCGAGATTTTTCTATCAGGGAGCGGAGATACGCGATTTTTTTTGAGGTTTGTTTTGGTTTTAAGAATTTTGATTTGCTATACTCATTGTTTGCTCTTCAAATCATTACTGACTTTTTATTTCGGTCAGGGAGGGCATTTACGTGAATTTTTATTTTTTGGTTTTAAAAAGTTTACTAATTTAATACTTTAATCACTATTATCCGATCAGATTCACGCAGCTTCAAATCTTTAACTTCGATTAGGAAAGAAAAGTCTCAAAATGTAGTTTATATATTTTAGAGATTTTCGGATTTGTTTGTGCATATTTTTATTATTATAATTCTTGGCATTAGCAGGCTTCGTATATTTATAATTCAATATATTCAGAATAATTTGACAATAAAAGCTCTATTGTTTTGCGTAAAATTTTGTTGAAAACACAAAAAAATTCAAATAAATATTCTTGACCTTATTCTTTTTTGTCCGTGAATGTATAGAAATTAGGACGGCGATAATTTTAATTGATCCGGACCATAAATTTAAGTTAAAAGGGGTTTTGCTAAGGCACTTCGTATGAACAGCATAAAATTAACCATAACAAGCGCGAATTATATTCGGCCCGGCCGAATCTATATACCCACCATCAACTTTTTCTAATTTTACGTTATATGGGAGGGGGCGGACCACGCCCATTTTTTGTTTCCGAGTTTACATTGGTCCTTGAACTATTTGAACACATTTTCGTTGATTTTCACCTTATATGGAAGGTGGGCGGTAAAGTGGGCGGACCACGCCCATTTATTGAAGAAATATCAACAAAAAAAGTATGAAACGGACACCCTGTGTTTCTAGTTTTTAGCCCATAACTTTTTTTATTAACCGATTTTGCCCATTTTCAATACCAAACAAACCATATATAAGACAAATATTTGTGCCAAATTTCGTCCCCCTATGTTGCTCCGTTCGAGCCCTATCCTGCTTTCAACAGACAGACAGACGGACGGACATAGCTAGATCGACTCAGAATCTAACCAGGACCCAGAAAATATATACTTTGTGGGGTCTAAGATGATTCCTTCGACATGTTACACACGGAATGACAAAATCAATATACCCCCCATCTTTTATGGACCAAAAAATTGTTTTGAATTAAAAAAGGTTCAAAATATTAATTAGCATTTCTATGTAATAAACTGAAAAATATTTTCGCGTAATAGAATAAAAAAATTGCAATCTTTAAAATTTTACTAGGAAACCCTAAAATATGCCGCACTAATACTATGAATCATTAAAAATATTATAAATGTTATTTCAAAAGCTCATTAGGTTCCGATATTACGTGTTATTTTTTACCAGAATTGTAAATAAGCTTCTATTACAAATGGATTTTAATGTGCATCAAAAAAAAAAAAAACAAGCGCGAATGTTATATTCGGCCGAATCTAAATACCCACCATCAACTTTTTCAAATTTTACTTTATATGGAAGGTGGGCGGTAAAGTGGACGGACTACGCTCATTTTTTGTTTCCGAGTTTACATTGGTCCTTGAACTATTTGAACACAATTTCGTTGAAGTTTCATCTTATATGAGAGGGGGCGGTAAAGTGGGTGGACCAAGCCCATTTTTAGTTTCCAAGTTTTTATCGATCCTCAAACTATTTATACAAAATTTCGTTATCGTACATGCTTTTGTTTAAGAAATATCAGCAGAAAAGTATGAAATGGACACCCTGTGTTTCCAGTTTTTAGACTATTTATTAACCGATTTTGCCCATTTTCAATCCCAAACAAACCTTATATGAGATAAACATTTGTGCCAAATTTCGTCCCCCCGTTCGAGCCCTATCCTGCTTTCAACAGACGGACGGACATAGCTAGTAGGGTATCCATTCGAATAATGTTCGTTCGAATAATTCGAATAATTTTTACGAATAATTGTTCGAAGAATTTAAAAATGCTACTTTTCGAATAACTAATAATTCGAATATTCGAATATTCGAATAAACGAATAATTTTATTTTTTATTATTATACTTCTAAAATATTTTACAACTACATTAATATTGTTAAATTTAAATAATTAATAATAATTTTAATTATTTAAATTAACTCAACTAAAAGCTGTAACAGGGACTTCTTGTCTCCAGTAGCTTTTTCACCTAACATATCACACCATATTGAATTATATAATTTTTTCAACTATTTCTTTGAAAATAAACGAAAGGTTTTTAATGATTGATTAAAAAATTAAAACGTTCAAATTTATAGATCAACAACATTTTAAAAAATGTAAGTTGTATGTAAAATCAGCATTGTATGAGAAATTTAAGAATGCCATCAAGTGAAACCACATTATTGAATTATATTGACAATTTTTATTCTGAAAAAAAGTGATATTATTACGGAAATTCGACAAATTATTGAAAATAAAGGTCGCCTTTCAATAACAGTAGATGAGTGGTCAGATAACTTTTTTTATATTTTACAATTAAAAACAAAAGGAATCGCTTCTAACATTTGTTATTTAGACTTTTTGTTTTTGTGTATATATATTACAATGAATTTTTAACTGTTAAGTTGTTTTTGTTTTCATTTTACAATAAAATATTTGAAACTTATAAAAATTTAAAATTTTCATTTTATATTTTGAATTATTCGAACGGTTCGAATAATTTTAAATGTCTGATGGAATAGTTCGAATAAATCAAAATGGCTTATTCGAATTATTCGTTTTATTCGAATAATGAAAAAATCGAACAATTTGGATACCCTGATAGCTAGATCGACTCAGAATCTAACCAGGACCCAGAGAATATATACTTTGTGGGGTCTTAAATGAATCCTTCGACATGTTACACACGGAATGACAAAATCAATATAACCCCCATCTTTTTGATGGTGGGTATAAAAATCAAAATCAAATTAATTAGTTTCTGGACAAATTGTTACACTGTGCAGTAAATGTAACAGTGGAAGTGTTATCTTCTGTAAGACCCGTACAAAGTAAACTTGTTTTATATTTTTTTTATATTTTATTATTAATATTTTTTTATAATTTAATGATATTCGTTTTATACTCACTGCCTGTCATTAATTTAATTAAGCATAAATGTTTTTGCTAAATTTTGGTTTTTATAACTTTCGCCGTAGGTATCAATGGATATATGCATATAAATTTGACAATCCGTTTGTATGTTTATATATTGAAAGCAATTTTCTGTACGGTCCAGAAAACTTAAGGAGACGTTAAATACATACTGTCAATGTATTCTGAAATTTACAAGATTGGCTGAATTATGAGCAAAAAGTGCTATTTTTCAAAAAAGTTTAATAGTAAAATAAAATAAGTATGTTTCCAAAAAATACTATTTTATAAAAAAAAAGATTTCGAAAAAAGTATGTACCACTTTTTCCATAAGGAACATATTAAACAAATATCGGGTTTGAATAAAATACTAGGTGACTTTTTGCAAAAAAATTTACAATTAAAATTGCATTTAATACACATTTTACACACTTATTTTGAAGGGTACATATGATGCGGCATATTCAAATATAACTCTATTTTTGACATTTACGTAAAATCTGATGCGTTCTATGAAGGATTATAGATAGGATTGAGTAAAATTTAATTTAATAAATAGAAACACATGTGAAAATTGATACTCGAACAATGTTTATTCATACATACATACATACATGCATACATAAGTACATAAATATAAAACGCAGTATCCCAGTAAACATGAAGGTTTAATATCAAATTTAAAATGATTTTAATCAAACTATTTCTTTTTTTTTTCAAACGTTTGAAAATGATTTGAACATAATTCGCAAAAGGAATAAATAAATTAAATTTTTCTCCATCTGAGAGATGAGATTATCTGCCAACAACAATAAATTTTTAAATTTATTTGTTATGTTGCATACATTTATTCGAAACGAATTTTTCGTTCGACATAGAGAAACAGGCAGAATTATTAAATAATTCTTGAAAATAATTTTTAATTTTTTTTTTTGAAATGTAGATATAATTAATAATTTATGAACAAAAAAATCTGAACTTATTATAAGTTCAGATTTTTGTACAAATACACTTAATTATAACTATCTTTTAATTTCAGAAAATAAAACCAAAATCCTATTTTTTGTTATGTATGTTTGCATGTTTTTTCTTAATAAACAATCTTTTTGACATTTGTATATTGAAATATGTTTTATGATATTCTTTACTTAATATTATTTAGTGAAAACTAGATATGATTGATCTAACGGGTTGTTTTCATATGACTTTCTACAAACTTATTTATAAGGAATTACTGAAACGTTAAAATGCTACTCGTATGTCTTATTCAACTTTCAAGTTTTGTATTATAATTAAAGGTTATGTAATAATTAATAAACACAGATTTAACGTCAAAAGCAGGTTATTTCAATAAATTTCTCATATTTAAGAAACATTTTGTTAGTCTTGTTGTTATTAAGAAGAATTATGACTTTTTAAATCAATCAAAAGTTGCCTTAATTAATAGTCTTCATTGAAAGTCAGTATTATCATTTAGAAGCGGATTTATATTTATTAGCATTTACTATAACTGTTAATAAATATGAGTTTACATACATACATATATTTGAATATTAAAATTAAGCGAAGGGGATTTTTTTCTCAAGAATTTATATTAGTATTTCGTAATTTTGCTATTATATGTATTTCTAGTATTTCGAGTATAGCTTTTTGTTAATAATTAACTCATTGTTTATACGACAGATTGCATACAGAAATAGATTTACTCATAACTGGTGCCGGCCGGCAAAAACAAAACAAAAATTGTACGAATATCAAAAAAGCTGCAACGTATAACACTTAAGTTAATTTTTTTTTTTGTTTTTATACCCTTCACAATAGGTGTAAAGGGTATATACATATAAGTTTGTCATTCCGTTTGTAATTTCCAAACGTCGGAAAGCAAAAAAGTTGTTATTTTCGGGATCTTTGTAAGAAATGATGACGTGTGTCGGTTGAAATGGCGTTTATGAAGCCCACCGATAACTACCATATATAATATATATATTAAACATCTGCATCAAATCATTTGCTTTTCAATTCACAGTAATGTTTTTTAATACATGCTCTCACATTGCTGTTAAAATAAATGAAATTGAAAAAAGATTCGGCTGTGCCGAATCTTTGATACCCTTCACCATATTACCATCTTACCATCTTATCGACATCATATTACCATATTACCGACAATTAATAAAATTTTCGCCTTAACGTATGCTTGCATATTTTCTAAATCTAAATTTTTTTCAAACTACGAAAATTTGAATATGAAAAAAAAACAATCATAACAGGCTTTGCTTTTAAAAAAGAAACAACAACAATTCCATATATATTTATTTTTGTATGTACAAACTGACTGAATACACAAAGAACAACAACACTGTTATTCATTATATTACTGCTGTTGCTAACTAAGCTACTTGTCTATACAAAAAACAAAAAACGTCACTAATAGTCATTACAATGCTTAATATACATGTTTGTGTATGCATTTATGTATATTCTTAACAGATATGTTTTAGTTTTTAAAAATAAACAACTACAATTCCATATCTATTTATTTTTGTACAGACTGCATATACAAAGAACAACAACAACAACACTGTTATTCATCATATTACTGCTGTTGATAACTAAACTACTTGTCTATACAAAAAACAAAAAACGTCACTAATAGTCATTACAATGCTTAATATACATGTTTGTTGGTGTATTTATATTCTTAACAGATTTGTTTTTGGGCCATAACTCTGTTGATTATGAACGAATTTGGTTTATTAAAAAAACCGAAATTTTATAAAAACATTTATGACTGATCTATATAAAAATAAAAATCTGTAGCTTGAACAAGGGCTTCAAAAATAAAAAATTCGTTTTCCCCGATATCTCAGTTATTACTGAACCGATTTATTTAATTTTTTCAGAACAAAAATTCAGAAAATAATTTTCGAGCCCCCTTTAAAAATTCGAAGTCCCTGGTATATGCAGATGCTTCAGAAACTAAAAAACCGGTTCTAAAAACCGGTTTTTAAAGCATATCTCCACCATTTATAAACCGATCTTCCTGATTCAAAAAACCGAAATTTTATAAAAATATTTGTGACCGATCTGTATAAAAATAAAAATCTATAGCTTAAACCAAGGCTTCAAAAAATAAAAAATGCGTTTTGTCCGATATCTCAGTTATTACTGAACCGATTTATTTCATTGTTTCAGAACAAAAATTCAGAAAAAAATGTCCGAGAATTCTTTGTAAAAGCGAAGTCCGTAGTGTATACAGACGCTTCAGAAACTGGAAAACCGGTTCAAAAAACCGTTTTTTTTGAACATATCTCCGCATTGTATGAACCTATCTTGCTGAATTCCAATAGCAAAATTCTCGAAAGCATTTCCGATCGTTTGACATACATATTATATATGTCAGTTATCGGTGGGCTTCATAAACGCCATTTCAACCGACACACGGACGGACGGACGGACGGACGGACATGGTCCAATCGTCATCGCTTCTTACAAGGATTCCGAAAATATAAACTTTTTTGCTCTCAGACGAAAATTGTGGAAATTACAAACGGAATGACAAACTTATATATACCCTTTACACCTTTGGTGAAGGGTATAAAAACAAAACAATACAAAACAAACCACGCAAAAAAATAAAATTTGAATTGAGTTGAATTGAAATGATGAAACAAAAACAAATCATGTCATGTTCTCTTTGAGAAATTGTTTGTCATAAGAAATTTTTTTCAAAAACAGTAATGTTTAATAAAAAACATAAAATCAAAACTGTGAATTACTGTCATTCCCTTACTTTAATATGAAAAAATGCATGGAAAGTAACAATTATTTATTTTTAAATAAAAAATAGATTATGGTTACGTTTGCTTTAAATTTTTTTGCTTAGAAAATTTAATTATTTTTTATTTCAATTATAATTAATTATATCTTAAATGAAATAAAATTTATTTTATTTATGATATTTTTATTTACTTTTAATTACAAACCTATATTATTTAAATTTTTCATTTAATATTTCCTTCACTTCAAATTTTGTAAACAAAAAACAAACAAATGACAGTATTGCATTTTATATTTAATTCAATTCCATTCAGTTGCAAATGATTTGTTGCTAAATTGTTTTTATGACTCCCTGCACAAATGATTTTGTTTGTTTTTGTTTTGGTTTCTTTGTCTTTTCCATACGTACGCACACACAGCGAATTGATTTTAAGTTTAAAAAACAATAACAGTCAACAATTGAAAAGGGAATCATTAAAAATGAGTTACAAATGAATTGATGCAGATGTTTAATATATATCAAACGATCAGAAATCCTTTCGCGAATTTTGCTATTGAAATTCAGCAAGATCGGTTCATAAATGGCGAAGATATGCTTAAAAAACCGGTTTTTAGAACCGGTTTTCCAGTTTCTGAAGCCTTTGTATATGCTAGGGACTTCGTTTTTGCAAAGAATATTTTTTTTCTGAATTTTTTGTGCTAAAAAAATGAAATAAATCGGTTCAATAATAACTGAGATATCGGGCAAAACCCGAAAACAAAACATTTTTGGTTTTTCGAAGCCCTTGTTTAAGATACAGATTTGTATTTTTATATATAGATCGGTCGTAAAAATTTTTATAAAATTTAGATTTTTTTAATCAACCAAATTCGGTTATAATCAACCGAGTTATGGGCCAAAAACTAAAACAAATCTGTTAAGAATATAAATACAAAGACAAACATGTATATTAAGCATTGTAATGACTATTAGTGATGTTGTTGTTTTTTGTATAGACAAGTAGTTCAGTTAGCAACAGCAGTAATATAATGATTAACAGTGTTGTTCTTGTTGCTGTTTGTATATGCAGTAGTCTGTTTGTAAATACATACAAAAATATATAAATATGGAATTATTGTAGTTGTTTATTTATTAATTTTTTTTTAAAGCAATGCTTGCTATGATTGTTTATTTTTTTCTTCGTATTCAAATGTTCGTAGTTTGGAAAAAAATGTAGATTTATAAATGTGAAAGTATGAGAGCATACGTTAAGGCGAACATTTTGTTATTTATCGGTAAGATGGTAAGGGTATAAAAGATTCGGCATTTTTCGTAGTTTAAAATTCTTTTTAAAATTCACCACTTCTCTTGTATCGACGTACACAGCCTGTCGATCCCAGTGGTAAAAAGAAGGGGTAAAGAGCCCCACTAGAAGGCATTTTTTATGTCCAGAAGACCTTCTCCCTGCATTCCATGTTCTTTTCATTTTTACACGTGATGTCATTGGGAGGTAGGCCTTACACATTCGCGACCCGATACATCCCTTCTAGAAGACCTTTTTATTGAAAACTACAAGAGGCCTTCTGTAAAAGTACTAAAAAGTGTACTTCTACAGAAAGCCTTCTACACTATTAATAAAATTTAAATTATTGTAAAATGTTTAAAACTTAAAAAAACAAAATTCAATACTAAAAAAACATTTCTGTTAACTTTTGACAAAACATCTTAAGTCGATATAAGACAAATTATTTGAAAATGACATTTGTATAGAAATTGTTGATTTTTTATTTAATATTCCTGAAAAAACTTAAAATTTTTGTTAAATTATTTTATCAAAAATATAAAGATATAATATAAACGATTAAGTTTTTAATAAAATACTTATAATATAAATCATAAATAAAAAATATAATTAACTTAGAAAATCACATCCTATTCAAACAAAGAATTGGATTTATCATTCTTTTTTTGGAATTTCTGCTTTGAATTTTGATATTGTTTTTGTAACGGTTTCTGCATGGTTTTGCTTTTTCAAATACTACAGTCTTTCTTTCCTTCTAAGAGAAGGGTATTAAAAGAATGTACTTTTTATAAATAGATTTGTTGTTGTTTAAAACAAAATATATTAAAAAAAAATACAACTTCTTATGGTCGTTCCAAGAGAAACGAAGTCGGAAGGTCTGTCGGATCTTTTAGAAGGCAGGGATGAGGCATTCATGCAGGCCTTATTAGAGAAGGCGTGTTAGCGTGAGCAACTGCATCTGAAAAAAGGCCTTCTAGGAGGCCTGCGCGGTAGAGGCCTCGCAAATTTTACCGCTGGGATGTATGTATCACATACATATACAAAACTAACACTACTAACTAAAGAAGTTTAAATAAATGTAGTGTCCGATTTAATATAAATGTACCAATATTTTTTTCGGCCTCTGTAGGTCATAAATATTTTTTGAACTAAATTTTTTAAAGCAAAAATAAATAAATTAAAACATTTTTACAATACACAGTGGTTTCAAAACGTTTTTTTTTGGAAATAATAACTTTTGAACCGTGGGAGATGATATCTCGATAAAATTTCACATGGTCAGAGGTGTTTTCGAGTTGATTTGGAGGATTATAGGCCCCTAGCGGGTCAGGGGGGAGGGAGTGGCCCTCTGAAGTTGTTCATCTCGGATATGTAAATTTTGTGCCAAAAATTCAGCCAGACGAACATAACAAAGCTGTTATATAACTTCATAATGATATGTGGTAAATGGTGTATTGTTGAATATTACATCCTATATTTCTTTACAAATTTTAATCTTAATGAATTGAATAGATTCTAAGATATTAATAAAAACGTTTCACATTGGGGTAAAATGAATCGAAAATGGCACTTAATTCAGGAAAAAGTGCTATCAATACTTTAATATTTAGATTTAATTTTGATATTGGTCAAGAAGTAAAAAAAAATATATTGTTATAATTTTAAGATCTTTTTTAAAGAATTCTAATGTCTGTCCTTCCTTCCGTCTGTCTGTTTATTGATTTTTACAAACTCGCCAATTCAAAATCGTTTATTTTATGACTCAGTAAAAATATCAAATTTTCTTTATTCGATAGTCAATTTTATTCAACCTAGCTTGAATATAATTTTGAATATAATTGATATATAATTTTATTCGGTAACAATTTTATTACAAAAATTTAAATTTCAGAATTCAATTAATCGCCACTTTTGACATATTTTAACCCAACGTGTGTTGTGATAAGTAATAAGGAGTGAGATCGAAAAATTCTTAACATACATAATATTCAATAACTTGGAAAGGGTTGATCTTAGAGTTTTCATTATTTTTTTAATCATTTGATAATTTAGCACAGATTTTGATGGTTCTAACCACTAATTATAAAATTGTGAACCATTTTTGAAAACCCTTTCTTTGGAGATTTGATAGTTGCTTCAGTCACTTTTTTGGAACAGTGTGCACATCTTCTTTTAAAATCTTCTGTATTTTGGGACACCTTTTTTGTGCTCTTGAATTCACTTTTCACAAGAGCTCAATATCTCTCCACTGGTCTAAGCTATCGACAATTTTGAAAATTGACCTCTCTTGGTACTAAAACTATGTTATTGATTTGGTACCATTCTAGAGCTTTCTTACCGTAGTGATATGATACCAAATGGGTCCAAAAATATGTGGACACGTTGTGCTTTCTTAAGAAAAGAAGAAGTATTTTTTGCAAATATTTCTTTATGCATATTTTGGTATTTATAGATCCGAAAGTATCAAATGACTTTCCTGTTTTGCCGCAACTGCAAGAAGCTTGTCATACCATGAATTTTGTAAGAAATTTTTGCTGCTTTTGGGTCTTAAACTTATCTCCAACATTGCTTCGAGCATTAGCAATAAAAATTTTTGAGACACAAGCTGCGAAGATTCTGCCAGCACCTACGTTTTTTTCGTCAATTATACAGCTTGAGTATTTTTGTATGAAATTTGGTTTTAAATTCCGAGTCCTATTTTTGGCTCGTAATTTGTTTTTGCAGAATTCCAGTTTGGAATTTTTTGAACTTTATATGTTATCAACTTTTCCATTAGCTTTAAATTTTCGCACCAAACAGTCGAATCACTGAGAAAACTGAGCTGTTTTTCTACCAGATGTGTTTGGAGTTCCTTTCAATATGCCTTCAATTTTCTAGCCGTAAATCTTTTTCGTCACTTATTTTGATGAAAATAAGGACAAATTAACATGGTTGTTATTAAAAATAATAACTGAAGTATTTTTCCATGATAACTAGATCAAAAAAAAATTTTGAATATTGATTCCGAAAAAATTTATGAGCCAAAATGTGTGTTAAGATTTTTTCGATCTCACTCCTTACATGATAACGAAAATAAGTCTTAATAAAACAATACAATATTTAGTATAAAAAATGCGTAGATACCAAGATATTTTTTATTAATAAATCAGAATTCAATTGAATAATCATGATGAAAATTTACAGGCTATTAAGATTAATAGTGAATCATATATGTATATATCTTCACCGAAAATGCAATACAACGTAACATCACTTTTCATAGCCTTACAGGAGGCACAAAAAACTACCTAAAATAGAAACAAATTGTCCTACAAACAAGATTTTTGAGTATTTACATCCTTAAAAATTGCCTAATGTCTTGAGGATGAATATTTTTATTTTTATTAAATATTTTGCAAGTTATGTGGTTTACGTTTTTCAAGATTTCAATTTTCTGAAGTCAAAAAAAAAAAAAAAAAAAAAAAAAAACGTAACATCAATACAAATTTTTGACAAATTATAACTAAAGAGAATTCTGATAACTTTTACTCCAAAATTTGAATAGTTTTTATATTTTTAACAAATTCGTAAAAAAGAAGAAAAACTAAATTTTTTATTTTTTTAACAAATGTGATGTTACGTTATTTTGACTTAAGAAAATCATTGCCTTCGTTAATATAATCGTTATTTGTTGAGCTACAAGTCTGAAAAGTTGTTATCACCATAGAAAACAACTAGAACTCCAACTTGCTCACAAAAAACTTAACTCAATTGTCAAAAAACCTAACTCTTTGTATGTGTTAGTAAAATTTTCTACAGAACAAATTTATACGTGTGAAGAGAGTAATTTTTTGTTTCTGAGCGAATGAAAAGAGTTGGACTTCTAGTTGTTTTCTATGGTTATCACATGTATTTTGGAAAAATAAACTATATTCCATCAAAAACACGAATTTGTAAATTTTGATGTTACGTTGTTTTGCATTTTCGGTGACGATATTTTTTTCATGATATTTTAAACTATTTTGGTGGTATAATTTGGTTCGTCTGTACGTCTGGCGCAGAGGCAAAATATTAAATATTATGAAATTTAAGACCTAAAATATTGTCTACCTAAAATGTTCCATAAAGTTTAAGATACGAAAGTAAAGTAAATATTTTTCACATTTCACATAGCAGAGTACTGTACAATGTTAAGTTTGGAAAGGGAGCCACATATATCCCTCAGGAGCGGAGCTAAAAGGGCTCTGACATGGACAATTTTTAAACGTTTGCCAATTTTTTTTGCTACTTGTCCGATGTCAAATTTGCCTAAATTTTCTTAAGGCATATAAAAACATGATTACTTGACGTATATATATATCGTCCATTCCATGAAAGAACGCCCAAAAATATACCAAGTGTCCTCCGATTTTTATAAAATTATATACGTATAAAGTCTATGGGTGTCTAGAAATATTTCCGTTTTCAGATTCGCTAAATTCAGAAAATTCGCGATTTTATTTCGCTTTTTCACTTCCAAAAGTGTACAACTTTAAATACAAATATTTCTGGGAACGCTTTACGGAAATTTATTATTTAAACGGCGTTTAAATTGTAATTATATCAGCTTAAACATGAGTATTTTACAAATAAAAAATACTTTTTAAAAATGCATTTTAATGCAATTGCATTTTTTAAATGAATTTTTCTTTAAATATGCTATTAAATTTTTTTGATTTTTTTTCGTATTTGGAAAGCATGGAATCTTCACATTAAAATAAAAATCTCAAATTTCTGGGACGCACACATTTACTGTGCACAATTTCCCCTTTTCTTCAACTAGTTAAAATTTTTTCATATAAAAATTATATTTTTCTGGTATTATGAGTATCTTTACGTTTTTTGTTAAAAATAAATGTATTGTGTTATTTTTTAAAAAATCGTTAAAAATAGTAAAACTTTATGTATCAGACTAATTATTGTTTTAAGTTATAATAAACAAAGCATTTTTAAATACACTTTTGAAAAATTAAAATTTAACAAATTCCCAACTAACAAAAATGCATCTAAAAACTGCATTTATATTTTTAAAATATTATGGATCGAAGAGGTGGTTTTCGAAATGCTGACTAAATTACACAAAAAATATGCAATGGCCTTATAAATACTTTTTAAATTACAGAAATCCATCAATAACTTCAAGAGATATGAATATTTAAAATTGCATACTTTTTATATTTTGTTAACTTTTATACAAATTTTAAAGAAAATTCCAAAAACAAGAAAAAATTATATTTTTATATGAAAAATTTGAAACATATTTTTGTAAAAATTGGATTATGCATATAAGATTTTCGGGTCCCAAAAATTTGACACTTTTATTTTAATGTAAAGATTCCAAACTTTTTAATTATGTTAAAATATTTAAAATTGGAAAAGAAAAAATTTGTCTATGTCAGATTTAAAGTAAATTCCAAAATTTCGATTCTCCCCCACTGTGCAGTGTGACGTTAGAATTAATTATAATTTTATGAACAATTTTTGTTTTAGTTATAAAAAAAATCTTGAAAAAATTGGACAATTAGTTTACTGTAAAGTAATAAAGGCGAAAAAGCATTCATTTAATACTTCCCTTTGATTTCCATTAAAATCATTTTATTAAAAGTTATTTTATAAATATTTAATATTAATAAATAATACGTTTAACATTATAGTCATAAAATATATTCAGTAATATATGTATGTATTATTTATATTTAAATGTGTGTTCGTGTACATTTCTTCTAATATATATGTATGTATTATTTATTTATTTATTTTGCAATTATTTAAACTTTAATGCTAAAAAAATATCATAAATTTCGATAGGAATTATTTTTAATAACAAATTCGTTTTTTTTTCGTTCATAATTAAACATTTACATTTGGATGTATTTATGTTTTTCATGCGAAATAATACTGAACATATTGAATTATCAATAACATTTGATTTTCTTTTTAAGAACATTAAGAATTCATAAATTTACATAATTTTTTTTGGGGTAACAATTTTTTTTGTTTTTGCTCTTAAATAAATGAAATGAATCGTTAAAAATCATTCAGTTAATAAATCAATGCCTGTGTAAACTAAAATTGTATGATTTGGTGACCATTAATTGTTTTTGTTGTTTATCTTTCCTGTTCCTACACCAAAATCCACCATTAATCACGTTAAATTTCCTCACCTTACATTAAAATGTTTAACTCGTATCGTTCACGAATTTATGTTTCAACTGTTACTTCACATATTTTTGGTTAAACATTTTCTTTTCTTAATTTTTTTCAACAATATTTTTTGTGAAGTTCTTTTGTATTTTTAATTATTTATTATTTCTTTTGATTTCAAAATGAATTTAATTTCAAAATACTCGTACAATTTTTAGTTTACAAGATCAATCGGATTCACGTTCACTGTCCGATTCCTTGGATAATATACCTTCAAATGTATTTGGACCTGAAGGGATTGTGACTCGTTTTACTTTGCCGTTATCGTATGGTCGCAAAGAGGCGCGCCAAAAACGTTTGGGGTAAAAACAATTAAACATTTTACAAAAACAAAAAATAATGATACAAAAACAAATTAAGTTTAAATTTTGTTTATTTATTTAAGTTTTAAAATTAAATTAGTTTTTAAAAATATTATGATAAAAAAAAAATAATTTCAATCCCTGCTGTGTCCCCTTAACATAAATGTGAATGAGAAAAAAATTAAAAATTTTATGAAAAATTTTCATGTTTATTTAGATAATATTAAGTAGAATGCTTTAGTAGTCATGATCGTACGAACAGTGAGAAACAAAATATGTTGGACTTATTTCATACCAAAATATTTTCTTATGTATGTAATTTGTCTGCATTGTTTTGTTACAGCCTGTGACAAAGTTTAACTTATTTTATGCTTAATTTTATTTTACGTCTATGTATTGTATATTTTGCTATGTATTTGTAGTTATGCTTTTATATTTTAATTTTAATAATATAACATCGACCCTTTTTTGAGAATTTGATTTAAAACCAATTTTAAAAGAGAAAGTAGGACATTATCCCTTACGCAATTAGAGAAAATCGACAAATAGAATTTGCAAAGTGATAAGACATGTCTATTACTTTCAGTACTAGTTGGATACAAATAGAAAAGTAAAACTTTTACAAGTAAATACGAGAAATTAAGTTGCCACAGATTATAGTCATCCAAGTAATAACAGTTCTCATTGAATTGTAAATCTACCAAATTTGCTATCGAAGATCGGTTCGCAATTTCATATATTACAGTTAAGTATAACTCCTATATATATAACAATTACTTTCAGAATCGTAAATTTGTCTTTTTTTTTTTTTTTTTTAAATGACATAAGCATTTCATAATTGTTGAATATATTTCATAATTCTTGAATATATTTCATAATACTTGAATATAATGCCATATTTGCTTGGATATTAGAAAAAATATCTTCCACATTTGTGTACAAAATATCACCATTCGGTGTCTATAGTCAACCCCTTATGTGTTCAAATTGTACGTGGTCAAATTATTAACGAAGAACTGATACGGTATTGGTATTAACATGATACTACATCAGAGTCGAATTATTGAATAAACTGTATACGATTCCTTGTGATCAAGGTGTTAAGGTATGATTTTGGTAAACAATTTATCCCACACTTACACTATAGAGCAAAAGTGAACACTTTTTTGGTTTAATTTACTTTTTTCGGCGGTACCTTCTTAACGACCCATAGGAATTAAAATATAAATGGTAGAATATAATCCTCAAGGTCCATTTTGAAATATATGTACAATAAATATTAATATATTTGTTTGTGTAACATAAAAAATAAAGAAAACTTTAAAATATAAAAGTGTTAAATTTTGCACCATTATCTGATTGGATATATAATCGTGATTTGTTCGGTACTTTAAATTTGCAAATGAAAAAAAAAAAAAAAAAAAAATTGAAAATATGTTATTCAATGAAGAATGTCTAGTGCAAATATAAACTAGTTAGAGTTCTGCAAAAGTTATTAATTATGAAATAACCTTGATAAAAATCCTGTAGTAGTGGAAATAAAAAAATAAGAAAATATCAAATTTTGCAAAGATTATTGTTAAAAAAAATTGCAAGGACTTAAAACTATCTCAAACCTTGATGATTATGTTCAAAAGACGTAAAAATATTTTTTATTATGTTAAATCATCGATTATGTTAATTCATTAATAGAGATGCTGAACATTTTTTGGAAAATAACTAAGATCGGGGAATATGAGATTCCATTAAAACCTATAAAATTCATTAATAGTAGAGCTAGCATTCAAACTATTTGCAAAAAACATAAGACTCATGAGAATATTTGACAAGAACCACAAAATCTGTAACTATCTATTTGGTGAAAACGTATGACCCTTTTCAATATCTTGAAATCTAATAATCTTGGGTCATGGTAAACTGGAAACGCGTTTTAATAGTAAATGGACAATCGTAAACTAAATTAGGTTAGAAAATAATGATTTTCTTAAGGTTTCAAATTAAATGATCGGCATGTATTGCTACGCTATAAAAACTGTAAAGTAATCGAATTTTTATATAGCGAATTAGGAAGGTATCTCAGATCTAGATGTCGGTCCGATTGGACTAATTAGTGGAACTATGTCTTAAAAAAATATCATCAACATTTTGTTAAAATATGTTCAGATTCTGAGAAGAAAATATAGAAAATATGATATCACGTCATAATATTCACCACGAATTGTAATCTAATACTAATACTTTCGTAGAAAATTATGTTCAAACTTGTTTAAAATAAGGATTCGATAATTTTGGAAGGATATGTAACAAACCCAGACTAAAACATACTTAAAAGTATGAAATATATATATAAAAGTGAAATTAAGAATCCTAGAACATAAGCCAGAAAACTGTAAGGACACTATGGGATACAATTTGTTTTGGTGCTTTATTTATTAACATCATGACTTGTTAAATTATGGAACAAATTTGCGAAAAGAAAGTATTATTTTGCTAAAAATATATTTTGGTTTAATTTTTCTGTGGTGCAAAGTGGTGCAAAACTGAACACTTTTTATTTGAAAAACATCTTAATTTTTGCAAAAACTAAATTAGTTTTAAAACTTTTTATTCTTCATCACATTAAATAAATTTATCATGAATTAATACTATTAATTACTTTTTGCATTACTTTATATGATAAGGAGATATCACCTAAAAACATAAACAGCTACAAAAAAGTGTTCACTTTTGCGTTGGCATGAATTATTTCATTAACGTGAAGTCACATTTCTTTGTCGATAAACCAAATACCAAATTTAAAAAACATACACCTCTTTACATTAAGTAAAGTGGTGGCTCAAGATCAGAAAAACAAGTCGAGTCAAATTTTTCAGCGACGCATACTAATGTAATTTATTAAAAACAATACATTAAGGGAAAAAATTCGATTCAAAATCAACAACGATTGTGTTCACATTGGTAATTTACGGTAACAGCTTTTTAATAACTTTCGTTAACAAATTTAATAGAAAACATATGTAATTTAACAATTTGATACCGAAATGGTTTCAACTTGGTGCCAATTAGGTATCGATTTTCAATAAGAATTGAACACACAGTGTTTAATTTAAACACATACGGTGTAGATTCACTATTGACACAGAATGGTATCGTTTTCAACACGTATGTGATTGATATTTCTCTGGGTGTACATGATGTAGCCAGTTCACTACTTCTAGAATTTCTAGATGTAAGAAAATTTCCTCTAATACCAATTATAGTATATTGGCAAATATTTAATTAATATCTGTAATATTAAATAATCACAAGTTCTTGATAATGCACAGTGGGATTGTTGGTAATAAATCCGTATCTTTTAAACTTATGCTCGGATCGAATTAAAATGTAAAAGTTGTAAAGGAGGACTCAATCTTTCAGAAAACTCTTCTTGTATTCACATTGTGATAACACATGCACAGAAAAAATTATTACCGTCTTTTTTACAATTAACTCAGTTGTTTAATTTTGCATCAAAATTTAGTAAATATGTTCAAGAAAAAATAAAATAAAAAATAAATTTTGGTTTGATTTTTTTCCCATACACATTTTTAATTCATTCAATCATCTACTTGATTGATTTAATTAATTTATTAATTGGGAATTTTTTTCTGTTTTGTATTTTTTGTAGTTTTTAGTAATTGATATAATCATTTTGGTGAGAGGTGCAAATTTAAACAAGTTTATAATTGAATGAATTATTTTCGTATATATTTCTGTAAAACGCTTGGCATTAGAATTTTTTATTTTTTGCCTCGACTTTATTTCGTTTTTCGGAAATAAGTCCTGGGGGAAAATTTGTTGAAAAATATTCTATAATTTGTAATATATTCCGGGGTAGAGAGTGTAGAGGGAAAATTTGTACTTGGTATAACTTATACAAGACCGCATATCTCAAAAAATGGTAAACTTTTTAAAATCGCACTGACAGAAAATGCATAGCCATCAAAAGTATGAAAAAATAAAAATCCAAATTTAATTATCAAGTCAACAAAAATTATAAAAAAATAATATCTTGAATAATTTGTTTAATTCTTATTCCTTATACTAAATATAGTGAAAAAAAATAAACAAGCGCAAATATTCGGCCCGGCCGAATCTATATACCCACCATCAACTTTTTCACATTTTAAGATATATGAGAGAAGGAGGTAAAGTGGGCGGGCCACGCCCATTTTTTGTTTCCGAGTTTGCATTAGTCCTTGAACTATTTGAACACAATTTCATTGATTTTCACCTTATATGGGAGGTGGGCGGTAAAGTGGGCGCAACACGCCCATTTTTGGCTTGCGAGTTGATATCGATCCCCAAACTATATGTACAAAATTTCGCTATCGTACATGCTTTTGTTGCAGAAATATCAGCAGAAAAGTATAAAACGGACACCCTGTGTTTCTAGTCTTTAGCCCATAACTTTTTTGTTTGTGAACCGATTTTGCCGAGCGCTATCCTGCTTTCAACAGACGGACAGACGGACGGACATAGCTAGATCGACTCAGAATCTAACCAGGACCCAGAATATATATACTTTGTGGGGTCTTAGATGATTCCTTCAACATGTTACACACGGAATGACAAAATCAATATACCCCCCATCTTTTTGATGGTGGGTATAAAAATAAATAGTTACTATATTTTTGTCAAAAAAAGCTATTTTTCATACTAATTTAAGAGTGCTGACTTTGAAAATTTTTTACGTCTAGAAGAATTGAAATAATAAACCAAAAAAAAAAAAAAAAATGCGACAAGCAGTTATGGAGATACAGAATTATTACCAAACATTTTTCGTTAGGTCCCACTGTGCAGCGTAGAAATGGAGGCAACAGAATGTGGAATGTTTCGCTCTATGGTGGTAAAGCTTGTTGTAAAATGAATGTGTAGTGTTTTTTAACAGGCAATGTTGCCATTGAAGACTTTTCAGTGCAAGATATAGTATTTAAAAAGGTTAAAATCAGGGACCGTAACGATTATGAGTTATATACAAAAATTATTATTTAATAATTATATTTTGAATTTTATTTTTTGCTCAAAAATTAGCAATTACTTTTGATTTTTATTTACTGCTCAAAATATAAATAATTTTCATTAAAAAAGTAAATTCATAATTTTTATTTTTTATTTATAAAGAAACGAGAAAGATATAGTGGTAGTCATGTATCATCTTGAACGGAGTTAATTCAACATCGAAATTCGATGAGGGGTCATATATTAAACCTGTTGCCAATACTTTTACTAAGCGTAAAATAAAATACACAAATTCAGAATATTACGTTAGTACTAACATTTCTATGAATTTATGCGCTTTAAGATGATTCCCGAAAGTGGGTGTATATGGGAGCTATTATAAATTATGGACCTAACCTTACAAACAAACTGTGATTTCTACTTTAACAAAACTTATTTGTGCCGAATATTGACTTGATACTGATATTTGCATGGGATTTATACACGTTAAAGTGATTTTCGGAAGAGGAATTTATATGAGAGCTATGGACAATTATGGACAGATCTTGGTGAAATTTAGTACAAAGATTGATACTCATGATTTATGATTGTTAACCTTAATTCCGGGGTGACATTTGTATAGGGGCTAGGTCAAATAATGGACCTATGGTGGTGTAGGGTATAAACATAAAATTTACATTTAATAAATGTTTATATCTGATTTGTATTTAGTTTAACAAATAGTTTTTACTAATATATCAGAAGGCATATTACATCTGAAATCATTCAAAATTAATTTAACTCTAAAAACGCTCTATTTACGCTTATTTGCGTAGCGGGTACAATATGTAACACTTTTATCATCTTATATAAATGATGATGGACATATACACATCTGCTCAAAATAATAGATACACCTAGAGGTATTATATTAAAGTGACAATAACTTTGGAAAATTCTTCAAAAATACTTCGAGTTTTTATACCCACCATCAAAAAGATGGGGGGTATATTGATTTTGTCATTCCGTGTGTAACATGTCGAAGGAATCATCTAAGACCCCACAAAGTATATATTTTCTGGGTCCTGGTTAGATTCTGAGTCGATCTAGCTATGTACGTCCGTCTGTCCGTCTGTCCGTCTGTCTGTCTGTTGAAAGCAGGATAGGGCTCGAACGGAGCAACGTAAGGGGGCGAAATTTGGCACAAATGTTTATCTTATATAAGGTTTGTTTGGTATTGAAAATGGGCAAAATCGGTTAAGAAACAAAAAGTTATGAACCAAAAACTAGAAACACAGGGTGTCCGTTTTATACTTTTCTGCTGATATTTCTTCAACAAAAGCATGTATGACAACGAAATTTTGTACGTATAATTCGGGGATCGATATAAACTCGGAAACCAAAAATGGGCGTGGTCCGCCCACTTTACCGCCCACCCCCCATATAAGGTGAAAATCAACGAAATTGAGTTCAAATAGTTAAAGGACCAATGTAAACTTGGAAACAAAAATGGGCGTTATCCGCCCACTTTACTGCCCACTTTACCACCCCCTTCTATATAATGCAAAATTTGAAAAAGTTGATGGTGGGTATATAGATTCGGCCGGGCCGAATATAACATTCGCGCTTGTTTTCTTTTAGTAAACAATTCGATCTGGCAATGATACTTTAATGAAAAATATGGCAATTATGTACAAAAAATTAATTTACACATAAGTTTAAATACCAAAAATTGTTGCTCATAATAATAGATACAGTTAATTTATTTCTAATTTTTTTACATTAAATCGAATTATATTGTACTTTTTTGACTGCTTTCACATAATAGAATAAGAAAAGTTTCATTTAGCTTGAAAATATTATAAAGAAATAGTATTTTGACACAGAAAATGGAAAGAAACAATCAGTGCATCAAATAGGAGAGAAAAATGGTTCAAAACAAGAGAGAAATGGATAATCGTTACTTTAAATTGCAAGTAGGGGTTTAGGAAAATATCTACGTTATCTATAAAATACTTTTGTACGATTGAAACTTGTAATAGACCTCATAAAATAACCCCAAAACCAGATAGAAGGATTATTATATAGGTAAAAAATTACCCCTTCAATCCTCTGAAGTCTATTTCAGCTGATATTTTTGATGGAATAGGTTCGAAAAGAGTGTCTTCGTTTTGTGCAATATCCCAATACCCATATGCATTTATTGTACTTACGAGTATCAATATGATAAATAGGACCATTTGAATTTAATTAAAAGCATTCCCAAACCTTTATATTTTCACCTCACTACACAGAAAAAATTATGTCTAGATTTTTTTTAATAAACTCAGTTTTTGGATAAAATTTAGATTTTATAAACAAAATTATTTGATTTTAATATTTTGTTTAATTGATTGTAAATAATTTAAAAACTGAATGAAAAAAAAAAACATAAAATTTTGACAACTTCAATAAAAATAAAAAATAAATTATATAATTTTTTCTTGGATTTAAAACATCTAGAGGTAAGCTATTTATATTGCATTTGTTAGAGATTTTTCAATCACTCTTATTTTATACGGTAGAATGAAATCGTACTTCCCACTCTATTACAATCGTTTGGGGACCAAATAAGAAACGAATTAATAAAAGAAATCAGTCCGGATATCCGAGAAACATAAGGCCTGTCGAAACCAATGGCTGTCTTATGAAAAAGTTGTGACAGTCATTAAAAGCACCGTTATATATTTTTGTGTGGTAAGATATATGGTTATTAGATTTCACTTTATACATGTAAGATAATATATTTGTACTGATAATTTTGTAAAATACAGAAGAATGATTGTACTTCAGCCATTTAAAATTAACCGCCAGTCTGAATAGCTGCTCCGGCAAATCTTGTGCGCACTGTTTGTTGATTTTATGATATTTAATTAATTAAAATTTGCATGTTTGACTTTTAATAGGTATGTAAAACTCTATTAAAACATCTTAAAATTTTAATAACTTTTGGTGTTATCTTCTTATAGGTTTACTTGGTGAACTTACATAAAGAAACTAAGGTAAAGCTGACGCTGGTTTAAATAGTTCTTTTATATCAGTTATAAAACAATGTATGGAGCAATAAAACACACAATAATATTAAATCGTAATTAGTAATCACCAAATAAAATGTATAATTTTACATATATGTATGTATTAATTTTAAAAAATATTTTAATAAATCCAAAAATATACATTGTTTGAATATTTTATGAAAAACAAATAATACGTTTATTATTTCTATAAAAAAATTGTAAAATTTTATAAATATTTTCAAATATTCAAATTTGTAGATAGTAAAAATATTTTAATAAGAAAAAATATATATTTTTTTTCAATAAAACTTTTACGAATCTGAATGTTAGATTTTACGAATTTCGTGATAGGTCCGATTTTAGTAAAAAATATAATTGATTTCATGAATTTAGTAATAGAAAATGAAATTTAGTTTTTTCTGTGTATGAAACATTCATATTTGTGAGTTTAACGTGGAATTTTTTCTACAGTGTACATTCGGACTAAAGTAAATTTAAAGAAGTTTTAACAGTATCTTAAAATTTTGTATACGCATTGATGGAACTTTTCTGGCAAATTTTTCTGGAAATTTGTTTTGCAGACGAAGAAGCCAAACTGTTTGCGGACCTACTTCATTAAAAATTGTAGCGGAAATAGCCTTCAAAGAAATGAAGGGGTCCTTTTTTGTCAATACATTAATCCTCCTTTCCGTTTCTGGGGTTCATTAAGAGGTCTAATAAGAGTTTATGTCATTTATTTTTTAGATAATGCATTTGCGCAAAATGTAGATGTCTTTCTGAGCTCCTTTTTGCCATTTAAAGCAATGACTTTACAGTTTTCGCTTATTTTGAACCATTTTTCTCTCCTATTTGGTGCACTGATTATTCTTTCCATTTTCTGTGCCAGAATACTATTTCTTTATAATATTTTCAAACTAAATGAAACTTTTCTTAATCTATTATGTAAAAATAATCAAAAAAGTATAGAATTCGATTTAACATACAAAAATTAGAAATAAATTAACTGTATCTATTATTATGAGCGGAAACGTATGTGTAAATTAATTTTTATGCACATACTTGCCATATTTTTCGTTAAAGTATCATTGCCAGATCAAATTTTTTACTAAAAGAAAAAAACTCGATTTATTTCTGAAGAATTTTCCAAAGTTATCGTCACTTTAATGTAATCCCACTAGGTGTATCTATTATTTTGAGCAGATGTGTACTTTGCTCCTCCAATACGTCATAAAAGTAAAATCTAAAATAATCATTAAATTTAAGAAAAAATAATGATCGGAGTTCTTTTTAGCAAAAACATAAAAATCAAAAATAAGTTTTTTTTTTTTTTTTAGCAAAAAATAAACATTATAATTTGAGCAAAGAATAAAAATAAAAAAACAGCAACGAAAATATGAATTTTTCTTTACAAAACAATTTAGCATTGTTATTTGCTGTTGTAAAACAATTTAGCATAATTTTGTGGACTATTAAGCACTTTAACAATTATATTTTTGGCAGCTTTGTTAACAGGGGAATTTAGGAGTGTTACTATAAATATTCATTTAGAAGAGAACTTTCACAAAAGGTTATTGTCACTTATAAATAAGCATACGAGTTGTGTTTTTCTTTAGTCCTACTTAAAGTCCTGTCACAGTGGAAGACAAAACATGAATCTGTATGAAAATAAAAGTAAAATATTATGTATGTCCTAGTACTTTATTTAAAATCAAACCAATATGTATATGTTATAAACTTTTAAAAAAGTTTAATCTCATTTCAGTTTATTTACCGCACAAGCTTTCAATAAATAAACATTTATCTCTGTTCTGTCAATATTTCTAAACAAAAGCTTTTAACATTAAGTTTAACCTTGTTCATGACTTGTTTCTAGGAATAATTAATTTTTGTATGTTATTTCCCAACCTACCGACATGTGCAGATATAATTCGACAAAATCTCTGAAGATTTATAGCAAAATTTATTTGATGGTCAAACATTTACTTTGTTGTTATTATATAAACATAATTTTCTATTGACTTTGTTAAGATGATGATGTCTGTCGTTGGTTTATGGTCAAATAGAATTTTCAATTTAAAGTCAATTAGAACTTTTAGTTGTAAACAATTACACTTATATATATTTAAGAATATAAAAGATTTGACAAAATCGACAAAGCAAATGGTCTTATTGAGGTAATAATTTTATTTAGCCAGTTCTGCTGTAAAAATATAATATTAAGAGTTTTAGCAAACCGAAGAATATTATGTTGCATATTTTAAGTTATTTGCAAGATGACAATTCCGAATTTAAATATTATGCTTGAATATTTTTTGTGTGTAGCTTAAAGGTTTCACACTAAATTTTATAGAACACTTTTACTGCTAAATTTTAGTTTTCTTAGTAAAATATTCCCTCTTTATTTATGTCAAAAACCTCTCTACATTTTTACTTTGTTATAGTTTAAGTTAGTTATACGAATTTATTAAATAAGGCTTCCTTTTATTTAATTAAGTTCTAAAAACTTGTTACTTTATTTAACTTAAAACGTTTTTAAAGCAAATGAATGCTATGATTTTAAATTAAAATGTTTTTCAAAATTTAATTAAAAAAATATAAAGTAAAGAATGCAATTTTGTAATTTGATTGGTTTTAAGTTCTTAAATTAATTTCTTTCTTTTAATATTTAAATTTGTATAACTTTTAACGTTGAATATAAATTAAAACAGTTAAACAAAAAGCTGCATTCTTATTAACATTTTCTTTACTCTAAATTGTTCTTAATTGTTAAACTATTTCCCTATTTTAGTTTGTAATCGTTTTTATTTTTGTTTGTATTAGAATCTTGTGTAAAATATTAGTTTTAATATTATAATTTGCTATTTGTTATTTCATGTTTAAATATTTACTCTTCTAGTTCATCACCGGATTCATTAAATGCTGATAGAAGTGATAAATCTGCTTTGGGTACGGCATCACCCCAGGCACTGTACAAATTGGTGGTTCCTTTGTTACGTTGTGAAGTGGCTGATGTACGCGATGCGGCTGTAAATGCTTTAGGAATGATTAATCATGATGCTCTTAAGTAAGTTAAAAACTATTTACATATATTCATATATATTTCTTCTTATTAAAGTAACTAAAAGTATCCTACAGTTTTGATGATTATCCTCGATTGTGTTATTTAACTAACCGTTTAAGGTCATAAATTTTTATTTATGAGCTGCATATGTTTATATATGGATAGTTCATTTTATCATGTACCTCTACTAAAAAAACTATTTTATATAATTATAATAATTATTATATAAATTATAATTGACTACATTTAACATTACTTAAGGACATTAAAGTAGCCAATTACTTTAATATCCAATAAGAAGAAAAAAAATATATATCTAATGCCCCGAATATAGAAAAATAATAGTCAGCAAATTAACCAGCCAATATGATGAAATACTAAAACCAGTACAACTGTAGGGTAATATTATCCGATTTATTTGTATGTTAGTGAAGATATCCTCTAACTAACATTAAAATTTGATTTCAAATGAAATTTTATTGTTTATTAAACTCAAGTTGCTGTAATCTTGCTTTTTCATTCGGTGTACAGTGGGGACAATCGTAAAATGTTTGCTAATAAATCTGTATCTCCTAAATTGAAATGTATAGTAAAGTTGTAGAAGAGGACCGAAGCTTTGATATTTATTTTATATAATACTGAATTATTTCCCAAAAAAAGCGTTTTGGAACCACTGTGTTCATTAAAGATTGTTATATTCGAGTTTTAAATTTAAAAGCAAAATAATTTTTTTATTAGATTTTACTAAAATATTTAATATTTTCTGGAAAACCCTAAATATAATCTTTATTGTGTTTTCGGATAATTTTTTATCGGAATGGGTCCACTTCATTTTAAATTAGATTTAATTTTTTTACTCAACTTTAAGTGTTCTTTAAATATTTGTTTACTATAAGCTAATACATTTCATATTGACTGAGCTTTGAACATTTTAGTGGTTTGGTCTCACTTTATACATAGCATCACCATTTGTTTGATACGACTAAGCTATTTTTTGTTGTAATAATGATGATGTTGTAATAAGAATTCGATGTGCTACGAGTATTTAATGATAGAAATTAATCCTCTCCGAGAACACTCATTTCCGTACATACCTTTGTTTAAAGTTGATATTTAGACTTTTTTTAAATTTTAAAAGTGACATTTGTTATGAATAAAGTGCTGTTTTCCTCGCACGTACAGATGGCTTCCCAGAACAAAGATTTGCTCGACAATTTTGATTTTTATACACGATATTTATCTGCTCCATTTTCCACAACATTTGTAATATAGAATTCCAGACCAGGATCTTTTAAAAAGTTCGACAGTAAGTACTTTATATTGTCCTTTAAGCGCATGCATATTTCTGAAAAAATTAGTCTTAAATTAAATTTCTGTTCGGTTATAAGGGTTAATTTCAATGATCATGACCTATTTGTATTTTTTATAACACAAAAAGACCGAATGTCTCAACTCATCTGCACTCCTTGAAATTGTTTTGTATGGTGAACATGTGTTATGGTTATAAATTTGAATTATGCGTTTGCATGAATTTTGTTAAATTTTCGTTTCAAAAAAACTAATTACACTATTACATCAAAAATTAGCACAAAGTTGTAGAGAGTAACAACAAATGTAAATAAAGCATGTAAACGAAACAAATTTTACATTTTCAAATGTAAATAATTAGGTACCTATATAGGGTATCTTAAAAAATGTTATATTTTTATGAAACTAAAGACTCCAAAGAATGCAAATATGCTTATTATTTTTGCCTAAAATTATCAGTCGCTGAATAAATATAAAAGTTGTAAAAATTCAGAAAAACATTTTTGGACATGTTTTTTTACATCATTTCTTAAGAACTATTGCAAAGGTTCACAATGTTTTTACATTTTACACGTTTTTTTTGACCCAGTTTCAATCTGGGATGTAAAATTTTTGAACTGGTTATGATCCTTATTAATTTTTTATGACACCCGTATGCAGTGCGTTGTACGGTTTTTTATCGTAACCCTTTTCCCCATTGACTTTTCGATGCCAAATTTAGCCCGAGTGTTAATCAACACACATTATTTAGTATTTAATTTAATAGATTATGACATTGTCTTTTCTTTGATATATTATTTACGAAAATTGTCATTATTAAACTAGGATTTTTTTTACTTGAAGTTGGTTGACGCAGTGTTAAAAAAAATTTTCTCAAAATTAATTTTCTGTTATTTTCCAATTTTTAAGAATATGAATTAACCGTTTGGATATAATAAAAAAGTATTACATGTTTAAAATCTTCGGACTTCGCAAATCCAGAAAAGTATCCGATCTATATCATATTGCTTATAGCGACTGAAATATTTACGTTTAAAAATGTAAAAAATTTTTCGTTTACACATTTTTTTAAGAAAAGTGTCCAAAAATGTTTTTCTCATGTTTTGCAATTTTTAAGATATTTTGTTGACTGATATCTCGAAATTCAAAATGGGAATGTATATATATTCTCAAGACTTTACGGAATCAGAAACCTTTTTACTTTTTCCAATACTATATACTGTGGCTTAAATATATGCAAATGAAAATGTAAAAAATTTTTGTTTTTGTTTTGTTTTTTGTACACCTGGGCAATTTGATTCAAAAGGAAAATTCTTTGAATTCGTATGCTTAATACATTTTACCTTATTATTAATAAAAAGGTTCAATAATTTGAGAACGATTTGAATTACTAAGTATTAAGCAAAAGTAAAAATTTTTTAGGTATTATCTTCTTAACGACTCAATTGAAAAAAAAAAAAAAAAAAAAACGAGAGAAACTATAGTCGGTCAAGACCGACCAGCTAAAAATTAGACCTGTGGCCAATTGTATACCAACACTTTTACTAAATGTAAAATAAATTATACAAATACAGAACAATGCATTAATACTTATATCCATATGGTTTTATGCCCTTTAGAGCGATTCCCGGATGTGGGCTTTATATGGGAGCTATGGTAAATTATGGACCGATTCTCATAAATTTTGGCAATATTGTTTCTACTTATATAAAAATTATTTGTGTCGAATATTAACTTGATATCATTCGTATGGGATTTATGCACGTTAAAGTGATCATCGGAAGAGGGGATTTATATGGGAGCTATGGTCAATTATTGACTGATCTTAATGAAATTTGGCACAAAGTTTGACACTTATACAAAACTCCTTTGTACCGATTTCAACCACCTATGGTGGTGTAGGGTATAAAAACCAAATACTATATAGTATTTTAATGTACTCATTAGGCTTTAAATATTAACACTATTTTTGGTAATGCCCGTCCAATCTATACATTTTTGAAATGTAATCAATTAAAAGAAAAAAAAAAGCGTATTTTTTCATATTAAAATAAATTTAGGGGAAAGTATAATTTGTTTTTGTTATCGTAATTTTGTACGGCATTTGGATCATAATATGTAAAATAAATTTATTTTTCTACGTAAGAAATGTATTTATAGCCTTAAATTTTGAGATATAGAATGTGTAAAAATTTAAAACACGTATAGGTCCTTCTGCAGCTTCGATTCTCTCAATATGCTATAAATTAAACAGATTTAAGTGGATAAAGAATCGATAATTTAGTAATAATCGCGTTCCATAAATTTAGCCGAATTTAATTATTTATTATACATTTAGTTGTTTTGAAGTTTACACTTTCAAATTGTATGACATTAATTAAAAATTTTCTTTTGCTCTCATCAAGCTTGTGATGTAAAAATCCAAAAATTACATTTACAATATATAGGTCATAATCCGTTTAAATTTGTTTATTAAAATTATATTTCTTCTAGTTAAATATTTCATAATTTTTCCACATAATTGTTTTCGAGCGTAGATTAAGATGAAATTTCTCCATTTGTTTAAGAATTTAAGACATTCAGTAAAATCGGATAAAATCATTAGGCTTCACATAAGTACAAGTCGATCCTAATGTAGTTATCTTATCTAAGAATCATCCATTTGCATGAAAATCCTCTAATCTCTAGTTCATATTTAAATGTTTATTTTAACATTGAAACCAAACTTATTTTACATTCAATTCTCATAAAGTATATTTTAAAGTTAAACAAAATAAATAAAATATATTTATTTTGTCATCAGCACGTTTTGATACATAGTATTTGATTTTCTCTAACTAATCTAATAAACATTAGGTGCTGACGTTGGTGAGAAACAAAAAGCAAGGATTGAAATGGTTTTCCCTTTTACAATAGTTTTTTTTTTTTGCTTTTTTTTATTTTTTTATTTATTTTATAGTTACAGGTATTAGGTTTATTGTATAAATTATATAAATAAAATTGATGACTTTAACTGTTTAACCTTTTCTTTTCTTCTCTGTGTTATGTGCCTTTAAATTAAAAAATTATATTTATTTAATATTTGCTACTTTAAAAAAATGTTTTGTTTTTTAATACAATTTTTATTTTATAATTTAGGGAACTTGAAACAAAATAAAGTTTAAATTTTTAATATCAGTTTAAATCTGTGAAAATGAATTTTTATTACCATGTTACTTAAGGTTGTTTAATAATTTTATTTGTATGTTTTTTTGTAATTCCTAAGTATTTTTTGGATTCTTCTTACCCAGTGCAGAAAAATGTGACCTCAAATTTACATTAACATTATATGTTTGTATGTATGATCTACGCTTCGAAAGTTCTTAATTCTGGTACTTCATAAAATATTTTGAAACAAACACATACACAAATAAAAATATTTATATACATATGCAATGTTGCCTGATAATTTTAGTATAAAATCGTCAAAATCGACATAATAAAATCGGTTAAAATTTAAAAAAATTAAATTAAAATTTTTAGGGTATTTTTGTTTATATTAAAATAATGTCAAGGTTTTTTTAAATAAACTTTCAGCGTTGCACAATGCTTTCTTTGAAAATAATTCTGTAACTTGTGAACCGTTACACGTGGCCAGAGATGAGGTGTTTTTGAGTTTTGATGTAGTACAGATTCCTAGCTGGTCAGGGGGGTATTGGGTGGCCCTCCAAAAATTCATTTGTAATATGACAGAAAAGAAATTTTATATATAAGGAGTGAGATCGAAAAATTCTTAACATACATAATATTAAATAACTTGGAAACGGTTGATCTTAGAGTTTTCATTATTTTTTTAGTCATTTGATAATTTAGCACAGATCACAGAAATATATAATTTTTATGGTTCTAACCACTAATTATAAAATTGTGGACCATTTTTGAAAACCCTTTCTTTGGATTTGATAGTTGCTTCAGTCACTTTTTTGGAACAGTGTGCACATCTTCGGTTAAAATCTTCGGTATTTTGGGACACCTTTTTTGTGCTCTTGAATTCACTTTTCACAAGAGCTCAATATCTTTCCACTGGTCTAAGCTATGGACAATTTTGAAAATTGACCTCTCTTGGTACTAAAACTATGTTATTGATTTGGTACCATCCCAGTGCTTTCTTGCCGTAGAGACATGATACCAAATGGGTCCAAAAATATGTGGACACGTTGTGCTTTCTTAAGAAAAGAAGAAGTCTTTTTTGCATATATTCCTTTATGCATATTTTAGTATTTATAGATCCGAATGTATCAAATGACTGCAAAAAGCTTGTCGTACCATGAATTTTGTAAGAAATTTTTGCTGCTTTTGGGTCTTAAACTTATCTCCAACATTGCTTCGAACATTAGCAATAAAAATTTTTAAGACACAAGCTGCGAAGATTCTGCCAGCACCTACGTTTCTTCGTCAATTATACAGCTTGAGTATTTTTGTATGAAATTTGGTTTTAAATTCCGAGTCCTATTTTTGGCTTGTAATTTTTTTTTGCAGAATTCCATTTTGGAATAGTCGAAGCGCTGAGAAAACTGAGCTGATTTTGGAGTTCCTTTCAATATGCCTTCAATTTTCTGGCCTTCTCAATATCATGTGGTCTTTTTTTCTTACCGTACTAGGTTTCACATCAATAGTCAAATTCTCCTGATACTGTTTAATAACATTAGAAACGGTTTTACGGACGACATTTAATTCTGTGGCCAATTATTTGTAAGACCTATTTGGATTTTTTGAAATTTTTTAATAACTTGTAGGACGTAAATCTTTTTCGTCACTTATTTTGATGAAAATAAGGACAACTTAACATGGTTGTTATTAAAAATAATAACTGAAGTATTTTTCCATGATAACTAGATCAAAAAAATTTTGAATATTGATTCCGAAAAAAGATATGAGACAAAATGTGTGTTAAGAATTTTTTCGATCTCACTCCTTAGATTATCCTTGTAAATCTATAAATTGTTCTCTCATTTTAGCCACGTTTATTTTTTCAACTTAGCGGGCTTAATACATATTTATCATAATTTTTCTTTTTTGAAATATTCACCTGATTTCTTACAAAATTCTCAAATATATGTGAATCATATAAAAAGTTATATACATCTGAAATTGGGACTTTAAAAAATTTCATATATTTTGGATTCTAGTGACTGACTGACTGATTCATCATCCTACAGCCTAAACGCCTGAAGCTAAGTAGGTCTCCCTCCATATATATCTACTTGGACGGGATTTTTGGAAATTCGATTGTTTAGGGGGTAAAAAAGGGTAAAAACAGGTAAAATCGGTAACGTTATATCTCCCAAACTAATAAAGATACAAAAAAGGTTGAATAATTATCCTTATTCATTTAAAAAATAATTGGACAGTTGTCTGGTACTTTTTTTTAAATTGGCCCTTTTAGGGAGAAAACGGGTAAAAACTGTATTTTGGTACTTTTTTGGCACCATATGTATCTTTGAAATCAATCAACATACAGATAAAATTTACATCGTATTCATAACTTATCAAAAAATGACAAATACAAATTTGGTACTTTTTTTTTTAAATTTTACCTATTTTTTGTACTTTTTTATAAAACATTTTTTATATTTATTGAAATATTCACATGAGTATTTTAATATTGAGTATCACTACAATTTAGAAATTCATTGGAATACAATTTTTGATACTTCGATGGGTGAAAAAAGTACCATATAAAGGGGGTAAGAGCGCGAAATTATATTTTATTCAAGCTCAATAATGAATGTTCAATTATATTAAACCTAGAAACATGAAATTAAGTAAATGTAGTCCTACGTGGATATGAATTCACAGAGTGGAATTTGTGGTACTTAAGGATACAAGGTACTTTTTGTTCTTCTAATGGTACTTTTTGAATATTTAACCTAGAAACATGGAATTAAATATACATGGTCCTATGTGGGTCTTTGTGGTACTTTTTATACCCTACCCTATGTGTTTGTGCTGATGTTTGTAACACATAGAATGACTTATCCAACACCCACCTTAAAGTATACCAATCGACTCAGAATCACATTTTAAATCAATCTAACGACGTTCTTCCGTCCGTCTGGCTGGACGGCTGGTTGGCTGGCTGGACGGCTAGCTGTCCATGTAAACCTTGTGCACAAAGTACAGGTCGCAATTTTGAAGATAATTGAATGAAATTTGGCATGTGGGACTTTTATGATACAAGGCCAAGCCTATTGAAATTGGTTATGATCGGTCCATTATTTCGCCTACCCCCCATACAAATGTTCCACCGGAATTATTTTCAACACTAAAAAATGCCTTAGAAATAAGAATATTTTAATGAAATTCGGTACAAAGAAGTTTTGTATAAGTATCAATCATTGTACCAAATTTTATGAAGATCGGTCCACGATTAACCATAGCTCCCATACAAACCCCTGTTCCGAAAATCACTTTAACGTGCATAAATCCCATACTAATTTTAGTATCAAGTTAATATTCGACACAAATAAATTTATATAAGTAGAAACAACATTGCCAAATTTTATTATAATCGGTCCATAATTTACCATAGCTCCTATATAAACCCACTTCCGAGAATCATCCTAAAGTGCATAAAATCAAGTAGATGTTAGTATCAACGAATTATTCTGTATTTGTATATTTAGTAAAAGTGTTGATCTAATATAGATCTCCTTCCCGAATTTTTATGATCATACATAATTGTGTAGTGTATTATATGGTCGGTCTTGACCGACTATACCTTTTTTTCTCGTTTGTTCTTCTAATGATACTTTTTGAATTTTCTATAATTATGAATCTAGAAACATGAAATTAAAGATATGTGGTCCTAAATGAATGAGAATCTATAAAAGGGGACTTTGGGGTACTTTTTTGTTCTTCTAATGGTACTTTTTGAATTTTCTATAATTATGAACCCGGAAACATGAAATTAAGGATATGAGGTCCTAAATGAATAGGAATCCTTAAAAGGGGACTTTGTGGTACCTTTTTGTTCTTCTAATGGTACTTTTTGAATTTTCTATAATATTTAACCTAGAAACATGAAATTAATGATATGCGGTCCTAAGTGAATGAGAATCCATAAGAAGGAACTTTGTGCTGCTTTTTCGTTCTTCTAATAATACTCCTTGAATGTTCTGTGATATTCATTCTTAGGAACATAAAATTGAAGATGTAAGGTCCTAAGTGCATAAGAATCCTTAAAAGTGATTATGTGTTACTTTTTCTATTTACTATTAGTCTCTATTTTACACTAAAAAAACAATAATAGAAATACTTTGGTAGTTTTTTAACTTTCGAACGTAAAAGATTTTAAAAATTGGTACTTTACGAATTTTATAAACCAAAAGCATAGAAATAAATTTAAAATATTATTTTTTTTTTTTTATCAGAAATATATCAAACATGCCTTTTGAAAATCCCATTTTTTATTGTAATATTTGGTACTTTTTTAAGTAAAGTATTTAAAAAGTTTATTGTTGTTAATTACGACACAACACCATTATTAAAAATGTTCCCACGGGAGTTAAGAATCTTTGCTTAAATTTATTATATAGTATGGTTTTTATAAACAATTTCCGCTAACGAAGTAGCGGGTTTTCACCCCGTTCACTTATAAAATTTGGTTTTTGTTCTGGGCTATATAATTTGTTTAATGATTTCAAAAGAAATCTAAACGCAAAAGTGTGTAAAAAAAATCCGGAGGAGCTTGGGGAAAAGACCTCCCATTAAGCCCTATCCAAAATTTGTCCAAATTTTGAAAAATAATTGTTTATTTTTTTTAATTCTCAAATTGCAAAGCTATGATCAACATAAAATTAAATACCTCCATATGTAAGGTAAACATCCAAAAAGAATTTTCTGACGGACGCCTTTTATAAAGACAGTGTGACAATTTCAATGAAACAAGTAAACTTGAAAGATGTTATTCCCGGAATGATATATTGGGCGTTATGGTACGAAAAAGTGGAAGTGTTTTTAATTCTTTAAGTTCACAAGATACAGAATTATTAAAAAAAATGGGTCATGAAACCAATTCCATACTCCGTAGATCTTTTTTCCAAAATTCTTTCTTTACACTATTTGTTTGTAATAAAGAAATAAAAAATGGCTGAAATTTGGAGCCGCTATATAGAAAATACTTCACCAAGGTTTACTTAAAAATTGTAATCTTTAAAGCGTTATATTCCGATCAGTAGCACCATTTCATATAAAAATCGTTTAAATAAATTTAGATATAATGAATCAGAATAGTTTTTAAAAAAGTTCATAGCCGAGGTGTCCAAATTTGGAACCTTGTGTACCCGCTTCCGTTAGGTCTATATGGTCCAAGCTCAAAACTTAATATTGCCTGCGCCTCTACTATCACTATGTGATGTTTCATTGAATCGGACCACCCGTTCCGAAATTCGATGATTATATCCATTTCATTTTTTGAATCTATACTAGATTTTCCCGGTGCGCTTCGCTACTTCTTTTTAGGCGATAACAAATATTTACTACTTCTCCTGGACCTATCCGCCCTATTCAAAGTTTGGTATGAATATTTCTGCTAGAATTTTGTAAGTCTTTCACTGTAATATTGCTTTATATATGAGAAAATTAATGTTTTTTTGTATAGAGGCTATCTCATCCCCTGGACCTATGTGTTATAAGTTTGAGGTCTTTCACTATATTAGTTCTTTAGATATTCCATAATGAATAATTACTTTGTATGCGAAGCACTCTCCTTGCTCCGATCGGAAAATAAAATATCATATTAGAATTTAGAGACACACAGGATGATGCTGTGAAATTTTTTAGAAAATCGGTTGAGCCGTTTTAGAGTTTTAAATAAGTGGGCGTGATATCCAACCGAGATCTAACATAACCTATAACCACCACGGTCACTGGTACTATAACCTGTAACCACCACTGGCAATGTCTCAGAATTTGTGAAAATCGAAAGTTACACTTCATTTTTGTAGTATATATCTATAAGGATTGTTGTAGAAAGTGGGCGTGGCGAATAATGAGAAAATATTATTGCATAGAGCCAATGACGTTCATGATAAATTGAGAAAAATGTGGGTGTGGCTTATGAAGTCCTTATGTAGCTCATATTATTACCAATAAGATACTCTATCTTCACACCAAATTTTGTGGTTATAGGTTTGGTAGTTTGGGTGTAATGACTCAAATGTAGACCTACATTATAGTCGAAAGTGGGCGTAGAGTGGGTGTGGCGTACAAAAGAGACATATGTTTACATAAAGTCAATGACGTTCTACATATGTGCCAAATTTCATGCCAATCGATTCAGTAGTAACGTGATAAATAGAGAAAATTACTTTTTTTAAAAGTTGGCGCAAAATGTAGGCGTTCAATCCAACGCGATTTAATATAGCCTATAACCTGCTCCGGCACTGGTACTATCTTTGTGTCAAATTTCGTTAACATCGGTTCAGCCGTTCAGCCGTTTAGGCGTGATTGATACACAAACAAACGAACTTACGCCTCATTTTTATAATAAATACATATATAGATTATAAGAGATTTGGAAATCACGAACCCTTTTATTTGAAAAGGTAATAGTTTTCAACCTGAAAACAAAATTTTGAAATATTTTAAATTAAAAAAAAAAAAAATTCAGATACAAATTTCTTATATTTTTTTCAACGAAGTTTTTACACAAAAGCTTTATTTTAACAATATTGATTCAACTGCAGTACGAACGGGAAAACAAAACGAATTTCGAAGTCAAAGTGGTACTTTTTTATAGTCCCATTTTCTATCTCTCTTCTACATTTCTACAAGAAACATTTTCATTGTAAACTTTTCGTAAAATCGTATTTTTTTTAACAGAAATCTTCAAATTGCACTATGAAATTTTTACAATAAAAAATCGTCAAAATGCAGATAAATCGGCAAATCTGGTAATAGTGTACATATGTAAAAATACGTAGATGTATAAGTGTAAAATAAACATATTTTTATGTCTTTGTTTGTAACATACTCGTACTTTAATTTCCATAAATTATTAATAAACGCTTTTATATTCTTCTAACTTTTATTTTATGTTTTTCTTATTTTTTTTTATTTTGCAGAGATTTAATGGAGGAATTAGTCGTCTATATACGTGAAGCTGTTGACAGAAAACAAGAGAACATGCGAAGACGTAGAAGACGTGATGCCTTGCGTTTACAATTAGTACGGGTTTTGGAGAAAATTGCTGAAAATGGTACATTTGGTGTTAGGTAAGTGAACATTTAAAAGAAGAAAGGGTTGAGTTGTGAAAATGTTTAATAATATAAAAAGGATTTGCTTATAAATGTATATGGATGTATGTATTTTTGTATGTGAAATGTTTGTAAAAGGATTAGCATAAACGTTATTTTATTTAATTTTAATACAGAATTGTGTAGTTTTATTATTTTTTTTTTTTAAGTTCATAACTATTTATAGTTATTGGTTTTAAGTGTTTAACAATTATTTACACTTAAGAGGATTTTTGAAAAACATACAAATAATTTGTGGTTTGTTAAATGGTTAAAGTGTTGAACATAAATAAAATTTTATATTTGAAATGGTTTTGGTTTTAAAGAAAATAAAACTACGCAATAAAATAATTTTAATAGGATGTGTTAACTAACTTAAACTATTTTCAATTAAATTAAAATTTGAAAACTTAATTGTAAAATTTAAGTTTTTATTGGAATTTTCTCTTACTACAAAGTTAATTATTTTCAGTTTAATTTTATTATTTTCATAAGAAGTGCACACAGTGTACGAAATCCACAACTCTGTTATATACCAAATAAATAATTTAAATTTGGTATGAATAAAATATATAATGCTGTGTTCACAAATCAATTTTTTTTACGAATACCAAAAGAGGATGGCCGGCCGCACGTTGGTGTAAAATGTGTTAAAAGAGGCGCTTAATTGAATTTAAATTTTTGTAATACAGTTAGGTACCAAATAAAAATAGACAAAATTATGTATCAATATCAATTAAAATCTTTAAGCTAGGTTATGTTGTTTGCTCATAAGGAGCTATCAAAGTTAAACTTTTTTTTACATTTTTGAAAAAGAGTAAAAAACTAAATTTTCATCAACTTTCAGTGTATTTATTTTAAATAAAAGATCTTTTAAAGTAAAAATTTAAAATGGAACCATCAATTTCAGGTATTGGAGTTTATTTTTCTTCAAGTATTTGTAAATTATATTTTGTTCTAATATTTTTGTTATTTTTTTGAAAATTGTTCTAAAATACACTAATTTTCAATTTTCATGGAATGCAACTTAAAATTCAATTTATGATATCTTTATTGAGTCAAAAATAAACGATTTTGAATTGGCAAGTTTGTAAAAATTAATAAACAGAGGGACGGAAGGACAGACATAAAAATTGTTTAAGAAAAGTCTTAAAATTCCAAAAGTGTATTTTTTTTTTACTTCTTGACCAATATAAAAACTAAATCTAAATATTAAAATATTGATATCACCTTTCCCTGAATTAAGTGCCATTTTCGACCCATTTAACCCAAATGTATAGACGGACGGACATTGCCATTCTTCCAAAAAATATTTTAGAATTTTAAAAATGCATTTTTTTACTAACTAATAAATAAGAAAAATAGAACATGATCATCAAAATTCGGATATCGCCTTTTCGTAAAATAAGCTCTGTTTTCGACCCATTTAACCCAAATGTAGAGACGGACGGACATTACCAATCAGCCAAAAAACATCTTATAATTCTAAAAATGCTATTTTTTACTTACTAATAAATAGAAAAATTAAACGTGATCATTAAATTGTTGATATCACCTTTACCTGAATTTTGCATAATTTTCGACCCATTTAGCTCTAATGTATAGACGGACGGACGAACATCACCATTCTGCCAAAAAAATTTGAAAATTCTACAACTGAATTTTTTACCTAATAATCAATAAAAAAATAAAACGTGATCATTAAAATATTGATATCACCTTTCCCTGAATTAATCGCCATTTTCGACCTCTTTTACCCCAATGTGGGCCGGTTAAATGAGGATGAAGAAAATTTATGTTAAATTCACAATTGATAAATAACAAAATAAATTAACTAGTATAGGCGATTTACATACATATAACGCATCCAATCGAAATTATTTGCATTGTTGAGAAATTTTCGTAAATATAATGATATTTAATACATTTAACAAAATAAACCTAAAAAATATTTAATTTTGTGGTTAATTAACAGCTTTGTGTTGTTCCGCTCTGTACGGTTGTTTACTCCACACTATTATTACATAAATATAAATTTTTACTTAAAATTATTTAGATAAATTACATAATCTTGCTTCAAAGATTGACCGAAATAGATAACTTAGTTGAGATGACAAAAATTTGAGGAAAAGTTAATTACATGGACTAAAAATTTATTTTATGGAAATCATAGCAAAATTGCTCTTAATTTCCAAGAATCCAGTCTTAAATTTATATTCCGTGTATTAAAACAAATATATTTTTGTACGATTTTATACTAATTATATTATTACTAATACATTACATAATTCGTATTCGTTGCGCATTTGTGAAAGTCACTAAAATTTATGTGGGTAGCAGGTAGTAGCATCTGAATTTTATTTATACTTATGGCAATTCGGAGTATACTACCCCATTTAGACTCAACTGCTGAAACCTAGTGCAAAAAAGTCTGTCTCATTAGAGTTTGGGGTTAATTTTTTTTTATGATAAAAGTAACAAATTTTCTACAGTCCCACAATATCTCCTAAACTGTATATCCTAAACTACTGCTCGGATCGAATTGAAATGTATGGAAGAGTTGTAGAGGAGGACATAAGTTTTCAGAAAACTTATGTCCTCCTCTACACCCTTGACACCCTGTAACGAGATTAGTTACAGGGTGTCAAAATTGACTATCGAGTATATAAAAGTTTCAAAAAAAAACGTAACTTCTACAAATTAAGTTCTCTTTCAAATATTTTTATATTTCTGTAAAGTGCTTGACAAAATAAAGAAAAAAATAAGCTTATTAAATTTGTGTAATTTGGAATATATTCCGAAATAATATGCTGAAAAAAATTTTCGATTATCTTCATTCATCTAGACGTGAAAAATATTCAAAGTCAGCACTCTGAAATTATGGACTGCGCACAAAAAATTCGTGAATGCTCTTGGGCTTATAACTTTTGATGTGCTGAAAAATAAATAATTCTGTTAACTGGTTTACATTTGTCATTAGCCATGTGGTAATAGCGAAACTAGTTTTTCTTAAAACGAAAATTGAAGAAAAACACCTAAACACATAATTCAAATTTTTCATGAAATTTTACATCGTTCGTATAAACCTATTGCTATTAAGGCAGTTGTGTCACAAAATACAGTTTCTTGGGTCATAATATTATACAAAGAATTCATGGTCACTGAATGGAAACCTTGTAGTGGAAGAAAAATAGCATCTTCAGGCTGTAGGACTCAGACAAAATAGTAAATATTTTGAGAGAATATCCCCTTATCTCTGGAAGAAAAGTGTCACAAAAAGTTAATTGCTTTGAATCATTATCAGAAAAGTTGAAAAAATCTAGCCTGAAGTACAAAAAAAAAAAAAAAAAAAATCATAATAGAAACGCAAGCAAGGATTTCGAGGTAAAAAAATAACGTGAAAGTACAGACGATGTACTTCAGACGATTTTTTTATAATTATGATTAGTGTATAATAGACGATGAAACGTTCGTACAGACTGACTTTTTTCAACTTCCTGGCCAGGAATTTTATGTTGCAGATGCTAGAGGGAATATGGCAGAAATTCTGAAAATCAGCATAAAATGAAATGGGGCTTAAAAATAAGTAGACTTATTCGAGCAAAAAAGTGATCGAAACACAATAAAACCTTTAATTGAAAGAATTCTGGAAAAGATCAGATATTTCCTTAAAAACCAACAGGAAAAAAATTATCCTTTTATGTTTAGAACTTGAATGATAACAGTCATTAATGAAAATATAATTTCAAAAAAATTTTCCCATTGGTTTAGTTTCTATAAGCATGTATGCACTGATTTTTTCGTGCGCAGTCCTTATTATGAAAAATTGTTTTTTTTTTTTTTTTTCCAAAAATATAGCACTATTCTTTCACTTTTTTTCTCAAATTTGTTTTAATAAAAAATTTTTTTTCTCTACACATTTCAAAAGACAAGTCTTTATAAATGGTTACTAAAGAAATTTTTTTATTAATTTAGGTTTGCACCCTACATAAAGCGTTGGTTGAAAATGGTAAATTTTAGAAAAAAGTTTCATATATGTCGATTAATAAAAAAAAAAAGTCACGCGAGGTTTTTTTTTTTTTTTATTTTTTGACGATATTTAGTCAAAAAATATATTAAGATCAATTAAAAAGGATAATTTTTTAAACGAATTTTCTTTAATTGCACAAAAAAGCATGTTAACATAATATTTTCACTATTATTATAAAATAAACATCACATCACAAAATAACATCACATTTTTTCCCTGCAAAAATCATTAAAAAAGCTTTACAAGCCGATTTTTGGAAAATTTAAAAAAAATATATATATATATATTTGAAATCGGACTTAATTTGTAGAAGTTACGATTTTTTTGAAACTTTTACATACTCGAGATCGTCAACTTTGACACCCTGTAGCTTATTTCGTGTTATAACAGGGTGAGGACAAGATGATTTATCTGAAAGCCTAGGTCCTACCCTCTTCTATACGTTTCAATACGATCCGAGCTCTAGTTTAGGAGATACAGATTTATTACCTAAGAATTTGTGATTCCCTAAATGTACCAAAAAGATAATTATTTACATTAGGATATTATCACTTTTTTGTTTGTTTTTAATAATTTTGTTACTTGTGAACCATTTAAAATATCTAAATAAATTTTTACATAGTCAGACCTGAAGTGTTTTCGATTTGATTTGGTGGAGGAGGGTAGACCTCCATAGTTGGTTACCTCGGGTATGTAATTTTTTAAAAAATTTGCCAAAAATTCATCTATGACTTGAATATAAAAAACTTTTACATACTCGAGATAGACACTCTGTAGCTTAGCTCATGTTATTACAGGGTGACTACAAAATGATATTTGTGGAAGCTTAGGTCCTCTCTACAACTCTTACATATATTCAAATTCCGACCAAGAGTTTAGGAGATACAGATTTATTACTACTGTGCGTCCGTCTGGCTGTCCATCCATGTAAACCTTTTGCACAAAGTGCAGGTCGCAACTTTAAAAATAGTTTGATGATATTTGGCACGACTTGTTATTTTGAGACAAGGACGAAGCCTACTGAAATTGGCTATGATCGGTCAACTATTTCGCCTAGTCCACATACAAATGTCTTCCCGAAATAGGGGTTTAACAATCATGAATTCCTTAAATATATCAATATTTCAGTGGAATTCGGCACAAAGAAGTTTTGTACAAGTATCAATCTTTTTGCCAAATTTTACGAAGATCGGTTTATAATTCACCATATGCTCCCATATAAACCCATTCCTGCGAAAATCACTTTAACGTATTTGACGCAAATAAGTTTTATATAGGTAGAAATCACAGTACCAAATTTTATGAGGATCGGTCCATAATTTATCAAGCGTATCCACGTAATATTCTATTACATTTAGTAAAAGTATCGGTTAAAGGTCTAAGATAAGATACCTCCGCGAATTTTGATGCACATACACAATGGTGTAGGGCTTGACCGACTGTATCTTTCTTAGTTATTTTTAATATACATTTTTGAAAATATAACAAAAAATTGTGGAAATATTTTCAAAATGAGATGAAATATTGTTTTAGAACTGTTAATGCATTTATTGCATTATCAGATCGTCGTCGTCGATTTCTGACTCTATTTAAACAGAAAACAGACATTCGCTTTCAACGTAAGTTTCTGCTTTCATATTTTTTTTATAAAAATGGTAAAATTTTTTTCAATTTTTAATTCCCGGTATTCCCGGCAAAAATTCCCAGGAATTCTCGAAATAGAAACCATAACAGGGAGTTATGCCCGTAATTTCAACAAATAGATAACTATGGGTGTAATTATCTATTAGATATCTTTAACTGGTAAAATTGAATTGGTAATCTCAAAGCTTTTTTTACCTAGGTGTTTCTACCGAACAAGTTGTATAGAAAATATGGTAACATTCGTGATTTAAATGTCATAAAAAATTATAAAAATTTTATTTATTAAAAATTTACACATTTAACAAATTTATATTTCCTATTTTTTGAGCTTTTTTTTTTTTTTTTATCAATAATTATAATGAAATATTTTTCCGGTACAAAACATTATATTTAAGGCTGTCCAAACCATCAAACAAAAGACAATCATTGAAATTGCTGACTTTCATTGGAATACTGTATGAAAATTTTTTAAAAAATCGCCAAAATTTGATTTATGATTTGACTGAAAAAAAGTTTTGCACATAGATAGTCCTTATAATTCTCTACAAAAAAATATGCTTACATGTGTGGGTTATCTCTTTTGCTTTAAGAGATATTTTGACCAAAGTAAAATTTTGACCCATTTTTGACCATGTTTTTTTTAAGTTTTTTTTTTTAACTTGGCGGGCTCAATTCTCTGGATTCTATACAAAATTCTAAACAATTTTTGTGCAAGTATCATATACCTATGTGGTTTAAATAAAAAGTTATATCATCTTAAAGTTGTGGTAACATTTTTTCACTTTGAATTCCGTTACTTTCCTCTGAACCATTCATTTTTTTCATGTTTCTAAAAGAATACTTAATATAAATGCATGTAAGACAAATTCGAGGGCAGTTGGGGTAACAGTCTCCCCGCTAGCCCTATCAGAATTTTGTTAATTTTAATTTTTGTGTTTTTTTAGTTTTTTGTGGAGCACAAAAATGTCAAAGCTGATATTAAAATAAAAATACCTTAGAAACTTACCTCCATATGTAAGCTAATCAAACAAAAAATATTTAATAAGCCACGCCTCTTATAACGACAGGGTGATCATTTTACTGAAAAAAGTAAATTTTTTAAGCAAGTTTTCCCCGAAGTGGAATTTTGGGTATTTCGGAGTAAGGAAATGGGAATCTATTTATTTTCTTCTTTTGATGACAATTTTTTATATTATACTAAAATTTCACAATGATAGCTTTATTAATGTAGATTTTATTTAGGTTCAAATATTAATTTTTTTTTTTTTGAAAAATAACACTAAAAACAAAAATTTTTGGTTTTTTTTTATCAATTCAATAAAAAAATTTAGTTCGAATACTTTACTATTTATATATTATTATTTCTTAAGTAATAACCTTTCCAATGATACCAAATACTTGCATAAATACTTTACACAATCGTTTAAAAACTAACTGAAACTTTACCCCCTTCGGCAAAATTTGCACATTTTCCTTCAATTTCTATGGTGAATGTGTGCTGAAGCATTCTATACGCATATATAAGATCAATATATTTCAATGAAATTTCGCATAGTTATTACTGAGGTAGTTTCAAACTGTTATGGAGGAGCACAAGTTTCTAGGTGTTCTTGGGACAGGGGGGAAGACCGCCGAAATGGGTCAACTCGGATATTATATAAGAAATAATTAAAAGAGTTGACCACTTTCGGAGGTTCTCCTCCTGCCCACAGACCAGCTAAAAACTTGTACTCCACCAAAATATTTGGAAAATGTCCCAGTAATAAATATGTGAAATTTCATTTCATTTCCGTCTGTCCGTCTGTCTGTCTGTTGAAAGCAAGATAGAGCTCGAACAGGACAACGTAGGGGGATGAAATTTGGCACAAATGTTGGCTAAAAACTAGAATACTTTCATACTTTTCTGCTGATATTTCTTCAATAAAAGCACGTACGACAACGAAATTTTGTATGTATAGTTCGGGGGTCGATATAAACTCGGAAACCAAAAATGGGAGTGGTTCGCATACTTTACCGCCCACCTCACATATAAGGTAAAAATCAACGAAATTGTGTTCAAATAGTTCAAGGACAAATGTAAACTCGGAATCAAAAAATGGGCGTGGACCGCCCACTTTACCGCCCCCTTCCATTTTTTTTGAGATGCATAGTTTGTGATTTTGACAATTTAGCTGATCAAAACCCCTAATTTTTTTTTTTTTGGCGTATTGAAAAAAAATTTTGTTATTCTCATTAAAAACCTTCCAAGTAACTGAAAAATGAAGAAGATATTAAAATAATGTTAACCATTATTAAGTAACGGAACTTTTTTTTGGTGAGAAGTTTAATTTTGAATAGTTGTAACTTTTTTATTTTAAGCATGATTTGTATGAATCTTTTTTTGTTTTAAAGATGTGTTATCTATAGTAGAAAATAACAACAATTTGAAAAGGTTTATTAATAAAAATCTGGGGGATTTTTCCGTCATCAACTTTTTTTTGTCATTTTATTTTTGTTTTTATATTAATTTTGATTGGACAAAAACTAAAAAGTCCCACAAAGTCCAGTTATCTAAATGGCACTTTTGTAATTGCTGATAGGTGGTCTTCCAAAATCAGTAATAAAATTTTGCACCAATTTGCTCTTTTTCAATTCGCAAAGCAATTAATGATCGTGTGTTCACATATATCTTGCCCAAAAATTTTTTGATATTTGGTTGCTTGCATGAAAGATCATGAAAAGTTTTCGTATTTTGTAGTTTATTTTTAGAAATATTAGTACAATTAAAAACGTTGATATTGAATAAGTCAAATCATTTTTAAACAAGATACATAGTTAATAAAATTCAAGATGGATATTAGCGAGAAGAATATTATTTACGATAAAATAGCTTAAGCTATAAATCTAAATATATTGATGAAATATTGACGATTTTAAGTTTTAAATTTTCGTCATTAATGCTCGATATGCTCGCTATACTACATACAATTTGATTCCACAGAAAAAATATCATCGAATAATGTATTGTTAAAATTGTTAAATTATCCGTAAAAGAGCAGGAGACAAGAAATTAGGATTGTAAAAGCTTTTGCGAACATTTTGCAAGAAACACATTTAGAAGGGATTCCAATACATATTTGATTCATAGATTATTAATATTAACAGTTTCATTAATTTGTAGAGTACGATAAGCAACAAAAACTAAGAAGTCAAATGTAACAATCGCAATTTTGTTTCTGTTAAAAAGCCGTATACACTATAGAGCAAAAGTGAACAATTTTTTGGTTTAATTTATTTTTTCGGCGGTATCTTCTTAACGACCAATAGGAATTAAAATATAAATAGTAGAATGTAATCCTCAAGGTCCAATTTGAAATATATGTACAATAAATATTAATATATTTGTTTGTGTAACATAAAATATAAAGAAAACTTTAAAATATAAAAGTGTTCAATTTTTCACTATTATCTGATTGGATATATAATCGTGATTTATTCGGTACTTTAAATTTGCAAACGAAAAAAAAAAAAAAAAATTGGAAAATATGTTATTCAATGAAGAATGTACAGTGCAAATACAAACTTGTTATACTTCTGCAAAAGTTATTTAACATGTAATAACCTCGATAAAAATTCTGTAGTAGTGGAAATAAAAACATAAGATAGTATCGAATTTTGTATAGATTCTTGTTAAAAAAAATCGTAAGGACTTAAAACTATCTCAAACCTTGATGATTATGTTCAAAAAGATGTACAAAATATTTTCTATTATGCAAAATCAGCGATTATGTTAATTCATTAATAGAGATGCTGAATATTTTTTTGAAAATATCTTAAGATCGGGGAATATGAGATTCCATTAAAACCTATCAAATTCATTAATAGTAGAGCTAGTATTCAAACTGTTTGCAAACAACATAAGAATAATGAGAATATTTAAAAAAAATCACAAAATCTGTAACTATCTATTAGGTGAAAACTTATGACCCTTTTCAATATCTTGAAATCTATTAATCTTGGGTCATGGTAAACTGGAAACGCGTTTTAATAGTAAATGGACAATCGTTAACTAAATTAGGTTAGAAAATAATGATTTTTTTAAGGTTCAAAATAAATGATCGGCATGTATTGCTACGCTATAAAAACTGTAAAGTAATCGAATTTTTATATAGCGAATTAGGAAGGTATCTCAGATCTAGATGTCGGTCCGATTGGACTAATTAGTGGAACTATGTCTTAAAAAAATATCATCAACATTTCGTTTAAATATGTTCAGATTCTGAGAAGAAAATATAGAAAATATGATATCACGTCATAATATTCACCACGAATTGTAATCTAATACTAATACTTTCGTAGAAAATTATGTTCAAACTTGTTTAAAATAAGGATTCGATAATTTTGGAGGAATATGTAACAAACCCAGACTAAAACATACTTAAAAGTATGAAATATATAAATGAAAGTGAAATTAAGAATCCTAGAACATAAGCCAGAAAACTGTAAGGGCACTATGGGATACAATTTGTTTTGGTGCTTTATTTATATTTATGATGTCATGATGTTAGACTTGTTAAATTATGAAACAAATTTGCTAAAAATATATTTTGGTTTAATTTTTCTGTGGTGCAAAGTGGTGCAAAGCTGAACACTTTTTATTTGAAAAACATCTTAATTTTTTACAAAAACTAAATTAGTTTTAAAACTTTTTATTCTTCATTACATTAAATAAATTCATCATGAATTAATACAATTAATTACTTTTTGTATTACTTTATATGATAAGAAGATATCACTTAAAAACATAAACACTTACAAAAAAGTGTTCACTTTCAGATGAATCATTATACCCTACACCACCATAGGTGGTTGGGGTATAATGCGTTTGTGCTGATGTTTGTAACGCACAGAAAAAATTATCGTACTTCAACCTTAAAGTATACCGTTCGACTCAGAATCACTTTCTGAGTCGATTTAACAATATGAGTCCATTATTTCACTTAGACCCCATACAAATGTCCTCCCGGAATAGGGGTTTAACGATCATAAATGCCTTAAATAAGTTTTGTTTAAGTGTCAATCTTTGTGCCAAATTTCATCAAGATCGGTCTATTATTGACCATAGCTCCCATATAAATCCCCTCTTCCGATAATCACTTTAACGTGCATAAATCATACGAATGATAGTATCAAGTTAATATTCGACACAAATAATTTTTATATAAATAGAAACAATATTGCCAAAATTTATGAGAATCGGTCCATAATTTACCATAGCTCCCATATAAACCCACTTCCGGGAATCGCCATAAAATCATATAGATGTTAGTATCAATGCATTGTTATGTATTTGTATAATTTATTTTACATTGAGTAAAAGTGTTGGTCTACAATTAGCTACAGGTATAATTTTCAGCTCATACAGAATGGTGTAAGGTATCATATGGTCGGTCTTAACCTACTATAGTTTCTCTCTCGTTTTTATTAATTAAGAAAAAGTCATATTATCATTTAAAAACACATACCATACGTGCACATTCTTCACAAAACTGCATTGAGTTATATGAAAAGTAGGCGTGGCAGTTTTTCGATCACGCCCATTTTTTCACAAAACCAACCTAGTGTTTACAAAATGGTTTGTACCAAATTTCATCAATATAGCTTGCCTAGTTACAAAAATATAAGAGTTTTGATCACTCAGAATTCGAAAATCGCACACTGTGGGATGTTTTCAATATAAATTATGAAACGAATTTGTTTGTTTCACATAGACAAACTCCCGGTAAATTATTCGAATTCATGTTAAAAGATACATCCAATTTATTTTACTCGTTTATATTTCCTCTTTGATATTGCAATTTAATTTTCTCCATTAAAAAGAACAAATAACGAAAAACCAACAATTTTCCAGCATAAAAACAAAAATATTTAACCAATGATATATTTTTGTTTATTTTTCTGAAAGTCTAAATGATTAAATATTTAATATTTATTGTCATTACCATCAATGTTTTATATTGGTATACATACTGTATACACATACATACATTTCACGCGTATAAATTCTTGTGTTTGTTTTTAAAAATTTCTTTTAGTAAATTAAAATTTATAACTTTGTTTATCTTTTCATTCTTTATTTTTGAATTTATTTAGCACTTGTGTTCTGGAACGTGATACAATGTCTTTGCATCCAACATTTGTGGAGTATATCGATGGTGCCATGCAGTATTTGGTTGCCGAAACGGACAAGGACAATATTAGTATACGTGAGGTTAAAGCACATTTTTGTAATTTTATACGTAAAATGATAAAGAATTTTTCATGTAAGTCAACTGATTATAACTCATATAATGAAGATGTAAAAAAATAAATTTTATTTTTTTTTCTTCTGTTTATTGACAATAAGTTATGTAAATTTTTAATGTAACTGAAAACAAATGTAAATTAAATTTATTCAGGTGTAAATATGCATAATGCTTTTTGTTGCACTGTGTAATAGGAATTGAAGTAGGAGTTTTTCGTATTATTGAAAAATAAGAAAAAACCTGGAAAGACTAAAACTAGTAGAAGATAAAATATCCTTCAATTTTTGTTGCACAGTGTATTCTTTTATTTTCATAAGAATTATTTTTATCATCGAGATTACAAAGTATTTGTTTTTTATTTCTTTTTTTTACTTTCAGTGGAGTCATGTGCCACTTTATTGACACGTGATTTAAAGAGAAATTTATTCAATTTATTTGCAACCTGGTGTGGTACATTTTCTAAACCCTTGGGCATTACATCTCAAATTGGTCAAAGTGCTGAAGAGGAAAAATTACAATTTAGTGCTTTACAAGTAAGTTTTCTATTCATTCATCTACACAGTCAACACTTGATTTTATGTATGTATTCCCTATTTATCTCTTCATTATAACCTATAACTTATGTATATTCTTTTGACACTCTATTAGCATATTATTTTTACTTTCTCTTTATCCTTTACTATACATAGGACATTAATATTATTGAATTAAACATGAAATAATAATTTGATTTGTTTATTTTATTTATTTATAAAACTTTCATTTGATCAGGCCATGTCTGCTCTTTTATGTTGTGGCCATGTATTTTATACACCCTATTTATCAGATGATGGCATTATTTATAAATGGCTTGATATGCTCTTGACCTCCAAAGATGAAAAGGTATGTGTGTGTGTGAAAATTTCATATCATAAGTATACATTTTTATTTGAATTTTTATTTTTTTTCGTTACAGATTTATCAATTGGCTCGTGATACAGTAGTTTTGTTATTAGAATCAAATCCAGATATGGGTCAGCTATTAGAATGGGTTATTGATCGTTGTTATACCTCAACACCCCGGGAAGCAGATGCCTGCTTTTTGGCTTTAGCTGCTATTTTCAGTGCAAGGTTAGTTAGTAGTAATTTATTTAAAATTTGTTTGTTTGTTTTACAGCTTCAAACAACAATGTTTTTATTATTTTCTCTGAAATTTAGTTTTGCTTTATGTTTCAATTGTGTTATTAAATGAAATTTATTATATTTTTACACAAAAGATTATTTGTAAATTGTTTTCATACATGAGAAAAGTTTATTTATAATGTTTATTAACCCATACATGTACAATGTTTATTATTGTGGTTTGTTGTGTTTGTTATTAGCAGTTGCCATGCACTTACTTACGTACAGTGAGTAAAGAGATAAAATAGGTTAAGTAAAATAATCTTAATTTGAAGAGAATTGTTTTAGGATTCAGTTCGTTTGATTGAAGCTAAAGACATACAATATAAGCAACTAACTGACCGACTGATTTATCAGCACTCAGCCCAAAAACCTTATAGATCTAATAGATCTTCTAAGAGCGGAATTTCAATTACATCTTCCCTCACTCATGTTTAGATAATTTTTTTAAGCATTTAAGAGGTACACATTCTACGTTTTTAGTACATTTCGTATCAAATTGTAAGAAAAGGACTTGATTTAGAAATGCGATTTTGGATTGCTACTGATACAGACTAATAGATCCACTAAGAATTGAATTTTAATCACATTTACTTTTTAATAATTTGAACTTAAGTAGACGTTATTTTATTATTTTTTGTTATTTAGGTTAAGCAAGTAGCTTCCAAAATTTATTCCGATTCATTTTGGTCCCTTTGTGTTCCTTAAAAAAAAGAAGTAAGTTTATATTACAAATATATTCCAGTAATCGGGAGGGAAAATATAAAGAAACGAAAGAATTTATACATCCTATACTAATATTCGATACGTAGTTTTCAGTGAGGTTGTAAGATTTTTGGACTAAGCATCGAAAGCAATGATCCTCAAATAGTGGAAATTGTCAGAAGATATTGATTCTTTCTCCTTCTCGTTGAGACAATTCCACCAGAAATTGTTAGACTGTATTGTTAACCCATTTGGAGTCGCCAGAGGCTGCTGCATATATTTTCGAAAATTTGACGTTGAGAGTTGTACTAAGAAAAATGTTTGTTTGTAAACAAGCACGTGGGTTCCTTCCCATCGCTGTACAGTGTGTAATTCAAAAAATTAAATGGAAATAATAATGGAATTTCGGAATGGGTGTTCCAAAATGAAATTTCACACAGTGATAGTAGAGGTGTAGACGAATTTAAGTTTTAAGCTTGAATCGTATAGACTTACTGGGGACGGGTCCACAGGGTCCCAAATTTGGACACTCGGTTATAAACATTTTTAAAAACTATCCTGATTCGTTATATCTGAATCGATTTCAAAGCTATTTATATTTGAGAATTCTGCTGGTCGAGGACTATGCACATCTTATCTGTCATATGCATATCTTATCTGTTTTAATTTATGAGATATTGGGCTTCAAAGAATAATATTTTTACTTTTAACGTACCTTGGTGAAACTTTTTCTTTATAGCCTGTCACCCGTTTTTTTTTCCAAATTTTTTCTATTATTAAAAACAAGTAGAAAAAGAAAGTGCAAAGAAAGAATTTTGGAAAAATATTTACGGTGTCAAAAGTTTAAATTTTAGCTTTAAAAAAGTAGATTATTATAGCAACAAAAGTAAAAACCCTATTTTTGGAAATTTTTGAGTTTTTTAAAAATTGCGGGATTTTTTTTGACAAAACTAAAAATAAAAAAAAAAAAAAAAAAATAAAAAATCTACTCAGAAGTAAAATTTCATTAAAAAATATTAACTAACAAACATTTTATTGCATAATTAAAAATGAATAAAATGCACAAAATCACAAACCAATCCTTTTTAATTAGATATCATTGTTTAGGAAATTTTATCTTCTTTTAACATATATATAAAAATATTTCTGATACTGTGTAAAATTTCATTGAAATCAGAAAAGCCATTCCTAAATTCCATAATTATTTCTTTTTAATTTTTTTAATTTCATACTGTGGGCTACTTGCAGACAGAGAGGGCGCTGTTAGAGAAACGATCTAACGCGATTTCGGCCTGTAGAATACCATAAAATAGAATTGGTTTAAAAACCGCTTCATATATATAGTATACATATCTAGTTCTAGCATATAATCCCCATTTATCTCTTGTGGCCTTTCTGCAGAACTAGATTTTGATATTCTTTCTAGCGAGTTAAGCTTCCAGTACAATTTGTTTTCCAGGACTATACTTAAGTATTTGTTGCTATTCGATAGAGACAGTTTGGTTGCGATTAAGTTAATACTTTTTACAAAAGAGTACACGTTCCGTTTTGAAAGGACTAATGTACAGACAATTGTCGATAGCAGTGTAGCTCGTGGAGGAAACAAGAGACAAATTCGATGATAAATTAGTTATGCCCAAGCTCCTCAAGGGTATAGGGATAGATAGTTGAAAAGATGCGTAGATAATAAATTGTTTGATTTTAGGCCATAACTGTAAGACATCAATCAAAATTATGTTACTTTTAAAATTCAATCCTGATGGTTACAAGACTTAATGACAATTTTTGTTAGTTATAAAAAATAAATAATATTGAATAGAATGGGTTACTATAAGGTGAAAAAACTGTTTTTTAAATGAATTTTTAGCCTTGTCTGTGTGAATTATTCAAGATCAGTGTTAATTACAGTAAAAGCTCCCTTAACGGACAGCTCCGGTAGGCGGACAATTTTTTAGGTCCCATGGTTTAGGTGGCAGACGTGGTCCACTAGGCGGACGTTCTCTTGGGCGGACGTGGACACCTCTTTAATAAAAAAAAAACATCTCTCGTAGACGGACAAAAATCATAAAGGGTAAAAGAAATATACCGAATATTGTATAATAAAATGCTTCTTATTTTCATTTTTGTACGTGTTTGCATTCATACAGCGGGTGTCATAAATAAGTAAACAAAGTAGTATCTTGAACTTAATTGTTTTTTTTTTTAAGTTGTAGATCGAAGATATCAAAAGTAACATATAATTATAAATATATAATGTCTTGTTAGTAAATTAAGCAGCAAAATCTTCTTAATTAAAAAAATTATCTTCTTAATTCTTAGTGAATGTGACTGTTTTTAAAGAAGTCTAAAAAATCAATGTTCCATAAATAAGTAAACATGGCTTCTGATATTCACGGTGACCGCCTATATTTTGATACATTAGTGTCAAACGTGTTTGTATAGTGACTACATATATTCTGCATATCCCTGGACAAAATTAAGAGGTTTTAGTCCAGGTATATGCAGGTTTTTTTTTTTATTAATTCCATCAGATTGGTCAATTATGGGGACTCTATTTTTTTTTATTAAATTTCATGAAATTTCTATTTATGACACATCTGCACTTTGAGTAGATCCCTCTGAAATGTTAATTATTTCCTCAGCTATATATTTTGAATCAAATTCACCCTAATTTATGGGTGAATTTTCCTACTATATAATAAAATCCACAAAAATTTAACAAAAACTTTTTGGAACTTTATATCTTTTAACAGATTAAGGTTAATCTGGGATTTTATTTTACCTTTGTGTACAACTTTTTTTCCTATTTTATAAATAGAAATGTATTTCCAAACCATTAAGCCCTTTCCGCCGGACTTAAGTATTGGTTTTCTATACTTAAAAACTAAAGTTTAAACATTTTAGAGCTATACGTAACGATTTTTCATATTTTTAGACATAATCTGCCTGGAACGTCATAAAATTTTGGAGATTTATTATACTTATGTATAAAATTTTCCTTACAGCTAGACCATGTTTTCCATCTTCATATATTTCTCTGTGTGTTGTAAATTCAGACCATAGTTTTCGGACTTCCGGAATAAGTTTTGATAAAAAATTTGGAGCAGAAAGCATATGATTTTAAAGCTAAATTGTTATCTATTCTTTTTGTAGTGATTCTTAGGCGTTTACGAGAGTAATTGAGGTCAACGCGTTCATTGTGTTTGAAGCATTTAACCACCTTGAGAATAAAGTGACTGTTTTATTAAAGATTTTTTATATATTTCAATATGTTTCACCTTTTGCGTATTGTATGATAGTTACTCTTAGTTCTGCTACACTTAAGTGTGCGCTATTTGACATCTTTTAGGTTGAAATTATGGTTAAATTAAAATTTTCTGATTTTATCAAATTTTCTACTATAATCGAAAAAGCGATTTTTATTTCTCCCACAATGTAACAAATAACTATATCTGTTATGCTGAAATCATTTTGCAACCATAAACTTCACATACTTTTAACAAAAATTTAAAGAAATTAAGCCAAAAGTTGCTTGTTTACTTATTTATGACTCGCCCGTAAACGACTTCTTTTCAACTTTCTCTAGAAAGAAACTTAAAATGGAATAATATTTTAAAAATTTGTCATCAATATAAAAGAAAACAAATTGACTTCATCAAAAACATGTAAATTTTTAAAAATGTACCGTTACATTTGCCGCTATTTAAAGCGAAACATAAATGATAAATTTGTTTACTTATTTATGACACCCGCTGTATTTCATCTTTGCTTATATTTCTGAAGTTAAATGGTTTACTATTTGCTGGTTTTGAGCAAAATCTATTTTTTTTTATTTAACTTTGGCTTTTACACTTACATGCCTATTCACAGAAAAATTGTGACTGAAAAATAGTCATAAAACACAAATTGTGACTATAGTCTTTAATTTTTTATTCAGAAACAAAAATGTATTAATATTTCGTCTTCAAATTAATTCTGTCATTTTTAAATGGAATAACGTGCCGACATACATAGATGACTTTGTTGTCAATTTTTTATTTTATTTTTAAAATTTCGTGTAAAAATCGTTAGTAAAAATGCTGTTGAAAGAAGTCTGACCCTTAGCCAGTTAAGAGATGATTTTTTTTCGCGTACGAAAAATGACTAAATTTAGAAAGTAATTTTAGGAAAATGGAATGAAAACGGAGAGAAGCGAACTGTAGCCATAAATTCCATAAAACAAATTTAATAAAATTATAAGCAAAAGAAAAAAAGCTATAAGTCAAATTTTTCAAACGTTCACTTAATGCAAAAATAGATAAATCATGAAACATCTTTCAAATAAAATTTTTCTTAAATGGAACAAATTTTACGACTGTTTCGTTTATGAATTTAATGTTACTATCTTTTGACTTTTGTCAATATTGATGTAATTTTTGAAGATATGAGCATGAAATTTTTGGTATAAATGTAGTTTGGGTCAGTATATTATAATCCAGTAAATAAAACCAACATTTGATTTTTCAGTGGTTACGAGCTTCTGCATTTTAGTATAAATAAGAATGTTTATATCTAGAAGTTAATTCATTACAATCAATTTTGAATGTTGAAATAAAAAGATATAGCACTGAATTATGTAACATTTCCCATAGATGGACATCTCCCTATAACGGACAAAATCAGCGTGACGATCGCTGTCCGCCTATGGGAGCTTTCACTGTATATGAAATTTAAAGTAGACAGGAGCAAATATTCCAAGATTTCATCATAAAGCTTTTGATGATTTTTAGAAAATATTTTTATTAACTATTATTTCTTTTAGGTATATTCACTTTTATAACTCACTGTTTGGTTTTTTTATAATGCAATCGTATAGAAATATAGAAATAACTAAATAAACTCATATTTTAGTTTTGAAATTTCATATACTTTAAAGATGAGTTGTAACAGTTTTTTGAAAAAAAAAAAAATAATAATAATAATAAAACCTCACGAAATAAAAGCTATTATCCATGTAAGAAAAGTTTTAAGCATCTTTTTTAGAAAGATTTATTTTAATAAAAGTTTTAATGAACTCTTGTAACATATGAGTTGTTAAATATTTTCTCTGGTGTGAATAAAGTAAATCAATCAAATTTTTATGTGAAAGACATTATCTTAAATTGCTTAAATTTTCTTGTGGCATGTGGCAAATGATGTAAATAGATTAATATAGATTGTTTGCTAAATAATGAACGTTTTTTTTCATTTTTAAATATCGATAATAGTCTACTTAATCTTTAATATGGATCAGTAGAGTTGCGTCCAAATTTTATGTTTCTAACTATATTATTTATAGAGATTTGTATATACATACATGAATAATATGTACAGTGGCGAGCATTTGTGGATACATGTTGGTTTAGAAAGACTTAAAACCGGAATAAAATACATAAAATAAAGTAAAATCATTTAAAATTGTTATTTAAACTATTCAATAAAATAACAATTAAAGAAAATTAAATGAAATTTAGTAATATTTAAGGATCAACTAAAGATTAATGCAATTTAATGAATCACGCTTCTGACACGTCTTGGCATACTTTCGACCAAGTTTTCAATGGTATGCTTCGGAATATTTGACCACTCCGTTTGGACTCGGGACCAAAGTTCATTTAAATTTGTTGGTACATTATAGTACCGTGAAAGACGTTTCTACAGCAATGCCCATAAGTTTTCGATCGGATTGAGATCCGGGCTTTACGCTAGCCATTGCGTTGTTTGAAATTTTTGTCTTGACAACCAATCCTTAACACTTTTGGCCGTATGCTTGGGATCCCCATCCTGTTGAAAAACAACTTCTTCCTCCAGGTAAGCTCTTTGGTAAACAAAATCGAGTAAATTATCGGCTAAGATACGAAGATAATCTTCTTTTTTGATTATTTGCTCAATTTTTACCACTGGACCAAGGTGCCACCAAGTAAAACAGGCCCAAACCATTAAGGTTCCACTCCCATGCTTCATGGTTTCTTTTACTTGGTTTTTTTAAGGGTTTCATAAGGACGGTGGCATTAGTATTCCTTGCCATTTGACTGGAAACAATTTATGTTGCATATTACCCGTTTCCAGTCTTCTACGCTCCAGTTCTTGTGCTCTTTACATAACTTTAGTCGTGCTCTTACATTTTTATCAGACAGTGCTGGCTTTTTTTGCTTTATAGCTGAAGTGAGCCCGATTCTTTTAAGCGCTCTGCGTGCTTTCCACTCACTAACCAGCTTGTTTATGGCATTTGCTGCCTCTTTTGGTGTTTTTGCCTGTTTCGTGACCAATAAATTTACATAGCCCGAGCATCTCTCTCGGTAAGCAAACATCGTCACGATTTTGTTGCACCTTGTCTGTTAATATTTTTCCTTTCTCTTACTTGAAGCACTAATCGATGGCAAATTCCCAATGTTTGTTGATTGTTTTTTATCATTTCAACAATTTGATTTTCTAAAGCAGCAGAAATCTTTAGCATTTTTATTAAAAGTTTAATGTTTTTGCAAAATTAATGACAATTAAAAAAGTTTGCTAATAGTGTAAAGTCTTTGTTTAATTTATCTGACAATAAACTGAAATAATGGAAAAACAACTGATATTTGCCTATTTATTGTGCTGCCAGATAACAAAAACTTAAACGGGCAAAAGTGAATACATTGACTTTATTGATGCAATTGAGTAAAACTTCGGTTTAACTTTAGATTATAAAAAAAAATATTTTTTCTGCCCTTTAATTGGATCATAATAAGAAATTTTGGTAGAAAACCTGGTTGACTTTTAGATATTTTGTAGGATTTGATGCGTTTTTAAGTAATACTTGAGATACATGTATCGCCACTGTACGTTTTATTTATTTTAATAATTTACATTTTTTTTAATTCTTTGCAGAGAATACCCATGTGACCATTACACCTCAGTTATAACAGTAACTTTGCTTATGACAGGCTGTCCACGCGTTGAAGTCCATTCAACAGCTTTACTCTTGCTACAAATATTAGACAAACGTTTCTTTGGTAGTGTGGGTCCACTACATGCTGACAATGAAAAAGGTATGTTTTTACAGCCATATTAAAGAAAAATTTAATAAAAAAAAAAAAGAAAAAAACAAAAAACTACAAACATGTTTAATTATATAATAATAAAAAAAAGTAAAATATCCTGAAAACAGAAACATTTTATTTAAGGTTATAAATAAGTATCAAAATCAAATAATTCCAGGAATAATGTATAATATTATTTTAATTGCAAAGATGCCATAAAAAATAGTTGTTGAATTAAGTACTTAAAAAAAAGCAAAAAGTGCGTAGATATGTATTTTTATAATGAAAATTACGCAATTAGTAATTTAATTGTGGCACCGTTTAAAAAACTTGAGTAATTTAATTAATCTTTAAAGTTGGATTTATTTACCCAGCAAAATCTTTGGTTGCCATGTAATGAGTTAAGAAGGTAATATAATGGCTCTTCACTACTTACACATTAGCTGAATAACTCATTATTTTAACATGGTGATGACATTAGAGGCAACTACTTACCCTATACATTACTTAGATGTCATTAAAATAACTAATTACTTCCTAGTGTTAAATAGTGCATTGATTTTAAAGCATTACTGAAGTCATGATTATTAATAACAATAGGAACTAGTTACATTTCAGGTTATAAACAAGTAATGAAATGTAAGGATATCAAATTTTTTTTTTGGTTGCTGTAAAAAGATTTTTTTAATTTAAAAAACTTAACAATCAAAATGGTAACTGCATTATAAAAATCAATAAAAATTAATATTTTCAAAAATCTGATCATAAATAATTATTTACATTCGGGTTATAAATATTTAGTTACTAAACAACTTCTATGTAATGCAGACAGTATGTTGTTGTCATTACCAAGTAACTACATCCGTAACTACATGTCATTACCAAGTTTTTGCTGGGTAATAAACCCAACCCATTTATTAAACCAATGTGTCGACTGCAGCGTTGTCAACTTTTTTGAACCAAAACGCGCCGGTCATCATTTAAAAACGCGCTAAAAAGCGCTAAATTCTATTTGAATAAAATTTGTTTTTGTCTTTTAGTTAAATATACATTTTTTATTAAGAGCAAAACAACTTATTACATATATATTTGTTATTTTAAGCTCATGTGCAAATATTTAGTAGTTATATGCAATATTGAACATTAACTTTTTATAAAAATAATATTTAAGGTACAAAGAAAGTTTATACATTTGATAATAATTTTCAGTTTAAAGCTTTTAAATTTATAAATATGTTAAATTAAAATATGAAGGTCTTAGGAACAGCATTACACTGCTCACTTAGTGGTCAAATCCTGTTTTAAAACTTTTTTTTCATCTCTTAAGCTTTTCCTAAGAATGAAAATTGTGTGACGTCTTAAAAAATATTTATTGAAAATAAAATAAATTGAAATATAGAATACATATCGATTGCTGCCCTTTTCGTAATTTTACAGGAGAAGGAAAATACTAAATAAAACCTAAGAAACTTTTAATTCAAACCCAGTACCGAAACTAATTCTAACTTTTATTTCTGGACTTTTCTACGCCTTAGCAAGTTATCTTAGATAGGGATTTTTTCAGTAATTTAAAATTTGAATAAATTAGTAATTGGTGCTTTAAATTACAAAAATTCATGTTTCAATAGATTACGCAATAAACTAAAAAAATTATGTCTTTTAGAGTTTTTCATCTGGAGTCAGGATTGTTTTTAGATATTGGAAATCGACTCTTCCTGATATTTGAGATAATGTTTTTAATGGGGAAGACTTGTTACAAAAACCACTTTTAGAAATACTCAGATATTGCTGTTTTTTATTTCCATTTTATCTTTGTTCGGACACAAATCACAATATAAAATAAAAAATTCCAACACAATACCATACAGTATTTTGATATTTTGAATGTTTATTAGAGCAAACTTCAACTGAGTTTTATATTAATGTATAATAATATTAATTATACATTTGAAGAACAAAATTTTAAATGTTTAAAATCTGAATTTTCCTTGTATTGTTTATATTTAGCATAAAAAAAGTTTCTACATTTCAAATTCAGAAAAATTTAGAAAATATGATTAAAATATGCAACTAAAACTAACCGAATACAAAACGCGCCTATTTAGCGCCTTTTCAAGAAAAAGCGCTGATGTAAAAAAAATGTGACTTTTGGGTTGCTGAAAAGCGCTGAATCTAGCGCGAAAAGCGCTAAATTGGCAATGCTGGTCGACCCTTTTTAGCTCAACTTAAGTCTCCATTACTCTACCGTAAATGTAAAAACGTAAATGTAACTGGAAACGTAAGTGGGTGCTTACTTAAAAAACGTAAATGTAGCCAGTACTCTGTTGTTGTTTTGTTCACATCAACATCAGTGATGTAAATTACACATTTTATCAGTAAATCAAATTCAGTTTAAAAATCGCTAGATTTATTGGTTTGTGTTTTAGCGACTTGTATACAAAACGAAATTTGTGCTTTTATTACAAAATTTTTAAATTTTAATTTATTGATTAAACTCCGCACTTTATTTAAATTATTTTAACAAGTTTTTTCCGAAGAAAACAGCAAAACAAATTGTTCAGTTGATTAACTTATTATATCGATTTTTTACGCAGATTTAGTATATTGAAATAAAAAGATGTCAACACTATCCTTTCAGCTGTCACGTAAAAACGTAGAGCGACCTAATTTGATTAGGTTGCTACGTAACATTTACGTTTTTGAGTACACAAACACACATAACTCTCATAAGCAAAACGTGTCAGCTGATTCGCTACATTTACATTTACGGTGGAGTAACGGAGCCTTTACTCAATTAAACTAGTTCGCTCTTTTGAAACAGCTCCTTTAACATAGTTCATATTTAATATAATGAGCAGCGTTATCGTTGAACATTTTTAGAGTGACATCAAAAAAAAAAAAGTGTCACCAAAAGGGGATTTTTTTTAAAAGGCTACTTGTTTTAGCAGTATAAAATTCTAAAAAATTATATGCGTTGATATTAATAATATACAGTGCCTGTCATAAATAAATAAACTCATCATTTGTGTTTTGGTTCAAAAAGCGGCAAATGTAACGGTCCATTTTTAAAAATTTACATGTTTTGGATGAAGTCAACTTGTTTTCTCTTATATTGCACAGTGGGGCAGATGTAAAAAGTTTTGGAAATAAATTTGTAACTTCTAATCGGTTGGTTGGGTTTGGGGACGGAGCTAAGTGGGCTTAAAGTAGGGTATCTTTGACATATACATTTTTTAATCGCTTGTCAAATTTTTATTTGTAGGCCTTGACAAGGCTTGCTTGTGTGTGCTATTTATCTATTATAGTTTTCGAGTTATTTGCTTTTGAAATTTTAAATACCTCAATTTTGCAAGTTCTTGGTCCAGATTTTTTCGTTATTAGATTTTTCTTTAGCTAATTGAAGAACAAAATTATCTATTGAATAAAGAAAATTTTAAGTCGATATCTTTACCGAGTCCAAAAATGAAAATTACAAAACTGATGTTTTGTGTAGACACTTTTTTAAAGTGTCTACACTCTTTATACCCTACATAACCATAGGTGGGGTATTATTTAATTAGTTTTTTAACAAAATGTATATGTGTATTTAAGTTATTCTATTACAAATGTAATTGAAATTAAAGAATTTTTGGTAAATAATATAAATTAAATAAATTTTAATTAAAGCTTTATTTTTTTTTGCATTTATATGTATCAATTTATAATAGTGAGAATATGAAATTTAATATTTGTTTTTGTTAATTAATAAATATGTAAAGGGTGGTCCGAATAGTTTTTTGTCATTTTCAAAATGCTGTAACTCAGAAACAAATAAATATATTTTCTTTCACAACATAACTGACATAAGTCCAAATAATATTTTTGTAAAATATTATACTTCAAAGTCTTATTTACTAAATTATAACAAAAACAGAAAGAAATGAGAAAACAAAGTTTGGACATTTTGGTTAAAAATTGTGGTTTATTTTAAACAAGAGCCAATTACACTGGTCGACAAAAATCTTTCCCCAAAGGCGAATAGTTGGACTTGATGGATTTGGAAGGGCTTAACACGAATCTGCTTTCAGTTTTTCCCATCTGGTCTGGAACTCATTACTTATATAATATCTTTAAGTCCAAACTTAATTATTTTATGTACACAATAGTTTCGAAATTATTGTCGAAAAAAAATTTAAGATTTTTTTTACTAAAAATTCTTTTGATAAATGAAAATATCAAAAATGTTTCAGTTTATCATCTTCTTCTTAAAGCTGGTAATGCTGCGAATAAAATAAGGCATGTTATCATCAAAATTGATGGACAAATCTTTATTTTATTCACGGTTAAGTGAAAATACCCATGTATATCTATAATTAAGTAGAAATACAGTGTTGGACAAAATATATATATATATATATATATATATATATATATATATATATATATATATATATATATATATATATATATATATATATATATATATATATATATATATATATATATATATATATATATATATATATATATATATATATATATATATATATATATATATATATATATATATATATATATATATATATATATATATATATATATATATATATATATATATATATATATATATATATATATATATATATATATATATATATATATATATATATATATATATATATATATATATATATATATATTAAAATTTGACAAGCTAAACAAGAATCTGCTTTCACTTTTTTCTATCACGTACTGACTTTTTTTGTAGGCTGACTAATATAATTACCTTAATCAGCGTTCACACTATAAAACTCGAGAATAGTTTGTCCAATTTAGACTATAACTCAAGAATCATTTGCACGATTTTGATTATGGATCAACATTTTCCCGATTATAAATTTTTTTTGCTACTAATATCCGTATAATTACGGAATTATTAAGTCAACAAAAATTATATGAATAATACATTGGAGTTTAATCTAAATTGGACAAACCATTTTCGAGTTATAAAAGTGTGACTGCCTAAAGGCGGGTCATATTTTGGTGTATCATTTATATAAGGAGCGCGTTCGAAAAAATCTTGACACACGTTTTGCCTCATAACTTTTTTTTGGAAGCAATATTTAACATTATTTTTATTTTTTGATCTTGTTATCTTTGAAAAATATGTCAATTATTATTTTTAATGACAATGTTATAATAAATTATTAAAAAAATTCAAAAAATCCAAATTTGTCCTACAAAAAATTTTCCAAAAAATTAAATGTCTGCTGTCAAACTGTTTCCAATGTTATTAAACAGTATCAGAAGAATTTGACCATTGAAAAAAAGGTCCACATGATATTGGGAAGGCCAGAAAATTTAAAGCATATTGAAAGAAACTGCAAACACATCAGGTTGAAAAGCAGCCCGGTTAGCTCAGTGCTCTGACTATTTGGTGCGAAAAGTTAATGCTAATGCGGTCTTGAAAATATATAAAGTCCGAAAAATTCATTCAGGAATGCTGCAAAAAAAAAAAAAAAATTATTAGAAGCAAAGAATAGGGCACGGAAATTAAAATCAAACTTGATAAAAAAAATTCTCATGCTGTATAATGGACGATGAAACGTATGAGCTGGCAGAATTTTCGCAGCTTCTGGGTCAATATTTTTATGTTGCTATTGATCGAGGAAATGTTAAAGATACGTTTAGGACCCGAAAGCAGACAAATTTTCTTAAAAAAATTCCTGGTATGACAAGCTTTATGCAGTTGCGGCAAAACGTAAAAGTCTTTTGCTACAGTCGGCTCTATAAGTACCGAAATATACATCAAAGAATGTTTGTAAAAGACTTATTCCTTTCATAAGAGAGCACAATGTGTCCACACATTTTTGGCCCGATTTGGCATCATGTCACTATGGTATGAAAGCTCTGAGTTCATAAGTAATGGTTAGAACTATAAAAATTATATTATTCTGTGAACTGTAACATAATATCAATTAAATACAAAAAAAACCAAAACTCTAAGATCAACCGTTTCCAAATTATTGAATTTTATATACATATGTTAAAATTTTCTCGAATGCACTCCTTAAATCGTACACACCTCTCTTGTGTTATACTCGAATAATCGGATTATTTATGGCGACATAATGAAAAAAAAAAAAAAAAAAAAAACTACAGAAAGCAGATTCGTGTTTAGTATGCCGAATTCCATCTTGTCCATGAAGGAGGAATAACATTTGTTCTTGTCGACCAGTGTTATATTTCATACGTATACGCAAAGAAAAAATATGGTGAATAGCAACCATAATCGAGTACTGTCTTATTATGGTTGGATTATATAGTTGTTTGTAAATTATATTATGGTTAGATGAAGCACCATGATATGGTTGATTCACAATAAAAATATTATTGATCTGCAACCATATTTTTGTTATATATGTACTTGATTCGTGTATACAGCAATAATATGGTTAAATTACAATAAAAATGTTGTTGATCTGTCACCATATTTTTGTTGTATATGTACTTGATTCATATAAATAGCAATAATATGGTTAAATCACACTAAAAATATTGTTGATCTGCCACCATATTTTTGTTGTATATGTACTTGATTCATGTATACAGCAATAATATGGTTGATTCACAATAAGAATATTTATAGTGTCGAGAAACAATTATTATGCCTAAAAATAAAAAGATAAAAACAAAATTTATCGTATGGAAGATTTATTAAAATTAATTATAATTTAGTTATGTAAAATAAATCACTTTGGTATAAAAACCTGAGACATTTTTTGAATACTCGTACAAGGTGACACCTTTTTTTTTAGCACTCCGAAGATAACCTATTATGTAGTTTTCTTTGCATATCATCCATTTAAAATATTTTCACAATCTGAAACACTTATTTATTTCTAGTTTAAGTTTAATTAAAATAATTTATTTTAAATAATTAATTTTTTTTTAATATACATGCAGTATATTTTTTATTACGTTTTTAACTTGCCGACAGACAACTAGCTCTATACAAGAAGCACACTAAACTGAATAAAAATCTTATTGTCTTATTGTTAGTACTAATAATGTTGCCAATATAAAACAAAAATTTTGTTGCCAATTCAAAATTACAAACACAATAATATATTCAGGTATTTAAAATAATTTTTTTTTGCCTATGGAATTTTAACAACAATAATGTGGTTTTAATTGAAACATATTGCTTAACATGTTGTGCCAACAATATAATTGTGAATTGAGAACAAATGTATAATTGCTACAACAAAATTGTTTTTAAAATAAAATATATTCAACAATAAGGATGTTTGCGATGGAAAAATTTCTTAGCGATGAAAATAATATTGTTGAGGCAACCATATTCAGAAATGTTTTTTCTCTGCGTGTACATTTAAGAGAATGAATTATGTATTTTAAATTTGCAATAAATTTGTTTATTAAATGGAAAAAAGTATTTATTTCTAACTAATTGGATATTTTACTAATTCTTTATACTCATCTATAGAATTTTTTTTTTATTTTTTCGTCGATATTGTTAGGAAATTAAAACATAATCACAAGATCACTATATTTAAAAGTAAATTTTCTTAAAAACTGTATACATTTGAATAATAATAAATTATCATCAACCCAGATGCAAAGAAATTATTGTGAGCATGATAGCCCAAGTTTTTGTGTTATTTAGATCTATTTATGTCTCAAGATATATTTGGAGAAAATATCTTTAAATTACTTAAAAGTTCGTTATTTGCTAGTATGTTACGAATAATTTCTAATTGCTATTGAGAGATATCAAACTCAATTTGTACCAATTAGTATAGTAAGAATTAACTCAAATTCTAATATGGTAATCAATGGATTATACGTTTCCAAATTTCAATTAGTTTAGTTTTGATAGTAAATATGTTGAGATATGTTTTAGCTAAACCATATAAAGACATTTTATGCTCCATATAAATCAGGGTTTTTGTAGATCTGCGATACTTAAAAATATTGTACAAATATTTATAAGTTAACTGAAAACCTCTGAGTGGCACGTAGATTATTAGTATGTGTCCAAATTAAAAAATTGAGGTTATGTGAGAAAATCGAAAATTATTCCAAAGTGGATAACTCAAAATTAATTTTTATTTCTGTCAAAAGTATAGATTATCACCTTTAACTGGGAAACATTTTTATCCATAGTGCAAAAACTAATCATTTTATAGCATTTTAAAAATTACAAAAATTACTTCGGATCATACTTTATGTACACATATTTTTTTTAACACTTAACTTACAAATACATATTTATGTACATATTACCACAGGCTTTTTATACCCTTCACCACAGGTGTAAAGGGTATATATAAGTTTGTCATTCCGTTTGTAATTTCCACAATTTTCGTCGGAGAGCAAAAAAGTTTATATTTTCGGAATCCTTGTAAGAAGCGATGACGATTGGACCATGTCCGTCCGTCCGTCCGTCCGTGTGTCGGTTGAAATGGCGTTTATGAAGCCCACCGATAACTGACATATATAATATGTATGTCAAACAATTGGAAATGCTTTCGAGAATTTTGCTATTGGAATTCAGCAAGATAGGTTCATACAATGCGGAGATATGTTCAAAAAACCGGTTTTTTTTAACCGGTTTTCCAGTTTCTGAAGCCTCTGTATACACTACGGACTTCGTTTTTACAAAGAATTCTCGGCCTTTTTTTTCTGAATTTTTGTTCTGAAAAAATGAAATAAATCGGTTCAGAAATAACTGAGATATCGGACAAAACGCATTTTTTATTTTTTGAAGCCTTGGTTTAAGCTATAGATTTTTATTTTTATACAGATCGGTCACAAATATTTTTATAAAATTTCAGTTTTTTGAATCAGGAAGATCGGTTTATAAATGGTGGAGATATGCTTTAAAAACCGGTTTTTAGAACCGGTTTTTTAGTTTCTGAAGCCTCTGCATATACCAGGGACTTCGAATTTTTAAAGGGGGCTCGAAAATTATTTTCTGAATTTTTGTTCTGAAAAAATTAAATAAATCGGTTCAGTAATAACTGAGATATCGGGGAAAACGAATTTTTTATTTTTGAAGCCCTTGTTCAAGCTACAGATTTTTATTTTTATATAGATCAGTCATAAATATTTTTATAAAATTTCGGTTTTTTTAATAAACCAAATTCGTTCATAATCAACAGAGTTATGGCCCAAAAACAAATCTGTTAAGAATATAAATACACCAACAAACATGTATATTAAGCATTGTAATGACTATTAGTGACGTTTTTTGTTTTTTGTATAGACAAGTAGTTTAGTTATCAACAGCAGTAATATGATGAATAACAGTGTTGTTGTTGTTGTTCTTTGTATATGCAGTCTGTACAAAAATAAATAGATATGGAATTGTAGTTGTTTATTTTTAAAAACTAAAACATATCTGTTAAGAATATACATAAATACATACACAAACATGTATATTAAGCATTGTAATGACTATTAGTGACGTTTTTTGTTTTTTGTATAGACAAGTAGTTTAGTTAGCAACAGCAGTAATATAATGAATAACAGTGTTGTTGTTGTTCTTTGTGTATTCAGTCAGTTTGTACATACAAAAATAAATATATATGGAATTGTTGTTGTTTCTTTTTTAAAAGCAAAGCCTGTTATGATTGTTTTTTTTCATATTCAAATTTTCGTAGTTTGAAAAAAATTTAGATTTAGAAAATAGGCAAGCATACGTTAAGGCGAAAATTTTATTAATTGTCGGTAATATGGTAATATGATGTCGATAAGATGGTAAAATGGTAATATGGTGAAGGGTATCAAAGATTCGGCACAGCCGAATCTTTTTTCAATTTCATTAATACTTAATTGTTAAATAAAACACAACAAAAACACAATATATTTGTATATGTAGAAATTATTTAAAATTTATTTTAATGTTTTTATTACAAATAAAATGCAAATACATAAATGTACAATAAATTAATAGTTAAGATAACAATTAAAATGATTTTAATTATAAACAATATTAAATTTAAATGCATGTCTTACTTTTAAACAAACAAAATATTATTTTGACATTTAAATAATGATTGTGGCCCTTTTTCATTTATATATTTATATAATTTGGTAATATAATACATATTTAGGTGCATAATAAGAGTTTTATAACAAATACATTTTTGTCTTAATTGATCACATGTGTGTATAAGAATGGTGTTATATAATAAAGTAATAAGAATAGAATCAAGGCAGGACAAGGAGGGACATAAATAGCACTTGATGTTCACACATAATTATATCAGATAACACTGGTCAGCAAAGAAATCCTTCTTCAAAGAAAAATGGGCGTTTTTATTTAAAGGAGGGACAATTTTTATGCTGACCAGTGTAATAAGAGTTTATTATTTATGCATTTGATAAGCAAAACAAATATATTACATAAACATGTTATTTTCAACTAAAAATTTTAATTTGTCCTTTCTTAGGTTGAAGAGAAAAAGATGATACTTGTCACACAGTCTTCTTTTTGGATTCAAAAACGAAACCTTATGATTAAATGTAACCAAACTAAAGACAAATTTAGCAAAAACAAATTTTGATAAAATCGATTTATAAACTTTCATAACCCCCCTACTTAACGATCATAAAACGTATAGCTTCTTCCGAAGATCAACTTTGATCTTCTTTTTTACTTAAGTTTTAGAAATTTTAATTAAATAAACAAAACTCAACGACTTTTCTTACTTGTTTATTTAGTTATTTATTTCTTATCTTATGTAACTAAAGAAACCTTTTTATTATTATTTTTTATTTACATTCAATTTTATAATATTTAGGTATTTATTTTTTTAATTTAAAATTTTCTTTTTTGTCAATTAAAAAATTCTATATTTAATTAAAATGTTTCTTAGAATATTACATACACATGACTGCCTATTCTATTTTTTTTTTATTTAAAAATATTATATAAATATTTTTAAGTAACAATACTAATTTATATTGTTACATAAAATTATGCAATTAAATAAGATATGAATTTAAAATGTCTTTTAAAATAAAATTTATTTTAAATGTTGTAATTCATGTATTTCATTCCAACAATTTTGACTCATTGTACGTTTACGCATAGAGGTACCTGCACCACATGAACCCATACCGCCGCTATTACGATAATATTCAGATACTGTAAAAGAGAGAGAGAAAAGAAATTAAATTAAATTACAAGATGCAAAAATTATAATAAATGTTATGTTTAAACATGCTTTAAAAAGATACAAATATAGATAATAATAGTCTCTGTCCTTTTTTGAGTTAGAACTTCCCCTGGACCCAGCCGTCCTTTTCTAATTAAAATTGCAATCCCCATACATTATAACAGTTAGTAAGATATTTATGTTCAATAATATTTTCTATGCATGGGGCCACCCTCTTTCTTAATCCTAGCAGACAATGAGATAATTATTCCTACAAAATTTTAAGACATTTTCTATAATAGTTCTTAAAACATATGATATTTAATATTTTCATTGCATGGGGGGAGTCAATAATCCCCCTAGTACTACCCATTCCATTTTTATTTTAAATTATGGAGGTTGTTGAGAAAGTTATTATTGACCTTAGGACTTTTACTATAAAGATTCTTAAAATATACGATATTTAATATTTTCGTAGTACTCGTCCCATTTTCATTCTAAGTTTGGTTGTTGATGACAAGAGTATTTTCGTAAAATTTTAAGACTTTTTCTTTAACAGCACTCCCCCTGCTTCTATCGACAAATACTGTAAAAATCGATTCAGCGTTTTAGCTGTCTATAAAGTACAAACAATTATTTTTGTGTATAAGGGCTGCGCACAAAAAAATCCGTGTATACTTTTAGGCTTATAACTTCTTATGTGGCGAAAAATAAATAATTCTATTAATTGGTTTACATTTCTCATTATGTTGAGTTTCATGGTAATATCATGAAACTTAACACGTTGTTCAATTTACGTTCTTATGAAAACTCACATCGATCATATAAAAAAATTGCTAGGAAGTCAGGTGTGTCACAAAATAATGTTTCCCGGGTATAATATTATTCAATAGTCATGAGCACCGAAAGGAAACTTGGTGGTGGAAGAAAAATATGATCTTCAGACTGTAAGACTCAGACAAAATAGAAAAGATTTTGAGAGAAAGTCTCCTCATCACTGGAAGAAAAGTGTCACAAAAAGTTAATTGCTCCGATTTTTTGTCAGAAAAGTTGAAAGGAAATCTAGCCTGAAGACATACAAAATACAAAAAGTTCCTATTAGAAACGCAAGCAAGAATTTGGAGGTAAGAAATAGACGACGAAACGTTCATACTGGCTGACTTCTTCCAACTTCCTGGCTAGAGGGAATGTAGTAGAAAAATATCGTGTAACAAAGAAATCAAAATTCCCAAGAAAATTTTTGGTTTGGGAAAATATTTGCATGTGCGGGAAAGAAACACTTCTTTAATAACAAATGTTTCCATGTCCGTAGTAAAAAACAATTTAAAGAACACTAAAAGCTCAACAAAAAAATTAAACGGAGTTTAAAAATACCTGGACTTATTCCAGGAAAAAAGTAACCGAAACACAATAAAAGGAGAAGAATTCTGGAAAAGATCAGATATTTCATTAAAAACCAATAGGAAATAATTTATTATTATTATTATTATGTTTAGAACTTGAACATAACAGTCATTAATAAAAATATAATTTAAAAAAAATTACCAATTGGTTTAGTTTCTATAAGCAGATTTGTATGCACGGATTTTTTTCGTGCGCAGTCCTTACATACATTAATATAAAGGCGAAGTTTCTTGATGATTAATTTTTGACCCGATTCATATATTAATTAATTATGCAATAAAATGTTTGTTAGTGGATATTTTTGATGAAAATAATATGATGGTGTAACCATATTGAGAAATGTTTTTTCTCTACGTGTAAATGTTTTCAAAATAAATGTATCGAAAATGTATGAAACAAAATAGCAAATTTCGGAAAAATAGCACTATAATAGACTAAAGCTTTTATATATAGGTGATTCTACTGAAAATCTGTTAAAATTGCTTGACCATAAGTTTTTCCACTTTTGGGTCTTACTTACTATTTTTGTAATGTTTGTTAGTGTAATTTTTTAAAAGAAAGTAGAAACTTATGTCCAAAAAATATTTTTTTTTTTAAAGAAATACTTAAATGCTGCTTTAAATCGACTCATGTGAATATAGCGTTTTACTTGTATTTTTAATTTAAATAATTGAAAAGGTATTTAAATACATACGCATTTAAATACATATAGTACATTAAATTTAGTATTGTCTTTGGAAAGGGATGCCTCAAAATATACCTTCAAATTTGTTATTCAACCAAAACACAAAAAATTTTGTCATCATTCTACAAACATTTTGTAAAATTATTTGACAAAAATATCTGTCAGCACATGTTAACTTATGTTTACCTATATGTATGTTTAGGTATGTATGTATTTTATTTTTGTAATAAATTTTGATTGATTGTGCTTTTTTCTTTGCTTTCATAATTTGTTTGGAAAAAGTTTATGTTACATTCATTCATTCAAACAATATTACCACATTGAAAATGTAAGTGATAGAAATACTTAAGGCGTCAACAGGCAATCATTCAGTCAGGCAGAAATATTGAAAAATCAACATTTTTAAATTCACTTTTGAAAATACATATTGCGCCCACATACACAAATAAAACAATTACACATGTATTTTTTTTTTTCTATATATTTACTTATAAACATTAAATTATTATGTACCTTGAAGACATTAACTGTACAAAAATAAATGTAATAAATTAAAAATGGATGGAAAAATGAATTACTTATGTATGTGTTGATGTATTACAGAAAGGGAAGGTGATGGTGAAAAGTTCCTATATTTAGAGTTTAAATACTTATGTATTTGTAAGTAAATTAATTATGTGGATTTGATTACACTTTCTTTTGTTTAAGTATTTCTGCATTTTTACATTTCTTTTTTAAGATGACTTTAGAGAAAAAGTTTTTCCGGTGTTATAAAACACATTATTTGAATGATATTAATCATCTTACTGTTGTAAGAAGATGCCACAAGGATTTTATCGTAATACACTTCTTTGATAAGTTGCAACAAAACCCAAGAAAATTTAATTAAACAAAACTTCTGTATGAGAATATTACAATAAATCATACTGTATTACGAATGATTTCAATTTTGCTTTCCAATTAATTAAACTAGTTTTTTATTATAAATATTTTATTACATTTTACTAATAGAAAAATGTATTTACGTGCATAAGAATAACACCTTCAACTATATTAAATATTCAAATCTAAATGAATATTTGAAAAGAAATAAGAAGAGCTGTTCTATTCTAGACAACTTTTCCATAAGAAAAGTTTTTCTATTCTTTTCTATAAGAAAAGTTGCTCTATTTTAAACAACTTTTTCTATAAGGAACTTTTTCTATTCTAGGCAACCTTTCTATAAGAAAAGTTGTTATATTCTTTTCTATAAATAAAGTTGTTCTGTTCTAGACAACTCTTATATAAGAAAAGTTGTTAAATTCTAGACAACTTTTTATAAGAAAGTTGCTCTATTCTCGACATTTTTTTAAAAAAAAGTTGCTCTCTTCTAGACAAATTTTCTGAAAGAAAAATTGTTCTATTCTAGACAACTTTTTTATAAGAAAAGTTCTATTATAGACGACTTTCTTATAAGAAAAGTTGTTCTATTCTAGATAACTTTTCTGTAAAAAAGTTTTTTTTATTCTTTTCTATAAGAAAAGTTGCGCTAGACTTAACAACTTCTCTCTAAGAAAAGTTGCTATTTTGGGACAGCTTTTCGATAAGAAATAAAAGTTGTATATTCTAGATAATTTTTCAATAAGAAAAGTTGCTCTATTCTAGACAACTTTTCTATAGCAAAAGTTGCTGTAGTCTAAACAATTATAGACTAGAAATTTTTTTGTTCTATTCTGTACAACTCCTCTATAAGAAAAGTGTTTATAAAAAACTATAATTTTCTCCAAGTCTTTTTAAAATCTTTTTGTTTTTTTTTTTAGTTATAAACATTTGTCCAATTTTTTTCTATGCAGTGAATAACATAAATTGAAATTTATTGCTTCATTGGTTTTTTCTGCAAGAACTGTTTCCATTTTTCATTTCCTTTATTTGAGCAGTATTTTTTTTATGATGATAACTTTGTACGCAAAAAAAAAAATGTGTAAACTCGAATCTGTTTTCAGTTTTCTCCCATAAGGTCCCTAAATAAGCCGATTACTCGAATACATTTCACTATAACTCGAGAACGGTATGCACGATTTATATAAATACACCAAAATATGTGGAATAAAACTGGCTTTAAGTCATTCTACTAACAAATTTGTATCCGCTTAATAGTTTTGGAGATATTTCGAAATAAGTTTCCGAAAAAACTTTTTTCATGCTATGCTCAAAATTTATTTTTTTTACTAAAATTTCTTTCAAAAAGTGAAAACATCAAAAATGTTTCAGTTTATCATCTTCATCTCAAAGTTGGCAAAACTACGAGTAAATAAAGTAGAGATACACTAGTGGGCAAAGAAATTTTTTTTCGTGCTAAATAAGAATCAGCTTTTACTTTTTTTCTATCACGTATCGATTTTTTTTTTTTATGGGCATGACTACTATGACCCCGCCTTTAGGCAGTCACACTTGTATAACTCGAGAACGGTTTGTTCTATTACGATAAATTAAACTCCAATATATAGCGACTTAAATTGTCTTTAAGCTGAATTTACATAATTGTTTGTTCAGTTAATATTTCCGTAGTTATTTGGTAATTAGTAGCAAAAAAAATTAAAAAAAAAAAATTTGAAAAATCATGAAAATTTTGATCCATAACTGTGAAATTCTTGAGCGAATAAAAAATATTGTTGACATAACTTGAAGACAATATTCGTATGCGGCTTTTGGTGTATCATTTAATGTATCAAAATCGTGTAAACGGTTCTTGAGTTATAGCCTAAACTTGACAAACCATTCTCGAATTTTATAGTGTGACTGCTGAATTAGGTGATGATATTAGTCATGCCCCTAAAATAAGAAATCAGTACGTGAAAAAAAGTGAATGCAGATTCTTGTTTATTTCGTCAAAATCCACTTAGTTCACCTAAATAAAAAAAATATTTTTTTTGCCCACCACTGTATTTCTATACAATTGTATGTAACATGGGTATTTTTACTTAACTGTAAATAACATCAAGATTTATGCATCAATTTTAAGATACATGCCTTATTTGATTGACAGCATTACCAGCTTTAAGATAAAGATGATAAACTGAAACATTTTTGATGTTTTCATTCATTGAAAAAAATTTATTAACAAAAAAATCGAAAATTTTTGACACTTTTTTTTAAAAATAACTTCGAAACTATTGAGTACATAAAAAATTAAGTTTGAGAGATTTTAAGATATTTTTAGTACACATCTTTTGGTGTATCACTTATGTCAATCGTACACACCGTTCTTAAATTATAAGGAAATATACTAGAGTAATGGCCTTACTATGGCCGAAATATTAGACATGCCCATAAAAAAATCCAGACCTAATGGAAAAAAACTGAAAGCAGATTCGTCAAAATACGTCAAGTCCAACTATTCGTATATGGTGTTGTATTTTTTTGTCGACCAGTGTAGTTAACATATGTAAGCAGATTATTCTTTTGCATTCCTTTATTTATTCATTAAAAAATGTATAGTATTCTTTTTGGTGAAAAATTTAATTCGGTTATTAATATATGTTTTTTTTGTTAGTTAAAGTATCAATATTTTAAATTAGAAAAGTAAAATTCATGGCTTTTATTTTATACAGAAATAATAAAGAAAGTATCGTATCTAATATTACCCAGCAAAAACTTTGCTTGCCATGTAATGAGATAAGAAGCTAATATAATGGCTCTACACTACTTTCACATTAGATGAATAACTCATTATTTTAACACGGTGATGTCATTAGAGGCAACTACTTACTCTATATTATTACAGGTAGGCATTTCAGAAAGTCATTACTTAGATGTCGTTACAAGAACTAATTACTTTGTAGCTATTCAATCACTCATTAGTTTCAAAGTATTACAGAAGTCATTATTAGTAAAATGAATAGTAACTAGTTACATTATCGGTTACGAGTAAGTACTGAAGTATTGAAAATAAAAAGCTGATATTTTTTTTTTTTTAATTTATTTATTTGAAAATATGCGGAAATCAGGATTTGACATACTAAATATTTCATACCATAGACTTGGAGTTAATTCTTGAAGCGCATTCTTAAGACCCGTGCAGAAATTGAAAATACCGGAATAAAGTCTTCGTTACTTTAACAAACAATTAATGTATTTTAATATATAATTTTTATAATATAAATGAAAAGATTGATAAAAAGTAACATTTCCAAAAATCTGATCTTATGTAATTGATTACATAGCAAGTTAAAAGTAAGTAGTTACTAATCTACTTTCATGTAATGCAGAAAGTATGTTGTTATGATTGAAAAGTAACTACATCTGTAACTACATACCATTACCAAGTTTTTGCTGGGTTAGTTTTTAATATACATCTAAATATAGAAATATTTTTCAGTACTTGCGGAACTCATGATGATGCTCAGCCATGTGCTAAATGTCTATAAACCTCATCAATCAAGTTGATTATCATCTAAATTGTTGATTGCAGTTATTGTTGTTATGTAACATAATAAAGGGTGTTCTTTTAGAGTTATAGAATTTTGAATACATATGTATTTATTTTTTTTTAAGAATGTTATAATTTAAAAATGTGCTAACTTTGGTATTTCGGTCAAATTAATTTAATTTATCTCCTTTTTTTCTATTGACACAGTTTATTATTTATTATATGCCTGTTATTTTTCCTCTTTTATTATTTTTGATATTAAACCAATGATCGGCACCCATAGTCCTGAGAGGACGAGTGTTTTTCGACGCGAAGGTTAATAATTGAAAACGAATAAAAAAAATTTTAATTATACAGTGCAAATAGAAAAAATTTTATCAATAATTCCAATGCAAAACAAAAACGTACCAGAAGTATAGCAAAACCCTCAAAAATATTTTACAAAGTTAGTTTCAATTTCGGTTATAGTCTTTTGAAGTTCTATTTTTTCTCAGGTCTTTTTCCAATATGTTTGATATGATAAAGATCATTTAAATTATTTAATTCAAATGCTTTTATTTGTTGTTGTAGTCTAGCATTATTTTTCTGGATGCTAGTAGTCTAGCATTATTTTGCTGGATGCTACTCCGCTTTTACGCCCATTTTCGTCATAATAACCGATTAAAATGAAACATGGCACATACACAGACCGAAAAAAGTGTTGGCACAGCACATAAAGTATTATAAAATTGTTCACTGCATTCAAACTTCATTAGTTAGAAATGTGAGAATTAGGTATTTAATACATCCTTGTGTAAGTTTATTAATGACCATTAAACGTCTGTACTAAAGCAAAGCATTTTGAAGAAAATTGTAAAATTTAAATTATTTTCTAATATTTTAAGGGAAAAGTATTGGCTCAGTAAAGTAAAAATGCATCCTGTATTGAGATTGGTTTCGTTAATGGGTGAAAATTTGAAGCATATATATACTACAACTAAAATATTTTCTTCGATTTAGAGTCTTTGTATCTAGATTTCATTAAATTTATCCCAAAAATATCTCGAAAGATGCAAAAATTAATACCTCTCAATATAATATGATTTTGGAAATCTATTAATAACAAAATCGGTCAGAAATTGATACAGTTGATAAGAGCAGTCACTACCACCTTAGAAGAATTTTAAAATTTCTAAAATATAAAGAATTTCGCGCAAAGGCAGGGTTCCCAATAAAAATCACTTATAAACGAACAGCATCATTTTAATGATGTAGTGAAGAATAAGCAAAAAATACTCTTTTAGTGAAAGTTCAGTTTCTAAAAAAAAAAATATTTGATAATAATATAAACTCAATATCTGAACGGAACAGTTTGAAAATAGTTGGGTAAAGATCAGGAGTTTTTAATAAAAAAAATAAAACTATTAAAGTATGAAAATCAATGTTCATAAAATACATCCAGTATTTCTTAAAGAGATCTGCACCCATATTGGTATACAACCAGTGCACAGTGGAGCCAAACGCAAATTTTTTGGTAATAAATCTGTATCTCCTAAACTAAAATATAAACTGCTCGGATCAAATAGAAATGTATGGAAGACTTGTAGAGGAGGACCTAAGCTTTCAAAAAAATCATATTGTAGTCACCCCGTGATAACTCGAGATAAGCTACAGGGTGTCAAAGTTGACTATATCGAGTATGTAAAAGTTTAACAAAAATTGTAACTTCTACAAATGAAGTCCGATTTTAAAGATTTTCATATTTCTGTAAAGTGCTTGGCAAGATAAAAACAAGATTACTCGCCTAAGTTATCTCATACAGTTAAAAAGATATTTGCTTGAATTTTGATTTTTTAAATTTTTGCCTCGACTTTCTTTCCTTTTTCGGGAATAAGTCCCGAGATATTTGAGGAAAAAATATTCTGCAATTTTCTATATATTCCAAAATAACACGCTGAAAGAACTTTTGGATTATCTCAATTCGTCTATATGTGAAAAATATTCAAAGTCAGCACTCTGAAATTAGTATGAAAAATGGCTATATTTTTACAAAAGTATAGTACAATTCTTTCACTTTTTTCTCAAATTTCCGTTAATAAAAATTTTTTTCTTTACATATTTCAAAAGATAATGGCTAATATAAAAATTTTGAATTGATTTAGGCTTACACCCTACATCCAGCGTTGGTCGAAAATGGTAAATTTTAGAAAAAAAAGTTTAATTTTAATCGATTAATAAAAAAAAAAAAAAAATGTCACGCGAGGTTTTTTTAATTTATTGACGATATTTACTCAAGAATTTGATGATAAATTATTTCCCGCCCGCCCAAAAACGAATGCAAGAGTGCAGATTTTATGAAAAAAGTCAATTTTGACATCGTGTAGCTTACCTCGTGTTATCATAGGGTGACTACAAGATGATGAAGAGTCCTCCTCTACAACTCTTCCATACATTTCAATTTGATCCGAGCAGTAGTTTAGGAGATACAGATTTATTACCAACAAATTTGCGTTTGGCTCCACTGTGCAGTGTAAAACACTTTTTATACCCTTCACCAAAGGTGTAAAGGGTATATATAAGATTGTCATTCCGTTTATAATTCCCACAACTTTCGTCGGAGAGCAAAAAAGTTTACATTTTCGGGATCCTTGTAAGAAATGATGACGATAGGACCATGTCCGTTCGTCCGTCCGTCCGTGTGTCGGTTGAAATGGCGTTTATGAAGCCCACCGATAACTGACATATATAATATATATATCAAACGATCGGAAATGCTTTCGAGAATTTTGCTATTGGAATTCAGCAAGATCGGTTCATACAATGCGGAGATATGTTAAGAAAACCGGTTTTTAGAACCGGTTTTCCAGTTTCTGAAGCCTCTGTATATACTAGGGACTTCGTTTTTACAAAGAAGTCTCGGACATTTTTTTCTGAATTTTTGTTCTGAAAAATGAAATAAATCGGTTCAATAATAACTGAGATATCGGACAAAACGCATTTTTTATTTTTTAAAGCCCTGGTTTAAGCTATAGATTTTTATTTTTAAACAATTTAAATCGGTCACAAATATTTTTATAAAATTTCGGTTTTTTGAATCAGCAGGATCGGTTTATAAATGGCGGAGATATGCTTTAAAAACCGGTTTTTGAAACCGGTTTTTCAGTTTCTGAAGCCTCTGCATATACCAGGGACTTCGAATTTTCAAAGGAGGCTCGAAAATTATTTTCTGAATTTTTGTTCTGAAAAAATAAAATAAATCGGTTCAGTAATAACTGAGATATCGGGGAAAACGAATTTTTTATTTTTGAAGCCCTTGTTCAAGCTACAGATTTTTATTTTTATATAGATCAGTCATAAATGTTTTTATAAAATTTCGTTTTTTTTAATAAACCAAATTCGTTTATAATCAACAGAGTTATGGCCCAAAAACAAATCTGTTAAGAATATAAATACACACACAAACATGTATATTAAGCATTGTAATGACTATTAGTGACGTTTTTTGTTTTTTGTATAGACAAGTAGTTTAGTTAGAAACAGTAGTAATATAATGAATAACAGTGTTGTTGTTGTTCTTTGTATATGCAGTCTGTACAAAAATAAATAGATATGGAATTGTTGTTGTTTATTTTTAAAAACTAAAACATATCTGTTAAGAATATACATAAATACATACAGAAACATGTATATTAAGCATTGTAATGACTATTAGCAAAGAATATTCATATATGTTGTATATTCTTTGCTATTAGTGACGTTTTTTGTTTTTTGTATAGACAAGTAGTTCAGTTAGCAACAGAAGTAATATAATGAATAACAGTGTTGTTGTTGTTCTTTGTATATGCAGCCAGTTTGTATATACACACATAAAAAAATATATAAATATGGAATTGTTGTTGTTGTTTATTTTTTAAAAGCAAAGCCTGCTATGATTGTTTTTTTTTATATATTCAAATTTTCGTAGTTTGAAAAAAATTTAGATTTATATATGTGAAAATATGAAAGCATACGTTAAGGCGAAAATTTTATTATTTGTCGGTAATATGGTAATATGATGTCGATAAGATAGTAAGATGGTCATATGGTAATATGGTGAAGGGTATCAAAGATTCGGCACAGCCGAATCTTTTTTCAATTTCATTTAGTATCCCAATTTTCTTTATAAAGGTAGTCTTCATTACATCATTGAAATAAGCTGTTCGCTTATATTGAGTTTTATTGGGAACCCAATTTTTGGCGAAATCCTTTACATTTTAGAAAATTTAAATTGCTTCTAAAGGTGTAATGACTTCTTTTTATCAATAAGTGTTAATTTCTGAGCGATTTTGATATTAAAAGACCTTTTAAATCATATTATATTGAATTTTGACCCATAGATCGAACTCATTGCAAAATTTGAATTAATTTTTACTTTCCTGTGCCAAAACTTTTTTCCCTAAAATATTAGGAAATAATTAAAATTTTGCTTATTTCTTGCAAATGATTTGCATTACCGCAGAAGTTACATGGCGTGACATTCATAATATGATTTTCATATAGACAAAAATTTATAACATAAAATATTTTCTATTCTTTTTTGTATGTAAAATTTTATGTGAATTGTTTTAGTAGCACCAATAAAGTAGCAAAAAAATGTATATATGTGCTAAATTTCATTTGAACTTTCTGAAAAATTTTTATTTTCACAAAGTGGGCATGGCATTTTTCTTAATTTTATATCCTTTATTTCCTTTCGAAGGATTTACATTATACGAGTATATACTATGTGTATATCAGTTAAATAATATAAATACAATAAATACCTATAAATATATTGAAATTTGCTAATTTTTTTCACATATTATGAAAAAAATGAAAATTTATGCGTCCTTTGTGCCGATCATTGCTGCAGTTAATAAAGCAATAATATGTTAATTTCTTTATGCAAAAAATACACCAGCTTATTCAGTTCCAAAAACTTTTTGTATATATAAAAACTGCTTATATTTTACTAATAGTCGATGACATAGTAATTATTGGAAAGGCAGATACATAGTAATGATTTTCGAAGAATTTTAGATACAAGTAGTTTAACGTTTTAATAGTTATTCCAGTTATTCAAGTATTTTTACTTGTTAGTCATTTTAACTATTTAATAAAATTCAGTTGAATATTTTAAAAATAACTCTAATTTTTTTTTAATTTTAATTTTTTCTAGTGTTTTTATTTGTTAGTCATTTTAACTGTATGTATGTTTGTTTTTTGTCATTCATTTAGAGGCTCTAAAACTTTTAGTTAATTATTTTTATTATATATATGTAGGTTCTGTAACACATCGTTTTGAGGAAAATGCTAGAATACGTGCTGGTCATATTTTTATAGCTTAAATTTTGAAAAATATAATTTATGCCATTAAGAGCCCAAACACAAGCAAGCGGAGGCTGATGTTGTTTTCCGCTCTAAGAGAGAAATGCAAATTAAATGAAGACGGCATCCAGCAGCTGATTTCACATACATTTTGTTTTTGTTTCTTTATATTTTTTGTGTTTGGCGACAACAAAACTACATGTATAAAAAATGTTTTTCTTCCTTTCTTAAATTCCATACATAAAAAATATAAAGCAAATCTTTTTATCTCTTTCCTTTTTATATAAATTTAATGTAAACCTATGTGATTTATTTTGCAACAACGACAACACCGACAGAGAGGGAGAGTGAAAAAATGAGAGCTTTTGAGAATCCCTTGTAAAAATAAAATAAATTTTAATTTTCAGCGGATTCCGCTGTGTTGTTTTAGTTGCCAAATCTTCATATAAAAAAAATAATCCACTTGGTTGTGTTTGTGCTCTAAGATGGAGAAATTTTCGTAGATTTATTTTTTAAATTTTAAATTTTAGAATAATCAAACCGTGTTTAAATTGTTACACAAATATTTTGGGTGAAAAATAATTCTTAATGGAATATGTATTTGTTGCTCCCTTCACCTCCGTGCTTAAATCAATAAAAAACGAAAGATCGATATATATCAATAAAAGTATTTACATAAATTCTTTAAGCCTAGGGATTTATTTTTTTTTAATAAATTTAAACTTATCTCATCAATATCAAAAAGTTATCAAAAATTTAAAAGATTATTGGTGCAAAAAGTTTATTAAAGATTGAAAAGTTAGATCATAACTCTGATCTAAAGTTATACAAATATCCCACTGTGATTCACTTTTATGTTATCTTAATACTAATTTAATTTATTTATTTCCCTATTAAGAGACCTTCGAAGAATCTGTCGTAACCTTATTGTTACTTTTAATAGCATTTTGTATATAGTTTAACTATTTAAGTTATCATCTAATAATATAAAATGATTGATTACTATTATTAAAATACTCTGTCATTATAAATATGTTTTTAGCAAGTGTTAAAGTATTAAATTACCTGTAATCTGTGTTGTTCCATCCCTTTGAGTTGTGGAAACTTTGCGAAACATGCTCAAAACTGCTTTGCTATTGAAGAATTAAAAAATAAAAATAAATAGTTTATGGTTTCAGTTTACTTTGTTTGTAGATAAATTTATTAATATTTTAAAAACTAAACAAACCATAACAAACATAAAAAAATGATTGAATAAAAAATTGTATTTATTTGTATTATATTACTATACAATTATAATCTAAACTCAATTATCGAGCACCGCACATTGGGGTAAAAGGGATCGAAAATGGCGATTAATTCAGGGAAAGGTGATATCAATATTTTAATTATCACGTTTTATTTATTTTTTTATTGATTATTAAGTACAAAAATTTTGGCAATTTGTAAATATAAACGAGAGAAAAGGTCAAGCCGAACCATATGATACCCTACACCATTTCGATCCACATAATTTTGTTTTTGCTTTTATACAACTTACTTGTGTTAAATATTAACATAATACTAACATTTGTATGGAATTTATGCACGTTAAAGTGATATTCGGGAGAGGGGTTTATATGGGAGCCATGGTCAGTTAATGACCGATCTTCGTGAAGTTTGGATTTGTGCTTATATAAAACTTATTTGTGCTAAATTTCATTAAAATATAAGTGTTAAAATTTAAAAAATTTAAGGTGGTGGTCCGAAGATTTTTTCTCTGCGTTACAATTTCTGCACAAACATATAATACCCCAACCACCTATGGTGGTATAGGTTAAAATAAATAAATAAATAAATAAATAAATAAATAAATAAATAAATAAATAAATAAATAAATAAATAAATAAATAAATAAATAAATAAATAAATAAATAAATAAATAAATAAATAAATAAATAAATAAATAAATAAATAAATAAATAAATAAATAAATAAATAAATAAATAAATAAATAAATAAATAAATAAATAAATAAATAAATAAATAAATAAATAAATAAATAAATAAATAAATAAATAAATAAATAAATAAATAAATAAATAAATAAATAAATAAATAAATAAATAAATAAATAAATAAATAAATAAATAAATAAATAAATAAATAAATAAATAAATAAATAAATAAATAAATAAATAAATAAATAAATAAATAAATAAATAAATAAATAAATAAATAAATAAATAAATAAATAAATAAATAAATAAATAAATAAATAAATAAATAAATAAATAAATAAATAAATAAATAAATAAATAAATAAATAAATAAATAAATAAATAAATAAATAAATAAATAAATAAATAAATAAATAAATAAATAAATAAATAAATAAATAAATAAATAAATAAATAAATAAATAAATAAATAAATAAATAAATAAATAAATAAATAAATAAATAAACAAATAAATAAATAAATAAATAAATAAATAAATATATTTGTTTAAGAAAAACTCCGTTTCCAATTGTTCCCACTGTGCGTTACTATAATATATATATTTCAAATAAATTTTGTTAAATTACTTACCGAAAATTCTGTCCACTGACACAATACAACACAAAATTTATGCCAAAATTTGTTATAAATAATAATTGAAAAATGTATTGTAATACTACGGTTGTCTTTTCATTTGCTGATGATTGAGTCTGCAAAGAAATAAATACATATTTTAAAATTACAAACTATGAATATAAATATAATATAATTTCACATTTTTTTCCATAAGCGTTAACATGGTCATAAGAAGGAGTTTCTTATGCTCTAGAATTTGATAAGAAAATTATGGTTATTTGCTTTATATTTTTATTTACTTTTTTGCTTTTTTCCTTATTTTGTAACAAAAATAATTATTTTAATAAAATATACATATTTGCTTTTTTTTTTGCCTCCCTCAATTTACCGCTTCTGATAAATATTTATGTAAAACATAGGAAATAAACAATATGCTTAAAATTTGGTATCTAACGTTAACATGAATAAATTAAATTTAACTTTTTTATGTTTTATTATAAAAATAAAATTTACACTTGAAAGGGGCATATTTTATTTTGAATATTGTGACACTTGTGTCACTGACATTACGACCATAAGGATCTAAATAAAAAATAAAAAAAGTAGATACTTGAATGTTAAAATACTTTTGTAACTTTATGTAAATTTCACTTATTTTAGAATAAAAAGTAATACTTGTCTATAAATAATGTTTTATAGATATTTTGATGAATTAAATAATTTAATGCATATTAACGAAGTATGTCATCGTATGTAATTTCATTCAATAAAAATAAACTTCAAGAAGTGACAGTATTTTTCCATATAGGGGAAAAGTTTAAATATAATATACAGAAGTAATATTTAATTTTATTATTTTCAAATGAATACGAATACGTTTGAATATGGAAATTGATCATTTAAAAGCGAAAATACGGTTTAAATTCAATACACTATTTCCCGAACAAACTTAAAATTTATCTTTTAAGTATTTTATTTTATTATATTTTTTTTTTTCTTTTGCAGAAAAAAGTTAATATATGAACTCGAATGAAATTTAAACGATTTGAGATAATATTGAAATCTCGGTATAAATAAGGACTGCGCACGAAATAATCCGTGCATACAAATCTGGTTATAAAAACTAAACCAAAGGGCGATTTTTTTTAACTATATTTTAAATAATGACTATTACGTTCAAGTTCTATCTAAAAGTTTTATTATTTCTTGTTAGTTTTTATTTATCTGATCTTTTCCAGAATTCTTTCCATTACAGTTTTTATTTTGTTTTCGGCTACATTTTTGCTGGAATAAGTCCACTTTCCTCAGAGCTTTTAATTTCCTTAAAATGCTTTTTAATTAGGGCCCAATACCTTGTAATTGGGCGGAGTTCTGGACAATTTGGTGGATTAGACTCTTTCGGTACAAACACAACAAAAATACAACACAATTTATTTGAGGTATCATATATCGCTCTGTGGCTATATTGAGAAGTAGTGCGATCAGGCCAGAAAAATTAACGAAAAAAAGAACGAAGTCTTTTCCGAAGGCACTCATTCCTTATATTTCTGTGTTAATGGAGATATTTATTACACAGAGTTACAAAATGAGAAAATATTTCTGCGGCACGGGGTTTCTCAGTCAATTTGGATACATGGTGATAATATGTACAAAGCCTCTAATCCACTTTTTTTGAATTGACTCTAGTACTCGCGACAAATCGCGATTTGTAAAATTTATTAGGCTGCACTATATATTGAAGCATATCTTGAAAACGACTTGTCTGATTTTGTTAAAAAAAATATCCAAAAATTTACATTTAAAAAAGTAAAAATTAATATTAATATTTTTAAGTACATTTGATGATGAACATTTAAATTTTTATGACTTATATAATTCTGAATTTACTTTACTTAAAACTATATTTTCGGAATCTATATTGTTACAAGATAAAGTACATATTTATAAAATTTTAATCTTTTCATGTCGCATTTTATCAAATGAACTGTCTTAATAAACAAGAATATCCAAAGAAGTAAATAAGATCCTAAACTTATGATCCAGAAGTAATACAAAGTTGGATCATTTCGATGAATTTAACATAGACTTGTCATTAGACATGTTCTATTTTTTTATACCTATTCAGTAAGAAGGAAGTCTTCATGCAAAATTTCAATGAATGTCCAAATTAATTATACCCTACACCACCATAGGTGGAGAGGGTATTATGCGTTTGTGCTGATGTTTGTAACACCCAAAAATATTGGTCTAAGACCCACCTTAATTTATACCAATCGGCTTAGAATCACTTTCTGAGTCAATTTAACGATGTCCGTCCGTCCGTCCGTCCGTCTGACCGTCCATGTAAACCTTGTAATCAAACTACAGGTCGCAATTTTGAACCAAAATATATGAAATTTGGTACACAGGTTTCTTTTGGTCCAGGGACGAAGCCTATTGAAATTGGTTATGATCGGTCCATTATTTCACCTAGCCACCATACAAATGACCTCCCGGAAAAGGGTTTAACGATCATAAATCCCTTAAATATAGCACTATTTTAATAAAATTTGGCACATACAAGTTTCATATTTCTAAATAAGTGTGCCGATTTTTAAAAAGATCGGTCCATAATAAACCATAGCTCCCATATAAACCCCTTTCAGAAAATCACTTTAACGGGCATAAATCCTATTAAAATGTTAGTATCAAGTTAATATTCGACAAAAATAAGTTTTATATAAACATAAATGATAGTGCCAAATTTTACAAAGATCGGTCCATAATTTACCACAGCTCCCATATAAGGTCTTTTTTCGGGAATCACCCAAAAGTGAATAAATTCATATAAATGTTAGTATCGACGTAATATTCTGTATCCGTATGTTTTATTTTACATTTAATATGAGTATCGGTTCACAATTGGCCCCAAGTCTAACAAAAGACCCCTGCCCGAATTTTGATCTACACAATGGTGTAGGGTATTATATGGTCGGGCTTGATCGACTATATCTTCTTCTCTCGTTTTTATTGGCAAAAGGATCAAATCTCAACGTTTTTAGCAGAACGATTCAATTGAATTTTTTATAGTATATTTTGATGGCAAATGCATTACTTCTAAAGCACATGACAATGTACACTTATTGATACTTTGAAAGTAATGAAAAAGTACTTCCCTAAAAATTTATTTTATTTATTTTTGCTAGAATATAATAGATATTAAAAAGAAGATGTGGTTGACATAAATTTATCTTAAAAATAAAAAATTTATAAATTTATAACTCCAAAAAAAATAAATTTCGGTTAATAGGTTATTCGTCACAAATGATTCGGTTTATTCGTTATTCGAAAATAAACAATTTTAAATTATTCGAATAGTTAATCGACCAAAACTAATCGGATAACCGAATGACGGTTAATCGATTGGATAACCTAATACTTATCAATACCGTGTATCTGAATTGATTGAGAAACCCCGTGCCGCAGAATCTGTGTTTCCCAGTATTATGAATGAAGTGCTTCTTTCGCCGCACGTACAATTAGTTTGTTTTTACACGATATTTTTCTGCCACATTCCCTTTAGCATTTGCAACATAGAATTTCTGGCCAGGAAGTTGCAAAAAGTCTGCCAGTACGTACGTTTTATAGTTCATTATTCAGCAATCATAATTCTCATAAAAGTAGTCCAAAATATTTGCTTCCAAATTATTTTATACGTTTCTATCAGGAACTTTTTGTACTGTATCTGTCTTTAGGCCAGATTTTTGGTTAACTTTTCTGACAAAAGATTTAGCGCAATTAACTTTTTGGGGCACTTTTCTTCCAGAGAGGCCGGTATTTTCTCTAAAAATTCATTTTGTTTTGTCTGCCGTCATGCACTCTGAAGATCAATTTTTTGGTTCACTACCAGGTTTCCTTATAGGTCATGACTCCTTTATATATTTGTATGACCCAAGAAACTATATTTCGTAACACACATGCCTTCATATCCATTATTTTGTATAACCGACTTGGGTGAGTTTTTTGTTCAATTTTCATTTTAAAAATAATTAATTTTGCTATTACAATGAAATAAAGCACACGGCTACTGAGCATAATGACAAACGTAGACAAGTTAACGGAATTATTCTTCTTTCACTATGTGAAAAGTTACAAGCTTGGAAGTAAGCATGGATTTTTGTCAGTCGGTTAATAAATAAATTTAACTATTTTGGATAAAAAATATTAATTGCCAAAAAAAAAAAAAATAAAAATAAAAATATTAGTTCTAAGTGTTACATAAGCAGTTATGTTGTAGCGATAGGGAACGTTTCAAGAACTCTTTATTTAAATCAAATATGTTTGTTTGATTTTATTTTTAATTCTAATTTTACACCTTTTTATAACATATTTTTTCAGTTGTTTTTAATTTTTTTCAAACAGTTGTCATTTGGCAATCAGCAGGTTAACCAAATATATGCAAAATATTATTTTTTTCTGGGCTTAAATCGACTGTTAGTTATTGTTAGTTAGTTTCATAAAATTATATGAATCTTGTCATCGATTTGTTAGTGCATATGTTCACATATTCTCGTTCTAACAGCGTATTTTGTCATATTTTTATAAAAAATCCTTATTTTAGAGCGTATTTTAGCAGTTTAAATAGCATATAATTGCATATTTCATACTAAAAAGCATAATTTTGCATATTTTTAACTTAAGAGAAAAAAAATTGCATAATTTTTTTCACAATTTGAGAACTTTTTTTACTATCACATACGTTTTATAAATCCGATTCCCTAATAAATTGCACTTAATAAATTGATACAAATTTGTAAGATGTTATTAAAAAGTCTGAAATGGTTTTTATTAATAAGAACAAGCTCTGAAAATTTTCCTGGGTAATAATAAGGAGTGCGTTCGAAAAAATCTTAACATATATAAAATTCAATAATTTGTAAACGGTTGATCTCAGAGATTACACTTTTTTTTATTTAATTGATATTATATTACAGGTCACAGAAAAATACCTCTAACCACTACTTGTGAACTCGTGGACCTTTCTTGACAACCCTTCCATTAGAGACTTTATAGTTGTTTCAGTCACTTTTTTGGAACAGTTTGCACATCTTCTTTTAAAATCTTCGATATTTTTGGAAAAATTGTTTGTGCTCTTCAATTCACTTTTTACAAGAGCCCAATATCTCTCCACTGGTCTTAGCTCCAGACAATTTGGAGAATTGACCTCTCTTGGTACAAAAGCTATGTTATTGCTTTGGTACCACTCCAGAGCTTTCTTACTGTAGTGACATAATGCCAAATCGGGCCAAAAATGTGTGGACAAGTTGTGCTCTCTTATGAAAGGAAGAAGCCTTTTTTGCAAACATTCTTTGATGTATATTTCGGTATTTATAGAGCAGACTGAAACAAATGAATTTCTTGTTTTGCAGTTGCGGCAATTTTTAGGAAATTTTGTCTGCTTTTGGGTCCTAAACATATCTTTAACATTGCCTCGAGCATTAGCAACATAAAAATTTTGACACATAAGCTGCGAAAATTCTTCCAGCACTTATGTTTCGTTGCCCATTATACAACATTAGTATTTTTGTATGAAATTTGATTTTAAATTTCCGTTCCCTATTCTTGGCTTCTATATTTTTTGCAACATTCCTGTCTGGAACATTTTGGACTTTATATGTTCTCAATTCCATATTAGCTTTAACTTTTCGATCCAAATACTCAGAGCACTGAGCTAACCGGGCTGCTTTTCTACCAGATATGTTTGCAGTTCCTTTCAATATGCTTTCAATTTTCTCGCCTTCCCAATATCATGTGGACCCTTTTTTTCTTCTCGAACCAGGTTTCCTATCAATGGTCAAATTCCCCTGATACTGTTTTAACAACATTGGAAACAGTTTGACGGCAGACATTTAATTTTTTGTCCAATTATATGTATGATAAATTTGGATTTTTTTTTTAAATTTTTAATAATTTGTTTGTATCACATACTTCATTTTCGTCACTAATTTTGATCAAATTCACAACAAATCACCACGTTGAATAAAAATAATAACTGACATATTTTTCAATGATAACTAGATAAAAAAAAATTTGAATATTGCATCCGAAAAAAGTTATGAGGCAAAACGTGGGTTAAGATTTTTTTGATCGCACTCCTTAATTGAAATTTAATGGATAAATAAGGTTATTATTCATAACCAGGGCAAGTTTTTATATGCACAAAAAAAATTGAAATATGCGCTTGAAAAAGCACGAAAAAATTATATAATATGCACAGAAATATGCAAAAATAGCATGAATATGTATATAAAAACCAACGAATTTATGCATTCTTATATATTAATGTGTAGAAAATATGCACAAATATGCATTTTTTAACTTTTATTCTCTAACAGATTTCGATGTTTATAAAAATATAACTATCTTAATTTTAAGTATCATATTTGACGCTTCCGAATTTTTTTTTCTTTACAATATTTACAAAATTTTAGAAATCATTTGATTGAACTCCAAAAAATCACCAAAAAATTGTGTTTTTGTTAAGAAAACTAACTTTTGTATCCATTATATGGAAATTTATGCAAAGATTTAAAATATAAGCATTTTTTGTTAAATTCTTTTGAAATATGCAAATGCTTACTTTCCAAGCGAAAAGCTTGAAAAATTTGCCCTATTCATAACCTTATTTATCCTCTTTGGGCAATTGATTTCATATTTTTGTCTTAACAACACACTCTGGCATATTTTGCTTTGTAAAACATATTCTGTTATATTTTCAAGAAAATGTATCTTTTAAATGGCAAATTTTTGCTCAAAGTTGTCAAATAAGTTTTTAAATCCAAGTCTCCAATTATTGTCAACTTATAAATTGAAATTTTGTAATTTTCTGATACAATCTAACAGCTTTCAAAGTTTTTAATGTTAATTAATTTTTTTAATAAGAAACTTTTATTTTAATATGCCATTTACACCTTTTGGCCTCATTTGGTTTTTGATTGAAAAACTACATAAGTTTCTTTAGTTTTTCCATACAAATCAATTCTTGTAGTTTTTTGTTAAAAACCACAGACAGGAAACCAATGGCATATGCCAAAAAAGTATTTTCAAATCATATGGTTATTTTGAAGTTTTTCACAATTAACAATCCGAGTAATTTACAGAACAAGAAAGAAAAACATCATATTCAAATAACAACGAGTATGTGAAACCAACTACATTGTATTTTTATACCCTTCACCACAGGTGTAAAGGGTATATATAAGTTTGTCATTCCGTTTGTAATTTTCAAATGATAACGTCCGTGTGTCGGTTGAAATGGCGTTTATGAAGCCCACCGATAACTGGCATATATAAAATATATATATATATATATATATATATATATATATATATATATATATATATATATATATATATATATATATATATATATATATATGCACAGCGCATACTTTCAGGACATTTTTTCAATTTAACGCATACTTTAAGGACATTTGCATACTTTGAGGACAGTCCCAAACAAATCATATACCTACCGCATACTTTGGGGACATGATACTTTGAGGACATTTTTACAAAATTTTTTTTTCTTATTGATTATAAAACTACTATATCTTATTATTAATAATTACATATTAGTTAATTAATGTACTCTTAATAAGTGCCTAAATAACACCTTTATAATTAAAAAATACAGATCTGGTGTTACCACACTTCTTAGAAAAATTTTGTATTTTAACGCCGCTACAGCTTTAAAAATTACTGGCTTTGAACTGCAGCACAGTTCAACATCACATTTGTATTTATTAAAGGTGTATGCACTTGTTGGCTATCAAAAAAACAGATGATTTTGTGTGTATAACACCAAATAGAAAAAAGTACAAAAACAACAGGTTATTGTTTGCAGTGAGGCACATATAAATGCATCTTTATAAATATTACGATTTTTGCATATGTTTTACTAATAAAAAACATTACATATTTAAATACGTAATAAAAAATGGTTTTAAACAAAACTTCTTCTTAAAAAATAACTTCATACTAAGAAACAATTCTTTTCACTAACAAAATTAAATTTAAACAAAAATTATAGAAAATACTATAAGAAGCAATTTTAAACAAAAAGCACATTTTAAACAAAAACGACTTTTTAAATAGAAAGTACCTTTTAAATAAAAAGTACCTTTTAAATAAAAAGTATCTTTTAAATAAATAGTACCTTTTAAATAAAAAGTACCTTTTAAATAAAAAGTACCTTTTAAATAAAAAGTACCTTTTAAATAAAAAGTACCTTTTAAATAAAAAGTACCTTTTAAATAAAAAGTACCTTTTAAATAAAAAGTACCTTTTAAATAAAAAGTACCTTTTAAATAAAAAGTACCTTTTAAATAAAAAGTACCTTTTAAATAAAAAGTACCTTTTAAATAAAAAGTACCTTTTAAATAAAAAGTACCTTTTAAATAAAAAGTACCTTTTAAATAAAAAGTACCTTTTAAATCAAAAGTTCATTTTAAATAAAAAGTACCTTTAAAATAAAAAGTACCTTTTAAATAAAATGTACCTTTTAAATAAAAAGTACCTTTTAAATAAAAAGTACCTTTTAAATAAAAAGTACCTTTTAAATAAAAAGTACCTTTTAAATAAAAAGTACCTTTTAAATAAAAAGTACCTTTTAAATAAAAAGTATCTTTTAAATAAAAAGTACCTTTTAAATAAAAAGTACCTTTTAAATAAAAAGTACCTTTTAAATAAAAAGTACCTTTTAAATAAAAAGTACCTTTTAAATCAAAAGTTCATTTTAAATAAAAAGTACCCTTAAAATAAAAAGTACCTTTTAAATAAAATGTACCTTTTAAATAAAAAGTACCTTTTAAATAAAAAGTACCTTTTAAATAAAATGTACCTTTTAAATAAAAAGTACTTTTTAAATAAAAAGTACCTTTTAAATAAAAAGTACCTTTTAAATAAAAAGTACCTTTTAAATAAAAAGTACCTTTTAAATAAAAAGTACCTTTTAATTAAAAAGTACCTTTTAAATAAAAAGTACCTTTTAAATAAAAAGTACTTTTTAAATAAAAAGTACTTTTTAAATAAAAAGTACTTTTTAAATAAAAAGTACTTTTTAAATAAAAAGTACCTTTTAAATAAAAAGTACCTTTTAAATAAAAAGTACCTCTTAAATAAAAAGTACCTTTTAAATAAAAAGTACCTTTTAAATAAAAAGTACCTTTTAAATAAAAAGTACCTTTTAAATAAAAAGTACCTTTTAAATAAAAAGTACCTTTTAAATAAAAAGTACCTTTTAAATAAAAAGTACCTTTTAAATAAAAAGTACCTTTTAAATAAAAAGTACCTTTTAAATAAAAAGTACCTTTTAAATAAAAAGTATCTTTTAAATAAAAAGTACCTTTTAAATAAAAAGTACCTTTTAAATAAAAAGTACCTTTTAAGTAAAAAGTACCTTTTAAATAAAAAGTACCTTTTAAATAAAAAGTACATTTTAAATAAAAAGTACCTTTTAAATAAAAAGTACCTTTTAAATAAAAAGTACCTTTTAAATAAAAAGTACCTTTTAAACAAAAAGTACCTTTTAAATAAATAGTACCTTTTAAATAAAAAGTACCTTTAAAATAAAAAGTACCTTTTAAATAAAAAGTACCTTTTAAATAAAATGTACCTTTTAAATAAAAAGTACCTTTTAAATAAAATGTACCTTTTAAATAAAATGTACCTTTTAAATAAAAAGTACCTTTTAAATAAAAAGTGCGTTTTAAATAAAAAGTACCTTTTAAATAAAAAGTACCTTTTAAATAAAAAGTACCTTTTAAATAAAAAGTACTTTAAAAAAAGTACCTTTTAAATAAAAAGTACATTTTAAATAAAAAGTACCTTTTAAATAAAAAGTACTTTTTAAATAAAAAGTACCTTTTAAATAAAAAGTACCTTTTAAATAAAAAGTACCTTTTAAATAAAAAGTACCTTTTAAATAAAAAGTACCTTTTAAATAAAAAGTACCTTTTAAATAAAAAGTACCTTTTAAATAAAAAGTACCTTTTAAATAAAAAGTACCTTTTAAATAAAAAGTACCTTTTAAATAAAAAGTACCTTTTAAATAAAAAGTACCTTTTAAATAAAAAGTACCTTTTAAATAAAAAGTACCTTTTAAATAAAAAGTACCTTTTAAATAAAAAGTACCTTTTAAATAAAAAGTACCTTTTAAATAAAAAGTACCTTTTAAATAAAAAGTACCTTTTAAATAAAAAGTACCTTTTAAATAAAAAGTACCTTTTAAATAAAAAGTACCTTTTAAATAAAAAGTACCTTTTAAATAAAAAGTATCTTTTAAATAAAAAGTACCTTTTAAATAAAAAGTACCTTTTAAATAAAAAGTACCTTTTAAATAAAAAGTACCTTTTAAATAAAAAGTACCTTTTAAATAAAAAGTACCTTTTAAATAAAAAGTACCTTTTAAATAAAAAGTACATTTTAAATAAAAAGTACCTTTTAAATAAAAAGTACTTTTTAAATAAAAAGTACCTTTTAAATAAAAAGTACCTTTTAAATAAAAAGTACCTTTTAAATAAAAAGTACCTTTTAAATAAAAAGTACCTTTTAAATAAAAAGTACCTTTTAAATAAAAAGTACCTTTTAAATAAAAAGTACCTTTTAAATAAAAAGTACCTTTTAAATAAAAAGTACCTTTTAAATAAAAAGTACCTTTTAAATAAAAAGTACCTTTTAAATAAAAAGTACCTTTTAAATAAAAAGTACCTTTTAAATAAAAAGTACCTTTTAAATAAAAAGTACCTTTTAAATAAAAAGTACCTTTTAAATAAAAAGTACCTTTTAAATAAAAAGTACCTTTTAAATAAAAAGTACCTTTTAAATAAAAAGTACCTTTTAAATAAAAAGTACCTTTTAAATAAAAAGTACCTTTTAAATAAAAAGTACATGTTAAATAAAAAGTGTCTTTTAAATAGAATGTACCTTTTCAACAAAAATTACTTTTTTTTAACAATAATTCCTTTTGAATAAAAAGTATCTTTAGAAAATAAATCTTTTAATAAAGGACAAAAAGTTTCTATGTTGCAGAAATTTGCTTTAAATTTAATTTTATGAATAAACATCTAAATAAAACAAATACCAAAAATGTTTATGTTATATTAGCAGTATAGTGTGGCAACTCTTAATAAACAACTACTTTTGTATAAATGTACTTGGTACTCTAAAAAAATACCCAAGCGGGTACTATAACGGTATTTTTTTTTTTTTTGTTTTGCTAAAATTGGCAAAGCTTAAAAAAATGTTCACGCGTCATTTAGTGATCAACAGTCAAGCAATGTAGAACAAAAAAGGTACGTACTGACACGTTTTTTTATTAAATACATGTGTATAGAAAACTATTAAAAGTAAATTCTCTAAAACAAAAAATGTAATAAAAATTCCAAATTTTCTGTTTTAGATTGAAATGTACATATGTATGGTACTATATTTTAAACATTTTTGATAATTTTTTTTTTTTTTTAATTTTTAGGTTTCCATCAACTTTGAGACATTTACGGACATTTTCTGAATCATCCTTAGGAGGAAATCTATCCACAAATTTCAAAAGGGGGTAAGTACATGTTTTATTTAAACATAGTTTCATAAAACAGAAAAGTTGTCTAAAAATTCAAAATCCACCAAAAAAAATTTCCAAATTTTGTTACAAAAATTTTGGTAAATTTTGAATTTCTAGAAAATTTTTATGTTTTAAGAAACTATGTTTAAACAATAATGTATATTTTGAAATTTTTTATTAATTTTCTTTTTTGTTTATTTTTTAGATTTCCATCAACTTTGGGTACGGACGTTTTCTGCATCGGCCATAGGAAGAAATCTATCCACTAATTTCAGACAGTAATTAGTGGTATAAGTTATAAACATAGTTTCTAAAAACAGAAAAGTTTTCTAAAAACTCAAAATTCAGAAAACTTTTTTTTTCTCAATTTTATTTTTTTTTTTTGGTAGATATTGAATTTATAGAAAACGTTTCTGTTTTAAAAAACTATGTTTAAATAAAACTTATACTTAGCCTCCTTTTATTCACTCAGATAAAAATAATGTAAGTATAATTTATATTTAAACATAGTTTTCTAAAACAAAAGTTTTCTAGAAATTTAAAATTCACCAAAAAAATTGTAATAAAAATGAGAAAAAAAATTTATGAATTTTTAGAAAATTTTCTGTTTTAGATTTTAATACACATAGGTATGTGTTTCAAAAAATTAAAAATTCATTAAAATTTGTTCTCAATTTTATTAAAAATTGTTTGGTAAATTTTGAATTTTTTGACAATTTTTCTGTTTTAAGAAACTATGTTTAAACAAAAATGTGTATTTTAAAATTTTTTATTAACTTTTTTTTTTTTTTTTAATTTTTAGGATTCCATCGACTTTGAGTATGGCGTTTTCTGCATCAGTCTTTGGAAGAAATATATCCACTATGTTCAAAAACTAAACGAAAAATACAAAAGAAGTTTACGTAATTTTCGAAAAATTTTAAATTTCTGGAATTTATTTTTCTGTAATGAAATCAGCAAATGATGGTGGAAAGCTAAATATTTTAACAAATTAAAAAAAGATATGTATTACAAGGTAAATCTGAAATCTTTCGATGAAAAAAACTTTTTTTATTTATTAAATTTTAAACTATTCTATTTAAAAAAGTATTACAAAGTAATGAGAACATTATTTTAGTTATATTTAAACATAGTTTCTAAAAACAGAAAAGTTTTCTAGAAATTCAAAATATGCAAACAATTTTTAATAAAAGTGAGAAAAATTTTTATGAATTTTGAATTTTTAGTATTGTATGTATTCAAAATTCATAAATTTTATTAAAATTTTTTTGGTATATTTTGAGTTTCCAGAAAACTTTGTTTTAAACAACTATCTTTACATACTACTAATAATATTATCTTTTATATTTTAATACTTTCTTAAAAAGAAAAGTTTAGAATTTCACGAAAATTAAAAAAAAAAAAAAATTTTTTGTTCATCAAAAGATTTTTGTTTTAGATTCTAATTAACATCTTTTTTTTAATCTGTTAACAATTTTTTTTTTTAATTTTAGCTTTCCACCCAACATTTAGCCCTGACGTTTTCTGATTCATCATTTGCTGATTTTATTACTGAAAAATTAATTCTAAAGATTTGAAAATTTTCGAAAATTACGTAATTTTTTTTTTTTTGTATTTATGGTTTTGTTTTCATATCCTACAAAATTTTCGAAAGTGTTTTCTGTTTTAAGAAAATGTGTTTAAATACACTTGTTTTTATTTTCCTCAATTTTTTTTTTTTTTTTTAATTTTCTATAGTTTTTTTAAATGCCAATAATACAAATATTTGAAAAATATGTCTTTAATTACATTACAAGTATTTCTTTTTCTATTGTTTGTAAAAAATTAATTGAAAATGTTTGTTAAAAATAAAACCTGTTTAATCTTAATAATTATTAAGATAATGAATTTAAATTTTGATTTTTTTGTTGTTTTTTTTTTTTTATTTGTTTATTCAATAAAAATGTGTTTTTGCAACATATGTATTTAAAAAATGTTTTTATTTTATAAAAATTAAACTTATGAAGTAGAATAAATGTTTTTGTTCTTATTTAAAATACTACTCCCATTAAACCTATCGTCACCGAAAATGCAAAACAACATAACATCAAAATTTTCAAATTTTGCATTTTTAATGAAATATATATAGTTATTTTTTTCAATAAATGTGATAAAGTAACATCACATTGGTTAACAAATTTATTTTCTTTTTTTTTTTTTTTGGAAATTTAGATTGCAAATTATTAAACATTTTAGAGTAAAAGTCATAAATCTTTTTAATTAAAATTTTACGTCTTTTTGGCTTATGTAATTGAAATCTTGAAAAACATAAACGACATAACTTAAAAAATATTTAATAAAATAAGAATATTTATCACCAATATATTAGGCGAAATTTATGGGTGTATTAACCCAAAAATCAATTTGTTGTGATTTTATGAAGTTTTATGTACCTTTTGTTCAGTTATGAAAGCTGATGTTACGTTGTTTGCATTTTCGCTGACGATATACTTCTTTTTATACCCAGCATCAAAGAGATGGGGGCTTATATTGATATTGTCATTCCGTGTATAACATGTCGAAGGATTCATTTAAGACAAAGTATATATTTTCTGGCTCCTGGTTAGATTCTGAGTCGATCTAGCTATGACCGTTCGTCTGTTGAAACCAGGATAGAACTCGAAATGGGCAACATAGGGGGACGAAATTTGGCACAAATATTTATCTTATAAAGGTTTGTTTTGTATTTAAAATGGGCAAAATCAATTAATTAATAAAAAAGTTATGGGCTAAAAACTAGAAATACAGGGTGATCGTTTCTTAGATTTCTGCTGATATTTCTTAAACAAAAGCATGTACGAAACCGAAATTTTGTACAAATAGTTTGAGGATCGATATAAACTTGGAAACCAAGGTAAAACTTCAACGAAATTGTTTTCAAATAACTCAAGGACCAATGTAAACTCGGAAACAAAAAATTGGCGTGGTCCGCCAACCTACCATATGACGTAAAATTTAAAAAATTGGGTACGGTGGGTATATAGATTCGACCGAGCCGAATATAACATTCGCGCTTGTTTGAACTTGATATTTATATATATTAAATGCATATATAATATTATAGTAACTTTTCAATAAATAGTACCCTTTCAACAAAAAAATCTTTTCAATAAAAAGTAATTCTTTACATTGAATCACATTTGCAATAAAAACAACCTCTTTAATAAAAAGTAAATTTTCACTAAAAACAAAAAGTACATATTCAATTCCCTTTTCAATAAAAAGTACATTTTAAATAAAAAACCTTTTCAATATAAACTGCCTCTTTAGTAAAAAGTACTTCTTCAAAAAAAGTTCTTTTTTATATTGGGATCCATTAAAAGGTACTTTTTATTTAAAAGGTACTTTTTAATTAAAAGGTACTTTTTATTTAAAAGGTACTTTTTATTTAAAAGGTACTTTTTATTTAAAAGGTACTTTTTATTTAAAAGGTACTTTTTATTTAAAAGGTACTTTTTATTTAAAAGGTACTTTTTATTTAAAAGGTACTTTTTATTTAAAAGGTACTTTTTATTTAAAAGGTACTTTTTATTTAAAATGTACTTTTTATTTAAAAGGTACTTTTTATTTAAAAGGTACTTTTTATTTAAAATGTACTTTTTATTTAAAAGGTACTTTTTATTTAAAAGGTACTTTTTATTTAAAAGGTACTTTTTATTTAAAAGGTACTTTTTATTTAAAAGGTACTTTTTATTTAAAAGGTACTTTTTATTTAAAAGGTACTTTTTATTTAAAAGGTACTTTTTATTTAAAAGGTACTTTTTATTTAAAATGTACTTTTTATTTAAAAGGTACTTTTTATTTAAAAGGTACTTTTTATTTAAAATGTACTTTTTATTTAAAAGGTACTTTTTATTTAAAAGGTACTTTTTATTTAAAAGGTACTTTTTATTTAAAAGGTACTTTTTATTTAAAAGGTACTTTTTATTTAAAAGGTACTTTTTATTTAAAGGGTACTTTTTATTTAAAAGGTAATTTTTATTTAAAAAGTACTTTTTATTTAAAAGATACTTTTTATTTAAAAGGTACTTTTTATTTAAATATACCTTTTATTTAAAAGGTACTTTTTGTTTAAAGGATACTTTTATTTGAAAGTAATTGCAATCCTTATTATTCGACAAAACTAAACACATTCCACTTTTATCTTGTTTTGGCACGTTTTGCAAGTTGCAATCAGCGTTGCCGTTTGGCGACTTTAGTCGCCATTTGCCCGTTTTTCAAGCACCTGGCCACTTTTTTGGCCCCTTTTTTAAATGGCGACTAAATGGCGACTTTTTAAGACTATGTGCTAAATTACGATAAACTAAGTTGTTTGAAATATATCGACCCATTATATATTAATTTCAATACATAAATTAATAATTTTGGGACTGTCTTACAGTATAGTGATATAAAAAACCGCGGAGTATTTATAAATGAACTGAAACTGTTAGTAATTAAAAATAATAATAAAGTTTATCATCCATCATATGCCAAATTTTTTGAAAAAATAAAAAAAAGATTCGATGAATACTTATATCCTAATTTAAATTTTTACATTCCTAAGAGCAATCGCTCGGGGTAACGTGTTTTTTTTTACTAAATTATCAAAAATAAGAAAGACTTATGACAATACTTGTGGATCCATGCATTCCATCCTAAATTTGAAAGTCTAGAGTACGAGTGAAGAACTCCTACAAAAGTACAGGAGTTTAACTAATTAAAAGAGGTTTGTGTGCTAAATATTTTTGTGAATAAATCTTTATTTTTGCAATAATAAAAATTGTTGTAAAATGATAATAAATTATTTTGTTATTAACAGAACTGAATTTTGTAGTTTTTCTTCAAATACAATAATTGGTTGTTATCAAATAAACAAATTTTAAGGAGTTTTTTAGGTTTTAAAGTAGTTGGCCTCTTTTTTTAAAAAAATCCCCTTTTTTGGCGACTTTTTATTTTGAAATCCCCTTTTTTGGACACTTTTTAAAAATTCTCAACGGTAACCCTGGTTGCAATGAATTAAAAACAAATTTAAGTATTGTAGTATTTCGTTTTATTTTCCATTTTTCGGTTTTTATTGACAAAAGTCGCTACATTGCTGAAAGTCAGCGTTTAAATAAAATATTTTCTGTTGGCAACACTATTAAGAATTAATTGCATACTCCGAAGACGGTAGCTAAAGAAACTGTACGCCGCAAAATTTATGAAGTAATTATGTGAAAGTATGGCAATAGAGGTTTTCGTATACGCAGTGAATAGTTTGAGTACATGTTCCTAAAAAATACGCTACGTATATAAATGTCCTCAATATATGCGATATATAATTTATTTGATATCTGGGGCGTTCTGCGAGGCTATATGATAAAAGTTGCCTTTAGAAAGTAAAATTATACCGGAATGTTTCCAAAAATGGGATAAAACATTGAAGTTTTTTGTGTCCCCAAACTATGCGCTGTGCATACATATATATATATATATATATATATATATATATATATATATATATATATATATATATATATATATATATATATATATATATATATATATATATATATATATATATATATATATATATATATATATATATATATATATATATATATATATATATATATATATATATATATATATATATATATATATATATATATATATATATATATATATATATATATATATATATATATATATATATATATATATATATCAGAAAAAAATGTCCTAGCCTTCTTTGCAAAAACGAAGTCCCTAGTATATAGAGAGACTTGAGAAACTGGAAAACTGGTTTTAAAAACCGTTGTAAGAACCTAACTTGCTGAATTTCAATAGCAAAATTTTCGGTCGTTTGATATATATATATATATATATATATATATATATATATATATATATATATATATCAAACGACCGAAAATTTTGCTATTGAAATTCAGCAAGTTAGGTTCTTACAACGGTTTTTTAAAACCAGTTTTCCAGTTTCTCAAGTCTCTCTATATACTAGGGACTTCGTTTTTGCAAAGAAGGCTAGGACATTTTTTTCTGAATTTCTTTTGCTAAAAAATGAAATAAATCGGTTCATAATAACTGAGATATGGGGCAAAAAGCATTTTTGATTTTTTAAAGCCCTTGTTTAAGCTTTAGATTTTTATTTTTATATAGATCGGTTATAAATATTTTTGTATAATAATGAAATTCTCAATAATTTAGACTTATGTAAATGTTAATTTCTAAAAGAATATTTTAAGGGCTAATTTTTTACATATAAATGCATGTAAATCCGCCCCTTACTTTTAACAACAAAAGTGAAAAAAAAAAAAATATTAACAAAATTAAAATTCTTAAAAAAACTAATTATTTTTTCTTTGAATAACAATTTTTTAGATAAATTACAAAGAATTTACTATGGTTGTCAAATACTAGAGAGTAGGTCTTTGATTACAACTGTTCTGAACTGTTAAATCGTCTTAATGAGTAATTCTCAATTGGATTATAAAATGACATTATACAAAATACAAACAAAAGCATATTTAAATAAAAAGTAATAAAATAACAGTTTTGTAACGTAGTTTTAATTTGTTTTTTTACTTTTTTTTATACCCTTAAACACAGGTGTAAAGGGTATATATAAGTTTGTCATTCCGTTTGTAATTTCTACAATATTCATCTAAGATCCCAAAAAGTATATATTCTGGATCCCTATTGATAGGGGAGTCGATAAAAAGATGTCCGTCTGTCCGTCCGTCTGTCTGTCTGTTGAAATCAGTTTTTAGAAAGCCACAGTTATCGGATTTATATGTTTTATATATCAAATGGTAGAAAATATCCCTTAGAAAAACGCTAATAAAAATGAGCAAAATCGGTTGATAAATAACTGAAATATCGGCAAAAAACCGAAGATACTCCCAAAAAATCGTATTTGTTGTCGACTTTTCTAGGCTCCTATACAAGCTAGCGACTTCGTTTTTGCATGAAAAATTCAAAATCTTTCTTCAAATTTTTTTCCTGAAATAAATCGGTCCATTAGTATCCGAAATATCAGCCAAAACGCATTTTTAGACTTCTTAAAGTTCCTATATAAGCTACGGGTTTCGCTTGAACAGGTTGGTCATAAATATTTTTATAAAATTTCGGTTTTTTTAATCAACCAAATTCGTTCATAAACAACCAAGTTATGGGCCAAAAACTAACAAAATTTGTTAATAATATAAATACACACAAAAATATTTATATTAAGCATTGTTGTTGTCTTTTGTATGGGCAAGTAGTTTAGTTAGCAACAGCAGTAATATAATGGTTAACATTGTTGTTCTTGTTGTTATTTGTATATGTAGTCAGTTTGTATATATGTACATTAGAGTGTCCCGAGGATAGCCTTTTTTGAGATTTCGATGTAGAAAGACCCCTCAAACGATGCGTAAAAATTAGCTTAATACGAAAAAATTATTAAAAAAATGTTTAAAATTGGTCTTCAGTTCCTTACCAGCGATTGGAAAATCATGGGTCCCATATATTTTGGTAAAAAAAAAAGGTTAGATTTTTTAATCGAAATGGATATCTAAAAATTCGTAATTTTATGCTGGTTATGGAAAAAATATTTTAATAATTTTTCCCATGGGATTTTGTTTCGCTAGAAGACTTCTTAAGGCATTTTGATGAACAATTTTTTGGAAAAATATGGAAAATTATATATTATCAACAGTACTTACTAAAATGCAAATTTTTAATATTTTAGCCTTAAACTAAAATGACGGTTTATGGACCAAAATTTTTGCGAAAATTTTTTTAAATATTTTTTTTTATAATTGGAAAAAAATTACGAATTTTTTGATACCCATTTGAAGACAAAAACCAATACTACTTTTTGGACGAAATGTACTAGACCCGTAACTTTCAATCGCTGGTAGGGAACTGAAGATCAATTTTAAAAATGTTTTTAATATTTTTCCCATATTAAGCTAATTTTTACGCATCGTTTGGGGTCTTCCTACAAAATTTTTGTCTACGGGACACTCTAATGTACATTTTATTATTTTATTTTTATTATACGTACAAAAATATATAAATATGCAATTGTTGTTGTTTATTTTTTTAAAGCAAAGCTTGCTATGATTGTTCATTTTGTTTTTTCGTATTCAAATGTTCGTAGTTTGGAAAAAAATGTAGATTTATAAATGTGAAAATATGAAAGCATACGTTAAGGCGAAAATTTTATTATTTGTCAGTAAGATGGTGAAGGGTATCAAAGATTAGGCACAGTCGAATTTTTTTTAATTTCATTATTTATAAAATATTTTTCAAATGAAAAAATATTGCCCAAACGAAAATATCGAATTCCATTCCTTTTGCATAAATGTTGAGAATAGTACTCTTTTAATAGATTGAGAAATGTGTTTTATTTACTTTTTATTTTTGTAGATTTTAAATCACATTTTTTTTTGGAAAAAATCGTTATATCGAGTACTAAAATATACAGATTGTTTGTAATATAAGGTACTTAATGTTAAAAATTTGGACGTACGTTAAATCGCGATTTCGTTAAACTGAGTATTCGTTAAACCGGAAAACCACTGTATTAAAAAACAATGTTCTTTTGTAAAATTGTTTTATTTTAATAATTATTATACATTTAAAAAAATATTTTCATTAAAATTGTGCTAAAAAATGTCGAATTTTTTAAATAAAAATTACATGTTTACTCTGTGATTGAGTGAAAATAATGAAATCTTATAAGATTTATTAGAATACGTACCCCTTGTTTAAAATTTAACATAATATAAACAAAATGTTTACTCTATTGTCTCAGCGAATTTGACCCTATGTTAGTTAAAAACATTGTGTGTGATGCTTGGTGTTTAAACATGGTTCTTTTAACATTTGCTTTAACAACCGTGTCTAAACATCGAAAAAATTACCTTTAACGTCAAGTTTAACGGTCTACATTTACCATTAAAATGATGTTAATGTTAAATATTTTATGTTAGGTGAGGACTATGAGTTAAATACCAAAGAAAAACTACTAAAATATTTATTTATGTAGTTTACAGCCTGTTTAATTGATTTCAGAACAGTGAGCTTTTTTATATAATGAAAGAAAAAATATTTTTGAATTTCTTGATTAATTTCGTTTGTTATATAAATTTATTTCATTAATTATTTTAAAAATATTGTTTTAAAGATTTTAAATATAAAAGAAACACCAAATTGTATTTCAATTAAAATATTCAACAAAATCGACATATCAATAAAACCCACATGGAGAGTAAACAAGATATGTAAACGATTTACATAGTTTTTGAAATTTAGATTTTCAAAAACCAACTAGATTTTACTTTGTTATAAACGGCATATAAATAAAAATTCTATTTTTAAATACAAATAAAAAAAAATATATATATATATTAATGGAAAACTATGTTATTCAGTTCTATATTTGTACTCATCTTGTTATTATATTTGTGCCAGTTCATTGCTCAATCCTATTGAATAAATTTGTTTCTATCGACATTGATTTTAAATATGTTCTACTATATTTTCAATGAATAAAAAGAAAGAAAAACTATTTAAAAATTGTCAACATTTTAAAGCATTTCCCCCATAGAAGAAATGTATTTTTATTTAACTTGCAGACATCTGTGTTTCAATTTTTCCAACATACAAGTCATAATAATTAAATTTTATTTTTATTTTTGAATTGAGAATGAAAAGAACATTTATTAAGTAACAACATAAATGTATTGTTGTTATTTTCTAAAAATATTTCACCGGATAGAATACTTGTTATTTACAGAATTTATTTATTTTTGTAAAACAATCAACAATATTTTCGACTTATAAATAAATAATGAAAAAAGCTGAGTATAAAAAGATAACTAAATATCTGGCCTTGGTAACAACAGTAAGTGTTTGGTTGGTGCCCGGTGACTTTTTTTCTTATAACTATGTTTAAAATCTATCGCATTTTAAGCGGGATTAACAAAGATTAGGAAGTTGAAATGTAAAAATTTCGTATACAATATAATATGTGGGTCTGGCTAGATCACGTGTTTTATAAATGAAATTTATATACATATGTATGTATTAACTTATATATAATAACAATTATTCTGTTTACTGTTGGTTTCATATACTTATGTATAGGTAATGAAATTTTAGAAGGGGACCAAAAAAATCTAACCAGATATAAAAGAGTGCTAGAGAGTTTTCTTAGTTAGTTTGCCTAAAGCTTTATTCAGGTTTACATAGGACTTAACTTTGCAATAAACTCCAATCTAAAATGTTTTTTCGTGCTCCTTCAAAAAAACAAAAAAAATATTTGGACTAGATGCAATTCCGCATGCTTAATTCGAATCTGCTTTCAGTTTTCTTCCATCAGGTCGAAATTTGTTTATGGGCGTGTCTAATATTGCGCCCTAAATAAGCCGATTACTCAAGTATACTTCACTATAACTCGAGAACGGTATGCACGATTTATATAAATAATACACCAAAATATGTTGAATCAAATTGGCTTTCAGTCGTTCTACTAACAAATTTATCCGCTCAATAGTTTTGAAGATATTTCGAAATAAGTGTCCGAAAAAAAATTTATCTCAAAAAGATCTCAAAAACTACGAGTAAATAAAGCCACGTATCATAAAAATTGATGCACAAATCTTGATTGCATTCACAGTTAAGTTAGGATACCCATGAATACCTACAGTTAAGTGGAGATACACTAGTGGGCAAAAAATAAAAAATTTTGTTTTCGTCTTAAATAAAAAAAAATAGGTGGATTAGATGGAATTTAACTTGCTAAATAAGAATCAGCTTTTACTTTTTTTTATCACGTATCGATTTTTTTTTTATGGGCATGACTACTATGACCCCGCCTTTAGGCAGTCACACTTGTATAACTCGAAAACGGTTTGTTCTATTACGATAAATTAAACTCCAATATATAGCGACTTAAATTATCTTTAAGCTGAATTCACATCATTTTTGTTCAGTTAATATTTCCGTAGTTATTTGGTAATTAGTAATTAATGGTAATTAATAGCAAAAAAAAAGTTGAAAAATAGTGAAAATTTTGATCCATAACTCTGAAATTCTTGAGCGAATAAAAAATATTGTTGATATAACTTGAAGACATGTATGCGTCTTTTGGTATATCATTTATCAAAATCGTGTAAACGGTTCTTGAGTTATAGCCTAAATTTGACAAACCATTCTCGAATTTTATAGTGTGACCGCTGAATAAGTTGATGATATTAGTCATGCCTATAAAAAGAAAAAAGTGAATGCAGATTATTGTTTAACTCGTCAAAATCCACTTAGTTCACCTAAATAAAAAAATATTTTTTTTGCCCACCACTGTATTTTTACTCAATTGCATGTAACATGGGTATTTTTACTTAACTGTGAATAAAATCATGATTTGTGCATCAATTTTGAAGATACATACCAGCTTTAAAATAAAGATGATAAACTGAAACATGTTTGATGTTATCATTTATTAAAAAAAAAGTTTTTTCTTGACACTTATTACAAAATAACTTCGAAACTATTGAGCACATAAGAAAATGAAGTTTATCACTTGTGTCAATCGTACACACCGTTCTTAAGTTAAAAGGAAATATACTAGAGTAATAACCTTACTATGGGCGAAATATTAGACACGTTCATAAAAAAATAACAAGACCTGATGGTAAAAAACTGAAAGCAGATTCGTGTTAAGCACATCAAAATACACCAAGTCCAAGTATTCTTATATGGTGTTGTATTTTTTTTCTCGACCAGTGTAATGCTCGTTTTTATTTTTTTTCATATGCGTTCTTCTTTGAATTACTATCCTGATTATCTATTTTTGGAGTACTTATGTACTTTGAGGTTTTCAGTGTAAATGTATTTTAGGTATTTTTGAACAAAATTAAATAAATTTACAAAGCAAAAGGAAGAATGAAAACACTCAATTTGTTTTATTTTTTGAGAATTATTTGGCTTTATATATTGTAGGAAAATTTTAAATATTCTATTATGTAGAATTATAGTTCTAATATTCTTTTGTTTTAACTATTTTAAATTGTTTTTAAAAAATTTACTCATATACATTAGGAAGTCCCTATTCGCTTGAAGTAGAAATAAAATATTAAAGGTTTTAACTAAAATAGAAGTTAATTTCATTTGATCATACCGTTCTACTTGCTGTTATCCTTTCGCAAGTTGGTACAAACGATTTTTTTTTTTTTTAATTTTTAACATAAAAGTATTTGAGAGTTAAGCATTAAACTAAACGTTACAATCTTTGCAGAAATAATTAACGTTTTTAAAAATTCGTGAAATGAAATAAGCTTTCATTTAAGGTGGGAATACTGTTTTGGGGGTCACCCTAAGGTACATACATAAATACATATCTACTCTTCTATATAGTTTTCTTTTTTATTTCAAATGTTATTTTGTTTTTCGAAAACATCATAAATACCCCAGTCAAATAATTATATGTGCATACCTATAAAGTAATTTATTTTCTTCAAAAATAGGATTTTCAAATTCAAATCTTTTTTATATTTTTAATGTTTATTAGAGCTTTATTAGTCAAATGAAAAATTTATTTCTTATGTGTATTTTGTGGCAAAATTTAATTGATTTTAAAATTGTTCATAGAAAATAATTATATGTGCACGACAAGAATTTTATTAAAATCCTTTATTTAAATAAAGTTAATTTTCAATATTCATGAAAGTTGTTAAGGAGTTATGTTGTCCTAATATAACGTTACCAGATGCATCCTTCGTTATACCGATTCGTCCTTTTTCCTTTACATATATATAGGTCAAAACTGTAGTATACTTATACAAAATCAATTTGAAACATTTGATATTGTCATATAGCTCTGAATCTAAATATATCTCAGCATAGAGTATTCTTTGGAAATCCTTATGTCATGAAGGTCTGAGGATCATTACTGGTCGCTGCAGAAATATAATATTTTGTGACTTAAAAACCGATTTTGAGGCCCGATATAGTAACATCGTCACATTAATTTACTGAAAAATCAAATTTTTGTAGGAAATTCATCAACGAAGCTATTGGATTTTTTGTCCAGTAAATTTATGTTGTGCTGTGAGTTAATTTAGCTACGTCCAATAAATATTTTCAACTTCTATCTAGAACTAAAATTGACTTATATTATGTGCGATTCGACACTATGATTACGCTTCAAGCATGTCATTTGTAGACGTCGAATACCAATGTAATATTTTTGATAAACACTTGGATAATTTAAATATAATATTTTTCATCCCTTATGCACATGAACTCATGGTATAATTAAAGTTTTTAACCAAAAAATTATATTTATCATAAAATCCTGCGTGTGGATTTTTGTACCGCTCTATTAGTTATGCTTTTGCCATCCAAAGGTCATAATTTTAATCTAAAACCTCTTTTATTATTTTATGCTCACGTCCAATTATTAAAACCCGTTCATTTGGCCGTTATTTTTCTGTAGCACATGTTGTTTTTCTTCGAAAAATGTCCTTAAGCCCCGCTAATCAGCAATTGATTATGGGTTACCGCTCCTAGAATGATAGCAATTTCTCAGATTTTTTAAAAATTTTCAACAGTATTATGATAAACATTTTCTGTATACACCATTTTTTGGAATTTTACATAAACTGTCGTCTTACTTTAATGATTTCAGCACTTCAACTGACAGTTCATGACCTGGTGACATATTTTGGATATAAATAAAAAAAAAAATAATGAAAAAATTTGGGTATTTTAGGTCTAATCATTTTAAATATTCACCAAATAACTTTAATTTTAACTTTAATTGGTTAAACGGTTCAAAATGTGGACTTCATGTCAGTCTGTTGAGTAAAAATTTCAATTTGCACATATAATTATTTTCTATTAAAATTTAGAGAATGATATGTTTATTTTAACGGTACTTTAAATACAATGCCAAGAGGAACCTAAAATTTTGCAAATAGGGACATTAGGTAAGAATGAAAAAAATTGTAAACCAAAGAAATGTATATCACTCTTGGAATATATAAAAACCAGAAAACAAATATTGCACATATAATTATTTGACAGAGGTAGTAGCTATGCTTTATTAAATATGAAAAAAAAAAAAAAAAAAATAATGAAAAAAATTATGAGTATTTTCAATAAAAATCTTTATAAATATCGATTTATTTTATAGTACATAGTTGGGTGTTTTTGCTTAAGTGCTCCACCATAAACTGAAAATACGTGAAAATGTTCAAAATATAATCTTTATGACTTTGTTTTATATAAAATACATGTTTTTTTTTTTTTTTTAGCTTAATACTTAAGTTGGCTACTGTTGAACAGATGTCATGTGCTTATTTAATTTTTTTTTTTAGTTTTAACACTTTAAACGTGCTTAGTTTATTTGTATGAAGGTATAAAAAAAAATACCAGGGACCGTAACCGTTATGATTTTATCATAAAAATCAAATAATAACAGCTATTTTGTGATTTTGAGTTTTTCGAGCAAAAATAATTTTTATATGATTTTTATTTTTTCGAGCAGAAAAAGTCGTTATTTCTTGACTTTTACCGCAAAACAAAATCGCCAAAATAAAAAAACAAAAACACCAGAAATAAAAAAAAATAAAAATGTACTCCGAAATGAAATAAACGCAAAAAAAAGTTTTAAAAATCCAAAATTAAAAAAAAAAATCACAATAAAAACGAGAGAGAAACTATAGTCGGTCAATACCGACCATATGATACCCTATACCATTAGACCTGTGTCCAATTGTAAACCAACACTTTTACTAAATATAAAATAAATTATATAAATACAGAATAATGCATTTATACTAACATCTATATGATTTTTTGACCTTTAGGGTGATTCCCGGAAGTGGGTTTATATGGGAGCTATGGTAAATTATGGACCGATTCTCATAAATTTTGCGAATATTGTTTCTACTTATATAAAACTGATTTGCGTTGAATATTAACTTGATACTATCATACATATGTGATTTATGCACGTTAAAGTGATTTTCGGAAGAGGGGTTTATATGGGAGCTATTGTCAATTATGGACCGATCCTGATGAAATTTGGCACAAAGGTTAATATTTATATAAAACAGACAGCCAGACGGACGGACATCGTTAAATCGACTCAGAAAGTGATTCTGAGTCGAACGGTATACTTTGAGGTGGTGGTCCGATAATTATTTCTGTGCGTTACAAACATCAGCACAAACGCATTATACCCCAACCACCTATGGTGGTGTAGGGTAACACTGGAACAGTACACCATTAAAAAGGAAAAAAATAATCAAATTTGAAGATTCAAAAACTGATTTTTATTTCTGCTCAAAAAAATAAAAATCACAAAATAACTTATTTTTGTTCAAAAAAATAAAAATTAAAAAAAAGTTATTTTTACTAAAAAAAAATCACAAAATAACTTACTTCTGCACATAGTAGTAATAGCAATAGTTTTCAAAACTAAAAAAATAATATTGAAATTTCACATTTTGTATTGTTTTCACAATTAATTTACACTTAACATATGCACTAGGATTCGAAATTGAACTCTAGAAGGACTAAATTATTTTTTGAACATTTTATAATAAAATCAAAATTGATAAAATTCGAATTTTTGACATTTATCAATTTTTAAATAGTGGACTTTTGACTTTTACGGACTGCTCGAATTCTACACGATATTTTCGAGATTTTTCGTCTCTTATAGCGTTTATACGCTCCTGTTACTCGCAATTAAAAATGTTGCGATATACAAATTTTACCGTATAAAACTAATCGTGATTAGTGAAATTAATTGCAAATAAAGCGTAATAAGAGGTACGTTGCCACCTCCTTTTACGTTCATAGAATTTTCGTTGATAATAGTTGCATTTTTCCCATAAGGAAATATATTTATTTATGCAATTTGCTTATAAACTGTAAATTATTTATTTGCAAGTTAGTTTTATTCGCAATAATCGTGCGTATAAACAAAGGGATCTTGATATGCTTACTCATTAATATATAAATTTTTATTATTTTTGTGTCTTAAAATGTTGCGCAGTGGTTTTAAAACTCAATTTTGGAAATAATTTTGTAACTTTTAATTCCAAAAGAAAAATCGTTTTGGAACCACTGTGTGTTGTTAGTCATGATTTAAATTCATTGGTTATCAGAAAACAAATAGTTTAAAGCTTAATTTTGGTAATTATATAAGAAGTAATTCCATAAAATGCAAATGAAACGATAAGTTTCAAAAAGTAAGATGAGAATTTTAAGGGCGCATTCTCTGCATATGGTCCTCATTGAATAAAAGCCCTCGATAAGTATATAAATGAATTGTGTTTGTCTGTTTATTTATTTGTTAGTAGACAGTTAAACCGCTGAACCGATTTTCTCACAGTATCATTCTGTGAATCACAGAATTGAAATTGATTGTTTTATTTTTCGATACGAGCAGGAGGAGTGGTACCTACACCCCATATAAAGAAAATATTAATTATCGTATAACTTAAAAACTATTTATGCAAAAGTCTTACAAGTTTGAAGAAGTTAATTTCTTATCATCCTTTATAATTGAGACGAAAATGCAAAAAAAATAGAACCAGGAGGAATAGTATCCCCCATACAAAGAAAACACTAATTATCTGATAAATTAAATACTATTACAGCAAAAAACTTAGCATTTTGTAACAATAACTTCCTCACCAACATTCCTAATTCAAGATGAAAATGGGACGGGCAGGACCAGGGGAAATGTTGTCCTCGTACAACAAAAATATTATGTATCGTATATCTTAAGAACTTTGACAGCTAAAGTCTTAAAATTGTATAGGAATAACTTTCTCAACAACATCCATAATTTATAATGAAAATGGGACGGCTAGGACCAGGGGAAGCTGTCAAACGTTTGTCAAATATTTTATCGCATAGATGAAATGAAAATAAGATGGATATGTCCAGGGTGATATGTAGCCGCCCATATTAAGCAAATATTAATTTTAGCATATTAAAAGGATTATTGCAGCAAAAGTTTTAGAAAGTTTTATATATAAAGTAAATATTAGTTATCGCATCAAAAGGGAAAGCGAAGCGCTCCGGGAACAACTAGTGTTATATAAAATAAACACCAACGGATTCTGACGGTAAGATTCATAAATTTTTGTAAAATTTGTTTAAGGTCCATTTTCAAAGGTCTATAAAAGGACGAAGATCAATTTGTTATCAAACTATGGGAACTGTTAGCGGAAGCTAATGTCAGAAAAATTAATTAAAAAGATACAAGTTAATATTTTTTTACATTTTTCGCACTTTTACATAGCAGTACAAGTTTATTATTATATTGTTTGGGATTTATAAATTTAATACATTTTAGTGATTTGTTATTCTGACCCTTTTCATTTAAAATGTTTCCTTTTAAACGGAAATTATTTTTTGCTTGGCTGCATTTTACAAGTTAAATTTTTATGTTATAATTTGTGTTTTTTTATAACTTTGGGATAAGAATTCCTTTTACGAAAACAATTAAAAATCACTAATGATAAAGTGGTATTAAAACTAAAATTAAAAGAAGATAATTTTATTTTTTTTTTTGTGCACTTAAAAAATATGGTTTGACTATTTTTATGAAATATGACCTTCTGTCTACATTATTGACTAGTTTAGTGCTTAATCGGTATACATATATATATTGCATATGTGGTTACAAAAAGTATATGTATGGGCCTTTATCAAAATTTTTAACCTGACTTAAATACTTAATAAGTTTTGTGGTAATGATATTTTAAACAAATTGGTTATAGATCTGAACTCACAAGACTTGAAACTAATACGAGTGCAAAATTTTAGCACCATAAATTTCTTTTTATAATCATGATTGTTGTTCAAAGTTCAAGAACATAGAAAAACGGCTAAAAATTACTTGAGTTTTTCCCATTCTTCTACAATTTTTATTCGCGAGTTTATACTTTTTGATCTCATTCTATCATAAATAAACTAATCGGACTTTGCAAATAAATTCTGCACTATCTTTGTTGTGCAGACTTTCAACAGTTCGATACAGGATAGTCGAGTTTTGATGACAAAATTTTTTGGTTTTTTAAAGTATTCAGTTTTTTGGGGGGGTCTGTGCGCCCCTCAACAGAATACAAAATTTGGGATAGGGATTGATACATGTTGTAATTGTGCGGATTTTGCGTTTATCACGTTGATGTGCCCGAATTAGTCAACGTAGTAGATAGTCTCAAAGTTTGGAAAACAAGAGCGAACATTTTTCAAAAAGTCAGCTTTTCGCGGGGCACATTCACATTTTCATATGGAATCGCTTGCGCACAGTGGTCCCAAAACGAAATTTTTTGGAAATAATTCTGCAATTTAAGAACTGCTGAATGTATTTGAATGAAATTTCACATGGACAATCCTGAGGTGTATGCCAATTGATTTGGAGGAGAACAGGTTCTGAGCAAGTCTGAGGGGCGAGGGGTGGACCTCCAAAGTTGGTCACCTCGGGTATGAACATTTTTTAAAAAATCGCCAAAATTTAATTTATGATTTTATTGAATCAAAATTTTGCACATAGATAGCCCTTATAATTCTCTACAAAAAATTCGCTTACACGTGTGGGTTATCTCATTTACTTGAAGAGATATTTGAACCAAAGTAAAATTTTGACCAATGAAATTTCACATAGTTATTACTGAGGTAGTTACCAACTGTTTTAAAGGAGCACAAGTTTCTAGGTGGTCTTGGGGCAGGGGGGAGGACCGCCGAAATGGGTCAACTCGGATATTATATAAGAAATAATTAAAGGAGTTGACGACTTTCGGAGGTTCTCCTCCTGAGGGATTACAAATTTCTAGCTGGTCTGTGGGCAGGAGGAGAATCTCCGAAAGTGGTCAACTCTTTTGATTATTTCTTATATAATATACGAGGTGACCCATTTCGGAGGTCCTCCCCCCTGCCCCAAGACCACCTAGAAACTTGTGCTCCTTTAAAACAGTTGGTAACTACCTCAGTAATAACTATGTGAAATTTCATTGAATTATATTGAACGATTCAAAAGTTGCACAATGTTATTTAAAAAACACGTTGAAACTGTGGTTTGATTTTATTTTCAAATTAGTGAAAATACTCATTAAAAAGTTACATAGAAAAATTAAAAACATAAAAAAATGAGTTTGCGATTTTTTTAATTTTTCTATGTAACTTTTAAATGAGTATTTTGACTAATTTGTGAATAAAATCAAAACTTATGCATTGATTTTAATGAAATGTTACCTTTTTAATTGCAACAAATTTATATATATGAATAAAAATTATAATTATTGACACTTTCGAATTTTTATGATTTAATTTTTTTTTTCAATTTTGTATAAAATTAAATTTTTTCTCAAAAGATGGTCTTAATATCTCCATAACTGTTGACCGTGTTAAAAAGTAATGTAAGAAAGACTTGAAGGTAATTTTAATTAGAATTTTATTTATTTTTTGATATATTTTTTAATAAAATCAGTCCTGCAGTTTTCGAGATATGTTTCAATATATAATGCAACCTCCTTAATTTTACAAATCACAATTTATCACTAGAACTAGAGTCAATTCAAAAAAAAGTGGATTAGAGGATTAGTACTTATTAATACCATGTATCCGAATTGACTGAGAAACCCCGTGCTGCAGACATTTTGTTGTTTGAAGTGGAATCATAAACAAAAAAGTTTAATAAATTATTTTTGAATATATTAGGATTTATAAGATACTAAAAAAATAATTAAATGCTAAACTTCGAATTTAGTCAAATAATAATATGCATACCTTTTTAATTGTAAGAGATAATTTAGTTATGTAAGGACCTGTCGAACACTACAAAATAGTTTTTCTGAAATCTGAGATGTTTTCCTCTATACATTTCAATTTGATGCGACTTATAGTTCAGGAGATAAATATTTATTAGCATTTTTTTTTTTAAATCGGCCTCACTGTGCAGCAAATTTAAAAAAAATATGATCCTTTAAATAAATCTAAAATCATTTTACCTGTATTTAAAAAAAAAGTACTGACAGTACCTTTCATAACAAAATTTATTAAAGGTTTTCTTATTTCATAATAAGGAAAATAATTTATTTTTTCTCCTTTCATGAGTGCTCATAAAAATTAAAACAAACAGTAAAATATCCAATTTAAGCCTGTTAATAAAACCAATAATCTTTTATATTACATTAAAACATCTTGTAAATGTAATCGAATTTTGTTTTATTGTTTTCCCCTTAATTTAATTTGCAATTAAAGCACAACAATATGCCACAAACTGACATTTATTGTAACATTGACCTTTAATTTTATTTATTTTATTTTTTGGTTAGCTAACATATGTTTTGCTAGGCAACATAATTACTTTTGTACTCAAAAACCACGATTGCCTTGTGAAGAAAGAAATGCTATTAAATTCGTTGGAATTGAGGTCTTGAAGGTGTGTTAAATACTGCGTTCATAAAAACATGGATATCATAAAAATATATATGTATATATTATAACATTGAATTTCCTTTTTACCGGTGATTAAAAGAAAATCCTCATCAAGGAGTTGTAAATGGTAGTAATTACAAACACACATATCAGTCTTTTATTGACATATAATATGAACAGTGGGATAAACGGCAAAACATGTGAATAAAAATTTATAGTTTATAAATGAAAAAACTTTATTGTAGTTTATACACACCTGTTCAAAATAATAGATACATCTTATGGGATGATATTAAAGTGACGATAACTTTGGAAATCTCTTCAAAAATATTTCGAATTTTTTCTTTTATTAAACAATTTGATTTCGCAATATTACTTTAATGAAAAATATGGCAAGTATATGCATAAAAATTTATTTACACACACGTTTTCGATTTAAATACCAAACATTTTTGCTCATAATAATATATACATTTAATTTATTTATAATTTTTTTACCCACCATCAAAAAGATGGGGGGTATATTGATTTTGTCATTCCGTGTGTAACGTGTCGAAATAATCATTTAAAACCCCATAAAGTCCTGGGTCCTGGTTAGATTCTGAGTCGATCTAGCTATGTCCGTCCGTCTGTCCATCTGTCCGTCTGTTGAAAGCAGGCTAGGGCTCGAACGGGACAACGTGGTGGCACGAAATTTGGATCAAATATTTATCTTATATAAGGTTTGTTTGGTATTGAGAATGGGCAAAATCTGTTAATAAACATGGGCTAAAAACTATAAACACAGGATGACCGTTGTAGCTTCATTTCATACTTTTCTGTTGATATCTCTTAAACAAAAGCATGCACGACAACGAAATTTCGTACAAATAGTTCACCCTCCATGAAAGGTGAAACGTCAACGAAATTTTGTACAAATATTTCAAGGACCAATATAAGCTCGGGAACAGAAAAGGGGCGGGGTCCGCCCACTTTACCGCCCACCTCCCCATTAAACTTAAAATTTGAAAAAGTTGATGTTGGGTATATAGATTCGGCCGAGCCGAATATAACATTCGCGCTTGTTTTATATTAAGTCGAATTCTATTGTACTTTTTGATTGTTATTACATAATAGAATAAGGGCAGTTGCATTTAGGTTGAAAATATTATAAAGAAATAGTATTCTGACACAGAAAATGGGAAAAAAACCATTGTACCAAATAGGAGAGAAGAATTGTTCAAACCAAGAAAAAAAAAATGGAAAGTCCTTGCTTGAAATTGCAAGTAGGGGTTTATAAAAATATCTAGATTTTCTACATTGATAGAAACATTAAATGCATTTTTTTTAAATTCATCTTTATTTACATTTTCTATTTACATATTTACAATTTTCGAGATTTTATCTTAAGATATTACAACGAATTACGATAAATGTATAGGGTACTGGGATATATATGAGTAGAGTAATGCCATTTACCTTGATGACAATTTTTAGTTCTTTTTTTCATTCGAGCAAGATAATGGCCCCAAACAAAGTTCGAGGTTAGTTAAGAATAGGTTCTCCTAGAGTAACGTCCATGTTTTAAGCTGACCAAGTCCAACTCTGCATCTAAATCAAATAGATAACTTGTCGAATGTTTCAAAGAAAAGTCTGTCGAAAGAAATTTTCAAAAATGGAGATAAATTCTAGGGTAAAATACAAAAAAAAAAAAAAAAAAAGTGCAAGACTCCATGGGAAACTTGTCAGAAGTTGATGTCTAGTGTGTCCAGACGAATGCAGAAAGTTGGTCAAAATAAGGATGGATGTACAGGATATTAAGATTTAAAGCAATGCTTGCTATGATTGTTTTTTTTTTATCGATTTCAAAGTTTTTTATATGAAAGAATTCTACTAAAAGAGATCTACAAAAAATATCGTCGTATGCATATCTATCTCTTTTGGTTTGCGAGATATTTGGCTTCAAAGATAAAAATTTTTTACATTTTGACCTACCTTGGTGAAGTTTTTTCGTTATAACGGGTCCAAATTTCACCCGATTTTCTGATAATATTTTTATTTTATTAACAAAAAATAACAAAACTATGTAAAGAAAAAAATTTGTAAAAATCTTTACGGAATCAAAAATTATATGCATTTGAATTTAAATTTTGAAAAAAAGTATATTTTTCGTAAGTTTTTTTTTTTTTTTTTTTTGATAAAAAAGCAGTTATATTATTTTTAGTTATAACAAAATTTTCTTAAGTAACATCTACAGTATTTATTTTTTATAGAAAATTGTGTAAAAGAAAAATTTGTTTTTTTTTTCAAAAATTTCCAATTTTCACCTCAATTTTTCAAATCGCAAAGCTGGAATTAAAAAAAAAAAGTTATATTCTTTACTTAGACTAATGAGTGATTCCATGTCAAAACGGATAGCAATCTCCGATTTCAATGAAATTCACTACAAGTATTGACCATTAGAAGATTTTCCGAAAACATTAAATTTCAGACCCATGTTTCATTTCGGTCCGGAAATATGACGCTTTAAAAAGCGAAAAAATGCTAAAAACTTAACAAATGAGCACTTATTTAATTTTTAATAACTTCTTAAATATACATAGTAGATCTCTAGTTGTTGCTGCATATTCAAGACAAATATATTACTTTCATAACGACAAAGTTCAAAGGTCAAAGTTGGAGATAAAAAAAATTCAAACTATAATATCCCAAAAAGCGGTATTTTTAAAATTCTAAAAAAAAATATATATTGTTGACATAACCTTTCTCCACATGGATATAAAATTTCAAGTTGGAGCCTTATGTAGTTTAGGAGTTATGGACAAAAATAAAATCCAATTATTAATAACTCCTAAGCTACAAAAAATAAAATTTTAATTTTCGCGTAATTTTAAAAACAAGGACTTGACCTTAAAAATGATATATAGTGAGTTACTTTAGATCAAAAGTTCAAAGGTCAAATTAAGACTTACACAAAATAAACCATTATATCTCCGAAAACGATGTTTTTAAAATGCTAAAAAAAATATATAATATTAATACAACTCCACTTTATACTTGTGCAAAATTTCATGTTGGACACTCATAAAAAAAATATGCTCATAAAAAAATATAATTTCAAAATAATTTTTGTAAATATTTTAAATTTTACATACAAAAAATTAGCTTTTTTTTCTGTATTTTGCTTCATAACTCCTAAACGAATAGAGGCTCCAAACTGAAATTTGGCACAAATATAGGCTTCATTACCAATATATGTATCTTTTAAGAATTTTAAAATACCGTTTTTTGAGATATTAAGCTTTAATCTTTATATTATCGATTTTGACCTTTGAACTTTCGAAGTATGTAAACTATTTTTTCTCCCCGATATCGGCTCGAAAGATATAGCAAAAATTTCCATTTTTGAAAGTTTTATGGGAATTGCGTGCTTTTACTTAGTAAATGCAAAAAAGTAAATAAAACCTAAAATTAAGCAACAAAAAATCTACTCTGGTGTAAAATTTCATTCAAAAATATCCACTAACAAAAATTTTATTCCAAAATTAAAAATGAATAATATGCACAAAATCAAAAATCAATTCTTTTTCGGTGTTTTTTGCAAAAAGTCTTTAACAAATTTTCGTACAAAATTTCCTAAATATTGGTGGCTCAAACCAAAATTTTTTTTGTTATTCGACCAGTAGTGCAATTCAGTAACTTTTAACGATTCGACAATCGACAAATATGTCGATGGCTTTTGATGTTTGCAATAACGATTATATGATTCACTATGTACATCTAAACAACAGCAGATAACTTTTATTTTCGTATGGCAACTCCGTGATAATAAACAGAAGACTTAAATAGGAGTAGAAATAAAAAAGAATTTGGGAATTATTTGTAAACTGTGTAGATATATATTTACTGCTTTTGTATGTTGATCATATGTTTTTGTTGATAAAATAAACAACACAAAAAATATTGTGGTTAAGATAACGACAGAAGTAGACAACGAATGTTATTAAAAAGTATTACAGAATAGAAAAACCGATAATTTTGTTGTTTAATTTTTTAAACGATTCGATTATCGTTAAAATAAGTTACTGAATCGCACTACAGGTCACAGTGGGTAACTTTTAATCGACTGGTTGGATTTACATAAAATTTCACAATGGCGTAGCAGAGGAGTGTAAAATTTTAAGCTTGAAACAAGGACTACACATATCCTCATGAGAGGAGCTATGTAAGTTAGTGAATTTTAATTTTTAAATACAAAAATGATTTTTAGTTATAACGATAGGTAAATAAAAAATAATCATTTGTTTATGAACGGGATTTTTTGCCTGATTTGTCTTCTACCAAATACTACAAAAAGTAACACAAAATGTTGAATCGTTTCCGAGAAATTGAGAAAAATAACACGTGCAGTCATTTCAGGTACCTGACAAAAGTATTTGAATTTTTTTATTTTTTATATTTGAAGATACTCAAAAAACAAACAAAAAAAAAAAAAAAAAAGGCCAAAAAAGATATGTTTTTTATAATAATTGTTATAAGCATCACTGTTAAGCATTTACTAATTATTTTTATAAATTTGGGGTAAAATTTTGGGGAAATTAAGCTAAGTTTCTTTACATGTATCTTGCAAAAAGAAAAATTGGAATAATCGGGTAATTTTTCCTAAATTATTTCTTAAATTTAATTTGTTTTATTTGGAAATTTTAATGGACTTTGTCATGTTTTCGAAAAATAATTTTTACTGCAAAAGTTCTGAATATTGACATTCCAAGCGGTGTACATTGTTTCATTATTTTGTTAAAAATTAAAAATCTTCAACATTAAGCCCATGTTACTGAAGTATTGGTCCACATATTTTAATAAAACTTTCAGAATGTATTAGCTGTTATAAAATGGAAGACTTGGAGACCGGCTACAAAAATATAAAGCCAATTGGTGCCATAGTAAAAAACGCGACAAGAGGCATATTTTAAGTTACATAACTATACGTCTTTCAAGCTATAGGGGCACTATAAAAATGTAAAAATATCCGAAAAATCTTACTTTTCTGTTAATATTACTTGTGTTGATGAAAATAAAATTGAAAAATTTCCGCTCCAGCATTTCTGGAGCGCAAGTTATTGATCCAAAAATTATACGGCTAAGTAATTAGAGAAATAAAACCAAGTACAATAATGTCGGGGTATATTTTGGAGCTATATCATAAAGGCAGGTATTTTAGTCTCCAAATTTATCAATGGTTATATATTGGGAAGATATTTCCCAACATTTTGAAATAAATTTTTGATACGTAGGGTACCAAAATGGGCTTGATATTTAAGATATTCTATCTTTAATGGTGCAATGCCTCATAATTAACGACTTGGACCCTTCATATATGGTATTTAAACAAAAAAACAAAAAAAAAAAAAAAAAAAATATAAGGAACTAAAACCTTATTATTTTTTTTTAATAAAATAACAAAAAAGATTATCATATTTTTCACTTATAGAAGAAAAATAGGGGTGTTCTTCATAAATCAACCTTCTAAGTCTATTAAATAACAAATTTTACTAAAAATTACCCAAACTATTTCTCCAAATTGGGGAAATAAATCAGTAAACATTTAATGGTTATACTTATGACCTATTATTAATAAAAATTACAAGAATTTCTTATATTTTTATTTTTTGATATTCTCAAATACAAAGGTGATAAAAATTCAAATACTTTTGTGAGGTAAATTCGATTACTTTTCATACTATTTCTGGAATAACTTGGAAACAATGCAATATTTTTGATTGCAGTTTTTTGCATTATAAAGTTAACAAATAGACAAACACAATTCAGTTAATAAATCTAAGAATTATTTTTTTAAATCACGTAATAAAACCGTTTTAATTATTAATTAAAAAAATTCAAATACTTTACTGAGACACTGTATGTAAAGTAAATACTTAAATGATTGCGAATTTTTCTTATTCGATTCCAAGTATTTTTAAATCTCCCTACCTTAGGCCTATAAAACATACATACTAATGATATTTATCTCTTATAGTTTTCGAGTTATGTGCATTTGAAATTTTAACTACTTCAATTTTGCAAGTTTTTGGTCCAGTTTTTCATATATATCCTAGTATTTCCGACCTATTTTATTATTATATTTTTTTATGAACTATAAATTTATTTCCGAAAATTTTTGATTATGCCCAAATGTGCAGTGTTAGCACATAGTTTCAAATCTACAAAATAGTGAAATTATTATTATTTCTTTTCTGCAGAAATCTAAACATAATTACCATATTGTATTTATTTCATCCTTTTCAGATTTGTTTATTTTCCTAAAAGCTGCATTTAAATACTTTTCAAAGTCATTCATATATACTTAGTGTAAACTTATTGCCAGAAACTGAATTGTAAATTAAACATAATTGTGATAATTTATTCAGTTAGTTAAAGGAAAGTTGTTTTCCTTGTTTTGGTTTGCATTAACTATGCCTGACATTTATAACAAATTTGAATTGAATTTTAAGCCATAATTAAATAATTGTTAATATTTTATATGAACATTATCCATAAGAATTTAAATCTTACAATGTCCATCATTGGAATATTAGATACATACTGCCTGACTGGTCAATATTAATTATAAAGAGTTCTAACAAAAACAAAATGGAATACAGTGAAAACTTACTAATTTGATTTTTGAAAAATTATGAAATTAATTTTATAATAAAAGTCCTTTTATACGTTTCCTTTATTCATTATTTAATGTCCCTTTAGGATTTGTTGAGGCTTTACTGTTTAAATGCATATTTATAAAGTTCCAAAATATTATTATTATTGATATTTTCATTAGTATGAAATATATCTTTGAATATATTAATAATTTTATTTAAATTTCAATAAAAACTTTAGTGACTAACTACAAATAAACATTTTGGTTTAGGAATATATTTTTCAATGGTATTAAATTTTATTTAAAGTTCATTATTTTAATTATTTTGTTTGTTTTAAGTATACAATTATTATACAATTATTATATATATTTTTTTATTTTATTTTTTACTAAATCTATTCTTTTGTTTTCTTCTCTTTACAGGTATATCATTAATATTTATATGCAAAACTATATTCTTTTTTGTTTTCTCAGAATCTAAAATTCAAAGAACATGTTTTTGTTTCTAACATTTTTAATCAGGAAGATTGGTAAGAAATATATGGTAATAAGGGTATTTAAATAATTTTCGCATTACAGTAACCAATGCCAAAAGTTTACCAACTCTTGTGATTTGAAACAAAATTCCTTTTAAATGAAAATTTTATTTAATATGCACATTTTGTGCATATGATTTTTTACATGATATTTGTGTGTTTAAACTCAATTTAAACTTTAATGAGATCTAAATGACTTTAATGAGTTTTTTTCTTTTGCACAGAAATTAACTTTTACTTAAATATGGTAGATTTAAATGACATTTGCACTCGCATTAACGAGAGTGTTGCCAGAGACGTTTGATAATGTTACATTAATTTGATATTAAAATATTTAGGAATACACAATTAAAATAATCAGTAGCTTTAGAGTATTCTTTTTACTCGACTTTTTCATTGTTCGAATAATCAAATAACTCGAAAATGCAGTTTTTAAGTTACTCGAATAATCGAACAAATCTTTTAAGTTACTCGAGTTATTCGATTTATTTATACCTTAAAATTTTACTCGATTTTTCAATGCTTATCAAAAAAGAAAACAAAAATGTAGCTTAAAATAAGAAATAGTCTTTCCAAAATAATATAAAATTAAAATTTGGGTAAATATTTATGAATGTTTGTTTCTTTTGCTTTGATAATGCCGTTGTTTCTCTATATTTAATATATTCATTAATAGTTAAATAAATAGGTCTAACAAATTTGGTCTATCAATTTGAACCAAATTTTATATTAAGGGTAGTCCGAAGTGCTTTTTGTGACTTTTGTGACGCTATAAAATGACTAGTTTTTACACTGTGAAAAAATTATACCCATTTAAAGGTGATTATCAATACTTTTGATAAAAATTAAAATTAATGATAGTTTTTATCCATTTTGGAATAATTTGCGATTTTGTCTGATAACCTCACTTTTTAATTTGGACACATACTAACCTATGTATAACAGAAGCTTTCAGTTATATATAAAATGTTTGTGCAATATTTTTAAGTATCGGAGATCTACTAAACCCGGATTTATTTTGAGTAAAAGGTTTTATAATGTTTTTTAATTCATTGTTCAATTATGTTCAATATTTAGAAGGCATTAAGATGATAATTTAAAATTATACAAATGTATACAGTTTTTAAGATAATTTAGTCTTATTTGTTTTATAGTGATCTCGTAATTATGTTTTAGTTCAAATTTGTGGAACAATTTTTAATAATATCAGTGTAAAAATATTAGAAATTATATAAACTTGTATAATAAATTAGTCAAATATACAATTAGTTAGAACTACTTACTTTTCTCCATTTAATGAACAAATTTATTGTAAATTTAAAATAAATAATTCTTTCTCCCAAATGTACGCGTAGGAATTATAATTGGCTCTATTTTGAATCAAACCACAATTTCTACCAAAATGTAAAATATTTTATTTCTCCTTTCTTCCTATTTTTGTTATAATTTAGTAAAAACACAAATATTATTTGGATTTTTGTTCGTTAGGCTGTGAAAGAATTGTGAAAATATATTTATTAGTATCTGAGTTATTGCACTTTGAAAATGAGAAACACTTTGGACCATTCTTTTTTTTAGATAAAGTGGTTCAGCTATTCTTAACATAAAGAACGAGTTTACATGGTAAACTTAATTTTAAGTTCAAATTCCTTCTATATTACAAATTTCATTCAAACCATCACATCCTCTACACCAGACTGATCATTTATTGGTATATAAACTATGTACTTTCATTCGTAGAATCAAAAATATGTTTTTCCAAATCAAGCTTAAATTCCTTATTTATTATATTTATATTAAAATTATTTGAATTTTACTTTATAATTTTTTAAAGTGACGTTTATATTTTTATTCAATTTTTGTAATTAAAAAACGAACTTTAACTACGTATTGTAATTTAGGCATATATTCGGTTCTTTTTACTAAATAAAATTTTTTTTAATAAAATTCCAATTTATGGTACCACTTTTAGATTCGAAACATTCTATACAAATTTTGAAACATTGTTTTTAAGCTAATTTTATTAGAAAACTAAAATTAAAACTTCCTAAAAACTAGTTAAGAAAGGAAATATTTAAAATATTTTTTTACTCGAATTGTTCGATTAATCGGCATAATTGTTACTCGAAATGCTTGATTTTAATTTAATCAAACAATTATTTGATTTTCATTTGTCGATTAATCGAACAAACAATATTCGAGTGAATACCCTAGTAGCTTTCTTAGTTTGATTTCTTGTGCTACAAAATCGCATAGAATTTCTCATAAGAGCTAGAATTACAAAATCAAAATACTAAAAAATTTTAAAACGTCAAGCGAATTATGGGATTTAGCTAAGACAGGCGATATATAAAGTCCGTTCATTCGTATTTTGACAAAATAATTGAAGGACTGCGCACCAAAAAATTAGTGCACATAATTAAGCTTAAAAAAATGAAAGTAATGGCTTAATCTTTTTGAAAATTTCTTTCGTTATAGACTGTTTTGAATTTAAAAGAAAAAATAATTTTTTATTCGTTTTTACTAAAATATTTAATATTTTCTGGAATATCCTAAATAAAATCTTTATTCAGTATACGGTTCCTTTTTTGTCGGAATGGGTCCACTTCTTTTTAAACTCTTGTTTATTTTTTTTTTTTACTCAGTGTTCTTTAAATATTATTTACTGTAACTAGGTCAGAAAAATTAGAATTCGCTTTCTTATGTTAAATAGGAATATTTTCCGAGAACACTAATTTCCATACATTTCTATGTTAAAGGTGTCATTTGTTAAGAATAAAGTGTTTTTTTCTCTCACGTACAAATGGCTTTTCAGACCAAAAATTTTTTTGACTATTTTCTAGCGTTATTATTATTATTTTTTTTCTTACGATTCTTTATTTATATATTGAATCTGCTCTTCTTTAAAGGCCTCACCATATGTATTCAAATCTTAAAACTAGAAACTGAACACTACTTTTTCTCTAACGAGAGCATGGAAAAGTGAATAATCTGTCCTCTTGATAAAGGGGTGGAAAGTCGGCTCTACGAAGCCTTGAATTTGATTGAACTTTAGTAAGAAGACTTGCAAGTGGGTTGGGATGAGTCTGCAGTTTTGTAATGTATTTTTCACTGCGCTTTTTAAACTCATCTTTTTCAAGTGGAACCTCTAAATCTCTATGGATATTCTCATTTCTTATATACCATGGAGCACCCGTCATGGTTCTAAGAATTTTCGATTGTGCCACCTGTATAATACTCGTATTACTGGCTGTACCCCATAATTGGATACCATATGTCTAAATTGGTTTTAAAACGGTTTTATACAGGATGTCTTTATTGTTAAGGCTTAGTTTTGATTGACTGTTTATTAACTAGTGTATGCTAGAAGCTTTTAATTTCATATAAATCTCTTGGTTTCTATAGGACGGCGCCAAGTCAGTCGCCTATCTTAGTGAATACGAAGGTATATAACATGATCTGACTCGTATTACTGGCTGTACCCCATAATTGGATACCATATGTCTAAATTGGTTTTAAAACGGTTTTATACAGGATGTCTTTATTGTTAAGGCTTAGTTTTGATTGACTGTTTATTAACTAGTGTATGCTAGAAGCTTTTAATTTCATATAAATCTCTTGGTTTCTATAGGACGGCGCCAAGTCAGTCGCCTATCTTAGTGAATACGAAGGTATATAACATGATCTGACTGGGGTATACTTATATCATTAAGTGTAACTGGTGGACAGTTTCCTCTCCTGAGGGTGAATGTAATGTGGTTACTTTTCAATTCATTTACTAGTAAACGCCAATTTTTCAACCATGTCTCCACATGTCGGAGATAAATATCAAGTTGGCTAGATGCTATGTGCGGGTTTTCGTGGGAACTGAGTATTGCCGAATCATCGGCAAACGTAGATACAGTCAGTTAACCGCATACTAGTAAGTCAGAAGTATAAATTAAGTACAAGGTAAGTCCCCGAACACTTCCCTGTGGAACACCTACATTTATTTCTAATTCTTCTGTCATAAATTCGTTATACTTTACTCTAAATGAACGATCAGATAGATAGGACTCCAGCAATTTGTGGGTACATAGTGGTAGTAAACATTTAATTTTATATATTAGACCCTGGGTCCAAACTTTGTCGAAAGCTTGCGCTATATCCAGAAAGATAGCTGAACAATACTTCTTTAATTCAAAACACTTCCTTATCTCTCCAGTTAGACGATTCACTTGTTCTATGGTTCCATGTTTTTCATGAAAACCAAACAGGTGAACTGGGACGATATTTCTATCGTTCAAGAATGGTAGAATATTCTTTTGAAATACTTTTTCGAACAGCTTCGACAAACAAGATAGTAGGCTAATAGGCCTATAAGAAGATGGCGTAGTAGAACCTTTCCTGGCTTTGGTATCATTTTTCACATTTTTGTAAAAACTCCTACTTTTAAGATTGCATTGAAAATTATTGACAGCACGATTATTGCCACATTCGGTAGTTTGATTATTATTAAATCATATCCAGGTGATTTTCTAACATTTATATTTTCTTTGATAACTGTATTAATGTCCTCTGGGCTAAAAACAATTATATCATCATTATTTAGTGTAGTGTCAGGTGTCTCTCCCAATACAAAATTATTTATTTGGGGATTCGGTTGAAAGACTGAGCTTAAATAGCATGCTAATAAATTGGCCTTATCTTCTGATATACGTTGGCATGGATGTCATAAAGTTTGTCATATTTTGATTTAAAGGGGTAATTGTCTGCGTTAGAATTTGCATTAAAATTTCTAACATTAGGTTGTTTGAAACTATTAGTAGCAACGTTATTATTAACAACTTTTTTACTTAGTGGATCTTCTGGCTTCCCTTCTACAATTTTTTTGTTAAAAGATGCCGAGCAATTTAATAATTGAAACAAATATATATGAATTTTCCTTTAAAATATGTATGTATGTAAAATATGTGATCCTTAACTATATCGACCATTCCATCGCCCGAAAAAGTATATTTTTTTATTTGATGGCTTTCAATTTCGATAAAAATTTGTGTACATAAACTCCATTAAGCCTTTTATCAACTTCAGTTTTCAGTTTTGTGAAATTGCAAAAACTCGCGATTTAATTTTGCTTTTTAATTTTCTCAAAAACCAAAAAAATTTCAAAAGTATGTAACTTTGAATAGCAATATCTCTGAGAAGGCTTTGTGAATTTTAATGATTTAAACTGCCTTTGAATTTCGCATATGGCAGCTTTACGACGAACATTTTAAAAATAAGAAAGATTTTTTTCAAATGCATTTTTCTTTAAATATGCTATTCAAATTTTTTAACATAAATGAAAAGTTTGGAATCTTTACAATAAAATAAAAGTGTCAAATTTTTGGGACTCGATAATCTTACATGCATAATCCAATTTTTATAAAAACATGTTCCTAATTGTTCATATAAAAAATAAAATTTTTTCTTGTTTTTGAAATTTTCTTTAAAATTTGTATAAAAGTTACAAAAATATAAAAAGTATGCAATTTTAAATATTCATATCTCTTGAAGTTATTGATGGATTTCTGTAATTTAAAAAGTATTTAAAAGGCCAATGTATTTTTTTGTGTAATTTAGTCAGCATTTTGAAAACCACCTCTTCGATCCATAATATTTTAAAAATATAAATGCAGTTTTTAGATGCATTTTTGTTAGTTGCGAATTTATTAAATTTTAATTTTTCAAAAGTGTATTTAAAAATGCTTTGTTTATTATAACTTAAAACAATAATTAGTCTGATACATAAAGTTTTACTATTTTTAACGACTTTTTAAAAAATAACACAATACATTTATTTTTAACAAAAAACGTAAAGATACTCATAATACCAGAAAAATATAATTTTTATATGAAAAAATTTTAACTAGTTGAAGAAAAGGGGAAATTATGCACAGTAAATGTGTGCGTTCCAAAAATTTGAGATTTTTATTTTAATGTAAAGATTCCATGCTTTCCAAATACGAAAAAAAAAAAAATCAAAAAAATTCAATAGTATATTTAAAGAAAAATGCATTTAAAAAATGCAATTGCATTAAAATGCATTTTTAAAAAGTATTTTTTATTTGTAAAATACTCATGTTTAAGCTGATATAATTACAATTTAAACGCCGTTTAAATAATAAATTTCCGTAAAGCGTTCCCAGAAATATTTGTATTTAAAGTTGTTCACTTTCGAGATTTTTTAGATTTTTTTGAAAGCGAAAAAGCGAAATAAAATCGCGAATTTCTGAATTTAGCGAATCTGAAAACGGAAATATTTATAGACACCCATAAACCTTATACGTATAAAATTTTATAAAAATCGAAGGACACTTGGTATATTTTTGGGCGTTCTTTCATGGAATGGACGATATATATTTTTGACTCAAAAAAAAAAAAAAAAAAAAAAAATACATTTCCCAAATAAATTTGAAATAAATAAGGAAACATTTTATTCATACTTTTTTTCTTTTCCATTTTTTTCAATGAAATTATAACTATTTTTGTATTTAATAAAAAATGGTAACACTGCTTAATGCTCAAATGGGACCACAATTTGATGACTATATGACATTTGTGTCAATTGCAGTTGAACACGCATAAAACAAATAAATGAATATCTGAAAGTCGGTCACTGTAAAAATTAGTAATGATAAAAACAAAGTTCATTAATAAGTGAAGAAAACATGTTACCTTTTTTTATAATTGCATTTATTGTAACAATTGGGCTACATAAATAGGGCAATAGTCGAGAAGTCACTCTTTCGCATAAAATATTTTTTTTTTTTTTTGCATATATGATGAACATATTCGAACCGTTCCTATGCTATGTATTGATCACTATATTCACGAGATGAAGCCATAAACTGTCAAAAAAAATCATGTCAGCTTATGGTAATAACAAAATAATCATAATGTCCATATCACAAAACAAATTTACTTTATATTAGATACAGTAAAACATTTACTATTTAAAGTTATTTGAGCAAAAATGATTATTTTATTATACTAATAACAATTTATTTTTGGTATAAAAGTAATATCCAAAGTATAAACATAAAATAAAGCATGTAAACGAAAAATTGTTTACATTTTAAAACGTAAATATTTTAGTCTCTGTAATCAATATGATATAGATAGGATACTTTTCAGAATTTGCAAGTTCCGAAGATTTTAAATATGTAATACTTTTTTATTAAATTCAAACTGTTAATTCATTTACATAAAAATTGGAAAATAACACATAATTAATTTTGAGCAAATTTTTTTGAACACTGCATCAACCAACTTCAAGTCAAAAAAAATCCTAGTTTAATAATGATAATTTTGGTAAATGATACATCGAAGAAAAGACAATGTCATAATCTATAAATTGAAATACTAAATAATGTGTTGATTAACACTTCGGCTAGATTTGGCATCAAAAAGTGAATCGGGAAACAGGTTATGATAAAAAACCGTAATACACCGAATGTGGGTGTCATAAAAAATTAATAAGGATTTTAATTTTCACTCCAATGGTGTGAAAAACGTGTCCAAAATTTGTTTCTGAATTTTTTCAATTTTTATTCAGCGACTGATAATTTTAAACATTTTAAACAAGAAAAGAAGATATAGTCGGTCAAGACCGACTATATTATACCCTATACCATTGCGTATGAGCATAAAAATATAGACCTGTAGACCAACACTTTAAACCCTTCTTCATACAGATGTTTCAATTGTCACATACGTAACAAATATGGTCTGGCCAGACCAGTGCTGTAATTTTATATATTTTAATCTAAATTTTGGTGGTTTTTTTATATTACTACATTTATATAACTATATTCTAGCATTACTACTACATAGTTTTGCAAAAAGTTTTATTTTCCCATTGATAAACTTCCCGTTATTCTCCTTGTTTTGACTCTACAAATGCATACATTTTTTCTATGAAACATTTGATGTAAAATCATAACACAAAATATGAACGAATAGATGGAAAATTATAAAATAAAATGAGTAAACTGATGAGATCTCAGTTTAAAAGTTTTTAATAGAATAAAATACAATAAAAAAGAACGAATAACATCGTCAAACCACATAATTTTCCACACAAAAATATAACTGGTGCAGCCAGACCATATTTAGCACGAATGTGACATGTACACTAATTTATCCTCGTAACTATCCTTGTGATAGGTTTATCGTTCTGGTTTTTTCACAGATCGTTAGAAAACGTTTAGTCAATACCCGGGTACCATAGTTTAATTTTTGCTGATTTTATTAAAAAAATATATAATTTTATACAAATTATTTATTACAACCATTTAACTGGCCCCAGATCTTAAAGTAAATCGATAAAAACATGCAGAAATACATGTTTGATTATTTAAGCGATGTCCGTCCGTCTGTCTTGCAGTCCATAATAAACTTTTAATGTAGCTATAAATTGCAGTTTTTGAAATAATTGTATGAATTTTGACTCTATATGATGCAGACACAAGGTCTGTTAAAATTAGTTTATAACGGTTACCTATAACAACCAAGTCCCCATACAATTTCTCTCCTAGAATAGGGTTTTGACGTCCATAAATTTTATAGTATTGCATAATTTAGTTCATATAAAAGTTTTATGGACGTTAGAAACCCTATTTAATTTTATAAAATAATTTTTATAAACGTAAAAACTAATCTATAACATTTTTTATCAGGTTGGCATATGTGGCCCATTTTGGAAAATCATCATAAAGTGCATAAAAATTAGTATTTACAAACATCACCTTTTTTTTATAAAAAAGATTGTAATAAGTATAAATTGTAATTTAGACTTTACAACAAGACTTGATCTAAAAAAACACACGTTCCAAAAAAACTCTCTGAGAAAATCGGTCAAGAAAAACTATAACGTTCTTACAGTTCTAAAGACTTCATTCACAATTAAGCACAGGATCCATAAAATATTCTTACCGAAAATAGGACACGTCCAAGAATAACTTTTTTTAAACACTAAGGAATGTTGTCATAGCGTCTTATCATGTTTGGAGCTACAATATAGAAAGCTTACGTTCCTTATCACGAATATAGGAAATAATTTCAATGACATTTTGGATTAAAAGTGGTGGACATTACCACATGATATTGAGAAACGGACAAAATGTGCGTTATCATTGTCATATTCATAAATACTGGCTCAAAACTGCTAAAATTCGAAAAATGTTTAACTCGTCACATATTGTCCTTTATTTCTTTTTCTGAAGCTCCTAAATAACTTAGAAATATCAAAAAAAAAAAAAAAACTTATTTCTGAAGCTAGTTCTCCTTGAGATCCTAATGGAGTCACTATTTATAATTTAGCAATTTTGACTGTCATGGACATGCTTATTCCCTAGTTTAAACAAACCATTAGTAAAATTTTAACTTTATATGAATCAAAGGACATTAAAAATAAGATTTTCAATAATAAATAGTCAAAAAAAAAAAAAAAATGTTAATTGTAGTGCAAAATACAGAAATTATATGAGGTACCATGGGTATTGACTCCCGTAGGTATCAACTTTAAAGCCATTTTACATATAGACCAAGTTAAAAAAATTTAGGTTTTTTCAGTATTTATGCTGTACAAATACCTTAATCACGACGATCTGAAGTTTCGTGGTTATATCTTTATTAATAAAGAAATGCGAGCACTTTAAAGTTAAAAATGGTACCCGGGTATGTACCGTAGGGTTAAAATATTCTTATTATTAAGACATTTTTAAGTGTGGAAACTCTATTCTGGGGGGACATTTGTATGGGGGGTAGGTGAAATAATGGACTGATCATAACCAATTTCAATTGGCTTTGTCCTTGTATCATAAAAGTCCCACTTGCCAAATTTCATTGAATTATCTTCAAAATTGCGACCTGTACTTTGTGCGCAAGGTTTACATGGACAGCCAGCCAGCCGTCCAGCCAGACGGACATCGTTAGATCGATTTAAAAAGTGATTCTGAGTCGATTGGTATACTTTAAGGTGGGTGATGGATAACTTTTTATATGCGTTACAAACATCAGCACAAACACATAATACCCCAACCACCTATGGTGGTGTAGGGTATAAATAGTAACCATATTTGTATTCGTTGGAGTCTCTAGTTTCATAAAAATACAACATTTTTGAGATACCCTATATAGGTACCTAAATATTTACATTTGAAAATTAAAAATTTTTTTCGTTTACATGCTTTATTATTAAATTCATATCACATTCCAAGATACGGTCACATACTATATTATGATTACCTGTAAATATGTGACTTATTCTACTTGTATTAAAAGTAACACATAAAAAGAAAGAATGGAAAATATAATATTATTCTATAGAAATTGAAATAAAATCACACATGAACACACATTTTAATTTAAATGTTTCATATAAATTTAAAATTATATGTAAAATCTTAAATAAATTTTACGATTTAGTTTTTATTTCGATTTAAACTCATACAAAAATAACGTTTTATTCTAACAAAGCACAGTGGGGTAGAATCGAAATTTTTTGGAAATGAATCTGTAACTTCTAATCGGGTGGTTGGATTTACATACATATATGTAATTTTATTTTTATTAAGACCTTCGATAAAAAAAATAGGTTTAATTATGTTATTTATCTGTTTTCGAGTTATTGGCACTTGAAAATTTTACCTTTTTAATTTTCAAATTCTTAGTCCAGCTTTTGTTTCATATATGTATATCCGAATATTTCTCACCGACTTTATTAGTTTTTTTCTTTAAATAATTGAACAAAATTTTCTATTGAATATAGAAAATTTTAAGACGATATTTTTACCGAATCTAAATTTGGAAAATTACAAAAATTACGATTTTTTTTTTTCTCTAAAATATTATTTTCTTTAACAACATCTAGTAAAACAATGTAAAATAAACAAACACACAATGTTGCCCACTTCTGAAACAAAAACAAAAAAATGCTTAAACCTTTTAATATCACCTTTAACCTTTAAATATCAATTTTAATTAAAAAATTTTTAAATTTTTATTATTATTTTTTAATATAGTTTTCACGTAGTAAATTTTTTTTATTACAGTATATTTTTACTGTTCCACCGATCCACAAAAAAACAAAAGCTTCACACAGATGATTTTAAAATAGATAACAAGCCAAATAAATCAAGCGGTGCACAGTGTGCGATTTAAAAAATGAAATGGAAATAATTATGCTCCGATTTCCATGAAATTTCACATGGTGATAATAGAGGTGTAGGCGAGTTTAAGTTTTGAGCTTGGACCATATACACCTACAGGGGGCGAGTCCACAGGGTCCCAAAATTGGACACCTTGGGTATAAGTTTTATTAAAAACGATCCTGATTCCTTATATCTAAACCGATTTCAAAGATTTTTATATACAAAAAACATCGTCGTATGCATATATTATCTCTTTTAGTTTATACAAATTAAAAATATCGCGATAAGTTAAGTATGCGTGGATATATTAGCGATTTAATAATTATTAAACCTTATAAAATTTGCAAAATTCAGTTTTTAGTGATGTAGTGTTGTTCATATTCATCCATTTATTGCAAAATTCATCATTTTTTTTAAATAATTGCATCAAATTTTTTTTATGGACATGTCTAATATTTCGTCCCTAGTAAGGCCATTACTCTAGTATATTTCATAACTCAATTACGTTATGTACGATTGACATAAGTGATACACCAAAAGATTCGGAGTAAAGATATCTTCAAATCACCCAAACTTAATTTCTTTATGTGCTCAATAGTTTTGGAGTTATTTTAAAATAAATGTTCGAAAAAAACTTTTTTATGCAAAATTTTAGATTTTTTTGTTACTAAATTTTCTTTTTAAAAATGAAACGATCAAAAATGTTTCAGTTTATCATCTTTATCTTAAAGCTCGTAATGCTGCGAATAAAATAAGGCATGTATCTTCAAAATTGATGTACAAATCTTGATTTTATTCACAGTTAAGTAAAAATACCCATGTATACATACAATTGAGTGGTGGGCAAAAAAAAAAAAAAAAAAATTTTTTTTGTTGAAACAAAAATAGATGGATTTTGACGAGTTAAACAAGAATCTACATTCACTTTTTTTCACGTGCGATCAGACTATAAAACTCGATAATGGTTTGTACAATTTGGAAGAACCGTTTACACGATTCTAATAAATGATACACCAAAAGATATACACGAAAATTGTCTTCTAGGTTTATGTAAATTTGGCTTAAACATAATTTAAATCGCTATCTACTGGAGTTCAATTTATCTTAATTGGACAAACCGTTCTCGAGTAATACAAGTGTGACTGCCTAAAGGCGGGGTCATAGTAGTCATCCCCATAAAAAAAATTAAAACGTGACAGAAAAAAAGTGAAAGCTGATTCTTGTTTAGCACGTGAAATTCCATCTAATTCACCAATTTTTTTTTTTTATTTAAGACGAAAAAAAATTTGTTTTGCCCACTAGTGTATCTCCACTTAACTGTAGGTATGCATGGGTATCCTAACTTAACTGTGAATGCAATCAAGATTTGTGCATCAATTATTATGATAAATGGCTTTATTTACTCGTAGTTTTACTAGCTTTAAGATAAAGATGATAAACTGAAACATTTTTGATGTTTTCACTTTTCAAAAGTTTTTGTAAAAAAAAAAGAAATCTTGAATTTAGCATTTCGGACACTTACTTCGCAATGTCTCCTAAACTATTGAGTGGATAAAAGTAGATAGTAGAACGTCTAAAAGCTATTCCGCATGTTTTGGTGTATCATTTATATAAATCGTGCTTAGCGTTCTCGAGTTATAGTGAAATATACTCGAGTAATCGGCTTATTTAGGGCGCAATATTAGACACGCCCATAAAAAAAATCTCTACCTGATGGGAAAAAACTGAAATCAGATTCGAGTTTAGCACGCGGAATCCACATATTTTATTTAATTTTTTTTTTTGAAGGAGCACGAAACTTTTTTTTTTTTGTCGACTAGTGTAATTTAAGTTATTTTATAAATAATTATCATTTAATTAAACATTTTTACATTAATGAAAATAATAAAAAAAAAAATTATTTTCTAAAATTAATATGCTCCCACGAAATTGTATACTAAAATTTTTTTCTTTTTATATTAAGGACGTTTTAATTAGTTTCAAGTAATATAAATAAATACTTTGAGGTCTTATTATGCAAGAAAACAAATTAAGATACTTGTACATTTATGCTATCAACACCTACGCTTAATTGTAATTTGTTGAACAACAATGTTTACATTCTACACTACATACCATACGTTGCACGTTGTAGTATCTACTATTTTTTTACTTTTTTCTCAGTTTTTTTTTTAATGAACAATTTTTTTCTCTATATGTTTTAAAGGAACATGTTTCATAAATGGTTAATAAAGAAATTTTAAATGGTTTTCGGTTCGCACCCCTACATCCAGCATTGGTCAAAAATGGTGAATTTTAGAAAAAAGTTTAATTTTTAACGATTAATAAAAAAATGTTACGCTAGTTTTTTTTTTTTTTAATTTATTGACGACATTTTATCAAAAAATAGATTTATATCGATTTGACACTTAATTGTTTTCCGCCCGGCCAAAAACGTATGCAGGAGTTGAGAAAACTCAGCAAGAACCGTAGTACTGATCTTGTTATACTTTGCTCTTAGGGATCAAAGTATCACCAAACATGATCGAATTTCTATATTACGAAACGTAACCGATCCTATAGTTAGCGACCGAGAGCTGAAGATTTTATCTCGTTGGATTGTTGTGTATGTAGTTAGCCGATTGGAAGCCGAAGTTAAAAAAAATTTGATCTAAAAATTTGCTATGGAAGCCTTTATAAATTTTTTACGTGATTCAGTATTATGTTTATCGGAGAAATTTCTAAATTTTGTACTTTTATACAATATTTACTGCATGTAATATCCTTACGATTAGGGTATCCAATCGATTAACCGTCATTCGGTTGTCCGGTTAATTTTTGTCGATTAATTTTCCGAATAATTTAAAACTGTCTATTTTCGAATAACGAATAAACCGATAACCGAAATGTAGTTTTCTTGAGTTATACATTAGAAAACATTTTATTTTTGTGATAAATTTATGTAAACTACATCTTTTTAAGAGTGTAATAGACCTCTTCCAGTAAAAATAAACAAAAATAATTTTTAATGAGGTACTTTTTCTTCTTCTTTAGAAGTAATAAAAGAGGATTCAATATATATAACTATATAACTATATAGTTATTTAATAGTTCTGCTATAAGACGTTGATATTCGGATGTTATCTTTACAAAAAAGAAAATAACTGAAACAAATGAAAAACAATGATGTGCATAATTTTCTTTATTAAAATAATAAAAACTAAAACTAATTTCCTTGAGCCGTTAAAAAAATTTGGATGTTCATTGCAATTTTGGACAAAATCGTGAACATGACATGACATTACACATTCATCAAAAAATTCAATTCATTGAAAATTATACGAATTTGCACTATTTCTGGATCACAAGTTCAGTATATTACTGACTTCTTTGGATGCTTTTTTTTTTTTTTGTTGGGATAGAATGTTTTATAAAAAGTCACATGAAAATATAGTAATATTATATCTTCAGAAATGCCCAGCAAAAACTTTGGTTGCCATGTAATCAGTTAAGAAGCTATTATAATGGCTCTCCACTACTTACACATCAGCTGAATAACTCATTATTTTAACACGGTGATGACATTAGAGGCAACTACTTACCCTATACATTACTTAGATGTCATTACAATAACTAATTACTTCCAAGCTGTTAAACAGTGCATTGATTTTAAAGCTTTATTGAAGTCATGATTAGTAATAACAAAAGGAACTAGTTATATTTTAGGTTATAAATAAGTAATGAAATGTTAGGATATAAAATATATTTTTTATTTTTCAAATTTAATCAATAAAAATTAATATTTTTAAAAATTTGATCATAAATAATTATTTACATTCGGGTTATAAATAATTAGTTACTAAACAACTTCTATGTTATGCAGACAGTATGTTGTTGTCATTACAAAGTAACTACATCCGTAACTACATGTCATTACCAAGTTTTTGCTGGGTAATTAAACTTTAATCAATAGAAATTCTTAAAAAATTACTTTGAGTAAAGTAAAGTTACACAAGTCATAATACTTTTAATTATCATCTCCTAAATGTACCCAACAATGTTAATTTAGACTCGTTTAACAAAATATCATTCTTAAGCAGAATTAGGAGAATATTTTATAGTATTAGCTAAAAAATTAAAATTTGTCATACAAATAGGAGAAAATAATTTCGAAATGATTCCCTTTTGATCTTATATTATGTTTCTAAGTAACTATTTTAATAGAATTAATGCTATAATATGCGTAATTTATATGTTTTACATGTATAACTAATATTATTCGGTTAATCGAATAATTTTTTTAATAATCGGTTATTAACCGATCAACTTTAAACCTCGAATAATTATTTGTCGAATAAACCGATTAATATAACCAACCGAATAATTGGATACCCTTACGATCCATCTCTAAATCTATAGGTAATAATGAAAATCTTTACAAGAACATAAGATAAAACTAATTACTTCACTAAAACTTTCTTACTTGTATTTTCAGTTATTTTTCATTCAATAATAAACAAAAAGTTTTTAATAGTAGAATAAATATTTACTTACCTCTAGATATGTTATCATTCTCATTATAAAACTGGGCAAATTCAAACAAACAAAGACCGTTGAGACAATTAACAACATTTTTGTTACCTTCAATTGGGAGGAATTTGTAACTTTTCTTCTTCCTGTAAAATGAAACAAAAGGACAAAAACCAATTAAAAAGCTAAAGTTAAATGTTATTGTTTTTCTTTATATATTATATTTATCTTAAAATCAGAAAAAAAACTTTTAAAAATATGATAAACTTAGTTGAAATATTATTTAAATAATTTAAAGCTTTTTGTTAGGGTTTATTTTTAATTTATAATGTAAATACAAATATTTGCCACATACAATTAAATAAAACTAAAACAATGTAAAAAAAATGTTCTTTTATCTTTGTCCTTATGACTAAATTTTTATATACTATTTGTTCTGTTTTTTATTTTATTTTTGAACTCTTAAATTTAAAATTGGTATAAATTTTCCTTAGCATTTTCTTTTACAAATATTTGTTTTACTAACATACCAACATCAAAGATAAATTTTAGGGTATTCAATTATTTGGATTTTTGTTATATCAACATATTATTACAGTTAATCAATACCGGTTATTCGGTTTACATATTTGTTATTTTAAATTGTAGAATTATAATCGTAATCGATTAACCGGATTAATGGCTTATAATAAATTGTAAGAGTCTACTATTTAATTTTGTAGCTACTACAAAAACCAACGTTTGGTAACGACAAGCAATTATTTTTTATATCGCTGGAGTTTTGTTTGTGCTTTTGTACTATATTTACACTAAATATGAAAGTTGTCACTGTGTTAGCAACCAAAATGGATTTTCCTTTGTAAATTAATTGGGTCAATAAAGTCACATAAAAAATAATTCCATAGTGTTAAATCGTGCCAACAAAAATTTGTTGGCTTTTGTTAATGACTACTAATTATTACAATACTCATTACTTAGTAATGTATTGTCATTATTTTTCTCATTACTTTGAGTAAACGAATAACTCGTTATCGCTAAAAAGCAAAATCCACTTAGTTCTGCAATGAACAATGGCGCAGAATAAAAAAATTTTTGGGAATAAATCAGAAACTTTCAATCGTCAATAGTGTTTTATTTTTGGAATTAAAGTAAAATTTGGTTTTTGGAGAAGCTATAAATATTGTATCTAAAGTGAAAATTTTGATACAAAATATGTCAAATTAGGCATGATTTGTACTTAGCCCTGTTGGGTAATTCAGCCCGTTAAGCCCCTAATTCATCTTCGTAAAGATATCTTTCAGAGGAGTATAAAATCATTTTATATTGTTAAGTAAAATTATATTTTAGAAAAGACAGTTTTTCGGCAAGAAAAATAAAATATAACTTGCAATTTTCAAATTTAAAATAGTTAACTTTTAGACTCGAATTATGTACTAATGTATTTAAAATGGTTAAGTTTTAATTATTTAATATTATTTGATAAAGCTTAATCGTAATTATTTTAAGAAATAGTAGGCAAGTCACATGAGATCAGTATTGATTTTTACCCAGCTACTAGAAAACAATTGTTTGAACACAAATTTTATTTGTATTTTTTATTATTATTACTTTTTTATTAATTTATTTTGTAAAAACAAATAAAAATTCACTCAAAATAATGGTAAATATTTTACACCTTGTGTTTACACACTTGTCACATTTTTGACATAAGGCAAATATACTTGTTTAACCAAAATCAGATGTTTTCTTCTTTGGGTCGTAAATGTAGACGCTAGTGCGTCTGGCTAGCAAACAAAAGTTTTCGTATTAACCATTAACCAAATATTGATATATTTGACATAAATTATTTAATTTGTTTTTCTGTAATTTTTGCAACAAAATTTTCACATTACGCGCATTTACATATTTTACTTTTTTTTTTTCCTGATTATAATCGAAAAAAAAAAAAAAAAAAAAACAATAGGAGAAGAGGGAAATATTTAAAGCCTGTTCAGAATTATATTCCTAATAGCTTAAACATAGTACCTTTCGCTACCTTATGTATTGTATATAATATAAAAACATCGAAATAAAATTTAAAAAACACACAGATTAACAAACACAGATTCACTTTTATACAGATAGCATTTAACCCAATCTTGCAGTTTTTGTATATAGGCCAGTTAAAAACGGTAGCCTTTTTATTTAGAAAAAAAAAAAAATTAAATAACAAACAACTTCCGTGGGAACATTTACAATATGATTGTTCTGTCGGCATTAAGAACAATAAACTTTTTAAATATTTTAGTTACCAGTTTCTTACATTTTTAACGTTTGAAGGTTCAAAAACTACCAAATTATTTTTATTATTAGATTTTAGTAGTGAAGAATGTGACTAATAGCGCTAGTGAATTCTCAACACAGAGAACCAAATGTACTTAATTTCATGTTTCTAGGTTTAATTAAATAAAAATGCATAATAAAATTTAGTTTCCTGATTTTATATCCTTTTTGGTACTTTTTATTAGCCCTGGATGTAACAAAAATTTTATTCCAATGAATTTCTAAATTGTACAGGGATATAATGTTAAAATATTCATATGTAGTGTCAGTAAAAAGAAAGAAATATTTTACGAAAAAAGTACCAAAAACAGGTACGATTTTTACCCCTTAAACGTTCGAAATTCCAAAATGTACCAAACTTGTCAATTTTCAATAAGGTACTTTGATGCACATTTTATTTTTGTGCTCACTTTATTAAAGATAGATAGGGTACCAAAATACAGTTTTTACACGTTTTATTCTTAAACAAGAGTCGAATCTACTTTCACTTTTTTTCTACCACGTATTGATTTTTTTGTTGCCCACTAGTGTATCTCTAATTAACTGTACTTATGCATGGGTATTTTAACTTAAATGTAATCAAGATTTGTGCATCAATTTTGATGATACGTGGCTTTATTTACTCGTAGTTTTACCGGCCTTGAGATAAAGATGATAAACTGAAAAATTTTTGATGTTTTCACTTTTAAAAATAAATTTTAGCAATTTATCATGAAATATTTTTAAGGATAAAAACTTTCGACTGTTTTTAGACATTACTAATTTTCAAAATAAATTCACGAACCTACCGCAACAAGTTACATAAAGCGACTAGCATTAAATACCTTTAAAATAATGGCATACTATGGTATTTATTAATTCGGGGATTCCCAACATTAAAAATAAATGCTTCTACAAATTAAAAAATCCCCAAAAATTAAAAAAAAAAAAAAAAAAATTGTTCACTATTTAGAGCCATTAAACTTTGTTCACTATTTAGAGCGCCCATATAAAAAACTGAGTGTTCACATTAGTGGATAGTTCATTATATTGGATGTTCACATTACCGCGAGTTCACTGTATTTTGGTGTATCATTTATATAAATCGTGCATACCATTCTCGAGTTATAATGTAATATATTCGAGTAATCGGCTTATTGAGGGCGCAATATTAGGGACGCGCATAAAAAAAATCTCGACCTGATGGGAAAAAAACTGAAAGCAAATTCGAGTTTATCATGCGGAATTCCATCTAGTCCACATATTTTTTTATTTTTTTTGAAGGTAGGACGAATTTTTTTTTTTTGTCGGCCAGTGTAATCAATTGAAAATTCGGAAGTACATTAATTAAAGTTTTAAATAAATATATTTTTATAAATAATTTATGTTTATTCTAAATAATAAACATAATTCCATTTCATGTCATTTTCAAAATAGGCCTTTTTTACAAAACAACACAGTTTTTTTGTCAGAGTGCGTGTCGGCGTTTAGTCACCGCTGAACTTAATTTTGTTGCAAGCGCCGGTTTGTGCGACTTTTGTCGTTTGATATTTATATCCGTTTATTTTACTTTAATTTGACTTCTTTCGAATATTTGTCAATGGATATTAACAAAAATATGTACTAAGGTATTTAAATCGGTTAAGTTTTAATTATTTTATATTATTTGATTTCGTAATTATTTTAAAAAGTAGTTGGGAATTTGTGTTCAAAACAATTGTTTGAACACAAATTTTATTGGTATTTTTTATTAATTTAATTTGTAGAAATAAATAAAAATTCACTCAAAATAATGGTAAATATTTTACACCTTGTGTTTACACAAGGTTCACACTTGTCACATTTTTGACATAAAGCAAATATACTTGTTTAACCAAAATCAGATGTTTTCTTCTTTGAGTCGTAAATGTATTTGGTGTTCACATTAGTGAAATAAAATTTTTGCCGCCAAAAACAATTTTAAAGGTAATTAATTTTATCATCGATTTTAAATCTTTTAAAGTCTTTGGAAAGACGAAGAATCCAGCTTTTCGAAAATATATAAGGACTGTTCACGAAAAAATCCGTGCATGCTCTTGGGCTTATAACTTTTGATGGGATGAAAAATAAATAATTCTGTTAAGTGGTTTACACTTGTCATTATTGTCACTAATCTTGTGCTAAGTTTTATGGTAATAGCGAAACTTGTTTTTCTTAAAATGGAAATTATACAAAAAACACCTAAACACATAATTCAAATTTTTCATGAAATCTTACATCGGTCATATAAAACAATTGTTAGGAAGGCAGTTGTGTCACAAAATACAGTTTCTGGTAGTGTAGGAAAAATAGTATCTTTAGACTGTAGGACTCAGACAAAATAGAAAGGATTTTGAGAGAAAATCCCCTCAACTCTGGAAGAACAGTGTCAAAAACGTGCTTTGAATCTTTATCAGAAAAGTTGAAAGGAAATTTAGCCTGAAGACTTATAAAGTACAAGAAAATCCTAATAGAAACACAAGCATGAATTTGGAGGTAAAAAAAATAACGTGAAAGTACTTCAGACGATTTTTTTTTATAATTATAATTAGTGTACAGGCTGACTTTTTTCAACCTCTTGGCCAGGAATTCTATATTGCAGATGCTAGAGGGAATGTGGCAGAAAAATATCGTGTATCAAAAAAAAAAAAAAAAAAAAAAAAATCAAAATTCCCAAGAAAGTTTTTGATTTGGGAAGCCATATGCATATGCGGGAATGAAGCACTTCATTCATAAAAAATGGTTCCATTATCACAGAAATATACGTGAATGAGCGCCTTTGGAAAAGACTTTTCCCTTTCGTAAGAAAATACAGTGTATCCGCTTTTTTCTGAACTGTTCTCGCTTCTTCTCATTACAGCAACAAAACAGTGGAATGGTGCATCGAAAGAGGCTATTCTATCAATTTGTCCGGAACTCCGTGCAATTGAAAAAAATAATTTAAAGAACATTAAAAGCTCAGCATAAAATGAAAAGTGACCGAATCACAATAAAATATTAATTGGAAGAATTCTGAAAAAGATCAGATATTTGCTTAAAAACCAACGGGAAATTATTCTTTTTTGTTTAGAAATTGATCATAATAGTCATTAATAAAAATATAATTTAAAAAAATCGCTCGTTACATCAGCTTCTATAAGCAGCCTTGTATGCACGTATTTTTCGTGGGCAGTCCTTAGATGACTTAAAGTAATCATTTGTGTAGATATTTTCTTTAATACCCAGCAAAAATAAATGGAAGTAATTTTTGAGGAACTACTTTTTCATTATTTTTAAAGTATCAAATAGTGTATGTTTTCTTCTTCTTTTTTAAAAGTTATTTAAACAGCATCCGCAGATGTAATTAAAAAGCGATTCAAATGAAGTTTACTGTTGCAAAACATTGAAGAACGATTTCTGTTATCGCATTTTTTTTTGCTGGGTTCTGGATCACAAATTCAGGATCCATTGACTTTTTTGGAATTTCTTTTTAAAATTTTGATTTCTTTTCTTTGTTTTATTTTTATTATTAAACATAATCTCTTTTTAAATTTATTTGAAAAGTTCATTTTTGGTTAAGTGTATCAATGGCTCTCAAGCTTTTTTGACCAAATGTGACCCTAGTTTAACTTACGTTCAAAATGACAATTGAGTAAAGTTTAAAATATATAAGATATAATAAAAAATACCCTTCCTTCCATTCTTTTGCATGAATAAGTATATCATACATGCACATCAACATGCACATCAACAATCATTTTATAAGTTCATATATATATATATATATATATATATATATATATATATATATATATATATCGTACATACAGCGGGTGTCATAAATAAGTAAACAAAGTAGTATCTTTAATTCAATTGGTTCTTTTTCAAGTTGTAGATCGAAGATATCAAAAGTAACACAGGTCAACTGCAAAAAAAAAAAAGGCTTGAATAACTACTATATAGATTTTATATATTATGGTTCTAGTAGTCCAAAAATGGTCCAAATTTTAAATTCTATGGAGAGGCTTTTTTTCAAATTTTTATGTAAAATTATAAATTTTTTAGACGTTTTTCCACATAATTAATGATAATTAAAAAAGTGTTAGTCCGATATTATTGAAATAAACTTAGAAAAATTTATATTTACATAACCTTTAATCCCTCTACATATTGCGTTTTAATCGGCTCAGTAGTTTCGGAGTTATAATAAAAAAATGAAACAAAAAATATATTTTTTACGTGAAAATAACAAGTTTTTTTGTTTTAAAAAAATCATTAAAAATCGACAACGGCAAAAACTGTTCAGATTTATTACTTTATCGCAAAGCCACATGTAATAGCTAAAAACTAGAAACCCAGGGTGTCAGTTTCATACTTTTCTACTAATATTTCTGAAACCAAATAATATACGACAATGAAATTTTTTACAAATAGTTTGAGGGTCGATATAAAATTGGAAACCAAAAATGGGCGTGGTCTGCTCACTTTACCGCCCACCTCCCATATAAGGTGAACTTCAACGAAATTGTGTTAAAATAATTCAAGGACCAATGTAAACTCGGAAAAAAAAATTGGCTTGGTCCGCCCACTTTACCACCCACCTCCCATATAACGTAAAATTTGAAAAAGTTGATGGTGGGTATATAGATTCGGCCGAGCCGAATATAACATTCGCGCTTGTTTCTACTAACTTTATATTATTTGCCTAACAATTTTTTTCATAACTTTGAAACTATTGATCGCATCAAAAACAATTGTATACATCATTTAAAGATATTGTAAGCCAAAATTTTTGTAAATTTAGTTTAACAGAATCGTTATTTTTGAGTTATGACAACATAAGTGGAGAAATTTTTCAAAAAACAAAAATTTTGTGAAAATAAGCAAATTCACTCAATTGCGAATAAATTCGAAAAGAATCAATAGATTTTTATGATTAATATCTCATTTTGTAAAAAAATTTATAATTTTACATACAATTTTTTTTAAAAAAAAGCTCTCCATAGAATTTAAAATTTGGACCATATTTGGACTACTGGAACCACAATACATCAAAATTGTAAAATGGTTTTTCAAGCCTTTAACATTTTTTCGATTTTGTTGCCTTGTGTAATATATAATTATAAATATATAATGTATTGTTAGCAAAATAAACAGCAAAAGATTCAATTCAACACACTACTACTTAGTGAATCTGGTTCTTTTTAAAGAAGTGAAAAAAATCAATGTTCCATAAATAAGTATACAAGGTTTTTAATAACACCGGCGACCGCCCGCCTATATTTTGATACATTAGTGTCAAACGTGTTGGTATAGTGACTACATATATTCTGTATATCCCTGGACAAAATTAAGAGGTTTTTGTAATAATTAAGCCCATCATATTGGTCAATTATGGGGACTCTATTTTTTTTATTTTTTTTATTAAATTTCATGCAATATCTATTGATGACACATCTAGACTTTGAGTAAGTCACTCTGAAATGTTAATTATTTCCTCGCCTATATATTTTGAATCAAATTCACCCTAATTTATAGGAACATTTTTTTACTATAGGATAAAATCCACAAAAATTTAAAAAAGAAATTTTTGGAACTTTATACCTTTTAACAGATTAAGGTTAATCTGGGAATTTATTTTACCTTTGTGTACCAGTTTTCTTCCTATTTTATAAATAGAAATGTATTTCCAAATCATTAAGCTCTTTCCGCCGGACTTTTTCGTATTGTGTGATAGTTACTCTAAGTTCTCCTACACTTAAGTGTGCGCTATTTGCCATTCTTTAGGTCAAAATTATGGTTAAATTTAAATTTTCTGATTTTATAAAATTTTCTAATATAATGGAAAAAGCGAAATTTTATTTCTCTCATAATGTAACAAATAACTATCTCTGTTATGCTAAAACCATTTTGCAACCATAAACTTCACTTACTTTTAACAAAAAATTAAAGAAATTAAGCCAAAAGTTGCTTGTTTACTTATTTTTGACTCGTCCGAAAACTACTTCTTTTCAAATTTTTCTAGAAAGAAACTTAAATTGGAATAACATTTGAAAAATTTGTCATCAATGTAAAAGAAAACAAATTGATTTTATCAAAAACATGTGAATTTTTAAAAATAGACCGTTACATTTGCCGCTTTTTAAATCGAAACAGAAATGATAAGTTTGTTTACTTATTTATGACACCCGCTGTATGTATGTACAGTGCTGTGTAGAACATAAGCAAAAAAATTAAGGTTATCCTAAATGTTGAATTATTTTTTAAAGTATTAAATTTAAAACAAAACTGATTTCATAACGTTGTTAACACATTTGGGTACTAACAAACATTTTTACCTTAGAAGATGTGATTTTCTTTTTTTTTTTTTTTCGCAAAAACGAGAAAAATATAGTATGTTCTCTATATGAAAGTGTGCATATCAAAAGCAACAAAATTTCCAATTGTAAAAATTTACACAAAATTTTAAAATTTATTGCTATTTTTTTTAAGTAAATGGCAGTTTTATAGTAAAATATCTGAATACAGCATTATTTAAATTTGTTTTTGTTATTTTTTTTTTACTTATAGTTTTTTTAAGAAAAATTATGATTTGTGATAACATATCCCGATGCAATAAATTTTGAGTTTATTTGGAATAAGAAAAGTGGAAAGTGACTTTATTTTATAATACAATTATAGAATTGTAGAACTAATTAAGGTAAACAAATTTATTTTGGAAGAACAATTTAAAAAATTATGACTTTTCAGTGCATGTAAAAGGATTTCCGCTAAAAACTTCTTTCAGATATTATAAAAAAATAAATAAATGGATAACACCCCATCAATTTTTTTGTGTCAATTTACTCGCTTTTGTACAGTAAAGGTTATTTGTGACTACCCCCCCAACTCATTCAAATGTGTACGTTTTTTTCTTTACCCTAACTTCGCATATTTTGTGAGCGATAGTTAAGCTATCGCACCTTTTATTGACTCTTTAGGAAGCGTTGAGGTGGCGATGGCGATTGTTTTTTTATAGGTCACAAGAAAGTCAAAAATGTAAATAGTTCATCCATTGGCAGTACATGTTGGGTTACTTGACTAACGGCAATAAATACATGGTAGGACACTTGGCTCTGATGCATCTTTTTCAAACGTGTGTAGTGTCAAATATCAATTTATTGACTCCTTGGTGCTTAACAGAGTCTTTAGTATTTTACTTTGTAAGAAAAATGTAAATAATGTTTTTATTTTTATGTTATGCGTACTTCACTAATTAAATGTGTTTTTAATTTAAACACGTGAAATACATCCAATAGAAATGGATTACCTCTCAATTATTTTATATAATACAAAACCCAGTCTTGCTAATTAGAGTTTTCAGTTTATTAAAGAAATCATTTATTCTGCATTTGTGTTTATTTAAATCGACTTTTTCGTACTAGTCACAATATCGCCACCTTTTGGTCCTTTGGTGTCAATACACTTCCTCCTAGGACATCCCCATGTTAAAGTGACTAGTCACCTAATTGGTAAAGTGACCAGTTAAAAAGATTGTCAGGTGACTGACTCAATTTCACCAGTAAAAGGATTCCTATGAATTGACTTTTTCGTACTAGTCACTATATCGCCACCTTTTGTTCTTTTGGTGCCAATATACTTTTTCCTAGGACATCCCTATGTTAAAGTGACTAGTCATCTAATTGGTAAAGTGACCAGTTAAAAAAATTGTCAGGTGACTGACTCAATTTCACCAGTAAAAGGATTCCTATGAATTGACTTTTTCGTATTAGTCACTATATCGCTACCTTTTGGTCCTTTGGTGCCAATACACTTTTTCCTAGGACATCCCCATGTTAAAGTAACTAGTCAGGTAGTTAGTAAAGTGACTAGTGGTTCCCTAATGTACTCAGTCTAGTAACTGGTTTCGGACAGTCACCATTGACTGCAGGGATGTTATAAAAACGGATTTGTCTACATAGATAGGTTATATAGTCTCTAAGGTTTAACTCAAAGTCCATTGAAAGCATTTAAATTTACAGAAATTTCGTTATACATAGAGAAATATATTCTTTAATTCAACGTTTTTGCATGGAAAAAATCCGAAGTATATTTTAAAACTTTTGTAGGATTGGATTAAACGTCATTACTTAAAATTTTTGTTTGACATTTTTTAACCACGTGGTCTAATACTCAGACGCAAGATCTGTGATGATTTTTTAATTCAACAAATTTAAATTGAAATCATTCCAAAGAAATCAATTAACAATTTAATCGCAATAAAACTATTAAATTTTACGGAAAATGTAAAATATAGAACAAAATGAAGCAAAATATGAATATGTTGCTATTATTGTGTACTCTCCTATATGAAGATTGTAGTGTATTATTCCAGTTTTTGTTAATATACAATGTTAAGGTTCTTTAAATGTTTGTGTTTTTGTTAACCCTTAAATATGTATATAATTTCGTAAAATTATTTTTATTGTAAACCAAATATTCTAATAAATAAAACTATTCTTAGGTTTACCCCAATTTTGTTGCTTTTGTTCTGCACAGCACTGTATATATTTTTTTGTAAAAAGGTTTCAACAAGACAAAAATTGAATGTCAACTTACTTGATTTTCTTGAGAATACATCACTATAATCATTGTTACCACTTTTAGCATGTTTTATCATGGTTGCACGATTTGGATGTGTATGCTGTTGTTGGTGGGGGTTATGGTGATGATGATGATGGTGATGTGTAATGATATGATTATGTTGTCCATTCGAGTGTGTTGGATTCGCACAAGATGTTGATTTTTGTCGTTTTAATGATGATGATGTCGTGATACGGTATGTTGTTGGTGCTGCTGCTGGTGTTATTCCCGTTGTTACTGATCCACTTTCTCGTGCCGAACAGGACGAGGAAGGAGATGACATAGTACCGTGAAGTGGTAAATGTTGGGTTTTCCTAAAAAAAAATATAATCGACAAAAAATAGATTATTTTTTGAAAAGAATGTCATTAATTTTCATAGATTGATATACAATAACTGATAGCATAATAGTGCTTCTAAAAGACTTTTTAATATAAAGTTTAACTTTTGTTGTTGCGAAATTACTATAATCACTTTTTGTTTTTAGGGCAAAAAGATAATTTATAACTCCATATCAAATAAGTAAATAAATGCACTTGAAAATAGTTTATTTAAATTTAAACAAACAATAAGTTTATTTGTGTTAATATGGGCGTATACATTTAAATGTGTGTGTATTATTATAACCATGAGTGTATGTATTTTTAATACTTACATTTTTTGCATGGTTAATGTTCTTCTAACTGTGGCAAATTTCCAAACAGTACATCCGGTGAAAGTATTCAAAATTACTATTGTAGTAAAAGGTACAGCAAACACAACAATTGTATCCCAATAATTGAATAACAAAATATAGTCCTGTAAATAAAGGAAACATTTTTTTTTTTTTACTTTGTTTAACTTTTATTTATAACAAAAGACGAGTTTTTATATTAATAAAGAAAGCAATATATAACAAAAACATAAACGTAATTTATTTACTTTGTATTGTATAACTACATCTTATAAAATTAAGTATGTTCTCGTTTCTCTATGACGCAATTATGCCCAAACTAGTGAACTGTTTTATTAAAATTTTGTCAATACGTAGAAGAAATTGATGATGATTTGAATCGATACCAGAGTTTATTCTTCTTTTTAATTTTAAAAAAAAGACTCTTCTTAAAATTTATAAACTAGTTATTTGTTGTCATGAATACTTATACAGTGAACTCGCGGTAATGCAGGCGCGGATCCAGCCGGACCGTTTGGGGGGGGAAATTTTTTTATTGTCACTGGAAAAATTATGTTTTTATATATAATTCTTGAACTATGAAAATTTAACCAATCATTTTTTTTTTTTTTTTTTTTTTTTTGCCAGAAAAACTGGTTATTTATAATTAGGACAAGTTTTTCAAGCTTTTCGCTTAGAAAGTAAGCATTTGCATATTTCAAAAAAAATTCACAAAAAATGCTTATATTTTAAATCTTTGCATAAATTTTAATTACGAAAGCTGTGTTTTTACTTTTGTGTTACTCCTGAATAATTCAAAATAAAACAATTTAAATAAATAATGCATCATTGAAAAAAAAAAAAAAAACATAAAAAGCTAATCTATTTAAATCTAATAGGATGTCAAGCACACTGAACTATCTCATCGTTAAGTGAGAAATAAATTTTTTTTACTTAGATGTAAAATTTGAAGTTAATCTGATAACACCGAAACAAGTATTCAATAAACAAATGTATAACTTAGTAAATAACATTGCATAAAAAAACTTTTTTAAATTTTCAAATCTCACCAAAATTATTATATCAATTACTAAAAACTACAAAAAATTAAAAATAGAAAAAAAATCTAAGAAAAAATGTATTAAATCAATCAAGTAGATGATTGAATGAATTAAACATTTAAATGTGAAATAAAATCTTATTTAAATTTAATTTTTACTGGAATATATTATATGTTAATTGAAAAATATACGGTAATAATTTTTTCTGCAAAGAGGAGCCCGTGAAGAAAATCTAGTTAAAATTATCTAAATAAATCACTTTATAAAATTTAATACTATTTCATTCGGAAATTTTTAAATTTCATAAAATTTGTTTGTTATATATGAACAAAATAAGTACTTTGTTTTCATTTGATATCTGCTACAAGTTTATATTCTTGAGTACATCACTAACCAATATTCGGGAAAATTTGAAAAAACAATTTTGAGATTAGTTGCTGAACTAAAAACCTCGGAATTCCCTAAATTTTGGGCAAATTTAAAAATTTTTTAAATGATTAGGAAGAACGATTTTAACTATATTAAAATACTTTAATATTTTAAAACTCCAACAATGATGGAATTTTCTCTTTAAGATTGAACATACGTATTTCTTTCTTAAGTCTTAATAATATTTTGTTTACAATAAAATGAGATATCAATATTTAAAATTCAAAAGCTCAAAAATTTTGACAACAAATGTTTCATAAATTTTAAGCAAATCTTAAGCAAAAAACTAAATCTCGCTATGTGCACAACAAAATAATCATTATTCTTGAAAATTTAAACAAAAAATCAGATACAAGGAACGACCGAATAAAAGTTTTAATGTAATCTTTAAAACATGTTCTATCGAAATCCTGAATGATTTTTATATTTTTGATTTTAATTAAAAAAATCAATATTAATGATTATATTTGATTTTTATTTTTTTTTTTACTCACAATATAAAACTTAACAATGAAAACGTAACTGTTACGCAATTTTTAATAAAATACATTTCTCATCAAATTTTTTATGAAAAATCCGATTTTTTTTACTAAATATCGAAATTTTTTTCACAAATCAAATTTTTTATTAAAAATCTATTTATTTTATTAAAGATAAAATTATTTGCAATAAATAAATTTTTTTACTAAAAGAATTTTTTTTATATTTTACAGTTTAATTTCTCATGTTGTTTTATATTGTGAGCAAAAAAAGTAAAAATAATCATTAAAAGTTGAGCGAAAAAATAAAAATCAAAAATAATGATTATTTGTTGAGTTTTATTTTAAAATTCATAATCATTACGGTGCCTGATGAAAATTGTTCACAAAAAGTAAAACAACTCTTCAGGAAAGTAAAAGAAAAACCAATTTATTTTCTTCAGTACAATTTTTAGAATGATTAATAAACTAAAATAATTTTTTAGAGATTTTTCTTGAAAAATTTCAACTTTTATTACTTTATTTATAAATTAAATCTGTATAGTGAACCAAAATTTCCATCATATGTAAAATTTATAAAATCTAGAAAAAATATTATATTTTGTGTAAAAAATCTGGGAAAAATTTTTGTTATTTAACTTTTATTACATTTTTTCTGTGAAAATGCTTTTGTTTATTTTTGATATTTAAAAATTGTTTCGTATAAAATTTTGAAAAGATTCGGATTTATAAAATAAAATTTATTTTTCATGAAGTCGAAATTTTTAAGTAATATTAAAACATTAGTTAATGTAAATTCAATATGACTGATGAAATTAGCACTTATACAATCATTTTTTTATTAACATAAAACTTTTAAATCGTATGTAAAGTTTATGCTTGAATTTAATGAAAAAATATGGGAATTGCACTTAATATATTTTTCCTAATTTTAAAAACCCATTTATTTACTTAAAATTTTGAAGGAAAAATAAGATAAATACTTTTTTCTAAACATAGTTTGGCCGCTCTTAGACTTTATTGAAGATAAATTCATTCTGCCTTCTTTTATTTTCACTAAAGAAAATTTTTCTTAAAGAATTTTTATTTTTTCTTTTTCTATTATAAAATTTTTAATTTTTCTTAGTTTGAAAATCCATTTTGGGGGGGGAAATTTCCGATTTTCCCCCCCCCCCCCGTGGATCCGCGCCTGCGGTAATGTGAACATCCAATATAATGAACTATCCACTAATGTGCTTCAGTTTTTTATATGGGCGCTCTAAATAGTGAACAAAGCTTAATGGATCTAAATAGTGAACAATTTTTTTTTTAATTTTTGGGGATTTTTTAATTTGTAGAAGCATTTATTTTTAATGTTGGTAATCCCCGAATTAATAAATACCATAGTATGCCATTATTTTAAAGGTATTTAATGCTAGTCGCTTTATGTAACTTGTTGCGGTAGGTTCGTGAATTTATTTTTAAAATTAGTAATGTCTAAAAACAGTCGAAAGTTTTTATCCTTAAATGAAAAATGCGAAATTTTGGAATATTTAAAAAAAGGATCGAGTGTTACAGTGTTAAGTAAAAAGTATAAAGTTGCAAAATCAACGTATGTTCAATAAAAAATAAAAAAGACAATATTTTAAAATGTGTGAACAATACGTTTTATGGACCCGGAAAACGCAAAACATTACGATCTTCAGAGCTTCCAAAAATGGAAAAATCGCTTTATAAGTGGTTTATTTGCATGCGGAATAAAAACCTCCCTGTAAGTGGGTTGATGTTGAAAGAGAAAGTTAAACAAATTCACAAAAACATAAGTGAAAACGGAAATGAATTCAATGCTAGCGATGGGTGGCTACAAAAATTTAAAAAGAGATACGGAATTTGGCTCCTTCAGATAAGCGGTGAAAAACTTTCTGCGCAATCTCAGTTCGTAAATCCTTTTAAAATTAAATTGAAAGCAAAGATAGAAGATTTGGGTTTATTCAATGATCAGTTGTATAATGCCGATGAGTCTGGTCTATATTGGAAACTTCTCCCACAAAAGACATATGTAACGTCATTGGAGAAAAGCGCTCCAGGTGCAAAAATGCAAAAGCAAAGGATAACATTTTTATGCTGTGCAAATGCGTCAGGATCTTATAAAATAAAACTTTTAGTAATAGGAAAATCGAAAAATCCTCGCAGTTTTAAAAATTTTATTTGTCCCATAAACTACACAAATTCAAAGTCTGCTTGGATGACTTCTTCCATTTTTAAAGAATGGTTTCACAACTGTTTTGTGCCAGAGGTAAGTAAACATGTAAAAATAGTTCAATTGGGATTCTTACTGTTTTATTTTTCATTAAGGTGACAGAATTTTTAACGAAGAAAGGATTACCAGTAAAAGCTTTACTCCTAATAGATAATGCCCCATCCCATCCCATCCACCAGAATCCGACCTTAAATCCGAGGATGGTTCCATAGATGCTATGTTCATGCCTCCAAATGTAACGGCTCTGATCTAGCCAATGGATCAAAATGCAATTAGAATCACCAAACTTCATTATAGGAACAGTCTTCTGGCAACCATTATTGCAAAAGAGGGGGATTTGCTTGAATCGATGAAAAAAATCACACTTAAAGAAGGAGTTTTTATTCTAGAGGCATCCTGGAACCGAGTTGGTAAAGAAACTTTATCTAACTGTTGGAAAAATATTTTGAATATGGTAAATGATGAAGACGATCCTGAATTTAATGTTCCTTTGAGCGTTTTAAAAGAAAAGTGGCAATCAGAGGTTAGATCTTTAGAAAATACTGCTGCAGATCTTCTACAGACATTGTGCCCTCAGGAAGTATTTACTGCTGTAAACATTAGCGATTGGATCAATAATCCTTGTGAGGACGTCACGCCATTTGATGAAAATGATTTAATTGAAGAGTCCGACGATGATGACGACTGTTTTATTGAAGCGCCTGAAAACAACATTAAAGCCAAAGAAGCTGTTGAAATTTTTAACAAAGCTGTCCAATGCACAGTGTCACATTTATCCAAATTAGAACGACAAAAATACGAAAATAAAAGCGTATTAATTAAAGTAATTTTTTGGCATTTATTAGTAAACATATCATATATTATGGAAAAAATACTTAAAATATTGGAAAGTATCTATAGCGTGAACTATTGATTTTCAAAGTTGCAACTTTTGAAAATGTTTTAATTTTATTTACAACTTTTGTAAAGAAGTATATTAACTTTAACTTCATATATCTCAATAAATATTGAAGATATTGTTAAAATTTTTTTTTGGCATGTAATAATAAATGTATTCAAATTATTTTATTATAATTTTCTAAGTTAAAAAATCAATAATGAAAATATTGTTTTTTATTTAAAAGAAATCGTAATATCAAAAAATATATTTTTTGGGAAATCTATTTTTAATGGAATGGAACTAAAAAGTTCCAACGAGTTCCAATTTAAAAATACGATTGTTACATAAAAGAATATCTATAAAATTATATTTGAGAATATTAACTGCGACTTTTTGCGATCTTTTAAAATATTAGAAAAAAAAATTTTCGGTACCTCATATTAGCAATTTTTTAAGAATTATTTAAACATAATGACTAAAAATTTGTTATGTGAATATTACACAAAGATTGGTGTGATTAGATCTTGCCACGCCTACTTTTAAGATATTCCTTTTTTTAATAAAATTTACAAAAATATGTCCGAAATTCATACAAATAAAATATTTTTTTCCAGTATGGGAGTGGCAGTGATTCTAACCGCCCATTTGAAGTGGGAATGTTCACTGCTTTATCTACTAACAGAATATACAATTTCAGACCAATATTTCCAAAATTGGATTTTTGTCGTTCTAAACCTGCCAAATGTGACACTGTGCAATGGGCTGAATTTGAAATGGTCGATCAAACTGACATTAAAGTATTGAAAAAAATCAGGGAATTGGCGATAAATAAGCTGGTCGAACAAAAGAAAAAACTGAAAATAATAACCGATTATTTCCATATTTAATTATATATGTATGTACCTATCTTTTTTCATTGTAAATTTTATTTATTTTTTTGTCGTAATATTTTGTTTGTTTTTTATGTACATACTACGTATGTACTCTTTATAAAATGGATTTTTAAAAACTTTTTATGTTCCAAATAAATTACAAAAAGTTTTTTTTAGTAATCTTTGCATTTTCATTCCTTGCAGAAATGATTTTTAGAAAGAATAACTTAGTAATATATATAAAAAAATCACAATCGAAAATGTGAACAAATTCAAAAATATGAACTACCCCGACATTAATTAGTTCACATTATCGAGAGTTCACTGTATTGGTTTGCTCTTACCAAATATATGTTTGTGAAGGATTACTGCCACCATATCATAATTGCCGCAATGACATCATGTAAACATAAATTTTTTTACTAAGTTTTGATCATGTTACAAACATTTTCTGTGACTACTTTTAGAATTTTTTATGGAAAGTGAAAGATTACTCAATAAAACACAAAATATGTGCTCCTAACATATTTCAAGTAAATAGACATGAGATGTACGATTTATTGTGCTATAAACCACATTGTATTACAAACTTAATATAAATGAATAAAAACAAAGTAGTATCAAAGCTACTGTAAACAGGTGACCTTACCTAAAGCTAAGTTCACATTAGCCAAATATTTGACACAAATTGTGGATGATAAGATAATTTTTGTAGAGTTATTATTTTATACTAGCTAATACCCGGTGTGCTTCGCCAACCCCCGAAATGAAATACATAGTAATTAAAGGATTAAAAAAATATATTTATTTAGTAATTAAAATTTTTCTTAAAAATTAGTTCTTATTATAAATTCTTTTGATGTACAATATATATAGTTTTCATACTTGACCTTATTGTAATAAAATATAAGCATTTAACATATAACATTTTTCTTATTAAATAATTCTTATTTTAATGCCTTGGGATACCTAATATTTTTTGTTTTTCTTTCTGGTGCGTGTGAGAAACATGGATTTTTCTAAATTTAGGCCACAAACTTGCAAAGACTGACCTTGAGCTTTATTAATAGTCATTGCAAATGCTAAGCGAATAGGAAATTGCAAGCGCTTGAAATCGAATGGCATTTCCGATGTTGTCATCGGAATACGTGGCAGCAATACATCTATCTGTTCCCTTAAACAAATACAATCAAATACAAATTTGAGCATTCCAAATCCAATAGTTTCCCAGATATACGAATTTTTGCATTTAATTCATATGGGAGGTACCATGCCCCCTACTTCTAGTCCGCCCATATTTTTCTTATATATTAATATTGATACCAAAGTGGCTCCGACAGAACTCTAACTGTTATATTTTCTCAGATATGATAATTTAATATTTTCTTTATATGGGAGGTGCCACGCCCACTATTGCTAGTGTACCAATTTTTGTCCAAAATATTCATATTGAAGCTAATGCTAGTCGTACAAAATTTGAGCTATCTAACTTTTATAGTTTCCCAGATATAAAAATTTTGGTATTAACTTTATATGAGAGATGACACGCCCACTATTTCTTTTCCGCCCATTTTTGCACAAAATGTTCACTTTGACACTTAAGTTTATTGTACAAAATTTGGGAAATGTAACTGTAATAGTTTCCTAAATTTACGGCATTTGGTATTGGCAAGCAATATTAGGCGTGGGATGTACCACACCCCCTATTGCTAGTTCGCCTATTTTTTTTCCAGAATGTTAATATAGGTGTCAAAGTTGTTCGTGCAAAGTTTGAGGACTCTAGTATTACCAATTTCCGAGATATATTACTTTAGTTATTTAGTAAGTGGGCGTGGCATCTCGCCCACATGGAATTTCAAAATAAAAAGTAGCCTAATTTTCCTTCCAGGCATATGGGAACACACTGTGAAAAATTCAAGAAAATCGGTTCAGCCGTTTAGGCGGCTATAGACTTCAAACAAACATACATACAAACAAACACACATTAATTTTTATATATATAGATAAGGTGGAAATGCTGTTTATTTTAGAAGAATTTACAATAAAGTAAAACATTTGGATAATAAATGGGAAATGATAACTACTATTAATTAAAAAATTTAAAATGTACATTAATTAAGCTTACTTTTAAATATATACATATTTGTAAATAATTTATATTTACACAAAATAACAACTCTGTTTCCACTTCATGTTATTTACAAAACAACACTGTTTTTTGCCACAGGGCGAATTCGACCGACGTTTAGTCACCATCGTATTTATTTTGGTTGTAAGCGCCGATGCCACCTCATGCGACTTTTATCGGCTGATATTTATATCTGATTATTTTATTTTAATTTCACTTTTTCGAATATTTGTTAATGGATATTAACAAAAATATATACTAAAATATTAAAAACGGATAAGCATTAATTGCACAGTGCAACACGAAAAAATATAACCATATACGGACACTACCACACGGGTCTTTTTTTTTTTTTGTCTTTTATTATGTAGTGGTGAATATGGTTATATTTCCATGACTTAAAAAATTACACACAATTTTTTCGAGAAATTTTTCACTTCTGCGGCTACCTTAGCGCTACCTAAACGGTGTTAAGAATCATTCCTAGGAAGTTCATATTGCTTATTGAGATCTTAGGTATATTTTTGTTGTTGATTGTTTCCTTGAATTTTGAACGGTTTGCTACCTTTGGACCTGAACAGGGGAAAAAAGGTAAAAAAAAAATCGAATTTTTTTAAGTTTTTTGCGATTTTGATCTTGAAGATGAAGGTTTTTAGATTTTATATGTTTACAGTTTTGGTTCTTTATGACAAGAACTACAACTTTGCCTTAATTACACAGTGCAACACGAAAGTAAATCAAAATTCCGAACGGTTTGCAAGATATGAGCCTGAGAAAATGATCACTTTTTTGCAAAAATGACACCGAGGCCCCAAATTTTGGGGGCCCACAAAAAAAAAAAGTATATGACTTTGGGCAAAACTGGGAGACACGGGTCTTTTTTTTTTTTTTTTGGTCTTTTATCACGTAGTGGTGTCCGTATATGGTTATATTTCCATGACTTAAAAAATTACACACAGTAAATAATATTTAATATTATTTGATAAAGCTTATGCGTAATTATTAGAAAAATATATGCAAGTCACATACGATCAGTGTTGATTTTTACCCAGCTACTAAAAAATAATTATTTGAAGTATAATTAACACTAAGTTTTTTGTTTGGTTCGTAAAAAATATTTGGTGTTCATATTAGGCAAATCAAATTTTTTGTAAAAAACCTCAAATATTAGTGTAATGTGAACTTAGCTTAACCAGTTGATAATTTTTTTAATATTTAGAACTGTAAAATTCCATTCTTACCCGTTGAAGTGTCAAACTCCATGTATGAAACAAAATTATTGATTTCGCAGTATAGTTATTTTTGTAGAACTGCTGCCACCTATTTCATTTTGCTTGGTAAGAAATTGTATTAAAGAAGCGCGAATGTTTAATTCGGCTCGGCCGAATCTATATACCCACCATCAACTTTTTAAAATTTTACGTTATATGGGAGGTGAGCGGTAAAGTGGGCGGACCACGCCCATTATTGGTTTCCAAGTTTATATCGACCCTCAAACTATTTATACAAAATTTCGATGTCGTACATGCTTTTGTTTAAGAGATATCAGCAGAAAAGTATGAAACGGACACCCTGTGCTTCTATAGTTTTTAGCCCATAACTTTTTTGTTTATTAACCGATTTTCAATACCGAACAAACTTTATATAAGATAAATATTTGTGCCAAATTTCGACCCCCTACGTTGTCCCGTTCGACCCCTATCCTGCTTTCAACAGACAGACGGACGGACGTAGCTAGATCGACTCAGAATCAAACCAGGACCCAGAAAATATATACTTTGTGGAGTCTTAAATGATTCCTTCGACATGTTACACACGGAATGACAAAAATCTTTTTAATGGTGGGTATAAAAAGTTAAATAAATAATAAACTACTTTGGAGATAAAGTTTATTCTAGCAAAAAATAAAACTCTATTAAAAATTCTTAAGGCAGTTTTTATTAAAGAGTACAGAAGTGATTATGAACTAGTTCTTAAAATCACCCTTTTGAATAACAATACACTTCTAACCCAAGAAAGCCAAAATTGGTTTGCGAAACAACCACAACATTTTCAATAGTAATTTTAAAAATACCAATAGAAAATTAGATTTTTCGTTTAAAATTTAGAAAAGATCATACGAAAATTAGATTTTACATTTAAATTTTTGAAAATAACAAATGAAAATAAGAGTTTTCATTCAAATTTTAGAAAAGTACAGTTGAAATTTCTTTTTTTCATAAAGATTAACTGAAAAATTTCCATATAAAATTTATATCAAATTAAAAAAATAACAATTTAAAATAAGTTTTTCAATACTAAATTCATAAAAGAGAAACATTTTTATTGAAATTGTACATTTTAAATTCAGAAAAGAACAAATGAAATTAAATTTTTATTTTGGAATTTTAAAAGGAACAATTGCAATTGAGAAAAATTAATTAAAATTTAGAACATTATATAAGAGTGATTTTAATGATGAAATAATGTAGGGTCAACTTAATTTATATTACATTTAAGGAAATAAAATTTACAGATTGCAGCAAATCCTCCTTGAGTGCTTTATATAAAATCATTCCTTAAGAAAATTTCATTGTATATATTATTTCAGTTGAAGTTTTGAATTTCATTTAATTTTTTTCTTAATTTAAATTGTTATTTTCAAAATTGTAAATGGAAAACATGAATTTCAAATAATCTTTTCTAAATTCTAAGTAAAAAGCCTCATTTTCAGTTCTGAAATTTATATAAAAAATGTCAATTTCTGAAATACTTTTCTAAAATACTCGTATAATTGAAAAATTACAATTTAAAATGATATTTTCAAAATTTGAATTGGAAAATATAAATTTTCATGTGCTTTTCTGAAAATGAAATGAAAAACCTCATGTTAAATTGCTGTTTTCAGAATATCATATGGAAAGTTCTAATTTTTACTTAAAAATGGTGTAGATCCAGTAATGCATAATAGGACAAAAATTTTGGAAATAAAACAGAAATTTCTAATCATCTCACGTTGGGGTAAAATATGTCAAAAGTGGCGATTAATTGAATTTTGAAATTTAAATTTTCGTAATAAAGTTGGGTATCAAATAAAAATAAACTAAATTATGTTTCAATATCAATTAAAATCACTAAGCTATGTTGTGTTGTTTTCTTATACGGAGCTTTTAAAGGTAAAACTTTTTTTTTTACATTTTGGAAAGAGAGTAAAAAACTCAAATTTCAATTCTTTAAAGCAAGAATTTAAATGGAACCATCAACTTCCGATATTTAAATGTAATTTTCTTGAAATATTTGTAAATTATATTTTGTCCAAATATTTTTGTTACTTTTTTGAAAATTGTTCTAAAATACACTAAAAAATATAGACTTTTTTCTTTACTTTATCAAACATTGAAGGAACATTTTGGGAAATAAATCTGTAACTTCTAATCGACTGCTTGCATTTACATAAAATTTCACATAGGCGTAACAGAGTACCGAATTTTTGTTCTTTACAAGATTTTAAGGACTTTTATATTGCCTTAAAGCTCTTGATAAATCCTTTGAAAAACATATTTCCACGTACTATTTATCTTATATATTTTTCGAGTTAAATGCATTTGAAATTTCAACAATATAAATTTTTCAAAATCTTTTATTAAATTTTTTGTAATTAGCTAAATAACAACATTAGCTATCGAATAGAGGAAGTTTGTAGTCAATATTTTTATTGAGTTTAAAATAATCGATTTTGAATTTTAAAATTTGTAATTAAAATGCAATTATTCAATTGTTTTTAATAAATTCAAATCTCTCCTATTTTTCCCATTTGATTAATGAAGACACACAAATTTAAGAACTAATTTATTAATTTTATTGTAAAAGAAATGTAAAATATTGAATACAACATCCTTTAATTTATAATCTACTAGACTATAAATAAAAAATACTCCTTTTATACATTTAGATAAATTAACCCCAAAATAAATTTTTAACCATATTGGCAGCAGTGTAGGAAGAATGAAATGGAATTTTTATTTTGACATTTATTAGCGCCTAAACAAATAATTAAATTAATGAATTAATAAAGAAATGACGACATTAATAAACAGTATAAATTACAGAGTTATTTAACTGTTTTACTTTGTGTTATTAATAAAATATCTGCTTACAAATAATTTTCCATTCACACTAATACACACAAAGTAAATACATATTAATTGATTATTATATTATTTTAAAATATTTTTTGCATAACTCTTCTTATTAAATTATTAATGGTATTTCTATTTTCATTTTATTTTCATTTCAGGTATGTGGAATTATTTGGTTATTTATTTATATTAAATAGCAATTACTGAGTAAGTTAAAATATGAAGAATTAAGTATTTTATTATGATAATTACATACTAATGGTATATTAATAATTGAATTCAATAATGAGTGACCGATTCTTAGTAGAAACATTTGACCAACTTATAAAATACTTGGAATTTATTGAAACATTTTTCCAACAATTTAGCCTTTTTGAAGTTGTCACATTTTTTTGTAATTTTCAATGAACAATTGAATTTGATACGACCTTAAAAAAATTTCGCCTAGATAGTATGATGAAAATTATTAAATTCAGAAAATCAAGAATATGCTATGGCACGAAATGTTTTGTCAGCTGCGATATGGAATTTATAATAATCTGTACAAAATAACATAGAATTAACTCATGATTCCAATGTTAAAAGCGATTAATTATTATGCCCCCCCTACAAAAAGTTATTGAAACTAAAGAATTTTGTTCATATATACAGAGAATTAATACAACGAAATGTTCATAACTTAAAAAATAAATTGCAAACAATATTTTTCACTTTTTGAAGATAATGTTGTATTCTTCTCAATACCTTTAAAATGTTAAAAATTACGGGAATATAAAAGCATTACAAAATCTTAAAATTCTTAACTAAAAACAAGTGAAAAGTATATAGTCGGTCAAGACTGACCATATAATAACCTACGCTATAAGGCATGTGCATCGAGATTAGGTTACTTATATGGAAGCTATAGTCAGTTATTGACCGATTTTTATTTTTGAGGTATTTACGATCGTTAAACCCTAGAACTATTCTGTGAGTTCATTTGTATAGGAGCTTTGTAAAATCATAACCAATTTCAGTATGTTTCGTCCTTGGACCAAAAAGACCTAAGTACCAAATTTCATTGAATTGCGACCAGAAATTTGATTACATGGTTTATAACGACGGATAGATGGGCGGGAGGTCGGACGGTCATCGTTATATAGACTCAGATAGTGATTTTAAGCCGATTAGTATACTCTAGGTTTGTTCGCTTGATACCCTCCCCACTTATAGTGGGGAACTCGAAAAGACATAGAATAAAAAAATACATATATGGGAATTTCTTCAAAATCGTTCGCTTTTGGTGTTCAACGTAATTTTGTGCCAATATCAACTGGCTTTTATGAAAAATCCTTTCGTGTGAATGACTTTTAGCGAACGGCGTCAGTGTTATGGAGGTTTAAGATAAAAAGTTATAAAAAATTGCCAAAATTCAATTTTCAGCAATATTTAAAAAATTACCACACGTGTATAACCCACATCAATATGTCTAAATTAAATGTGATATGATGTAATTGATGACGCCTAAGATAATCGCGATTATAATAATTGTTTAACAAAACTTTCTAATCAACAAAGTACGGATACATTTTTTTGTCTTTTCATTTTATAAAATTCGTTGATATATTTTTAATATTTGACAATCAAAATGTTTTTTTTTTTTTTTTAATTTTTTTATTTTATATTAGTGAACATAAAATGGCCGTTTATATTTTGGTAGTTAAAAATCATAAATTTAAATAAATTGATTACATTTTAAGTCCGATGTACAAATAAAATGCACATATGTAAAAAAATAAATGCACATATGTAACGTACACAAATGTATACAAAATACAAATTAATGAAAGGTTGATAAGTTTTGTATTAATTAACCTAATCACGATCGTATTTCTGTTTAATCCTTCCTTTAGAATATCAAGAAAAAACAGAGTTGCGTATATTAATTTTTTTAAACTGCATTATTTATTTCACTGATGTTTTTATGTCCTACCACAAAAACAAAAAAAAAACTTCAGGTGATGTTAATAAATAAAAAGTTGCAAATATTAATTGTATTATTATAAAGTACAATTTTCAATGACGAAATAAAGATATAAGCTATCATAACACAGATTTCAATTAGCGCCTTGGGTGAGCTTCGACGATTTATAAATTATTAAAGACTCCGCGATCTCAGGTTATGAATATTTTTTATGCAATTTCTTTGTTAAAACCCATTTTCGCTCAACTAAAAAAATGCTAATATAAAATACGCAAAATTTTAGATCGATTAAAAAATATTATAACACTTGTGCAAATTAATATTTTTTTCGCGCCACAATAATTTTAAAATGTAATTCGAAAACTTTTTTTGATCACGCGATTGAATTTTTGTAATGTTACTCCACCAATTGTTGTTAACACACACAGAAAAAAGATTGGTTGGAAAATGGTTACTACTATCAAAATTCAAGAAGATTAAATAAAATTTTATCTTATTTAATGAAAATATGTAAATGTAGTAGATTTTTCATAAATATAATAATATTTATATGTTCACGACGTTATATTAGTCTCTGTAGGAAACAATATAGTTGTTGTAACCAATCATTTAGTAATTTGTTAATTCGAGTGTGGTAACTTTCATAAATGTGTTTAAGTATAATATTTTTCGGTAGTTACAACCAATTTTGCTAACCTTGATCCGTTTTATAAAATCTGTTCGGAAGTTAATTCGTTATATAATTATGTGGACCTTTCAGACTCATCTTATAATATAAAAATTAAGCTCCTTAGTTTTTTGAACTCCAACAATTTCTAGTATAAGTATCTTTAGTAAAAGTATTCTAACTTTTGTAGTAGTAACTATTTTTCTTTATAAAAATACAAAATTGTAAACTTTTCTCAGCTGTTTGCTGAAGTAAATAAATAAATAAATAAGAATCGACCCCTGGTTTTTGAAAGTATTTATTATTAAAACCGCTATAACCGTCTTTAGGACTTCGGACTTTATTAATAATTGGAACCATTTGAAAATTTATATTTTTATTTTTAGTTTTGAAAAACTCGCGCATTTATTGGGGATTTAAATTTTTTTAAAAGTAAAAAAAAAAAATTAAGTAGTATGTAACTTTAAACATTAATTTCTCTATAAGCGGTAAACCGATTTTAATGATATAAATTACAGTCAGCAGATGGACAGTGGTTTAGGTTAAAAAGAAATATTTATAAATTCAGCAAGAATTTATTAGGAACTAATGACATAATAATTGCAACCAAATTATAAATTTTGTGCTTTACCTCTTCCCTGAGTTAGGGGCCATTTTTGGCGTTTTATTTTAATACTTAAAATAACATATTACTAAATGATAATAAAAAAACGTAAACATTCGAGAATGTTATATTCGGCCTGGCCGAACCTATATACCCACCATAAACTTTTTCAAATTTTACGTTATATGGAAGGTGGGTGGTAAAGTGGGCGGATCACGCCCATTTTTTGTTTCCGAGTTTACATTGATCCTTGAACAATTGAACAAAAATTTCGTTGACATTTCACCTTATATAGGAAGTGGGCGGTAAAGTGAGCGGACCACGCCCATTTTTGGTTTCAAAGTTTATGTTGACCCTCAAACTATCTGTATAAAATTCCGTTGTCATACATGCTTTTTTTTAAGGATATATCAGCAGATGAAGCTACAACGGACACCCTGTGTTTCTAGTATTTAGCCCATAACTTTTTTTGTTTATTAAGTGATTTTCCCATTTTCAATCCCAAACAAACCTTATATAAGATAAATATTTGAGCCAAATTTCGTCTCCCTAGGTTGTCCCATTCGAGCCCTATCCTGCTTTCAACAGACGAACAGAGGGACGGATATAGCTAGATCGACTCAGAATGTCGATCTAGCTATATATATATATATATATATATATATATATATATATATATATATATATATAATAGTATATTATTTTATACCAGAAAAATTATTATTTAATTTTTTAGTTAAGATACTTTTAAACATCGAATGAAATGGGAAAAAAATAACAATGAGAAAGACTAAATGCGTACCAAATATGAACAAAATCTTGTGACCGTTGATCCAGCTCACGAAAATTTTGAGAAATTTTCATTTGAGCTGAGGACAACGATACTTTTAATTTTGGTGCCACCCTAATATATAAAATATTTAAATTATGCGTACTGATAAGCTGATTCCCTGATTGTATAATAAATGTACAAAGCGTGGAACAATGTTGACATGCCTGCAAATATTTCAAATATGTCAATACAATAACACAAATTTGTTTGTATTTTTCCTATATATAAAATTAAAATTTTATTGATAATGATTTCGGCCTTAAGGACATTAGGTGTTTTTGTGTTTGAGTATTTTTTATTCATAAAAATGATTTCTTTATCACTTTAATCTTGTCACATTATTGATTCATTTAATTATTTTAATTATTGTTCCAAGAAAATTGACTTGAAATAACAATAGAGTTTTACAAAAAATCATAGTAAAATTATCGTTATTATTGAAAACAATTGAAATTTAAACGTAAGACATTTTCTTTTAATAATGTCCCTATAAACAGAAGATGATAAATTACAATTCGTAAACTTATTTCCATTAAAATAAATCCACTTACCTTATATTCACTTCTTATATCACATATTGTATCTCCCACCTTGGACGAATACACTGTAGTTGAATAAATCCAAAAAGGGATACAATGCAAACAACCCAATATCGTCAAGCCAACCAATACCATTTTGGCTCTTCTCACCGTACACATGGTTTGTCGTCTCAAGGGATACATGACCGCTATGAAACGTTCTACGGTAAAGGCAACCACAAACCAGACCGAACAAAAACAAGCCAAATTACTGAAGAACGTAAAGAACTGGCAAAAGTATTCACGATTATAAATACGAACATCGAAAAAATTCAACCACTGGGCAAAGAGTCCCAACAGAAAACAAGTGTCACTTACGGCCAAAGCGGCCAAATAAAAACTCGATGATAGTTTACGTAGTTTTGTCTTGAAAAATACAAACACAGAGAGAATGTTGCCAATTGAGCCGGTACCCACAATAATGGGAATATAATAAAAACTCAAGATTGTGCTCATGTATTCAATTGTTTGTAACACTTCACTTTCATCGCTATAGTCGTCGTTGTAAGTGTCATTGCTGATGCTGGATGAATTGTTTGTTGTTATTGTTGTGTTGAGCTTTTTAAAAGGACTTATAATATTGTTGTTGTTGTTGTTCGATATATTTGTGTTTGTATCAATGCTGCCAATCGTTGTCAATTCGTATACATTTGACCATGTTGGGGTAATAGTGGTTGCTGTTCTTGTAGATGAGTTTGTCATGGTTGCTACCATAGACGTTGTTAAGCTGCTCGTGCTGGTTGTCGTTGTCATTATGTTGTAATTATTGTTTGGCTTTGTAATGTGCTGCTGACACGTCAAATGAGTCGTTTTTCTAATGGTCGTTGATTTTGTATTTTTATTTATTTTATTATGGTTAGTTAATTTCAAATTAACTGTAATTAAAAATTGATATGCGTATTGTTGTTGATACTGTAGTTCTCCTTTTAGTCCAGTTCTAAATAGAGTATGTTGATGATATTGTTGTTGTTGTTTTTCTAATAATTTTACACTCTCATCATTGTATTTTAAATCATTAATTTTATTTTTATTTATTTTTGCTGTTTTGTGATTGTTAGTATTTTCTTTTTTAAGTAATTTAGTTTCACTATATTTCGTTGTAATATTTTTGTGATTTATTGCTGTTTTCACTGGTGTATCATGAGGATTTAATGTATTTAAAATGATTACAATTATTTTTGGTTTTATCGTAAATTTTATTATTGTTTTTATTTCATTTTTGTCTGATTTCTGTTGTTCTTGTTGATCGCACCAATTCAACAGATTCATTTTTTGGTGTGGCTATGATTACTTTGTGTTCTTTTTAATGTATCAGTTTGTTATTCTTGACATTTAATTTCACTGAATTCAATTTTGATCTAAAGTTAAAGGAAATAAATATTTTAATTAGATCTTATAAAAAATAATTTTAAAACTGTATTTCTTTGATATCGTATTAATGGTTTTTGTGTTGATTCAAATTAGAAATTTAGAAAGTTAATAAAAGTTATCATAACCCTATTAAATTTCCTGTAGATTTGTACATAATTCAATATATATATATGTATATATATATATATATACATATATATACGCTGCGTTTTCGCAACGTCGACTTTGCACAAAAAGATTTGATTATAGGCCTTCAGAAAAAACAAAAAAAAAAAAAATTTATGCTACATTAAAAACTATTTGTACAAACATAAAGTGATTCGAATGCATGTAGAATCAGTTCGCGTTAATCATTTTATGCAGGGGCCGCAAAAGTTATAGCGTTTTTAAGCTGAACATATAAACATTTTTACAAACTAGAAGTTTATGTATAAATCTGGTAAAAATTACACGTAATATCAAAACTTACTGAGTTATTCAATTTAAATTTATGATATTTTCAATATTTGATGGTATCAGTGAGGCATATTTTAGGGTTTCCTAGTAAAATTTTAAAAATTTAATTTATAATAAAAATCGCGATTTTTAAAAATTTTGCCAAAAATGGGCATTGAACCTAAGTTATTTCTCTATATAGTATACGAAAATATATTTTATCACAGTTTATTACATCGAAATGGTATTTAATATTTTGATCCCTTTTTTAGCCTAGTAAATATAGTTTGGTCCATAATATTTTTATCTTTCGAAATTTTTTGGTGCTCCTCCGTATTTTCGTTCAGCATTACTAGCAACACCTATAATCACACACGATGCACATTGGGGTAAAAGGGGTCGAAAATGGCGATTAATTCAGGGAAAGGTGATATCAATATTTTAATAATCACGTTTTATTTTTTTTTTATTGATTATTAGTTAAAAAAATGCAGGTTTTAAATTTTAAGATTTTTTTTAGCAAAACGGTAATGTTTGTCCTTCCGTCTATACATTAGAGTTAAATGGGTTGAAAATTATGCATAATTCAGAGAAGGGTGGTATCAACACTTAAATGATCAAGTTTAATTTTCCTATTTATTAGTAAGTAAAAAAATGCATTTTTAAAATTATAAGATGTTTTTTGGCTGAATAGTAATGTCCGTCCGTTATACATTTGGGTTAAATGGGACGAAAATGACGCTTAATTCAGGAAAAGATGACATCCAAATTTTGACGATCACGTTCTATTTATACCCTTCACCACAGGTATAAAGGGTATATATAAGTTTGTCATTCCGTCTGTCTGTTGAAAGCCCCAATTATCGGATATATATGTTATATACATCAAATTGTAGGAAATATTCCCTAGAAAATCGTTAATAAAAATCGGTTGATAAATAACTGAGATATCGGCAAAAAACCAAGATACTCCCAAAAAATCGTATTTGTTGTCGGCTTTTCTCGGCTCCTATACAAGCTAGCGACTTCGTTTTTGCACGAAAAATTCAAAATCGTAGTTCAAATTTTTTTCGGTCCACTATATCCCAGATATCGGCCAAAACGCATTTTTAGAATTTTTGAAGTTCCTTTATAAGCTACGGGTTTCGCTATTGAACAAATTGGTCATAAGCAGGGAAACCAGAATATGCAATTGCGTGTTTTTTCCTGGACGTTGAATAAAGCCATCGATTAAATATTTATCCGTTTCAGAACAAATAAATAATTTTGGCATCGAATTTTTAGTGCATATTTTTACATATTTTACTCTTAACTGCATATTTTTGCATTTGGCGATTTTTAGTGCATATTTATAGCATATTTTGTTAGTTTTAGGTCATATTTAACCATTTTTGAGCATATTTTGAAATTTCAAGGATAATTTTTTTTTTGTATACCTCATGAAATGTTTTTCGAATTTAATTTTATAAAAAAATGAGAAAACAAAAAAAAAAAAAAAAAAAAAAATAATAATAACAATAAAATATAAAAAAAAAGAATTATAAAAAAAAAATTAAATTAACTTTGATGGATACCATTTTATCGTTGAGAAGCTTGTATTGTAGAAACAAGATTGAATATTATGATTGAAGTTTATGTTGTAAAGATTTTCTTCATGAAAGCATATCGAGCCCTAACCACTAAAATGTCGTAAGTGCAGAAAACAAAATTTTACACATTATTGTTTACACATTGTTATATGTACGAAAAATGTAACTTGCAATCAAATTACTTTCGCTATAAATCTGAAATGACACTTAATACGTCGATGATATTTTGACAAATGATTCTAAATTATAGATTTTCAAAACACGAATTTCGAAAATGTTGTCGGTTACGATATTTTGGCGGTCAGTGATCGATATGATAATTTTGATAATTTCTGAACTGATAATAGTGTCTAGAATTAGATGGGTAAGAAAATAGAAGATCAATAACGCTTTTATAAGATACAGTAAAAAATGGGGAGCCAAATTTTGACGCGGTTGATAAATTTCAGTTTTTTTATTTGGTACAATCATTATTCGTGTTAATTCAAAATTTCAGACAATTTGATCAAGTGGTTCAAGTGGTGAAATTACATTAAAAATGATACCTGAAACATGCTTTTAAGTTGAATTTTATTGGTGGATAATTCGCGAATTAAATTTCGCGGTCGCGTATTTAAAAAAATGGTAATTTTAAATTAGTGAAAAATGTATATGTAGATGATGGAACCATTCTAAATGCTCTCTTTATCATTTTTAAGGTGATTTCACCACTTGAACCACTTGATCAAATGTCTGAAATTTTGAATTAACATGAATAATGATTGTACCAAATATCATTAAATTCGGAGAGGTAAAATCAAAAATTTTAATTTTTCGTGTTGGTTTTAAATGGAATGACTCATATATAAAATTTCTTTTCTGTCATATCATAAATGAATTTTTGTCGATTTTTCAAAAAAAAATTACATACCCGAGATGGGCAACTTTGGAGGGCTACCCACTTCCCCCTGGCCCGCTAGGGGCCTGTACTGTACAGGCTGTACTCCTCCAAATCAACTCGAGAACACCTCAGCTCTGACCATATGAAATTTTATTGAGATACCTCTAACGGTTCTTTAGTTACTGAATTATTAAAAAAAAAAAAAAAAACACTGTGTGATGTGTGCATTCATTTAACCCTTTAGTTGCACAAATAATATTATGTATTATTTGGTCAGTTAAGGATATAAATGTCCCCAAACGCATAAATTTATCAAGAAAGCTGTAAATTCGTGCTAAATTTCAAAAACTCCTTTTTATTCGATTATCTTCGCAGTTTTAAATAAACTTATTATATTTCTCACAAATTTCACAATATTTAAGAGTAATAAGCACTTACATGCGACTTACATATTTGCAAAAATTTCTAATTTAATCTTTTGGGAAATAAATGCGAAAAATTTACCCTCTAGCTCTTAATGGATTAATTACGAGTTATCTTCAATAGTAACTGGATAAACCATTCCTATGGTACATTAAAACCTAATATATTTTGAAAAATGTCCGAAATACTCGTATATAAAATTACATCTTTGAACAATAATGAAATTAAAAAAAAGATACCCTTCATCGACAAATAATTAAATTTTCGCCTTAACGTATGCTTTCATAATTTCACATTTATAAATCTACATTTTTTTCAAACTACGAAAACTTGAATACGAAAAAAAAAACAATCATAGCAAGCTTTGCTTTTAAAAAATAAACAACAACAATTCCCTATTTATTTATTTATTTATTTATTTATTTATTTATTTATTTATTTACTTATTTATTTATTTATTTATTTATTTATTTATTTATTTATTTATTTATTTATTTATTTATTTATTTATTTATTTATTTATTTATTTATTTATTTATTTATTTATTTATTTATTTATTTATTTATTTATTTATTTATTTATTTATTTATTTATTTATTTATTTATTTATTTATTTATTTATTTATTTATTTATTTATTTTTGTATGTGCGTATATACAAACTGACTGCATATACAAAGAACAACAACACTGTTATTCATTATATTACTGCTGTTGCTAACTAAACTACTTGCTAGGGTTTATCAAATCGACTTTCGAATAATCGAACAATCAATCGACTTTTTGCTGTAAAAAGCCGAAAAGTCAAAATCGACTTTTTGATTTGAAAATTGCGGATAAATCGACTTTCTTGATGCCAAAAGTCGAACAAAGTCGAAAATAGTCGGAAAAAGTCGAAAAGTCGGAAAAAGTTGAAAATAGTCGAAAAATCGACTATTTAAGAATTGAAAAAGTTGAAAAGTCGACTATTTAAAAATTAAAAAAAGTCGAAAAATCGAAAAGTCGACTTTTTGTTCAAACTATAAAACCCTACTACTTGCCTATACAAAAAACAAAATAGTCACTAATAGCAGAGACCGGATTTTAATACTAAAAAAACAATCTTTTTATTTTTATTTCAATCGAAAAAAAATCTTTAATGTTCAAAAAATAATAAAAATCCATCATGATTTTTATTATTTTCATCAATATTTTAATTTTTTTTATCATGATGAAAATAAAAATATAAATATCTTTTGTGATATTTATTTCAAAAGTTGAAAATTATTTTAAACTTTTTTCATCGGATGGAAAAAATTCTAAACAACAACAATTTCATTTGAATAAAAAAATATTTTGAAAACAAAACAAAAGTATGAATAAAAAAAACAATCATTTTAATTTTTTTTCGAACTGATATTTATTATTAAAGATATTTATCGTTAAAGATTTTTATTTTTTTCATCATTGATGGATATTTATTTTAAAAATAAAAATCCCTCACATATTTTTTTTCAACAAATGAAAAAATATTTTGAACATTAAAGATATTTATTTTGATTGAAAAATAAAACGTTTTCGGGTGCTTGACTAATAGTCATTACAATGCTTAATATACATTGTGTGTATTTATATTCTTTACAAATTTGTTTTAGTTTTTGGACCATAAATCTGTTGATTATGAACGAATTTGGTTTATTAAAAAAACCGAAATTTTATACAAATATTTATGACCGATATAAAAACAAAATCCATAGATTAAACAAAGGCTTCAAATAATCAAAAATGCGTTTTGCCCGATATATCAGTTATTATGAACCGATTTATTTCATTTTTTTAGCAGAAAAATTCAGAAAAAATGTACAAGCATTCTTTGCAAAAACGAAGTCCCAGTATATACAGAGGATTCGGAAACTGGAAAACCGGTTCTAAAAACCGGTTTTTTAAGTAAATCTCCGCAATGTATGAACCAATCTTGCTGAATTTCAATAGAAAAATTTCCGATTGTTTGATATATATATTATATATGCCAGTTATCTGTGGGCTTCATAAACGCCATTTCAACCGACACACGGACGGACTTGGTCCTATTGTCTCCGACGAAAGTTGTGGAAATTACAAACGGAATGACAAACTTATATATACAAATATGATTAAAAATGTTAGTAAAATCTTAATATTCTGCGACTGAAAAGAAATATAATAATTATTTAAATTAATATTCTTGGTCGTAGTATGCCTCTATTATAATTTGAAGTTAATTTTCTTATAACTAAAATTTTGATAATGATATTGAAAGAAATACGTAATTTTAGAGGTGTTTTGAAAACGATCTAGCTCATGTAAATTTAAACATTGAGATGTAATATTTTGTGATTCATATAAGAACATACTAATCTTCATTTCTAGAGGGGTACATTTGCAACTTTTTTCGTGAAGCACTTTAATGTATATATGAAATAAAATAACACTATGCAACAAATTTGATGATCATCGCGTGGGGGCGGAATCATTCCGATTGCAATTGATAGTTCTTGATATGTGTAATAAACCCTCCAAAGGATTTTTCGCTGGTAGCCAAAATTTTTGTTTTATGACCACTTAAACCTTTCTATTTTTGCTCCAAAGTAGTTTCATATAAATAGAAAAAATCATATAAATAAAGTTTGAAGCTCAAATATTTTAACATAAATGTTTAGAGCATTTAAATGGCGATAATTCATTAGAACTTTCTATTCAATTATCTCTAATAATAAGGGGTCATTTCTAGTCCGCTTAAAAAAAAATTCAACAAAAGTCCATTAAAACATTGAGTTTAATGGGTTAAAATATTCTACAAAAATTTTCTACGTCGAATTTGACTAGGGGTCACCGAAGGTCCAAAGTTCATACGGTGAAGCGTTTATCCAAAGAAATGAAATTGATGAAATTATTATTAATTTTGCCTACGATTTGTACAAAACTTTTAATTTTATGTTATATTTCATTGCCTAGTTTAAGGAGTTTATATAAGAAATGTGGGAAAATTTCATAATTTTCTTTTTTAACAACATATGATAAATCGGATGAATTTTTTATCTTTGGAGACCTCTAGTAAAATTTAAAATATCTGTAGAACATATTAACCCATTAAACTCAAGTTTAAATCGACTTTCATGGCATTTCCTTAAAACGGACTAGAAATGACCCCTTATAAGGTAAGATAAATTAATTTAAAGTTCTAATGAAATATTCCCCGTTAAATACTCTAAACATTTATGGAAAATTATTTTAGTTTCGAAATATATTGATACTATTTTTTTCGATTTATCTGTAACTACCTTGGTGCAAAAATAGAAAGGTTTAAGTGGTCAGCAACAAAAATTTTGCCTACCTCCTTTGGAGGGTTTATTACACATATCAAGAGCTATCAATTGCAACCGGATTGATTCCGCCCCCAAAATACTGTTGCATAGTGAAATCAACACATTTTATTTTTTATATTCTATTTATTTTATATATTAATAAGGGCTTTAAGGATTGTATAAAATAATTGCTTTAAAGTTTATCAAACAATAATTTCAAAAACATTAATTTTAAGCCAAAACATCTTCTAATAACATCATCCAATTGCAAAGATGTAGAAAATGCTCATTGCAATTGTTTATTTGAAATTTGTATAATTAAATCCTACATCACAATAGATGTAGGGGATACTTTGCGTTTACGCTGAAGCCCACTCTTTATCTCTTTTGAAAGGTAGCTTTTTTTTACAAATTATTCCCTTAAGTCTATTTTAAACATAGATTTTGGTTGTCGAAAAACAACATTGTTTTTTTGTAATACATAATTTAGTTTTTTTTTTTTTTTTTTTTTTTTGAATGTTAGGAAACAAGGAAATTATTTCCAAGAATGTATTATGTTTTCCTTGTTTACAAAACATAAATAAATAAAAAAGAGTAAATAAAATATTAAAATTGTTGAAAGTTTTGTTAAACGCAAATAAAAGCATTTTCGATGTTGTCTATTTAATGTTTACTTTACTTTCCTTTTTGTTTTCTTGTTCGACTACTTTTTTTGCTGATGTATATATTTTTTTAAACAAAGATAAGAGAATATAGCAAAATTAACCTTTAATGTTTCTATAAACGGTTCTATGCAAAGGGGATCATCTAATTTGGAAATAAACTGTTTATTCCCAACTAGCTGCTCCGATCATAAAGACATAGCAGTATTTGGGTTAAGTTGTTATTATATTTAGGTTTGACTAAAGGCATTAAGAAAATCGAAAAATAATTTGAAATCTAAATATGTGGGTTAAATGTTTCCTTAGCTGTAAAGATTGTATAAAATAATTCAATCCAAAATATTTTGATTTCGCTCCACTGTCTAATGTTTAATCCCTTACGAAAGGATATTAAAATATAAATATTATAACACGTTATAAATATTGACACTCTCTTGAATATCTCAAGACATATGTATTTAAAATGATATGTGTTGCTTGAAATCGTATTAAAAAAAGTAATATGACATTAACAAACATTATTGTACACAATCTAACATTTTGGCTCCGAGAAAATTTGTGTTTATATTTCTACGTATCTAACAAAAAAATCTTTATGAGACTTGAAAAATATTTAGTTAAAAAAAGTTACAAATACATATTTTAGAATATTTGCATAGACATAGAAGTACGTCTATGTAAACTTAGTATTTAATACTTAATGTTGACATAAGTTGCTACTGCTTATTTCAGGTCAGTACTTTTAAACAAAAAAAAAAAATTCAATAAATTTTTAATGGAGAAACATGGATGATTCTAACTTTTCACTTAAATAAGGAGTGAGATCGAAAAAATCTTAACACACATTTTGCCTCATAACTTTTTTCGGAATCAATATTCAAAATTTTTTTTGATCTAGTTATCATGGAAAAATACTTCAGTTATTATTTTTAATAACAACCATGTTAATTTGTCCTTATTTTCATCAAAATAAGTGACGAAAAAGATTTACGTCCTACAAGTTACTAAAAAATTTCAAAAAATCCAAATAGGTCTTACAAATAATTGGCCACAGAATTAAATGTCGTCCGTAAAACCGTTTCTAATGTTATTAAACAGTATCAGGAGAATTTGACTATTGATGTGAAACCTAGTTCGGTAAGAAAAAAGAACCACATGATATTGGGAAGGCCAGAAAATTGAAGGCATATTGAAAGGAACTCATCTGGTAGAAAATCAGCTCAGTTTTCTCAGTGCTTCGACTATTTGGTGCGAAAATTTAAAGCTAATGGGAAAGTTGATAACATATAAAGTTCAAAAAATTCCAAATTGAAATTCTGCAAAAAAAAAAAAAAAAAAAAAAACAATTAGAAGCCAAAAATAGGACTCGGAATTTAAAACCAAATTTCATACAAAAATACTCAAGCTGTATAATTGATGAAGAAACGTAGGTGCTGGCAGAATCTTCGCAGCTTGTGTCTCAAAAATTTTTATTGCTAATGCTCGAAGCAATGTTGGAGATAAGTTTAAGACCCAAAAACAGCAAAAATTTTTTACAAAATTCATGGTATGACAAGCTTTTTACAGTTGCGACAAAACAGGAAAGTCATTTGATACATTCGGATCTATAAATACCAAAATATGCATAAAGGAATATTTGCAAAAATGACTTCTTCTTTTCTTAAGAAAGCACAACGTGTCCACATATTTTTGGACCCATTTGGTATCATGTCACTACGGTAAGAAAGTTGTGGAGTGGTACCAAATCAATAACAAAATTAATCCAAAATTTCTTTGTTAATCATTTAAGAAGCCTTGTCTTTTGAAATATGTAAAGAATTGTTTTTTTATTAAAACAACTGAAAAAAAGTACTAATTAAGAGTGCTGACTTTGAACATTTTTCAGGCTTAGAATAATGAAGATAAGCGAAAAATTTGTTCAGCGTATTATTTCGAAATATATTCCAAATATTTTTAAAAAAATTTTCCTTCATATACCTCAGGACTTATTCCCGAAAAACGAAATAAAGTCGAGGCAAACAATTCAAAATTCAAGTGTAAATATCTTGGGCCAACGTTGGCAAACCATTTCTCAAAGTAGTTCAAGCGTTGGCAAAATGTGTGAGGTTCTTCTGTTAAAACGTTGTGCAAGTACGCAAATTATTGTTTTTTGAATTGTTGGTTAGAAAGTCTGGAAACTAACGAACTGCCAACATATGTATGTATTTATTTTTGTACATCATTTTCTCTGTTCTTTAAGCTCCCAAAAATCAGTGTTTTCTCAAGTTTTCAATAACAACGAGAGAAAAAGATATAGTCGGTCAAGCCCGACCATATGATACCCTACACCATTATGTACATCAAGATTCGGGGAGGGGTCTGTTATTAGGCTTGGAGCCAAATGTGGACCGAAACTCATATTAAGTGGAAAATAAGACATACGAATACGGAATATTACGTCCATGATAACATTTATATGAATTTATTCACTTTTTGGTGATTTCCGAAAGAGGCCCGTATATGGGAGCTATTGTAAATTATGGACCGATCTTTGTAAAATTTGGCACTATCATTTATGGTTATATAAAACTTATTTTTGTCGAACATTAATAATTTATACCCGTTAAAGTGATTTTCTGATAAGGGGTTTATATGGGAGCTATGGTCAATTATGGACCGATCGGCACACTTATTTAGACTAATATGAAACTTATATGTGCCAAATTTCATTAAAATATTGCTATGTTTAAGGGATTTATGATCGTTAAACCCTTTTCCGGGAGAACATTTGTATGGGGGCTAGGTGAAATAATGGACCGATCATAACCAATTTCAATAGGCTTCGTTCCTGGACTATAAGAAACATGTGTGCCAAATTTCATTAAATTGTGTTCAAAATTGCGACCTGTAGTTTGATTACAAGGTTTACATGGACGGACAGACGGTCAGACGGACGGACGGACATCGTTAAATCGACTCAGAAAGTGATTCTAAGCCGATTGGTATAAATTAAGGTGGGTCTTAGACCAATATTTTTGGGTGTTACAAACATCAGCACAAACGCATTATACCCTCCCCACCTATGGTGGTGTAGGGTATAAAAATGTTACCAATTAAAATCAATAGTAATAATCAGATAGTTGATGTAAATAAATTAATTTTCAAACATTTTTAAAAGAAATTTTCATTTACAATTAGAAATCATAAATTTTTTTCTTTCAAATGACAACGTGTTTTCAAACCATAAAATATGTGTTTGTGAGTGTTCTTCGCAATCATTTGAATGAAAATTGAATTTTTATATTTAAAAAAATCATGCATGATTCACATAAATTAAATCAGATTATCATTACATGTACCCTTGATTCAACTCCGTCTTTGTTATATAATTTTTTAAAAATACAGTATTCGTAATAAAATATCAAGTTTTTTGATTATCCACTGCCATCCAATAAAAAAGGATTATCATTAGCTCTGTTCCAGTACTTGTATCTACCGTACTCCCAGATTCTATGTAATTTGTGGGTTTTCTTATAATTGTAACTACAACAGAGCTATTCTTTAAAGAGTTAAAATAACATAAATATGGTAGATGTTAAGTGTAATCTTACCATATTTCAAAATGAAACAATTTCTAGTTGACTTTTACATCGATAACTTTGAATATCCATGTAAAATTAAAGTAAGTAAATAAATAAAAATAAGGAAACCGAAGATTACTTCTTAATTAAAAGCAAAACAAAATATTTTACAGTTGTTAATTCTATCGTTGGCAAAACCCTTTGTTTTATTTGTAAACAATTTTTTGACATCTCTTGATTTTTTTACGGTTGGCAGTTTCTGCCTGGTTAAGAGATAATTTAGGTGAGTAAGCCTATTTTTTCCTTGTCTTGTCAAGCATTTTACAGAAATATAAAAATATTTTAAATCGGACTTAATTTGTAGAAGTTACGATTTTTTTTAAACTTTTACATAAGGAGTGCGTTCGAAAAAATCTTAACATATATAATATTCAATAACTTGGAAATGGTTGATCTTAGAGTTTTCGTTCTTTTTTTATTTAATTGATAATTTCGTACAGATCACAGAAAAATATAACTTTTATAGTTCTAACCACTATTTATAAATTTGTGAACCATTTTGGTTAACCCTTCCGTTAGAGATTTGATGGTTGCTTCAGTCACTTCTTTGGAACAGTACGCACATCAATTCACTTTTCACAAGAGCTCAATATCTCTCCACTGGTCTATGCTATGGACAATTTTGAAAATTTACCTCTTTTGGTACAAAAACTATGTTATTGTTTTGGTACCACTCCAGAGCTTTCTTACCGTAGTGCCATGATACCAAATGGGTCCAAAAATATGTGGACACGTTGTGCTCTCTTAGGAAAGGAAGAAGTCTTTTTTGCAAATATTCCTTGATGTATATTTTGGTATTTATAGATCTGAATGCATCAAATGACTTTCCTGTTTTGCCGCAACTGCAAAAAGCTTGTTATACCAGGAATTTCGTAAGAAATTTTTTCTTCGTCAATTCTATAACTTGAGTATTTTTGTATGAAATTTGTTTTTATTCCCACCATCAAAAAGATGGGGGGTATATTGATTTTGTCATTCCGTGTGTAACATGTCGAAGGAATCATCTAAGACCCCACAAAGTATATATTTTTTGGGTCCTGGTTAGATTCTGAGTCGATCTAGCTATGTCCGACCGTCTGTCCGTCTGTTGAAAGCAGGATAGGGCTCGAACGGAAAAACGTAGGGGGACGAAATTTGGCACAAATGTTTGTCTTATATAAGGTTTGTTTGGGATTGAAAATGGGCAAAATCGGTTAATAAACAGTTATGGGCTAAAAACTAGAAACACAGGGTGTCTGTTTTATACTTTTCTGCTGATATTTCTTCAACAAAAGCATGTACGACAACAAAATTTTGTACGTATAGTTCGGGGATCGATGTAAACTCGGAAACCAAAAATGGGAGTGGTCCGCCCACTTTACCGCCCACCTCCCATATAAGATCAGAATCAACGAAATTGTGTTCAAATAGTTCAAGGACCAATATAAACTCTGCAACAAAAAATGGGCGTGGTCCGCCCACTTTCCTGCCCACTTTCCCGCCCCCTCCCATATAACGTAAAATTTGAAAAAGTTTATGGTGGGTATATAGATTAGGCCGGGCCGAATATAACATTCGCGCTTGTTAATTTTCGTGTCCTATTCTTGGCTTCTAAATTTTTTGCAGCATTCCTGTTTGGAACTTTGTAGACTTTATATGTTATCAACTTTGCATTAGCTTTAAATTTTCTCACCAAAGCACTGATCTAACTGTGCTGCTTTTCTACCAGATGTGTTTGGAGTTCCTTCAATATGCTCAATATGCTTTCAATTTTCTGGCCTTCCCAAAATAATGTGGTCCTTTTTTCTTTCCGAACCAGGTTTCATATCAATGGTCAAGTTCTCCTGATATTGTTTAATAACATTAAAAACAGTTTGACGTCAGAAATTTAATTCTGTGCCCAATTATTTGTAGGTCCTATTTGGATTTTTTTTTTTTTTTTTTTAATTTTTTTAATAATTTGTAGGACGTAAATCTGTTTTGTCACTCATTTTCATGAAAATCACGACAAATCAACATGGTTGTTATTGAAAAATAACTGACGTATTTTTCCATGATAACTAGATCAAAAAAAAAAAAAATTCCAATATTGATTCCGAAAAAAGTTATGAGGCAAAACGTGTGTTAAGATTTTTTCGATCGCACTCCTTATTCGAAATAGTCAACTTGGACACCCTATAGCTTATCACGTGTTATCACAGGATGACTACAAAATGATTTTTCTCAAAGCTTAGGTTCTCCTCTATAACTCTTCCATACAAACATGTTTTTGTTTGTTAATCTTGCATATAAAGGTATTTAATTAAAATAATTTTATTTTGATCCCAGTTTTTCAATTTGCGAATTTAACAAAACAAATTTTAATTTTTTTCAAAATTTAAAAAGTTTGTATAGGGTTTGTGGGTAGTCCTTTGCCCAAGCTCCTACGGATTTACTTTATACGAATTTGCGTTAAGATTACTTTTGAAAACATTAAAAAAATTGCATAGCCCGGAACAAAGAATACTAAGAAAAGAAGGCTTGTCAAAAAAACCTAACTCTGTTGTCAAAAAAAACCTAACTTTAAGATTGTGTTAGTCAAAGTTTATTTATAGGTATTTGTGCTGAAACCACTTTCACCACACATCATAATCATACATAGTTGCACAAAAGAGTATTAACAAATTAATAAATATTATTCATCACAATTATATTCGCAGATTTTCATCTTTAGATGTGGGTTACATCCACAAATTGTAATATAATTACATTTTTTGGCTTTTTATTGATGAATATGAAAATAATTTAAAATTATTTTAAATTCTGTTTTATTTTTAATACCAAAAGTAGCAACATTGTTCGTTCAATTTAAATTTCAACATACAAAAAAGGAATGTCAAAAATAAAATAAAAAAATATTTTTTCAGTTTGTGGAAACTATTCGTTTAACGGGAGTGAAAATACAATAAACATGTGTGAAAAAATAATAAAAATATCGTGTGTTAGTGGTAAAATGTGTCGCGTGTGTAATTTTCTTTAAATTTTAAGGAAAATATTTGTTTATTTTGTGTTGTTTCTCTCTCTCACAAGTGTGTTGAATTCACACAGAACTTGTATGTGAAGAGAGAGAAATGTTGTTGTTGTAGGAAAGAGTACTATTTTCCCTTCTTAGTATTCTTTGGCCCGGAACAACAACAAAGTTAATAAATATTGCCACCTTTTTGAAAAAAAAAAATTTAAAGGTAAAATTTTACATTTGTATAACTCTTTACCGGATTTATAAATTTTTTATGATTTTAGAAATAATATTATATAGAATCTCGTAACAAATCTAGTGGATATTTTCGAAAAATTTTACGGCCCAAATTAACCCAATTAAAAAAAAAAGTAGGCCAAAAATAAGGGTAACATTTATTTCGACCTTAATATCTAATTATTTTAGGGTATTAAACTCATGGAAGCATATTTTTCTTAGAGATTTATAGGTACTATCTATATACTATTATAAACTTTTTTTCTGTCTTATCAATACTGCAGTATAATAGTAAACACTTCAATTAAGCATAAATTCCATTTTATTTTTTGAAAATACAATTTCGCTTTAGCCAGCGATTAAAAAAACTCTAACAAAATTTGAACGTGTTAGGTTTTTTTTTAAATGGTTGTTTTTTTTTTTGTAATTAGGGACACCATAAAATATTTAGTATGGAAATCGAAGATGATGTTTCGTATTCCAAGTATATAGAGTAAAATACAAGAAAATCCACACTGGTGAGCAAAAAAATACTAAATTTTTATTATTATATTTTGAGAACTATTTTTTTTTTTTTTTTAAATTTCTATACAAACTTTATTGGAAAATAAAAAATAAAAGGAATTTGCATTATCCCATCTGGAAACAATAAATCAAAATTATACTGATTTGTTTGACGTTTGATTCATTAATAGTATTTCTCCAAAACTTGCCAATTCGAACAAACAAACGTATAGTGAAAATGAAATGATATTAATTATAAAATGAGTAAAAATTAAAAAGATAATAGTAGTCCTCATTTTTATTTTTTGGTCACAAAAGAGTTAAGAAAAAAACTAATAATATATGTTTATTTTAATAACATTTACATTTTGATAGTAAAATTATTTACATTGGGTTTCTGGAAACGCTTCCCATGTGTGAATCACAACTTTCGGATTTCAAAAACAATTGGCTTTAGTCAAAATTTAGACTAATTCGTATTAGATAATTGGATAAGTTGTCTTCTTTAAAAGTATCTTCCTAAAGACATCTTTTAGAAAAAAAAAATATAATACAATAAAAATATTTAATCTCGGATTAAAAAAATAATAATAATAAAGCAGATGACAACCATATTACAAATTTTAGCCTATTTTTCAAAACCCATACATCTGTAAGATCAGCCTCAAAATGTTTGACCCGAATTCTCTATTGATGCGATTGTGTGAACTTTTAAGTTAATCGGACCAAAAGATTTGAAATGACATTTTGTTATAAATGTATTATATGATAGGCTTTAAGTTTGCTAATTGGATTTTAAGAAATATTTTGAAAAATATGCAGCTTTCAGCACAAAATTCACAAAAAGAAATTATAAATATTTTTTTTTTTTTTTTATATTAAACTGATTAATATTCTCTTAGTCTAGGTAACAACATTAGAATTCTGTTGATTCACTTGAAAGTTATTAAAATCTAAGTACGTGACAATTTTTGTACTATGTGCCAATATTCATAAATTCTGTACTCAATACATTAAAATTAGAAATATAAATTACAACAGCACTTATATTTCGTAAAAAAAGACACAAATGTCAATTTTAATTTAACAAAAACATAATTATTCAACAAGAATTCATATTTACATATAAGTATGTCTTTTATACAAAATTATAAAGAATTATAGAAGCATGAGTTTGTGTTCTATTAATTTTATACAAATATAAACCACTTTAAAGAACAGAGTAACAGGAAAAATTATTTAAAGTTTTTACCACAAACCATAGTAACTTAAGTGAAAAATGTCAAAAAGTTGTTTTGTTTAGGTATAGAAACTTAACAGTATATATTTTTTTTTTGTATTCCCTTCAAAAAATTTAATAAACATGAATTTATATAGAAAATAAGTTGTTCACTAAAAACGTGTTACATCAAACAATTGGAGCATAAAGTTGTCATTCCATTCAAATATTTCTGTTTAATTGGAATCAAAAATTTACCTAAAAAATAGAAGCAAAATTAATGCTATTTGAAACTGCAGAACCGTATAGTGATATGATATATAAGTGTGTATTTTTTCTCTTTACTTTATTTATACATATTTGTTAAAAAATATTAAGTTTTTGGAGTTTGGTACACTTTGTGTTTGAAGTACACGCTGTGTTATCAAATAGCGAAATTTTAAAAAAGATATCGCTAAAAATAAATTTATTAATTTTTTTACACAAAGAATACATTACTCCTTTTACAAACAAGAAACATATATTCCATATGACGCACGTTGGGGTAAAATGTGACGACTAATTGAATTTTGAAATTTAAATTTTCGTAATAAAGTTGGGTATCAAATAAAATCATCAAAGTTAAAATGTTTGACATTTTTAACATTTTTGAAAAGAGTAAAAAATTAAATGTCCATCAATATTTGGTGTATATTATTTTTTAATTAAAAGTCTTTTTAAGTGAAAATTTAAAATAGAACCATCAACTTTATGTATTTAATGTCCGTTAACACAAAATTCGATTTATTAAAATTAAACAACAAATTATATAACTTCGTGTAAAGAAGGAACGTGAGAAAATAAATATTTCTGAGAGGAGTTTTTAGTAAATAAAATTATTTTATATATAAATTAAGTTAAAAAAATGAAAGAATTTTTTTTATTCAATTTAATTTAAAGTTAGTGCTATCAAAAACTTTCAGTCTAACCCACAGACTACACATACAGGAAACCAATGGCATATGTCAAATATGTCGTAGTGATTTACAGAACGACAAAGAAAAACATCATATTCAAATAACAACGAGTATGTGAAACCAACTAAATTGTATTTTTCAAACATATTTGGTAGATAGGGTTTCTTTGTATACCCTACACCACCATAGGTGGTTGGGGTATTATGTATTTGTGCTGATGTTTGTAATGCATAGAAAACGTTAAAGTATACCAATCGACTCAGAATCACTTTTTAAATCGATCTAACGATGTCCGTCCGTCCGTCTGGCTGGCTAGACGGCTGGTTGTCCATGTAAACATTGTGCAGTTCATACAGGTCGTAATTTTGAAGATAATTGAATGAAATTTGGTACGTGGTGCTTTAATGATACAGGGACGAAGCTTATTGAAATTGGTTGTGATCGGTCCATTATTTCGCCTAGCCCCCATACAAATGTCCCCCCGGAATTGAGTTGCAACACTCAAAAATGCCTTAAAAATAAGAATATTTTAATGAAATTTGGTACAAAAAAGTTTTGTACCAAATTTTATGAAAATCGGTTCACGATTAACCATACCTGCCATATAAACCCCTATTGCGAAAATCACTTTAACGTGCATAAATCCCATACTAATGTTAGTATAAAGTTAATATTCGACACAAATAAGTTTTATATAAGTAGAAACAATATTGGCAAATTTTATTCGAATCGGTCCATAATTTACCATAGCTTCCATATAAAACCACTTCCGAGAATCGCCCTAAAGTGCATAAAATCAAGTAGATGTTAGTATCAACGCATTATTCTGTATTTGTATATTTTATTTTACATGTAGTAAAAGTGTTGGTCTAATATAAGTCCCCTTCCCAAAATTGTATGGTCATACATAATGGTGTAGGGTATCATATGGTCGGTTTTGACCGACTATACCTTTTTTTTCTCGTTTAAATTCTGATACTGGGATTTTTTAGGAGATTATTTTAATTTCCTACTTCTAGAAAAATGTATAGATAATATTATATGATATACATTAAAAAGCTGGATCAATTTTTGTTTTGATATACATATACAATTGAGTATGTATTTTTCATTTAAGTTATAAGGAATGCGTGCTTTTAAAGTCGTCCTAATACAATTGTTATTTATTTACAAATTAAAAATTATTTACAAATTTTAAAGCAATAAAACTATGGTTTAAAATAAAATTATATGGATGCGACCATAGATTATAACATAGATATGAAGATCCGTTGTCAGAAACCTAAGTCGGTTGTCAAAAAAACCTAAGTCTAAGAATGTATTAGTAAAAAATTGTATTGAAAACAAAAACAATTGTAGTACGTGTGCCTTTTTTGAGTAATTTTTTTCAATTGAGTTTTTTTAAGCTTCATATCTATGTAATAATCTATGGATGCGACCATGATATAAAAAAGAAGGTAGTTTCACTTTCTCTTTTTGTCGCCATATTAACGTTCTGACGTTTACTGGGATTATGACAAATCAAGCTACCATATTCATTTTAAAAATTCTACTTTTTTATTTGTACATTTTTTATTATTATAATTTATAATTTGTTTTTATTTCATATACAAATCAATAACATTTACAAATAACATAAAATACAAGAAAATTATGGAAATATACAGAAAAACAACAGAAACGTGCGAAATAATCTACGGCCGCCACGAAAATGGAATCCTAAGAGGAATTTGGAGGATTTGAATTATATTTGATTAAACTTAATTCGCATTTTGTGACACACACATTTTAAAAATGTCGCACATTTAAAAAGTCTTTGTAACAAAATGAGCATGATCGCCTAATAAAAATCTTCATTGGACCGCGTTATGATAAATAGAAACTACATAATGTAATATACAAAATAATTTGGTCGACTACAATTTCTTACGTGAGATCATTTTGGTAAACTTTTCGACTTATGGAATAGTTCATAATCCTTTTAGCCATAGAAAAAATGCATAAACGGCTAAAATTATTCCCTCATTTTAGCCGTTAATTCTATGGTTATGATTTCTGACTAAAATCATCCTTTGCTATGGTTTGTTTATGCCATTTATATGGATTTTAGGCAATTTATGTGTCATAAGTTGTAGCCTGTAGCCGCAATAAAAGTATTTAAAAAAAGTTGAGTTTACAACATCTTAAGCAATGCACCAATGTCCCTTTGAAACATATAATCGAACATACAGACATGTTACTATCAATGAAATATTTTTTTGTTGCAAAACTCAATTAAATCTTTTTATTAATAAATTATAAATTATGTTTTTGATAAATTTTTCCGTATATTATGTAGTTTCCTTGCTTTTCTATTGTTATTTAAATTACACATCTTATAAAAAATTATCCAAAATTTATTTCCCAATTTTATATTTCTGGTAACGATTTTTTAGATTGTTTATAAAAGCAAAACTTCAAAAATCCCAGTAAACTTCAAAACATTTTTTTTGAGAGAGAAGTGGAACTACCTTGTTTTTTTATATCATGGATGCGACCAAGTTTTAGATTTTCTTATTATTGTTAAGTTTTTAAATATAATGTGAATAATATGAGCTACAGCATTAAACAATCAGATTAGTATTTTTTGCTAACCTATTGCTGTGTCTGTGTGTCTGTTGAAAGCAGGATAGGGCTCGAACAGGACAACTTAGGGGGACAAAATTTGACTCAAATGTTTATCTTATATAAGGTGTTTGGTATTGAAAATGGCCACAATCGGTTAATATACAAAAAAGTTATGAGCTAAAAACTAGAAAAAAACAGGGTGTCCTTTGTAGCTTCATTTCATAATTTTCTGCTGATATCTCTTAAAAAAAAGCATGTATGACAACGGAATTTTATACACATAGTTTGGGGGTCGAAATAAACTTGGAAACCAAAAATGGGCGTGGTCCATTCACTTTACCGCCCACCTCCCATGTAAGGTGAAAATCAGCGAAATATTATACAAATAGTTCAAGGACCAATGTAAACTCGGAAACAAAAAATGGGCGTGGTCCGCCCACTTTAAAGAGTCGATAGTGGGTATATAGATTCGGACGAGCCGAATATAACCTTCATTCTTTTTTATGTTTATGATTCAAAGTTTTCTATAACTTTTTCGTTTGCAAAATTATGCGGGTCGGTACTAGATAAAGTATATCTTACCATTAAAACTATAAAATTCTTAAAGTAAAAGGTTACATGCAACGTTGTCAACTTTTTTAATCCAAAACGCGCCGGTCATTATTTAAAAACGCGCTAAAACGCGCTAAATTATATTTGAATAAAATTTGTTTTTTTTTTTTTTTTTTATTAAAAACAAAACAACTAATTTCATACATAATTGTTATTTTAAGTTCATGTGCAAATATTTAGTGTTTTTTTGCAATATTGAACATTTTTATAAAAATAATATTTAAGGTGCAAAGAATGGTTATACATTTGATAATAACTTTCATTTTAAAACTCTTGAATTAATAAATATGTTAAATTTAAATGTGAAGGTCTTATTCATTGCATTATCCTGCTGAATTAGTGGCCATATACTAAGTTTTAAAAATAGTTTTATGTTTAAACTTGTTTTTTATCCCTTAAATTTCTCCTAAATTTTCCTAGTTCTGACTTATTTCTGGATTTTTCTACTCTATAGGAAATTATTTTCTATAGTGCACCTTTCTGTAATTTAATTGGAATAAATTAATGCTATAATTGATGTTTCAAGTAACTAAAATTAATGCTTCAATAGATTACAGCAAAAAACTACAAGATTATATCTTATAAAGCAAATTTTCATAAAAATGGTGGCGGGATTGTTTTTAGATATTGAAAATCGTAAAATTTATTACAGCAAAAAACTACAACATTATATCTTATAAAGCAAATTTTCATAAAAATGGTGGCAGGATTGTTTTTAGATATTGAAAATCGTAAAATTTTTTTAAATAAGGCTATTTTTCTTTAAAAATACAATCAGGGTAGATAAACATATATTATATTAGTTTATTAACAAATTATTTCAAATGACTCATATCCAAAGGTTCCAAACATGTTTACTATGGCATCTCCAGTGCTTCTTCCTAAAATTTGAGGTAATTCTTATTCAGAATTCAGAAAAATGTACAAAACGTGATTAAAATCTGCAACCAAAACTAACTGAATACAAAACGCGCTAATTTAGCGCCTTTTCAAGGAAAAGCGCTGATGGAAAAGAAATGCTACTTTTTGGTTGCTGAAAAGCGCTAAATCTAGCGCGAAAAGCGCTGAATTGGCAACACTGGTTACATGCATATGCATTATTTTATAAAAATTAAACAAATATCTTCCATCTTAATGAATTCCCAAAATATTTTCCCGAGAACTAAAAGTGTTTAGAAATAAAAAATCCTAGCTGTAGAAAATTTTGTATTTTAAATAAAAATACAAATTAATGTAAACATTGAAGAAATTTTATAATTTCTATAAAATAATGAATGAACACGAATTCAAAAACAAAAGAAAAGTGTTTACTGAATATTCTTTTGCTATATTATTCGTTTAGATTAAAAAACTTTTCTAATTATACGCATGTTTTTACTACTTTTTTAACATCAACTTTTTCATAAACTGCCAAACAAATTACTTTTTTTTTACAAATAAAATACCAATAAAAAGGATAGACATATAGTTTTATATATTTATCTCTCTCTGGAAATCACTACGATTTTCACATAATTTTTAAAAGTTTTTCGGGTCGTCCAGTTATTAAAACCAGATTCCTGTCTGTTATAGTCTGTGGTCTAACCACAAAAGAAATTTAAAATTCTATTTTTGTTAAAGTCAACTTTATTTTAAAATAGGAGTTTTGTTTTTCCGTATCATAAGAAATATTTAAAAACATATTTTACTCGTAAAAGCTTCTTAAAACTCATATATTGAAAAATTTAAAAATATTTTTTAATGAATTGAAATAACAAAAAGAAATTTCAAAAAATTATGAAAACAAATTATACATGAAAAACCAAAAAGCTTATTTTAAAATTTGAAATAAAATTTTATAATTTTGTTTGAAAAAAGCTTTACGGATAGAAACTTAAAATAATAGTCGACTTTTGGGTTTAAAATCGACTTTTCTGCTTTTATGGTTAGGCTGAATGATTTTATTTTAACATTTTGTTTTAACTGGAAGTTGGTGTTAAAGTTGTAGTTATTGTTAACCGGCCTAAGTGTACTTTTCTTTAAGTATGTATTTGTAAATTTTATTAGATCCAATTATTTTTGTTAAGTTCTTGACAATTGTCCTAATACACACTAATTTTCAACTTTCATGGAACGCAAGTTAAAATTTGGCAGGATGTTTGTTCTGAAAATATTTTGAAAAATTACATATTCAGCCTAAATACAAAAGCACAAAAGTCGATTTTAAACCTAAAAGTCGACTATTATTTAAAGTCTTTTACCATAAAGCTTTAAAATTTTATTTTAAATTTTAAAATAAGGTTTTTGGTTTTTATTGTATTGAAAGTTCATGTATAATTTGTTTTTATAATTTTTTTTTTTTTTTTAAATTTCTTTTTGTTATATCTCTGAGTTTTAAAAAGCTTTTAAAATAGATTTTTAAATATTTCTTATAGTATGGAAAAACAAAACTTCTTTAAAATAAAGTTAACATTAACAAAAATATATTTTTAAATTTCTTTTGTGATTCGAAAAAAAGCTCTTATGTAAAAAACAGCTTAAGTGCAGACTTTGAACTTTGCTTTATCAAACATTAGACAGTGGGACAGAGCCGAAAATTTTTGGAAATAAATCAGTATCTTCTAATCGAGTCGTTGGATTTACATAAAATTTCACATAGGCGTATCAGAGTAGAGTAACATTTTAAGTTTGGAAGGAAGATCGAAGTGGAGCTATGGGGGCTCAAAATAGGGTACTAATAACATAGAAAATGTTTAAGCACTACCGAATTTGTGTTCCTTACTCGATTTTAAAGATTTTTTATAACCTTGAAGCTTGTATATAATATTTACCTTATATACTTTTCTAGTTACTTTCAAGGAAACAATTTAGAATTCCAAAAATACATGTTTTTACTTTTTGATAAATATAAAAACCAAATGTAAATATTATAATATTCATTTCACCTTTCCCCGAATTAAGCGCCATTTTCGACACATTTAACGCCAATGTATAGACGGCTGGACGGACATTACAATTTTTTACCTACTAAGAAATAAAACAAATAAAACGTGATTTTTAAAATACGATATCACCTTCTTTGAATTGAGCGGCGTTTTGGATCCCTTTAACCCCAATTTGTGCCATATATAAGTACTTTTTTTAGCCTGTTTAAAATAAAGTAAAAATATAAGCCTTTTTCGATATTTCACCAGAATAGATCCACATTCAGTTTTTTTTTCTTAAATCCGTTTTGAAAAATCTTTATAAAATTATAAATAATACACTATTTACCACAGATCATATTAAATTATATGGTGGCCATATCACATCTATCCGACTGTCAATTCGGAAAATTAATTTTTAACCCCTCATAGGGAAAAGTCAGGGAAACACTGATTCTGTGGCACGGGATTTCTCAGTCAATTCGGTTACTCGGTATTATTAAGTACTAAGCCTCTAATTTACTTTTTTTAATTAAAGCATATCTCGAAAGCGATTTGTCTGTATTTATTCGAAAAAATATCAAAAAATTCTAATTAAAACTGCCTTTAAGTTTTACTTACATCATTCTTTAATACGCTCAACAGTTATAGAGATATTAAGACTATTTTCAGAAAAAAATTTTATTAGTATTTTTAAAATTTTGAAAATTTAAGTTTTTTTTAGAAGATAGGCTTAATATCTTCATAACTGTAAAAAGTTATGGTAGATTGTCTTGAAGACAATTTTAATTAGAATTTTTGTTTCAAGATCTAGAATCAATTAAACAAAAATTTTTTTTCGCCAACCTGTGTTATCAAGGTTTAATTCAATTGTAATTATTAACACTAATAATTTAAGCCTAGGGCTTTAATATTCCTAACTTCATAGTTTTTTTCTGGAAAATTTACCTTTAGCTTCAAATAAAGGTCTATTGTCATGGTTGAAATCAACATTCCTTAGATTATTGGTGCAAAGTTTTGTTAATTTTTTAAGTGTAACAATTGACATAGAATTACTAGCAGTCAATTTAAAAATGATTACCGATCTGTCTGTCCATGTCAAACTTGAAACCAAACTACAGCTCGTTATTTCGTAGATAATTTAAAATTCTTAATATCATAGACCTTTTGTTTATTGATGTAAATCGTTGTATATACAGATATGAATATGTATACATTTTTGTTTGTTTCAAAACTTTTTTCTATATTTTTAATATGATGATAAATTTAAACGTACTTGACTTTTCTTTGTTAAGAAATTTTTATTTCTTTTAAAATAAAAATTTACATATTATTTTCATTATTATTCTTAATATTTTTATTATTATTATTTATATTATTTAATTAAAAATTTCAGATTTTTAATAATTCATTTCTTTTGCATACTTTTCGAAGATGCATTTAGTTTTTTTCTCTTAATAATAAACACTTTAAATTGATTTATTTAAAAAATCACCTTATTTTGTAATTTGTATATTAACGAAATTTAATGATATAATTTTTGCTTTTTTCTGTATTCCTTTATTATTTTTTTTCATAATTATTTTTCGGTCTTTGAGAAGAAGTTTAAATTATTAAAATTTTTCAAATTGTTTTGTTTCAAAATTTACATTTTTTCATTATTTAAATATGTATGTATAAAAATATAATTTAATGTTAGTTATAATTCACATTTAAATTTAAACTTTAATGATTTTATTTAATATAATAAATATTTAATATTTATGTACTTATATTTTTTGATTTGGTTTATTTTCACTTAAAATTTTTATTTAACTAAACATTTAATTTAGGTAAATTTATATTTTTATTAAAAGAAATTATAATTTCCTAAAATTTTTCAAACTTTAATCTTTAATCTATATAATAAATTTTTTTAATAATGGCTACAGTATATATATTTTTTTTAATTGAACCACATTTTTATTAGTTCATATGGACGTTGTTTTTATTTAAAGCTCTTGATAATGCTATTTTAATTAGAACTTCATTTCGCTCTGAAAAATATTTCCTTAGAAACTCTTTCATTTTTGTTTTAATAATTTCTTGAAAAAAGCTCAAATTAATTATTTAATATTTTTTCATATAAATCACAATTTTTTAAGCCGCTGTTTAATTTTTTTTAGATTGATTTTTTTTGTTTATCTGTACCATCAAACAGCACGTCGAAGACTAAAGAGACTCCACAAGTTACTGTTGCTTATAAGGATAATTTTGTTTTAAATAAAAATAAAACTAACCACTTGTTAGCTTCTTTCATAATTATTTTATTTCTCATTTTTGAAGTTTATAATACAACAGCGCGCCAAATACTAAATGAAATCTACAAGTTACTGTTGATTTTAAGGATAATTTTGTAGACAAGAATATAGTAAAATAAATATTTATCCATAGACAATTCCAGTTGTGTTCCCCAAACCAAAAAATAAAATTCATAAGGATATTCTCTTTAAATGTTACACTGCTCTTATTTCCATTTTATTATAACAATAAGAGAGTAAGCATTTCAAATCTCTGTGAGTATAGTTGTGGAGTATATTCATTCATAAAAATTTAATGTACTACAAATTACAACAATTATTTAATACCAATACATATTTGTGTGAATGTTTTATGAATAAAAACAATAATAACAACTGCACATGCTTACTTACATACAAACATATGTATATAAATACCAATACAAATACTTGCAGGAATACAATAAAGTTTGTTTACCTTTTTGTTGATAATTCACCTGAATTTACTTTGTTACTATAGAATGCCTCTCTCTCATACTTAAGCTCTTTCACTCTCAGTGAGTACAGAAGAAAACTTAGCGCACAACAAGCGTTTTTCTTTGAAATCTGTTACACACACTTATTTTCATACATTGTATTGTAATGGAAATAATTGTGTATTAAATTAAATTGTTATTTCCTTTTCCTGTAACTATTTGCATATTTGCAGTTCTTTGGCATTTTAACCATAAATATTATTTTTAATTTTTTTTAAGTAAATATTTAATTTTCAATTGATTTATTGTCAACATTTTAACACTTCCAATGTGTACAATTAAATTAAAATATTTTAAAGGTCAAGTAAATAAGATTAATATTTCATAAAATTGATATTTATAGTAAATGATTAAAACTCTGTAATATAAAAATTAAAACTTTATATTAGGAACGTGCAACTAATCTATTAATCGAGTATTCTCAATAATAAAATTTCAGATTAATCAATTATTCGATTATTTCAACAATTTGATTAATTATATTTATAATTAATCGATTTATTCTGATTTCAATTATTCAAAATTATGATTAATCAATTAATCAGGATTTTGAATAATTAAAATCTTGAATAATTTAAAATTTGCTTGACTTTCTTTATTATTATTTTTTTTTATTTTCCTTATAACACTATGAAACAAATTTTGAGTCATCAAATATTACCTCAATAATAGAGTACCAGGCCATAATGTAAGGATTTTGCAAAATGCTCTCCCTTTTTACGCCCAATTTACATAACAAAATTTTATGCAATATATGAGTACTCACATTATTCAATAGATTTACCTGATATTTGGGACGTATATATATCGAGCATATAGCATGTATTTTGTGGAGAAAACTATGCGCCCAGATTTTAGCTCACTTTCAGTAAATTAAATTTTGCTACTTTTTTGATGATACTACACAAGGAATAGATAATATTGTATAGTATAATATTTAATCTTTATGGGAGCTACGCCTCTTTTCCCACACTGCTATTACACTGTGATATTTTTTAACCACTGTCATCAAAATGTTTATGAAATTTGAAATTTATTTACTATAAAGCAAAGCAATCCTTTCCAAAAAAAAAAAAAAAAAAAAAAAAAAAAAAAAAAAAGTCAGTCAGTCAGTACTTCCTTGAAAGATATACGTAATCTGTTCAGTAGTTTAGAGATAAGGGCAAGGCATTTAAACCTCTTTAAAAATATATAAATTGCAAACGATAGAACAAAGAAACAAACAATGAAAGTCTGCTTTAAAACAAAATTCTATAAATATTATATTAAATAAACTTTAATTTTATCTTTCTAGTTTCCTCAAGTAAATAATATGAACAAATGTTCTTACAATACCGGTACAGAGGGAAACGGTATTTGAATACCGGTATTTTTGACAAAATAATTATTTCGGTATCGGTTAAGGTAACTAACATTAAACGGTATTTAACGGTAATGGTTTACGAACTTGATAATTGTATATCGTCCATTCCATAAAAGAACGCCCAAAAATTTACCAAGTGTCTTTTAATTTTTATAAAATTTTACACGTAAAAGGTCTATAAATGTCTATATAGATTTCCGTTTTCAGATTCGCTAAATTCAGAAAATTCGCGAATTAAGAAATTAAAAATTTTTAATAGCATATTTAAAGAAAAATGCATTTAAAAAATGCAATTGCATTAAAATGCATTTTTTAAAAATCGTTCTTATTTTTAAAATGTTCGTCGTAAAGCCGCCATATGTGAAATTCAAAGACACTTTAAATCACTTAAATTAACAAATCCTTCTCAGAGATATTGCTATTCAAAGTTACATACTTTTGAAATTGTTTTGGTTTTTGAGGAAGTAAAAAAAGCGAAATAAAATCGCGAGTTTTTGCAATTTCACGAAACTGTACACTGAAATTGATAAAATACTTAATTGCCAAAAATTGGTTTGTAAAGTTTTTTAAATGATTTTCACAGGAGTGAAAATATATATACATTATATAAGAAATAATGGCGAAAATATTATGCTAATATGCTTTTTTATGCAATTAAAAAAAGTAGTTTAAAAAATTCACTTTTTTCATATAATCTCCACTCCTGCATTCATTTTTGACGGGGCGGAAAGCAGTTTAGTGTCAAATCGTTCTTAATATATTTTTTGATAAAATATCGTTAATAAATTTAAAAAACCTCGCATGACATTTTTTTTATTAATCGATAAAAATTATACTTTTTTCTAAAATTAACCATTTTCGACGAATGCTGGATGTAGGGTGCAAACTTAAATCAACTCAAAATTTCTTTATTAACCATTCATGAAGCCCTATCTTTTGAAATATATAAAGAAAAAATTTCCATTAACGGAACTTTGAGAAAAAAGTGAAAGTATTGTACTATATTTTTGTAAAAATATAGCCACTTTTCATACTAATTTCATAGTGCTGACTTTGAATATTTTTCACGTCTAGACGAATTGAGATAATCCAAAAATTCTTTCAGCCCACTATTTTAAAATATATAAAAAATTTCAAAATATTTTTAAAAAAATTTTACCTCGTATACCTCAGGACTTATTTCCGAAAAACGAAAGAAAGTCAAGGCAAAAAATCAAAAATTCAAAATTCAAGTGTAAATATATTTTTAACTGTAAGAGATAACTTAGGTATGTAAGCTTATTTTTTTTTCTTTATGTTGCCAAGCATTTTACAGGAATACAAAAATCTGTAAAATCTGACTTTATTTCCCAGCAAAAAAAGAACTGAAAAAGTCATGATTTTAACATTGTGTTGTCATTGGAAGGAAGTACTTAGTGGTGAAAAAGAGCTGCAGAAGTTCTTTTTTTAACCCATGGTTGGCATTGGTAGGATGTTCTTCTTTTATACTTCTTGTTCATTGCTTTTGAAGCACTTCTCTTAAAACTATGTTTATAAAATTTTTAAATAAAAATTCTGTTTTTGCCCTATTAAATAATAACAAAAATGCATTAAAATTTGTAAAATTGGAATTTTGTTAGAAGTTATTACCACTTTTTCCCGCAAAAAATTAATTTATTTTCACTTTTTTGGAAGTAATTATTAAGAACTTCCAAAAAAGTTTAAAATATGTGCATTGTTCCACTTTTGAAGTTGTGAAAATGTTATTTTTTATGAAGAACTTCATCGTTTTTTGCTGGGTTGTAGAAGTTAAGATATTTTTAAACTTTTACATACTCGATATAGTCAATTTTGACACCCTGTAGCTTATTTCGTGTTATCACAGGGTGACTACAAGATGATTTTCTGAAAGCTTGGGTCCTCCTCTACAACTCTTCCATACATTTCAATTTAATTCGACCAGTAGTTTAGGAGATAGAGAATTATTACCAAAAAATTTGCGTTTTACCCCACTGTGCAACACATGATTAACACATTTGTTGATTCTTAAAAACTGTTCAATAATTTTTGACAAAGAGTTCCATCTGTGCTTTACGTCACAAATCAATCGAAGCTCTTTACCTTCTTGCTTTAATATAAAGTTTTGCAGTTCTTTTTGCTTTTCACTCGATTTATTGAGGAATTTTACACATTTACGTAATTTTCTAATTACTACTCCGACCTCGCAACAGATTGTTAAAGTACTATCAATATTGATACCAGCTTCTGTATTTTGGATATCGTCATAATCATGTTCATCTTCCGATGAATCTTCGGTATCTTTATTTTCTTTGCTTATTTACTTTCTGGTATAAATTGTATCTATGTGAATGTGAATATTTACATATAATTAATGTACATTATGAAAATATAATAAATGAAAAACACTGGATGTTTTAGTGAAAAACTTAACAAGTACCTTCCATTATAAAACCGGTTAACCGACAGAAAAAATCGGAATGTCGAATAATTCGAAAGTAGGAATTTTTCAAAACCGGTCGGTTTTTTAAAATTCAAAAACCGGTTAACCAGTTTCCGGTTTCGGTTTTAGAATACACAAGTTAGGCTTTCAAAATATATTCTATTTTATTGTGTAAAAAAACTAAGTTAACGCTATTCCATAAGAAACTTTGAATATGCCTCGCGAAAAAGTAATTGTTTCTTTTTCAAACGTTTTCGCTCTTGTTTTTCAAACTTTGAGACTATCTACTGTGTTGACTATTTATGGCACATCAACGATATACAACGCAATATACGAACAATTACAACATCAATTCCAGTTTTAAAATTTCGACCTTTTTGGTCTGCATTGAAAAACTACTGTTTGCCCTTGAGATGATGTACCGTTTTTAGGATAATTTTAAAATATATTATTATTGAATAGGTTAATATCTCAATATATTCGCAGTTATTTGGCACTAAAGGTTATTGTTTTGCATACAATTTTGTCTAAAACTAAAAAAAATTCAAATAAAATATATATATTTTTTTTTGTCCGTAACTGTATATGTCTATGCTCTTATTGCGAAATAATATTAAATAAAAAAATTTCACAAAACAAGTTTAATATGTTTATAGTGGAAAGAATTTATATTTACTTTAACATTTTCCATTTAACTATTTATATTTATATAATTTTTGAGGACTACAATTACTAAATACAGTTGTAATAAGTACGAATAAGCCCGTTATCGTATGAGTGTTGTTGTCATCAAATATTACTCATACGTATTGTATAACATTAAAATAAAATAAAGTTCTAGATTACATATGTATATTACATATTATTTAGTATTTTCAAAAGAAAAAATGTTAAACATTTTTTACATGTTTTAATTTCTCTATAATTTTAAGAGAATTTGTGATTTTATTTCAAATTTAAGAGAGACATTGGAAGGATATTCCATATATTTTCTTTTGTTTTAATGTCATAATTTTTTAAATGTAGAGTTTAGTATTAAACAATCTGTTGCTTTGTGAAGAAGTAAATTTATTTAAGTTTTTTGTTTTTATATTTTTTCGTAGTTTTATTCATATTTCTATTGAAAATATCTCCATAAAATAAAATCATTAAAAGGGAATAAAAGTTAAAATAAAGATGTGCTTTCACTAGGAACATCATACATATTTTAAAAATTTTAAATTAAAAATAATTTATACATTGAATTTAAGAGAGTCATTGGAACGTTATTCCATATACTTTCTGTTTATAAAACCGGTATATGAACCGCTATTTTATATGTAGAGTTTAGTATTAAACAAACTTTTGCTATACAAAGAACTGTTTTATTGGTATTATTTGTAAGAAAGGAATCCATACTTTTTTTTAATTCAGCCGTTAAAATTGTTTGCATTATGTCTGGTAATTAAGTTGATATTAAAGCACATATTATTGTTGTTGTTTATCTTTTAATATTTACTTTAACCTTTCAAATTTCTTTTAATCTTCAAATATTGTTTATTATTTTTTTTTTTAGAAGATGACAAAGTTGGTACATTGGACGTATTGCTTAGCAGCGCATATTGTCGTTCACAAAGATTTCTATCAAAACAGTTGGCTCAATTGCGACCGGAATTAACCATGTCTATGTTTTCCGGTAAGAAATTATTTGAACTATTTATTAATTATAATTTATGTTTATGTTCATATACATTATTTTGTTTACATAGAAATAACTCATCGTTTTCAAACGGCAAGAGAAGATGTACGTACACTGTTGCTACAATGTTTGCAACCTTGGTTGCACAATATGGAATTAGTAGCAACCACTGTGCCACCAGCAACTCCTCTGTCTTATATTATGGTAAGTATTTAAATATTTAATATTATTTTACTAAAGAAAACATGAGTACTAGTTTTTAATTTACTTTCAAATTAAATACATATATTTCAGTATTTCCCTGACTCAGGCACACGTGGTCGTAGAGAAGGCACCGGTTCAACAGAAGCAACTGAAATGATACTCAATAATTTGTTTTATATAACAGCCAAGGTAAATTTATAAAATTTTTTAAATTCTTTTAAATAATTCATTTTTGTAAATTTTTCATTTAAAGTTTTCGGATACACATCCACGTGATATTGAAGAATTATGGGGCACTTTATGTCAATTTTGGCCCAACAATTTAAAAGTCATTTTACGTTATTTGGTCATTATGAGTGGCATGGCACCAAATGAATTATTACCATACGTAAGTAATTTCCTTATTTAAATAATAAAATATTTTCTCTATTGTTTATACATAAAAACTTATTTATAAGCAAATATTAATTCATAATTTTTTGCACGTTTTTTTTATTTATTTTTTTTTTTTTCTTTATTTTCACTTAAAGGCTAAACGTGTTGCTCTGTATTTGGCTCGCACCTGTCCGGATCGTTTGCTTGATGAATTAATGGCTGAATTGCAAACAGTTGAAACTCTTAATTGTTTAATTGAACGCACGGAAACACCTCCTTTTTATCGTCTGACAAGTATGAGAAAGGCTTCAAGTCACTCGGCGGATGGTAAGTCTTTATTTTTTCTACCATTACATCATTATTGGGAAAAGATAATAAATACGATTGACTTTATGACTAAATGACGACATTTCCGTACAATCAAAACAATATGAAAATAATTCTAATTTGTATTACTTAGAAAAAAAAAAAAAAATTATTGCGGCAACATTTATATTTGTATTACGGAAGTTTTTTCCTTCGTTAGAGATTATAAGTCTATGGTGATACTTCCAAGTAATAAGAAATGAATACCTCAAGAAGAAAAATAGGCAATACGAATTAGATTTGAATTATTGAAAGAATTATGACTGAAAAAGAAAATTATTGAATTCCAATGGGATACATTTATTGCGGAGATTATAATAACCTTAACCTTATAATGTGTGACTTTGAGTGCATGTGAAAAATTTAAACGATGCTACATTTTAGTCTTTGAAAAGCAGAAGAGACAAAAAAATGCAAAATATTGTAACCAAAATGTAGCAACAAAAGAAGCAAAGATTTATTGCAAAAAAATGAAAGGGTCTTGATGCATCAGACCTTTAATATTATTTTTTTTTTTTTTATTTGAAAAACTTCATCCAACATCAGCGGATATTGATGTAGGGGGATTTTAGTATCAAAAACTTATTTAACTTTCAATTGCCAATAAGTTTTTATTAGTATTTAAACCAGTATTTAATATTTTATCTAAATATTTAAGAATTTTCAATATTCCAGGTTTATTAGAAATACTGAAATATTAGTTATAAATCAGATCAAAAGGAAATATATGAAAAAGTTGTAGAGGAGGACCTAAAATTTCAGAAAAAATATATTGCAGTCATCCTTTAATAATACGAGATAAGCTACAGGTTGTCAAAGTTGACCACCTCGAGTATAAAAATATATTACGAAACAATATGATTAACAAGATTTTTTGATTATTACAACTCGTCTAACCATGAACAGTTTTCAAAGCCAGCACTCTGAAATCAGTATGAAAAACTACAATTTTTTACAAAAATACTGTGAGCGTCAAAAAGAAGTAAACAGCTCATTCCCTTTTAAACGAAGCCTTGTGAGATGTAGATAAATAATGATATAAAATAAGTAATATGCTAAAATTCTTCGGCAATTAGGTAGGAATTGAACTCATAAAAATAATTTCCGAAAATAAATCGGAATAACGATATAATTGAATTTTTAAGAAAATATACCAATTTTTCCGCGTCAAAAAAAAAAAAAAAAAAGTAAACAGTTGCACCTTTCTTTTATAAAAAGGTCAGTAAATTGTAAAAGTGGGAGAGGATCTTATATTTTTTTTAGTTAAAGTTTCAGGGAAGTACCAAATTAAAATCTTAAATGTGTTTCTTTCTTTAAAATGAAGTAATACAGTGATTGTTTAACAATAAAAAAACAAATTCCAATTCAAATTCGAAAATAATATCATATTTATATGCAAAAGAAAAAATCCTTGCGTGAAATTGCAAAAATTGTTTCATGGAATTATTGCGGAATAATATAAAAATATACCAAACATCATACTGCAGATAATTTTTCTCGGGCAAGATGGTCAAATCATTTACACAAAGAAAAAAGCTATAGTTTGCGAAGTCAAAGAAAGTCTAGAAGAAGGACTTTCTTTGACTTCGCAAACTACCATAAAAAAGCTAAAAAAGTAACGTTAATTTTCGCTTATTATTTTAGAGCTAGTACCATTTTAGGACCACTACACAAAAAAGGCTTCCATAGAAGAACACCACGTAAGAAACCTACATATCGTAAGCCAGCCAAACTAAATGTATGAATCTCGCCCAAAAGTATAAAAATTAATTAATAAAGACGAAAGTAAATTTAAATATTTGGCGCCAAAAAAACACGAAAAATATTGCAAAGTTGGAACGAAGGCGTCAATGTCATAGGTGAGGTTAAGATAGTTAAACATGATCGAGACTCGGTAATGGTCTGAGGACGTCTGGAGGCTTCAAGCATCAGTAATTTCATATTTATAGAATTGACAATGAAATAGAAGATCATATAAATAGTTTTAAATATAATATGGATCCTAGTGTGCGAAGATTTAGCTTATTACACAACTGCTTATTCCAAAATGTCAAAGATCCTAAGCATTTTTCCATATTAAATACAATTTTTTTGCATTTAATTATAAAACTGTTTACTTTTTTTTATAATTTTTTTCTTATGAAATCCATATTCAGTTAGTTACCAAACAAATGTGCATTAATCTTTTCTATATAGCATTTTTAATCTAAATAACTTTATTTTTAAGAATACTTGCTGTTTACTTTTTTTTTTTTTTTTTGACGCTCACAGTATGTTCAAATTTTCAATTATTTTCAATGTTTTGTTAATAAAAGAATTATTGTTCTTTACATATTTCAAAAGATAAATGGTTAATAAATAAATTTTAAATTAATTAGTCGAAAATGGTGAATTTTTATAAAAAAATGTCATATGAGCTTTTTAATAATGAAATATATAACAAAAGAAAAAACGAAATTATGTACGATTAATCTTTATATCCACCATCAAAACGATGGGGGGTATATTGATTTTGTTAGTCCGTGTGTAACATATCGAAAAAATCATTTAAGACCCCATAAAGTATATATTTTCTGGGTTCTGGTTAGATTCTGAGTCGATCTAGCTATGTCCGTCCGTCTGCTGAAAGCAGGATAGGGCTGGAACGGAACAACGTAGGGGGCGAAATTTGCCTCAAATATTTATCTTATATTAGGTTTGTTTGGGATTGAAAATGGGAAATCGGTTAATAGAAAAAGAAAAAGTTATGGACAAAATACTAGAAACACAGGGTGTCCGTTTCATACTTTTCTGCTGATATCTCTTAAACAAAAGCATGTACGATAACGAAATTTTGTACAGATAGTTCGAGGGTCGATATAAACTTGGAAACAAAAAATGGGCGTGGTCCGCCCACTTTACCGCCCAGCTCCCATATAAGGTGAAAAGTCAACGAAATTTTGTACAAATACCCCAGTCAAATAATTATATGTGCATACCTATAAAGTAATTTATTTTTTTCAAAAATAGGATTTTCAAATTCAAATCTTTTTTATATTTTTAATGTTTATTAGAGCTTTATAAGTCAAATGAAAAATTTATTTCTTATGTGTATTTTGTGGCAAAATTTAATTGATTTTAAAATTGTTCATAGAAAATAATTATATGTGCACGACAAGAATTTTATAAAAATCCTTTATTTAAATAAAGTTAATTTTCAATATTCATGAAAGTTGTTAAGGAATTGTGTTATCCTAATATAACGTTACCAGATGCATCCATCGTTATACCGATTCGTCCTTTTTGCTTTACATATATATAGGTCAAAACTGTAGTATACTTATACAAAATCAATTTGAAACATTTGATATTGTCATATAGCTCTGAATCTAAATATATCTCAGCATACAGTATTCTTTGGAAATCCTTATGTCATGAAGGTCTGAGGATCATTACTGGTTGCTCCAGAAATATAATATTTTGTGACTTAACAATCGATTTTGAGGCCCGATATAGTAACGTCGTCACTTTAATTTACTGAAAAATCTAATTTTTGTAGGAAATTCATCAACGAAGCTATTGGATTTTTTGTCCAGTAAATTTATGTTGTGCTGTGAACTAATTTAGCTACGTCCAATAAATATTTTCAACTTCTATCTAGAACTAAAATTGACTTATATTATGTGCGATTCGACACTATGATTACGCTTCAAGGATGTCTTTTGTAGACGTCGAATACCCATGTAATATTTTTGATAAACACTTGGATAATTTAAATATAATATTTTTTATCCCTTATGCACATAAACTCATGGTGTAATTTAAGTTTTTAAACAAAAATTACATTTATCATAAAATCCTGCGTTTGGATTTTTGTAACGCTCTATTATGTTATGTTTTTGCCACCCAAAGGTCATAAATTTTAATCTAAAACCTCTTTTATTATTGTATGCTCACGTCCAATTATTAAAACCCGTTTATTTGGCCGTTATTTTTCTGTAACACATGTTGTTTTTCTTCGAAAAATTTCCTTAAGCCCCGCTAATCAGCAATTGATTATGGGTTATCGCTCCTAGAATGATAGCAATTTCTCAGATTTTTTGAAAATTTTCAACAGTATTATGATAAACATTTTCTGTGTACACCATTTTTTGGAAATTTACATAAATTGTCGTCTTACTTTCATGATTTCAGCACTTCAACTGACAGTTCATGACCTGGTGACATATTTTGGCTATAAATTAAAAAAAAAAAAAAAATAATTTTGGTATTTTAGGTCTAATCATTTTAAATATTCCCCAAATAACTTTAATTTTAACTTTAATTGGTTAAACGGTTCAAACTGCGGACTTCATGTCAGTCTGTTGAGTAAACATTTCAATTTGCACATATAATTATTTTCTATTAAAATTTAGAGAATGATATGTTTATTTTAACGGTACTTTAAATACAATGGCAAGAGGAACCTAAAATTTTGCAAATAGGGACATTAGGTAAGAATGAAAAAAATTGTAAACCAAAGAAATGTATATCACTCTTGGAATATATAAAAACCAGAAAACAAATATTGCACATATAATTATTTGACAGAGGTAGTTCAAGGACCAATGTAAACTCTGAAACAAAAAATGGGCGTGGTCCGTCCGCTTTACCGCCCACCTCCCATATAACGTAAAATTCTAAAAACTTGATAGTGGGAGCCGAATATAACATTCGCGCTTGTTTATTTTTTGTTGACTTTGTTGGATTATTATTTTTATCAAGCTTTTGGTGTCTACGCATTTTTTGTCTTTCAAATTTCCCCTGTACACCTACTACATTCACCACATTAAATCGATGGTTAAAAATGTGATGTAATGGAGAAAAACCAAAATGTTCCTTGTAATTAGAATGACTATTCCTACAATATCTGTAACATATGTTTTTACGACACTTTAGATACTGGAGTAAAACGTTGTAAATATGGTGTATTAATAATTTTGTGTTCTTCGTTTGTTATTTATATGTATTATAAAGCAGCTTAGGTCAGTGTGTTTCGCTACCCCTAGCCAGTGATGTCAGATGGAGGGAATTTTCCCTTTTTGAGAGAATTTTTAAGGCTAATTTTAGTCGAAGGGAAAAAGGAAGGGAATTTTAATTATTATTAAAATAAAGGGAATTTTTAATACGTATAAATTTATTCCAAAAATTTACGACGGAAATTTGAAATAAATAACACAAAAATGCAATATTATCATACAGACTCATTTAAAAACAGAAATGTTAATTTGCGAAATGGATATTTTCAGTGTTCTCGTTCCTTGCAAAAAATATTTTTTGTATATTTTTTATTGAATTACACACAAAAACTACATTTATGTAAATTTCAATGCATTTTTTACTAAATATTTGTAGTTAAAAAAAAAAAATTGCGATTTTAATCAGGAGGGAAAAATGGAGGGAAATTTTTTTCTAAAAAAAAAGGGGAAAAAATGAATTTTTCAACTAAACAGAGGGTTTTTTCTTAAATTTTATCTAGCATCACCGCCCCTAGCTAATATTTAACTTTAAAACTGTAATTTTTCGAATAAATCGAATTATTTGTGTCGACCAACCGGTTGACCGAAATGTAGCTTTTTGGGGTTATAAATAAGATTTTTTTTTGTTAATTTGTATGATAAATTTATGTTAGCTACATCATTTAAACAGGTCTATTATATCCCAGTAAAAATAAATAAAATTATTTTTTAGTGAGGTACTTTTTCTTTTTCTGTTTTGAATTTAAAAAAGTTTAAAATTCAGTTCAGCTTTAAGAAGTCTATATACTAAAAACAAAAAAAAAAAAAAAAAAAACAGATTGAAACAAATGAAAAATAATGTTATGCATAATTTTTATTATTTAAAAATGTGTTGGTTTACTGAAAACTATGTAATTTCCTTGTGCCACACGTTGAAGTAAAATGTGTCAAAAGTGGCGCTTAATTGAATTTTAAAATTTAAAGTTGGGTACCGAATAAAAATAGAATAATAATGTATCAATATCAATTAAAATCTTTAAGGTAGGTTGTGTTGTTTTCTTATAAGGAGCTGTCAATGTTAAGAATTTTTGTACAATTTTGAAAAATAGTAAAAAATTAAATTTTCATCAGCTTTCAATTTTGAAAAATAGTTAAAAATTTAATTTTCATCAGCTTTCAGTGTATTTATATTAAATAAAAAGTCTTTTAAGCTAAAAATTTAAAATGAAACCATCAAATTCAGATATTTAAGTGTACTCTTCTTCAAGTATTTGTAAATTATATTTTGTCCTATTTTTTTTTTTAATGTCCTAAAATACACTAATTTTCATGGAATGCAACTTAAAATCGATTTGATAATATATATATATATATATTTTTTTTTTTTCAAAAAAAGCCAAATCTACTGGCTACAAAAAACAGCTTAAGTGCAGACATTTTCTTTGCTTTATCAAACATTAAACAGTGGGGAAGAATCGAAATAAATCTGTAATCTAATCGGCTGGTTGGATTTGCATAAAATTTCACATAGGCGTAGCAACATTTTGAGTTTAGAAGCAGGATCCAATATACGCTTCAGGAGCGGAACTATGGGGGTTCAATTAGGGTACTAGTGTCATGGAAAATGTTTAACCACTAGCGAATTTTTGTTCCTTACCCGATTTCCAAGATTTTTATATCACCTTAAAGTCCTTGATAAATCCTTTAGAAAACATGCTTGCATGTACTATCTTATGTATTTTTCGAGTTATATATATTTGAAATTTTAAAAATCTCAATTTTACAAGATCTTGGTTAAGATTTTTCCATATATAGCTAAATATTTGTAACCGACTTTATTATATTTTATGGAGTTGGTTAAAAAGTAAAATTATCTATCGAACAAAGAAATTGAGTCAAAATTTAAACGATTTTGAATTGGAAAATTTGCAAAAATTAACGAACATACAGACAGATGGACGGACATTATAATTATTTAAAAAAAAATCTTAAAATTCGAAAAATATTTTTTTCCACTTCTCGATTAATATGAAAACCAAATGAAAGTATTAAAATTTTGATATCACCTTTCCCTGAATTAAGTGGCATTTTCGACCCATTTAACGCAAATGTATAGACGGACGGACATTGTCATGCTGCCAAAAAATATTTTAGAATTCTTAAAATGATTTTTTTTTTACTAACTAATAACTAGAAAAAATAGAACGTGATCATCAAAATTTGGATGTCATCTTTTCCTGAATTAAGCGTCATTTTCATCCCATTTAAAAATTTTATTTTTCATATTCAAAATGTAAGTAACAAAAAACAAAAAAAAATAATAAAAAATCTTACACAAAAAAAGACTTACATGAAAAATTTACTAAATAAAACGAAATTAGAATATTTTATATTATTAGCTAATCAAATTTTTAATACAAATAGGAGTAACTATTTCAATAGATTAAATGCTATAATTAATGTAAATCGTGTGTTTTACAAGTAAACTAAGACTTCGATTAATCGAATAATTTGCCAATAATCGGTTATTAACCGATCAACTTTTAACCATGAATAATTATTTGTCGAATAAATCGATTAATATGAAAACCCGAATTAAGTACCCAAATGGGGACTACTACTTCCCCTAGTTTCATACCACATTATTCTGATTTCTACTACGAAATGTGATAAGAAATCTATTCCTTCAAACATTTTAAAAACACTCACTATAATTGTAACATATGCAATAGTTAAAATCTAGGTCCCCAGACCTATCCACCCTTTCTTCATTTCAATTTTAATTCTTGATAACAAATTTATTTCCCCAAAATTTTAAAAATTTATTATAAAGGTAAATTACATTAAAATTATAAAGGAATATTATTTAAATATTTCAAAAATTATATTAATAAACATTTTTGTTTTGTTCTCCTGAAAAGTTTTGTTTTTCGAGATAGAGGGCTTTAAATATAGGGCCTCGATATACTAAATTGTATACCTTTAAAACTTACATATTTGAATTTTTTACAGGGACGTAGTTCAAGAAATTTACAAGGCAATTTACAGAATAGATGTCTTTAATCAGATAACTATTTTGTTCCCAAACCATTTTTTCGTTTTCAATATTTTTAACTAAATTTTTCGAAACCTATTTTCCAACTATAATTTAAGTCATTCAATTGTAGTAACTCAGTTTAAATAACGTTCATCTAAATCAAGTAATTCGAAAAATAAAAACTGATACAATTGTTGACTTATCAGATAAAGCTGAGTCCGAAAGCTGAGTTTTGTAGTACTCAGTTCAAAAAATAAAAATTTTGAGTTGCCGCAAATGAACGTGTATATTTAATTATCTTTCTTTAAAAAATATTACTTTTTTTAACTTTCACTGTACCCATAAATATATTTACTTATTGTTAATGATGAATCGGATAAAAATCCAATGCAAATTTATACATACTGATAACACCTACAATAGAGTGACCCTCTTTATTGTGAAGGTGTTTTCGATTGCACCCCCTAGAAATTTGGGAATAGCCTAAAAACTATGAAATACAAAGTTTGAGGCAAAGAGTAACAAGAGACGAGACTAATTGTCAAAAACCTAAGTCGGTTGTCAAAAACCTAACTCATGCAACAACAAAATACATGTAATCAAATACATTTTGTTGTTGCTAGAAGAAAATAAAAACACATTTTTGTTTACAAAGCAACAATTTTATTCAATTGTCAATCGAGAATTTCGTCTCTATATGTTCTATGGTTTGAGGCAGATTGAAAAAAAAAAATAAAAAAATAAAAGTGGCTTAAAGCGATTGAAATATTGAAAATTAAAATTAAAAAAAAAAAAAAAAAATATTACTTTGTTCAACCACTAAAATATTATTACTACTGATGTAACCTTCTTTATATCATTTTATATCATTTTAAATTCACAGTTCGCTAACTTTCAGAAATAGCGAAAATCAAATCTAGTAGGTGAGACCTAGAATCTGAACACCTCTATCAAAAGAGAGCCACCCTAAACTACATACATACTTATATTTATTTTGCAAAACCTGGCACGTGCAAGAGCTCACCTAAAAATTTAAATGTTTTAACTTTGATTGGTTGCCGCTGAAGTTAATATACAAACAAAAACAATTAGAAAATAAACTCAAAATGATGAATGATGATTTTAAAAAAATTCATAGTTTGCCAGTATAAATAAAGAAATAGTGGCACACCCAGATTGAAAAAAAAAAAAAATAAATAAAAATATGTAATTTTCTTTTTAAATTCAAGTATTTATTTCATTGTTCAAATTTACCTAAGGTTAATCTAGGAAGGTGTGTATATACTTTTTAATTATCAAGGTTTATACTATCGTATTAGTGGAAATTAAACCAGGGAGAAATTACAGCATTATTTTTCAAACGAAATTTTAATATAATTTTAATGGAATTAACCCAATTTTATGATTAATAAGAAATATCTTTAATCAGTAAAAACATAATGGCAAATAAATTATGGATATATTTTTTAATTATCCTTCAAATATAGTTGAAGTTAGTAATTAATTTTAATGCATATGTACAATGTACATTGTACATACATACATATTTTTTTTTTTTTTTTTTTTTACATATATATTAGTTTTTATTGAATCTTTCTTTTTCAGAAATTTACAATAAGTATTAAAATCTTAACCTAAACTTAAATTATTGTTGATATTGCCACTGCAAAATCCAACGTAGAGTTTTCATTAGTAGTATTATCTTCCAAGATCCAGTGTTTCCATTCTTCTTAGGCGTCTGTGACCCTCAAAAGTTAGCAGATCCCTAGCGAGAGGGTTTGGGTGTTCAGATAATTTTTTCATATATTTGATGCTACTGTTCTTTATCTCCTCACGAATTGTAGGAATATTGAGATCCTTGTGGATGTTGCTATTTCTGACGTACTATGGTGCACCTGTTATTATTCTTAGGAGTTTGGACTGTCTTCTCTGTAATTTTTCAATGTTTGATGAAGAGGCTGTTCCCCAGAGCTGTATGCCATATAACCATATAGGTTTTATTACTGCTTTATATAACAGTACTTTATAGTCCAAGTCTAGGGCTGACTTTGGACCAATTAACCAATGAATTTGGGCAGATTTTAGTTTTATTTGAGTAACTTTGGATTCTATATGACAAGTCCATGTTAAACGCCGGTCTAGGTGAATACCAAGATACCTTACTTTATCCTGTTCAGGTATTTGGACATTGTTTATTCGAATGGGGGGACAACTTTCCCTGCGTAAGGTAAATGTTATATGGACACATTTCGAAGCATTCACATTGATCTTCCATTTATATAGCCATTTTTCCAGCTCAGTGATATGGGATTGGAGTTTTTCGGATGCAATCACCGGATTTGTATGCATACTTACAAAAGCAGTATCATCTGCAAAAGTTGATGTATGAGTCATAGGGCTCGTGGGCATATCTGCCGTATATAGTATATAAAGAAGAGGCCCTAAAATACTTCCTTGAGGTACTCCTGCGGAAATTTTTCTGCGTGAAGAAATCACATCTTTCGATCTTATTTGAAAAGATCTATTTATTATATAGTTTTTTAGTAACTTATGAACGTTCTGTGGAAGTAACGTGGTCATTTTATGTATTAGTCCGTCGTGCCAGACTTTATCGAAAGCTTGAGATATGTCAATAAATAACGCAGAGCAATACTGCTTGCTCTCGAAACCTCTTCTGATGAGAGTTGTAATTCGATGCACTTGTTCAATAGTACCATGTTTTCTCCTAAAACCAAACTGATGGTTAGGTATACTGTTATTATTATTAAGATGTAATAATAGGCTCTCAAGGAGCAATTTCTCAAACAATTTCGAAAAAATTGATAATAAGCTTATTGGACGGTAAGATGTTACTTGAGTGACGTCTTTTCCAGGTTTGGGTATCATTACTATCTCTGACAACTTCCAAGTACTTGGAAAGTAGCCAGTACGTAAAATGGCATTGAAAATGAATAAAATAAATTTTAGAGCCGAGTTTGGCAAGAAACAAATCATTGTGCTGGTAATTTTGTCCGTTCCAGGAGATTTTCCTGCCTTCAGACCTTTTACTGCTAATTTCACGGCAGAGAGCCGGAATTTTAATGGAGAGTGAATATGGTCGCTAACTACAACAGGTCTTAGAGTTGAACCTGTATTATTTGGAGTGAAAAAGTGTTCTAAATGACTAGCGAATGCTTCAACTTTTTCATTAGAACTTTTTGCCCATTGGCCATTTTGGAGGCGTATGGGAGACTCATATGCAATAGGGCATTGCATATTTTTCATACATATGTAGGTGTGAAATTCTAAGCCATTATTTAAATTATTTAATTTCAATAAACAGCAATTTGTTTTCTATACCCTACACCACCATAGTTGGTTGGGGTATTATGCGTTTGTGCTGATGTTTATAACGCATAGAAAAAGTTATCCAACACCCACCTTAAAGTATACCAATCAACTCAGAATCACTTTTTAAATCGATCTAACAATGTCCGTCCGTTCGTCTGGCTGGCTGTACATGCAAATCTTGTTCACAAAGTACAGTACGCAATTTTGAAGATAATTCAATTTTGAAATCGGTTGTGATCGGTCCATTATTTCACCTAGGCCCTAGTGTTGGTCTACAAATGGCCATAGGTCTAATATAAATCCCCTTCCTAATTTTTTTCTCTCATACACAATGATGTAGGGTATCATATAGTCGGTCTTGACCGACTTATCTTCTTTTCTCGTTTTTTTTTACTTTTTTTGCATTATGTTGTTCTCCTTAATTTTGTTTTTATATTGTAAGGAATGTACATAAATATATATATTTATTTATTTTCCAGTTAGAAATTTCCACTATTTAAATATTATATTCTGTTTTCTTATATTAAAGGTCAACCTGTTGGTGGTATTAATGATTCACGTATTCAAGATCTCACAGTGGAAAAAGGTACTATACATACCAAACGTCATAGTGGCGAAGATCCTATTAAAACAGGGTAAGTAAAAACTATATTTATTATCTTTATAATAATTTAATTAAATGTTGTATAGAAAGTGAAATGTTAAAAGAACACGATACAAAGAGAAACAATTTTAATTAATTGGAAAGCAAAACTGAGAATTTTATATGTATTAAAACTCTTGAAGAAAAAAAAAATGTATACAAATAGGAAATAATATACTCAATACTCTTTACTTATGTTTGTAAATATGTACATTAGGGTTGTCCAACATTGTATGAAGAAAGCCAAAGTGTAACGCACATTTAAATGTACCTAAAATTATGAAATAGGACATCATTTAGAACATATTTGCTAAATTTCAACTTCCTACACGGACATTTAAGTTGATGATTCCAGAACAAATTCTCACCAAAATGATATATACACAAAATTATTATACCCGTATTTCGTAATTTGTCTAAAAAATTTAATATGAACGAAAAAAGGACATTTTATATAAAATTTGTTGCTAAAGTTTTACTTTTTATTTCTACGTAATTTTTCAATATGAGTTATATTTAATAAAATGATTTTATCCTTCGTATTAGCTATTTTTTTTAAATTAAACGAGAGAAAAAGATATAGTCGGTCAGGCCCGACTATATGATACCCTACACCATACAGTATATTTCGGGGAGGGGTCTTTTATTAGACATGGACCCAAATGTGGACCGATACTTATAAGTGTAAAATAAGACATACAAATACAGAATATTACGTTGATGCTGACATTTATATGAATTTATTCACTTTTGGGTGATTCCCGAAAGGGGGCCTTATATGGGAGCTATGGTAAATTATGGACCGATATTTATAAAATTTGGTACTATCATTTATGTTTATATAAAACTTATTTGTGTCGAATATTAACTTGATACTAACATTTTAGTAGAATTTATGGCCGTTAAATTGATTTTTTGGAAAGGGGTTTATATGGGAGCTATGAGTAATTATGGACCGATCTTTTTAAAACTCGTCACACTTATTTAAACTTATATGAAACTTACATGTGCCAAATAATATTAAAATATTGCTATATTTAAGGGATTTATGATCGTTAAACCCTTTTCCGGGAGGACATTTGTATGGGGGCTAGGTGAAATTATGGACCGATCATAACCAATTTCAATAGGCTTCGTCCCTGGACCAAAAAAATGCTGTGTACCAAGTTTCATAAATTTTGGTGCAAAATTGCGACCTGTAGTTTGATTACAAGGTTTACATGGACGGACAGACGGTCAGACGGACAGACGGACGGACGGACATCTTTAAATCGACTCAGAAAGTGATTCTAAGCCGATTGGTATAAATTAAGGTGGGTCTTAGACCAATATTTTTGGGTGTTACAAACATCAGCACAAACGCATAATACCGTCCCCACCTATGGTGGTGTAGGGTATAAAAATATGAGTGTATATATGTTTCTTTAGCTATCGTTTGTTGTATAAATCATTAATATTGGTGAGAAAAAATGTTTAAGATTTGTTCTAGGATCATCGACGTAAAGGCCATGTAGCATCCCAAAATAGAAATTATATTTTTATTTGTAAATTTCAGGACATGCAAATCTGATAGCGGTATTAGAGCATTTACGCAAGCTACAAACAACCGTCCACCTCGTGGTGCTGACAAAATACGTGCAGCGTCAGGACCTTCAATATTGCCAAGACCAGAAGACATTTTAATCAATGACCCAGAGGTAAGATAAAATAAAAATTTTGTTCTTTACAAAATTAGAAAATAAAATATTAACATACAATAAAGTTTAGCAAAGATTTAACAACTAATTTAAAAATTTTATTTATTATTAAATTTTAAATTTAATAAGGGTAATATATTCTGATTTGCTAAATCAAATACAGTCTTCACCATGACATACACTTAGTACTAAGGACTGAGATCGAAAAATTCTTAACATACATATATGTTAATAAAAACTTACAGTTTTAATTTTTTTTTATTTAATTAAAATTATTATTACAATTTATAAAAAAAAAAATATATTTTTATAGTTTTAATCACTAGTGATGAAATTTTGAACCTTTTTCGGAAACCTTACCATTAACGTTTTTATAGTGCTTTCTGCCACTTTACTCGAACAGTTAGTCCATCTCCGATTAAAATCTACCACACTTTTGGACACCTTTTTTGTGCTCTTCAATTCTCTTTTAACAAGAGCCCAATATCTCTCCACTGGCCTTAGCTCCGGGCAGTTTGGAGGATTTGCCTCTCTTGGTACAAATACCACATTATTGTTCTTGTACCACTCAAGGGCTTGTTTACCATAGTGACAGGATGCCAAGTCAGGCCAAAAATAAGTGGACACATTATGAAGTCTTATGAATGGAAGCAGCCTTTTTTGTAAACATTCCTTGATGTAAATTTCGGTATTTATAGAGCCCGTTGTAACAAATGATTGGCTTCTTTTGCCGCAACTGCATATTGCTTGCCATACCAAGAACTTTTTGGGAAATCTTGTCTGGTTTTGGGTCCTAAACTTTTCTTCAACATTCCCTCGAGCATCAGCAACATAAAATTTTGACAAAAAAATCTGCCAGAACATACGTTTCGTCATCCATTATGCAGTAAGAATATTTTTTTATAAAACTTTACTTCAATTTCCGTGCTCTGTTTTTGGCCTCTAAATTTTTAGCAGCGTTCCTGTCAGGAACTTTTTGAGCCTTATATGTTTTTAAACCTGCATTAGCTTTAACTTTTCGTACCAAATAGTCCGAGCACTGAGCTAACCGGGCTGCTTTCCTATCGGATGTGTTGGGAGCTCTTTTGAAAATGCTTTCTATTTTTTGGCTTTAGAAACATCATGTGGACCATTCCTTCTACCTGAACCAATTTTTCTATCAACGGACAAGTTCTTCCGGTACCGTTTAATAACATTGGAAACAGTTTGACGGCAGACCTTTGAATGCTTGGCCAACTTTTTGTAGGACCAAGTTGGGTTTTGTTGAAAATATTTAATTATTTTAGTGCGCACTTTTTTCTGGTCACTCATTTTAATCAGATTAACAACAAATGAATATAATTGACATTAAACATAATAAGTGACATGTTTTATAAAGGTAACTTGATCAAAAAAAAAAAAAAAAAAGTTTTAAAACATGTGTTAAGAATTTTACGATCTCACTCCTTACTAAATATTTCTGCCTTATAGATTCTAGAATTCTGTTCCTAAAACAGGCAGAGAGATAGACGGACTTATTCAAGTCTTCTTAAAATGTCATAAATGTCTAGACTTGGGAATAATATTTCATTTTGGTGAATCGTTCGTTATCGGTCAGTACGACTGAGTGAAATATTTCTTTCATCTTTCATTTACTGAAGTATGTATGGAATAGAAACCGAAGAAAGGTTCTTTCTTGTCTTTCATTTTCTGAAGTAGGAATGAAATGGAAAGTTGAAATGAAATATGTTTTTTTTTTTTTTTTTTTTTTTTTTTGTGAAACAATAATGTCTATTGAATGGTTAAGCATTTTTTTATTTAATTATTTTGAATATACCACATTTGTGTATTATTATTTACATATTTTTTTGCCATAGATTTAAATCTATTGAAAAAAATATGATAGAAGAAAAGAATGAAATATGAAAGAAATGTGAAATGTGAAAAGTGAAACATAAAAATGAAAGATTGTGAACTATTTCATATCTTTCATTTAACTGAATCGTTCAATTGAAAATTTCTTTCATGAACGACACAACTCTATAAATGTCATAAGAATATACATATAAGGACTGCGCGCTAAAAAAATTCGTGCATACTTTTAGGCTTATAACTTCTGATGTGGCGATAAATAAATATTTCTGTTAACTGGTTTCAGTAGTCACGTGCTACGGATTTCTTAAAATGGAAATTGAACAAAAAACAACTAAAGGCATAATTAAAATTTTTAATGAAAACTAACATCGGTCATATATAAAACAATTGGCAGGAAATCAGGTGTGTCACAAAATACAATTTCTGGGGTCATATACAATGAAGTCATGACCACAGAAAGGAAATCGTGTGGTGGAAGAAAGATAGTATCTTCAGGCTGTAAAGCTCAGACAAAATAGAAAGTATTTTGAGAAAAAATCTCCACATCTCTGGAAGAAATGTGTCACAAAAAGTTAATTGATCTGAATCTTTGTCAGAAAAGTTGAAAGGAAATCTAACCTAAAGACGTACCAAAAGTTTCTATTAGAAACGCAAGCAAGAATTTGGAGTTAAAAAATAGCGTGAAAGTACTTCAGACGAATTTTTTTCAGAAATTTGATTGCTGCATAATAGATGACGAAACGTTTATACTGGCTAACTTTTTCCAACTTCCTGACCAAGAATTCTATGTTGTGAATGTCACAATAAAATCAAAATTCCCAAGAAAGTTTTTAGTTTGGCAAAACATTTGCATGTGCGGAAAAGAAACACTTCATTTATAACAAATGGAAATATACGTGAATGAGTACCTTTGGAAAAGACTTCTTCCTTTCCTAAGAAAATACAGTGTATCCGTTTTTTTCTGACCAGATCTCGCTACTTCTCATTAGAGCAACAAGGCAATGGAGTGATATCAAGCAAATTGTAGTGTGTTTGTACCGAAGAGGCTAATCCATCAAATAGTCTTGAACTCCGTGGAATTTGGTCCTTGTAAAAAATAATTTAAAAGACTCAGTTTCTATAAGCAGATTTGTAAGCATGAATTTTTTTTTCGTGCGCAGTTCTTATGTATCTCATGGAGTCGTAGACCAATATCAAAATAAAAAATCGGATCATCTTCTGAGAATACTTTCTAATTTGTTTTGCTTTCTCCACATTTATTTTTTCTTCTTACGACTCAGTATCGACGAATTCTTCCAAAAAGTTTCTCATCTATTTAACACTGTTCGACAAAAAATACACCACCATAGACGAATAGTTGGAATTGATGTATTTTGATGTGCTAAACACAAATCTGCTTTCAGTTTTTTTTTTCCATCAGGTCTGGATTGTTTTTATGGGCATGTCTAATATTTCGCCCATAGTAAGGCCGTTACTCTAGTATATTTCTTTATAACTTAAGAACGGTACGATTGACATAAGTGATATACCAAAAAATGCGGACTAAAAATATCTTCAAATCTCCCAAACTACATTTTTTTATGTGCTCAATAGTTTCGAAGTTATTTTGAAATAAGTGTCCAAAAAAAAAAAAAAAAACTTCGTGCAAAATTTTATATTTTTTTGTTTGTCTTTTCGTTTGTCGAATGATTATTTAAAGCCATATAAAGTATATATTTTCAAGGTCCTGGTAAGATTCTGAGTCGACTTAACATCATCAAAATTTTGTACAAATAGTTCAAGGACCAATGTAAACTCCGAAGCAAAAATATGGCTGGTCCACCCACTTCCCACATAAGATGAAATTGTAAAATGTCGCAGATGGTGCACAGTGTCCCATTTAAAAAAATAAAATGGAAATAAATCTAGAATTTCCGAACGGATGATCCGATTTCAATGAAATTTCACACAGTGATAGTAGAAGAGTGGGCGAAATTAAGTTTTGAGTTTGGATCATATAGACCTACTATATAAACCTAATCCCGATTCGTTATATATGTATCGATTTCAAATATTTTTACATGAACGGATTCTACTGGAAGAGGTCTACAAAAAACATTGTCATGTGCATATCTTATCTCTTTTAGTTTACGAGATATTCGGCTTAAAAGATAAAAGTTTTTACATTTTGACCTACTTTGGTGAAACTTTTTCATTATAGCGGGTCCTAACTTCTCCCGATTTTCTGGAAATATTTTTTATTTTATTAACAACAAATAACAAAATTATGTAAAGAAAAAACAAAAAAAAAATATAAAAATCTTTACAGAATCAAAAGTTTGATTTAAATTTAAACTTTGAAAAAAAGTAGATTTTTCGATTTTTTTTTTTTTGTCAAAAAGGTAGTTACAGTCTTTTTTAATTATAAAAAAATTTCTTAAGTAACGTATGCAGTATTTATGAAATTTTACACCAGAGTAGATTTTTTTGGTGCTTAAATTTAGGTATTATTTGTTTTTATATTTATTAACAAAAAGCCCGCAATTTCCAAAAAACTTTCTAAAATTTCCAAAAATGGGATTTTTTACTTTTTTTTACTATATCTCTCGAACCGATATCGGGGAGAAAAAAATTTCTATTACCAGAAACTTAAAAACATATTAATCTAAATTAAAAATATAACTTAATTTTAATTCCAGCTTTGCGATTTGAGAAATTGAGGCGAAAATTGGAAAATCATGAAAAAAAATAGGTGGAATTTGGAAGACACTATTTATCTATATGACAATGTTTTTTGTAGATCTCTTCCAGTAGAATCCGTTCAGGATTGTTTTAAAAAATGTTCATACCCGAGGTGTCCAACTTTGGGACCATGTGGGTCTATATGATCCAAACTCAAAACTTAATTTCGCTTCTTCTACTATCACTGTGTGAAATTTCATTGAAATCGGAAATTTTATTTTTTAAATGTGGTGTATATATAGATTCGGTATAGATTCGAATATAACATTTCACTTGTTAAAAAATGTTGCATCTATAATATTTTTAAATGGTAGTGAAAATTAAAAATATAAAATGACAAAATAAAAAAATGCCAAAAGTAAAAAAAAAATCGCCAACATGAAAAAACCCCCAAGAAAATAAATCTTGGAAAAAATACTAGGACGGAAAAAATTGCCACAACAAAATGAAAAACGCAAAACAAAAAATATTTTCTTTTTGAGCTTAAAAATATTTAAAGCTTATAGATTGTAACAGGATATTAGAAAATTTCTATCAATTTACAACAAATTATTAGGAAATCGGAAAAAACACTAAAATTGAAATGTCGCTAATGGGAAATTATATAGAAAATTGTATTGGCTACAAAATAAACAAAATTGTTCTCTTAATTTGAAATACTGAAAATTATGCTTTTTAGAGTATAAAATACGCCACTTAAATTGCTAAAATATGCTTTGAAATAGGGATTTTATATAAGAATATGACAAAATATTCTTATAATTCCAAAATATGCTGTAACAAACCAATGCCAAAATTCTTTAAATTTTCTGAAGTGTCTGTCTGCTTTTCTTTGTTAATTCTTAAAGAAACCAAAGTAAATTCGTTATTTAACAAAAAAGACTTACCAACTCATACTAAATTTTTCAATCATAAAAGTACAAGTCAATGTATAAAAAATATGTTTATTTAATAAATAACGTTGTTGTTATATCCAGTAGAGTATAATAAATGTTATTTCTTATTTTTTTAGTTGCGTCAAGAAGAGAACGTTGAATTACGTTCATCTGATGCAGCACAAACTGTTTCAGCATCAACTGCGCCACATCCATTGCCAATGCCTGAATATGGTGGTTATTTTGCACCTCTTACAGAATTCTTGCCAGACGTCAGTTTGCCTATTAGCGGTTTCCATCGGTACGTATTTTATTAACAACCAAATAAATACATCTATTTCATCATATTTATTTTCTCCATTTGTTTTAATTTTGCTTAAGCTGTATCTGTTATTTTTATTTTTAATTGAGAGATTTACTACTTTTTTTCTTTATTGAAAATATTCTGGAATATAATTTTTTAATATTTTTTATATTTCTCTTTTCATTTTTATTTTTGCAGTTGCAATGTGGCTGTCATGTTGCTTACCGACATTGTTGTGGATGGAATACCTGGTATTGATTGGACTTTACATTTACCATTAATGTTGCATATTTTATTTTTGGGTCTAGATCATACACGTGTCATTGTACGCGAACATTGCAAACAATTATGTATGAATTTATTGGTATGTTGGTGGAAAATATGAATATCTTTTACAATCATTTTCACATGAAATTTGTGTTTCATTCTATAGATTGTTTTAGCTGAGCATAATGACCACTTGACGGTTGCACGCATTTTATTGAATAGTGAAACTACAAAACTTGATCTGGGTTTAACGGTGCCGTCATTGCCAGTAATTGATAATAATTTTACAGGTATGTAAATAGCAATTAAGATTATTATAGTAAACATGCTATATATTATATTTTAATGTTTTAAATGAATTTAGTCTGAGAACATTTGATTACAATTTACGAAATTAAATACACACTTACATTAACATTTTTGTTTAAAAATATCTCATGTTAATTTGATTTTCGAAGTTTTTTAACACATACACATTAATTAACTTAAGCTTAAAATTTCCTTTATACCTTTTTTCAGAATCTCATCAAGAATTTGATAGTTACCTTTACAATAATTGTTGCATTATTGCTGCCACCACATCATCAACTCAACTTCCAGGTGCAGGCTCAGCATCAGCAGCCATCTATGCACAATATGCAGGAATGCCTATACAAAATAATCAAATTCCATTATACCATCAACATGTAATTCTAAATAATCAGCAACAGCATTTGCAACAACAGCAGCAGCACCAACAACAACAACAGTTAATTACGGCATCAAATGTCCAACAGCAAGAAGTACATACTAATTTACAACAACCCCCACCCATTAATCAATCACCACCTTCATCGTCAACAACAATGACACAACAACAGTTGCAGCAGCAACAACAACAAACACAAACGATTGTTAACACAGGAAATTTACAAATAAATCCAAATACCACCGAAAACTCCGAAGTTCCTTTAATAATTGCTGACGAAAATGCCCCACCACAACCTGGGCCAACAATGCCAATAGCGCATGTAATTAAAAGTCTGTTGAAATTCTTAGCACAAGATTCTTGTCAACCACTGTGGAATTATGAGGATATAACAGCAAAAGGTATTTATTTATACCTTATCATTTTATTGAAATAATAAAATTTCGTACTTAAGACATCATTTCGAAGTAAAACACATTGATATTGTTAATTTCAAGTGAATGGAATGATCAGTGAATTTGTAGTGAAAAAAATAATTGCATTTTTAAGTTGAATTTTTAAAGTAAACATTTGTTATCTTTGAAAGTATTCCTTTCTGTGTAATAAATCGATGCTTTAACTTGGAAACAAGAACAAATTCCACCAGTGTTGCCAATTTAGCCATTTACTGGTTAAATTTAGCCATTTTCAATATACATACATAGTACAGTATACATAATGTTTAAGAATTTTCACTACATTTACTTTTTTCTGTACGAAATATCCTAAAATCTTTCAAAGAAAGCACATTACTTATTGAAAACTTATTTAGTCTTATTGTTAAAAATATAAAACAATAATAGTTTTATAAAATGTTTCTTTAAAGTTCTCTATTTTGACAAATACTTTGTAATTGTAAATATCAAATTTCATAGAACTTTGGTCACAAAATTCTTGACAAATAATGAAATAATTTTTACCTCAGAACTATAGGTTAAAATTAATGATATGATAAAAAAATATAACCTTAATATTTTTGTATTTATTCTTCGACAACATATTTTTGTAAAGAAATTTTCCGGAACAAAACAAAACAAAAAAAAAAAATCTTTTAAGATATAAATTGATAAAACGAAGCCAATTTTTACATAATGTAACTTTTATATGATTATAAAAAATACTATTTTATAAGTTCTTTATTTTTTATTTAATTTTTATGTATACGTTTTGTTCCTAAAAATTGTTAGCAATTTTTTGTCATGAATTGACAGTTTTGATGAGCAAGAATTGGCCACACTGAATCCCACTTACCTTAGCTAGAATGTGTGTAGGAGACTTATTAATGTTTTTAGGAAATTTGTATTGAAATAAACAAAAGGTATCAATTAGTTCATATTGCCATAATCCGTATTGTTTGTTCAAAGCAGTTGACTAAACGAAATTGTGTTCGAATACTTTTGAAATAGTCTTCTAAGAATTTGGTACTCAAAGAATTACTAAAAATCATTTTTTAAATTTATTAAATGATGTCCGTTCATCCGTCTGGCTGTGGCTGTCCTTGTAAACTTTATGTTCGAATTACAGGTTGCAATTTTGAAGATAATTCAATGAAATTTGCACGAGACATATACAAATGTTTTCTTGGTATAGGAGTTTAACAGTAATAAATTTCTTGAATATTACAAGAATTCTATAAAATTCAACATATGAGGTATATAACATTTAGTTTACGTCATAACTTCTACTGCCGTTAATTTTAAAGATTTTCCTTGATCGCTACATCTTCGAATTAGAAACAGATCATTATACCCTACATCAAAATAGGTGGTTGGGATATTTGTGCTGATGTGTATAACGAACAGAAAAACTCATCGGATCTCCACCACGTCCACGTTCGACTCAGAATCACTTTCTGAGTCGATTTAACGATATCCGTCCATCTGGCTAGCTGTCTGTCCATGTAAACGTTGTGAACAAAGAGCAGGTCGCAATTTTCTTGATGAAATTTGGCACAACTAGTTATTTTGACACAAGGACGAAGCCTATTGAAATTGTTTATGATAGGTCTATTTCACTTAGCCCCTACACAAATATCCTCCCGGAATAGAGGTTTAGTGGTCATAAATGCCTTACACATGGCAATATTTTAATGAAATTCGGTGTAAAGAAGTTTTGTATAAGTGTTAATCTTTGTTCCAAATTTCATGAAGATCTGTCCCTAATTGACCATAGCTCCCATATAAACCTCTCTTTCAGAAATTACATTAACGTGCATAAATCCCGAATTCGAATATTAGTATCAAGTTAATATTCGACACAAATAAGTTTTATATAAGTAGAAACAACATTATTAAATTGTATGAAAATCGGTCCATAATTTACTATAGCTCCCATATCAACCCACTTCTGTAATCGCCGTAAAGTGCATAAAATCATATAGATGTTAGTTACATTTATTAAAAGTATTGGTCTACAATTGGCCATAAGTCTAATATAAGTCCCCTTCTCGGATTTTTATGCTCATAACACGATAGTGTAGGGTATCATATGGTGGGTCTTGACCGACTATAACTTTTTTATCCTTTTTTTTTTTTTTAATCCGTTGGTTTAACCGTTTGTACAGGGCAGTAAAAAAATGTACTAAAACATTTCTAAAATTTTATTTAAAATCTCAACTACGAGACTTTCGATCAAGGAATAATATTTCAGGATAATAAAAAAAATGGAGAAGATATTGAGAAATATGTAAAATATATATTCAGCAGGGTAATGGCTCGGTGTGTAATTTTTTCAAAGTTCAATATGGGTCAATTAAAAGCTAAACGAAGGCTTTAATCGAAATGAGATTCGAAAGTTTTAAATAATAATGCTAAAAATGCAAAAAAAAAAAAAAAAATCAATGTTTCTCAAAAATTAAAAAATTATATTTTTTTCAGTGTTTTGTATTAGCCTAGAAAACATTCGACATTGCAGACTTTTCTCATCTTCCTATGTATAATTTTTGTGGACTATAATTAGACACCAGCAGAACATGGCACCCGCCTTAGGTTAGGTTAGGTTGAAAAGGGTGGCGTATTCACGCCTCCACCCAGAGACCAAAAAGGTCCATTGTGATCCCTTTGAGAAATAGAGAGAAATTGAAAACAGAGCAATAGAATAGAAAACTTAGATAAAGAAGAAGAAGAGAAGAGAAGAGTAGAACCTAAACCCTAGCAATTAGTTTTCATCTAGATCATGCAGCGTGTGGGTTCCAAACCACTTCAGTCTACGCCGCTGAAGTCCTACGCAATGACAGAGGATGTGCTCCACTGTCTCTAGCTCGTCTACATTGCACTGGGTGAAATTTTTTGGACAAGTAAAAGAGAGTTTTAAACGTCGTAAACGCTGGTAAAGACGTGGTTGCATAGTTTCGCAAGCCAACATCTGGTTCGAAGGACCATAAACAAATTTGAAATTGTAAATTGTCTTGTTGTTTTTGTTTGGCGGACTATTTAGCAGAATGTAATACATATTTTCTGTGCCGCTACGCACTTCATCAGCATTCGTGGTGTCTTATACGTTTCGTTTTCGTTGAAACCTAAACATATTTTTTATTTAAAAATATGTATGTTACATTTTATTTAAACGCACAGCACATTTTTATACTTAGTCATCAATAACAGCATTAAATTTAGCTCTCATATGTAACCCAGATAAGAATTAGTTTTGACACTAAATTTGGCTGCAATAAATTTCTTTTATGTCTAAATCACTTTTTAAAATTTTGGAAAAATTGTCCTATAATTTAAATATATCATATAAAAATTTAAGTTTGATAGATAAAATTTTGGAAGAATATGTTCCATTCAGATACTATGTCTACATTACTTACTATTCATTTCAACAAAAATTACGAAGAAGAAATTTGTTAGGATCGTTAGATAGTATGCAATGATCTGGATATATGTATAACTATCTTGCATTTTTTAGAAATATTACTTAACATTTTTTTTAATCATTTAAATTTTGTTTACAGTTTGGACTATTAAGTCAGCCGAGCAATTAAGTTGTTTCCTACGACACATAGTCAAAGTGTTCGCCGATAGTTATCCTCAAGCTCGCATTGCCGAACGTTGGGCCCAGACAGCCTTACAATTGGGACTCTCGTGTTCCTCGCGCCATTATGCCGGACGTTGCCTGCAAATCTTTAGGGCTCTAAATGTGCCCATCAACTCTAGAATGTTGTCGGATATACTGTCACGTTTGGTAGAAACGGTAGCCGAACAGGGAGAAGATATGCAAGGATATGTTACCGAACTATTACTCACCTTAGAAGCAGCTGTTGATAGTTTAGATTCTGATTTTAGACCCTTGGATGTCATGAAGGATATATTCAAGAGTACTCCCAACCTCAACAACAAAGATGGTGGTCCAAATTCTATTTTACCAGGCGGCAAAAAATCGCCTTCTGGCATGACTCCACAATCTCCAAACTTTTCCGTACAAAGTCATGCACGCAGTACAAGTTATTCCGTGTCATATTGTACAAGAAAGTCAACAAACTCACCTTGTGATAAACAAGTTGAACTACGTAATCGTGCCACTGGTATAGATATGGAACGTAATATGGCTAAATTCGGCATTGTAAGTGGATCAGCATTATCACGTTCCCGTAGTGCTCAAAGTTTGAAAATGTTGGGTGATACTGCTACCCAGGATGATAAAATGACTATATTAGCTCAATTATTTTGGTTGTCTGTATCACTATTGGAAAGTGACTATGAGCATGAATTTTTATTGGCTTTAAGACTGTTAACTAGAGTACTACATCGTTTGCCTTTGGATCGACCAGATGCCAGGGATAAAGTAGAAAAATTACAGCAACAACTAAAATGGACAGCTTATCCAGGAGTACATGCTTTATTGTTAAAGGTATGTTTTTAAATAAAACACATTTATTTAGCTTTTAATATACTTATCTTTTCAATTTTAGGGCTGCACTCATACCTCAACTTATGAACCCACAATTACTTTACTTTCACAATTTGCACCATTGCTCAATCTACCAGTCTGTGATCCAACACAAAGTTGTGCTTTCCCCATGAATGTTATAGCCCTCTTACCCTATATGCTATTGCATTATGAGGATGCCAATGAAATTTGTATACGTAGTGCCGAAAATATTGCTCAGGTTTCCTCAGAATTGGGGGCTAAGCTAGAGAATCTAGGTACAGTTATGACTCTGTACAGTCGTAAAACCTTCTGCAAGGAATCTTTCCAATGGACCAAATGTGTAGTGAAATATTTACATGACACTTATGCCCATATGGGCTTACATATGTTAGCATTTCTGATAGAAATTTTGGAGAAGGGTCCTCAACAAATTCAGGTTCCCGTTTTAAATGTCATACATTGTATGTTGCATTATGTCGATTTAACACCACCTCAGGCTCAAACTATAAATGCTGATTTGCTGAGAGCTATTGGAAAATATTTGGAGGTAAATATTCCACAAAAATTTATAAAATACTACTATATAAATATTTTAAAATTTCCTCTTATAGACACCCAACTGGAAGGATTCATTGAAAATATTGAAACTTATTGTGACCCGTAGTTCTTCATTGCAAGTGGTTCCGCCCAGTGAAGGTGGTAGCGTTGGGTTTTCGTTCTCTTTCTATGGTACATATCCGGATTCGGATATGTTCTGTAAAAAGGAACTAGCCGGACGCACAATGGAATTTACCTTCGATGTCTCGCAAACACCATTAATAGGTCGTCGTATCCTCTTGAAAACAGAAGATAATTCTGCAGGCAGTAGCACAAATCAAAATAACGCTGCGACAAGTGCTGCTAATCAGACAACACAAAATCAAATGCGTTCGAATACCTACAACAACGGTTCTCATTTGCACCAACAGCCTTCGGCTGGCCATAACAGCAGTAACGTTGGTACTCCTAACTCACCCAGACGTAGCGCTAGTTTATCGCCAGCCGATACAGCTCCTCTAAGTGGTTGGAAACGTCCTTGGATGTGTCAAAGTCGTGTTAGAGAATGTTTGGTTAACTTACTTACCACCTGTGGCCAACGTGTTGGTCTACCCAAATCACCTTCGGTAAGTTTTTTTTTTTTTTTTTTTTTTTTTTTGGTATCTTGTATATATGAAGGTATAATTTATATTTCATGTAATTGAATTTAGATTTGTTTGTAAGAAAATATTGAAATATTTTGGAGAACTGCTCCTAATCCTTTTAGTTTAGTTGCATGGTTCTTTTTTATTTTATTCAAAAAGTTACTTTTTTTTAATAAAACATTCATTTATTTTAAACATTTTCCTTCCTTTTGCCTCCGCCCTAATTCCCTAATATGTTCATACATTTTGGTAATTTAGGATGATTTCATAAACTCCATATGCTCCAAGGTAATAAACATTATTATGTTATGTAAAACGAACAAAATTTAGCTAAACACAAAAATAAATCTGCTTTAATTTTAATTATTTTCTTTATGCTGAAAGACATACATAAGTATGCTTTGAACTCTTTAGAACTTTTATTTGAAAATTGGAATTTAGTTATAATGTTTACATATTCCTTATTGTCAAATCTGATTGTTGTCCGTTTTGGCACGGAATCACTCGTCATATTTTTAAAATACACTCTTCGGATTATATATAAAAAATATAAAATTAAGCAATAATTTTTGAGAGGTACAAAAAAAAAAAATAAATTAAATATATAGGAATATTTTTTTTAAGATAAATTATATAAATACAATAATATACTTAGGTAATTTTTCGATTACTATCCCAAAATTTAAAAAGTGAACATAAACCTCTGCTTTCAAATTTTATTTTTTCTTTTTTTTATAGATTTTAAAAGTCTAGAAGTTCAACTAATCTGTTTCATTAAAAAAATAAATAAATGAAAGATTTCAAAAATTATGTGTGCTTTTTTTCCTTAGAATACTATATTTTTTATTAAAGAAATTATCCTAACCTATATTGATTTCATATCCAAAATATTGGATAAAATATTACTTAAATTTATATGTAAAGATATTGGAACCCAATAAGTATCGTCTTGGCCGATTAAATAAATTTCAATAAAGCTTTTACCAGATTTTGAAAAATATCGTTATTCAATACTATTTACACTCTACACTACCATAGGTGGTTGGAGTATTATGTGTTTGTGCAGAAATTGTAAAGCAGAGAAAAAATCTTCAGACCCCCACCTTAAAGTATACCGTTCGACTCAGAATCACTTTCTGAGTCAATTTAACCATGTCTGGTCGGCTGGCAGGCTGGCTGTCCATGTAAAGCTTGTGCGTAAATTACAGGTCACAATTTTGCATATAATTTGATGAAATTTGGTACATATGGCTTTTTTAACAAGGACCGAATTTGATTAGGATAGGCCTATTGAATTTGATTAGGATCGGCCCATTACTTCACCTAGCCCCCATACAAATGTCCTCTCGGAATAGAGTCTTGACACTCATAGATGCCCTAAAAATAGGAATATTTTTGGCACAAATAAGTTTGATATATGTATAAATCCATATGCCAAATTTCGGTCCATAATTGACTATAGCTCCAATATGAACCCATATCAACTTAATATTCGACTCAAATAAATTTTTTATAAGCATAAATTACAGTGTCAAATTGTATAAAGATCAGTTTTTACCATAGCTCCCATATAAGACCCAATTTCGGGAATCACCCAAAAGTGAATGTTAGTATTGTATAAGTATATTTTATTTAACACAAGTTATCAGTCCATAATTGGCCCTTTCCCGAGTTTTAGTACACATAGAAAATAGATATAGATATATATAGTTTTTTGGCCTCTAAGCAGGCTTTTTGATTACTTTTAATAAATAAAAAAAAAAATAAAACAAATAAAAATGGTCGGTCAAGCCCGACCATATCTTTTTTTTCACAGTCCTGCTCCTTAATGCAATATGGGGTCCTAATTCAAAACTTCAGCACATATACTTACTTCGTTACTTGTATGAATTTCCATACATTTTATATTTTTAGTTATCCGACAAGGAGGTTATTAGTTTAAAAAGTATGATCTGAAGATCTGTCTTTTACTGAAGAATGCAGGAATACGAAAATATAAAGTTTAAATATTTCATTTTAAATTACGCTAACTTTAAAGCTGAATTATCTGGGCACATTCTAAAGAGTACAAAGCTATACCTATTACACACTCACACATTATGCTTAAATTAATACTTGTATGTGGTTTAATTTATCTCTGCTTCTTTATCATTTTCTGCATGTGTAACTGTCTCTCTGTTCATAAGTCTTTCTATTGTACTTTAATTTGTTTTAAATTTATAATTTACTTTTTGCATGCTGAAATTTCCAGTCTTTAAGCCCTACGCTTCTAACTGGATCAATAATCACCAGACAAAGCGTAAGCCTTTACATTTCTAAATATTTCTAAGAAATAAATTATTTATAACAAAATGATACAACTCAATGTCTACTAAAGCTTTTTATGTTTGAAAAGGTTTACTTTAACAAAATTTAAACTAATTATTTTTCATTATTTCTTTTGGTAAATCCTTAGGTTATATTCAGTCAGTCGTCAGATCTTATGGAAAGACAATCTTCAGCTGCTTCCTCTACTGAAGAGACATCAGGTCCTCAAGGTGATTTGAGCAGTGGTTCACGCAGAGATGATGGCCAACCTGATTTTACTGTTTTCAAAGATTTCGACTTCTTGGAATATGAAGACAGTATTGCTGGTGAATCGACAGATAATTTCAATTGGGGTGTTAGACGCCATCAACTGTTTGAGGGAGAGGAGGATATGTTTAATTGTGGCAGTGGTATGGGTGGCGGTGGTGGCACCGGTTCTATTAAGGGTGGACATTCGTCGGCCTTGGAAGATAGTTTCAGCGATAAAACACCAATTTTAAGTAAACGCCGACGTCAAACGGCTGATGATTCTTCTGATGAAGAAGCTGAATCAGAATCACCCATAGATGAGGATCATCGTCAATCTTATAAATCTACCTTTAATGTGGGACCCCCAACTTCTTTAAGTTTACGAGAGAGACGTCGCAGAAATTCAGTTTCTCGTAGTGACACTAGTGGTTCAAGTGCTGGTGATTTAGGTGATATAACTCCCTGCAATGCTTCACCTCATTTGCCGGGCATTATACGTTTTGGAGCAGCCGTACGTGATGAAGCCGAAGAAAATTGGCGTAAACAATTGCAGGCCATGTTAATAAATCAACCTTCGGCTCATACCTCAGAGCTATTAATGCAATTGTATCGTCTTATAAAAGAGTTGACATTTAAAACGATTAGTATCTCAAAGGAAGCCAAAAAATTCTTTACCGGTATTGGTTCACAACTGGGTAATAGAATTTCCTTATTTACCGATTTGTTAAGTTCAAGAGCTGATCCGCCACGAGTTTGGTGCAGTGAAAATCAGACAACAACACCAAGATTATTCGAAACATTGCGATTTAATGTACTCGAAATTCAGGAACATTTAGAGACGTTCTTCGATCGTAAGGATCAGGTTTTAGAGGTGAGTTACTAGTAACTTCAAGGCAATGTTTTCAAATTTACCAAACTTGTGATTTTCTTTTACAATTACAGTGCCTGGACAATGTTAAAACATCATGTAAATTGTCACTTTTTAATGAAAATGATGTGGCAGCTTCTGGTCTAGATTTGGCCTCTTCTTCCACCATTCCTTATATGCCATTTGATCCAGCCTCTACTGAAGTTGTATTGGATCTAGGAAGAGCCTTGTACAAACTTATGTTTCAACTTTTATTATTAATCGAATCGAATCATAAAATTAGCTCGAATGTTGTTAATCATTTTAGACAAAATGAAAATGTAAGCAAAATTTTAAACTTAAAAAGAAAACAAATTATCTATTTTTCCAATTTCAGATGCATGACATATCTGATTTATATGCCTTAGTGCGTGATGCTTTGGTACGCAGCATTAGCGAAACTGAATTAGAGACACTTGACACTTCGACCTCAACAGAAGGTGAACATACACCCACTCCTTCGCCCGGCATACCCATGACAAATGAAGAATTCGAAACAACATTGCAAGAATTAATTGATGCTCAAAAATGGTCAACAGCCATTACGCATGTACGTCAATACAAACGTATTACACAAATGAGCGGTTCAAATTTGAATCTAACCATATTTTCGTATACCAATTTGGATAATCGTTTGAAATACGATGAAATGTCGATTATATTGAATGCATATGCTCAATGTATTATGAAAGATAGACAAGGTAAGTTGAAAATAAAATAACATACCTGCATCAATGATTCTTTAACATCATATTTTTCTCTTGTTTTTTAACATTTTAGAAGCATTTATCGTATCCAAATCAGATTCAGAATTATTTGAAGTTTATGCCATTCTATCGGAAAATCTATATCATGTTTCCAGTGCTTTAACCACCATGGAAATAAATATGAAAAGTTATAGCCAGAATCATGCTTCGAGTTCTTCACATGTTTTTCGTGGCGAATCAAGTGATATCGTGACAAATCTCTAAGATGTTAAAACATTTGCTGAAGAGACAATTCTACTAAAAAATTACTCTTTTTTCAATTGTATTTTTGTTATGAACAAAATTTTCATATTTAAATTTTCCTTATTTCATTTTAAAACCAAAAACAAACGAAAAATTCCCGAACAAAATTATGTTAAATTAGTTTTACTATTAATTATGTATTTGTGTTTAAATTAGTATTGAAATTAATTAGAAATGTATTCAGTTTAATTTTTTGTTATTTAGAATTTTTATTATTGCCTTAAAAGAATATTACTTGTATGTGTTTTCGATTAAAAATTTCTTAAAAAATACAAAGATAAAAAATGATTTTAGAGTTAAGATTTCATATTCGTAAACATTACAAATAAAAAATTAAAACCATCTGCATGTATTTATTTAACAGAGAAAAGAAAATAAATAAAAGAATTAAATTTATGCAAAGTTGTTTTATTAAGTTTAAGATAAAATGGCCAAATACTTACTTACCTGATGCTTTTTCAAATAAATACTAAAATTCAAATGCATATTTTATTAAAAACAAAGATTTTTTTTTAATTTCGTTTATTTCAATATCTTAAATCGAGTTAACGTAATTTATAGGCTTTTTAATCATAAAAGGGACCTTGTGAAGACGCATCGTTTGCACAAATAGGCATTTTACTTTAGAATTTTTTTTTTTTTTTTTTTTTTTTTTGAGGTCTAGTTTTTAGGATGTCACTTATAAATAATGTATACATTTATCGGTTAAACGCAGCTTAAGATATTAATGATGTTTTTCAATACTATTTGGTTTTAATCTGGGTTTAAATCAGCTACATTCGCTAGTTAAACTCAAGTTAGTACTGTCATAACATACACAGCTAAATAGAAAAACAAATATTAAACTATAATAAAAACATTATATTTTATATGATATTATAAACAAAAGTAAATTAAGTGCATAAATTTTAATTTTTATTCTATTTTGTTTATTAAATTTAAAGCAATGTCATAAATTTAATAAAAAATCATTTTTGTTTGCAATTCTAGCGAATTTGACACTGAAAAACAACATTGTTAGTTAAAGCTCACATAAATTTGTTTGTGGATTAACTTAACAAGTTAAATCATTTTTGACTAGTAAGTACAAAACTAGCTCTAAGTATTGTATATATCTCCTGAAATACTTTAAAATTAGACTTAAGTTGTTTTGACATATCAAGTAAAGTTGTTTAATAACCATACATACTGACATTATTACTCATTTCATAGAAATGTTCTAAATGCTGCAGTTGTTTGTTTTGTGCCCCAAGTAATCCTTTCCAGTTAAATTCTCTCTTTAATGTTACAACTTTGCACAGGTTATATTTCATCATCGGAAAGCTACAAGGAATAAGTAAATAACATTATATATAATTTTGGACAAGACAAATTTATGTTTTATATATAGAATTTTATAGTTAAAGTTATATGTATTTGCTTTATAACGAAAAAAAAAAAAAAAAACAAAATGTGAACATATTTCCTCTACAATGTAATGCTTTATATTCTTTAAAAAAAAAAAAAAAATATATATATATAACCATTTTCGCACATTTTAATAAAATGTCTTCTTAAATCCTTAAAATATACATTAAATATGAAGGAAGTTATGTATTAAACTCATATTTTTATTAAAAAAAACCCCTTATTTAGATAGATAGATAGATAGATAGATAGATAGATAGATAGATAGATAGATAGATAGATAGATAGATAGATAGATAGATAGATAGATAGATAGATAGATAGATAGATAGATAGATAGATAGATAGATAGATAGATAGATAGATAGATAGATAGATAGATAGATAGATAGATAGATAGATAGATAGATAGATAGATAGATAGATAGATAGATAGATAGAATGTATGCTATGCAAAGATCTGAAAAAGGTAGGCACCAAACATGTTGCAGGTAGCAGAAAATGCCCTGTCTTCATTGAAGCAATGGAGAAAAGACGAAGATGAAACTACTTCAATTAAATCTTAACCACTGTCGGGCGGCACAGGATCTGCTTTCGCAGACTATCTGCGAAACTGGTGTTGATGTCGCCATTGTATGTGAGCAATATAGAAACATTCAGGGAAACGAATGGGTCAAGGACACAACCGGTAAAACCGCAATATGGGCATGTGGTAAACGGGCAATAGAAAACACCCAAAGACACCAGGAGGAAGGATTCGTGAGAGCAAAAATGGGGGGTATCTACATATATAGCTGCTACGCTCCACCTAGCGCATCAATCGAACAATTTGAACGAATGATAGACCGATTGAAAAGAGACGCAGATCTCCACAATCCAAAAATTATTGCTGGGGACTTCAATGCATGGGCCATAGAATGGGGAAGTCGGACAACAAACAGCAGGGGACGCATCATACTTGAAACTTTTTCTGGTGGTGACTTAGTATTGGCTAACAATGGAGATGCAAACACATTTAGGGCAAGGGGATTAGGTTCAATCGTGGACCTAACGTTTGTAAGTAGTTCGCTAGCAAGGGGTCTGGAATGGATGGTCAGTGAACATTACACACATAGCGACCACCAGGCTATAATATTTTCTACTGATGAACCAAGAAAAATACATAGAGATGCAAACGCCGCACAGCCAAATTACGCGGGATGGGCATCAAGCAAGCTAGACGAAGAAGTCCTAAAGGAGGAAATTACATGCAATCCGTTATTCGATGGTACGGCGACAGAAATGGTTGATCAGCTGATGTCAAAACTGAAAGAAGCATGTGACATCTCTATGCCTAGACGTAGGCTTGCAGGAAATCGCCCACCAATATATTGGTGGAATCAGGAAATAAGCCAGCTCCGAATAAAATGTCTAAAAGCAAGGAGGAAAAGTCAACGACAAAGAAATCGACCAGATTTTATAGAAAGGCAACAAGAGTACAAACATGCCAGAAGAGAATTTCAAAATGCAATATCAAGAAGCAAACGTAAATGCTTTAAACAGATATGCCTCGAAGCAGACTCAGATCCTTGGGGAAAAGCATATAAGGTAGTTACTTCGCGGCTAAAGGAAAGAAAATCTCCACAGCCTACTTGCCCTCTCTTAGTGAGACGAATCGTGGAAACGCTGTTTCCTGCACACACCATTGTTAGGTATACCAGCGATACGCTCATTAACCTCGAGACAATAGTGCCAGTAACGGAGGAAGAGCTTACTCAAGCGGCAATGAAGCTGTCACACAAAAAAGCCCCAGGCCCCGACAGTATCCCAAATAGGGCACTAAAGGTAGCGATGTTGAGTGCTCCAAGTTTTTTCGCTAAAGTATTCAACCGCTGCATGGAAGAAGGAATATTCCCAGAAAGATGGAAGAAACAGACATTGGTGCTGATTCCGAAACCTAATAAAGATATGAGTGAGCCGTCATCTTATAGACCTATATGTCTACTGGATTCTATTGGGAAGATCTTGGAAAGCATTATATATAAACGATTGCTCCCAGTAGTGGAAGCAAGGGGTGGACTCTCCGACCGTCAATATGGATTCCGGAAGTCAAGATCAACCATAGATGCAATAAACATAGTTGTAGACTCAGCAAAAAAGGCGATAGAAGGTCATGGGGCAAAAAGGAAATACTGCGCGGTAATAACCCTCGACGTGAAAAACGCATTTAATACTGCAAACTGGGGACGTATTATGAATAACTTATATAGACTTGGAGTACCCGAGTACTTGACAAGGATTATTGGGAGCTATTTTTCCGAACGAGAGCTTTGTTATAGAACAGATGAAGGCACAGGTTCATACACCGTAACCGCAGGTGTTCCACAGGGCTCGGTCCTAGGACCTCTTCTATGGAACATCATGTATAACGATGTATTAAACCTAGAGATACCAGACGAAGCGAACACAGTATGCTTCGCGGACGACATTGTAATTGTTGTCACTGCTAGGCATATTGATGAAATCGAACTACTGGCAAATGAGACAGTGCATACTATTAGGACATGGATGAAAACAAGCGGATTGGAATTAGCCGAACACAAGACAGAAGCAGTGCTAATAAGCAGTCGTCGGAAGCAGGAGAAAATAAATATAAAAATAGGATGTCACACCATTTCGTCGCAGCAACATCTCACGTACTTAGGGATGGTAATAGACGACAGGCTGAACTTCAAACCACATATTGAAAAAATAAGTACCAAAGCATCAAATATAGCGGCAGCGCTATCCAGAATGATGCCAAACGTAGGAGGACCTAAACAGAGTAAAAGAAGATTAATCTCTGCGGTAGTGAAGTCAACGATTCTATACGCAGCTCCCATATGGTCGGAAGCTCTTAAAATCAAGTCAGTGGCAAGGAAACTGAATTCCGTGTACAGACTTTGTGCTCTAAGAGTATGTAGCTCATACAGAACAACATCAGACGAGGCAGCTTACGTCATAGCCGGAATGATCCCAATTGATATACTAGCAGACGAAGCAAACCGTGTATATAGACGCAAGAAAACAAACGCACAAAACGCGGAAGAGATCTCATACATGGAGAGACAGGAATCCATGAGAATATGGCAGAAGAGGTGGGAGGAAAGTCGAAAAGGAAGGTGGACTTTTAGACTAATACCTAATATAGAATCATGGATGCACAGAACATATGGCGAAGTCAACTATTATCTGACGCAATTTCTTACTGGACACGGAGGGTACAGGAGTTACCTGCACAAATTTGGACTAGATACGTCATCGAATTGCCCTTACTGCACAAACAAAATCGAGGACGCTGAACATGTAATGTTTGGTTGTCCAAGATTTAGGAACGAGCGTGTGGCTATGGAAGAACACATAGGTCAGAGCACAACTGCTGAAAATATAATTGAAGTAATGACAAAAAATAAGGAAAACTGGGACGCAGTTTGTAGCCTCATCAAAGGAATCCACGAAAGACTAAGAGTAGAAGAAGAACACAGAAAGATCTGGGATCAAATGGAAGCAGAGGCTAATTAAGCCTACCCGGCCCTGCGAAGTAATATCGTAACAGACAGTCCCGCAGGGTAAACGGAGGAGAAAGGAGGTGTTTTAGTCGGTAAAACCCGACATAACCCAAGCACTGGGTATCTTATTTAAGATTTCACCTACCTATAAAAAAAAAATAAAAAAAAAAAAAAAAAAAAAAAAAAAAAAAGATAGATAGATAGATAGATAGATAGATAGATAGATAGATAGATAGATAGATAGATAGATAGATAGATAGATAGATAGATAGATAGATAGATAGATAGATAGATAGATAGATAGATAGATAGATAGATAGATAGATAGATAGATAGATAGATAGATAGATAGATAGATAGATAGATAGATAGATAGATAGATAGATAGATAGATAGATAGATAGATAGATAGATAGATAGATAGATAGATAGATAGATAGATAGATAGATAGATAGATAGATAGATAGATAGATAGATAGATAGATAGATAGATAGATAGATAGATAGATAGATAGATAGATAGATAGATAGATAGATAGATAGATAGATAGATAGATAGATAGATAGATAGATAGATAGATAGATAGATAGATAGATAGATAGATAGATAGATAGATAGATAGATAGATAGATAGATAGATAGATAGATAGATAGATAGATAGATAGATAGATAGATAGATAGATAGATAGATAGATAGATAGATAGATAGATAGATAGATAGATAGATAGATAGATAGATAGATAGATAGATAGATAGATAGATAGATAGATAGATAGATAGATAGATAGATAGATAGATAGATAGATAGATAGATAGATAGATAGATAGATAGATAGATAGATAGATAGATAGATAGATAGATAGATAGATAGATAGATAGATAGATAGATAGATAGATAGATAGATAGATAGATAGATAGATAGATAGATAGATAGATAGATAGATAGATAGATAGATAGATAGATAGATAGATAGATAGATAGATAGATAGATATATAGATAGATAGATAGATAGATAGATAGATAGATAGATAGATAGATAGATAGATAGATAGATAGATAGATAGATAGATAGATAGATAGATAGATAGATAGATAGATAGAGAAGGTTGATGTGATATGATGTCACATCTCCACCCAGAGACCAAAAACGGTCCATTGTGAGTCCCTTCAAATAGGAAATAAAAATAAAGAAGAAAATTTTCAGAAGATAGAGAGAGTAGAAATTAAAGAAGTCGTTAGGGGTATACTACTCACGCCCACTGAGCCACCCAATTCCCATAACGAAGCCTATGACGTCTACAAGTTTCCTATTCTGAACGTCGCTTAACCCGTCGAGAAATTGACTGCCTAACCATTTCCTGCTGCGATGTTGTAATCGTGGACAGTTACATAGAATATGTTTAATAGACTCGGTCTCCTCAACGTCCTCACATATTCTACAAAAATCGGAAGTGCTAGCGTCCCATTTAGACCTCATCTTCCATATCATACAGTGTCTCTTAATGTCACCTATCATAGTCCTTAGATTCCTCCTACTCAAGCTAAGAAGAGTACTTGTGTCTGCCCTGTTGAGTGTCGGCCATATCGCTCTCGATACATTACAGTCCACTCTACTCCCCCAAGCCTGATTGGTTCTGCCCAAGATCTATTCATTGATCTTCCTGAAAAAGAAACCCAATGAGGGTTTCACTTTGATTTCACTTTCCGAAACATCCTTAGCTGAGCCTTGCCTTGCCAGTTCATAGGCCATTTCGTTACCAGATATTGCAATGGCCTGGTACCCAGCAGAGTCTCGCCACGTAATCTTCCAATAGTTCCCTCAGTGCCCTTCTACAGGCGGCCACCAGTTTGGAATTTACCAGATGTTTATCCAAGGCTTTCAGAGCCGTCTGGCTGTCTACATAGAGAGTAACCTCAGAACCCATCGCAACGTTTAATCTAATCAATTCCGTAGCCTTCAAGATGCCAAGAATCTCTGCCTGAAAATCACTGCATTCATCAGGAAGTTTATATGAGCCTTTCACATCCGTAACCATAATGTAAACACCTTATTTACTTTGATCCATCTGTAAATACTGCACATCCATCATACAGCCTCTCAGTGTCGGACCATGCTTCCCTATCAGGAATCACCACAACAGGATTTACCCCAAAGTCTAGTTCAGTGGCCATGTAGATCGTTCTCACCGTAACTGACTTCATACACGACCCTGCAGTGACCTGTTACTGATGAACCTAATAGTCCCAATTCCTTGAGTCTCAGCAGACTCCTTGCCGCCATACCTCTCACATACTACTCAATGGGTAGGAGATGAAGTATGACGTCCAGAGCCGCCTGTGGTGTACTTCTCACGTCACTTTTAATGCCGATTGAATCACACCTCTGAACTTGAAGTCCTCAACCTTATATTTCCTAGTGAACAGAACCAACTCCGTTTTATCAGGATTCAGGATAGCTCACCCAGCACAGACTGCATGATCTCACTGATTGTGCGAAGAAAAAGTTACCAGTATGACCACATCATCAGCATATGCCACGATCTTACGTCATTTACTGTCAAATTGACGCAGAATCACGTAGACAGTCAATAGCCACAACATAGGTGAGAGCACTTCCCCTTGTGGTGTACCTCTAGTCACTAGTTTCCTTAAACATACTCCGCCCAAGCTCGAGATGATGATCCTACTGCTCAACATAAGGATTATCCATTCGATCAAGAGGACATTTATGTTAAGATCCACCAGCGACTGCTTAGTACCCTCAATCCTAATATTATTGAATGCACCTTCGATATCCAAGAACGCAGCCATGGTAAATTTCTTATGCCGTAGTCCTTGTTCTATGTAACCCAACACATCATGAAGCGCACTCTGAACGGATTTACCCTTTAGGCATGTTGAGCATTGCTTATGTTGCTGGTGCCAATAGATGATCTGAGGTATAGATCTATCAGTCCTTCTAATGTCTTCAAAAGAAAAGATAGGCTAATAGGTCTATAATCCTTGGGTTTCGAGTGACATGTCTTTCCAGCTTTAGGTATGAAAATGACCCTTACCTCTCTCCACCCTTTTGGTATATGCCTATGTAACAGACACTCGGTAAATATATCCGCCAGTAGTAGACGAACCGCAACCGGTGCATTCTGTAACAAAGTCGGAAAAATTCCATCCGGGCCAGGTGATTTATATGGCTCGAATGTATTAACCGCCCATGTTACCTTCTCAACCGTGATCAAGTCCTTTACTACTGCAGTATTCTCCCTAATATTGGACTTTGTGAAGAAATTACGAGTATTTCCTTCACATGGTCCTTCCATCTGTGAGTCCATACATCCTGGAAAATGAGTTTCCATAAGTACATTAAGAGACTCAGAGCTAGACTCTGTCCATGAACCATCTGATCTCTGGATACATCCCGGTTCTTCGGTAGTATCTTCCTGAATCGAGACAGTTCATTGACAGAGTCAATGGTCTCACTGAACCTAGTCCACGAAGACCTTTTAGCCCGTCTAATGTCCTTTTTGAACTTATTGAAATTCATCCTGTAGGTGCTCCAATTTTCAATTTTACCAGTTCTATGAGCCTTATTATAGAGCCTGCCGACAGCGGTCCGTTGGACACTTAATTCCTTTGACCACCAGATTGGCTGCTTTCTCTTACCCGGGTAATTCACTGGACAGGATTTGATAATTGACTCCGTAATATTCTCTACCATCATATCCAGACTATCCTTCGACGTAAACTTCGTAGGAGCATTGGATAGTCTCAAGCTCAAATCGCGCCCGAAGGCGTCCCAATTCGTCCGTCTAGGATTCCTATAAGGTTTTCTCTCCCAGAAAGTTCAGACTGAAGGTTATTCTGCTATGGTCAGAAAAAGAATAATCCATAGCTAACCTCCAGTCCTCTACCAGGTCACTAGAGTTGGTCAATGTAATATTAATAACAGCACTCCTATCCTTCGTTCCGAACGTAGGAGTATTCCCCCTATTACAGATTAAAATACCATTTGCGATTATGAAATTAAAAATTTCCTCACCTCTCTTATTAATATCCATGCTGCCCCATTGACTGTGGGTGGAATCCACACCGTAACTATTGGTCGCAAAGGCAGTTCCGACGATGGTATAACTTCCAGTTGCGCTCCCGGACAGAGGTTGCCACACCTGCCTATCGCGGCCTTTAGGAACTCAAAAGTTCCTTTATTACCGCAACCAACAGTTTTGACACCCTTTGTCCAGTCTGCGCCTATGAAAGCTATTTCACCCGGCCTGTGCCGTGCCTGCAAGATTTCGTCAATCAGTCGCCACATTTCCGTACTAATTCTTCCATCTGAATCAGCACGGTCAATGACTGCTGCTTGAAGAACGTCCGACTTGGACGAATCTTTCGCCTTTTTGGACGTTGAAGGTTGGTCATCACTAGATATTGATCGCTTAACTACTCCCCTATGAGAGCCCTTAAGCGAGCTACTTGGTGCTTGACCACTCTTCTTCGCCGATGGGATCTGGTGATCATCCACCAGACCTTACTCTCTTGATGACTCCCTTAGCGGGGCTCCTTTAATGGTTCCTGTTTGAGAACCTTTAAAGACGCCCGCAAAAGGCCGCCGTATCCACGCTCTCTCTATCACTAAGTGCCACACTACCAGACCTAGCTGGCTTATCCGTCCCCTTGCGAGAACGCACAAGGTCGCAAGATGGCCTGTGAGCACCTATTTGCCTGCAAGCAGCGACTTGTGGTTTCAGAGTGTTTGTAGACGCGAACTCTTTGCTCTTCCGAGCAATTTCCGGACCTTCGTCTACCTCCACTTTAAAACCTTCGGGATAAGCCATACCTAAGATGTCACCGATAGAGCCGTAGGTTCGCTCAAACCTGTGTATACTCTTTCGGAGCTTCCTACGTACATGCCTATCCCGTCCGTCTAACAGCGATGGATCCTTCTTAGCCAATTTGTTAAGGACAGCTATGGAGGCTCTAACGCCGTTTTTGCTTTTTCAAGCTTTGTTCGGCTGTCGGTCGCGGCTTTTTCATCCAGTGGATGACATACCGCTTCCTGTCGAACTAAAATTTTGGCCAGAGGCCTGGACATATCTGATGCCCCCGTCGAACTATCCTGCTCCTTACTAAGTGCCGCCGCAGAGGTTGATTCACAATGTTCTCGGCTCAGATCAAGAGTAGAGATGACTGTTGTCTCATGCTCTTCATCCGATCCAAGAGACAGTTCCTCCAATCTCTCCGTCGCACTAGTACCGACAATATAGTCTTTGGACGAGTCAAGTAGACTGTCCTCTTTCGTCAGTTGGATCAGTAGTTGTCCGTGCTGTGCAAGCAAGTCATTGTGAAGTCTCAAGAGGTTCGAGTCCCTAATCACCCCCCCTTCTAGAATAACGTCCTATCTCTAAATCAACCCTATTCCTAATACCTAAGTCAACGTCCGTTCTTTCCTCTACCGACGCGTCCGATGGGAGTAAACGACAAGTAAAGACTCCGCAAGAAAAAAAACCCTTATTTAATAACACAAAAATATATCAAAGAAATTTTCTATTCTGCATTCCTTGACTTTAACTTACACTATGCAAAAGTATTTTTGGGGGCGGAATCATTCCGATTGCAATTGATAACTCTTGATATGTGTAATAAACCCTCCAAAGGGTTTTTCGCTGGTAGGCAAAATTTTTGTTTTATGACCACTTAAACTTTTCTATTTTTTCACCAAGGTAGTAACAGATAAATCGAAAATAATAATATCAATATAGATCGAAGCTAAAATAATTTTCCATAAATGTTTAGAGCATATAACGGGGAATATTTAATTAGAACTTTAAATTCATGTATCTTACCTTATAAGGGGTCATTTCAAGTCCATTTCTAGGAAATGACATGAAAGTAGATTTAAACTTGAGTTTAATGAGTTAATATGTTCTACAGATATTTTCTTCTTCAAATTTTACTAGGTGTCTCCGAAGATAAAAAATTCATCCGACTTATCATGTTGTTAAAAAAGAAAATTATGAAAATTTCCCACATTTTTTATATAAACTCCTTAAACTAGGCAATGAAATATATTATAAAATTAAAAGTTTTGTACAAATCGAAAACAAAATTAATAATAATTTCATCAATTTCATTTTTTTGGATAAATGCTTTACCGTATGAACTTTGGATCTTCGGTTACCCCTAGTGAAATTAACCCATTAAACTCAAGTTTTAATGGACTTTTGTTTAATTTTGTTTAAACGGACTAGAAATGATCCCTTATTATTAGAGATAAATGAATAGAAAGTTCTAATTAAATATTGCCATTTAAGTGCTCTAAACATTTATGTAAAAATATTTGAGTTTCGAACTAAATTTATATTATTTTTTATATTTATCCGAAACTACTTTGGTGCAAAAATAGAAAAGTTTAAGAGGTCATAAAACAAAAATTTTGCCTACCAGCGAAAAATCCTTTGGAGGGTTTATTACACATATCAAGAGCTATCAATTGCAGTCGGAATGATTCCGCCCCCACGCGATGATCATCAATTTGTTGCATAGTGTTATTTAAGTATTTGTTCATTTATTAATACACGCTTAAAGAAAATAATTTAATTAACTTTTCTGTTGCAATAACAATATCGTAGCAAATATTGATGATATAAGGGGAAAACACTTATACACGTATACAGTTGGTAAGTACGAAGGTTACTTTTCATTTCATTTCCTTTTATTTATTGTTATTTTTTGTAATTCTCAAGGGCATTTCAAATATTCTACTTGTTAAAAAATTTAAAAAGTAATTTTCATTCTTTTATTTCCATAATAAATACAGAAACAAAGAAATAAGTAAAATCTTGTTAATAAGTATTTATTGAGAAGTTGGGTAAAAGGATCCTATGTTTAAAAATAAATATTGACAAAGTGATTTATTTATTAAATCATTGTTATATTTGTATAATTATTATAGCTTAATGCAATTTTTTCAATGAACTATTGCACATAGGCCCAATGTAGAGTTGGCAGAGTATAATTTTTCACTAAATCGCACTATACTGAAAAAATTTGATTTTCAACTATTTGCCGCCACTAAAGTTATAGTGAAACATTTCTTCAATACTGGTAGTGAATAAATTTGCACTACATTCAATAGTGCTAAATCTGAACAGTCACTACACATAAGCTGCAATTAAATTGTTTTCACTAAACGTTAAAATATATGTGGTCATCAAATTATTCAAAAAAATTACAACTCACTGAACAAACTTTAGTGATCTATGATGGTAATTATCAAATATATGCACTACCAAGGGATTTTTGGATATTCGAATATTTAAAAGACTATATACAAATTAAATATATTTTAAATTTAAAATTGGTTTGCGAAAATGGGTGTTAGTCTTTATTTTGTATTTGGTGAATAATGTTTAGGTCATTTTGAATTTAGTGAAAAAAAAGTTGCACTAGGCTTGAGCAAAAAAAATTTAACAATCACTAATTAAAACAGTTACGAAAAAAATAGGGTCAAGTATATTTCAAGTATGGACAAAAGATAGGGTCACGAGTTTTTTGAAAAATTTGTATGAAACTTTACCTTTTTTAAATCTCGATAACGATATTTAAAATACTGAAAAAAAGATGAGAATCATCAATAATCTTCAATTTCGAGAACTATTCGTATCGGTGATAATCCATAGATTTGGCACTTTATAAATATGAGTAAAATCGAAGGTTCCAACCAAGGATAAATACCAAAATCGATCATTATAGTTAAATAATTTTATTTTCAATTAAATGGCAGAACCAGGGTAGGTAGAACGTTCATTTTTTGATTCGTTCGGAACAAAATTTTTATCAGCGAATTTAATCCTAATTTTTTAGAACGAATTTTATTTTTTTGTTTAATTTAATTTTTAAATTTGTTCGAAGATCAAAAATTTTATTTTCGAAAATAAAAATATTATTCAGGAATTAACCCAAAACGAATTAATCGAATTGAAGTCGTGTAACGGTATAAAAATGTGTTTACTTATGTTGAAAGAAAAACGTGTTGATGTAAAAGACATTTGTACATGCGCTTGTATGTTTATAAAGCTATGTATACACGGTTGTCAGATCTAACAATGTTGGCAGATCTGACAATGTAATGGCAATGTACTGACAATGAAAAATTGTTAGCAACAGGTAAATTACCAGTTTAGACGATCGTAAGAAAACCTTACAATTTCATTGCCAGTCAATTGTCAGACAATAAATTTATCTGCCAACAAAAATTGTCAGTTTGCACTGTTGGCAGGTTGTTGTATGGTAAAAGTTACCAGATCCGTTACAATTTATTGACAATGCATTTTCTAACAACGTTGTAAGACATAAATTGTAAGTTTACAAGGTTGTTAGACATTTTCTGAACATTTTTCTGCCAACATTGTTAGATCTGACAATCGTGTATACATAGCTTAACTGCATGTTTTTCTTTTGTTTGTTAAAATCAAACAACAACACAATGTTTATGACATAGATACTAGGGTGATCGACGCGGTTTTCCAACCGGTTTTAAAACCGGTTTTTTCTGTCCATGTGCTGTCGGTTTCATGTTCATTTTTCATTTTTCGAATGTCGAATAGACCGGTTTTTTTAAACACAAAAAACCGGTTTTAAAAATAGCATTTTATTTCAGAAAACATGTACTAAATAGTGATATTTGAATCGAAATTTAGGAATAATCTTTTAAATATTCATAAATATTGATTTTTTATGTTTTAAAAATATAGTTTAAGTCTAAATTGGAATTTATTCTGTAATATTAAGCAAATAAATAAGTAACAATTATCCTGTATGAATTTTTTAATCTATTGTAATATCTGTAATATTTTTACACCCAATTTAATTTTTTATGATCCAATATTTCCTTTATTTTTTAAAGGTGTTGTGTTAAAAAAGTTTCACCTGCAGAATAATTTCAATTGAGACAGGCTTCCATATTAAGCCATGGTTTCTGTTTATGCTAACTAAAATTTAGTCTAATTTTTGATATTTTTTTTTCTACAATTTTGAAACATAATTATCTTCTAGTCATCTTGATATATAATTTGCTTAGAATTTTTTCTCTTTCTAGAGCTCATAGAAGACGTAGAAAATTAAAATTCGGCTTACTTATAACCCTATTCGTCCTACAAATCCTAACGGAGCCAGATTTTGAAATCTCTATCAGGGAGCGAAAACACGTGAATCTATACATACATGGATTTATATATATCATTCCTAAGCGTTGTTTTCTCTCCAAAGCTTTCTGATGCTCCCAGACGATATAAGAAACTAAAAATCGGCTTACTTATAACACTATTCATTCTACAAATTCTAACGAAGCCAGATGTTTCTATCAGGGACCGAAAAGTCCTGCATTTCGGTCAGGGAGCGCATTACGACGATTTTTATACCCTAGACCACCATAGGTGGGGAGGGTATTATGCGTTTGTGCTGATGTTTGTAACATCCAAAAATATTGGTGTAAGACCCACCTTAATTTATACCAATCGGCTTAGAATCACTTTCTGAGTCGATTTAACGATGTCCGTCCGTCCGTTCGTCTGTCCGTCTGACCGTCTGTCCGTCCATGTAAACCTTGTAATCAAACTGCAGGTCGCAATTTTGAACCAAAATATATGAAATATGGTACACAGGTTTCTTTTGGTCCAGGGACGAAGCCTATTGAAATTGGTTATGATCGGTCCATTATTTCACCTAGCCCCCATACAAACGACCTCCCGGAAAAGGGTTTAACGATCAGAAATCCCTTAAATATAGCAATATTTTAATAAATATTTTGGCACATACAAGTTTCATATAAGTCTAAATAAGTGTGCCGATTTTTAAAAAGATCGGTCCATAATTAACCATAGCTCCCATATAAACCCCTTTTCAAAAAATCACTTTGACGAGCATAAATCACATTAAAATGTTAGTATCAAGTTAATATTCGACAAAAATAAGTTTTATATAAACATAAATGATAGTGCCAAATTTTACAAAGATCGGTCCATAATTTACCACAGCTCCCATATAAGGTATTTTTTCGGGAATCACCCAAAAGTGAATAAATTCATATAAATGTCAGTATCGACGTAATATTCTGTATAAGTATGTTTTATTTTACATTTAATATGAGTATCGGTTCACAATTGGCCCCAAGTCTAATAAAAGACCCCTGCCCGAATTTTGATGTAAACAATGGTGTAGGGTATTATATGGTCGACTATATCTTCTTCTCTCGTTTTATTTTGAAAGGTTTAGGAATTTAAAACTTTAATCAATATTATCCCAATAAATTCTAACGGCTTCAAATAATTGACTTCGATTAGTGAGAGGAAGGTGTCCATATGTTCTTCATATTTTTTTTCTTTTAATTTTCGTATTTGTTTGTGCATATAATATTATTTTTTCCAGGCATTGGCAGGCTTATACGCTTGTATTTAATAAATTTTAACTTAAATATTATAAGAATTATTGATTTTTTTCTAAAGAAATGTATCCTTTTGATATAAATATTAACTTCTGCAAAAAACCGGTTTTTTCTGAATTTCAAAAAGTGCAACCGGTTTTTTTAAAATACCAACTATTCGAACTATTCGAAAACCGGTTTCTCAAAAAAGTCGAATAATCGATCATCCTAATAGATACCCACTTCAAGCACATTTGTGCTGAGAGCTTCACACTTATTCTTATTCTCTTTCATTTATTCTTCGCTGAGAGAGCGATTAGTACACAGATGCACTGAAAAAAATTGTACATTATGTATGAAAACAATTTTGAATCTTTCCAGTTAAACATTGTTTTTAAAAAATTGTATTAGATTTTCAACACATTAGGTATAAATGACTGGACAAGGGAAAATATTTTAACAATACATGTTTATAATTAAGTTTTCCAAATAATATAAAGTTATTACTTACATTATATATTGTTATATTAAATATAAAAATAACATTATTTATTTCCTTATTTTTTAAATTTAGCAATGAAGTTTCAATAAATATTATTTGTGTCATTTTCCAATTGTTTAGTACTTATTTTTTAACCATTAAAGTTGATGACATGTTTTATTTAACTCACCCATTTTTTCTTTTAGTGCATTTTTTTTACTAACACAACTACATGTGTTGTGTTAGTATGCGTGGGCATCTATGGTTTATGGCAATAGTTAATTGAGTTTGTGTTTTTATTTGCATATGTATGTATTCATGTATGTAAATATATGTTTTTCAATTAGCAATATAGGAAAATTAGAATTATTATAATATATGTATATTTTTTTGCATATTAAATCCATTTGTAATCGTTTCATAATTTTATATGACAGCAATAAAAATAATTATTTTGTACATTCATATGTAGATGCATATATATTTTGCGGTAAATATTTAATTTACAAAATTTTATAATCCCATAAAATTGTTCTCCAATCAATCCATGCAATGCATGTTTATGATTGTCATTAAATATTTTTTGTCATTGTAATCACGATCTTTTAAAATACTCAAATTTATTGACCTTTTAAACATTTTTTGCTTATAAACAAATCCTTGTTTTGCTGTTGCATTTCTTCAATGTTGACCGCCATAAAATATTTGTTTACACGAAAATAAAAAATTTATCGATATTACACCAACAACACAATTATTTTTTACGATAGCTACTTTTTAAATAATTATTTGCATCACAGCCAAAAATGAATTCATATACTTACATACATACATGCATATAAATTTACAAATTTAAAACATCAAATATCATTGCAGTTTTATTGTTAGGCTTTTTTCTAATCGACAGTACATTAAGTATTTTTTTTATACACATCTACATGTACACAACGAACCTTTTTATACCCTTCACCACAGGTGTAAAGGGTATATATAAGTTTGTCATTCCGTTTGTAATTTCTACAATATTCGTCTAAGACCCCAAAAAGTATATATATTCTGGATCCTTATTGATAGGGGAGTCGATATAAAGATGTCCGTCTGTCTGTTGAAATCAGTTTTTAGAAAGCCCCAGTTATCGGATATATATGTTTTATATATCAAATTGTTATAAATATTCCTTAGAAAATCGCTAATAAAAATGAGTAACAAACCGAAGATACTTCCGAAAAATCGTGTTTGCTGTCGGCTTTTCTCGGCTCCTATAAAATATAGCGATTTTGTTTTTGCACGAAAAATTCAAAACCTTTTTTTTTCTTTTTTTTTTGTGACAAAAAATCGGTCCACTATATTTCAGATATCCACTATATTTCAGAAAACGCGTTTTATTGACTTTTTGAAGCTCTTATTTCGCTTTTAAACGGGTTGGTCATAAATATTTTTATAAAATTTCAATTTTTTACAGAAAGCCAATTCGTTCATAAACAACAGTTATGGACCAAAAACTAAAAAAAAATTTTAATAAGTAAATACACAGAAAAATTTTTATATTCAGCATACATACATACAAAAATAAAAATATATAACTATTCAATTGTTGTTATTTATATTTTTAAATCAATGCTTGCTATGACTTTCTTTTTCGTATTCAAATGTTCGTAGTTAAAAAAAATTTGGCGTTAAGGCGAAAATTTTATTATTTGTGGGTAAGATAGAATATGGTATTAAGTAACATGGTGAAGGGCCGTGCCGAATCTTTTTCAATTTCATTTTTTTACTATTTTTCAACCACTTTTCTGTGCACATCATTGTACCATATGTGTGGCGACCGAATCGTTTGTAATCGTAAAATAACGATCTTCCACATAAATACAAATTAAAAAAAAAAAGTTTTTTAGATTATTTTCGTAACTCAAATTAAAAAAAGTAAAGAATACAAATTTAATCCAAAAAATGAATTTTATCATCCAAAGTCTGAAAGTTTTAATTCTATTAATTCGGTCCAAAATCTACTTGGAGCATAAATTTGTTCTGGGAGCATAGGAAAATAATTGGAGGAAACATTATTTTCTTGGAAGACCATTCTAGAGTTCTCTGATGCTGAGATATAGACCTGGCAATTTGAAATGGTAGTAACCATCTCCGATATATTACAAACACCATTATGCTACCTACCGAATTTTGGCATTAAAAGTCCAGGACTTGATAAAAAAAATTTGGTTATTTTCTGTTCCTAAAGAACTTTTTTTTACATTAAATCATTTTAAATTGTCTATAATTGCTGCCTTTCAATTGAAAATATAATTATTTACCTACAATGATCGATTTCTGTACTTATCTTTTGTTAAGACCTTCGATTTTACCAATATTTTTAAAGTTCCAAATCTATAGATCCTTTCTGAAAAATTATTTTTTTTCGTCCTCCTTCAAAAAATATGTGGACTAGATGGAATTCCGCATGCGAATCTGCTTTCAGTTTTTTCCTCCAGGTCGAGATTTTTTTTATGGACGTGTTTTATATTGAACCCTAAATAAACCGATTACTCCAGTATATTTCACTATAACTCGAGGACGGTATGCACGATTTGAATAAATAATACACCAAAATATGCGGAATAAAATTGCCGTTCTTAATATCAAATTTTTATTGGCTCAATAGTTTTGGAGATATTTCGAAATAAGTGTCCGAAAAAAATTTGTTTATGCTAAGTTTAAGTTTTTTATTTTTTACTAAAATTTCTTTTTAAAAGTGAAAACATCAACAATGTATCTTAAAGCTGATAAAATTACGAGTAAATAAAGCCCTACTTGCAGTTTCAAATAACGACTTTCCACTTTTCTCTTGTTTTGAACCATTTTTCTTTCCTATTTGGTGCACTGATTGTTTCTTCCCATTTTCTGTGTCAGAATACTATTTCTTTATAATATTTTCAACATAAATTAAACTTTTCTTATTCTATTATGTAAAAATAATCAAAAAAGTACAATAGAACTCGACTTAATATAAAAAAATTAGAAATAAATTAACTGTATATATTATTATGAGCAACAATTTTTGGTACTTAAATCGAAAATGTATGTGCAAATTAATTATTATGCACATACTTGCCATATTTTTCATTAGAGTAACATTGCCAGATCAAATTGTTTACTAAAGGAAAAAATTTCTGAAGAATTTTCCAAAGTTATCGGCACTTTAATATAATCCCACTATGTGTATCTATTACTTTGAGCAGATGTGTATTATCAAAATTGATACACAAATCTTGATTTCATTCACAGTTAAGTTAAAATACCCATGCATACCTAAAGTTGAGTGAAGATACACTAGTGGGCAAAAAAAATTGTTTTTTCTTCTTAAATAAAAACAAGCGCGAATGCTATATTCGGCCCGGCCGAATCTATATACCCACCATCAACTTTTTAAAATTTTACGTTATATGGGAGAGGGCGGTAAAGTGGGCGGACCACGCCCATTTTTTGTTTCCGAGTTTATATCGATCCCAGAACTATAGGTGCAAAATTTCGTGCTTTTGTTGAAGAAATATCAGCAGAAAAGTATAAAAGGGACACCCTGTGTTTCTAGTTTTTAGCTCATAACTTTTTTGTTTATTAACAGATTTTGCCCATTTTCAACACCAAATAAGGCAAATATTTGTGCCAAATTTCGTCCCCCTACGTTGCTCCGTTCGAGCCCCATCCAGCTTTCAACAGACAGACGGACGGACATACCTAGATCGACTCAGAATCTAACCAGAACCCAGAAAATATATACTTTGTGGGGTCTTTGATGATTCCTTCGACATGTTACACACGGAATGACAAAATCAATATACACCCCATCTTTCTGATGGTGGGTATAAAAATAGGTGAATTATATGGAATTTAACGTGCAAAATAAGAATCCGCTTTCACTTTTTTTCTATCACGTATTGATTTTTTTTATGGGCATGATTAAAATCATCACCTTATTCAGCGGTCACACTGAAAAATTCGAGAATGGTTTGTTCAATTTAGACTATAATTCAAGAACCGTTTACGTGATTTTGATAAATGATACACCAAAAAATGCACACGTCTTTAAGATATATCAACAACATATTTTATTCTCTCAAGAATTTCAGAGTTATTTATCAAAATTTTCACGATTAAAAAAAAAAAAAATTTTTTCTCTACTAATTACCGAATAATTACGGAAATATTAACTGAACAAAAAATTATGTAAATTCAGCTCAAATTTATCTTAATTGGACAAACCGTTCTCGAGTTATACAAGTGATACTGCCTAAAGGCGTGATCATAGTTTCAACAACAAAAATATTCCCAATTAAAATATGTAGTAATAATCGGGAATGTGATATAAATCGACCGGTTTGAACATGTGATGACTTCAAGATTAAATTGTGAAGCTATGCTTGAATACCCAGCAAAAACTTGGTAATGACATGTAGTTACGGATGAAGTTACTTTGTAATGACAACAATATATTGTCTGCATTACATAGAAGTTGTTTAGTAACTAATTATTTATAACCCGAATGTAAATAATTATCCAGCAAAAACTTAGTTTATATTTATAAAAGCAACAGCTTCTTGTATGCATTACAATTTAGCCTTATTCACCACTCGCAGCATTACCTAATAGTACTTCAATAACTAGTATTTAATAAATATGAAAGTAATTTGATTTTTACGTTGCTCAGTTGTTTAGAGCGCCTATCTAAAAAAACGTGTACCTAAATTCAAAGAGAGTTCAACTCCCAGTTGAGACAACTCTTTTGGAACCCAAATAAAAACTTATGAAATTTTGGACATCGCGAACAAAATTCATCAGTTATAGCGCTAAAAGTGGAAGCTGTTTTTCATACTGATTTCGCTTACAAATCACATTATTTTGTAGGCGAAGTTTTTGCTGGGTATTTATGATCAGATTTTTGAAAATATTAATTTTTATTGATTTTTATAATGCAGTTACTAATTCTTACATTTGAAGAAGGGATACATAATGAAAGGCAAAATTTGCGTATGACTTAATTTGTAATCTAAACCAGTTTATTTTTATTACATTTATTTTAATTACATTTTTGGTTGTTGTTAAGTTTTTTAAATTAAAATTTAAAAAATCGTTTTACAACAACAAAAAAATATTTTACATCCTGACATTTCATTACTTATTTATAACCTAAAATGTAACTAGTTCCTGTTGTTATTACTAATCATGACTTCAGTAATGCTTTAAAATCAATGCGCTGTTAAACAGCTCGAAAATAATTAGTTATTGTAATGACATCTAAGTAATGTATAGGGTAAGTAGTTGCCTTTAATGCCATCACCATGTTAAAATAATGAGTTCAGCTAATGTGTAATTACTGGAGAGTCATTATATTAGCTTCTTAACTCATTACATGGCAACCAAAGTTTTTGCTGGGTATATGTTTACAAAATACCTTCTATATTAAATATATATAAACAGTTTATGAGATAAATAAATACTTATGTCACTTCCTATAGAAGGAAAAAAAGTATATTTAAAAAACTAAAAGTATTCTGACGATATACTTTAAACTAAAGTAGGTACCGAAGCGAAATTCTGTATAATAATTTCAAGGATCGCACGTTGGGGTAAAATATGTCAAAAGTGGCGCTTAATTGAATTTTAAAAATTAAAATTTTGTAGTAAAGTTGGGTACCGAATAAAATAATACAAAATTATGTATCAATATCAATTAAAATCTTTAAGCTAGTTCTGCTGTTTTCTTATAAGAAGCTGTCGAAGTTAAGAATTTTTTTACATTTTTGAAAAATAGTAAAAAAAAATCAATTTTCATCAGCTTCCAGTGTATTTGTTTTAAATAAAAAGCATTTTAAGGAACAAATTTAAAATGAAACCATCAACTTCAGATATTTAAGTGCAATTTTCTCCAAGTATTTGAAAATTATATTTTGTCCTAATATTTTTGTTATTTTTTTTGAAAATTGTCCTAAAATATACTAATTTTCAATTTTCATGGAATGCAACTTAAAATGTTACAGGATGTTTGTTCTGAAAATTTTCTGAAAAATAGTATATATTGTCCACTTTAATATTATGAAAAAAATCGTACGCATATATAGCCTGATTTGAGAAAATAATTTTTTTTTTCAAAAAAACTCCAGTAGATTTCATACGAAAAAACAGCTTAAGTGCAGACATTTTCTTTGCTTTATCAAACACTAAACAGTGGGAAAGAATGGAAATAAATCTGTAACTTCTAATTGGCTGGTTGGATTTGCATGAAATTTCACGTAGGCATAGCAGAGGACAGTAGCATTTTGAGTTTTGAAACAGGATCCAATATAAGCATAAGGAACGGAACTATGGTAGTTCAAAATAGGGTACTAGTGTCATGAAAAATGTTTAATCCATACCCGATTTCCAAGATTTTTATATCACCCTAAAATCCTTGATAAATCCTTTAGAAAACATGCTTGCATATACTACTTATAAATATATCTTATATATTTTTTGAGTTATATACATTTGAAATTTCAAAAATCTCAATTTTACTAGATCTTTGTTAAGATTTTTCCATATATAGCCAAATATTTTCAACCGATTTTATTACATTTTATGTAGTTGGTTAAAAAACAAAACTATCTATCGAACAAAAAGAATTTTGAGTCGTTATTGGTTATTGAATTGGAAAGTTTGTAAAAATTAACAAACATACGGACAGATGGACGGATGTTAGAATTCTTTTAAAGGAATGTTAAAATAAGAAAAATATTTTGTTTCTTCTTCTTGATTAATATGAAAACCAAATGAAAGTATTAAAACTTGTATATCACCTTTCACTCAATTAAGTGGCATTTTCAACCCATTTAACCCAAATGTATAGACGAACGAACGGACATTACCAGTCAACTAAAAAACATCATATAATTCTAAAAATTCATTTTTTACTAACTAATAAATAGTAAAAATTGAACGTGATCATAAAAATTTGGATGTCATCTTTTCCTAAATTAAGCGTCATTTTCGTCCCATTTAACCCAAATGTAAAGACGGTCGGACGGACATTACAATTCTAAAAATGCATTTTTTTACTTACTAATAAATAGAACAATTAAATGTGATCATTAAAATGTTGATATAGCCTTTTCGTGAATTATGCATAATTTTCGACCCATTTAACTCTAATGTATAGACGGACGGACAGACTTTACCGTTCTGCAAAAAAAAAAAAAAAAAAAATTCTTAAAGTTCTAAAATTGAATTTTTTTAACTAATAATCAATAAAAAAAATAAAACATGATTATTAAAATATTGATGTTACCTTTCCCTGAATTAAGCGCCATTTTCGATCCCTTCTACCCCAATGTGGATCGGTGTAAACTTGGAAACGCCCACCTTCCATAAAAGGTGAAATTTTTAATTATGGTGGCACAAAAAAAGTTGTATATAAGTTTCGACCAAGCCGAATTCTTAATTATTTGCACTTGTTTTATAAACTGACAAAGAAGTGAATGAAAAATGTTATCTATGCAATAAATAAATTTAATTTCATTTCTTATGGCCTTCTATAAAAAAAAACATCTGTAAAAGCGAAAAATGCAATTGTAACATTTGTGTCACTCAATAATGAATGAATATAAATACACCAACAAAACGACTTAAAATAACTTTCTCAATCAATCTAATTTGATACAAACATGGTGCGCATAAAAATAAATCACAATATTAAACTTAATAAGGATCGACCCACACTTGAATATCAGCAAATTCTTACTTATTTTTCTTTAAAATATTATTGAAATAGCTTTTCTAGAATTATGTCTTGTCTTGAAACTGGTTTCGTCTGTTTAAATAATTCTTCCATAAATTTTATTCTCAAAAAAGCGAAGCAAATAAAATTAATTATTTTCAAAACTTATTGAATTGTTCTTCATTTTCGTTCGATTAATACAATCACCATTTAATACATATACAAATTATAGTATAGCAAAAATTTTATTGCGACAATTTAACTATTATGCGATTTTAATGTGAAATACACTACTCGTGCAAATAGTATATACTATCATTAAAGGAAATATAATAAAAAAAAAGTTGGTATATTTACTATATCCATATAAGTTAATAAGCCCCTTTGTGCATAATATAACTGAGCTCTTACTGCTATTGTAACCTTTAATTATCTCAAATACTTTATGAGTGTAAAGGGATTTTTTTTGTAATTTAATTTGCAATTAAAACACAACAATATACCACGAATTCACATTTATTATAACATTTTGGTCTTTATACATATTTTTTTGTTTCCAAACATTTGTTTTACATTGACAGGAAAACATTTAGCCAGTCAGAATAATGACATGTGTACCTAAATGATTTTATAGTCATCATAAAGCCGCGACATTTTTTTTCTTCCATTTAAGATTGAAAAGCTTTTTATTTCTTATCCGATGGAACATTAAACATTTTGTTGTTGTTTTTTTTAAGGTGTGGTATATAAATCCAACGTTTAAACGGCTTGTATATACAGATTCATATCAAGGACTACAATTTTTTTACCCTACACTACCATAGGTTGTATAAGTATACCGTTCGACTCAGAATCACTTTGTGAGTCGATTAAACGATGCCCTGGTCGGCTGGCTGGCTGTCTGTCCATGTAAACCTTGTGAACAAAGTACAGGTCCCAATTTTAAAGATATCTTGATGAAATTTGGCACAAACAATAGGTCAATGCCTATTGAAATTGGTTATGATCGGTCCATTATTTCATCTAGCTCCTATACAAATGTCCTCCCGAAATAGGGATTTAACGATCATAAATGCCTTAATTATATTTCATCAAGATCGGTCTATAATTGACCATAGCTCCCATTTAAATCCCCTCTTCCTGTTGTGTTTGTGTAATTTAATTTATAAATCAACTAATCGATTAAAGACGATTAAATTCTTTACAGTTAAAAATCTGTATATATTTGAATTTTTAAAATAGACACAGGTCTTGTTTTGAGTCGTTTCTCTTTGTGTCTCTGTTTGATATTTCAATATTTAAATTTGTTTTTTTTTTTTTTGTTTTTTTTTTTTTATTTCCATTTGCTTCGCTAAGTATAGAATATTTATGCCGGACCCCCTCCTTAAATTATACCGTTCGACTCAGCATCACTTTCAGAATTTAAATATATGGAAGACCTAAGCTTTCAGATATATGCTACAGGGTGTCAAAGTACTCAACAAAGTTGAATATGTGAAAGTTACAAAAAAATCGTAACTTCAACAACTTAATTCCGATTTCAATGATATTTCTGTAAAGATCTTAACAAAGTAAAGAAAAAATAAAATTATAAAAATTCGGCTGTGCCGAATCTTTTATACCCTTCACCATCTTACCGACAAATAATAAAATTTTCGCCTTAAAATTTTCGTTTTCATGAGACCACACTACTCGCCAAGTGAATGAGTTGGATTGAGTCTGTAATGAGATAGAAGTGTAGGGAAGAAAAATGAGAACATAAATTAATTATGTATATATGTTGCTAACTAAACTACTTGCCTATACATACAAAAAACAAAAACGTCACTAATAGTCATTACAATGCTTAATATAAACGCCATATCAACCGACACACGGACGGACGGTCATGGTCCTATCGTCATCATTTCTTACAAGGATCCCGAAAATATTACAAAATGAATAACAAACTAATATATACCCTTTACACCTGTGGTGAAGGGTATAAAAAACTATAAATTATTTTAAAGATAAGGTAACTTTATTATATTTCATTCCCTCAATATTTTTGGAATTATTTGGAAATTAGTGGCGATAAAAAAAGCAATTCTTTATTCAAAATTAGAAATTTTTTGCTCCTTAAAGGTTACTAAAAAGTAAAAGGGAAGCGTTTTTTTTTTCTTTTTCCCTAAATATAGAAATATTACGATGAAAATGAGATTTACAATGGTGATAACGATTTTAGCACATCTGTTATATAATTTTCTGAACAAAATTATTATCTTTTAATTTTACTCTATATATTGACCATAATGTATTTAATACACTGCATTCAAGATATTTTCGTAAATGTGTATGCGTTATATTAAACAACTATAAAAATAAAATTCCTCTTTTATTTGTCCGATAATTTTAACTAAATTAACGAAAATTATTACTATTTGTCGAATAATTTTGATTAAAATAAAGAGGAGTTATTTCTAATAGTTTTTACATTTTTAAAATATTTTAAAATGTGCAGTTTTATTCATTGAAAATTTGTATTTATTATAAACGTAGTTTTTTGTATGAAATATTATTCTTGGGACCATAAAAATGTGTTCTTTATAAAAAAAAGGTCGTTATAATCGTGTTCTTTATAAACGTAGTTATTTGCATGAAAATTTCGTGTAAAATCAATGGGACCGAAGAAAAATTTAAAAAAACAAAATACGCCATTATTTTTACTTCTGCAAAAACCTTCTAAAAAGGTATGATATCCAAATATCAAACAAAATTTTTCTTTTCAAAACGAACCCTAATAAATAATATATATATTACTCATACGCACGGTTGTACATGAATGTAATCGTAATACAAATATTTCTGACAAAGTTATATTAGAGTGCAAAATGTTTTTAAATGATTATACCTCTTTAATGAAATTAAAATAAATTAAATTTAGCTTTTCTATCTACAGATAAGACCGTGAGATATAAAATTATTTAATAAATTTTTACATTCATTTGTATTAGAATAATTTTACAGAAAATTGTAGTTTTTCGCTCCTAAAAAAAATATAAATTACAAAAATACTGAGCAAAAAGTGGTTCCGTTCTTTATTGAATACTATTCAATAAAGGGAAAATTAATTAGAAAAATAAAAGTTTAAAAAACATGCACTAATTTTCCTTATATATTTAATTTAATTTAATTAAATTAAATTTTATTTTGTTAAAACTTGTGCTAAGTTGAAGTTAACTACATAAAAAAATGTTGAAAGAAATTCAAAAATCCATTTAAATTTATTTTTTTAATTGTTCACTTCAAAAATGTTTTAATACAAAATTTTAAAGGTGGTTGCGTTTTTTGCTGTTTTAAATATACCAAAATTTTAGTAATAATTTAAGAAAAAATCAGAAAGATAAAATATATTGTTTTTAGGCAAAGTTATAAATTTACGTTTTCAAAAGGAATAGCAAAAAAAAAAACTGTTGAAATATATTTTTACCAATTATTTAAATAGAGCCATCGAAATTAATTTTTTTCAATACACACATTTCTGCTATATATCAGCTGATTTTAGCGCCCTCTACTGGTATGATTATGTTTTCTAAAAATATGGGACATACATTTTTAAAAAGCTTATATTATTAGCTATAAGAAAAATGTAAAATTTCTTAAAATTATTACTTTTGTATTTTTGCCAATAAAACGAATCACTGTGCGAGGGCTCCACTGACTGTGAACTGTAACGTATGCGTAATATTTAATATTCTTAATATTAAGTATACACCTAGTATATATATATGAAATGTATGGATTTTACAAAAATTTTGATTTTGCTTACTCCACCAGCAGTTTCTGGTATATGTGTGCGATAATTGTGTCGATCGGTTGCAAACTTTGACCTATGTCCTTAAACAAGGCTTAAAAGTAACTAATAAATTTATTGCTCTATAACTTTATTTTAACATTTTGCGAAAAAAGATTATATAACTTATAATTTTTTAGATATGAGTAAAATTCGTAGAATAACGGAATTTATTTTTTTTTTTTTTTTTTCGATTCCATCTGAAATATTTTTTGTTTACTGTTTAGTTTAGTATTCTTTTAAAAAGGAACAAGTATGCAATTTATATGATGATTTACCTATACTTAGGATACACGACATTATAAAGGTTAATTAAAAGTAAACCATTTTATTTACGTAATTAAAGAAAATTAGTATTAATATTACACAAAATTATTTATCTATTTACGAGCAGTTGTTAAAAAGTTTTATGTTTTCAGTATATTTCGCCGATTTTTAAGGCAGAACAAATAAATGTAAATATATTAACATTCGCAACACCTAAATTTCGAGTATGTGTTTAATCCAGAGATTTTCAAATTTCCTGACTCGCGAGTCTAGACTACAAATGCTGCTTACGCAACGCTGCTTCACACGTACATTATAAAGTACTTCGTTCGACTGCTGCTCTCTCATTAATGTCAATGCAAATCAAGCTGTTTTTTGCTGCTTCACATACACAAGCGCAAATGTATAGTAGTGTGTGTGCGCATCACTGGTTTAATCTAATAACAATCCAAAAATACTCGCTGTAATAATTTCAAATTTCATGCTACACCCTACATCTAATACCATTATTTATATAATAAGTAAAAAATCTATACCAGAAATTCAGATTTTTATCCATCTACGCTAAAATAAAATAAATGCATTGATTTTAACCCTAGAATACTAACGTTATTTTGACTACTTTCTTATTCACCTCTATTCTAAGGATATGAAAGACTGTAAATACTTAATTTTTGCATTTATATATAAAGTTCATTTATATGAAAAGTTCTTTGAAATTTGGTCGCATAAAATCTTCTGACGTCTCAGTTATAAGGTTTTAAAAAACGTTGGTATACGTAAAATTTACGTACATTAGTATTGCAGGATTAATAACTACACTTACTCTACTCTACAAAATAATAAAAAACCGTTGCTAACAGGCTAGGACCATATTAAAAGGAGGGCCTTTTTAAAAAAATCCATGTATAAATTTTTACTTTGATTCTTTATAATATACAAGTCATAGTAGGCTAAAAAAAATTCAGCATTTTATTCTGAATAAAAAAGCTTATATAGTATTTTTTCGCAAAAATTTGAAATTAAAGAGTTATAGCCAGGGACCGTAACCGTTATGACTTTTATCATAAAAATCAATTAATAAGTGTTATTTTTTATTTGCATACTTTCGTATTTATAAATCTGCATTTTTTTCAAACTACAAGCCCGACCATATGAAAGCCTACATCATTGTGTATATCAAAATTCGGGGAGGGGTCTTTAATTAGACTTGGATCCAATTGTGGACCAATACTTATATTAACCGTAAAATAAAACATATGAATACAGAATATTACGTCGATACTAACATTTATTCACTTTTGGGAGATTCCCGAAAGAGGACCTTATATGAAAGCTATGGTAAAATATGGACCGATCTTCGAAATATTTCGTACAAACGTTTATATTTATATAAAACTTATTTAAGTATTAACTTGATACTAACATTTTAGTGGGATTTATGCTCGTTAAAGTGATTTTCTGCAAATGGGTTTGTATGGGAGCTATAGTTAATTATAGACCGATCTTCTTAAGCCAAATTTCATTAATTTTTGTTCAGAATTGCGTAGTTTGGCTACAAGGTTTACATGGACGGACAGACGGTCAGACGGACGGATATCGTTAAATCGACTCAGAAAGTGATTCTAAGCCGATTGGTATAAATTAAGGTGGGCCTTAGACCAATAATTTTGGGTGTTACAAACATCAGCACAAACGCATAATACCCTCCCCACCTATGGTGGTGTAGGGTATAAAAAATTGGAAGTGAGTTTTTGGATGATTCTATTAAAAAGTATCTTTTTAGTCACTTTTAGACGTTCAAATGTAGAAAATACACAAATTACAATAACAAACCACATTATCATCGAATTATGATCTAAAAATCTTGTTTTAGGCGACTGTTTACCTTCCAGAACAAAGAAAAAAGAACGATCACGATATGATTCGCTCAGTAAATGTACAACTTTTAAAGTGTTCAATGCAATTTTTTATAGTGAAGGAAAAAAATAGTTTAAATTTGAAAATTTTAATTTCAAATTTTATTTTATATTTAATTTTGAAGCGAACATAAATTTAATAAAATAATAAAATATAGTTATGATGTATATAAAAATACGTTATGTTTTTTAGTTCTAGTATATTTATCATCATATTGTTCTATATTTTTTCCCCTTAATTTATTTTTATTATAAAAATAAATTAAGGGTATTATTCGATACTTTCCTACTGTTCTCTTTTACACCTCTAAATAACACTAATTCGACACTCAGAAAAAGCACTAAAAAGTGTCATCTTAAAACTATTAAAACTGAGGCACTTTTTTCCCGAACGGTGACTCTTTTTCGACAAGGAAATTATATCATATTTGATTGTTAAGAACTACTTGTAGTAACGTTTTAGACTAAATTTCGATGGAAAATGTTGGCATAAATGTCCATATATATATATTTTTGTATGATGTATATACAAACAAACTGACTGCATAATATGTAATATGTATGCAGTGCATATACAAAAAACAAAAACAACAACGTTAATCATTATATTACTGCTGTTGCTACTTGCCTATACAAAAAAAAAAAAAAAAAAAATAGTCATTATAATGCTTAATATACATAAATGTTTGTGTGTGTGTATTTATATTGTTAATAGATTTTATTTTAGTTTTTGGACCATAACTCGGTTGTTTATGAAAGAATTTGGTTGATTCAGAAAACCGAAATTTGATAAAAATATTTATGATCTATCTGTGTAAAAATAAAAATCTGTAGCTTAAACAAGGGCTTAAAAAAATCAAAAATGCGTTTTGCCCGATATCTCAGTTATTTATTTAATATTTTCAACACAAAAATTCAGAAAAAAAGTACGAGTCTTCTTTGCAAAAACGAAGTTCCTAGTATTTATATAGAGGCTTCTGAAACTGGAAATCCGGTTCTAAAAACCGGTTTTTAAGCATATCTCCGTCACTTATGAACCGATCTTGCTTAATTTCAATTGCAAAATTCTCGAAAGGATTTTCGATTGTTTGATATATATTTGTATATGGCAGTATATCGGTGGGCTTCATAAACGCCATTTCAACCGACACACGGACGGACAGACATGGTCCTAACGTCATCATTTCTTACAAGGATCCCGAAAATGTCAACTTTTTTGGTCTACGACGAAAATTGTAGAAATTACAAATGGAATGACAAACTTATATATACCCTTTACACCTGTGGTGAAGGGTATAATGAGACAAAAAGAGAAAAAAAAGAGAAAAATATCTTCTGCTCGAAGAAATAAAAATCACAAAATAAAAATTACTTTTGTTCAAAAAAAATAAAAAAAAAAAAATAAATAAAAATCAAAATTTTAAAAAGCATATCACTTTATGAAAGTAGACTCCATACAGATTAAAATTATATATTTGAATAAGTTTCCGACATTTGGGTGCTACTGTTTTTCTTTTTTTTTTTTGTTTAGAATTTCAAAAATAACAGTTATTTTCCGTCCCTGGTTATAGCGCAATAAAGGTATTAGTTACTTTTAAGCTTTGTTTTAGGATAAAGGTCAAAGTCGACTGGCAGGTTTACGACGGATCGACACATATTATTGTTTTAACACCATCTACCCGAAACTGCGGGTGGAGCAAGCCTATTAAAATTGGTTATTATCGGTCCTAACGGAATAGAGTTTTAACACTTGTAGATACCTTAAATATAGGAATATTTTAATTTAATTTAATTTACTACAAATAAGTTTTATATAAGCGCGAATATAAAACTTATATCTCTCATATAAACCTCCTTTCCCGAAAATCACTTTAACGTGCATAAATCCGACAGAAATCTTAATATTAAGGAGTGCGTTCGAAAAAATCTCAACACACGTTTTGCCTCATAACTTTTTTCAGAATCAATATTTAATTTTTTTTTTTATCTAGTTATCTTTAAAAAATATATCAGTTATTATTTTTAAGAACAACCATGTGGATTTGTTGTGAGTTTGATCAAAATGAGTGCCGAAAAAATGTGCTATAAGTTATTAAAAAATGTAAAAAAAAAATACAAATTTGTCCTAAAAAAAATTGGTCAAAAAATTAAACTTCAGGTGTCAATCTATTTCCAATGTTATTCACCAATATCAGGAGAATTTAACCATGGATAGAAAAGCTGGTTCGGGAAGAAAAAAAGGCCCCCGGGATATTGGGAAGGCCAGAAAATTTTAAACATATTGAAAAGAACTTCAAACACATCTGATAGAAAAGCAGCCTGGTTAGCTCAGTGCTCTGACAATTTGGTTAAAACTAATGCGGAGTTGAAAACATATAAAGTCCAAAAAATTCCAGACAGAAATGCTGCAAAAAATTTAGGAGTGGTACCAAAACAATAACATAGTTTTTGTACCAAGAGAGGACAATTCTCCATATTATCCGGAGCTAACACCAGTGAAGAGATATTGCGCTCTTGTGAAAGGAGAATTGAAGAGCAAAAACATAGGTGTCCCAAAATATTGAAAATTTAAAATAAGGTGGGAAACTGTTTCTAAAAAGTGACTGAAACAACTATCAAATCTCTTATGAAAGAGTTATCATGAAAGGTCCACCAGTTCATAATAAATGTTTAAAACTTTAAAAGTTATATTTTTCTGTGAAGTGTAATATCAATTTCCCAGCAAATTCAAATAATGAAAAAAGTACGTTTTGATCTGCTACTCCTCAATTATTCTCAACATGATGATTTCGTAGAAATTAAAACTAAAATAAAAATACATTTTAATAAGTCAAAATATTTACATTTTGTGTGAGAAAGATTTTTCATCAAAAAGGTCAAATTAATAAATATGTTTGTATTTTATTGGAAAATTTTAGTTCAAATTATTAATTTATGGTTAAAAAAATATTTGTTTTATTTATCAAAATACCAGATATTGATAAAAATTATTTAAAAAAACACATAATGTTTAAAGCATTCAAAATCTAACTACTCTTTTAAGTTTTCTTGTCGCTTGTGTGATTATAAAGAGATAGTGATAAGTAAGCAGTTTCCTTTCTTTCTAAAGTGGTAATAAAAAGTTTTTATATATTTGCTTTTGTTACTATTTATTTTCCAACAATAACAAACAAAAAGTTAAATAAAATAAAATAAAATAAAATACAGTAAATATTTGCTTACCTCCAGATACGGTTGTTCTTATAATAAAATTGGGCAAATTTAAAGACCGTTAAGAAAATTAACAACATTTTTGTAACCTTCAATTCGTAACTTTTCTTCTTCCTGTAAAATAGAATAAAAAGAAACAAAAACAAATTAAAAAGGTAAATATAAATTTTTCTTGTTTTCTTTAATATTCAATTCATTTATATAAAAATTAAAGCAAAAAACTTTAAGAAAAAAATTCGAAAAAATATAAAATTGCATTTGCCATTAAATTTTATTGATTAAATTCCTTTGGTCATTATTCGTCCTTCATAATTTTAATCTATAATATTTGTGTACAAAATAATGTTAGCTTAATGATACACAATGGGCTAAAATAGAAAAAGTAAGACAAATAAAGTTGGTCATGTTCGACCATATGATACCTACATCATTGTGTATGTGAATCAAAATTTGGGTAGAGGTCTTGTATTAGACCTATGGCCAATTGTGGACGCCTATTTGTATTAAGTAAAAAATAAAACATACGAATACATAATATTACGTTGAACATTTGTGTAAATTCACACACTTTAGCGTGATTCCCAAAAGTGGTCTAAGGACTGCGCACGAAAAAATCCGTGCATGCAAATCTGCTTATAGAAACTAAACCAGTAGGCGAATTTTTTTTAAATTATATTTTTATTAATTATTATTATGTTCAAGTTCTAAAAATAAAAAAAAAAATTATTATTTTCTGTTGGTTTTTAAGAAAATATCTGATAACAGCCTTATTCATAATCATTTTAAACAATTTATAAAAAGTTTTATTAAAGGTTAATAAGAAATTTTGAAAATTTATTATTCATAATCACTTTTTTGTTTTATAAACACTTAATAAAATTGTATTAAAATTTAAAAATTTTATTGTTGGTGAGAACCTACTTTAACAGTTTGATAAAACAAATTTTAGATATTATTTATTACTTTTTTAGCAAATTGAATGCAGTTATAAAAAAGATTTGCATAGTTTTAAACATATTACTTTATATTTTGGTCTAATTGCACAGTTTCATAAAGATGAATTTATAACTGCATAAAATCTTTTATACAGACTCCGGATAGTAATTAGAATATTGTTTCAAATATAACTGCTATTTCTTTCAGTTGCATAAAATACATATGGAAATATATTTTCCAAACAAATTTAAAGTATATCTGCACGTTATATTTGTGCGAACAAAGCATCAATGTTCTTTTAGCTTATTAAGAGTAAGACCAAATTGATTTGTACTTTGTGTATTGCTAAAGCCAAAAATGTTCGTATAAATAGTCTGGGCCAATACTCGTAAAACTAGTGTCCGTCTCATCTCTAGTTGATACTTTTACGCCGATATCTCTTAAACAAAAGCCATCGAAATTTTCTATAAATAGTCAAGGATCAATGTAATCATGAAAATAAAAGTGAATGTAATCCGCCTATCATCCACATATTTCTTCATTGTATTCTTATACTTGTTAATGGATCTAATAAAAGTGCATATATTATTTAATTAATCACCGTTGTCAACTTTTTTGATCCAAAACGCGCCGGTCATTATTTAAAAACGCGCTAAAAGGCGTTAAATTATATTTGAATAAAATATGTTTTTATTATTTAGTTAAATATGTATTTTTTATCAACCTATTTCATATATATTTGTTATTTTAAGTTCATGTGCAAATATTTAGTGTTTTTATGCAATATTGAACATTCACGTTTTATAAAAATAGTATTAAAAATAGTTTTATGTTTTAAAACTTGTTTTTTCAAGTATGAAAATTTGTCTGACATCTTAAAAAATATTCATTGAAAATAAATTGAAATGCAGAATAAATATCGATGGCTTAAATTAGAAAAGACGTATCTCAACTTTTCGTAATTTTACGGAAGAAGGAAAAAACTGATACAAACAAAAGGCTGTTTTAATTCAAAACAAGTAGCGAAACTAGTTCTGACTTTTATATCTGGATTTTTCTACTCCTTAGGAAATTATCTTAGACAGGGCTCTTTTCTGTAATTTAAATTTAATTGGAATAAATTAATGTTATAATTGGTAAAGTAATGTTTCAATAAATTACAGCAAAAATATATCTTATAAAGTAAATTTTCATAAAAATGGCAGGATTGTTTTTAGATATTGAAAATCGTTAAATTTTTTTAAATAAGGCTATTTTTTCTTTAAAAATTCAATCAGGATAGATATACATATATTATATTAGTTTATAAATAGATTATTTCAAATGACTCATATCCCAAGGTTCCAACTATTTTCCAGTGCTTCTTCCTGAAATTTTAGATTATTTTTTTTTCCAAAGTTCGGAAAAATGTAGAAAACGTGATTAAAATCTGCAACCAAAACTAACCGAATACAAAAAGCGCCAATGAAAAAATGCGACTTTTGGGTTGCTGAAAAGCGCTAAAACTAGCGCGAAAAGCTCTAAATTGGCAACACTGTAATTAATAGACCCCTAATAAAATATTCAAGATGTTTGTTATTGCATTAGCAATAATTTCCTAATTGCAATTACTGTTCCTTTTTTAAAAATACTGTACTTGTAAATATGTAGGTCTATCACCAATGTAATTCGTTGATTTAAATTGGCGCATTTTATTTAAACATGTTTAAAATTCCCGTTTTTCAAACACATAACGCTTTATATATTAAATTACAGAATTCAGGCATTGACTCATCTCATGTCCTTTCATTATGATTAATTAAAAAAATATGAAAAAAATTAATTAAAAACAAAAAAGGAAATTGGTGATGTACATAAAACCAAAACAAATTAAGTATTCGAGTATTTAAAATATTTCACAAATTAATATACCAAAAAGGCCATTTATCCCTTTGCTTCCATGATTTATTGAATTTTTAAGGCATTGGATACGTTTTCTAATAAAAATTAATATATTTTTGTAGAAAAAGGCATGAAATAAAAGAAAAACTAAAATATTTTTTTAAGTTACGAATAAATTTTCAATATTTTATTTATCACTGATAGAAAATTGAGAGAAAGTAAACATAGCATTGCCAGAACAAAACAAAAACTGTTTAATAGTTATTGAACTGTTTTTTATACATTATGAATAATGTTTATTTTATAAGAAGTTAATAAGGGAAAACAGTTTAATATATATTTTGTACAATAAACCTAAGATAAGAATTTATTATGAATAAGACCGTAAGTATTTTCCAAAATTCTTCCAATTAAAGTTTTTATTGTGTTTCGGTTACTCTTTTGCTCGAATATGTCCATTTATTTTTAAACTCCGCTTCATCTTAAGCTAAGCTTTTAATGTTCCTTAAATTATTTTTTACTAGAGCCCAATATCTTTCAATTGCTCGGAGTTCCAGACAATTTGATGGATTAGCATTTTTCGGTACAAACACTAACAATTTCTTTATCATCACTCCATTGTTTTGTTGCTGTAATGAGAAGAAGCGAGAACAGGCCAGAAAAAAGTGGATATACTGTATTTTCTTAGGAAAGGGAGAAATATTTTCCAAAGTCACTCATTCACGTATATTTCTGTGTTAATGGAACCATTTTTTATGAATGAAGTGCTTTTTTTCCGCATATGCATATGGCTTCCCAAAACAAAAACATTCTTGGGAATTTTGATTTCTTTGATACGCGATATTTTTCTGCCATATTCCCTCTAGCATCTGCAACATAGAATTCCTGGCCAGGAAGTTACAAAAAGTCAGCCTGTACGAACGTTTCATCGTCTATTATACATTTATCATAATTATGAAAAAAAAATTCTTCTGAAGAACTTTCACGTTATTTTTTCACCTCCAAATTCTTGCTTTGCGTTTCTATTAGGATTTTTGTACTTTAAACGTCTTCAGGCTAGATTTCCTTTCAACTTTTCTAATAAAAATTCAAAGCAATAAACTTTTTGTGGCACTTTTTAATAGCAATTGTTTTATATGACCGATGCAAGATTTCATGAAAAATTTCTACTATGTGTTTTGGTGTTTTTTGTTCAATATCCATTTTAAGAAGAAATAGTTTCGCTATAACCATGAAACTTAACACATAACTAGTGAGCATATTGAAAAATGTAAACCAGTTAACGGAATTATTTAATTTTTACCACATCAAAAGTTATAAGCCCAAGAGCATGCACGGATTTTTTCGTGCGCAGTCCTTACATGAGAGTTATGGTAAATTACGAAATTTGGCACTGCGATTTTTACTTATATATTAACATAACAAACATTTGTATATGATTTGTATGGGAAAGTGATTCAGATTCAAACATCAACATAAACAAAGTTTGGAAGCAAAATAAAAACATTTTTATACCCGCCATCAAGAAGATTGGGGGTTATAATGATTTTATCATTCCATTTAAGACCCAATAAAGTATATATTTTCTGGGTCCTGGTTCGATTCTGAGTCGATCTAGCTATGTCCGTCCGTCTGTCTGTCTGTTGAAAGCAGGATACGGTTCGAACGGGACAACATAGGGGAACCAAATTTGGCTCAAATATTAATCTTATATAAGGTTTGTTTGGTATTGAAAATGGACAAAATCGGTTAATAAACAAATGGGCTAAAAACTATAAGCACAGGGTGTCCGTTGTAGCTTCATTTCATACTTTTCTGCTGATATCTCTTAAATAAAAGCATTTACGACAACAAAATTTTGTACGGATAGGTTGGGGGTCGATATAAACTTGACAACCAAAAATGGGCGTGGTCCGCCCACTTTACCGCCCACCTCTCATAGAAGGTGAAACGTCAACGAAATTTTATACAAATATTTTAAGGACCAATGTAAACTAGGAAACAAAAAATGGGTGTGGTCCGCCCACTTTACCGCCCATCTCCCATATAACGAAAAATTTTAAAAAGTTGATGGTGGGTATATAGATTCGGCCGAGCCGAATATAACATTCGCTCTTGTTCATATTGTGGTGAAATATAAGTTTTTAGAATGGAAACAATATAGTTCATATAATTTAAAAATATTTTTTTGGAGAAAGTTATTTTTGTGGCTACTAGAGGGCGTTAAAGTAAGAGAATTTAAAGCAAATTAATGAAGGTTTTTGTTGACGTAATTTATTTTGCTAAATTAAAATAAAAAATTATAAAAATAATTTCAAAAATTAAAAAACAACTAAGGAAAAGAAAAATATATTTTTTGGACTAAATATATTACGTTAAAAATCCTCCAGATGGCGCTAGTTATAGAGCATTTTTAAATTTTAATACAAAAATGACATGAGCTCGACGGAGTATTAAAAAATTTTTATTTTTTTTTTTGCTTTATTCTGAATTTTTTATTATATAAAAGAAGAATTATTTCCTATTGTTTGCCACAACTAAAAAATATAATAATTCAAAAATTTTCTGAATTTCCTTTTATTACACAAAAGTCAAAGAAATCTTTATGTTAAAATATTACGTGTTGTTAAATTGGCATTGCTTTAAAATTTAATACAATATTGAAAACTAAAAATGTTGGATCGGAAATCGGGTGAATTTAGGCAAATTAATAATTTACTGAACATAAAATGTGGGTGTAGAAATTAAAATAATATTTAAAAATGATGGGGCTTGGGGGAGTAGGTATGCCCTTGCTCCAATTAAATAAAATATTATCTGACCAATAAAAAAAACCTAAAATGCGTTTCTCACATTTCAGAATATATGGAAGGTAGGCGTGTTCTTGCTTCGATTAAAAACTAAATTAGAAGACTTATAAGTAATCTATTTTTAATGGCTGACACAAATTTTGATAAAGTTTAAACCAGTATTTAAAAAAAAATATATATATGTTTTTATCTTCAAGATATATGGGAGGTAGGGGCGCCCTTGCGCCAAATTTCGTATTTATTCATTCTAAGGCTAAAGTAATATGCGTACCAAATTTCAATTTACTACGACAACTCCTTCCATTTTTGTCCCATCGTTGTATGGGATCAAAGCACTGTGCCGGGTCCCACATACCTCTTCAAGGCGGATTCCATGAGTTTACTCTACAGATTTATTGCTAATGACGGATTTTTTTTTTTTAAATGGCGCACAGTGCGTCCGTTTTTAAAAATTTGGGTAATAATTCTATATTTCCTAAACTACTAAGAGGCTCAAATTTAAATGTATGACGGAGGTGTTGAAGATAATCTTAGCATTCGAAAAATCAACTTGTGGCTAGTAGTATGAAAAGTTTCAAAAAATCCAAACTACAAATCACATCCAATTTTAGAGATTTAAAAACCTTTGTAAAGAACTTGATGAGATCAGAAAAAAAAATATGCTCACTTTTGCCTTTTTGATATCTTGATTGAGATTGTTATATTTAATTCATTTGGAATGATAGTGGAGAGGTAAATAAGTTTTACTATTTATAATTTTTAAAAAAAAATTTTGTTTATATTTGAAAATTTATAACAGATTTAATTTTTGGTGTATGAACAGATTGTTATGTATCTATGTAATTCATTGCCTTAAAAAAAAAAAAATAATAATAATTTTAATAGGCTTTTGAGTGCATTTAATAATTATGATTCTTTTTACTACACTTTGGAGTTAGAGGATACTAGTTTAGTGTCAAATTACTCTATATCAATTTCGTGAGGAAACGCCCAAAAATTTACCTAGTTTGATTCGGTTTTCTTAAAATTTTGCAATATATAAATAGTTATTAAAACTATAGAAAAATTTCGCGCAGAATTAAGGCCGATACTCTTGAAAATTTCATTATTTTATATCTGCTGTAGTGTGCCGTAGGGTGCTATAGGGTGCAAGTCTCAAATAAAGTTAAACATATTTATTTGATAGAAAGATATATTCCCAGGAAAAATATGTTATTTCATTTTGACTGATCATTTGATTTTAGAAAACAAATTTCCCAGAAGCATATACAATATACAAATTATCTACGAAAAATGTATTTCATATAATAGATAAGATAGACAGATTGACAGATATTGTTAATTCGAGTAAACACTCTTCCTAGAATAATGTAGAACATAAAAGTTTGTCAAAATTTCCCTTTTTCTATGTTATGGTACAAATAAATATTGCTAAATAAGAATTCCCAGAACAAGAAATTGTTTATATATTCACGCAATCTTACAAATTTCCTAAGAATCCTTTAAACTTTTTGGCATTTTTGTCTGCAATATACAAAAAAAAAATATATAATAAAAAATAAAATAAAATATTTGAATGTATAAAAAATATTGTTATTGCTTTTCCTTTGTAAAATTTTATGACATTATGACAATACGACATGATAGCATACTTTGTGAATCCCCCAACTGTGTGAAATATTAGTGAAATCTTTTTGTAGCGTGCATTTGTATGGGAAAAAATGGTCTTTTTACAGTTTTTAAAAAAATTTTGCTATTAAATACTTTGTTTTGCAAATAAATGTTAAAAAGTTCTAATCTGCACATAATTATTTATCAAATAACATATAAAAAGAGAAAATCGATTAAAAAAATGTTAAAGTTATTACAAATTCCCCAGAATGAAAAGCTATTTTCAATTCAATTTGAATCGTAATTTTCCGCAGGAAAATTCACACACCTTTCTATACTCAGTTAAAAATTGTTTACATTTTTTAAGACCGTTTCAAAACTCCATTTTCAAACTTTAAAAAGGTTTGATAAACAAATTTCAAAAAAGTTCAAAAAAGACTTTGCAGGTTTATAAAGAACACTATGGAAAATGAAATAAAAAAAGAATTATGTCAATACCTTGTATTACTAAGCCGTACCTGTGATTTGAATTCTGCAGATTTCGGCAAAAGGTTTTTGCAGTTTTTAAGATATAAAGTCAACTTATTCTGAACTGATATTTAAACTAAACAAAATTATTATGAAATAAGGTTAAATATATATCAAGAAATACAATAAATTCTAAAAAAATTTAACATGGATAGCCTATCCTTGTTTAATTTTTTTAAAAACTTTAGAATGCATTTTTTAAAATATGGAGGTCAAAAGTCAAAATTAGAAAAAAAATATATTATTACACGTATATTATTGGAAATTACACGTAATTAACCCTTTAACAACAAGAAGATCAATTTTATGCATTTAGTTCTCAAAAGGTTAAGTTAGAAATTCTAGCAAATAAGTCACATGGAAGTATTTATTATAGCTAAATATAGATGAATTTGTAAAAAATATAATAAGTTCCTTTAAAACAGCAATAATAATAAAAGAGATTTTTTAAATTTTTGACTATTTTACACGAATATATAGTTTTTATGATAAATGTATGCTTTTGATGGCATTTATTGTATTAACTAAATATTTATTTGGCATTAAAATTAACGAACTTATTATGAACCAGAAATCCCAAAATATTACTTGTGCAACTAAAGGGTTTAATGATATAAGAGCTATTAATATATGGAAATTAATAGAATATATAGAAGACAACTTGCGTATGCATCTTTTGATGTATCACTTATAAAAATCGTGTAAAGGGTTCTTGAGTTATAGCCTAAGTTTGACAAACCATTCTCGAATTTTATAGTGTGACCGCTAAATAAGGTGATGATATTAGTCATGCCCATAAAAAAATCAGTACGTAATAGAAAAAAAGTGAATACAGATTCTTATTTAACTCGTCAAAATCCACCTAGTGCACCTATTTTTGTTTCAAGAAAAAATAAAAAAAAATTTTTTTTGGTCACCACTGTATTTCTACTATATTGTATGTAACATGGGAATTTTTACTTAACTGTGAATAAAATTTAGATTTCTGCTTCAATTTTGAAGATACATGCCTTATTTTATTCGCAGCATTACCAGCTTTAAGATAAAGATGATAAACTGTAACATTTTAAATGTCTTCATTTATTAAAAGAAATTTAAGTAACAAAAAAATCTATAATTTTGCATGAAAATTAATTTTTTTGAAAACTTATTTCAAAATAACTCCGAAATTATTGAGCACATAAAAAAAATTAAGTTTGAATGATTTGAGGATATTTTTAGTCCGCATCTTTTAGTGTATCACTTTGATCAATCGTACACACCGTTCTTGAGTTATGAGGAAATATACTAGAGTAATGACCTTATTATGGGCGAAATATTAGACACGCCCATAAAAAATCCAGAACTGATGGAAAAAAACTGAAAGCAGATTCGTGTTTAGCGCATCAAAATACATCAAGTCCAACTATTCGTCTATGGGGGAGGATTTTTTTGTTGTCCAGTGTTATCCGGGAATAAATTATAAAAAATACTTATGTAACTGCAGTATGTAGTTTTAATTTTAACCATAATCGCAGGTAAAATTTTGCGATTTCAATTACGATTAAATGATGCGATTGATAGCGATTTCGATTACGATTATAATCCATTTGCAAACCCTAGTTCTTATACTCCTTACACAAGTGGTGTAAAACACATTAATTGTCTGTGGAATTCATAATAACTTAAACATTTTTTAACCGATTTCTTCCATTTAAATATTGTTTCTTAGATAATTATGTTTAATTACGATTCTTTGACATTTATAAAGACAAAAACTGGAAAAAGGCCATATTTTCTACATATAAAAGTATTTCAGGTCCGATGCGGCACGGGTTAACGATATCCTAAAATTTCACACAATATATTTTTACAACTTATTTAAATTTTATCAGAATTTATTTTTATACAAAAAATAAAAGAAAACCAAGAAAGAAAAAAATTTATGTCAATTAACTAGAATTTCATGGGAATACATCACCACAATCAGTGTTACCACTTGTAGCATATATGCTAAAAAATATATATATATTTTGTAATGGTTGCAAGAGGGTGATGGAAATGTAGAAATTTACAATTTCGTTGTTCATTCGAGTATGGTTTTTTACATTTAGGTTTTTGTCATTTTAATTTCTGTTAAGATCCATAATGGCTGGTGCATTTGTTGCTCTAGTGATACATATATTGTGCAAGTGGTGAATGAAATGGTTTACTCTACATATAAAAGCAACTATTTCGTAGTATGGAAGTACGGAAAAGCATTTTTCTTAAGTTAATATTGGATTTAAATGTATGTAAAATAAAACTGGTCAATTCTGGTTATTGATTTAAATACACTTTTGATGCTTATAAATATCTTAAATATGTTCGCATTTATATACTAATTGTTTTAAAATATTATAATCTTCTGAAAATATTACTTAATGTACATACAAATTAATGTTGGGTATCATTTGGTCGTTTTGCAATTTAAATTTCAACAATTATCTTCATTAAACTTAAATATAAATAGGGGCGGATTATTATGCATTTATTTTTTGAAAATATACGCCTAAAAAATGTACTTAAAAAATCAAAATATACGCAAAAAAAAAATTTATTTATTTTTTTTTTTTTTTAATTTTTGTTAAAAAAGGAAAAACGAAAATTATTCTATAGAAAAAAACTAAAATCAGTCCATTATAAGATAAGTAATGAATCACATTTTGTATTGTTTTGAAGTTAAATCTATTAATGTTTTAAAAGATAAATGCTAATTCTTTTTACTTACAAATTGACACCTAACTCGTTACCAAAGTTCCAATTGAGAACCAGTTGACACAAACACACTCAGTCATAGTTGCCAGATAAATTTGGAGAAAAATTGTTAAATTTGGAGAAAAAATCTTCAAAATTGTCAAATCAACTATTTGAAACCGTCAAAAAAACATCAATATGAAAAAGTACGTATTTAGTATGTTAATGAACAGTTTTTATGCTTTTTCTGATAAAAAATTAAATTTTTAATTGAAAAGAAATTAATAAAAATTACATTAATTTTATATTGGTGGAATATTATGAAAATCAAGTACAAATTACCTATTAAGTCTGATTATATGTATACATACTTATGCATACTTATTTAAATATACATGTTTTTGGGATTGTTCTTATTGTACTTTTATTAAAGTTTTATAATCTTGTTACATATTTTGCCGTTTCCCCTTTTTTAATCTTACAAACAATTTTTAAGCAATTATGCAACACTTTTTTTTTTTATTTTGTAGCCATTAATTTTGAATGAATTCGTCAAAAATGTCTTTGTATTCTTAGTTCGTCTATTTAAGTATTTAGGCCATTTGTAGGCTTTATTCGCCATTTCGTAATAAAATAATATTATATTGGTTCCCATAAATCCTTCCTAATAAATGAACCATTTACATTAGCAAATTTAAAAAGATTTTTATTTAAATTGTTAATATTTGTGTACCAACTAATTTACTTTTAATGAATAATATATAAAAAATTTTAAAAATAGTTCTGAATTTTCTTTTAGAAAAAATCGTCAAATTAGGTGTAAAAATCGTCAAATCGTCAACAGGCCATTTTTAGACCCAAAAATTTTCAAAATGACGATAAATCGTCAAATGTGGCAACAGTGCACTCAGTATATAATAGTTGAGTCAATTTATAACATTCTTGTTAAGTGTTTAATTAGCAACTCGCGCGCAAAAACAATACCGTTGGAGACTATAAAACATAAGATACGTCAGAAGATCATGGGTTCGATTCAGGGTGCCGCCATCAACATTAACGAAAAATTTGAAATAAAAATAAACATAAAATAATAATAAAAAATAATGTTTAAACAGTTAAGGAGTGTATTCTTCTATACACGAGTTTGATATTTTTTTCTTTAATTTTCTCAAATCTCTTTTTTAAGCAAAAAAAAAAAAAACAAAAAAGAAAAAAAAAAAGAAGTCCTGAGATCCTTCTAGTTGTGGTAATTTTTAAATTCAGTTGCCTTTGTCCACTACAAAATATTTCAAGAAATCTCTACTTGTTGAAAATCTGTCGTCTAATGAAAGTCGTTGAATTTCTTCATTTCTATTTCTATCTTAAGGTATGTATACACGGTTGTCAGATCTAACAACGTTGGCAGAAAAATGTTCAGAAAATTTCTAACAACCGTGTAAACTTACAATTTATGTCTTACAACGTTGTTAGAAAAAGCATTGTCAGTAAATTGTAACCCAATAATATTGTTAGACATCTGACAATCGTGTAAACACATAACGTTGCCATTGCCAGATAATTGTCTGACAATTTTTATTGTCAGCTGTGCGAATTTTATGCATCTGACAATGGCGCCATTGTCAGATAAATCATTTCTAATGGCAACGCTGCACATTAAACAGCAAAGTTTATTCGTCTGACGACGGATCTGGTAACTTTTGCCATACAACAACCTGCCAACAGTGTAAACTGACAATTTTTGTTGGCAGATAAATTTATTGTCTGACAATTGACTGGCAATGAAATTGTAAGGTTTTCTTACTGACAACCGTGTATACATAGCTTTACAGACGTGAATTATTTTTAATTTACGCAATAAAAATATAATTTGATGAAAAATTATTTGTTTTAATTGGGTCAGATTCATGTGTATAATTTGAAGTATATTACTTTAATCGTAACCGAATTATCTTTTTAGTTTAATTGTTACTACCGTAATATTCAGCAGTTCCAATCGAATTTTGAGATAGTACGTGCAACCGATAAAATTCGGTTGGCTAAAATTCGGTGTTTTCTCTGTATTGATGTTAATACTCGTTTAACATTTTCTATAACTTTAGAGCCATTATCATTCAGCTATTTGTTATCGTCAAAATATATTAAATATTTTATAGCATCATGCCAATCTCGTAATAAATTTGCAACGCGTGTAGGGGCTTTTCATATGAAATCTCGGTGTAATGCGTGGACTAAGCAGGTTACATGCAAATTTTTTTTATGAAAAATCTTAAAGGCTTTTGGTGATTTTACTATATATGCATTTTGAGTAAATATGCTCTAACAAATCGATGCACTTTTACAAAAAATTTTGAAAAACTGAAAAAAAATTTAAAATATACCAATTTATATGCATTATTAAGAAAAGTTTACAAAAATACAAATTTTCGAGTAAATATGCAAAAATATACACTAAAAAATCGATGCCATTTTTTAGTATTATATTTGGTTCGGATAGATAACTACATAAGATAGTTTTTAAATGTTCCAGAAGAAACATGTATTTGCATTAAAATCCGACCTCTGTTGATAAATCATTATATTTTCAAAATTTGTCTTACTTTTCATGTGAGAAAGTTTTTTTTTTTGTCATAAAACTAATAACACTGGTCGACAAAAAATTTTTTTTCGAGCTCCTTCAAAAAAATAATAATATGTAGACTAATATGGAATTTCGCATGCTAAACTCGAATTTGCTTTCAGTTTTTTTTCTATCAGGTCGGGATTTTTTTTATGGGCGTGTCTAATATGCCGATTACTCGAGTACATTTCATTATTACTTGAGAACAGTATGCACGATTTATATAAATGATATACCAAGATATGCGGAATAAAATTATAAAAATTTAAGTCGTTCTATTAACAAATTTTTATCTGCTCAATAGTTTAGGAGATATTTCGAAAAAAGTGTCTGAAAATTCATGCAAAATTCAAGATTTCTTTTTTTTACTAAAACTTTTTTTAAAAGTGAAAACATCAAAAATATTTAAGTTTATTACCTTTATCTCAAAGCTGGCGAAACTACGAGTAAGTGAAGCCACGTATTATAAAAAATGATGCACTAATCTTGATTGGATTCACAGTTAAGTTTGGATACCCATGTATACCTATAGCTAATTAGAAATACACTAGTGGGCAAAAAACATTTTTTTTTTCGTCTTAAATAAAAAATAAAAAAAAATAGGTGGATTAGATGGTATTCAACGTGCTAAATAAGAATTTTATCATTTTTTTTCTATCACGCATTGATTTTTTTTTGTATGTGCATGACTACTATGACCCCGCCTTTAGGCAGTCACACTTGTATATCTCGAGAACAGTTTGTCCAATTAAGATAAATTGAACTTTAATATATAGCGACCTAAATTGTCTTTGAGCTGAATTTATATAATTTTTTGTCCAGTTAATATTTCCGTAGTTATTCGGTAATTAGTACCGAAAATTTTAAAATTGATTTTTTTGAAAAGTGGTGAAAATTTTTATCCATAACTCTGAAATTCTTGAGCAAATAAAAAATATTGTTGACATAATAAATATTGTTGAAAGATAATTTTCGTATGCATCTTTTGATGTATCACTCAATAGTGTAAAGGGTTCTTGAGTTATAGCCTAAGTTATAGTCTGACCGCTGAATAAGGTAATGATATTAGTGGTGCCTATGAAAAAAAAATCAGTACGTGAATAAAAAAAATTTTTTTTGGCCACCACTGTATATCTACACAATTGTATGTATTTGTGCATCAATTTTGAAGATACATGCCTTATTTTATTCGCAGCATTACCAGCTTTAAGATAAAGATGATAAACTGTAACATTTTAAATGTCTTCATTTATTAAAAGAAATTTAAGTAACAAAAAAATTTTAAATTTTGCATGAAAATTAATTTTTTCGGACACTTATTTCAAAATAACTCCGAAACTATTGAGCACATAAAAAAATTAAGTTTGAATTAGTCCACATCTTTTGGTTTCACTTTGATCAATCGTACACACCGTTCTTGAGTTATGAGGAAATATACTAGAGTAATGATCTTACTATGGGAGAAATATTAGACACGCCCATAAAAAAAAAATTCAGACCTGATGGAAAAAAACTGAAAGCAGATTAGTGTTTAGCACATCAAAATACATCAAGTCCAACTATTCGTCTATGGGGGAGGATTTTTTTGTTGGCCAGTGTAATCGATATATAATCAAAAATCAACAATTTCTATGGAAATGTAAATTTTTTGTTCACTATCTCCAAAACTAAAAGTTATAGGAAAATGGCGATTAGTGCAAACATGCTAATTTAATTATATAATAATTAGAAAATCTCTTACATCGATTTAAAATCATCAGTTTTTATTTAATTTAATCCAAATTTATTAAAAAAAAAACCGAATGACTTAAAGCATTAAAAGTCATTTTACTGGAAACTATTTTTTGAGTTATGACAATCTTTTCGTAAATGAACGATATGTAACTTTTTTGTGTGATTATGAAAAAATACATTCAAAACTAGATTATAACATGATGGAAAGATGACATTTTATATTTAAATGTACAATATCATTGTACTTCACCCGTCACTTACATTACTCGTTGTAAGTGAAGCCAAAGAATATTATTAATAATGCCAGTAGCAGAAAATTAAATATATAAAAAACATTTAAGATTTCTTAAGCACATTAAAAATATATAAACACCTTTTATGTTGCATTAAATATTTTCAAAAAATAATAACAATAAAAAACATATATATTTTTTTTAACATAAATTATTGGCAAAATAAAACCAAAAAAGAGAAAAAAAATGTTTTTTCCTTGTCGTGGCCATTAAAGTGTTATTAAAAAGCTTTTACAATGTAATTTAATACTTACAAAATTACGAGTACATACTACATATTTGTATGTTCTGTACCAACTAATGTGTAATTATTTTAGTATTTGATTTGCTGTTTTTGTTGTTATTTTAGGCTTTTATTTGTTTACACACATTTGCATCCTTACTAGAGATGCCAATCCCGATCCTGAAAATCCCGGGATTTATCGGGATTACAAAATCCGTTTCGTTATTTATTGACATAAAATACAAAAATTAACTCAAGGCAAGAGAGAACATTAAAGTAATTACATAAAATTTTCAAAAATGTTTTAAAAATCGATTAAATAGTTAAGAACATTATAGGTCTGTTCGTTTGTATGCTGTTCTTACTAGTTCCCTATTTTTGCAAACATTTTACTCAAAAAGCGTTTCTGTGCACATAAAAGTAGTAAACATTTCAAGAGAAAATAATTTTCTCCTTTGCTATATTATACTTGAATATTTTGTAAGAGAAAATCTAGTAAAATATTTTATTTTCACATTCCTATTGAATTTTAATTTGAAACAGTATGTTTAATTTTTTTTTTACGTTTTTTGTTGGAACCTGTGGTCCATTTTGAACGAAGTCTTGCAAACTTTTGGATTTATGATTTATACTTTTATAAAACTTACGTATACATAATTGTATTGTAATACTAATTTATGCACCTTTATGATCTTTGGACGGATCACTTTAAAAATTGGTACATTGATTTTTATTAAATAGTTCGTATTCGTCTACACATTGATATTTCTGCCTGATTAATGCACGTTTAAGTAGTGAAATGCGAATGTGTATGAGGCTTATGGTTAATTAGAATCCAATGTTAAAAAAATTGATTTGGTAGTTTAAGGTTAAAAACAATTTTATTTGTGTAGAATTCTACCACATGGGGTCAAACTCTATTCTTCCAAATCAACCTGTAGTTCACATTAACTATTGATGATATTCAACAACGTTTAAAATCATACATATCTTTAGATAAAAGAAATAAAAGAATAAAAGAAAAACATAATCCCGTATTTTTGAGATATTTCCAGGAATCCATTTAATATAAGTAAAAAAATAAAATAAACATTTTATTTTTTATTGAAACTAAAATTTATTTTACTGTTTTCCGTTTTCTCACTTTTTCAAGTAAAAGCTTGTTTCTTTGAATTTAAAAAAAAAAAAAAAATTTACTAGTTTTACTAAAATTTTAAACGAACAAACCTTATGTTTTGTTTTTAAAAATAGAAATAAATTTCTTGAATTGAAATGTGTATAACAAATTTATTTTTTCCTTATATTTAAAATGTGTTTTCATGTGAAATATCAATCCCGAATCCCGAAAAATCCCGGAATCCCGGGATTTGCAAAATCCAGTCCCGTTTGGCATCCCTAATCCTTACAAAATCAATTAATCATTCATTCATTCAACCATACATGATATATTAAGTTAATACATATGAAATTAAGTTCAAAATGAAATACAAGTAAATGGAGTCAAATGATAATGAATGTGTGTACACAGACTCATTTTAACTCGTACAAGTAATTATAATTATTACTTAGTTTAATTTAAAACACAAAATTTAAACATTTTTACTAGATGGAGTAATTTAGTTTATACATATGTATAATACATATTAAATGTTTACTAAAAGGACTCCGTTGGAAAATATTTGGCACATCCAGTGGTAACACAATCAAAATCGGTAAATATTCAATCGAGCTCTCGTTCATTTGTCGCTAGCAACAGGATGCATCACAGATAAAGATGTCGAATACAATAGAAACAAAAAAATATTGCAAAATTAAATAAAATATGTACCCAGCTAAAAATATTATGTATGTATCATATATAATGCATATATGTAGTTCCATATCTGTTGGGATCCCAAAATTGAGGGTATATGGAGATATATGACTATACATATCCATATATTTGTTGATATATATCATCTATTCTATTTTGAATTATAATTATATATTATATAAAAATGTGTAATTTAATTTTTTATTTAATTTTTTGTTTAATTTTATTTAAAGTATAAAAAGTAAAACATACATTAAATATTTATATGAATTGCAATTTAAATATCTGCATACATTTATGAAAAATATTCAGATGGACTTTCGAATGCCACATCTCCTCACTGCAATAAGCACAACAGCAATATTTAAAAAAAAAAAAACTGCAGCAGCAACTCCAAAAACACCCTAATGATTGTGAAGAAATGGGGTGATGCAGGAATATTTTTTTTAGGGTTTCACTCATCGCATAGTACATATGTTTATGTAGCACAATATTTTGTACCCTCCATGACAAAACTAAGATTTTAATCCGATTAAAATATTATCTTAAGATGACAAATGCATTTTTCTTACCTCTTTGATTTGTGTTATTTATTTGTATTTCCTACTAAACTGCCCTCATCTAGATTCAATAATATAAAACAACATTAAAAATTAGTGAACATTTTGCAATAATATTAAGACGCTTACCTTTTTTTAACCGTTGATTTGATTTTCATAAAAAATGTTAAAAAATTTCACATTTCTTTTAATTTATTTTTTTTATGTCAACAAATTTTTATTTTCATTATGTTGACAAATATTTTATCAAAGACAAAAACTTATTTAGTGTTCAAACCTATTTTACGAAATATAGTAAAAACAGGCAAAGTTGTTAAAGATATTTATACAAAATAATAAAAATGAAATTGTATACCATTTTATAAGCCAATATCTGAAACTTGTTGCAACTCATTCTGAAGTACATTTTGATATACCTTCATTGGTTTCAGATTTATATTGCATTTTATGTTTGATTTAATATTTCATATATGAAAATTTATTTCATATATGACAAAAGAGTTCATATATTTTACCATATATCTGTCCATATATTGAAAAATATTCCATATGTAAATTCATACATTTTTATATATAAACCCATATATAACAATATATTGTCATACATGGGCCATATATAAAAATATATGAACATTTTCAGCTGGGTAATGACATAATATAATAAACAACAAAAAATAAAATATGTTCAAGAAAAAACAAATAAATGAAAAAAACACAAAAAACAGTATTTTTTCTCCATTGACGTTTTGCTAGATTTGATCATCTACTTGATTGATTTGATTAAAATATTGATTTTTTCCAATTAATATTTTGATTTATTCACTAACACATTATTGAAATTTTAAAATTTTTTTTTATTATTTTTTTTAATTAAAATTTAAAAACAAATTAATTGGAAAAAAAATCACTGCTTTGCATTTTTATACCCTTCACCACAGGTGTAAAGGGTATATATAAGTTTGTAATTCCGTTTGTAATTTCCACAATTTTCGTCCGAGAGCAAAAAAGTTTATATTTTCGGGATCCTTGTAAGAAGCGATGACGATAGGACTAAGTCCGTCCGTCCGTCCCTCCGTCCGTGTGTCGGTTGAAATGGCGTTTATGAAGCCCACCAATAACTGGCATATATAATATATATATCAAACAATCGGAAATTTTTTCGAGAATTTTTCTATTGAAATTCAGCAAGATCGGTTCATACATTGCGGAGATTTGATTAAAAAACCGGTTTTTAGAACCGGTTTTATAGTTTCCGAATCCTCTGTATATACTAGAGACTTCGTTTTTGCAAAGAATGCTTGGACATTTTTTCTGAATTTTTCTACTAAAAAAATTAAATAAATCGGTTCATAATAACTGAGATATCGGCAAAAACGCTTTTTTGATTTTTTGGAGGCCCTGTTTAAGCTATAAATTTTTATTTTTATATAGATCGGTCATAAATATTTTTATAAAATTTCGGTTTTTTAATAAACCAAATTCATTCATAATCAACAGAGTTATAAGTCAAAAACTAAAACAAATCTGTTAAGAATATAAATACACACACAAACATGTATATTAAGCATTGTAATGATTATTCGTGACGTTTTTGTTTTTTGTATAGGCAAGTAGTTTAGTTAGCAACAGCAGTTATATAATGAATAACAGTGTTGTTGTTGTTCTTTGTATATGAAGTCAGTTTGTATATACACACATACAAAAATAAATAAATATGGTACTGTTGTTGTTGTTTATTTTTTAAAAGCAAAGCTTGTTGCTATGATTGTTTGTTTTTTCGTATTCAAATTTTTGTAGTTTGAAAAAATGTAGATTTATAAATGTGAAATAATGATAGCATACGTTAAGGCGAAAATCGGTAAGATGGAGAAGGGTATCAAATATTCGGCACAGCCGAATCTTTTTTCAATTTAATTTACAATTATGAGTAATTGATATAATCATTTTGGTGAGATTGAATTATTTTTTAAATTAAATGAGTTATTTGATAATTAAAATCATTTTTAAGTTTTTTCTGTGATTGCTTTCTAACATATTAAAATAAAATTTTTCAAAAATGCATCCTGAAATTGCATTTTTAAATTATAATATTATTTTTAAATTACTACATTATAAGAGGACATATTCATCTTCTACATGCTGTTTAAATCATTTAATTCCGTTAACAACCTTTAGGGATATTGATGTGAAAAGTTACACATTTTTCCGATTTTTTTGAAAAAAAATAAAAATGGAAATATTTAAACGGCTCTATAGGTTATATGCGTACCAAATATGAACAAAATCGGATGAACTTCCGTAAAAAAAATTGTCATTTTTTATAAATCTCTCATGGAGTGGACGATATATATATTAAAAATAGTAAATTTTCTTGTTTCGGAACAATTATTTTAGCATTTTTTTTTACTCGTGCAATGAACGATATGTGTTGTGTCAAAGCTATAGGATTGCGTATGAGTATTATGTTTATATACTACATATATAATACATTAGGGTGGTCCAACATTTTATGAAAAAAATTAAAATGTATCGTTCATTTAAACGTAGCTAAAATTATGAAAGGGGACACCATTAGAACATATTTGCCAAATTTCAACTGCCTACGTTGATTAAACAGGATGCTCATAGCCATGTAAGTTGATGACTCCTGAAGAAATTCTAAAAAAAAAATTCTGATGAAAATTAATGATATATACATTAAATAGCTAATAAAAAATTATTATACCCATATTTCGTAGTTATTGCAAAAAAGATAATATGAACGAAAAAAGGACATTTTATATAAAATTTGTTAGTAGGTATAGTTTTATTTTTTATTTCTACGTAAATTTTTTATATGAATAGATTTTTTTAAAAGTACGATTTTATCTCTCCTATTATCTATTTTTTGGGAAATAAAAAATATGGGTCTATTTATTTTTCTTTAGCTATCGTTTGATCTATAAATCATTAATATTGGTGATAAAAACATTTAAGATTTGTTGTCTTATGTCAAATTTTTTACTAATATTATAATTAAAGAATTAAGCACAAAGTGTGTTTACCATAGTTACCTATTTGTATATATAAAAAATGTTTAGCAACATATCAATTTTATTAAATTTCACAATTTTTGTGTCCAAAAATCTGTGAAAAATCTATATATACATTAGACTGCACCAAAATTTACCAATTTTCCAATTTTGACCGTAACCCCCATAGAATCGTTCTTTGGGTTGCACAAACGTGCTTTGTGAAATATTAGGGAAATCGGAAATCGTTAACCCGTGCCGCTCGGACCTTAAAAAAGTTTACATTTTTTATGACTGCTTCAAAACTTCATTTTCAAACTTTAAAAAAGTTTGTTAAAAAAAATTTCAAAAAAGTTAAAAAAAAAATGCAGAATTATAGACAACACTATAGAAAATAAAATTAAAAAAAGAATTAGGCCAATATCTTGCATGACTAAGCCGTACCTGCGATTTGAATTCTGCGGATTTAGGCCAAAACAAATTTTTTTGCAGTTTTTAAGAAACAAATTCAACTTTTTTTTTTTTTTTGAACTGACGTTCACACTAAACAAAATTATTTATAGGTAAAACAAATTATTATAAGGTAAAACATATGTCGGGAAATATATTCTGAAGTTCTTTTTAAAAAAAATGGACAAAGATAACCGTTAAAAAACTGAGGCCAAATGTCAAAATTAGAAGAAATTAAAATTTTTAAGAGTAAATTATTTCGATAATTTCGCTGAATAAATGATAAAATGTTGTTTACATCTGGAGAAATTACAATAAGGAGTGAGATGGAAAAAATCTTAACATATATAAAATTCAATAATTTGGTATATATTGAAAAAATTATATTTGAACTTAAATAAAATCTAAATTAATTAAGCTATCATTATAAGATTTTAGTATAATATAAAAAATTTGTCCTTAAGAGAAAATAATAAATGGATTCCCATTTTCTTACTCCGAAATACCCAAAATTCTAGTTCGGGGAAAGCTTCCTTCAAAAATTGACTTTTTTCATTGAAATGGTCACCCTGTCGTTATAAGGGGCCTCCGTTAGAAAATACTTTTTGGGTGTATACCTTACATATAGGGCTAAAAAATTAAAATAATTTTAAGTCGATCCCAGCTTTGCGATTTGAGAACATAACAAAAAAAGAAAACAATTAATTCCAAAATTTACAAAATTTGGATAGGGCTCGTGGGCAAACCTTTTTCCTCCGGATTTACTTTACACGCATTTACATTAAGATTTCTTTTGAAAACATTAAAAAAAAAAATGATAAAGCTCAGAACAAAAAAACTAATTTTATCACTGAATATATATTGCCACCTTTTTGGAAAAAAAGCCAAAAAATTTACAATTTTTTTAAAGTTCCAACTTTAGATTAATATAACTTTTTAACGGATTCATATAATTGCAGCAATATTATTTAGAATTTTGTAGGGAATCAGACAAATATTTTAGAAAAATTCGCCAAGTTTAAAAAACTAAAAAAAGACGATGCTAAAAATGAGGTAAAAAAAACACCTCAGCTCTGACCATGTGAAATTTTATTGAGATACCTCTAACGGTTCTTTAGTTACTGAATTATTTCCAAAAAAAAAAGCGTTTTGGAACCACTGTGTGAATGTTATAAGTTAAAGATGGATTGATAAATAAATTTTATGAATTGAAATGTAGGGGAAAACTGTTTAAGAAGAGAAAATGAATAATTATCTATAAGAAGTAAAAAAAGTTTTTATTAGACTTTTTTGAACATACTAAAGGTAATACTTTAACTTTTAAGATCCGCTGGCGTAAATCACATCCGTGAGTGTGCAAAAATAGTTATCGCGGTTTAAAGTTGAAAATTAAAAAGTTCAAAATCTTTACTTATTTACATTAAATTTACACATGCTCATAAATCTTATGTAGAACTATAATATCATATAAAAATATTCGCAATATTACCATTACTAGCTGATTTATACGAAAAATAGTATAAATACATATTTAAAAAAAGCTTGATAAATTCAAGACTCAAAATAAATTAATTTCTAATGTCATTATAATAATTTTTAAATAATTTAAATAACATGTTTAAAGTAGTAAATCATTTTTCATTTGACTCCTTTTGACACATTTTAATAAACTATTTTAATAAAATATTTTAACGTTAACAAATCCAAATTAATTAAAATTTCTAACTCAATGAGGTTCAGTAGGCCACAAATATGTTTGGTAATACTGATATTGTTGACATAAAGGAACATACATAATACATAAGATATGCATTATTTACAGTGTTGCCATAAAAATGTTGGCTTATGTCCTAAAAACTGAATCTCAAAATACTAAAATATCCCCATTTTGAAATATAAACCTCCAATTTTGTCCCCAAAATGTTTTAGTATAAAATTAAGTAGTATATAATTTCCGTTTTTTTTTTAATATACTTTTTTAAATAGAAAATGTACTGAAAATTTTTTTTATTTGAAATAAATTTCGTATGAAAAGAAAATTTATCAAAAGTTTTCCACAAAAGGAAAATGTATCTAATATCGTATAGAGAAAAATATTCTTAAAAATGGACACTTAATGAAAATGTTTTATAATAATAACGTTTATTGAAATTTAATTATTAAAAAATTTTCCACTAAAAGATATTAAAAAAATTTCCATGAAAGAAAATTTATCGAAAATTTCTCACAAAAAAAATGTAGTAAATATTTCTATACTTACATAGAAAACCGAAAGCCATGAATGAAATCTTAATGACTTTCGGCTACATAAATAATTATTTTGGTACTTTTTTATTTTTATTTTATTTTCAAAAAAATTAATTGAAAATGGAAAGCAAAAACTACAAGTTTTTGTTTGGAGTAAACGTCATATAAATAACAAATAATAATTTAATATTCTCTATACATCGAAATCGATCAAAATTTTCACTAAATAAAAAATAATAATTCAGTAATGAAAAACAAGCTTTTACAAATATTTACGCCAATTATATGAAAGTTTGTGAAGATGCTATCCCACATCTGGTTTCCTGACATCAACGAGATATACATTAAACTGAAGGTAAACACTTCGTCTTTAAAATTCTGCCCTCTAAATTTAAAGTCACTGAATGGCGCAAGTTTTCTATAAAAAAACGCAAAAGTTTAAAAATCATAAATTTTTGGCATAACTTTTCAACGGATAGTAAACCGGATAATTATTATTCAGCAAATGAATTTCCTAAGTCTTATTTTTGCGACTGGTTAATGGTTTAAGTCAATAAGTTGTAAATTGGCAATACAAGATACTCAAAGTAGGTTTCAAACAATTTCGAAATTCGTTGATTTTCCTCATACAGTGGGGCCTCGATTATCCGTGAATCGATTAACCGGCAACGTCGATTATCCATTTAATTTTTTTTATATCGAATAACCGTGATTACCGCTATTATCCTGGATTCTAAGCATAATTTTTTTTCGATTGCTTTTTAACAATCAAACACAATTTGAATAAAACGAAAAAGGGGAGTTCCCTCGTTGGAATAAGATGAGTCAGAGCAAGGTAAAATCCAAGGTTACTGAATTCAAGAGAGGCTAGTTAAGGAAAATATGAAACAACTTTATATGATTTTTTTTTAAGAAACTACGTAAAATGAAACCCTTATGTATTGTTCAATGTTTTTTTTCTTCAAAATTATTATTTTTTCCTTATATTATTTACATTTATATTAAATCCTTGAATAATTGAGTTATACAAATAAAAAATGTTTAAAAATACTACTCAAAATTTTTACTCAATTAACCGGGAAAATTGATTATCCAGAATGCTTCCGGTCCCGACCATTACGGATAATCGAGGTCTCACTGTATATGTAAATATGTCTTTACAATAGGGATATAGCTTTTAAAATGCTTGCGAAAATAAGAGTTTACATATATAATGCTTTTGAACATTTATTCGCGGCATTAACCTTAGAATACTAACGTTATTTTAACTACTCTTTTATTCGGCTCTTTTCTAAGAGTATGAAAGGCTAAAAATGCTTTATTTTTGCATTTATATATGAAAAGCCACTTTCAGAAAATTTCTCTGAAATTTGGTTGCATGAAATCTTCGGACGCTTGAGTAATAAGGTTTAAAAAAATTTATGTACGTAAAATTTACGTACATTAGTATTGTAGGGTTAAACAAATTACTACATCGTATAAACAAATTAGTTTTGGAAGATTTAAAAAAAAAAAAAAAAAACTTATAACAGTCAGCGTTACCATTGAGAATTTTTAAAAAGTGTCCAAAAAAGGGGATTTCAAAATAAAAAGTCACCAAAAAAGGGGATTTTTTGATAAAAAGGGGCCAACTGCTTTAAAACCTAAAAAACTCCTTAAAATTTGTTTATTTAACAAAGACAATACAAATTTTGTATTTTAAGAAAAACTACAAAATTCAGTTTTATAAATAGCAAAATAATTTATAATTACTTTACAACAATTTTATTATTGCAAAAATAAAGTTTTATTAAAAAAATATTTAACATACTCTTTTAATTTAATTCTGTACTTTTGTACGAGTTCTTCACTCGTACTCCAGTCTTTCAAATCCCCATCGGACAAATTTAGGACGGAAAGCATGGATCTACAAGTATTGGCTTAGGTATGTTAGACAAATTATTTTTATTTATTATTAATTTAGTAAAAAAAAAACACGTTCCCCCGAGGGATTGCTATGAGGAATGTAAAAATATAAATTAGGATTTAAGTATTCATCGAATATATATTTTTTTTTTAACCAGTCCAAAAAGATTCGATAAATAACTGTTCATAAACTTTATTATTTTTAGTTACTAAGAGTTTCAGTTCATTTATAAGTACTCCGCGGCTATTTATATCACTATACTGTAAAACAATCTCAAAATGATGAATTTGTTTGTTGAAATTAATATATAATGGGTCGATATATTTCAAATAACTTAGTTTGTCATCATTTAGCACATAGTTTTGAAAAGTCGCCATTTAGTTGCCATTTAAAAAAGGGTCAAAAAAAGTGGCCAGGTGGTTGAAAAAGGGTCAAATGGCGACTAAAGTCGCCAAACGGTAACACTGATAACAGTTCTCTTTTGAAAAACGATTAGTATATCTCATACATATACCTTTATTTTCAATTTCACAAATTACGTTTGAACTTTTAACTTGGCAACCCTAACTACATACTTACATGTATAGAATTTAACCAAATATGCATAATTACTTCTGGTATTGAAAATTGAGATACAATAGTCTTTGCATATGTTTGAGAGGAAACAATTTAAAATACATAATGAAGTATAGTGTGGTCCGATTTGTATGGAGGAAAATTACATCTCGATATAACTAAATTGAATGTTTACTTAAAATATTTGCTCTGATGCTATCTTTTGTAGAGCTTTTTTCTGGATTTAGTAATTTTTAATGAAAAATATCAAAATCTTTATATCACAATTTTTCAATATGTATCTGTCTTACTTTGTACACTTACTATACTATAATATGGTATCTATTTTTATACATCAGTTATTTCTGTTTCTCATGTTAAACAGACGTGTTTTTAACTCGCTCCGCGATTTTTTAATTATTCATCGAGATTCATCGAAATTTAATTTTAAAACAATACGCGATTGGACGCTTTAAAAATTTTATTAAATTACTTGTGTTTATTTTATTAAATATAAACATACAACACATAAACAAATTAAATAAAACAAAAATAATCTGCATAATATAAGCAAACAAAAGAAAAGTTGTGATAAAGTGTTATACATCAGTGAAATATAATTTAAAAGAGTCTATGAGTTCTCATGATGAGAGTCGACTCAGTTTAAACGGCAGAAATGCTTATATATTTCTCAATGGGGAGAGTGTTAAAAATAAAAATATTTGTGATCCACAATATAATAAAAATTATTTAACCGCCAAACCACTTGAGAGAGCTCGCTCTTGTTCCCCCGTAATTCAATTACATGAAGAAAATACACAAACAATATCAACATCCAAAAACTGTTTAGAACAAAACATAAAAGAAAATATGAAAAAACAAAATACAACAACAACACTCATGGATATAAAAACAACTCAATCATTGTCTGTTAAAACACAAGCTTGTAAACCACTAGCAACAACAACTAGTGAGAGTTTGAATGTAATTAACCCTACTGGCAGCATAGATAGAAATGATGGTACACAAAAAGGTGCAATCCCGAAAAAGAAGATAAGTACAAAATCTCCAATTCCAACAGGTATGCTTAGATATGTAAGTATTAACAAAAGAAATTTAAGCCCACAGAAAAGTTTTACTTCTGCTAAGAAACAAAAGGTAATTGATAAACCCTTGATGAATAACCGTTTTGCCTTATTGAGTGATGATATAGAAAAAAGTCATTCAAATGATAATTCTATTAAAAAATCACTTAAACCCCCACCAATATATCTTCGCGAACCTAGTTCCAATAATTTGGTTAAGACATTTATTGAGCTTATTGGTAAAAGCAATTTTCATATTGTTCCAATAAGAAAAGGTGGCGTGCAAGAAACAAAAATTGTAGTATACACTGAGGATTGTTATAGAAAAATCTCTCTTTACCTAAATAATAGTAACAAAAATTTTTACTCATATCAACTGAAAAGTAGTAAAGGTTTGACTGTTGTAATTAAAGGAATTGAGTCCAGTGTAGAACCAACTGAAATCAAGGAGGCCCTAGAGGAGTTGGGCTATCAAATAAAAGTTGTGGTCAATATTTTTAATAAGGATAAGATTCCCCAACCAATGTTTAGAGTTGAGTTGGAGCCGAACGATGATAAGTTAAAGAAAAATGAAGCGCATCCTATATACTCTTTGCGATATCTTTTGAATCGCAGAGTCACTATAGAGGAACCTCTTAAGAGAAAAGGACCTGTCCAATGTGGCAATTGCCAAGAGTTCGGTCATACTAAAAATTATTGTACCCTACGTACAGTATGTGTAGCATGCGGAGATCTTCATTCATCATCTCAATGTGATGTTGTGAAAAACGGTCTCAAGAGAAAATGTGGTAACTGCGGTGGCGACCATTCCGCCAATTACCGTGGCTGCTCAGTATATAAGGAATTGTTGAAAAGTTAAGAGAGAATCAAAAGCTAAAAAGAAATGGAATTGCTGAATACGCACCTGTAAATACCATTACTAACCAAATAAATTCTAGAGTAAGTGTTAGTAATGAGGGTATGGCTTCAGTTAAGCCAAGTTTAAACACTGACCAATCGAGTACAGCCAATCCTGGAAATATCTCCTATGCCAGTGTTTTAAGAACAAGTTTCCAGCAACCTAATTTCCCCCGAAATTCGGGAGGGTTAGAAACTTTAATGCAAACTCTTACGCAAACCGTTACCTCTCTAAACCAAAGTATGACAAACTTTATGTCATCCATGCAGAACACAATACAAGAGCTTATAAGAGCACAGAACCAAATGATTCAAATACTCTTAACGAAAAAATGAGTTATTTGAGAGTATGTTTTTGGAATGCAAATGGTTTAAACCAACATAAATCTGAAATATCATACTTCATGAAGCAGCAAGATATTGATGTGATGTTAGTCTCAGAGACTCATCTCACAAATAGATACAATTTTTATATTACAGGTTATTCATTCTACTTTACAAATCATCCGGATGGAAAAGCACATGGTGGTACTGGTATATTAATTAGAAATCGAATACGACATTATGCCCTAAATGAATTCTCGAAAGATTACCTGCAGGCAACCTCTATTAACCTTGAGTATTTCGCTGGTGACTTAACGCTAAGCTCGGTGTATTGTCCACCAAGATTTTCTATGACCAAGGAAAAATTTGAAGAATTCTTTGAGACACTAGGAGATCGTTTCCTGGCATGTGGCGACTATAATGCCAAACATGTTTACTGGGGTTCCAGATTGATAAATCCCAGAGGTAGACAGCTCTATAAGGTACTAGTTGATCGCAAAAATGGCATGGATTTTGTGTCCCCTGGACATCCGACATATTGGCCGGCTGATCCTAGAAAAATTCCTGATCTCATAGATTTTGCCATATCTAAAAATATAAACCGAAACTCAATAACTACGGAAATTTCATATGATTTAACTTCTGACCATTCTCCGATAATAATAACTTATTACGGAAGGACTAACATACCAAATTATCCTACTAATACTTTTTATAGGACAAATTGGTTAAAATATAAAAAATACATCAGTAGTCATATCCACACAGATCCATATTTTCAGTGTGAGGAAGATATAAACAAATGCGTACAAGACTTTACGTCGTTAATTAATTTAGCTATAGATCACTCAAAAAGTGAAACTTTTAAGAACGATAATAAGCATATTTCTAATTATGAAATTCAAAAGCTTCTTCTTGAAAAAAGAAAATGTAGAAGAGAATGGCAACAAACCAGATCACCAGCTGCAAAGTTGAGGCTGTCTACAGCAATTAAGAAACTAAGAAAAGCCCTTCAATTAGAAGAGGATCGCCAAAGTAGAAAATACATTGTAGAAAATACATTGAAAGTTTAACAAATAATAAATATACAAATTTTTCCCTATGGAAGGCAACGAAAGATATTAAGCCACCGGTAGAGACACAAAATCCTTTAAGGAAGGCTGACGGTACCTGGGCCCGTAGTTCTGAAGATAAGGCAAATTTATTTGCACACTATTTAAGCTCTGTCTTTCAACCAAATCCCCAAACAAATAATTTTGTATTGGGAGAGACACCTGACACTACTCTAAATAATGATTATATAATTGTTGTTAGCCCAGAGGATATTAATACAGTAATCAAGGAAAATATAAATATTAGAAAATCGCCAGGATATGATTCGATAACACCATCTATGATTAAAAACTTACCGAATGTGGCAATTATCGTGCTTTCAATTATTTTTAATGCGATCTTAAAACTAGGAGTTTTTCCAAAAATGTGGAAAACATCTCAGATCAAAATGATACTAAAGCCAGGAAAAGATTCTACTATATCATCATCTTATAGACCTATTAGCCTTCTATCCTGTTTGTCAAAGCTGTTCGAGAAAGTATTTCAAAAGAAAATTATGCCATTCTTGAACGATAGAAATATCGTGCCAGTTCATCAATTTGGCTTTCGTGAAAAACATGGAACCATAGAACAAGTGAATCGTCTAACTGGAGAGATAAGGAAATGTTTTGAATTAAAGAAGTATTGTTCAGCTATTTTTTTAGACATCTCGCAAGCTTTCGACAAAGTTTGGCACAAGGGCCTAATATATAAAATTAAATGTTTACTACCACCATGTACCCACAAATTGCTGGAGTCTTACTTATCTGAGCGATTATTTAGAGTAAAATATAACGAATTTGTAACGGAAGAATTTGAAATAAAAGCAGGTGTACCACAGGGAAGTGTTCTTGGACCTACCTTGTACTTAATTTACACTTCTGATTTACCAGTGAGCGATGGACTGACTGTTTCCACATTTGCTGATGATACTGCAATACTCAGTTCCCACGAAAACCCACACTTAGCATCTAGACAACTTGATATTTACCTCCGACGTGTGGAGACCTGGTTGAAAAACTGGCGTATACGAGTAAATGAATTGAAAAGTAACCACGTTACATTCACCCTCAGAAGAGGAAATTGTCCTCCTGTTAAACTTAATGACATAAGTATACCCCAGTCAGACCACGTTACATACCTTGGTATACATTTAGATAGGCGACTAACGTGGCGTCGTCATATAGAAACCAAGAGACTTCATATGAAGTTAAAAGCTTCTAGCATTCACTGGTTAATAAACAGCCAATCAAAACTAAGCCTTGACAATAAAGTCATCCTGTATAAAACCGTTTTAAAACCAATTTGGACATATGGTATCCAATTATGGGGTACAGCCAGTAAAACGAGTATCGATATTATACAGAGGGCCCAATCAAAAATTCTTAGAACCATGACAGGTGCACCATGGTATATAAGAAATGAGAATATCCATAGAGATTTAGAGGTTCCATTTGTAAAAGACGAGTTTGAGAAAATCAGTGCAAAATACATTGTAAAATTGCAGACTCACCCCAACCCGCTTGCAAGACTACTTACTGAAGTTCAACCAAGTTCAAGGCTTCGTAGAGCCGATTTTCCACCCCGTTATTAGCGAAGACAAATTATTCACTATGGCATGCTCTCATTAGAGATAAAGTAGTATTTAATTTTTAGTTTTAAGATTTGATTACATATTGTGAGGCCTTAAAAAAGGTAGATTCAATATATAAATAAAGAAAACGTTAAAAAAAAAAAAAAAATTTTTATACATAAAATATTATTGTATGTATGTAATTGAATATGTATAAAAATATAACTTTTTACTATTCTATTGTAGTTGTAAAATTAATATGTTTTATATAGAATTTTTTAAGAAAAGAATTTATATAACACCGGTACACAAATGCTTCATTTGGAAGAAAAAATATGTTTTTATAGAATCTCACTTGAACTTTTCTTTGGTAGAGAAATAACGATGTTTTATGTTAGTATGATATGAATAAATTAAATTTATTTTCTTAGGTAGACATAGACAAGAAGTTAATCGCCTTTGGAATATTTTGGTTCTTGAGACACTGACATTACGACCATTTACTTACCTAGATTTTAATAGAGAATAAAGAAAAAATGTGTTGTGGCCAGAAGGAAAAACTACATACCTTGAGTTATGTCATTTTCGGTTTTATTTATTTTTTTTTTTTATTTTTGGAATTGTTGTATTCATTACATAAGGACTGCGCACGAAAAAATCCGTGCATGCAAATCTGCTTATAGAAACTAAACCAATGGACGAATTTTTTTAAAGTGATATTTTTTGTTAATGGCTGTTATGTTCAAGTTCGAAACATAAAAGAATATATTATTTCCTGTTAGTTTTTAAGGAAATATCTGATATTTTCCAGAATTATTCTAATTAAAGGTTTTATTGTGTTTCGGTCAATTTGTTCCTCGAATAAGTCCACTTATTTTTAAACTCTGTTTTATTTTATGCTGAGCTTTTAATGTCCTTTAAATAATTTTTTACTAGAGTCCAATATCTTTCAATTGCACGGAGTTTCAGACAATTTGATGGATTAGCCTCTTTCGGTGCAAACACTAACAATTTCTTTGTTACCACTCCATTATTTTGTTGCTGTAATAAGGAGAAGCGAGAACAGGCCAAAAAACAGCGGATATATTGTATTTTCTTAGGAAAGGGAGAAGTCTTTTCCAAAAGCTCTCATTCACGTATATTTCTATGTTGATGCAACCATTTTTTAAGAATGAAGTGCTTCATTCTCGCATATGCATATGGCTTCCCAAATCTAAAACTCTCTTGGGAATTTTGATTTCTTTGATACACGAAATTCTTCTGCCATAATCCCTCTAGCATCTGCGACATAGAATTCCTGGCCAGGAAGTTGGAAAAAGTCACCCTGTAAGAACGTTATATCGTCTATTATACAGAAATGAAATTTCTGAAAAAATTCGTCGAAGTACTTTCATGTTATTTTTTACCTCCAAATTCTTGCTTGCTAGGATTTTTTTTCTTACTTTATACGTCTTCAGGCTAGATTTCCTCTCAAATTTTCTGATAAAGATTCAAAGCAATTAACTTTTTGTGACACTTTTCTTCCAGAGATGAGGTGATTTTCTCTCAAAATCCTTTCTATTTTGTCTGAGCTCTACAGCTTGAAGATACTATTTGTCTTTCATTACCAAGTTACCATTCGGTGATCATGACGTCTTTGTATAATATTATGACCCAAGAAACTGTATTTTACTGCACAACAGCCTTCCTTGCAATTATTTTATATGACCAATGTAAGATTTCATGAAAATTTTGAATTATGTGTTTAAATGTTTTTTGTTAAATTTCCATTTTAAGAAAAAACAATTTTGCTATTACATGAAACTTAGCACATGGCTAGTGACCATAATGGTAAATACAAACCAGTTAACAGAATTATTAATTTTTCACCACATCAAAAGTTATAAGCCCGAGAGCATGCACGGATTTTTTCGTGCGCAGTCCTTATTGTGTCTATCTGTCCATTACTTTAGGAGATAAAAATCTGAATAACAACATAATTCATTTGATTTTACTCCATATTTACTAAATTAAAATTCATGATAAAATATTGCCCCTGCGCTGACTAAATTACCAATGTAAAAATTTTGTAAACATTTTTTATTGCTGCATTTGGATCCCCTACTAGTTATACATATGACCACCAAAGCCTTTGTCTATATCTCGACTAGTATAGGATTTAATATTAAAGTTTAGACATAAAATATTTAATATTGTATGCTTTATGATATGCCGCCTGAAAATGTATATCCCAAGACTAGCTACACCAAAATTAACTGACATTAACTTACATCAAATAAAGCCTTGGTGATGTTCGTCCGTCTGTCTGTCTTTCAGTTTCAGATTATTATAATTTTTTTTTTTTTTTTTTAATAATAAGAATATGCAAAAGCTCGGGAGACTATACTGTCAATGACATTTGTTGGATTTCTTTTAGTCAAAAATTAAAAGTTGTGTATAATGTTGATCGAAAATAATATTTTTGGAGGTACTTTAAAATCGGTCCAGCTCACGAAAGTGAAATAATTGATTCCTAATATTTTGGGAATTTTTAAGATACATAAATCTTTAATTTAAGGAGGGTATATCTGCAACATTTTTTGTCTTCGCACAAATTGACAAACTTTGTTGAGTTCAGGAATTTTTTGTAAATCGTTAATTTTATCTTATTTAATTTTTTTTTTCTGAAAATCATGAAATATGGGTTCATTAATTTTTCTTTAGCTATCATTTGATACATGTAACATTAATTTTCTTTTTAAATTTTTTTTTGAAAATCTTTCTGCATGTTCCAATTACACTGGTCAACATAAAGAAATATGTAGACTAGATGGAATCCAGCATGCTAAACTCGAATCTGCTTTCAGTTTTTTTCCATCAGGTCGGGATTATTTTTTATGGGCGTGTCTAATATTGCGCCCTTAATAAGCCGATTACTCGAGTATATTTCACTATAACTCGAGAACGGTATGCACGATTTATATAAATAATACACCAAAATATGTGGAATAATATTGGCTTTTCATGCAAAATTCAAGATTTCTGTTTTTTTACTAAAACTTTTTTTTAAAAGTGAAAGCATCAAAAATATTTAAGTTTATCACCTCTATCTCAATGCTGGCAAAACTGCGGATAATTAAAGCCACATATTGTAAAAATTGATGCACAAATTTTGATTGGATTCACAGTTAAGTGGAAATACACTAGTGGGCAAAAAAATTTTTTTTTTCGTCTTAAATAAAAAAAAATAAGTGGATTAGATGGAATTCAACGTGCTTAATAAGAATCAGCTTTTACTTTATTTCTATCACGCATTGATTTTTTTTATGGGCATGACTACTATGACTACGCCTTTAGGCAGTCAAACTTGTATAACTCGAGAACAGTTTGTCCAATTAAGACAAATTGAACTTTAATATATAGGGACTTAAATTGTCTTTGAGCTGAATTTATATAATTTTTTGTCCAGTTAATATTTCCGTACTTATTCGGTAATTAGTACCGAAAATTTTAAAATTATTTTTTTTTAAGGTGGTGAAAACTTTGATCCATAACTCTGAAATTCTTAAGCGAATGAAAAATGTTGTTGACATACCTTAAAGACAATTTTCGCATGCATCTTTAGATGTATCACTTATCAAAATCGTGTAAAGGGTTCTTGAGTTATAGCCTAAGTTCGACAAACCATTCTCGAATTAATAAGGCGATGATATTAGTCATGCACATCAGTACTCGATAGAAAAAAAGTGTATGCAGATTCTTGTTTAACTCGTCAAAATCCACCTAGTCCACCTGTTGTTTCAAGAAAAAATAAAATTTTTTTTGTTTTTTTTTTTTTTTGACCACCACTGTATTTTTACGCAATTGTATGTAACATGGGTATTTTTACTTAACTGTGAATAAAATTTAGATTTCTGCATCAATTTTGAAGATACATGCCTTACTTTATTCGCAGCATTACCAGCTTTAAGATAAAGATGATAAACTGTAACATTTTAGATGTTTTCATTTATTAAAAGAAATTTTAGTAACAAAAAAATCTAAAGTTAGCATGAAAATGATTTTTTTCGGACACTTATTTCAAAATAACTCCGAAACTATTGAGCACATAAAATAATTAAATTTTTAAAAAATTTGAAGATATTATTAATATGCATCTTTTGGTGTATCACTTTGATCAATCGTACACACCGTTCTTGAGTTATGAAGAAATATACTAGTGTAATGGTCTTACTATGGACGAAATATTAGACACGCCCATAAAAAAAAACCAGACCTGATGGAAAAAAACATCAAAATACATCAAGTCCAACTATTCGTCTATGGGGGAGGATTTTTTTTTTGTTGACCAGTGTTATCATAGAAAATTGAAATTTGACTAAGATATTACTAATAATACCTCCTTCCATGGTTTAAACTTATATTTAAATGAACTTCATAACCTGCAAAAAGAAAAGCACAATCACATTTTAACAGAAAATTGCTCCACAAAATTACTTATGTAAAGTTTTTGAAGATTTTCCTCAAAACGCGCCAAAAATTTCATTCTTTTTTATAAAACACATAATTTGTGTTACTAAGCCTATTCATAAACGAAGAAAATTAGTAAAAATTTAGCGAACTAACGAAGAAACTGTAAAACTAAACAGTTGTTTAGCTTTCCTGAAAAGTTATTAAAAATTACATAGGTAATTTAGTCAGCGCAGGGACGATATGTTATTTGTCAAGACAAAAAAAAAAAAAAAAAAAAAATTTTTTTAATATTTTGGAAATGTAATAAGTACATAATTCAACATATTCATTATGTGCTATAAAATTTCATTTTGGAAAAAAAGTATAACTTAAAACATAATTAAAAAAAAATAATTTTATAAAGAGAAAAACAACACCATTACTTTTTTGCTATATTTTTCGATAATCAATGGAGTGATTCCATGTCCAAACGGACGGGTATTGGACTTGATAACTCCGATGCCTATGAAATTCACTACAGATATTGGCAATTGAAAGAGTTTCTCAACTCACAAAGTTTTAGACTCATGTCACTTTCCGGTCAAATAATATGACGTTTTAAAAAACGAAAAAAGCTAAAAACTTTACAAGGGTATACATGTTTACCTGCTAATAACTTTTAAACTATACATGGTAGATATATGATTTTAGTTTCATATTAAAGACAGAGATATTACCTTTAAAGTGATATTTATAAAATTTGTTTATATCAAAAGTTCAAAGATCAATATTCAAATCAAATCATTATATCTCAAAAAATAGTATTCTTAAAATTCTGGAAAAAATATATAGTGTTGATGTAACTTTTCTTCTTACACACGCAAAATTTCAAGTTGGAGTCTCATTTAGTTTAGAAGCTATGGCCAAAATAAAATCTAATTACTTATAACTTCTGAACTATACACAATAAAATTTTAGTTTTGGTATCATTATTGAGATGAATATATTGCGTACAAAATTATATGTAGTAAGTTAATTAAATTCGAAAGTTCATAGGTCCAAATTAGACTTATAAAAATTAAACCTTTATATCTCCAAAAAAATATTTATAAAATTCTTAAAAAAAATATATAACGTTAACACAACTCTTTTCCATACCCGTTCAAAATTTCATATTTGACACTCCTTTAGTTTAAAAGTTATGTAATAAAATAAAAACTAAAGTCAAAAAAGTATATAAAATTTAATTTTAAATTTTTGTAAAAAATTACTTTAAATTAAATTTTGTAAATATTTTGAATTTTGATTAGAATTTTACTATGTATAGTTACAAGTTAAGAGCAATGAAATATGTACACTTTTCGGAAAAATTCAATAGTTTTTTCATTTTTAAAACGTCATTTTCTTTTTTTCTACATTGTAAGATTCCCGATCACGATTTTTTTAAGTGCACATCTAATATTTTCCAATTAATATACATGAGTATATTTCATCATAACTCGAGAATGGTTTGTCAGATTTAGATAAATGAAATACCAACAATTGCTTAATATTATGTATGGTAAATATTACAATAGTTGCGTATAGGGTAATTCCAAAAAATTTCAACCCAGCTCGGATTTTTACAATCTCCAATTTTGATGTAATTCAGCAAATATAATCTACTCCTTTATGCTTCGTGACCAGCTCCATATTGCTAATTGTTCATAATCTATGAATCTCTAAAATTGAACATCTCGAGCTTTTTTCAAAAAAGAGCAAAATTTATGCTTGATTAACTTTTATATGCATCGTCAGATTTAAGCAATTTTGATATCATTGGAAATTCTTCTTTATCACAAAATCAAATAAAATGAAATTGAAAAAAGATTCGGCTCTGCCGCATCTTTGATACCCTTCACCATATTACCATTCTTACCGACACCATCTTACCATTTTACCAACAAATAATAAAATTTTCGCCTCAACGTATGCTTTCATATTTTCACATACATAAACCTAATTTTTTTTTTTCAAACTACGAAAATTTGAATATGAAAAAAAAAAACAATCATAGCAGGCTTTGTTTTTAAAAAATAAACAACAATAATTCCATATTTATTTATTTTTTATGTGTATATACAAACTGACTGCATATACAAAGAACAACAACAACACTGTTGTTCATTATATTACTGCTGTTGCTAACTAAACTACTTGCCTATACAAAAAACAGAAAACGTCACTAATAGTCATTACAATGATTAATATACATGTTTAACAGATTTGTTTTTGGGCCATAACTCTGTTGGATATGAACGAATTTGGTTTATTAAAAAAACCGAAATTTTATAAAAATATTTATGATTGATCTACATCAAAATAAAAATCTGTAGCTTGAACAAGGGCTCCAAAAATAAAAAATGCGTTTTCCCCGATATCTCAGTTATTACTGAACCGATTAATTTCATTTTTTCATAACAAAAATTCAAAAAAAATTTCCGAGCCCCCTTTAAAAAAAAACGAAGTCCCTGGTATATGCAGTGGCTTCAGAATCTGGAAAACCGGTTATAAAAACCGGTTTTTAAAGCATATCTCCGTCATTTATAAACAGATCTTGCTGATTCAAAAAACCGAAATTTTTTAAAAATATTTATGACCGATTTTAAAAATAAAAATCGATTGCTTAAACCAGGGCTTCAAAAATTAAAAAATGCATTTTGTCCGATATCTCAGTTATTATCGAACAGATTTATTTAATTTTTTCAGAATAAAAATTCAAAAAAAAAAAAAAAAAAAATGTCCGAGCCTTCTTTGCAAAAACAAAGTCCGTAGAATATACAGAGGCTTCAGAAACTAGTAAACCGGTTCTAAAAACCGGTTTTTTAAGCATATCTCCGCAATGTATGAACCGATCTTGCTGAATTTCAATAGCAATATTCTCGAAAAGATTTCCGATCGTTTGATATATATATCATATATACCAGTTATCGGTGGGCTTCATAAACGACATTTCAACCGACACACGGACGGACGGACATGGTCCTATCGTCATCGCTTCTTACAAGGATCCCAAAAATATAATTTTTTTGCTCTCCGACGAAAATTGTGGAAATTACAAACGGAATGACAAACTTATACTATATACCCTTTACACCTGTGGTGAAGGGTATAAAAACACACCTTACTGGAGCAAGCACCTGTCAAATGAAAAAAAAATTCTTTTATCCTTGGATATCCTGAAAGAGTCTTTTAATTTTCATTATTTTTATACACGATATTTATCGTTGTAATGTTTGTTTTGTAAAAAAAATCAGTTATTTCTGCTCAAAACAATAATAAAAAAAATGTTATTTATACTCGGCTGATGCGCACAATCAAAAAAAAAGAAACAGGTATTTTTTCTCAAAAAAATAAAAATCAGAAAATTACTGTTATTAGATTTTTATGATAAAAGTCATAATGGTTGCGGTCCCTGAGTATAAGTATATACGCCAGCATGTAGAGTATTAGATGGTTGATCTTGAGCAACACTGCTTTCCTTTATCATTTACTGTTTGTTTTTGTACTAAATTTAAAATAAAAGATAAGTAAAATTGTACTAAGTGCTCTGGATAAACTGTTTAAACTTCTGATCCCATTGGGATCCCATTTTTAAATTTGTACACTATAACGACAAAATTACTCTCATATTGTATAAAAAAATAATGAAAATTAAAAGACCTTTTTTCAGGATATCCTAGGGTAAATGATATTTACGGTTTTAAGAACCGTAAATTATACAGAATCAAAGGATATACATTATAATTTATATTCTTTGATAGAACTGATTTTTCTATATATGTATATAAAAGAGTAACGTGACTGACTGATTCATCATCCCACAGCCCAAACGGCTGAAGCTATAGAGACGAAATTTTGAACGTAGGTAGGTCTCCCTTCATATAGATCTACTAAGACGGGATTTTTGGAAAAACGAATGTTTAGGTGGTAAAAAAGGTAACCTTATAACTCCCAAACTATTAAAGATACAAAAAAAGTTGAGTACTTATCGTTTAAAAAATAATCGGACAGGTGTCTGGTACTTTTTTTTTGAAAATCGGCCCTTTATCAACATACAGATAAAATTAACGTCGTATTCATAGCTTATCAAAAAATGAGAAACACAGATTTGGTACTTTTTAGATATTCGAACGTTTAAGGGGTAAAAATTGTACCTATTTTTGGTACCTTTTTCATAAAACATTTCTTTTTTATTTATTGACATAAACATATGTGTATTTTAATGTGTAATCCTACAATAATTTAGAAATTCTTTGGAATACATTTTTTGTTATATCCATGGCGGAAAAAGTATCAAAATCGGCAAATTACATTCGTTCTTCTAATGGTACTTTTTGAATTTTCTATAATTATAAACCCAGAAACATAAAATTAAAGTTATGTGGTCCTAAGTGAATGAGAATTTATAATAAGGGATTTTATGGTACTTTTTTGTTCTTCCAATGGTATTTTTCGAATTTTCTATAATAGTTAACCTAGAAATATAAAATTAAAGATATTTGGTCCTAAATGAATAAGAACCCATAAGAGGGGACTTTGTGGTACTTTTTTTGTTCTTTTAATGGTACTTTTTGAATTTTTTATAATATTTAACCTAGAAACATGAAAATAAAGATATTTGGTCCTAAATGAATGAGAATCCGTAACAGGGAACTTTGTGGTACTTTTTTTTTGTTCTTCTAATTTTCTATAATATTTAACTTAAAAACATGAAGTTAAAGATATATGGTCCTAAATGAATGAAAATCCATGAGGGGATTTTGTGGTACCTTTTTATTCTTCCAATGGTATTTTTCGAATTTTCTATAATAGTTAACCTAGAAATATAAAATTAAAGATATTTGGTCCTAAATGAATAAGAACCCATAAGAGGGGACTTTGTGGTACTTTTTTGTTCTTTTAATGGTACTTTTTGAACTTTTTTATAATATCCATGAGGGGATTTTGTGGTACCTTTTTATTCTTCTAATGGTACTTTTTGAATTTTCTATAATGTTTAATTTAGAAATACGAAAGTAAAGATATGTGTTCCTAATTGAATGAGAATCCATAAGAAGGGACTTTGTGGTACTTTTTTGTTCTTCTAATAGTACTTCTTGAATTTTCTATAATATTTGGCCTAGAAACATGAAATTAAAGCTATAAGATCTAAGTGAATGGGAATCCTTAAAAAAGATGCTGTGGTACTTTTTCGTTATTATAATATTACTCTTTTAATTTTTTGTAATAATTAACCTAGAAACATGAAATTAGAGATATATGGTTATTTACGGATGAAAATTATCAAGCCCTATTAGTCACATTCTTCTATACTAAAAAATAATAATAGAAATAATAATAGAATACTTTTGAACTTTCGAACGTTAAAGATGTAAAATATTGGTACTTTTTTGGCATCCTACAAACTTTATAAATCAAAAACATAAAAATAAATTTAAAATATCTTTTTTATCAGAAACATATCAAACATTTTATTTACATTATTTATTGTACTTTTTGGTACTTTTATAAGTACGATATTTAAAAAGTTTATTGTTGTTAATGCCGACATAGCACCATTATTAAAAATGTTCCCACGGGAGTTAGGAATCTTAGTTTAAATCTGTTAAATTCGGTTACCACAAGGAAACTGTTTTCTCTGTGTAGAAAAAGAAAAAAATTAAATTTATTGTGTAGTTTTTCCTATAAAAACTAATCATGTAGAACTCAGAACAATTCAATGTTCAATTTTTAAATAAATTATTTTTTTTATTTTTTTGCGCAAAAAAATTGTAAAAAATTTGCTCATGAAAAGAACGAAATTTTGGTTAATATTATTTAATTATTCCATTAAATTTATTAGGTTTTACTTTTCTATAAAAAAATAATATAATAAATACTATTGTGAAATAAATATGTAATTCAATCAATTTTTTTTAACTAAAATTAAAGAAATATTTTATTATTCCCAAATTAAAAAAAAAAAAAAAAAATTCAAAATTATACCAATAATGGCAACACTGATTCATACAAATTGCAGTCAAACACGCATAAGAAACATAAATGAACAACTGAATGTCGGGCGCAGTTTAAGTTAAAAATATTTTTTTTAATATGAATTAAATTTAAGTAATAATTTTAAACAAATTTTTTCTAAATTAGAAATATATGTATAATTAATTATCTAAATATTTAGTTCTGATATACATTTATATATTTATATTAACGATATGTAGATGAAACGATTAAAATAAATGGTAATAAATATGGAATATCAAAACTACTTATCATAAGGAGTGCGTTCGAAAAAATCTTAACATATATAATATTCAATAACTTCGAAACGGTTGATCTTAGAGTTTTCATTCTTTTTTTATTTGATTGATAATTTAGTACAGATTACAGAAAAAGATAACTTTTTTTAGTTCTAACCACTACTTATGAACTTGTGGACCATTTTTTGTAACCCTTCCGTTAGAGATTTCATAGTTGCTTCAGTCACTTTTTTGGAACAGTGTGCACATCTTCTTTTAAAATCTTCGGTATTTTGGGACACCTTTTTTGTGCTTTTTAATTCACTTTTCACTAGAGCTCAATATCTCTCCACTCGTCTAAGCTATGGACAATTTGGAAAATTTACCTCTCTTGGTGCAAAAACTATGTTATTGTTTTGGTACCACTCCAGAGCTTTCTTACCGTAATGACATGATACCAAATTGAGGCAAAAAACTGTGGAAACGTTGTGCTCTCTTATGAAAAGAAGAAGACTTTTTTGCAAATATTCTTTGATATATATTTTGGTATTTGTAGAGTTGTATGTAACAAATGAATTTCCTGTTTTGCCGCAACAGCAATAAGCTTGTTATAGCTAGAATTTTTTAGCAAATTTTTTCTGCTCTTGGGTCCTAAACTTATCTTTAACATTGCCTCGAGCATTTACAATATAAAAGTTTTGCCACAGAAGCTGCGAAAATTCTGCCAGCACATATGTACGTTTCTTCGTCAATTATACAATATGAGTATTTTTGTATGAAATTTGGTTTTAATTTCCGAGTCCTATTCTTGGCTTCTAAATTTTTTGCAGCATTCCTGTTTGGAACTTTTTGAACTTTATATGTTATCAACTATGCATTAGCTTTAAATTTTCGCACCAAATAGTCAAAGCACTAAGCTAACCGGGCTGCTTTTCTACCAGATGTGTTGGGAGTTCCTTTCAATATGCTTTAAATTTTCTGGTCTTCCCAATATCATGTGGACCTTTTTTTCTTTCCGAACCAGGTTTTCTATCAATGGTCAAATTCTCCTGATACTGTTTAATAACATTAGAAACAGTTTGACGGCAGAAATTTAATTCTGTGGCCAATTATTTGTAGGACCTATTTGGATTTTTTTTTTTAATTTATTAATAAGTTGTAGCACGTACATCTTTTTTGTCAATCATTTTGATCAAAATCACGACAAATCAACATGGTTATTATTAAAAATAATAACTGAAGTATTTGTACACCCAAAAATATTGGTCTAAGGCCCACATTAATTTATATCAGTCGGCTTAGAATCACTGTCTGAGTTAATTAACGGATGTCCGTCTGATCGTCCATGTAAAACTTTTGACCAAATTACAGGTAGCAATTTAGAACATAAATTAATAAAATTTTTCTTATGGTCTAAGGATGAAGTCTATTGAAATTGATTATGATCGATCCGTTATTTTACGCAGCCCCCATACAAATGTAGTACCGGAATAAAGTTTTAACACTCATATATACCTTAAAAAGAAGAATATTTTAATGAAATTTGGCACACATAATGTCTATACAAGTATAAATCTGTGTAAATTTTAGAAATATCGGTCCATAATTGAACATAACTCCCGTCCTCTAAAAATCACTTTAACGTACATAAATCGCATAAAAATGTTAGTATCATGTTAATAGTCGACATAAATAAGTTGTATACAAGTATAAATCACAGTTCCAAATTTTATAAGAATCAGTCAAAAATTCCCATATAAGAACCATTTTCGGTAGTTACCCAAAATATAAATTTATGTAAAAACAAATTTTAATAACAACCAACAGAAACTTTATGGGAATTTAAAACTGCTTTAACTTAACTAAAAATATGAATTTGAAACCAACAAAGAAAATTTCGTATGTCATCATTCCTAATAATTCCTCGTTCTCCATTTCAGACAAAAGATAAATTTAAATATTTAATATTAACATGGCAAATTAAATATTGCTGGTCTTGTTTAAAAATACATTTTATATTTCAAAGTAGTTTATGTATTACAAAAATGGTAAAAAGTTTTTATACCCTCATTATTTTATTAGCTAAAAAATCTATCGACAAAAAAAAGTAAATATTTTCATGATAAAACTTGCCAAACTCATATACATAAATAAACAAAAGCTGTCGAGACAATTAACGGCATTTTTGTGACTTTTCATTGTGATGAATTGTAAATTTTTCTTCTTCCTGGAAATTAAAACAAAAGCACATAAGAAAGATAGAAACGAGAGAAGAAGATATAGTCGGCCAAGACCGACTATATGATACCCTACACCATTGCGTATGAGCACACAAATTCGGGAAGTGGATTTATATTAGAGCTGTAGACCAACACTTTTATTAAATCTAAAATAAAGTATACAAGTACAGAATAATGGGTTAATAATAATATATTGATGATTTTATGCATTATAGGGCGATTTCCGAAAGTGGGTTTATATGGGAGCTATGGTAAATTATGGACCGATTCTCATAAATTTGAGCAATGTTGTTTCTACTTATATAAAACTTATTTGAGTCGAATATTAACTTGATACAATATTTCGTATGTGATTTATGCACGTTAAAGTGATTTTCGGAAGGGGGGTTTATATGGAAGCTATGGTCAATCGTGGACCGATTCATAAAATTTGGTACAAAGATTGGTACCTATACAAAACTTCTTTGGACCGAATTTCATTAAAATATTCCTAATATTAAGGCATTTTTAAGTGTGAAAACTCTATTACGGGGGACATTTGTATGGGGGGTAGGTGAAATAATGAACCGATCATAACCAATTTCAATAGGCTTCGTCCTTGTATCATAAAAGTACTACCTGCCAAATTTCATTCAATTATCTTCAAAATTGCGACCTGTACTTTGTGCACAAGGTTTACATGGACAGCCAGCCGTCCAGCCAGACGGACGGACATCGTTAGATCGATTTAAAATGTGATTCTGAGTAGATTGGTATACTTTAAGGTGGGTGTTGGATAACTCATTCTATGCGTTACAAACATCAGCACAAACACATAATACCCCAACCACCTATGGTGGTATAGGGTATAAAAATAAAAAAGATAGAAAGAAGAAAAAATTGTCTAAAATTTAAGAAAAACGAGAAAAAAGTGATACCCTACACTATTGTCTATGTGTACCAAAATGCGGGAAGGGGCCAATTGTGCACCGATACTTGTATAAAAGTGTAAAAAAACATACTAATACAAAATATTATATCGATGCTAACATTCACATGTATTTATGCACTTTTGGGTGATTTCCGAAATTGTGTCTTATATTATGGACCGATCTTCATTAATTTTACTGTCATTTATACTTATAAAAAATGTATTTGTGTCGAATATTAAGTTGATACTAACATTTTTATGGAATTTATGCACGTTAAAGTGATTTTCGGAAGAAGGGTTCATATGGGATTTTATAGACCGATCTTCACGAAATTTGGTATTCAGATTTTTATTTATATAAAAATTATTTATGCCAAATTTCATTAAAATATTTATATTTTTAGGGTATTTATTCCGGGAGGATATTTGTATGGGGGCCAGGTGAAATAATGGGCCGATAATGACTAAATTCAAAAGGCTTCGTCCTTGTGCAAAAAGTCATATGTACCAAATTTCATCAAATTATCTTCCAAATGACGCGCTGTACTTTGCGCACAAGCTTTACATGGACAGTCAGCCGACCAGACGGACGGACGGACATGGTTAAATCGACTCAGAAAGTGATTCTGAGTCGAACGGTATATTTTAAGGTGGGGAACGGAAGATTTTTTCTCTGCGTTACATAATTTGAACAAACACATAATACCCCAACCACCTATGGTGGTGTAGGGTATAAAAATATTTTCAACTTCTTTGGGTAATAAATTGCACAATCAATAAAGATTCAAGTTAGCAATTTTGGAATATTTAAAAATTGTAGGTACATATATTTCCTTCGTATATAGTACATCCAGTTCATAAAAAGATTTTCAAATAAATAACTTTAAACAGGGTAAATGACTAGATTTTCTCTTCTCATTATACATATCTTCGATTCTGCTATGTGTGAAATGTGTTTAAATCATTCAGATAACTATATTCTTTAGTGGGGCATTCCGAGAATTCCGAGAAATTACACATATTCTCTTCTAGTGAGTGGTTCTATCACAACAAACTCGTATCGAATTTTTAGCAACCAAACTAAATAAATGTACAGAACCATATTTGGAAACTGTTTGTGTAGGGTAAAAACATATAATTAAATTTATATTTACATTTTGCAAAAAATATATAAGTAATACTATGGTGCATTCAAGCAATATTTATTTGTAAAATCTTAACAATTTTCATAGAACTCGATTGGTATTTTAGCAGACACTATGATATGCTTGAATTCAAATACATAACATTCAGCTTTTTCTTAAAATCGATCCAAAGGCAACTCAGAAACGAAAGCTAAAAATGAATAACAACTACTTGATTTTCTACATACATATGAGCAATTCTCCTTTTACGTTTACCTTTATGAAACCGATCTTAAACCTAAAATATTTTTTTAACTTCTGATCTTTTTAAATAACTTTTGATGCAATTATGTTAACAACACTTGATGGTGTAACAGAACAAAAATTTAAGACCTGAAAAGGTTCCATGTGATACCGGCAAGCACTCAAAGTCAAAAAATCTAAAAAAGTGTTTGAAACTAACAAAATTTTTTTTTCTGTAAATTTTGCAGTTTTTTTACTAGGGATTTTATGCCGTTTCGTGTATTGCTAAAAGTATATACTTATTTTTAAAAAATCAGAAATTTTGCATATTTTGTTAAAGCGGATGTTGGTGTTATAAATCAATTTTAATCTGAAATAAGTTCTTGTGTTAAGTTTTACTTACGCAGAAAATATGATTTCACTGAAAATATTCAACAACGGTTTTCATTGGCTAAGAACGCGATGTTTTTATTTTAACATTAATCGTCGAGGCACACCCAAGGCGTTAATCAAAATTGGCGATGATATATGTCAATCTGTAGCTGCTTTAATACCCTATATCAAAATCAAAATGGCGTTCGAAAAAAAGTTAGATTTTGCATTTAACGCAACTTTAGAGATTTGATTTAGAACTATAAATAGAATTTTGTAAATTTTTATATAAATTTTTATCTTAAACCGCCATAACATTAACGCCGCACAGTGGGGCAGAATCGATTTTTTTTTTTTGGAAATAAATCTGTAACTTCTGATCGGCTGGTTGGATTTGCATGAAATTTGGTATAGGAGAGGAGTGTGACTAAATAATTTTCCGTGACTTAATAAACTTTAAAGTGGCGTAGATTCGGTTCTATAAAAGATATTGATTTCAATCTTGTTTCTGTATAACAAAGAATTATGTCAGCTAAGCAATTTAATTTAGACGAGAAAAACTGAGTTTATACTTTTTCTGATTTTTTAAATTAAAGCAAAATTTTTGTAAAAAAGTGTTTTTTTGAGAAACTATAAATATTTCATCTGTAATAAAATCTTTGTTATTAAAGATATCTTAACGAAATTTTCGGAGGATGTAGACCTTATTGTATTAAATGAGAAAGTGAAAAAAAACTTTAAAAAACGCTGAAAATCCCAAAAATAGGTTTATTCACATTTTGGGCTATAAAATCCACATTTTTCCGAAGTCTCGTAGATTTTCATTGAAAACTTTTAACAACATCTTGTAAATTCTTAAACTGCATTCCGCTTGCCGATTCGTGCTTTGGGATTTAGAAAATATAGACTAAAGTCAAAACTTTCATATAAAATGGGTCGAATTCGGGAGGGTGTGTACCTTGACCACTTAAGTTATTGGGCTTGTTTTTTATTGTAAAGTCTTCTCTATGAAGATACCTTTCAGAAATGTATAAAATTGTTATATGTTTTTAAAGAAAATTTTATTTTCGAGAAAAAAGAGTGAAGATACTTTTTCGGCCAAAAAAACACAAAAAGTCGTAATTTTTGCAATTTTCAAATTCAGAATCGCTTATTTTTAGACTTGGTAATGGTTTCGACTTCAAATTTTTTTTATTCAATAGATAATTTTGGTTTTTAATTAGCTAAAGAAAAAATAAATGAAATCGGTCGGAAATAATAGAATATATATGACAAAAAGTGGACCAAGAACATGCAAAATTGAGGTACTTAAAAATTCAAATGCAAATAACTCAAAAAATATAAGAGATAAAAAGGACATACAAGCATGTTTTTTGTAGATCTTATCAGATGTACCCAACTTTGAGCCGCTTTAGCTCCTCCCCTGAGGGGTCTGTTCGGTCCCCCTTCCAAACTTAACATTGTACACTTCTCTGCTATGCCTATACTGAATTTCATTCAAATCCAACTAGCCGATCAGAAGTTACAGATTTATTTCCAAAAAATTTCGATTCTGCCCCACTGTGCGCCGTTCGGTAAAAGTCATTCACGCGAACAGATCTGTGTTCTACTAGAGCTGAGGAATATTGAAAAATGTCTAATCAAAAGTCTATGCCATAATGCTTTATTTGTTCTTGAATGGATAAATATTTTTCGGTGGTTTCATTCAACGTAAACGAAAGAATATGCATACTAGCTGTTTCACTGTATATGTATGTATGTACTTTAGGGTGGCCCCGTTCGTCATTTTTAGAAATTTTGAGAAAATTTTCGTCCTGACATTATCCTTTCGTGAGCTGAATCAAAATGAGAGTAGGTCCTTTTTCGGGGTTTTCAATATAAACATTTTTGACAAAGGAACAATATGAAAATTTGGTATAGCAAGAAAGGTGATTTAAAACACTTATTTTTCAACGTAAAAATAAGAGTTCGGAAAAAAGTTAAAAACTAAAAAAAGTTATCACAGAAAATGTCCACAGTGAAATATATGGGAGAGTATTGAAAAAACAATGTATCACGTATACCTCCCATCAAATGTAAATATCAAAATTTGATGGATGATAGATATGCGATAAAGGAAATGGAAATCATTTAGTGCCACAAAAATTTATACTTGGCTTTCAATATAATTGGCAGTGACAAATATGCCCCTATGGTCACCTTTTTCCCTACATATATCTTTAATTTTAAGACAAGTTAATTATTTAAAAGAGGTCCAAAATAATCCCCACCATCTGTCATTTTATTATATATTGTTAATAAAGAAAAACAAAATATAATGGAAATTTCATTTTGACATTTGATTAATGCCATATGTAATTGAATTTATTAAAGGAATGATGACATTAATAAGCAGTTTAATTTTCAAAGTTATTTTATTATTTTGTGCTGTTTAAATAATGAAATATACAATTGTAAAAACTCATTTAATATTCGTAAAAATATAGATTGATAATTGTCGTAATTTAAATATTTTTTTGCAAAATTATTGCTGTTAAATTTTTCCTATTTATTTTCATTGCTGGTATGAATGGGAATATTGTAGAAATCTTTCATTAATTACACTATGCAGCAGTATTTTGGGAGCGGAATCATTCCGATTGCAATTGATAGTTCTTGATATGTATAATAAATCCTAAAAAAGAGTTTTCGTTGGTAGGCAAAATTTCTGTTTTATGACCACTTAAACTTTTCTATTTTTGCACCGAGGTAGTTTCCGATAAATCGAAAAAATAATATCAATATAGTTCGAAGTTTAAATAATTTTTCATAAATGTTTAGAGCATTTAACGGGGAATATTTCACTAGAACTTTAAATTCATTTATCTTACCTTATAAGGGGTCATTTCTAGTCCGTTTTTAGGATATGACATGAAAGTCCATTTAAACTTGAGTTTAATGGGTTAAAATGTTCTACAGATATTTTCTTCGTCAAATTTTACTAGGGGTCTCCAAAGATAAAAAAAAATTTATCCGACTTATCATGTGTTGTTAAAAAAGAAAACTATGAAATTTTCCCACATTTCTTATATAAACTCCTTAAACTAGGCAATGAAATATAACATGAAATTAAAAGTTTTGTACAAATCGTAAACAAAATTAATAATAATTTCATCAATTTCATTTTTTTGGATAAATGATTCACCGTATGAACTTTGGACTTTCGGTGACCCCTAGTAAAATTCGACGTAGAGACTTTCTGAAGAACATTTTAACCCATTAAACTCAAGTTTTAATGGACTTTTGTTTAATTTTGTTTAAACGGACTAGAAATGACCCCTTATTATTAGAGATAGATTAATAGAAAGTTCTAATGAAATATTGCTATTTAAATGTTCTAAACATTTATGTTAAAATATTTGAGTTTCGAACTATACTTATATTATATTTTTCTATTTATCTGAAACTACTTTGGTGTAAAAATATAAAAGTTTTAGTGGTCATAAAACAAAAATTTTGCCTACCAGCGAAAAATGCTTTTGAGGGTTTGTTACACATATCAAGAGCTATCAATTGCAATCGGAATAATTCTGCCCCCGCGCAATGATTCTCAATTTGTTGCCTCGTGTTATTTAAAACTCCCGTTACAGGAATATCAAATATAGCATAATAAATAATTCTTTATATCGTATTGTATATATTGTATACATTAGTATTGATGAGTAGAATACAGAAAAAATATAGTTACCAAATTTTATGCGGCACGAGTTAACGATATCCGATTTCAATAACATTTCATACAGTACGTTTTTGCAACCGAAAGAATTATTCTTGGTAGAGTTACGGACAAAATTCGAAAGTTGGTAAATTTTGGTGCAGTCTAATGTAAACAATAAAGACAAATTTATTCATACGTAAATTATTTAGAAATATAAATCACACATGAATTTCACAAGAACCAATTTACCATTGGCCGCAAGTCCTATATAGGAATTTATTCGAAAATTTTGAAATCGCTTTGACGCTCATACTAATTTTTATGGGTATAATATTACTGGTTTTATAATCTATCTACCTATGAGCATTATTATTCTTAAATTTCTAGCTTACTAACATGAACAATAATCGTCTTAAATAGTGCCTTTTTTTCTGAATCTAAACAAGAGATTAAGAATAAAAAAATAAAAGCAAAAAAAAAAAAAAAAAAAAGATAAAATAAATATACTAACATGATTTAAGATTTACAAAATGACATACTACATGTACTTATGTTCTATGTCATCTTATCTTAAATACTATTTCCATTGTTATTATTTTAACTTACACTGTTGTTTATCTATATCCGATTCCTTATAATATCAATTAGTTAATAGAGCCATCATTAAATATTTTTTCTTCATATCCTTACATAGAATGTTAAATAAATCTAAAAAAATAAAATACAATAGTAATGAACTTAAATTCACAATAGAAACGTATATAAAACGAAAATTTAATTACTATTGAGGGTATCTATTGATTTAAGCTTTAATAAGTTAACAATTTAAATGTTCATTCTACCAATTTGATGTGAACAATTCAAAAGCACAAGTATTGCATGTCAAATTAGAAGTAAAAAAGCGTATATAGATTTTTTTGGTATTTTATTTCACAGCACTACCAACAATTTTAATTAGCTTAATATTTTTAAATAATGTATGTTTTAAATATGAACTGTAGTTTAGAAATTTTGTTTCTCTTACAACACCACAAATACGTTCAACTGTAAATTTTGATACATTACCTGAAATTTTTATTGTTTTTGAATTTTTTCCATGTCACAAATTTCCCAGCCTTTGTGGTATCGTTTTGTGCGATTAAATTTGAGAAAAATGTGTTTATTTCATTAAGCGCCATTAAATAAGCGAATTTTTTTAGTCCTCAATATTTCACTAGAAATAAGAAAAATGTCTAAAAGAACCGTATTCAAACTTTCGATTATTTTTCGATTAAATTTAGTTTTGCACTCATAATTTACATCTCTTGGACAAGTTATTACCATGTGTTATTACATTTGAATTAAAAAGGTCAATTTAGTAAGATAACGTTTTCTTATTTCAACATTTTATTTTAAAAAAATTTTAAATTTTAACTATATTACATACATACCAGCTCAAAATAATAGATACACCTAAATTCGCTTTACTTTTCGTTCATTAAAAAAATAAAAGTTAGTTCATACATACATATTTTAATCAATTATGAAAGTAAAAAGAAAGATCAATATTAGGGTTCGTTTCGAAAAGAAAAATTTCTTTTGATATTGGATATCATACCATTTTAGAAGGTTTCTGCAGCAGTAAAAATAATTGCGTATTTTGTTTTTTTAAATTCCAACTCCTTCTGTTATGGATACACAACCCATACACACTAGTAAACTCCCGTTTGCCTAAATTAATAAACTACTGATTAAGACTTTTAAGTCAGCATAAATGCATTGAAATATAAAAACAAAAAGAAGTATGCATGCATAAAAATCATTTATAAACAAACTACTCATATTTCTGTAGAACTGCTGACTGAATGTCTAAGACAGTTTTTATTGATAAACAATTCTTAATAATCTTAAGCTTATAAGAATATTGTAAAATAATTTAAGTTTTAGTTTCATAAGAACCTCAAGACAATAAAGTCAAAATATTAAATAAACGTTTTTTAACGATTTAACTGGCGCAGTCGGTAGGATACTCGGGTATCCTTGTGTATATTTCGTATATATAAGTGCAAATTATATATGCTGAGAAGCAAGCGATATTAAGTGTTTCAGCATTTTTTACCGAGTATTCGAAAAAAAAAAATAATATATATATATTTATAAAATAGTTTTCACACGGATTCCATTTTACGTGTTCCTTTAAAGTTGTGAAAACATGGCAGTAAACCAACCAAACCCAATCCTAGCTGCAGCAGCACAGCGACCGGGTATACGGACTCTGGATATTAATCCGCTAAAATATCTAGAAAAGATTCAAACCTTTGACGGAAGGAAGGAAGATTTGTGCACTTTTTGCACCAACGTAGATGATATAATTCCTACCCTAATGTTGTATAATGAACAAGCACAAAGGATGTGCATCAACATAATAAAAAGTAAACTGATGGGTAAGGCTCGAAGAGCAATGGAAATACATCCACACTTAAATAATTGGAGTGAAATAAAGGCAATGTTGGAAACCAATTTCGGAGGTTTTCAAACAGCTGATCAGTTATATGAAGAATTGCGAGCGGCGCAATACAGAGGAAGTACAATAAACTTCCACAACTATATATTACAAAAGTTGGCAATTTTGAACCAAAAAAGCAGGCAAGAAGGAAATATGCAGGACGTTGAACGGAACATACAAACTGCACTAAAGGTGTTTACAACAAGATTACCCGTACACATGAGAACGGTTCTTTGTTCTCTGAAACCTCGAACCATGGAGGAAGCTATGCACGAGTTGGCCCAATCAGGGTTCTTGAATGAAGAAAAGGGCACCGACAAGAGGGAAGAAAGAAATAATTGGCAGCCTAAGACCAATTATAACAAACAACAGGACAACAAACAACACAACAACAGGCAACAAAACAACAGATGGCAACAAAACAACAGATGGCAACAAAACAATAGATGTCTACAAAATAATGATCAACATAACAATTGGCAACCTAAGTTTTACACACCAACAACACAGCAACAACTGGAACCGATGGACGTTTCAACAATTCAGACGAGAAGACAAAACCATCATGGTCAGCAGTCCAGAGAAGCGGAATGTAATTGTAAGTGTTTGAATTTTGATTATAAAAATTATGTTGGACAGAACAGACAGAATTACGAAACTCATGAACCAGGAAATTTTCCTGTAATGGCCTCTCAGCCAAAAGACCCGGGAGACTCGGACTCCCATATATCCTATTTAGAGGAAAATCAAGGTCCTTGCGACTATTAATTGACACAGGATCGACTGAAAACTTTTTAAATATTGACCACTGTCCCCCACAATTTATCAAAAGGTTAGAAAAACCCATATCGATTAAAACAGCTTCAGGAACTTTTAATATTTCCCACGAAGGTACTATACCAAAAGACAGTATGCAAATACCATTAGTTTCAGATACCACTTTCGGTTTATACAAATTTCATGATTTTTTCCATGGACTTTTAGGACATTTGACTTTAAAATTAAACAAAGCAACAATTAGTTACGAAGAAAAAACTTTAAAAATAAATGGAAGGACATTAAAGTTATATTATGAAGGAGATGACGAGGAGACGACAGTTTCAGATGATATGAATCGATTACCAGAATTTTATAGTATTGAGCAATTAGGTAATACTAATGATCCTTTACGTTTAGACCATTTGAATTCCGAAGAATCAAAAGCTATTCGTATCTTGATTCAGAAACACGAAGATGTTTTCTATCATAAAGGTGATGATTTGACCTTTACAAATGAAGTAAAACATAAAATTGATACAGGACTGACAGGTCCCATATATTCTAAAACATATAGATATCCTAGTATTCATACAGAAGAAGTAGAAAAACAAATGAACGAAATGTTAGAACAGGGAATCATAAAACATTCAAATTCACCATATAACGCACCCATATGGATTGTCCCTAAAAAAGAGGACAAAGTAGGTAACAAAGAATGGCGTATAGTCATAGATTACCGCAAATTGAATCAGGTTACTAAGGAAGATAAATATCCTATACCACGAATAGATGATATATTAGACAAACTAGGTAGAGCGAATTATTTTTCGACATTGGATCTTACCAAAGGATTCTATCAAATAGAAGTAGAACCTGAAGACCGCGAAAAAACAGCTTTCTCTACACATAATGGTCATTTTGAGTTCATTCGAATGCCTTTTGGACTTAAGAATGCTCCATCGACTTTTCAGCGCATGATGAACAATGTTCTTAGGGAACATGTTAATAAAATCTGTGTTATTTACATGGACGACATCTTAGTATTTTCGACTTCCTTACAAGAACACATTAGTAACTTAGAAAAAATATTTACTACATTGAGGAAAGCAAACTTAAAAGTATATTTGAATAAAAGCGAGTTCTTGAAAAAAGAAACTGAATTTCTGGGACATATAGTTACGAACGAAGGCATAAGGCCAAATCCTAATAAAATAGAAGCTATTAAAAAACAACCCATTCCAAAAACGGTTAAGGAAATACAAAGTTTCTTAGGAATGAGCGGTTATTATAGAAAGTTTATACCAAATTATTCCAAAATTGCAAAACCTTTAACGATCCGTCTTAAAAAGGACGCAGTTATTAACGTAAATGATAAGGATTATAGGGAGAGTTTTGAGAAATTAAAAAATATTCTAATGTCAGATATGATATTAAAGTATCCTGACTTTAATCAGAAATTTATATTGACAACGGATGCAAGTAATTATGCCTTAGGCGCAGTACTTTCACAAAAGAAAGGGCCAATAGCATTTGCATCAAGAACGCTAAATAAACATGAATGTAATTATTCAACTATCGAGAAAGAATTGCTGTCAATAGTATGGGCAGTAAAACAATTTAGACATTACCTTTACGGAAGAAGATTTGATTTACATACAGATCACAAACCTTTAATATGGTTAGCAAACTTAAAAGAACCCAATTCTAAACTTATTCGATGGAAAATCAAGCTCAATGAATATGAGTTCGATATATCGCATGTACAAGGTAAAGAAAACAAAGTAGCGGATGCACTTTCAAGAATTAGAGAAACTAACGTAAACCAAAAATACTATTCACAATGCCAAATATGTGGTAAAAATAACAGAGATAAAACTAGCGAAAATCAACATATGTTGATGCATGAGGGAAAAACAAATTGCCCTTTATGTGGAAAAACTTATGCAACAATAAGTGCATTAAATAAACATTTAAGAGAAATACACACTAGGGAAGATCTTGTGAAAAACCCAAGAAACCCTTATAGTAAAAGACAAACAACTAGTAGAGTAGACATTTTAGAAAGCATTCCAGTCATTGAAGATGACAATCAAACTGTACATTCTGCTGAGGAAGACAGTTCAGACTTGTTTAAGGTTACAGAAAAACCTTTTCAAAGTTTTAAAAATCAAATTATCCTTAAAAAAGGAGATTTATGTAGAATTGACGAAGATATAATATTTTCTAATAATAGAATAGTATATAATTATACAGAACTTGATTCTGATCTAGTAGCGCAAATATTAGACAAAATCATACTATTTAAAACAGTGGCATTATATTGTCCTGACAAAGAGGATTTAATAAAACTTCAAAATGAATTCAAAAACAGAAAATCTAACCCTAATAATATTATTGAAGCTGAAGTATTCTTAACTAATCATATTATTGAAGACAAGAATATTGAAGAAATATTAGAAATAATAGCTAAACATCATAGGTTTGATAATAATCACCCTGGAATAAACAAAACTTATGAAGATCTAAAACAATCATATTACTATCCAAACCTGAAAAAAGAAATAACTAAATTTATTAACAATTGCCACATTTGTAACTTTAAACATGAAAGAAACCTTATTAAGCTACCTTTGGAGAAAACAGAAACTCCAACAGGACCTTTTCAAATATATCATTCAGATATATGGTATATAAATAACAATCAAATGTACGTAACAATGATAGACAAATTTACAAAATACGCAATGATTGAAGAAATTCCTGAAAGAACAACTTTGACATTGATTAAAGCTTATTTAAAACTGTTTCTTTTGATGAAAAAACCGAATAAAATTATATTGGATAATGAAGGCGGTTTTAGGTCGCCATTGTTTACAGATTTTTTGGAAAAACAAAATATTGAATATCATTTTACTACTCCAAATAGACACACAGGTAATTCTGATGACGAAAGACTTCATGGAACCTTGAATGAACAGATAAGAATTTTGAAGATTAGAGAACAGGAAAATGACATTAACTTTAATATTGATTTACCCATACAAGCCTTAAGTGCTTATAACAATTTGATACATTCAACTACTGGCAAAAAGCCAATAGATTTACATTTTTCAAATAGAGTTGACACAAAAGAAATATATGAGAGAATGGACAATAAAAAACAAAAAACTTTAGATTATATAAATAGAAATAGACACGATGATAGAATTAATACTAAATATGCCTAAAACGTAGGAAAAGATGGAAAATTGGATCAAAAAATTAAGAAAGTTAAGGCAAAACAAATTAATCCTAGAAAGTATATTCATAAGCAAAATCTTTATCATAAGGATCAGTTTATTAAAGAGAAAAAATATATTTCTAGATCTTTGGAGGTTCTTGTTGACGATACTGACGATCAACCTGGCCCTAGCACAAAAACTACTGACAACTGATTTGAGTTATGGAAATGGATTTACTTTGATACAAACAGGAGAAGTAGCTCTTATTGAAAATTATTCTAAAATACTACATATATTCAACACAGAAAAATATTCCGAATATGTGAAGAAATTGAAGTTTAAAATAGAACCATTAAAGAACGAATATTTAAATCATCAAATTACACATATTGAAAATCAATTATATTCGATTATACCAAGACATAGACAGATTAGAGGACTAGTAAACGTACTTGGAACGGGACTTAAATGGATATCAGGTGTTATGGATGATAACGACCGAATTGAAATAGAAACTAAGTTAAATATCATAACAGAAAATAACAAAAACATTATCGAACAAGTTAATAAACAAGTTACAATAAACGAACATTTTGAAAATCAACTTACAAAACTGGCAAACTTGGGAAATTTACAAACTTTATCTATTATACAAAATAAACAATTAATCAATGAAACTCTAACACAAATTAAAAAATTTGAATTACAATACGAATTAGATCACATAGAAAAAATAATCGAACAAGTCAGAGAATTAATATTGGCTTCTAAATTAAGGACTCTTAATAGAGACATACTTACCGATCAAGAGATTAACGACTTTAACATTACAATAGACAAACTTGAAAACATCGAATTGGATGTTGCATTGCATAATAAAAACATAATTTTTGTAATTAGGATTCCTAATATGGAAACTGAAACCTATAAAGAAATTGTAATCCAACCAATTCCAAACAAAAATAAAAAACAAATTGTATTAGATAATAAGAACTATATTGTTAAGCAAAACACTTTTTATGAAAAAACTAACAAAAAATCAGATTTAAAGAAAATTCAAGATAACTGTATTCAAAATATATTTAATCAAAATCAAATGATATGTAATTATGAAATTAACACTTTAACGGAGGTGATAGAGATTGGAATAAACGTTATTGTAGTAATTAACGGAAACTTTGATGTAAATCATACTTGTAATAAGTTCCCACTTACCTTAAATGGAAACTATTTAATTTATATTGAAAATTGTCAAATTTATTTGGATAAATGGTATAATAAGAAAAATTATGAAGACACTATTATTGTTCCAAATCCTATTAGAAATATAACCACTAATGAATCAATAACTTTGGAAGAATTACATTACAAACATATTGAAAATATCAAAATTATCAAAGAATTAAAATATCATGAAAAAATACAGTATGTATCTATTACCACTGTTATAATAATAATTATTATTGTCTTATGTATCTATACTTATATTAAGATTAAAGGAAATAAGAAAACTCAAGTTACAGTGAACTTACCCATAATTCCTTTGGAAAATGGGCAAGCATCTTCGTCCGGGGGTGTTATGGATACACAACCCATACACACTAGTAAACTCCCGTTTGCCTAAATTAATAAACTACTGATTAAGACTTTTAAGTCAGCATAAATGCATTGAAATATAAAAACAAAAAGAAGTATGCATGCATAAAAATCATTTATAAACAAACTACTCATATTTCTGTAGAACTGCTGACTGAATGTCTAAGACAGTTTTTATTGATAAACAATTCTTAATAATCTTAAGCTTATAAGAATATTGTAAAATAATTTAAGTTTTAGTTTCATAAGAACCTCAAGACAATAAAGTCAAAATATTAAATAAACGTTTTTTAACGATTTAACTCTTCCCCTGCATATCTGCGGCTAAAAACGCACATTTTGAGCAATTGATTTATAAAAAAATTTCTTTTATATCAAGGTTTAATTTTTCTACTATAGTAGCTCTCATTTATTATGAATATCAACGCCTAACAAACGCCATACTAAAAAATATATTCACTGTTTAACATTTTGTGTTCCATATTTTCATTATTTTCATGTGGTATACTAAAAATTGCAGCGTTTGTTTACAATTTAAAGCAACTTACTTAAACAGTATTCAACTAGTTTGTCAAATATATAAACTACACTGAAAAAAGTAATTTCAATGACTGTAGTACGTTAAATCAAATTCATTAATTTATTTCCATAAATTTATTACCTTAATGTACAAATTCATTGCTTCAATGAAAATATTCAATGAAATTATTATCGCTATTATGAACATAACATTTAAACCATTCGTTAAATTTATTTCTTATTACAATAGGTAAATCAGTTAATTGATTTAATGTATTAGTTCATTGCATTAATTTATTGAATGTACTAATACATTGATTTAATTAAGAAGAAGCATTACACAATGAACAAAAGCATTGAACCAATGATAAATTTCATTCAATTATATCAAAATAAATGATTTCTAACGGGAAATAAAGTAAAACAAAAACAACTCAGTTTTCTTTTATCTTTTAACAAGAAATGACGCGTTTTAAACAATAGCAAAAAGTAAAAAAATTAGTGTTATGTTAAAAACGAAAATAATTTAAAACTAAATAAGATAAATTGAAATATTAAAATACATAAATATAATATAAGGAGAAGTAGAATAGCATAATTGAATACACCAAATTGAATTAATTACCCAAAAGAAGGAATTTGGAGACTTGCCTTCATAACACGTAAGTTTAATAATGTTTATAATTTTAAACAGTTTTTAAATATTACATTTCATTTATATTTATGTAGATAAAATACTAAGATGCAGAAGAATGTGTTATTAGCCTCAAATACCAGGGTTTCAAAAAATATTGCGATTTCAAAATCAAGAGGATTCGATTCGTAAGTACACATAAATATATGAAATATTTTAATTGAATTCTTAATAAAAATATATTACAGACTGATCAAGATTTGAACGCTACATCCGGTGATCGTCAAAATAAGGAAATTTCTATAGACCAAAAAGATTTAAAGGTAACTAGTTCAAATATTTTAAGCAATTGAACGAATTTTAAAAATTTTATTTATAAACTTTCTTTGTTAAGGATAATGCTGTAGTTATATTAATGTGGCATCTAAATGGATATTCCATACCATCATTGAGAAATATAGAGGACAACAGGAATTACTATTACACGATCACATCTGTAACATGCATTTTGTTTATTTAAATTTTTTAGTGAAATGTAATATTTTTAAATTAATATTTAATTTTTGCTTATATTAACTCAATATCATATAATTTAATCATTTAATATAAAATAAAATAAAAACCAGAAATACAGAACACGCCTATTATTATAATAAATTTTTAATGTATAGTTTCATTGGGACAAAATATGAGTTCATTGAAACCAATGTACTGTTCACTGAAATTATTTATTCTATTTAATGAATCATTCAATGTAAGAATAAATTTAATCAATTAACTTGTACATTGAATTATAATATTAATGTATGACAATTCATTGTTTCAATGAACCTGTACATAGGGTCCAAATTAGTGCACAAATTCATTGTAACAATTAACTTTTTAATTGTATTTATGTACCTTTTTGGTTCAGTGTACAACCCCGTGCTGCAGTGTGCTCGTAGTATTTTGCCGAAAATATATTACACATCAGTCAGTGTTTTCTTTGTTATGCTGGATATTTTTCTCTATCTGAAAATTTGCGCTTTGATTTTGCTGCTATAGTAGTTAATTTATCAGTCTTGTTATTGCAATTTCGATGCTTTGTGTGTAAAATAAAACACATAAGGGTTGAAATTTAACCTAATGTGTATATGTATGTTGGTATGTACGTTTATATGTATGTAGTGTGTATGTTTATGTTTTTTATCATTCACACAAGAATGTCTAGCAGCAATGAAATTGTCAACAAAAAGGCTGCTAAACATTGTACTATAGCAGCAAAATCAAAACGAAAATAAATAATACTGCGCAATATGGGTTCAACAAAATTGTGCATGCGCAACTCTACAGAAATATATTTTACTTCGTGTGCAATGGTTTGCTTTTGCTGCTGCAAATTGCAGAGACGAGTCACAAATTTAGTAGTATAACGATGTTAAGTGTGGATATTTCTAGTTGTTGTGTATTGTATAAATGAAACATTTGTATATTTATTGCACAGTCGTAAGTGAAAGTTTTGTAGCTATAACTGCATATCTAAACCTTGTTTTATACATCAATTCTACATAAAATTTTAGTAAGAATGAGCACTATTTAACCCGCTTAAAATGCATAGTGTTCCAATTAGGGTGTCCGAAAAATTGTCTTTTTTCAAAAAAGTTTTAAAAATATGTTTTTTTTTTTTTATAAACACAGTGAAAATATACTATTTGCTTTAAAAAATGGCGCAAAAATAATTAATCTACGACTTTTCGCTTTAGAGTTATAAGACTAAGAAATTTTCAATAATTTTTATTAATATATTTTAAAACATGAGCATTATAATTCACAGTAGCTTTGCATTTTATTGTTACAATATTAAATATTTTTAATTTTGGTTTAAATAATTTTTTTTTTTTTTGCTATTATATGAAAATTTTAATGCCTTATAACTTTAAAGCAAAAAGTGGTAAAGTAAATATTTTTGCGTTATATTTCTAAGCAATAGTATATTTTCATTATTTTTATAAACAAATACTTTTTTAAAACCCGATTTTGTCTCTGCAAAATGGCGCTCAAAATCTGCGTTTTTAGCCGCAGATATGCAGGGGAAGGAGTTGGAAAATTAAAAAAATAATTACGTGATTATTTTTACTGCTGCACAAACCTTCCAAAAAGGTATAATATCTCAAAATCAAAATTTTCAAATTTACCCTAATCAATATATATATGATATTGATGTGTAAGCAATTTTGATGAGTCAGGAAAGTGAAGAAACTTAAATGCGTTTATGGTGTTTTTCTTTTTTAAATTTTAACAGGTTTATATGATATTTTTTTGTGGTTAAAAGAATAGAGGTTTTATATTGATTTTTTTATTATTTGAAAGGTATGAGCAACTGCTACTTTCAGTTTTATATATATATATATATATATATATATATATATATATATATATATATATATATACTCATTTTACTCATTTTATTTTACAGAATCATCAATTTAAGCATTTTTGTGTATTAATTCGCAGAAAAAATTTAAATTATTTATATTTAACGAAAATTTTCGCCTGCGGCGCTTCATTCTACAAAAAAATTATAAATACTTTTTAACAAATTTTGTTACCCATAGAAACTATTTAAGTTATATTTACTAATTCAAAACCCAATGAGAACAAAAAAAATAAATGCGTTTTTAAATAAAACATAGCTTTTTTCTGGCTTTATTTTTTGGGACATTTAGCCTTTTCTGACCTTTTTTAAAGTCTAATTTAGCTTCTTTTTTTTCTCAAGTCCTGGCAACACTGATAAGGATTTTAAAGGTGAAAGTAGTTTTTAGTAGTTTAGTGTTATATACCACAAGAAAATATGAACTCTCTACATTCAGGAACAAAAAAAGTTTGCGCAATTTTTTTGTTTTTTGGCGATTTTTTGAAAATTTCACTTTTTTTAATTTTTGTTCATTGCACACTTTTTATATACCATACGTATGAATTGTTAATTTTTCGGGTTTTTTAGAGGTTTATATAATATTTTTGTTGATAAACGAACAGAGGTTTCACGTTGATTTTTTTTTTTTTTTTTTTGCCTTAAGCTCATGATAAACGACAATTTTAAATGTTTTAAAGACAAAAAATAACTTAAATATTTATGCTGGAAAAATTCGCTTAAAAATTAAAAATTCACATTTTCTACCAAAAAAAGGAACAGTAAGTTTTTAAAACTGAAAGTAGCAAGTGTTTAAAAATTGTTATATACCGCAATAAAATATGAAATCTCTATTTCCAGAAACAAGAAAAAAAAGTTTGCGCAATTATTTTCGGCAATTATTTTCGGCAATCATGATTGTTGCATAATTACCATAATTATGTGTAAATAAGTGCAATTTCGAGGGGAATTTTTATGGGAGCTAGGCGAAATCACGGACCGATTTGAACCAAAATCAGTTGGGTTTATCTTTGGGCCAAATTAACACTAATACTATCAAAAAATTCCAGCCATTAACTCAAAAAACACTTCTAATAATTTTGGCCAGGTTTTCAGCAAAAATGCCTGTCTGTGGACTGGTCCGATTTCAATGAAATTTCAGACAGTGTTAGTAGAAGTGTAAGCAAGTTTAAGTTTTGTGTTTGGACGATATAGGCATAACGGGGCTGATGCAGAGTGTCCTAAAATTGGACACCTCATGTATTCAAAAAATTTAAAACGATCCAGATTCGTTATATCTCAGCCGATTTAAAAGATTTTTACATGAGTGGATTCTGCTAGTCGAGACCCTGTGATAACACAAGAAAATCTACAGGGTGTCAAATTTGACTACCTCGAGTATGTAAAAGTTTAAAAAAATCGTAACGTGAATGAAGTCAGATTCAGTTAAAAAGATATTTACAATTGAATTTCGAATTTCTGATTTTTTCCTCGACTTTCTTTCGTTTTTCGAGAATAAGTCCTGAGGTATATGAGGCAAATATTTTTTAAAAATATAACATGTTGAAAGAATTTTTGGATTTAATTGGTATGAAAAATTACTAATTTTTACAAAAATATAGTATAATTCTTTCACTTTTTTCTCAAAGTTCCGTTAGAGAAAAAAATTTTTCTTTATATATTTCAAAAGTCAAGGCTTCATAAATGACTACTGTAGAAGTTTTGAACTGATTTAGGCCTTTGGTCGAAAATTGTGAATTTTGGAAAAAGTAAAATTTTGTATCGATTAATAAAAAAAATCTCACGCAAGCTTTTTTTCATTTTTTGACGATATTTCATCAAAAAATAGATTCAGAAAGATTTGACACTAAACTGCTTTCCGCCCGGCCAAAAACGAATGCAGGAGAGCAGATTTCATGAAAAAAGTTAATTTTTTAAATGACTTTTTTTAATTGCATAAAAAAGCATATTAGCATAATATTTTCGCAATTATTTCTTGATCTTTCGATCAACTTTACAAAAAAATTATTGGCAATTTTTCAAAAATAAACAATATTTAATAAATATAAGCGATTATTACGAATATTATCTCGTTCAACAACGTATACGCACACATGGAAATATTGTAAAACAATGAATTTTGTGAGAGTTGATCTAAGTTGTCAGATTTGAGACCATGATATAATGCTTTTAAAACGATCTATATATATATATTATACATCAATAAATTGGTAAATAAGTTTTTTTTTATATAATATTTTATTAGTTTTTGGAAAATAGGTGGAGTTTTGCTTTATAAAACATTGTTTTTTGGTTTTTATATAATTTTTATATTTTTTAATTTTATATTTATATTTTTACTTTTTCCAAAATTTACCATTTTCGACCAATGCCTGATGTAGGGTGGAAGCCTAAATCAGTTCAAGATTTCTACATTAGCCATTTGTGAAACCTTGTCTTTTTAAATATATAAAGAAGAAATTTTTTTCTTAAACGGAACTTTGAGAAAAAGTGAAAGTATTATATTATGTTTTTGTAAAAATTAGCAATTTTTCATACCAATTTCAGAGTGCTGACTTTGAATATTTTTCACGTCAAGACGCATTGAGATAATCCAAAAATTCTTTCAACATTTTATTTTGAAATATATAACAAATTACAAAATATTTTTAAACAATTTTTACCTCATATACCTCAGGACTTATTCTTGAAAAACAAAAGAAAGTCGAGGAAAAAAATCAAAAATTCAAAATTCAATTAGAAATATCTTTTTAAGTGTAAGAGATAACTTGGGTGAGTAAGCTCATTTTTTCTTTATCTTGCCAAGCACTTTACAGAAATATAAAAATCTTTAAAATCGGACTTCATTTGTATAAGTTACGATTTTTTTAAACTTTTACATACTCGAGGTAGTCAATTTTGACAAACTGTAGATTTTCATGTGTTGTCACAGGGTGACTGAAGGATGATCTACAACTCATCCATACATTTCAATTTAATCCAACCAGTAGTTTAGGAGATACAGATTTATTACCAAAAAATTTGCGTTTGACCCCACTGTGCACTGTCTGAAATTTCATTGAAATCGGACCAGTCCACAGTGTGTGATTTTAACAATTTAGCTGATCAAAACCCCAAAATTTGTTTTCGAGTTTTGAAAAAAATGTTGGTCATTCTAATTAAAAACCTTCCAGATAACTAAAAAATATAAAAAGTTTAAAAAAAATGTTAACCGTTATTAAGTAACGGCACTTTTAACAGCACTGTAGTTGAAGAAAAATATTATGCAAAGTATTTTTTTGGCGAGAAGTTCAATTTTAAATGTTTGTAACTTTTTTGTTTTAAGCAGAATTTTTATGAATCTTTTTTATACCCGCCATCAAAAAGATGGGGGGTATATTGATTTTGTCATTCCGTGTGTAACATGTTGAAGGAATCATCTAAGACCCCACAAAGTATATATTTTCTGGGTCCTGGTTTGATTCTGAGTTGATCTAGCTATGTCCGTCCGTCTGTCCGTCTGTCTGTCCGTCTGTTGAAAGCAGGATAGGGCTCGAACGGGACAACGTAGGGGGACGAAATTTGGCACAAATATTTGTCTTATATAAGGTTTGTTTTGGGCAAAATCGGTTAATAAACAAAAAAGTTATGGGCTAAAAACTAGAAACACAGGGTGTCCGTTTTATACTTTTCTGCTGATATTTCTTCAACAAAAGCATGTACGACAACGAAATTTTGTACGTATAGTTCGGGGATCGATGTAAACTCGGAAACCGAAAATGGGCGTGGTCCGCCCACTTTACTTCCCACCTCCTATATAAGGTGAAAATCAACGAAATTGTGTTCAAATAGTTCAAGGACCAATGTAAACTCGGAAACAAAAAATGGGCGTGGTCGGCCCACTTTACCGCCCCCTCCCATATAACGTAAAATTTGAAAAAGTTGATGGTGGGTATATAGATTCGGCCGGGCCGAATATAACATTCGTGCTCGTTTATTTTAAAGGCTGATGTGTTATCTATCACAGAAAGTAATAATAATTTGAAAAAAACTTATCAAAGAAGCAATCGTGGGAAATTTTCGGTCTTAACTGTTTTATCATTTTTTGTCTCCATATTTATTTTTATTAGACAAAAACTAAAAAGTCCCACAAAGTCCCGTTATCTAAATGGCACTTTTGTAATTGCTGGTGTCTTCCAAAATCAGTAGTAAACTTTTGCCCCAATTTGCGAATAGAATAAAAACTCGGTTTTTACACTCAAATAGAAATTGGTTGAAAAAAGAGATTGATTTGTCAATGTTTGTTATTGGAAAAAATGTTTCTTCTCCAATTAGTACTTGTGGTAAAAATTTCGAAGATTGTTGTATCAAAAAGAAGAAAAGCTAGATATATCTGAAAACGGATAATCCGTATCAGGTTCTGATGGCAGCTGAAATGCAAATGCGTTCAGCAGGAAAACGTTCATCTGCTGCAATAGTTGGTGAACTCATAACTGCTTCCCCAAAAAGAGGTAATCTTATACAAAAAAGTAGATTAAGCTCAAATAAATCCTTGAGCCTCTCCACCGATCAAGCTTTAGTGGATTTTCCAAAACAGAATTCAGGCAATTATAATGATGGTAACACTGCAAGACGTTTTTTCGTAATGCCGAAAAGACTGCAGAAATTATTGGCCTAGATGTAGAATTGGTAAAGCATTTTCACATTATTTTGGAAACTCTCGGATGTGGTCTTGAAATTGATTCTGTTGCCCTTGAAAATTATGCCATAGAGACTAGAAATATTTATCTGCAAAACTATAAATGGTTTTATATACACGCTTCACTACATAAAATTTTATTTCATGGGAAAGATATCATTGGAAAATGTATTGTACTTATCGGCCAATTATCCGAAGAAGCCCCTGATTGTAAAAATTTTCGCGAATATTTCACAAGAAAAACAAAGGACTCCAATACAGATTTACTACATAGACTATTAATATCATCAGATCCATTAATTTGCAGCTTACGAAAACTACCAAAAACTAAAAGATCAAATGTAACACCTGAAGTTGCGTTAGTGTTAAAAAGCCAGAATATATCTTTTGATTTGTTTACATACATACATACATACATACATACATACATACATACATACATACATACATACATACATACATACATACATACATACATACATACATACATACATACATACATACATACATACATACATACATACATACATACATACATACATACATACATACATACATACATATATACAAAAATACATACATATATACATACATACATACATACATACTTACATACATACATACATACATATGTATATTCATACATGCATACATTCAGTTGTCAAATCACGCCCATTTTTCACGAAATCAGCTTAGTATTACGAAAATAGTTTGTGCTAAATTTCGTCAATATAGCTTTCTTAATTACAAAAATATAGACTTTTGATCACTCAGAATGCGAAAATCTTACACTGTGCAGCCGTTTGAAAATTCCAGATTTATTTCCATTTCATTTTTTGAATGGGACACTGTGTGACGTTTTTATCAAAAATTATTAGGTAATGTTAGGGAAGGACTAATATTCTGTACATCCATCTATAGTCATCAATTTCTGAGATATTTCTAATGGAGTCTTGCACTATGTTTTTTATATATTTTTTTTTTTTTCAACAGACTTTTCTTTGAAATTTTTAACAAGTTATCTATTTGATTTAGATACGGAGATGGACTTGGCCAGCTTAAAGCATGGACGTTATTCTAACAGAACCTATTCTTAACAAAGTTCTAGGTTAACTTTGTTTGGGATTGGGAAATGGCATTACTCTACGACATATGGGTACATAATAGAGTGTTCATTTTACTCGACTTTTTCATTGTTCGAATAATCAAATAACTCGAAAATGCAGTTTTTAAGTAACTCGAATAATCGAATAAATCTTTTAAGTTACTCGAGTTATTCGATTAATTTATACCTTAAAATATTACTCGATTTTTCAATGCTTATCAAAAAAGAAAACAAAAATATAGCTTAAAATAAGAAATAGTCTTTCCAAAATAATATAAAATTAAAATTTGCGTAAATAATTATGAATACTTGTTTCTTTTGCTTTGATAATTTAATATATTCATTAATAGTTAAATAAATAGGTCTAACAAATTTGGTCTATCAATTTAAACCAAATTTTATATTAAGGGTAGTCCGAAGTGCTTTTTGAAACTTTTGTGACGCTATAAAATGACTAGTTTTTACACTGTGAAAAAAATGATTCCTATTTAAAGGTAATTATCAATACCTTTGATAAAAATTAAAACTAATGATGAGTTTTTATCCATTTTGGAATAATTTACGATTCTGTCTAATAACCTCGCTTTTTAATTTGGACACATACTAACCTATGTACAACAGAGGTTTTCATTTATATACAAAATGTTTGTAGAATATTTTTAAGTATCGAAGATCTACTAAACCCAGATTTATTTTGGGTATAAGGTTCTATAATGTTTTATAATTAAGGCATTAAGATGATTATTTAAAATTATACAAATGTATACAATTGTTAAGATAATTTACTCTTATTTGTTTTATAGTGATCTCGTGACAATGTTTTAGTTCCATTTTGTGGAAAAATTTTTAACAATATCAGTGTAAACATATAAGAAATTATATAAACTTGTATAATAAATTAGTCAAATATACATTTAGTTAGAACTACTTACTTTTCTCCATTTAATGGACAAATTTATTGTAAATTTAAAATAAATAATTCTTTATCCCAAATGTACACGTAGGAATTATAATTGGCTCTATTTTAAATTAAACCACAATTTCTACCAAAATGTAAAATATTTTACTTCTCGTTTCTTCTTATTTTTGTTATAATTTAGTAAAAACGACTCAGTATAATATTTTACACAAATATTATTTGGATTTTTGTCCGTTAGGCTGTGAAATATATGCGAAAAAATATTTATTAGTTTCTGAGTTATTGCATTTTGAAAATGAGAAAAAGCACTTTTGGTCCGTTTTTTAGATAAAGTGGTTCAGCTATTCTTAATATAAAGAACGAGTTTACATGCTAAACTTAATTTTAAGTCCAAATTCCTTCTATATTACAAATTTCATTCAAACCATCACATCCTCTACACCAGACTGCGCATTTATGTACTTTCATTCATTCGTAGAACCAAATTTTCCAAATCAAGCTTAAATTCCTAAAAATTTTTTTTATTATTTATTATATTTATATTAAAATTATTTGAATTTTACTTTATAATTTTTTAAAGTGACGTTTAAATTTTGATTTAATTTTTGTAATTAAAAATACGTAGTTAAAGTATTGTAAATTAGGCATATATTCGTTTATTTTTATTAAATAAAATTTTTTTAATAAATTGCAATTTATGGTACCACTTTTAGATTCGAAACATTCTATACAAATTTTGAAACATTGTTTCTAAGCTAAACTTTTTAGGAAACTAAAATTAAAACATCCTAAAAACTAGTTAAGAAATATTAAAATATTTTTTATTCGAATTATTCGATTATTCGGCATAATTTGCTCGAATAAATTGTTACTCGAAATTCTTGATTTTAATTTATTCGAACAATTAATTGATTTTCATTTGTCGATTAATCGAACAAACAATATTCGAGTGAATACAATTTCCAATATATCCCAGTACCCATATGCATTTATTGAATTTATTAATGTGATAAATAGTACCTTTTTCAATTCAATTAAAACCATTCCCAAACCTTTATATTTCCACCGCGCTCTGAAACAGTCATATTTGTGAATTTAACGTGTAATTTTTACCCCACAGGGCGTCTTCTTCGGAAGTTGTTTCCAAACAAATTAGTTTTTATTTCGCCAGAAAATAATATGTCTCCCCTATTTTTCGCCTTCACATTTGGACTAAAGTAAATGATTTTTTTACAAATTTTAACCGTATCTTCGAATTGTGTATACGCATCGATGGAAATTTCTGGCAATTCTTTCCGGAAATTTGTCTTGCACAAAACGAAGACGAACTCTTTGCGGACATATTCCATATAATTAGTTCCAAAACGCTTTTTTTTTTGGAAATAATTCGGTAACTAAAGAGCCGTTAGAGGTATCTCAATAAAATTTCACATGGTCAGAGCTGAGGAGTTTTCGAGTTGATTTGGTGGAGTACAGACCCCTAGCGGGTCAGGGGGGAAGTGGGTGGTCCTCCAAAGTTGCTCATCTCGGGTATGTAATTTTTTTAAAAAATCGCCAAAAATTAATTTATGTTATGACAGAAAAGAAATTTTATATATAGATAGTCCTTGTAAATTTCTATAAAAAATTCGCTTACATGTGTAGGTATCTCTTTTAGTTTAAGAGATATTCTGGTCGAAATAAATTTTTACCTCATTTTTAGCATCGCCTTTTTTTTTTTGTTTTTAAACTGCCAGATTCCTTATAAAATTCTAAATAGTATTACTGAAAAAATCATATAATTATATGAATGCGTTAAAAAGTTATATTAATCTAAATTTGGAACTTTAAACAAATTTTACATTTTTTGTGTTTTTTTCCAAAAAGGTGGCAATATTTATTCAGTGATAAAATTAGTTTTTTGTTCTGAGCTTTATCATTTTTTTAAAGTTTTAAAAAAAAATTTTAATTTAAATGCGTGTAAAGTAAATCCGGAGGAGTTAGGGACAAAGGTCTGCCCACGAGCTCTATCCAAATTTAGTCAATTTTGGTATTTAGCTTTTTCTTTTTTTTGTTATGTTCTCAAATCGCAAAGCTGGGATCGACTTAAAATTATTTTAATTTTTTAGCTCTATATGTAAGGTATATACCCAAAAAGTATTTTCTGACGGAGGCCCCTTATAACGACAGGGTGACCATTTCAATGAAAAAAGTCAATTTTTGAAAGAAGCTTTCCCCGAACTGGAATTTTGGGTATTTTGGAGTAAGAAAATGGGAATCTATTTATTTTTTTCTTTTAAGGACAAACTTTTTATATTAGACTAAAATTTTATAATGATAGCTTAATTAATGTAGATTTTATTTAAGTTCAAATATTAATTTTTTTTTTTTAAATAACACTAAATACAAAAATTTTTCGTTTTTTGATCAATTTAATGAAAAAATTTAGTTCAAATACTTCATTATTTACATATTATTATTTTTCAAGTAATATCCTTTCCAATGATGCTAAATACTTGCATAAACCCTTTACACAATCGTTTAATTACTGAAACTTGACCCCCCTTCAGAGAAATGTGCACATTTTCCTTAATTTCCATAGTAAATGTGTGCTGCAGCATTCTATATACATAAGTGCATAGCAGTTTCAACGTGTTTTTATACCCTACACCACCAAAGGTGGTTGGGGTATTATGTGTTTGTGCAGAAGTTGTAACGCAGAGAAAAAATCTTCGGCCCATTATTTCACCTAGCCCCCATACAAATGTCCTCCCGGAATAGAGTTTTAACACTTATATATGCCTTAAAAATAGGAATATTTTAATGAAATTTAGTACAAATAAGTTTTATATCAGCAAAAATCCGTCTGCTAAATTTCATGAAGATCGGTTCATAACTGACCATAGCTCCCATATAAACTCCTCTCCCGAAAATCACTAACGGGCATAAATCCCGTACAAACGTTAGTATTATGTTAATATATAACACAAGTAAGATGTATGTAAGTAAAAACAAAACTGCGTGGATCGAAATGGTGGAGGGTATCATATAGTCGGGCTTGACCGACTATATCTTCTTCTCTCGTTTTAAATACTTTTGTGCAACTTTTGAATCGTTAAATATATTTCAATGAAATTTCACAGTTGTTACTGATGTAGTTTCTAACTATTTTGGGGGAGCACAAGTTTCTAGGTGGTCTTTGGGGCAGGTGGGAGGACCTCCGAAATGGGTCACCTCGGATATTATATAAGAAATAATTAAAAGAGTTTACCACTTTGGGAGGTTTGGGAGGAAAATACTTTTTGGGTATATACCTTACATATAGCTTTGCGATTTGAAAACATAACAAAAAAGAAAAAGCTAAATACCAAAATTGACTAAATTTGGATAGGGCTCGTGGGCAGACCTTTGTCCCTAACTCCTCCGGATTTACTTTACACGCATTTATATTAAGATTTTTTTTTGAAAACTTTAAAAAAATTATAAAGCTCAGAACAACCAACTAATTTTATCACTGAATAAATATTGCCACCTTTTTGGAAAAAATCACAAAAAATGTAAAATTTTTTTAAAGTTCCAAATTTATATTAATATAACTTTTTAACGGATTCATATAATTATATGATTCTTTCATTTTTCATATATAATTCATATAATTATATTATTTAGAATTTTATAAGGAATCTGGCAAATATTTTAGAAAAATTCTAGGAGAAAAATTAAGCCCGCCAAGTTTAAAAAAACAAAAAAAAAGGCGAGGCTAAAAATGAGGTAAAAATTTATTTCGATCCGAATATCTCTTAAAAGCATATTTTTTATAGAGATTTACAAGGACTATCTATATATAAAATTTCTTTTCTCTCATATCATAAATTAATTTTTGGCGATTTTTTAAAAAAATGACATACCCGAGATGAGCAACTTTGGAGGGCCACCCACTTCCCCCCTGACCCGCTAGGGGTCTGTACTCCTCCAAATCAACTCGAAAACACCTCAGCTCTGACCATGTGAAATTTTATTGAGATAACTCTAACGGCTTTTTAGTTACTGAATTATTAAAAAAAAAAAGCGTTATGGAACCACTGTGCAGCAGGATAGACCATAGTAATGGTACATTAAAACCTAATATATTTTGAAAAATTTCCGAAATATATAAAATTAAATGTTTGAACAATGAAAATGTGATAAAAGATTTTAGTAAAATCTTAATATTCCGCGACTGAAGAGAAATACAATAATTATTTAAATAAATATTCAAGTTCGTGGTAAGCCTCTATAATAATTTGAAGTTAATTTTTTTATAACTTAAATTTTGATAATGATTTAGAGGTGTTTTGAAAATGGTTCAGCTCACGTAATTTTTAACATTGAGATGTAATATTTTGGGAATCATATAAGAACATATTAATCTTCTTTTCTAGAGGGGTACATTTGCAACTTTTTTTCGTGAGGCACTTTAATATATATAAATAAACCTTTTGTATTATTTTCTCTAAAATATCGATTTGTAAATATTTATTATTACACGTCTACATTTATTTCCAATTAATTTGAAAAATGCAATATGTAACTTTTTTTTTGATACAAAACTGTAATTTTTTTCAAACTTCCCCTTGCAACACTATCCTTACACAAGTATTCTAAAACACACTAATGGTGTGGGGAATTCTTAATAACTTTAATACAATCGATAGTCTTAATGTGTAGACGAAAAAAAAAAATGGAGAAACGTATTATTTGGTGACGAAAACTATTTTGTTTGGAAACAACTACCAAGGAAGTGTCAATATATTAGCAGAGGGATCGGGTCATATTTTAGCATAACGGCTTTCAATTTTTTAATTCTCTTTGGATCGAATCAAGGTTCTTGAAATAATTTCGTATCGAATTAAAGCTCTACGAAAACAAATTGGAGGTGTGTCAAAAAACTATTTCAAAAATTCTCATATTGTCAATATGAAGGTTAAAAATTTGGGTATACATTTTGCTCCAGTAAGGAAAATTGAACAAGCACCTAACTTTTTTAAACATATATTTTTATACCCTTCCCCACAGGTGTAAAGGATACATATAAGTATGTCATTCCGTTTGTAATTTCCACAATTTTCGTCTGAAAGCAAAAAAGTTAATATTTACTAAATTCTTATAAGAAATGAAGACAATAGGACGATGTCCGCCGGTCTGTTGAAATCAGTTTTTAGGAAGCAACAGTTATCGGATATATATCTTTTATACATAAAATTATAGAGAATATTCCTTAGAATGACGCTCTAAAAAACGAATTTGTTTTCGACGTATAAGGTCGAAAACAAATAAGGTAGCGTATTTGTTCTTGAACTAAAAATCGTTCCAATAGTAACTGAGATATCAGTCAAAACGCATTTTTGGACTTTATGAGGCTTCTTTAAAAGCTTCGGAATTCGTTTTGAAATATATATATATATATATATATATATATATATATATATATATATATATATATATATATATATATATATATATATATATATATATATATATATATATATATATATATATATATATATATATATATATATATATATATATATATATATATATATATATATATATATATATATATATATATATATGTATATATGTATATATACAGTATGTCAAGAAAATGTTTTTACATTAAAAGAAAAAACTAATTTGACAAGTTTTTTCTTAATTTTTCTAGGTTTAACTCTGCCAAATATTTGAAGTAGATGGATATTAAGAGATATCAACGATTTAATATTCTATTAAGCATATGTATATCTTAATAAGGAATACATTTGTTTAATATCTTTAACAATTTTCCCGAATTGGAGGTTAAAATAACCCCAAATGGGTTTATGATCTGAAGTTTTTTCTCTTGACATACTTAATATATAATTTAATATATTCGTAATATATATCATGGATTTCAACACATATTCTTGTACTATGTGATTATAATTATCACACTGACGATTTATTGACAATAATACATCCCAAAATTCCAAAAATTGTTTCACATAGCGAAAAAAACGCAAATGTAAAAACATTTTCTTGGCAGATAGATTAAATGTATTTTCGTAATTACATTCATAATGCATTTTTTTCTGGTAATACCCGTTAAAGAAATATACCTAAAACAAAATGTAACAAAAAAAATTTGCAATGTTATAAACATTTGAAAATATTGTCAAATAAATTTGAAATAATAATATTTTCTTCAACGTAAAAACATTTTCTTGACATACTGTATATATATATATATATATATATATATATATATATATATATATATATATATATATATATATATATATATATATATATACATTTTTTTATATATATATATATATATATATATATATATATATATATATATATATATATATATATATATATATATATATATATATGTATATATATATATATATATATACAGATTTAAAAATTATTACATCATGTCGTCAAAACTGACGACTTTAGTCGACTCTCACCTAATTCACTGTTTTCCATATGTGCGTATACGTAACACACAATTGTAATGGCGCGTTTTGGTTGTTGAACGAGATAATATTCGTAATAATCGCTTATATTTATTAAATATTGTTTATTTTTGAAAAATTGCCAAAAATTTATTTGAAAGGTTTTTTTAATAATTTTTGCAGAAATGAGAGATCGATATTTATTTTATACACTATATTAGAAATAATTGTGAAAATATTTTGTTAATATGCTTTTTTGTGTAATTAAAAAACTAATTTAAAAAATTGAAATTTTTCATAAAATCTGCACTCCTGCATTCGTTTTTGGTCGGGCGGGAAACAATTTAGTGTCAAATTGATCTCAATATATTTCTTGACTAAATAACGTCAATAAATTTAAAAAAAAAAAAAACTTGCGTGAAATTTTTTTTATTAATCGATAAAAATCAAACTTTTTTCTAAAATTTACCATTTTCGACCAACGCTGGATGTAGGGTGCAAGCCTAAATCAATCAAAATATCTTTGTTAACCATTTGTGAATCCTTGTATTTTGAAATATGTAAAACAAAATTTTTTTTTATTAAAACAATTTTGAGAAAAAAGTGAAAGAATAGTTTTGTAAAAAAAATAGCCATTTTTCATACCAATTTCAGTGCTGACTTTGAAGATTATTCACATCTAGACGAATTCAGATAATTGAGAAATTTGTTCAATATATTATTTCGGAATATATACCAAATTATACGATATTTACTTTTGGTGTTCAAGAAAATATCAAAAATTTTTTAATGGCACATCAACGATATTTAGTACCAATATTCCTTGGCTCTAGTGGAACACAAATCTGTTCGTGAATGAGTTTTATAGAATGGCGTCAATGTTATGGAGGTTTAAGATAAAAATTTATTTAAAAATTGCCAAAATTCTATTTACAGTTCTAAATCAAAAACTATTGCATTTATGTACATTGCAATGCACAGTGGGGCAGAATCGAAATTTTTTGGAAATAAATCTGTAACTTCTGATCAGCTGATTGGATTTGCATGAAATTCCAAGGAGGAGTGTACAATGTTAATTTTGGAAGATGGACAGTACAGACTCTTCAGGGGCGGAGCTAAAAGGGCTCAAACTTGAGTACCTCTGATATAAAAATTGTTTAATCGCTTGTCAAATTTTTGTTCCTCGTCCTATTTATCTTCTATAGTTTTTGAGTTACTTGTATTTGAATTTTAAAGTACCTCAATTTCGCATGTTCTTGGTCCAGTTTTTTTCCGACCGATTTTATTTGCTTTTCCTTTAGTTAATTAAAGAACAAAATTATCTATTGAATAAAAAAAATTTGAAGTCGATATCTTTACCGAGTCCAAAAATAATCGATTTTGAATCTGAAAATTGCAAAAATGACGACTTTTTGTGTTTTTTTTTTTTTTTTTTTGACCGAAAAAGTATCTACACTCTTTTTTCTCTAAAATAAAATTTTCTTTAACAACATATAATAATTTTATACTTTTCTGAAAGGCATCTTCGCTTCAAATTTCTTAATAAGAAAGTTTTGACTTAGTCTATATTTTCTCAAATCTTAAAGCACGAATCGGCAAACGGAATGCAGTTTAAGAATCTGTGATATGTTGTTAAAAGTTTTCAATCAAAATCTACGGGACTTCGGAAAAATGTGGATTTAATAGCCAAAAATGTAAAAGAAAACATTTTTGAAATTTTCGGGGTTTTTTTGGGAATTTCAGTTTCTCATTTTATACGATAAAGTTTACATCAACCGACAATTTCGTTAAGATATCTTTAATAACAAAGATTTCATTACAGATAAAATATTTATAGTTTCCCAAAAAACAAATTTTTACAAAAATTTTACTTTAATTTAAAAAATTTTAAAAAGTATAAACTCGAATTTTTTCATCTAAATTACATTGCTTAGTTGACATGATTCGTTATATTGAAATAAATATCTTTTACAGAACCGACAGTGTGCCACTTTAAAGTTTTATAAGTTACAGAAAATTCCGAAAACATTGTACTATTGTGGATGTGAAAAAGCCAAAATTTTGTAAGCGATTAAAAAATTTTTATGTCAGAAGTACCCAAGTTTGAGCCCTTGAAGGGTCTGTACTGTCCCCCTTCCAAACTCAACATTGTACACTCCTCTGCTTTGCCTACACTAAATTTCATGCAAATCCAACCAGCCGATCAGAAGTTATAGATTTATTTCCAAAAAGTTTCGATTCTGCCCCACTGTGCAATGGTGTATCTTAAATACAAATTAAAAATGTCGCGATAAGTTAAGTATGCGTGGATATATTAACGATTTAATAACTATTAAACCGTTTTATAAAATTTTCAAAGTTCAGTTTTTGGTGATGTAGTCTTGTTCATATTCATCCATTTATTGCCAAATTCATCTTTCTTTTTAAATAAGTCATAAGACAATTTCATTTATATACATTTTTTAATTGCACTTAGTCAAGTCTCTAAAGTTGCATTAAATGCAAAATCTAACTTTTTTTCGAACGCCATATTGATTTTGATATAGGGTATTAACGCAGCTACAGATTGACATATATCATTGGCAATTTTGATTAGCTGCTTGGGCGTTCCCACGACAATTAGATATTCGCCCAGAAAAAAAATCAAGACCTAAAATGTATCCATGTGGTACCGGCAAGTCACTCAAAGTTAAAAAATCCAGAAAAAGTGTTTGAAACTAAAAAGTTTCTATCATCGCGAATTTTAGCATATGTGTCCAATTCTTCTAATGTAAACCACAAACACTTGCAGAAATAGCCCAAAGTATGTTCAATCAGTCTGTCGTTGACCAGTATTGAAATACATTGTGGACAAGTTGTGAAACCAACATTTTAAAATTTTTGCAGTTTTTTAATGAGAATTTACGCCGTTTCGTGTATCACAGAATATAGGATGGAGGTTTATTGCCTTTGTAATTATGCATAGTTTGAGATATATCTCGTTAATGTGCCCTCAATAGTAACGCTACAGAAGTTGCTAAAAACTTTGGGAGACAAAATGTGAATGGCTCTAAGAGGTACCTTTTGCGCGAGGCACACTCACAGCGTAATTTTAATGAAGATAAAGTATCGTGTAATCAAAAAACGTTTTAATTTTTATATCGATCTAAAATTTTGCGTATTTTATATTATATTTAAATTTATAATAGGTACATCTAAGTTGTTTTAGTTAAGCAAAAAATAGGTTTTAACAAAAAAAAAAAAAATTCAATAAAAAGTATTCATGAAGTGAGATCGCGGTGACTATAATATTTCATAAATCGTCGATGCACACCCAAGGTGCTAATTGAAATCTGCAAAAATATATACAGGTATGTATACACGGTTGTCAGATCTAACAACGTTGGCAGAAAAATGTTCAGAAAATTTCAACCGTGTAAACTTACAATTTATGTCTTACAACGTTGTTAGAAAAAGCATTGTCAGTAAATTGTAACCCAATAATATTGTTAGACATCTGACAATCGTGTAAACACATAACGTTGCCATTGCCAGATAATTGTCTGACAATTTTTATTGTCAGCTGAGCGAATTTTATGCATCTGACAATGGCGCCATTGTCAGATAAATCATTTGTAATGGCAACGCTGCACATTAAACAGCAAAGTTTATTCGTCTGACGACGGATCTGGTAACTTTTGTCATACAACAACCTGCCAACAGTGTAAACTGACAATTTTTGTTGGCAGATAAATTTATTGTCTGACAATTGACTGGCAATGAAATTGTAAGGTTTCCTTACGATCGTCTAAACTGGCAATTTACCTGTTGCTAACAATTTTTCATTGTCAGTACATTGCCATCACATTGTCAGATCTGCCAACATTGTTAGATCTGACAACCGTATATACATAGCTTACCAACCTGTAGCTGTTATCATAACTTATATTGGAATCAAGTGGCACTTAAAAATAATAACACGTTTGAATTTAAAACTTTAAAAATTTTTGGGTGTGTATTTTTGTCACTGAAGAAATTATTTAATAGTAATATAATTAATATTTGCAACTTTTTATTTATTAACATCATTTGAAGATTTTTTTTGTGGTAGGATATAAAAAATACATAAATGAATTAAATTAAATTAAAAATCTATGCATACTTAGTTTTTTACTCGATATTTTAAAGGAAGGTTTAAACAGATATATAATCGCGATTATGTTCATTTGTATTTTGTATATCTTTCTGTAGATTACATATATGTATATATTTTGAACATCGGACTTAAAATGTAATTTTTACATTTTATTTCAATTTCTGGTTTTTAATTACAAAAATATAAATGGTTATTTCTTGTTCATTAATAATAACATTATAAAAATTTTTGATTGTCAAATATTAAAAATATATTAAAGAATTTTAAAAAATCAAAAGACGAGAAAATCTATGCGTACTTTGTGAATTAAAATATTTTTTAATGAAATATTAAAAAATCATTATGATCACGATTGTCTTCGTCGTCATCAACAACATCGTATCACCTTTAATTTGTATTTTAGACATATTGATGTGGGTTACACAAGTGTAGTAATTTTTGAAATAGTGCTAAAAATAGAATTTTTGCAATTTTGTATAACATTTTTCTTAAACCTCCATAACACCGACGCCGTTCGCTAAAAGTCATTCACGCGAACAGATTTGTATTTCATTAAAGACAGTTAATATTGGTACAAAGTAAATGAGTTTGAAGAATTTCCCATATGTATATAAGGTTAAAATAAATACAGTCTAGACTTATTGTTAAAAACATAGGCCTATTGTCAAAAACATAACTCATGTAACAATAAAACATTTATCATCAAATATAATTTTGTTGCATATATAATTGACAAAAATATTTACCAATAGTATGAAAATACACGTAAAATTGTGGCTAATTTTCTATGTTAAGATAATTTTCATATAGTTTGCCATTCTGTTGTAATTTCGCGTTGCACAGTGTCCCGTTTCAAAAATAAAATGGAAATAATTCTGGAATTTCCAAACGGCTGGTCCGATTTCAATGAAATTTCAGGCAGTGTTAGTAGAGGTGAAGGCGAGTTTAAGTTTTTAGTTTTGACCTTATTAACATAATGGGGGCAGATCCAGAGGGTCCAAAAGTTGGACACGTCGGGTGTTCAAAAAATTTAAAACGATTCAGGTTCGTTATATCTCAGCCGATTTAAAAAATTTTTACATGAGTGGATTCTGCTAGTCGAGATCTACGAAAAATATTGTCGTATGTGTAGGTTATCTCTTTTAGTTTAAGAGATATTTGGCTTCAAACATTAAAATTATTATTTTTGGACCTATCTTGGTAAAGTTTTTTCACTCGAAATTTGGAATTAACAAATAATTATATTTTTTACAAAGCTGGATGTGCTTTTAATCGTTTGGTAATAGAAATTTTTGCTTCCCGATAACGGTTGGGAAGATATAACAAAAAACTTTAAAAATCCCATTTTTGGAAATTTTTGAAAAATTTTTGGGATGTGCGGGATTTCTATTGAGAAATCCAAAAAAGTGACTAAAGGTCCAAATTCAGCATCAAAAAATCTATCTAAGTGCAAAATTCCAGATTTATTTCCATTTTATTTTTGAAAACCGCGTTGGCGGTTTGTTTTTGCTTACAAATCTATGTATAATACGAAATTTTACTCCCTGCTTAAGTGACGAGACAGTGTGTTTTTTTCTTATTTAAGTAAGAATTACGATAAACGTCCCACAGTGTGCGATGTTTGCAGAGTCAAAAGTAGCGAAAAAAAGACAGGATAAAAAAAATTTAATTTTTGAAGCTTAATATCTCTTAATATATGCATACGACGATGTTTTTTGTAGATTTCGACTAGTAGAATCCTCCTATACAATCAGGATCGTTTTTAAACAATTTTATACCCGAGGTGTCCAAATTTGGGACCCTGTGGACTCGCCCTCCTGTAGGTCTATTTAGTCCAAGTTCAAAACTTAACCTCGCCTACACCTCTACTATCGCCATGTGAAATTTCATTGAAATCGGAACAGTCGTTCCGAAGTTCCATAATTAATCCCATTTCATTTTTTGAATAGCACACTGTGCGTCCCTATATTAAATCCTAGTCTATTTTCAATCGAATGAAAACATTAGCCATATAAATTATAATGCCTTTCTTATCAAAATTCTTCTTAATTCAGTTTTTCTTTTTTGTTATTTATATTTTCCACTAAAATAATATGCAAATGTAAAGACAATCACATAAATAAACATGCTGGTATAAATAAATGTGTACGTATCCTGCAATATAAATAATGTAGTTTTTGTGACCGATACAATATTTACATATGGTTTCATATGAATTAAGTAGATTAAAGTCCCATTTGAAATCATTGAACATTTTATACACTTTACATTTGTAATCTATACCACTGAAGTACTCATGATATTTTAAATAAATATTTGTAAAACATGTCATGTGTAAAAACCAGGGTAGGTAGAACGCTAATTTTTTGATTCGTTCGGAACAAAATTTTTATCAGCGAATTTAATCCTAATTTTTTAGAACGAATTTTATTTTTTTGCTTGCAAATTTAATTTTTAAATTTGCTCGAAGATCAAAAATTTTATTTTCGAAAATAAAAATATTATTCAGGAATTAACCCAAAACGAATTAATCGAATTGAAGTCGTGTACAACGATATAAAAAATGTGTTGTCTTATGTTGAAAGAAAGTCGTGTGGATGTAAAAGACATTTGTACATGCGCTTGTGTGTTTATAACTGCATGTTTTTCTTTTTTTTTTTTTTTTTTTTGTTAAAATGAAACAACAACACAATGTTTATGGCAATAGTTAATTGAATTTGTGTTTTTTATTTGCATATGTATATATTCATGCATGTAAATATATGTTTTTCAATTAGCAATATAGGAAATAGAATTATTATAATATATGAATATTATTTTGCATATCTAAATCCATTTATAATCGTTTCATAATTTTATATGACAGCAATAAAAATAATTATTTTGTACATACATGATCCGTGCATGCAAATCTGCTTATAGAAACTAAACCAATGGGCGATTTTTTTTAAAGTGATATTTTTTATTAATGACTGTTATTTTCAAGTTCTAAACATAAAATAATAAATTATTTTCTGTTGGTTTTTAAGGAAATATCTGATTTTTTCCAGAATTATTCTAATTAAGGGTTTTATTGTGTTTCGGTCCCTTTTTTGCGCGAATGAGTCTATTTATTTTTAAACTCCGATTCATTTTGTGCTGAGCTTTTAATGACCTTTAAATTATTTTTTACTAGAGGCCAATATCTGATGGATTAGCCTCTTTTGGTACAAACTCTTACAATTTCTTTGTTACAACTCCATTGTTTTGTTGTTGTAATGAGAAGAAGCGGAAACAGGCCAGAAAACAGCGGATACACTAAATTTTCTTAGGAAAGGGAGAGGTCTTTTCCAAAGGCATTCAATCACGTATATGCCTGTGTCTGAAGTACTTTCATGTTATTTTTTACCTCCAAATTCTTGCTTGCGTTTCTATTAGGATTTTTTTCTTACTTTATACGTTATCAGGCTTGATTTCCTTTCAAATTTTCTGATAAAGATTCAAAGCAAATAACTTTTTGTGACACTTTTCTTCCAGAGATGAGGTGATTTTCTCTCAAAATCCTTTCTATTTTGTCTGAGTCCTACAGCCAGAAGATACTATTTGTCTTCCATTACCAGGCTACCATTCAGTGATAATGACTTCTTTTTATATATTATGACCCAAGAAACCGTATTTTGTGACACAACAGCCTTCCTAGCAATTGTTTTATATGACCGATGTAAGATTTCATGAAAAATTTTAATTATGGGTTTAGGTGTTTTTTGTTCAATTTCCATTTTAAGAAAAACTAGTTTCGCTATATACATGAAACTTAGCACATGGCTAGTGAGCATAATGACAAATGAAAACCAGTTAACAGAATTATTTATTTTTTTACCACATCAAAAGTTATAAGCCCAAGAGCATGCACGGATTTTTTCGTGCGCATTCCTTATGTAGATGCATATATATTTTGTGGTAAATATTTAATTTACAAAATTTTATAATCCCATACAATTTTTCTCCAATCAATCCATGCAATGCATGTTTATGATTGTCAGAAAATATTTTTTGTCATTGTAATCAACCCTTTTTTACTTTCTACGATCTTTTAAAATACTGAAATTTATTGATCTTTTAAACATTTTTTGCTTATAAACAAATCCTTTTTTTGCTGTTGCATTTCTTCAATGTTGACCGCCATAAAATATTTGTTTACACAAAAATCAAAATCGATATTACACCAACAAGACAATTATTTTTTACGATAGCTACATTTTAAATAATGATTTGCATTACAGCCAAAAATTAATTCATATACTTACATACATACACACATGCATACATACATACATACATACATACATACATACATACATACATACATACATACGTACATACATACATACATACATACATACATACATACATACATACATACATACATACATACATACATACATACATACATACATACATACATACATACATACATACATACATACATACATACATACATACATACATACATACATACATACATACATACATACATACATACATACATACATACATACATACATGCATACATATGTACATACATACATACATACATACATACATACATACATACATACATACATACATACATACATACATACATACATACATACATACATATAAACTTACAAATTTAAAACAACAAATATCATTGCAGTTTTATAGTTAGGCTTTTTTCTAATCGACAGTATACCGCTAAAAAAGTATTTTTTTATACACATCTACATATATGTATAAGTGTACATGCACACAACGAACCTTTTTTTTTATTACTTTTCAACCACTTTTTTGCGCACATCATTGTACCATATGCGTGGCGACCGAACCGTTTGTAATTGTAGAATAACGATCTTCCATATACAGTGTCTCACTAAAGTATTTGAATTTTTTAAATTAATAATTAAAACGGTTTAATTACGTGATTTAAAAAAATTAATTCTAGATTTATTAACTGAATTGTGTTTGTCTATTTGTTAACTTTATAATGCAAAAAACTGCAATTAAAAATTTTGCATTGTATCCAAGTTATTCCAGAAATAGTACGAAAATTCATCGAATTTACCTCACAAAAGTATTTGAATTTTTATCACCTTTGTATTTATAAATGTCAAACAAATTAAAAATTGGAGAAATTCATGTATTTTTTATTAATAATAGGTCATAGGTATCACAATTAAATGTTTACTAATTTATTTCCCCAATTTGGAGTAACATTTTGGGTAAAATTTTATATTTAATGGACTTATAAGGTTGATTTAGGAAGAACACGCCTATTTTTCTTCTATAAATGACAAATACAATATTTTTTTGTCATTATAGTAAAAAAAAAATAATAAGGATTTAGTTCCTTATAAGTTTTTTTTGTTAAAACGCCATAAACGAAGGGTCCAAGTCGTTAATTATGAGATATTGCACCATATAAAATAGAATACCTTAAATATCAAGGCCACTTTGGTACCCTACGTATCAAAAATTTATTTCAAAATGTTGGGGAATATCTTCCCGATATATAGCCAATTATAAATTTAGAGACTAAAATACCTGACTTTTTGATATAGCTCCAAAATATACCCCGACATAATTGTACTTGGGTTTATTTTTCTAATTACTTAGCCATATTACTTTTGGATCAATAAGCTGCACTCCAGAAATGTTGGAGCGAAAAATTTTCAACTTTATTTTCAACTTTATAGTAATATTAACAGAATAGTAAACTTTTTCGGGTATTTTTACCTTTTTATAGTTTCCCTATACCTTGAAAGTCATATAGTTATGTAACTTAAAATATGCCTTTTGTCACGTTTTATACTATGGCACCAATTTCTTTGTATTTTTGTAGCCGTTATCCAAATCTCCCATTTAATAACAGCTAATACCTACAGAAACACAATCTGAAAGTTTTGTTAAAATATGTGGACTAATACTTCAGTAAAATAGGCTCAATGTTGAAGATTTTTAATTTTTAACAACATAATGAAACTATGTACGCCGCTTGGAATGTCAATATTTAGAACTTTTGCAGTAAAAATTATTTTTCGAAGACATGATAAAGTCCATTTATATTTCCAAATAAAACAAATTAAATTCAAGAAATAATTTAGGAAAAATTACCCGATTATTCCAATTTTCCCTTTTGTAAGATACATGTAAAGAAACTTTGCTTAATTTCCCTAAAATTTTACCCCCAAATTTATAAAAAGAATTAGTAATCGCTTAAAACTAATACTTAATAACAATTAATATAAAAAAACTATCTTTTTTTGCCTTTTTTGTATTTTGAGTCTCTTCAAATATAAAAAATCAAAAAATTCAAATACTTTTGTGAGGTACCTGAAATGACTGCACGTGTTATTTTTCTCAATTTCTCGGAAACGATTCAACATTTTGTGCTACTTTTTGCAGCATTTGGTAGAAGACATCTCAGGCAAAAAAATCCCATTCATAAAAAAATATTATTTTTTTTATTTACCTAATTTAATTACTAAAAATAACTCATTTTTTATTTAAAAATTAAAATTCACTAACTTATGTGAGACACTGTAAATACAAATTTAAAAAAAGTTTTTTAGATTATTTTCGTAACTCAAATTAAAAAAGTAAAGAATACAAATTTAATCCAAAAAGTGAATTTTATTTTTAAATTTACGAATTATATTAAGAATAGCGAATAAAAACTGAAAATTAAATTCGTAATCCGAATTTTTCCGTACTATGGTGAAAACACCCCTAATATTGATGGTTATTTGGTTCATTTGTGTATGCTAACATAAGCTAGGAAAATCAGTTAGAAAATTTAAAGTCGTGTAAATCCGACTTTAAAATTGTATACACCGTTGTGATTTCGTAGATTAATATTCATCCAGAGAAAAACTGAACACATAGGTGTTGATGATTCAACATTTGACACCACTTCAGTGTAAAGTTATTAAATTTCGTTACGTTTATTTAAAATTTTTTAACAAACGGTATCAAAAAGCGCATACCATAAATTATTAATGTGACCACACCAATCGTGTATTTGCGTGGAATTTGATATAAGCGTAGCAGAGGAGTGTGCAATGTTAAGTTTGGAAGGGAACTCAACAAACCCCTCAGGGGCGGAGCTAAGGACGCTTAAAGTAGGGTACTTTTGACATATAAAAATTTTAATCGCTAGCTAAATTTGCGGGTAATTTAGTAATTTAATTGCTTCTAGTCCGATTTCAAATATTTTTAGATATTCTTATAGGCTTTGATAAGACCTATAAAATCATGCTATTTATCGCTTACAGTTTTTAAGTTATTTGCTTCTGAAATTTTAAGTACCTTATTTTTGTTAGTTCTTGGTCCAGCTTTTTTCATATATGTCCCAGTATTTCCGACCGATTTTATTAGTTTTTTCTTCAGCTAATTAAAAAACAAAATTGTCTATTGAATAGAGAAAATTTGATAGTCTTTACCGAGTCCAAAAATAAACGATTTCAAATTTGAAAATTGCAAAAAAATATGATTTTTTTTTCCGACTGAAAAAGTGTCTACACTCTTTTTACTCTAAAATAAAATTCTATTTAGAAACGTATAATAATTTTATAGTTTTCTGAAAGGTATCTTCACAGAGATGACTTTAAAATAAACAAGCGCGAATATATTCGACCCGGCCGAATCTATATACCCAACATCAACTTTTTAAAATTTTACGTTAGACCCCCGAACTATACGTACAAAATTTCGTTGTCTTACGTGCTTTTATTGAAGAAATATCAGCAGAAAAGTATTTAACGGACTCCCTGTGTTTCTAGTTTTTAGCCCATAACTTTTTTGTTATTTTTCAATACCAAACAAACCTTATATAAGACAAATATCTGTGCCAAATTTCGTTTCCCTACGTTGCCCCGTTCGAGCTCTATCCTGCTTTCAACAGACAGACAGACGGACGGACATAGCTAGAAAATATATACTTTGTGGGGTCTTAGATGATTCCTTCGACATGTTAAACACGGAATGACAAAAATCAGTATACCCCCAATCTTTTTGATGGTGGGTATAAAAACAGCCCAATAAACCAAGCGTTCAAGGTACACACACTCCCGACTTGAACCCATTTTATATGAAAGTTTTGATATTAGTCTATATTTTCTAAAATCCCAAAGCACGAATCTGCAAACGGAATGCAGTGAAACTATTTTCCACTTCGGAAAAATGTGGATTTTAAGCCGAAAATGTGAAAAAAAACTATTTTTGGGATTTTCGGAGTTTTTAAAGTGAATTGTCTTAAAGTTTTTCACACTTTCTTATTTTATCCAAAAAAGTCTACATTCACCAAAAATTTCGTTAGATATCTTCACTAACAAAGATTTTATTACAGATAAAATATTTATAGTTAAAAAAAAAACAATTTTTTACAAAAATTTTTGATTTAATTGCAAAACAAATAAAAATAAACTTAGAAAAATATTGAAATCAATATTTTTTATAGAACCGAAACTACGCTACATTAAAGTTAAATAAGTCACGAAAAATTATTATTAAATGGACGTCTGACTGCTGTCTGTCCATAGATATCTTGATTAAATTTAATATATATGCCTCTATATTCTATAGTACAACCTCCTTAATTTTAAAAATCGCAATATCTTGAGTCAATTCAAAAAAGTGGATTAGAGGCTTAATACGTATTAATATCGTGTATCCGAATTGACTCCGTGTTTCCCTGTGAAATTTGAAACGAATAAAAAAACTTTTGTTCCTTATCCGATTTTAAGTATTTTTGTATCACATTAAAGGTTTGGATAAGACCTTTTAAAAACATGTTCACATATACTATTTATCTTTTATAGTTATATGCATTTATTTTCAATACAACTTCAACTATCTCAATTTTGCAAGTTTTTCTTTCCATATATACATTTTTCCATATATAAACGATTTTTAATTTTAAAATTGTCAAAAAGGAACAAACATATGGATGGACGGACATTAGAATTTTTTCTCAAAAAAAAAAAAAAAAAAAAGTTAAAATTTCAAAAATGTACAACCCTTTTAATTGCAAATGGTTGCATAGCTATTGAAACTTCATATTCAAAAGTAACTGAAAAAATCTTTTCATATAGATTAATAAACATTTTATGAAATTAATTAATTTCATTTGTTTTATAATGCCTTTTGATTCTTTAGCTTTTGAAATTTCTATTCTTTTATATTCTTGTTAGTTTCATAGAGATAACGTTTGATAAAGATAAAAAGTAAAATTTTTATATAATTAATTGAAAATTATTATTAATATATGATTAAAAATTTTAAAAAATTACTAATTTTATATGTAAATAAGAATGTTAATGCACATTAAACCCCCTATAAATAAAAAAAAATTTAATTGGGTAGCTCGGGTGTAAAAAGGCCACTCACTTTTGACTATTGTCCTTAGAAAGGTATCAAAACTAATTAAAATGTTCACAAAATAGTTCTTTAGAAATGCTATATAAGCGTTTTTATTTAGAATAAAAAGAAGATTTAAAATTTTTAGCCTACTATAAATCGACTTTCATGTAATTTCCTAGAAACGGACTAGAAATGACCCTTTATAAGGTAAGATAAATGAATTTAAAGTTCTAATGAAATATTCCCCGTTGAATGCTCTAACATTTATGGAAAATTATTTTAGCTTCGAACTATATTGATATTATTTTTTTTTGATTTATAAGTTTGATATGAGTGTAAATCTTTGTATCACATTTAATGAAAATCGTATATTTCTTCAAAAGGAACAATATGAAAATTTGGTATAACAACAAAGGTCTTTGGGATGGGTATTTAATGACGTAACAACAGCGTGACAGGTCCAAATAAATCAACGCGTACGAACTCAGAATTGCGGCAAGGAAAATTTCTATACATACATCTATTTTGATGCTTAATTCATATATTCCTTTTCATATAGAAACATTTGTATATATGAAATTATGTTTTGAAAAATTATAATAAAAGTCAATCAAGTTTGAATTATAAAAAAAAAAACTGAAAAATACGTTTCAGTATAACTGCTAGAGGTTTATATTATATTATTTTAGTCCAATTTTTTCAAATATGTATTAAATTAAATAAGTATTAAATGCGAGCCTCAATGGTCTTTTCTGCGATATTCATATTAGTCCTTTGGTAGAAATAGGAAAAAAAAGTCATAAAAACCCGAAAGAAACCTTTTTAATTTTGATCTAACTCACGAAAGGCAAAATTTTTATTTGCGCTGGAAACATTGATATCTTATTTTTCTCCATTCAATAGGGGCCACGCTAATGTACATACATTTATTTATTTGTTTTATTTAATTAAATGTTTTACATTATGTTGAAAGAAAATGTCAAAACAACAGTAAGATATTTTTTTCTTTAAAGCTTCCATTCTCAATTTGCAATATTTAAAAGGTCATTTAATTAAACACATGTTTGAGATTATGTTTTTTCAACTGCTAATTAATTTACCATATATATGTATGTATGTACATTGTACAATTTATGTATACCATATACAAATGCACATATATTTATATACATATATGTAAGTAGATACAGTTTCTATATAATTTGAAAATTTAATACATAGATATAAATTTGATTAATAAAATTTTTAATTTTTATTATGAATAAACAGAAAAAACTTTGTAATGGCACGTAGTTATGGATATAGTTACTTTTCAATAACTACAACATAACGTCTACATTAACCCGGTATGTAATTAACCCTAGATTACTAATGTGCGTAAATTTTTTTTCAAATCCTTATTAATATTGTGTATGAAAACCTAACGGTATGAAATTCCAGAAGTTCTTTCTTCAAATGTTTTTAAACATATATTAAAAAGAAAATAATGAATTTTTAGACGTTTACATGTTCCGAATGGAAATACAAAAAAAGTTACTACGTAAAATTTACGTATCGTTGGTATTAACGTATAAAAAAATATCGTTAGTATTCTAGGGTTAATAGTTATGATCAGAGTTTTTGAAAAACTACCGGTTTTTAGTTATTTATTCAGTTTACCAATTAATATATGTACTTAAGAAAGGAATAAATATGTGACGAGACAAAATTAGGTAATGAATTAATTTTAAATCTAAAATAGTTTTTAAGATAAACAATTTTTCCTTATTATGTTGTTGAAATTAAAATTTATAAAATCCCAGCAAAAATTTTTTGGCTTTTGGTAATGACTACTACTTACTAGACTCATTATCAGGTAATGAGTTGCCATTATTTTTCTCATTTCTTCGAGTAGTGGAATAACTAGTTACCAGTAAACAACGATTTCATTTAGTTCTGCAATGGCTCAGTTCGCTAGAGCGACAGCGTAGTACTCAGAAGGTTGTCGGTTCAACCCCGAACTAAACCCAAACGTTTTTTCAGTAAATTATTTTAATTTCTATTAGTATGTTGAAACTGTTAATAACGCACACAAGTTTTAACACATACATGACGTAGTGACTAAGACAGTAGTCTCTGAAACATAAACGAATATTTTTTTCTAAGTTCAAATCTCACTTGAGCCAACATTTTGTTTTTAATTTTTTTTTAGCAATTTTGTAGTTTTGTAGTATTTGTAGTTTTGTAGCATTTGCTTAACTAATTATTTAATTGTTTAAAATAAGTACTTTAATAATGGGGACCCATGAATTCGTGGACATTGCCATATAAATGTAATGAGTTTTTCATCCGAATTATAAGTAGTCACCGCCTTTTAACAATGTAATATATTGACTTTCCGGGTAAGTAAAGTTTTTGCTGGGCATCTTTCCACGTTTAAAATTAAAAAAGAAAAGAAAAACAGCTGTTTATAAATTTCATTATTTTATTAGTTTTTATTAGCGACATAAAACGCAACTAGTTCCTCTTGTTTTAACTTCCCAGCAGGCCACATGTCCATTAACAACACTTTCATCGATGATGTCGTCTAAATTTGTCGTCAAGAAAATGCATGTAGAGGACAAGTTTGATTAAATGTCACCTATATTGTCATCATACCCAATTTTCGGCGACTTCAATAATAAAATATACTAAATTGTCGTACAAATCTAGTTCCGTGACAACATAAGTAAAATGTCCAGCGATAATGTCATGAGTTAAACCAAACACACGACAAGCTGCATGACAATGTCATCAATAGCTATCAGATAAATAAAAGCATTAATAAAACCATTGAAAAGTAGAGAGTGTTGTAGCTGAAGTGGTAAGTGCGCTTGACTATTCAATAAGGAAGAGAGAAATTGGTGGGCCTGGGTTCAAATCTCGGCGGAACCATACTTCTTTTTTATTATTTTTCTTAAAATGGTTGACGAAAATATACATGACACTGTCGCTCAGGTTATCGTTAATGATTTAAGTGCCCTTTGTTCGAAAATGTCACCAATGTTTGTTCGGAGCTATCGTACATGTGTCGTCGAAGACTGTGACAAATCATCAAGACATCGTCGATATTTTCTACAAGACATGGCCTGCTGGGATAATTTATAATGATTATACCATAGAATAGAACCAGAAGTTTATGTGAGAGCCACCCTATACTAAATTTTCAAAAATTTTACTCATTTTTTTGAAAATACAAAAACAAAATATATGTGACTACATGTATTCTGTTTTTGTATGAATTAGGTTTCTGACAATTGAATTAGGTTTTTTCATCTCACATAAATATCTAGTAGTTAATCTATGGATTATACCTTCTATAGTTACATATATTATAATTCGACACAAATGTCTGCAGTATGAGTTCATTTTAAAATCAAAAATCAAAACGATTTTGATTTTTCATACTGCATTGTCGGTGTGACGCACACATTCAAAAGCTCTCTCAATTTTACTAATACTTTTTAATTGCTTGAGCTTATCCCAGCAGGCCACATGTGCATTAACGACACTTTCATCGATGTCGTCTAAATTTGTCGTCAAGAAAATGCATGTAGAGGACAAGTTTGATTAAAAGTCACCTGTATTGTAATCTTACCCCATTTTCGGCGACTTCAATAACAAAATATACTGAATTGTCGTACATATTTAGTTCGGTGACAACATGAGTAAAATGTCCAGCGAGAATGTCGTGAATTAAACTAAACACACGACATGCTGCATGACTGCTGCATGACAATGTCATCAATACCTATCAGATAAATAAAAGCATTAATAAAACCATTAAAAAGTAGAGAATCCCAGCAGGCCATGTCTTGTAGAAAATATCGACGATGTCTTGATGATTTGTCACAGTCTTCGATGACACATGTACGACAGCTCCGAACAAACATTGGTGACATTTTCGAACAAAGGGCACATCAACGATAACCTGAGCGACAGTGTCATGCATATTTTCGTCAACCATTTTAAGAAAAATAAATGAAAAAAAGTAGGGTTCCGCCGAGATTTGAACCCAGGCCACCAATTCCTCTTCTTTCTTATTGAATAGTCAAGCGCACTTACCACTTCAGCTACAACAATCTCTACTTTTTAATGGTTTTATTAATGCTTTTACTTATCTCATAGGTATTGATGACATTGTCATGCAGCATGTCGTGTGTTTGGTTTAACTCACGACATTCTCGCTGGACATTTTACTCATGTTGTCACCGAACTAGATATGTACGACAATTTAGTATATTTTATTATTGAAGTCGCCGAAAATGGGGTAAGATGACAATATAGGTGACTTTTAATCAAACTTGTCCTCTAAATGCATTTTCTTGACGACAAATTTAGACGACATCCTCGATGAAAGTGTCGTTAATGGACATGTGGCCTGCTGGGATGTTGTAGCTGAAGTAGTAAGTGCGCTTGACTATTCGATAAGAAAGAGAGAAATTGGTGGCCTGGGTTCGAATCTCGGCGGAACCCAACTTTTTTTCATTTATTTTTCTTAAAATGGTTGACGAAAATATATATGACACTGTCGCTCAGGTTATCGTTGATGACTTAAGTGCCCTTTGTTCGAAAATGTCACCAATGTTTGTTCGGAGCTGTCGTACATGTGTCATCGATGACTGTGACAAATCATCAAGACATCGTCGATATTTTCTACAAGACATGGCCTGCTGGGATTTTAATGACTTCACAAATACTTTAAAATCAATGAGTTATTGAACAACTTAAAAGCAATTAGTGCTTGTAATGACATCTGAGTAATGACATGAGGTAAGTAGTTGTCTCTAATGTCATCACCGTATTAAAATAATGGGTTATTCATTTATTAGCTTATTAACTTATTACCTGGCAAACAAATAACTTTTTATTTATTAAAAATATTATCTTATTTAAGGTAAATATTCTAAGAACTTGGAAATGATATGATAGTTATTAATTAATACATACTACTAATATTGTTAACTTTTAATTTTCAAACAATTGAATAAAATATTCCGGTGAACATACAAACAATTTTAAACATAATATGTTTGCAGTAACTTAGTTCAACTATATTTTTTTTTTTCGTGTGTAATAAAAATTAGAAAAAAATATTTATCTAATGTTTTCTATTATTTTGTTTTTATTTAATTAATCAGGTACTTTACAGAATTCATACACGAAAATGAAATTGTGTTTAGCTTCCATAGAAAACGAACTCGTTTTCAAAAGTGGGATTGATATTTTCACCACATTTAACAGCAACAATGAATATTTTTGTCGGTGAATTTCTTGCTTTCTCTATTTTTTTAATATTACTACATAAAATCAAGAATTAAAAATACATTTGCATTCGTTCACCTTTTCTTAAATATATGTTTGTATGTTCATTTATTAACAATACAATTAGGGATCGCAATTTCCCGGGATAGCGGGAAAAATCTTTCGACTTCCCGGTATTGCCGGGATCCCGGAATAAAATCTATAAGTAATACTGCTCTCATTAGTTGAAAAACTTAGACCCAAAAAGTATTTGCATTTTTGCATTAGCAGATTTAAAATAGAATTGTAAATGTATTGAGAAAAAGAAAAATAAAATAATTATATTTTAAAAATAAATTATTATTATATTTTATTTATATTTTTAGAAATAAAATAGTTTCAAATCATTTTATACTCTTTGTAATATGATTTTTAGTTACTTGAAATTAATTTAAATACAAATTTTTTTAATATTATTCTATTTATTAACAAGTATATTGTATTCAAATAAAAATAATACAAATTTGTTAATAATCAAATAAATAACGTTTGATTATCATCTTTTAAAAAAATATTTGTTTTACTTTTGATTAAATAAAATATTTTCTTTTCTAATTTATTTTGTTCAACCAGATACAAAATTATAATAAATCCAATTTATTTAGTATAAAAAGAAATCCTTAATGTTTTTATTTTAAAATTAATAAATTTATTAACAAATATTTTAAATTAGAAATAAGAAATGGAAATAAAATCAAAAGTATTTTCATTTTTTATTTTATTTAAAAGTAACAGCTATTTTAATGACATTGTGGTTAAAATATAATTCCCAGTTCGACTTTTAGCTTAATCTTATTTAAAACAGTACTCAAATATAAAAGTTTTTATTAAAATTCATGCAGTTTTCTTCCATTTAAGTGATTTAAAAATTCCCGGAAATCCTGGACGAAATTCCCGGGAATCCCGGGACGGGAAATCCCGAGTTGCAATCTCTAAATACAATGCCTAAAGAATTAAATACATGAAATAATTTACAGTTTTTCGTTCAGCTTTTTATATATTTATTATTATTTTTTAAAGGAACAATAATCACACAGTGGGAACCAGTGTTGCCAATTTAGCACTTTTAGTGCTGATCTACCACTTTTTAAACTCGTTTAGCACCAAAAAGTGAATCTAGCACCTGGCACTTTTTCTCGCATTTTTCAAATTATTTTTGGCATTTTTTTAGCACTTTTTGCACATTTTTTTAAAAATTAATTTGTAGTTTTGTACTATAAAAACATTATCAGTTTTTTTTTTTTTCAAAAATTAATACTGCAACTAAAATTGTATGTTTTTAACGATGGTAACTAATGTGATCTTTAAGGAATGTGTTTAGAAAAATAAACTTTGTAAAAACAAATATAATTTTAAATAGTTAATCTAGCAAATAAAATTTTGGAAGTATAGTAAACTACTATTCTTTTGTTATAAGAAATAATTATGGTAAAATAACGACGAGTTTCCATCGATATCATTAATCAAAATAAAACAAAATATTAAACAATTTTGAATCTCCTTGAAAATTAAAATATTTATAAGTACATATTTAAACAACAATTTACCCAATCATAACAAGACATTAGGATCGTTTACTGGTCAAAGTTAAATCCTAATTGTAGACAAATTGATTAGTTTGTGTGAAAAGAATGTAATTTTATTTTATACTTTAATTCTTGGCATATATAGAACGCCTGCCAGTAAAACGACCTAATGAAAAATCGTATAAAAAATCCCATACAAATTTGTAATATATTTCATTTGAAAAATAATCCAATGTTTTAAAGTGATTTTTTATTGTTTTTGAACTATAATTCTTTTTTCATTAAGCATTTCCAAAAATTTTTATAATTATATTCATAAATAATTTTTATTAGAAGTAAGTTCATAAAATTTTTTAATTTATTTACGAAATTTTTTGGAAATAAATCTGTAACTTCTGATCGGCTGGTTGGATTTTCATGAAAATTGGTATATGCCTAGCAGAGGCATATCCAAACTTCCAAACTTAGCACAATGTTAAGTTTGGAAGGGTGACCACACATACCCATTAGGGGCGGAGCTAAAGGGGCTCAAAGTTGGGTACCTCTGACATACAAAATTTTTAATCGCTTGCCAAGTTTTTGTTTCTCGTCCAGTTTCAAATCTTTTTTACATTATTCTAGGCACTGATAAGACCTACAAAAAACATGCTTGCATGTCCTATTTATCTCTTATAGTTTTTGAGTTATTTGCATTTGAATTTTTAAGTATCCCAATTTTGCATGTTTTTGGTCCAGTTTTTTTCATATATATCCGTGTTTCCGACCGATTTTATTTATTTTTTCTTTAACTAATTAAAGGACAAAATTATCTATTGAATAAAAAAATTTGAAGTCGATATCTTTACCGAGTCCAAAAATAAACGATTTTGAGTTTGAAAATTGCAAAATTGACGACTTTTTGTGTTTTTTTACCGAAAAAGTATCTACACTCTTTTTTCTCTAAAACAAAATTTTCTTTAACAACATATAATAATTTTATACTTTTCTGAAAGGTGTCTTCACAAAAAGAATTAAATCAATATCTTTTACAGAACCGAAACTATGCCACTTTAAAATTTATTAAGTTTATTAATAAATTGTGGATGTGAAAAAGCCATAACAACATAAATAATTTTCCCGTAGCTAATGTTCGAATGTATGAAAAAAATCGAAAATACTTTTTCTGATTTTAGAAATTAAAGTAATATTTTTGTAAAAAAGTGTTTTTTTTTTTGAGAAACTATAAATATTTTATACGTAATAAAATCTTTGTTATTAAAGATATCTTAACGAAATTTTCGGTGAATGTAAACTTTATTGTATAAAATGAGAAAGTGAAAAAAAACTTTAAGATTTTTGGAAAAGGAATCCCACAATTCCCAAAAAAAAACGCCGAAAATCCCAAAAATGAGTTTTTTCACATTTTCGGCTATAAAATCCAAATTTTTCCGAAGTCCCGTAGATTTTGATTGAAAACTTTTAAAAACATATTACAGATTCTTAAACTTCATTCCGTTTGAAGAATCGAGCTTTGGGATTTGAGAAAATATAGACTAAAATCAAAACTTTCATATAAAATGGGTCGAATTCGGGAGGGTGTGTACCTTGACCATTTGAGTTATTGGGCTTGCTTTTTATTTTAAAATCTTTTCTGTGAAGATACCTTTCAGAAAAGTATAAAATTATTATATGTAGTGAAAGAAAATTTTGTTTTAGAGAAAAAAGAGTGTAGATACTTTTTCGGTAAAAAGCACAAAAAGTCGTCAATTTTGCAATTTTCAAATTCAAAATCGTTTATTTTTGGACTCGGTAAAGATATCGACTTTAAATTTCTTTTATTCAATAGATAATTTTGTCCTTTAATTAGTTAAAGAAAAAATAAATAAAATCGGTCGGAAACACTAGGATATATATGAAAAAAACTGAACCAAGAACATGCAAAATTGGGGTACTTAAAAATTCAAATGCAAATAACTCAAAAACTATAAGAGATAAATAGGACATGCGTCCATGTTTTTTGTAGGTCTTATCAGTGCCTACAATAATGTAAAAAAATATTTGAAACTGGACGAGAAACCAAAGTTTGGCAAGTAATTAAAAAATTTTTATGTCAGAGGTACCCAACTTTGACCCCTTTAGCTCCGCCCCTAAGGGGTATGTGTGGTCCCCCTTCCAAACTTAACATTGTGCACTCCTCTGCTACGCATATACCAATTTTCATGTAAATCCAACCAGCCGATCAGAAGTTATAGATTTATTTCCAAAAAATTTCGATTCTGCCCCACTGTGTAATGTGAATTAAATAATAAAAAGTCCTTTCTTATTAAAATTATAGTATAACTTAGAAAATACAATAAGAAATGATATAATTTAATATAAAAGTTGATTCTAGTTGAATTCCTTCCATTTCAGTTAAGTTTGTTCCCAAAATTATTCAGTAAAAATAGTACAAACAAATTTATCTATATATATAAAAATTAATGTGTGTTTGTTTGTATGTATGTTTGTTTGAAGTCTATAGCCGCCTAAACGGCTAAACCGATTTTCTTGAATTTTTCACAGTGTATTCCTATATGCCTGGAAGGAAAAATTGGCTACTATTTATTTTGAAATTCCATGTGGGCGAGGTGCCACGCCCACTTAATAACTATTAAAAGTAGTATATCTCGGAAATTGGTAATACTAGAGTCCTCAAATTTTGCACGAACAACTTTGACACCTATATGAACATTCTGGAAAAAAATAGGCGAACTAGCAATAGGGGGTGTGGCACATCCCACGCCTAATATTGCTTGCCAATAACAAATGCCGTGAATTTAGGACACTATAACAGTACATTTCCCAAATTTTGTACAATAAACTTAAGTGTCAATGTGAACACTTTGTGCAAAAATGGGCGGAAAAGAAATAGTGGGCGTGTTATCTCTCATATAAAGTTAATACCAAAATTTTTATATCTGGGAAACTATAAAATTTAGAAAGCTCAAATTCTGTACGACTAGCATTAGCTTCAATATGAATATTTTGGACAAAAATTGGTACACTAGCAATATTGGGCGTGGCACCTCCCATATAAAGAAAATATTAAATTATCATATCTGAAAAAATATAACAGTTAGAGTTTTAAAATTTTGTCAGAGCCACTTTGGTATCAATATTAATATTTAAGAAAAATATGGGCGGACTAGAAGTAGGGGGCATGGTACCTCCCATATGAATTAAATGCAAAAATTCGTATATCTTGGAAACTATTTGAGTTGGAATGCTCAAATTTTGCACAAAGAATTTTGACATCCACGAAAACATTTGTCTATTAAATTAGCGGATTATGGGGGTATGGTCCCTCCCATAAAAATTAAATACAAAAATTAGTATATTTTTTCAATCCTTTAATTACTATGTATTTCATTTCGGGGGGTGGCGAAGCACACCGGGTATTAGTTAGAAAAAATCATTTCAACAATCCGAATTTAGGTGCAATAATTATTCAGATTCTGAAGTTTATACTGTATTGGGGTTTTAATAATAAATTAAATTTTAAAAATCAATTTTTCGGTAAACATTATTCAGATAACACATACTTGGTTAACTTATGATATAATTACAATTTCAGAATGTATTTTCATTATTTTATTTAATATCCTTTTAGTTTTAACTCTGAAAATAATTAATATATCTCTTTTTTAAACAAATACAAAGAGATTTTGTTTTTAGCACTTTTTTCTAGCACCTTTTTTTAATTTTTAGCACTTTCTAGCACTTTTCTTAGTAAATTCTAGCACTTTTTTCACTTAGGTTTTGGCAACACTGGTGGAAACGTTAACAAAATTTTAATAAATCTATATCTCCTGAAACACTATTAGGAGTTTTATGGAAAATTGGAGAGCGGGATCTAAGCATTCAGAAAAATTATGTTATAGTTCGATCCGAATACCAGTTTAGGAAAAACAGATTTATTACAATTTTTTGCCACTGTGCATATTTAAATAAGAGAAACAATTTTAGTTCAGTTGCTAAATATGGAGATTATATATATTTTCTTTTGTGCTTAAAGGCATTTTTAATATTTTATTTATTTTAAATGTGAAAAGTAATATTCATTTGCTTATTTCCGTAACAAACATACCAAAGGTCTAAACAAATAAATAAAAACAGTGTTTACAAAAATAAGCATTTAGAAAGAAGTTAGATAGATAATGGGATTATTATATTAAAAAAAATCCAGAATTCTTTGGAATTTTCCAATGAAATATTTTCAAAAGCATTAAAATAATTTTCAATGGCACGATTTCGGCTTTCTTGCATGTCTTAAAAATATAAATAATTTCTCCTTAAATGGAAATTTACTAAAGTTTTGCAACATCAGATAATTTGTGGCACTCGTGATGATGCTCCAACATTTGTTGAATATTTTTAAACTCATCAATCAAGTTGATTACCACTTAAATGGGTTTCTTTGTCGTTGTTATTTCAGTTGTAACATAATATTATTCTTATGTTAAAATATTCCATTATATGTTAAAACCAATATTCATACTAAATGACCATCCTACTATTAAAATATTTATCTTGGTGTTAATATGAGGATAATTTAAACAAATTTAAAAGTTAGTGGAAAACAAAGGAATAATTCACTACATTTGGTATTATCAGAGAAGCTTAGTTTAGTGAAGATTTAAATGAATTAACCACACTATACATCAATTTAAAATAAATTGAAATGTTATAAAATTAATTATATCTTGTTTCTTGTTTCAAAGTCCTTAACCGATTCATAAGGATACAAATTTAACTAAAAGTATTAATAGTTCAGGCTGTAATAATGTAATTTCATTAAAATTATCATATTTTCTTAAATTCTGTAATAACGGTAATGGTAGCCAACCATAAATTATTAACATTTTATAAGATTTTTGTTTATATCATTTTAAAATTCAACGCAATAAAATTTTTTTGTCATTAATATTCAATAATTTAATACCTTTCCTTAGAACTTAGTAACAATTAATTAAAACATTGAATTCTTCGAAAGTTACAAGAGAAAATACATATGTACATTCATATGTATGTGATTGGTATCACTGATATTGTTGACATAAAACACTGTTTTGTTCTGTCCTTGATTCCTTCATCTTTTTAAATTCCTCTTTAAAATTATTGTTTTCTTTATAAACTCAAGGAAATATGTAATTAATATTTTATTATTTGAATTAATAAGCGTATCATTTGATGATTGATTTTATTTTAACAGTAGGGTAAAATTGTTCAAAATCATTAACCTTTTGAATATTGCACAGAAAAAAATTAAATTTCGTATTCTATAATTAAATTTATAAAATCAAATATTTTTATACCCACCATCAAAAAGATATTGATTTTGTCATTCCGTGTGTAAAATGTCGAAGGAATCATCTAAGACCCCACAAAGTATATATTTTCTGGGTCCTAGTTAGACTCTGAGTCGATCCAGCTGTGTCCGTCCGTCTGTCTGTTGAAAGCAGGATAGGGCTCGAACGGGACAACGTAGGGGAACAAAATTTGGTTCAAATATTTATCTTATATAAGGTTTGTTTGGCAAATGGGCAAAATCGGTTAATAAACAAAAAAGTTGTGGGCTAAAACCTAGAAACACAGGGTGTCCGTTGTAGCTTAATTTCATACTTTTCTGCTGATATCTCTTAAACAAAAGCATGTACGACAATGAAATTTTGTATAAATAGTTTGAGGGTGGATATAAACTTGGACACAAAAAATGGGCGTGGTCCGCCACTTTACCGCCCACCTCCCATATAAGGTGAAACTTCAACGAAATTGTGTTCAAATAGTTCAATACCAATGTAAACTCGGAAACAAAAAATGGGCGTCGTCCGCCTACTTTACCACCCATCTCCCATATAGCGTATAATTTGAAAAAGTTGATGGTGGGTATATAGATTCGGCCGAGCCGAATATAACATTCGCACTTGTTTCAAATAAATTCGGACTTATCACTGAATTTGTAAAATCAAGCATTGAAATTCGTAAATGTTTTATAGAAAACAAAAACATTTTTATACCCACCATCAAAAAGATGGGGGGTATATTGATTTTGTCATTCCGTGTGTAACATGTCGAAGGAATCATCTAAGACCCCACAAAGTATATATTTTCTGGGTCCTGGTTAGATTCTGAGTCGATCTAGCTATGTCCGTCCGTCTGTCTGTCTATTGAAAGCAGGATAGGGCTCGAACGCGGCAACGTAGGGGGACGAAATTTGGCACAAATATTTACAAAAAAGTTATGGGCTAAAATCTAGAAACACAGGGTATCCGTTTCATACTTTTTTGCTGATATTTCTTCAATAAAAGCAAGTACGACAACGAAATTTTGTACGTATAGCTCAGGTTTCGGTATAAACTCGGAAACCAAAAATGGGCGTGGTCCGCCCACTTTACCGCCCACCTCCCATATAAGGTGAAATTGTGTTCAAATAGCTCAAGGACCAATGTAAACTCGGATGTAAACACTTTACCGCCCTTTCTCATATAACGTAAAATTTGAAAAAGTTGGTGGTGGGTATATAGATTCGGCCAGGCCGAATATAACATTCGCTCTTGTTTTTCTTATTAAAATATTTTTACTATTTATAAATTTGAATGGTTGAAAATTCTGAGAATATTTAATAATTTTTTTACGTGAAACAATACAAATAATATTTAGTTTTTGTTGGATTTTCAAACAATTTTTTTTTTTTTGATTTAATAAATTATTTAATAAGAATAATTTTATATATATAAAAAATATTTATATTATTCACAATTACTTAATATATTTTTTACTCGTATATTTAACTATAATTGTACAATTATTGTAAAAATAGACACATGTATAATATTTACGTATTGTAATAAATAAATGATTTTAGTCCGTTTCCATATGCACTGAATGATCACCTTAAATAAAGAAGAATCATTATTAAAACTGAAGAAATAATTTAATATTACTTACCATTTTTTGAACGTAATTAATTCCGTTCCTGTGTTTCCTCTATTAAAACACCTTAGAACTATCTAGTACATAAAATGAGAAGAGACCAATACAATAAATGAATAAATTTGGGCCGGTAGTGACCAAAAATGATTACACATAATTACATTTATGAGGTGGGTGGTATATACTTTACAGTGCCTTGATTTGTATGGTGACAAAAAAATTGAAGTTTGATATGTTTTAAGCTAATTCTCAAAATATTTCGGTTCAGTTATTTAATTTACGTGAGCTGGACAATTTTTTAAATACATAGTTTTTAACCTTTTGTCAAAAAAAATTACAACATATGATAGAAAAACGATGTCTACTACATATTGAACAAAAAATAATTTAAAATTTGTTTTCATTCTCGCGAAATTAAAATTTTAGTAAAATTTTCAATGATTTATTATTTTTTTTTTTTTTTTTAATTTTGATTATTTTAGACATTTTTCATCGTAAATTATATTTTAGCGCATCATTGGAAAGCTCTCATTAAATGCTATTGATTCATTTAACCCTGTAGTTCCATAATTGGTTAAGTTAATTTTTATACCAAATAAATGGTTAGTTAAGGACATGCATGTCCTCAAAAGCATAAATTTAAATTTTAGTGTTTTACCTGTATTTATCTAAACAGGACAAGCCGTTTACAAATTATGCTAGTGTGATCGCTATATTGAAGGGGTCATGTAAGTTATGCCTATAAAAAATTGTATGTGACGAAAAAACTGAAAATATCCAATTTTCCTTCAAAGGAGGATTTCTTCGCAGAACAGTGCAGTTTACGCAACCAGCCTTACAAAGTGTCCGTACGGACATTGTTAAATATTCCATAATATCACGATTGCTTGATAGGAAATAAAACCACAATATTACTTACTATTATTATTATTATTTTTTTTTTTTGCTAAATCATGCCACATATTTACTGATGAATATAATTCCATTTCATAAGTTTTTAAATAATCTAGAAAAGGATAAATATGAATTTATTTGGAAAATCTGAACGATATTTAAGACAAATTACCTCTGGAAATCTTTAAACAACGGTTTTTATGCTTCAAAAATTTTTCAATTTTATTTTATTTTTTTTAAATATGAATTGTTTCAAAAATTCCTAGTCATAATTTTTTCTGTGTACGCAGTACAGTGTGAGATTTTATTGATTTAGCCGAACAAAAGTCAATTTGTTGATAATCGAATTTGATGGAATACGGCTTTAATACTTATAAGAATTGCGTGTAGATTACAAAAACGAAAAAATACGAGGGCAGATCAATAAGTCCGTGACTTTTTGAATGAAACACAGTATTTTTTGCAAAACAAAAATTTATTTTTCAGCATAATCTCCTTTTAACGCAATACACTTAGTCCAACGTTTCTCCAGTTTTTGTATCCCTTCCAAAAAATAAGATTTTTCTAGGTCCTTAAAATAGACACTTGTTTGGTCAATAATTTCATCGTTGGAGCTGAATCTCTTTCCACCGATCCATTTCTTTAGGTTTGGAAATAGGAAGTAGTCACTAGGGGCTAAATCCGGAGAATATGGCGGATGAGGTACCAATTCGTGGCCCAATTCATAGAGTTTTGTCACTGAGACTGCACACGTGTGCACCCTTGCATTATCTAAATGAAAAAGAACTTTTTTCTTGGCCATATTGGGTCGTTTTCTTTTTAAATCCTCATTAAATCGGTCTAATAAGTTGGCATAATAGTTGCCATTTATTTTTATTTCCTTTTGAAGGTAATCGATGTGGATTATCCCGCGTGCATCCCAAAAAATAGTTTGCATCACCTTATTGGCCGACCCCGCTACTTGGTCTCCGGAGTACAGTAATGGATCCATTTTTCATCCACAGTTACAAAACTCCGCAAAAACTCATTCGGATTGCGGTTAAACAACTCCAAACAATCCTTTGAAGTTGTCACACGTTTACGTTTATGGTCAATTGAGAGCAAACGCGGCACCCATTTTCCAGACAACTTTCTTAAACCCAGCTGATAATTTAAAATCGAAACCACACTGGCATATGAAATGCCTATGGCATCAACAATCTCACGCACTTTTACTTTTCGGTCGGCCAATTTTTTTGGAAATTTTTGGGTGTACTGACCTTAATTGGCCGTCCAGAACGTTCAACGTCATTTGTACTTGTACGACTACAACGAAAGTCAGAAAACCACTTTTTTACCATTGAAATTTATGGTGCAGAGTCCCCATAGTATTTATCGAGCTTTTCCTTGGTTTGATTGACGGTTTTTTTTTCGCAAAAAATAATGTTTAATGAGCACCCCAAATTCACTTTTCTCCATTTTTAGAAAAATACACGAGGTTGTATGATTTGAACAGCTGTTAAACGCAAAATAAATGACGACACTTGCTCAAAATTTGACAGTAGTCTATTAATAGGTGGTACTTGATGGGAACAGTGTTGCAATTCATATAAGTCACGGAAATATTGATCCGCCCTCGTATGACATTTCGACGATTCAAACTGAGATATTTTTTAGGCGTGAAAAAAAAGATTGTTGAAAATTATTTATCTTTAAAACGTTACAACATTTAACTAATGCGGCATTTACACTGAACTTTAGAATCCTGTTTGGACGAGATTTCTGAAAAACAAAATCTACCCCGTTCACATTCACATTTGATAGATTTCTCTTGACAATTTGATGGCAAATAACACAAGTCAACAGCAAAAATGGGCTTGAAAAACCACTATGCAATTCTGATGTATTGTGGTTTCAGTAGTATGGTAAATATATAAATATGGTCCAATTTTTTTTAAAGATTTGTACATAAAATTATAAATTTTTTTAAATATTTCTCCACATAATTAATGATAACTCAAAAAATGTTAGTCTGATATTATTAAAATAAACTTAAAAAAATTTAAATTTATATAAACTTTAATCTTTTTATATATTGCGTTTCAATAGGTTCAGTAGTTTCAGAGTTATAATAAAAAAATTAAACAAAAAATATATTTTTTACGTGAAAATAGCAAGTTTTTTTGTTTTAAAAAAATCATTAAAAATCGAAAACGGCAAAAACTGTTCAGATTTATTGCTTTATCACAAAGCAACATATAATAGCAACAAAATGAGATATCGGTCATAAAAATCTATTGTTTTCTTTTTTCATATTTATTCGCAATTATGTGAATTTGCTCATTTTCACAAAAAGTTCATTTTCAAAGTTTTTTGAGACATTTCTCCACTTATGTTGTCATAACTCAAAAACAACTTGTCCGATTTTGTTAAACTAAATTTACAAACATTTTGGCTTACAATATCTTTAAATGATATACACAATTGTTTTTGATGCGATCAATAGTTTCAAAGTTATGAAACAAATTGTTAGGTAAAAAATATAAAGTTAGTAAAAAATAAACAAGCGAGAATGTTATATTCGGCTTAGCCGAATCTATATACCCACCATCAACTTTTCCAAATTTTACGTTATATGGGAGGTGGGCGGTAAGATGGGTGACCGCGCCCATTTTTTGTTTCCGAGTTTACATTTAACCTTGAACTATTTGTACAAAATTTGCACTACCTGCACAGTCACTTAGAAAAAATTAATACTTTTTGCAGTTTTCGTTTTTTTCCAGATTTTTATACCCACCAGCAAAAAGATGGTAGGTATATTGATTTTATCATTCCGTGTGTTACATATCGAAAAATCATTTAAGATGCCATAAAGTATATATTTTGTGGGTCGTGGTTAGATTCTTAGTCGATCTAGCTATGTCCGTCCTTCTGTCCGTCTGTTGAAAGCAAATAGGGCTCGAACGTGACAACGTAGGGGGACGAAATTTGGCACAAATATTTATCCTATATAAGGTTTTTTTTGTACTGGAAATTGTAAAAATTGGTTAATAAATAAAAATGTTATGGGTTAAAAACTAGAAACACAGGGTGTCCGTTTCATACTTTTCTGCTAATATTTCTGAAACAAAAGCATGTACGACAACGAAATTTTGTGTAAATTGTTATGTTAACTTGAAAACCAAAAATGGACGTGGTGCGCCCACTTTACCTGAACAATTTTTGCCCTTTACGATTTTTCATGATTTTTTTTAAACAAAAAAATTTGCTATTTTCACGTAAAAAATATATTTTTTGCTTAATTTTTTTATTATAACTCCGAAACTACTAAGTCGATTGAAACACAATATATAATTAAAGGTTTTATAAATTTAAATTTTTGTAGTTTTATTTTAATGATATCAGACTAACAGTTTTTGAGTTATCATTGATTATGTGGAAAAATTTCTAAAAAAATTTATGATTTTATATAAAAATTTAAAAAAAAAACCTCTTCATAGAATTTAAAATTTGGACCATATTTTTGCTACTGGAACCACAATACATCAAAATTGTAAAGTGGTTTTTCACGCCTTTAAAAATTTTTCGATTTTGTTGCCTTGTGTAATTAATCACATTCACTTAAACTTTATGAAAATTCATCACACAAACCACAATATCTATTATTATTATTATTATTATTATTATTATTTTTTTTAATTTTAAAGAAAATATTAACTTATTTTAAATAAAATACTGTTTTTTTCATTATTTTGTATAAATTTTGTAAATATTTTTTTGTAAACAATTGTCATTTTTACTTAAGACAGTGTTGCATTTTACTACCACACCGAAAGAAATGTAGTGTTGAAAAACGATATTTTTGAAAATCTACTTAAATTTTATTAGATTTTGATAAAATCTCGTTACAAACTAGATTTTGATTTATATGGAAAATCTAGTTTAAAATCTAATAAAATAAAAGTCTCATTTAAACTAGATTATTGTTCAATTTAAATGCCGTATAAAATCGATTTTTTCCAAATCATCATATTTAAAAATATTAAAAATAAGTGAGAATGTTATATTCGGCTTTAAATGTTATGTTCAATTAATGTTTTATTTAAAATTAACCCTTAAATGCCCAAGGTCAGCGATATTTATGAAAAAAAAAAATATATTATATGTAAAATGTCGAAAAAATAATAACTACGTTTTTATTTAAAAAAAAAAAAAAAAAAAATAAAAAAATAAAAAAATTTAAGAATTTAAAGAAGTTATTTTAAAAAAAGTGGTTGTATCTTTAAAGATACACTTAGCAGTCACCCCTAACAAAAATTATTAAGAAAAATTGGTAAACAGAAGAAGTAGCTTTATAAATTGTAGTATAAAATATAATAAAATGATCAGAAATATAATAAAATGATAAGAAATAAGATATATTATTCCAATGATTAACAAAAATTCAATAAGTATGATATTTATGAAGCATATACATTCGGTTTTTGACGATTTTTTCTTATTTATACTTCTGATTGATAACCCATGCGTCTAATTGATAACTTAAAATCAATCAGACGCATCCTTTTGTACAATTGCCATATATTAACAATTGTTATATCCTAAAGATATTTTATATGTCTAATTTCGTCTTTTCATTAGAAATTTATGAAGACTCATTGAACTATTCATTAATTCTACTCAACCCATGTGACAATTGTAGTCTTTTATAATTTGAGGACACAGACTAATTTTAATGATTTTATTGAGTCGTTAAGTAACTCTTGGTTGAGGAACAACTCTCGTATCTTAATTGCAGCCAGGCGGATATTTTTTGTTTTATCTTGCGTCTGACTCTCGTATTGGCTAGGGTTTGTCGTCGAGTGAATATACATTCACAACTTTCGAGGCTTTTCTTTGGTCATATCCATTCGGATTATATAAAACTCAGAATTGATATTGATGAAACTCAAGAACTGAATTCGGGAATTCTTACTTTCTATACGAAGGTATAGATTGGCGACAGTTTTCGGAGGAGCGTTCTATTGTTTCATACACTGGCAATATATCATAATAGTTAGCATTTTAGTTTCAAAGCCTCCCTAATTTCAACCTATCTTAATTTCAGCACCACAGAATAAATCTTTTGCTTCGATATAAGTTGACACTAAATTCACCACTATATTATTTTTCTAAGTTAGCGAAGTTTCATATATTCCAATTCGAATTTCAGCATACTCTACAAATGCAAAGAAGTTGTCCAAATAAAAAATGTGGTTTTGACTTTGGTTTGAATCAATTAAATCCCCCTCGTTTGTATCATCATTGAACATACAGATAAAATAGTTCTGAACGGACACGTTTTTGTCAATATCATTCTAATTTGTATTTTCATCATTGTCTGCTACTTATCACCTGCATTTGACCTGTCGTTTTATGTCAATGAGCAAAATTTATATCACCACTTTCATTATAGATATCCTAAATACTATCATCACCTATAATTTCGGTATTACAAATTTGTTCACATACGTCATCATCAGACATAAAAAGCTAATTCGAATAAAAGTTCCATTTTTTACAAAAGTGTATATAAACTAAATTTTTATAATTAAAAAATGTTACTAAACAATTTAAAATCTAAAAAACTATATTACTTAGCCCCAAACAAGTGAACTTGCTCTAGCAAAAGCAATATCATATACGAAAATGCCACTGATAATAAGCACAAATAGTATGTGTAACAGAAATCAAACTTTAGCTGTAAACGCCTAGTGTATCTTTGAAGATACAACCGGAAAATTATAATTTCTAGAGAATTGTCTACTTATATCAGTATAATATTTTTTAATCTCTTTAAAGAACATAGTTCAAAGTACGGCAAAATTTTTTTTATACCCACCATCAAAAAGATGGGGGGTATATTGATTTTATCATTCCGTATATAACATGTCGAAGGAATCATCTAAGACCCCACAAAGTATATATTTTCTGAGTCCTGGTTAGATTCTGAGTCGATCTAGCTATGTCCGTCCGTGTGTTGAAAGAAGGATAGGGCTCGAACGGTGCAACGTAGGGGGACAAAATTTGGCACAAATATTTGTCTTATATAAGGTTTGTTTGGGTTGAAAATGGACAAAATCGGTTAATAAACAAAAAAGTTATGGACTAAAAACTAGAAACACAGGGTGTCCGTTTTATAGTTTTCTGCTGATATTTCTTCAACAAAAGCATGTACGACAACGAAATTTTGTATGTGTAGTTCGGGGATCGATATAAACTCGAAAACCAAAAATGGACGTGGTCCGCCCACTTTACCGCCCACCTCCCATATAAGGTGAAAATCAACGAAATTGTGTTCAAATAGTTCAAGGACAAATGTAAACCCGGAAACAAAAAATGGGTGTGGTCCGCCCACTTTACCGTCTCCTCCCATATAATGTAAAATTTGAAAAAGTTGATGGTGGGTATATAGTAGGGTGATCGATTATTAGACTTTTTAGAGAAACCGGTTTTCGAATAGTTCGAATAGTTGGTATTTTGAAAAAACCGGTTGCACTTTTTTAAATTCAGAAAAAACTGGTTAACCGGTTTTTTTGCAGAAGTTAATATTTCTATCAAAAAACTACATTTCTTAACGAAAAATCAATAAATCTTTTTTATTTTTGGAAATAACTATTAACCCATTAAGAACGAGAAAAAAAGATATGGTCGGTCAAGGCCGACAATAACCTACATCATTGTGTGTATCAAAATTCGGGGAGGGGTCCTTTTTTCTAGACCTGTGGAATTGTGGACCAGTACTATGGTTAATTATGGACCAATCTTCATAAAATTCGGCATACAGGTTTAAACGTATATGGAACTTAGATGTGCAAAAATTACTGCTACATTTAAGGGATTTATGATCGTTAAACCTCTTTTCTGGTATGTTATTTGTATGGGGGCTAGAGGAAATAATGTACCTATTATAACCAACACGTTTCGTTTTTGGACTATAAGAAACCAAAATTGCGACCTATATTTTGATTACAAGTTTTACATGAATGAACAGACGGACATCGTTAAATCGACTTAAAGCCGATTGGTACAAATGAAGGTGTACATCAGTACAAACGCATAATAAGCATGTAGGGTATACAAATTGTAAGAAAATAATCATCAAAAATTATATTAACATTTACTTAGCATAAACAGAAACCATGGGTTAATATGAAAAAAGCAAGAATCAATTTTATTGAAAGGATTCTGCACGTGAAACTCTTTTAAAACAAAATCTTTGAAAAACAATTTCTTCGCTGAATAAGAAAAAAACTAAAACATTTAAATTAAGTGCAAAATAATTACATTAAGGATAATTATTACTTATTTATTTAATCTTAAACTATATTTTTAAGCCACTAAAAATCATACTTTATGAATATTAAAAAAAAAAAAATAATCATAAATTTCGATTCAAATATTAATATTTAGTGCATGGTTTTTAAAATAAAAAGGTATTTTTAAAACCGGGTTTTTGTGTTTAAAAAAACCGGTCTATTCGACATTCGAAAATTTAACATTTTTAAAAAACCGACAGCACATTGACTGAAAAAACCGGTTTAAAAACCGGTTGGAAAACCGAGTCGATCACCTTAGTATATAGATTCGGCCGGGCCGAATATAATTCGCACTTGTTTTTCGTTTAAAAATATTCATAGGTTCTCAGGACTAAACACTTTGAAAAAGGTCGTTTAATAAAAAATATTTTTTTACTTCATTTTGAAATATTTCCAAAACGGCGTAATTTAGAAATAAAAAATATTTTTTTTTTTTACAAAGACATGTTATGTTTTAAACGATATAAAACCAATTTAAGAAAAATTTAACGAAAATTGTGGCCGTAGGAATTTTTTTAATGGTTGTATCTTTAAAGATACCAGGGGCATTTAAGGGTTAAATGAGCATTTTGGAAAATATTCATGAAATATTAATTTACTTATATGAAGCAGCTAGTGATTGTGGTGATTTATTTTGCTTTTTTCCATAACGTACAATGTACTCACATAACTATGTCATGAATATATTAAATTTGAATTTCAATGTTTGACTACAATATTAAATTTATACATAAAAAGGGTTAATGACATTTGGAGTATTGTGGCATTACGACCATATGGATCAAATAGAGTAAAGAATAAGATTAAATTAACGGTACAAGGAAATTTCAGTTGCAAAACGTTGCAAGTAAAATTGTGTTTTTTAAAAGAAAAACATTTGTAATAAAATAATATTTTTTATAATTAATATATTTAAGTTTTATTGTATCCCAATACTGTTTGATAGTTTACATCATAGATAAAAAAGCTAATTCATGCAATTCAACATATATTTTGTGCTTTGAAAAAAAATTGTGAAATTTAAGTTTGATGTTTGCTTCTACATAGCCCTCTAGTTTCTATGGCTTACATTTCCTAGAAATATATGTCCGATTTTTCAATGAAAAAGGAATAACGAAAATAAAACATTCCTAACACAGTTATTGAATAACACAAAAGCATTTTATATTTACATAAATATTTACTTTAATCAAATTCACAAAAACATCTGTGCCTCATTTTTGGGGACGAATGTAACTTATGTGCTACATAAATTTTAAAAAAGAAAACTTCTGTAATAAGAAATTCGTTTTCAGTTGTCTAGAGCGCTTAACTATAAAAACGTGTACTTAAATTCAAAGAGAGTTCAACTCCCACTTGAGGCAAATATTTACTTATATTTTTTTTTTTTATATAAATTGAGTTTATTTATTTCCCTATATGAAAACCACTTTTTAGTACATAAAAATATAAGTCGATTGTGGTGTAGCGAGTAAGATGGCAGACTAACAAACATAACCAGTATTTGGATGCATGGGTTCAAATCTCAACCAAGCCAAATGTTTTTTCTTGTGCGTAAAAAAAATCAGCATCCAAAACAACTCTTTTAGAACCCAAATAAAAACTTATGACATTTTGGACATCTCGATCAGTTATAGCAGTAAAAGTGAAAGCTGTTTTTCATACTGATTTCGCTTACAGGCGAAGTTTTTGCTGGGTATAAGTTAAAACAAGAGGAACTAGTTGCTTTTTAGGTTACTAATAAGTAATGAAATTTTAGCATACAAAAAGCTGTTTTTTTAAATTTTAAACGTGGAAAAATTTTATAAATTGTAATTTCAAAAACTTGACAATAAGTAAACATTTAATATTTTAAAAACTATTTTAGATTAAAATTAATTATATGCTAATTTTGTTTTGTCACATATTTATTCCTTCTTTAAAAACAGTCATAGTCATATATATTTACACATTTTAAAATTTTTCGAAAATTTGGAAAAGAAGTCAAATATTTTTGTTGATATAAAATATTTTGAAAAAGTTCTTTTGTTGTTGTTAAGCCTGAAATGTGTAGAGTAGATTGTGCTAATTTCTGAAAAAGTCGCGGTATTTATTTCTGATATTGAAAGAAAAATTCATACGCATTTTTTAATTCAAAAGTATTTACACACATTTTGTATACTTCATAATTATTTACACAGCTTTAAAAAAGTCAATTATTTACGCTTAACTTTGCTAAAGATGATCCCAAATCCTGTCTATAAGATAGTTTAAAATCTTTTGATACAAACTCAACTTTAATAAGTTGCAAAAATCTAAAAATAGTGGCAAAAATGATGAAAAAATCTTTAAAAGCCAAGATGATATTTAAATGAAGGTTTAAAATGGCACATCGTCATTATGGTTTGGAAAAATGAATGGGAATTGTTAAAGGATGGTATAGTCCTTAGTTAAAAGATATAATTACATAAAAATAAAAACAATTTAAAGAGAAAAATCTGTCTGAAAAATTTAACATCAGTTAGAAAATTTTCAAAAATGTCTGCAATCGTTGGTATGTTTAAAACTGTTCAAATTTAAACACACAAAGAACTTTTTATAACCTTCAATTGGGATGAAATCATAATTTTTTCCTGTAAAAAAGAACAAGGACAAACTAAGAAGCCAAATATTCTTTTCTTGTTTTAAATATTTACCTAAAACTAAGTAAAAGCAATAAATAAAAATCGTAGAAAAGAGACACGAAAAACTTAGTTAAAACTTTTGGAAACATTGAACGGCTTCTTATTTGAGCGGTAAAAAGATAAGATTGTATTGTAACTTCCCAACAAAAATTTTGCTTTCATGGTAAGATATAATTGGAAACAAAAAAACTACTTCTTTTTTGCCTAAATAACTAAAAACCAAAAAGTTTTTGCTGGGTTGAGCTGTCAATATATTTTTATAATATTGTATGTGCTTTATTAAATATTTGGAAATGTTTATACAACTAAAAGTCCAAAACTTTGCAAGTCTTAATTTTTAGACTATTCAAAAATAATATTCAACTTTTGTAATAAATATCCCATATGATATTCATAATTTTTATTTCGATCATATTGAAAAAAATTAAACCTGATGAAAATAAAAAAAAGATTATGATGGATTTTTATAATTTTTTTTAAAACTAAAGATTGTTTTTCGTTTGAAATAAAAATAAAAAGTTTCTTTTTTATTTTTAATATAAACAAAAAATTAATTATAGCATATTTAAAGAACTATTAGAGTAAACAAGAGCTATTAGTGGAAGTAACTTTTTGCGGGGAAAACTTGTTTCAAAAATTTCCTTTTTTCACTAAAATGATCACTCAGCCGTTACACTCTACTCTTCATAAATAACTCCGAGTTACACACCTTTTATTTAGTTTACATTAATTAAAAATATTCTTTTTTAATTAAAAGGTGATATTTTGAAATGGTATAGATTTAGTTAATGTTAGAATCAATTTAATAAACATTGTAACTTGTTTAAGGTAAAATTCCAATCATAATTCAACTTGATTGGATTAAAAAATTAATTGAAATTCAAAACAAAAATCAATTACTTCTAATTAATTAATATTATTTTGGTTATTGGAACAAATTTAATTAAACATTTTATGATACCCTACACCATTGCGTATGAGCATAAAAATTCGGGAAGTGGATTTATATTAGACCTGTAGACCAACGCTTTTACTAAATCTAAAATAAAGCATTCGAGTACAGAGTAATGCGTTAATAATAACATCTTGAAGATTTTATGAATTATAGGGCGATTTCCGGAAGTGGGTTTATATGGGAGCTATGGTAAATTATGGACTGATTCTCATAAATTTTTGGAAATGTTGTTTCTACTTTAATAAAACTTATTTGTGTCGATATTAACTTGATACTATCTTTCGTATGGGATTTATGCACGTTAAAGTGATTTTCGGAAGGGGGGTTTATATGGGAGCTATGGTCAATCGCGAACCGAATTTAATAAAATTTGGTACAAAGATTGGTATTTGTACAAAACTTCTTTGGACCGAATTTCATTAAAATATTCTTAATATTAAGACATTTTTAAATGTGGAAACTCTATTCCGGGGGGACATTTGTATGGGGGGTAGGTGAAATAATGGACCGATCATAACCAATTTCAATAGGCTTCGTTCTTGTATAAAAATCCCACCTGCCAAATTTCATTGAATTATCTTTAAAATTGCGACCTATACTTTGTGCACAAGGTTTACATGGACAGCCAGCCGTCCAGCCGTCCAACCAGACGGACGGACGGACGGACGGACATCGTTAGATCGATTTAAAAAGTGATTCTGAGTCGATTGGTATACTTTATTTACTCGTAGTTTTACCAGCTTTGAGATAAAGATGATAAACTGAAACATTTTTGATGTTTTCACTAAAAAAAAAAAGTTTTAATAAAAAAAAGAAATCTTGAATTTAGCATGAAAAATTTCCTAAACTATTGAGCGGATAAAAAATTGATAGTAGAACGACTTAAAGCTAATTTTTTCCGCATGTTTTGGTGTATCATTTATATAAATCGTGCTTACCGTTCTCGAGTTATACATAAAAAAAATCTCGACCTGATGAAAAAAAAACTGAAATCAGATTCGTGTTTAGCATGCGGAATTCCATCTAATCCACGTATTTTTTTTTTTTTGAAGGAGCACGAAAAAAATTTTTTTTTGTCGACCAGTGATATTAATGATTTTAATATATCAGGAAGAATATTTTTTGCATTCATCAGTCATTTGATTGAGATAATGTTTTATTACTAAAGTTATAAAATTTTCATATTTTGAGATATTTACCATTAGAAGAATAGTTTTATTATTATTTTGTTTTTAATCCTCTTATAATTTTAGTTTTATTTTTGGTAATTTTCTATAAATCCGTATGCGTTATGTTAGAAAGGTCGGCAACTATAAATATAAAATTCCTTTTTTAGTTTTCCGACCATTTAAATTGAAATTTACGAAAATTATTTCTATTTTACAAGTAATTTAAATTAAAATTAAATTTTTGTTAGCTTTTACATTTTTAAAACATTTTTAAATGTGCAATTTTATTTATCTAAAACTAGTACTAACTAAACTAGTTATAACTGTAGTTTTTTGTATGAAATATTCTTCTTCTTCGTTATAAAACAAATTTCGCTATAACCGTGTTCGTTATAAACGTAGTTATTTGTATGGAAAAAGAAGGTAAAATCAGTGGGACCGAAGAAAAATTTTTGCTATAGCCATAGTTCGTTATAACCCTGTTCGACTGTATATCAGTGAATAAATATTCATTGGGCTTCGTCCTTGTGTCAAAATAACTATTCGTGCCAAATTTCATCAAGACATCTTCAAAACTGCGACCTGTAATTTGTTCACAAAGTTTACATGGATAGCTAGCCAGCCGGACGGGCGGACATCGTTAAATCGACTCTGAAACTGATTCCGAGTTGAACGGGTTACATTAAGGTGATTTTTTCTGTGCGTTACAAACATCAGCACAAACACATAAAACCCCAATAGTATAAAAATGTTTTCGCCAAAATAGACAATCGTTTGTTTATAAAAATAAAAGTCTATCTAACTAAGATTGTATTAAACTTAATGTCGCAAATAAAAATTAAAAAAATTTAAGAAAAAGCTCAATCAAAGAAAAAGTACAAAGAATAAGCATTGACCTTTTAAAACAAACTTTTAATTTAGTTTTTCCTTTTTATTTAATAAAAATTAAAAAAAATATATCGTCCATTCCATGAAAGATTTATGCCAATTTTTTTACGGAGGGTCATCCCATTTTGTTCATATTTGATACGCATATAATCTATTAAATATCTCCATTTTTATTTTTTGAATTTTAAAAAATTCGCGAATTTATTCATGATTTTGATTTTCCGAAAAATAAAAAAAAAAATAAAAATAATCGGAAAAGTGTATAACTTTAAACATCAATAACTCTAAAAGTTGTCAAGGGATTTTAATAATTTAAACTGCATGTAGAACATGAATATGTCCTTTTTTGATGTAGCAATTTATAAATAATATTGCAATTTAAAAATGCATTCATAATGCAAATGCAATTTTAAAATGCATTTTTGAAAAATTTCTACCCTTTTTTTTAATATGTTAAAAAGCAATATCTTTACTATGAAATGCAAAAATAACTGTTCTGGGACAATAAAATCTACTATTTTTAATATATATTTTTTTTAATTTTCATAAATTTTTTCATACAAAAATTAAAATTTTTCAAAAAATTTTGTTTTTTAACCTTTTTCATACCCTTCACCAAAGGTGTAAAGGGTATATATAAGTTTGTCATTCCGTTTGTAATTTCAATTTTCGTCGGAGAGCAAAACAGTTTACATTTTCGGGATCCTTGTAAGTAATGATGACGATAGGACCATGTCCGTCCGTCCGTCCGTCCGTCCGTGTGTCGGTTGAAATGGCGTTTATGAAGCCCACCGATAACTGACATATATAATATATATATCAAACGATCGGAAATGCTTTCGAGAATTTTGCTATTGGAATTCAGCAAGATCGGTTCATACAATGCGGAGATATGTTAAAAAAACCGGTTTTTAGAACCGGTTTTCCAGTTTCTGAAGCCTCTGTATATACTAGGGACTTCGTTTTTACAAAGAAGTCTCGGACATTTTTTTCTAAATTTTTGTTCTGAAAAAATGAAATAAATCGGTTCAATAACAACTGAGATATCGGATAAAACGCATTTTTTTATTTTTTGAAGCCCTGGCTTAAGCTATAGATTTTTATTTTTATACAGATTGGTCACAAATATTTTTATAAAATTCCGGTTTTTTAATCAGCAGGATCGGTTTATAAATGGCGGAGATATGCTTTAAAAACCGGTTTTTGGAACCGGTTTTTCAGTTTCTGAAGCCTCTGCATATACCAGGGACTTCGAATTTTTAAAGGGGGCTCGAAAATTATTTTCTGAATTTTTGTTCTGAAAAAATGAAATAAATCGGTTCAGTAACAACTGAGATATCGGGGAAAACGATTTTTTTATTTTTTAAGCCCTTGTTCAAGCTACAGATTTTTTATATAGATCAGTCATAAATGTTTTTATAAAATTTCGTTTTTTTTTAATAAACCAAATTCGTTCATAATCAACAGAGTTATGGCCCAAAAACAAATCTGTTAAGAATATAAATACACACAAACATGTATATTAAGCATTGTAATGACTATTAGTGACGTTTTTTGTTTTTTGTATAGACAAGTAGTTTAGTTAGAAACAGCAGTCATATAATGAATAACAGTGTTGTTGTTGTTCTTTGTATATGCAGTCTAGAGCCCTGCAAACTGTGTCTTATAAGGCTGTACAAGCCACTTGATATTTTTCAAGTGTTGTTATCAGTGTGTGTGCGGAGTAATAAATACTGTTCTGCAGGCACTTAAAACCATACAAATACTGCGTGTGTGCTTCAACTTTATGAACAAATCATGAGTGTGCTATGATAGCGACCAAACAAGCCTCTCAAAGGCTTGTATAAAAAAATACAAGCCTTTTGACCACTTGTTTGCTTCAATAAGGAAAAAAATTGTGTTTTCTTTTTTATTAAAATTATATGTGTGTGTGTGCGTTCATGACTGTATAAAGTAATTTCGTAAGTAAAACAGTCGTTTAAAAGTATTGTTTATAAACTTATTGTTATTTACGATCAAATAAATTATTAATGTTACTAGTTATAACAATTTAAAGAAACATGCATTAAGTTTTATTAGTAAACAGATTTTATTAAATATTTAAAGTTTTTTACAAGGTTTTTTTTTTTGTGAAGAAACATAATCTGTGAAAAGATGGTTGAGTTGAGTTGAGTTGAGTTGAGTTTTAAAATAGAATGATTACTTAGTAAATATAAATTAAATGCAATAAAATCTATCATAATATAAATAAGTACAATTTTAAAATTTTTTATAAACATACAATTAATAATAAGACTAACTTTATTTAAAATATAAATAAATACTAAAGATAAAAATTTTCTAACTTACATATGTAACTGACAGTTTCAAATGTCAACTTTAATTTTTTTACTTTTTTAACTCTTAATAAAGAGTATTTTTTAATAACTTTATTAATTCACCCTTTTACATTTATTTAGAAAAGAAGAACCAACAATAAAATATAGACATACTGTATATATATGTGTGTATGCAAGAATATTTATAAACAACCACCTTTTACACATTATGAAGATTTTTTGCCACACACAGCAACTACGTATTACAAAAAACAAACAAATCATTAAGCCCACTTGAAATCTTTAAATCATTTCTCAACGTCTTGTATGATTTGCTTTTTTTGCCACACCACTTGCACCACTTGTTTACGATAAATGATTTGAACGCACGGATTTGCAGTCGCTCATACACAGTACACACTTGCTTTGCTTCGGGCAGCGAACAGTACGAACAGTATTTATTGTTGTTTTTGCACATGTTGGCTATGAAACACACACTTGAAATTCAAGTGTGTTTGCTTTTCAAATCATCTTGCGCAGGAGACTAATGCAGTCAGTTTGTATATACACACATAAAAAAATAAATAAATATGGAATTGTTGTTGTTTATTTTTTAAAAGCAAAGCCTGCTATGACTGTTTTTTTTCATATTCAAATTTTCGTAGTTTGAAAAAAATTTAGATTTATATATGTGAAAATATGAAAGCATACGTTAAGGCGAAAATTTTATTATTTGTCGGTAATACGGTAATATGATGTCGATAAGATATTAAGATGGTAATATGGTGAAGGGTATCAAAGATTCGGCACAGCCGAATCTTTTTTCAATTTCATTTATTATACTCTTTTAGTAATATGTAACTTTAAATGTTTATAACTCCTTAAGTATACGTCGGATTTTATTGATTTAAAAACTAGCATAGAGTTTATTACGACAAATAATGTATGAATCAAAAATATTTTTTTGCTAATGATGCACTCACGAAAAGAATGCAATTTTTCGATGCATTTTTAAGAAATTTCTACCCTTTTGATTTTAAATATTTTTCTTAATATTGAAGACAAATATGTTTATTATATAAAACATTAGCACTTCATCTGGAACAAATAGGTTTTCTATCGCAAATAATAAAATATGAAATATTATGATTAACATTAATTTTAAATAAGCTCACAAAAATTAAAAAATACAAAATTTTTTTTTTTTTTAATGAAAAAATTTGAAGAAATATTTAAAATGTTTTTTGTTTAAATAGTGAACCATTTTGTCCCAGAACAATTTATATTGCAATTTTTAGCAAACATAATAATGTTTTTTTATATCAGAAGAAAAAAATTTAAAGGGTAGAAATTTTTCAAAAATGCATACTAAAATTGCATTTGCATTATGAATGCATTTTTAAATAATAATACTATTTTTAAATTACTACATTTATATTGGACATATTCTTCTTAAATATGCAATTTAAATTATTAAAATCCGTTAACAACTTTTAGAGATATTGGTATTTAAAGTTAGACACCTTTACGATTTTTTTTGACTTTGAAGAATCAAAATCGCGAATAAATTCTATAATTTTTCAAAATTAAAAAAAATAAAAATGGAGATATTTAAATGATTCCATAGGGTATGCGTATGCCAAATATTATTAAAATCGGAAGACATAAAAAATATTCTTGGGCGTTCTTTCATGGAATGGACGATATGCATATTTTAAAAATTTTTAGGGTATATTTTGGATTATTAAGTGCATTTTTCAGGCGCATATTTTCAAAAAATAAATGCCTGAAAATGCGCCCTTAGTTATAAGTACTTAAATTTGAACTTTGATTTTTTTGCAACTAAGGTCTGATAATGTGAAATTTTTATTTAGATATCTCCAACGGTTCACAAGTAACAGAATTATTTAAAAAAAAATCGTTTTGGGATATTCATCATTGTATGTTAATTGTCTTCGTTTAAATGTTAGAACTCTAGTTAAAGCCTAAATAAAAGTATAACGGAAATTCTACTACCTGAGCAATGTTATTAAAGGGGTTTTACAAATACCTTCAATTCAATGTTGAAATCTTGAAATTTTTGAAACGTAATTGCATCTCTTAAAACAAATTTCAGCACATTTTTATACCCTTCACCACCATAGGTGGTGGTTGGCGGATTATGCGTTTGTGCTGATGTTTGTAACGCACATAAAAAATTATCGGATCCCCACCTTAAAGTATACAGTTCGACTCAGAATCACTTTCTGAGTCGATTTAACAATGTCTGCCCGTCCGTCCGTCTGCTGTCTGTCCATGTAAACCTTGTGAACAAAGTACAGGTCGCAGATAAAGATATCTTGATGAAATTTGGCACGAATAATTATTTTGATACAAGGACGGTCCATTATTTCACCTAGCCCCCATGCAAATGTCCTCCCGGAATAGGGGTTTTACGGTCATAAATGCTTTAAATATGGCAATATTTCAATGAAACTCGGCCCGAAGGAGTTTTGTATAAGTGTCAATCCTCCTCCGAAAATCACTTTAACGTGCATAAATCCCATACAAATAATAGTTAATATTCGACATAAATAATTTTTATATAAGTAGAAACAACATTGCTAAAATTTATGAAAATCGGTCCATAATTTACCATAGCTCCCATATAAACCCACTTCCGGGGATATCATAAAATCATATGGATGTTAGTATCAATGCATTATTCTGTATTTGTATAATTTATTTTACATTTAGTAAAAGTGTTGGTCTTCAATTTGCTACAGGTATAATTTTTAGCTCATGCACAATGGTGTAGTGCATCATAATATGGTCGGTCTTGACCGACTATAGTTTCTCTCTCCTTTTATTTGTAGATTTTTTGTATTCAATTCTGTTAAATTTTTCGTTTTTAATTAAAAAAAAAAAAAAACATTTTAATAAAGAAAATAAAAAATGTGACATTTAATAATACTTTCCTCAATACATTTTTTGATATGTATTATAAGATATGAAACTCCAGTATTAATACAAAGTATAATACTCAAATTGAATAGAAGCATCAAGAATTTTTATAATAATTCCAAAACACATTTTAAAAATAAATTTTCAAAATATAATAAAGCATAAATAAATTATTATTATAATTTTATCTAGAATTGTCTGTTTTATAGTAACTATTATTAAAATATTAAAAATAAGTAACATTTTAGGAAAAAATCTAAAAAATTTTTATACCCTACACCACCATAAGTGGGGAGGGTATTATGCGTTTGTGCTGATGTTTGTAACACCCAAAAATATTGATCTAAGATTCACCTTAATTTATACCAATCGGCTTAGAATTATTTTCTGAGTCGATTTAACGATGTCCGTCCGTCGGTCTGTCCGCCTGTCCAATTTTGAACCACAATTAATGAAATTTTGTACACAGGTTTCTTATAGTCCAGGGACGAAGCCTATTGAAATTGGTTATGATCGGTCTATTATTTCACCTAGCCCCCATACAAATGACCTCCCGGAAAAGGGTTTAACGATCATAAATTCTTTAAATATAGCAATATTTTAATGAAATTTTCGAATATGAGTTTCATATGAGTCTAAATAAGTGTGCCGATTTTTAAAAAGATCGGTCCATAATTAACCATAGCTCCCTTATAAACCCCTTTTTAGAAAATCACTTTAACGGGCATAAATCCCATTAAAATGTTAGTATCAAGTTAATATTCAACACAAATAAGTTTTATATGAACATAAATGATAGTGCCAAATTTTATAAAGATCCATAATTTACTATAGCTCCCATATAAGGCCCTCTTTCAGGAATCACCCAAAAGTGAATAAATTCATATATATGTCAGCATCAACGTAATATTCTGTATTCGTATGTTTAATTTTACACTTATGAGTATCGGTCCACATTTGACTCCAAGTCTAATAAAAGACCCCTCCCCGAACTGTAATGTACACGGGCTTGACCGACTATATCTTTTTCTCTCGTTTTAATTATATTATTTTTAATATTAGCAACATTTCATTTGAAAGTAAAACTAAAACAGGTTACTGATTTTTTTTATCTTATTTTCCTGGGCTATAGAATATAAATTGAAAAAAAAAAAAAAAAATACTAATGTGTAAATTGATTTGATTTTTTATTGTGTTGTATTTAAATAGATTACAAAAATTTAGTTTTTAGAAAAGTATACATTTAACCAATATTTTTGCATGGATTTGCATTTATATTACATTTTCTGAATAAATATAAATAGTAAATTCTCCATTTAAATATAAAATCAATGTACAATTCACGGTACATTTGTTTGGCGAAATTTATTTAATATATTTTTCTAAAAAACTTTAAAATAATATTTTATAATACATGTGGTAAAGTTTATAAAACACTGGTTAATCCTAACTGGACAAATTTTGAATTGTGTAGTATTTAATAAATCAATTTAAAAATTAAATTAAATGAAAATCCTTAAAACATTAAGCTTTTTTATTTACAAATCTAAAACTAATATTTTTTATGAAATCTACGAGTTTATTTTTAAATCTCTTCACATTTCTTTGAAAATATTTTTCTATACATTTTTTTGTTTTTTAAAAATATAAAAATAAATATTTTTAATTGTGGTGAAGTATTTTACAAAATAAGGGAGTTAAACTTTGAACTTTAATTTACATTTCATTGTGGAAACGAAAATACTGAAATGGGTTTAAATTGTTCACACGTGACTTGCTAATTCTCAATTATTTATTTGAAAACTGTTTTTTATGTTTTCATTGATTTGCAAAATAAAAAAAGGTGAGCGAACGAACGGAAGAGGAAGTTGTATATTTAAAAGGGTTGGGTTGTTTATAGAAGTAATAAAATGTTCTTGCTAAAATAAGCTTAAATTGACAGTAAACCAATTGTTTATTACCAATCTGTTTTATTTTATACCTTTTTATATCAATCAAAATAATTTAAAATCGTAAACATTATTTTTGTATCCACAATTTGTAGTCATCCGTTTGTTGTTCTTCGCTGAATATTTTATTTATAATATCATTTAAAAATCTTTCTTTATTATATTCTTTAGTGATTTCAAGTAACAGTTTAACATTTTAAAAATTTTCATCGTGTTTTGTGAATATTTTTGTTTATTTCTAAAAGGTAGGGGGAGAGTGATTATATGTTGCATGGGTTGTAGAAGCCAACGCTTTATAAACTCTTAACGTGATATTAACTCAGTACAACCCAGTCATCTTATGACGGTTTAAGGTACACAAGTCTGATTTATTTATGAAAAAATTAATTGGTTGTTATTGTTTTAAAAATTGTTTTAACCAACTATTGCTATAAACAAAAAGTATGCTAGAGAAACATAAAAAATATCAAACTGTGACAGTGAATTTTATCATTATTAAAAGTCCTCAAAAAATACAAACAGGTGGAAGTAAACTAAATTAAAAAATCTGAAGATGAAATAATTTTAAACATTTATCCTTGAATAAAAGGAAGAATTGGTTCAACATACATTTTTGGTTTAAAATAAGTAACAAAAAACTTTCACGCTGTTTATTAAATATGTAGTTTAAAACCTCTATATAACATACAAAAAAATTGAGTTTAGAGTTTTCAATTTCTTAATCGATACTTTAAACAAAATCTTGATTTCACGTTTTCGAAGCATTTCCAAAATAAATACCAAACATGAGGAACTTTTGAAATGTCCTTGTAATTTTATTATTTATTATACTAGCAAAAACTTGCTGGTATCGGTAATGGTAACTACATATATTAGTAATTACTTGGTAATGATACGTCATTATTGTTTGCATACTCTACATTATATAAGGAGTGAGATCGAAAAATTCTTAACACACATTTTGCCTCATAACTTTTTTCGGAATCAATATTCAAAATTTTTTTTTGATCTTGTTATCATGAAAAAATACTTCAGTTATTATTTTTAATAACAACCATGTTAATTTGTCCTTATTTTCATCAAAATAAGTGACGAAAAAGATTTACGTCCTACAAGTTACTAAAAAAAAAATTACAAGCCAAAAATAGGACTCAGAATTTAAAAAAAAATTTTATACAAAAATACTCAAGCTGTATAATTGACTAAGAAACGTAGGTGCTGGCAGAATCTTCGCAGCTTGTGTCTCAAAAATTTTTATTGCTAATGCTCGAAGCAATGTTGGAGATAAGTTTAAAACTCAAAAGCAGCAAAAAATTCTTACAAAATTCATGGTATGACAAGCTTTTTGCAGTTTCGGCAAAACAGGAAAGTCATTTGATACATTCGGATATATAAATACCAAAATATACATAAAGGAATATTTGCAAAAAATACTTCTTCTTTTCTTAAGAAAGCACAACGTGTCCACATATTTTTGGACCCATTTGGTATCATGTCACTACGGTAAGAAAGCTCTGGAGTGGTACAAAATCAATAACATAGTTTTAGTACCAAGAGAGGTAAATTTTCAAAATTGTCCATAGCTTAGACCAGTGGAGAGATATTGAGCTCTTGTGAAAAGTGAATTCAAGAGCACAAAAAATGTGTCCCAAAATACAGAACATTTTAACAGAAGATGTGCACACTGTTCCAAAAAAGTGACTGAAGCAACTATCAAATCTCCAAAGAAAGGGTTTTCAAAAATGGCAATTAGTGGTTAGAACCATAAAAATTATATATTTCTGTGATCTGTGCTAAATTATCAAATGATTAAAAAATAATGAAAACTCTAAGATTAACCGTTTCCAAGTTATTGAATATTATGTATGTTAAGAATTTTTCGATCTCACTCCTTACGTAAATAAATACTCAATACTATTTAAAATAGAACAGTAATATTGTATCCACGTGGATCAGCTTGCTAGATTTTATATTACTTAGTAACTTACTAGGAAAACAAAGAATTTTTTATGAAACTAAAACTTTAAAAAATACTTCTTCAGTTTTTAATATACTGTGAGCATAAAAAAAAAAAAGTAAACAGCTCATTTCCTTTTAAACGAAGTTTTATGAGATGTAGGTAAATAATAGGGTGATCGACGCGGTTTTCCAACCGGTTTTAAACCCGGTTTTTTCAATCAATGTGCTGTCGGTTTTTTTAAAATGTTCATTTTTCGAATGTCGAATAGACCGGTTTTTTTAAACACAAAAAACCGGTTTTAAAGATAGCATTTTATTTCAGAAAACATGTACTAAATAGTGATAGTGATATTTGAAAATTTAGGAATAATTTTTTAAATATTCATAAAGACTGATTTCTTATGTTTTTAAAATATAGTTTAAGTCTAAATTGGAATTTATTCTGTAATATTAAACAAATAAATAATTAATAATTATCCTGTATGACCCAATTTAATTTTTTTGATCCAATATTTCCTTTTTTTTTTTAAAAGGTGTGTTAAAAAAGTTTCACCTGCAGAATCGTTTCAATTGAGACAGGCTTCCATATTAAGCCATGGTTTCTGTTTATGCTAACTAAAATTTAGATGATTTTTTCTACAATTTTGAAACATAGTTATCTTTTAGTAATCCAGATATATAATTTGCTTAGCATTTTTTCTCTTTCCAGAGCTTTCTGAAGCTACCAAACGACGTAGAAAATGAAAATTCGGCTTAATTATAAAACCTTTTGTCCGACAAATCCTAATGCAGCCATATTTTGAAATTTTTATCAGGGAGCGGATATAAGAGGATTTATGTGTCTTTTTCTAAGAATTTCTTCTCTTTTCAGAGCTTTCTAAAGCTCCCAGAAGACATAGAAAATTAAAATTCAGCTTAATTATAACCCTATTCGTCCTACAAATCCTAACGGAGCCAGATTTTGAAATATCTATCAGGGAGCGAAAGTACGTGGATCTATATATATGGATTTAAATATATCTTTCCTAAGCAATGTTTCCTTTCCAGAGCTTTCTGAAGCTCCCAGACGACGTAAGAAACTAAAAATCGGCATACTTATAAAACTATTCGTTCAACAAATTCTAACAGTGTGCCAGATGTTTCTATCAGGGACCAAAAAGTCTGTTTTGGTATTAAGAACTTTTGATTTGCTATACTTGTTGTTTGCTCTCCAAATCCTATAAAAAACTGATTCTGTATTTCGGCCAGGGAGCGCATTTACGACGATTTTTCGATTAGGGAGAGGAAGCTGTCTAAATGTTGTTCATATTTTTTCTTTTAATTTTCGGATTTGTTTGTGCATATTTTCATTATTATATTATTTTTCCTGACATTGTTAGGCTTTTACGCTTGTATTTAATAAATTTTAACTTACTATAAGAATTGATTTTTTTAAAGAAATGAAGTCTTTTGATACAAATATTAACCGGTTAACCGGTTTTTTCTGAATTTCAAAAAGTGCAACCGGTTTTTTTTTTAAATACCAACTCAAAAAAGTCGAATAATCGGTTACCCTAGTAAATAATGATATAAAAAAGTAATATGCCAAAATTCTTCGGCAATTAGGTAGGAATTGAACTCATAAAAACAATTTGCGAAAATAAATCGGAATAACGTTATAATTGAATTTATAAGAAAATGTATCAATTTTTACGCGTTAAAATAAAGTAAAGGTCGGTGAATTGTAAAAGTGGGAGCAGATCTTATATTATTTTTTGGTTTAGGTTTCAGGGAAGGACCAAATTATAATCATAAATATGTTTCTTGCTTTAAAACGAAGTAAAAAAGTGATTGTTTAACAATAGAATAAGAAACTTCAATTCAAACTGGAAAATAATATTAGACTTTTATAAAAAAGGAAAAATCCTTGCTTGAAATTGCAAAAGAAATTGCAGAGAATTATATAAATATACCAAACATTATACTAAAGTTAATTTTTCTCCGGCAAGATGGCCAAATCATTTACTGACACAAAGAAAAGAGCTATAGTTTGCGAAGTCAAAGAAAGTCCTGCTTCTAGTACCTTAAAAAAAAGTTGAAAAAGTAACGTTAATTTCAGCTTACTATTTTAGGGCTAGTACCATTTTAGGAACACTATACAAAGATGGCTTCCATAGAAGAACACCACGTAATAACCTTACATATCGTAAGCCAGCCAAACTAAATATTTGAATCTCGCCCAAAAGTATGAAAATTAGTGTTAAACCTTCCTGGAAACCGTTTTACTCAATGACGAAAGTAAATTTAAATATTTGGCGGCAAAAAAACACGAAAAATATTGCAAAGTTGGAATGAAGGCGTCAATGTCATATGTGTGGTTGAGATAGTTAAGCATGATCGAGACTCGGTAATGGTCTGAGGACGTCTGGAGGCTTCAGGAATCAGTAATTTCATATTTATAGAATCGACAACGAAATAGAAGATCATATAAATAGTTTTAAATATAATATGCTGCAGTTTTTAATTTTTTTTTTCTTATGAAATCCATATTTAGTTAGTTACCAAACAAATGTGCATTAATCTTTTCTATATGGTATTTTTAATCTAAATATAAAATAACTTTATTTCTAAGAATACTTGCTGTTTACTTTTTTTGACGCTAACAGTATTATTGCTACATGTATATACCCCAGTCAAATAATTATATGTGCATACCTATAAAGTAATTTATTTTCTTCAAAAATAGGATTTTCAAATTCAAATCTTTTTTATATTTTTAATGTTTATTAGAGCTTTATAAGTCAAATGAAAAATTTATTTCTTATGTGTAATTTGTGGCAAAATTTAATTGATTTTAAAATTGTTCATAGAAAATAATTATATGTGCACGACAAGAAATTTATAAAAATCCTTTATTTAAATAAAGTTAATTTTCAATATTCATTAAAGTTGTTAAGGAATTGTGTTATCCTAATACAACGTTACCAGATGCATCCTTCGTTATACCGATTCGTCCTTTTTCCTTTACATATATATAGGTCAAAACTGTAGTATACTTATAGAAAATCAATTTGAAACATTTGATATTGTCATATAGCTCTGAATCTAAATATATCTCAGCATATAGTATTCTTTGGAAATCCTTATGTCATGAAGGTCTGTGGATCATTACTGGTCGCTGAAGAAATATTTTATTTTGTGACTTAAAAACCGATTTTGAGGCCCGATATAGTAACATCGTCACATTAATTTACTGAAAAATCTAATTTTTGTAGGAAATTCATCAACGAAGCTATTGGATTTTTTGTCCAGTAAATTTATGTTGTGCTGTGAATTAATTTAGCTACGTCCAATAAATATTTTCAACTTCTATCTAGAACTAAAATTGACATATTATGTGCGATTCGACACTATGATTGCGCTTCAAGCATGTCATTTGTAGACGTCGAATACCAATGTAATATTTTTGATAAACACTTGGATAATTTAAATATAATATTTTTAAATCCCTTATGCACATGAACTCATGGTGTAATTAAAGTTTTTAACCGAAAAATTATATTTATCATAAAATCCTGCGTGTGGATTTTTGTACCGCTCTATTAGTTCTATTCTTGCTACCCAAAGATCATAATTTTAATCTAAAACCTCTTTTATTATTTTATGCTAACGTCCAATAATTAAAACCCGTTCATTTGGCCGTTATTTTTCTGTAACACATATTGTTTTTCTTCGAAAAATGTCCTTAAGCCCCGCTAATCAGCAATTGATTATGGGTTACCGCTCCTAGAATGATAGCAATTTCTCAGATTTTTTGAAAATTTTCAACAGTATTATGATAAACATTTTCTGTATACACCATTTTTTGGAATTTTACATAAATTGTAGTCTTACTTTAATGATTTCAGCACTTCAACTGACAGTTCATGACCTGGTGACATATTTTGGCTATAAATTAAAAAAAAAAAAAATTTTTTTTTTGGTATTTTAGGTCTAATCATTTTAAATATTCCCCAAATAACTTTAATTTTAACTTTAATTGGTTAAACGGTTCAAACTGTGGACTTCATGTCAGTCTGTTGAGTAAAAATTTCAATTTGCACATATAATTATTTTCTATTAAAATTTAGAGAATGATATTTTTATTTTAACGGTACTTTAAATACAATGCCAAAAGGAACCTAAAATTTTGCAAATAGGGACATTAGGTAAGAATGAAAAAAATTTTAAACCAAAGAAATGTATATCACTCTTGGAATATATAAAAACCAGAAAACAAATATTGCACATATAATTATTTGACAGAGGTATTTCAACATATGTAAGCATATTAAATTTAAACTGCACAAGTTTGATTGATTTAATTTAAACATTTTATAGTAACAACATCACTACAGATTCTTTATATTACGAGTATTAAGTTGTGGCTGAAGATAAAGCAGAATATAACTAGTACTACAATACAAAATATTAAACAATTTGCTATTATAAATTTATTAAGCTTAAATGTAACAGTACAGAAAATGCGTAAATTTAAGCAAACACATCGCACAGTGCTTTCAAAACGTTTTTTTTTTTTTTTTTTGAAAATAATTCAGTAACTATTGAACCGTTAGACATATATCTCAATAAAATGGTCTGAGCTGAGGTGTTTTCGAGTTGATTTGGAGGAGTACAGGTTCCTAGCGGGTCAGGGGGTAAGTGGGTAGCCCTCCAAAGTTGGCCATCTCGGATATGTAATTTTTTTGAAAAATCGCCAAAAATTCATTTATGATATGACAGAAAATAAATTTTATATAGATAGTCCTTGTAAATCTCTACAAAAAATACGCTTACACGTGTAAGTTATCTCTTTTTGAGTTTAAGAGATATTCAGGTCGAATTAAATTTTTACCTCATTTTTACCTTCGTTTTTTTTTAGTTCTTTAAGTTTGCGGGCTTAATATAGCCCCTAAAATTTTTCTAAAATATTCGCCAGATTTCTTACAAAATTCTAAATAATATTATTGTAAGAATCATATAAATATATAAATCCGTTAAAAAGTTATATTAATCTGAAGTTGGAACTTTAAAAAAATTTTAAATTTTTTGGGTTTTCTTCCAAAAAGTTGGCAATATTTATTCAGTGATAAAATTAGTTTTTTGTTCTGGTTTTTATCATTTTTTTAATGTTTTCAAAGAAATCTTAAGGTCTGCCCACAGCTTTATCCAAATTTTGTCAATTTTGGAAATGTTTTTTTTTTATGTTCTCAAATTGCAAAGCTAAGACCATGTGAAATTTTATTGAAAAAAAAAGCGTTTTGGAACCACTGTACCAAACTAAAACCAGAGAGTAATATACAGAGCAAAATATCAATTGTCAATTGTTGTTTTGTAAAAGAAAAGTGCTTTTATTTTCTTTTAGCAACAACAAAATGTATTACATTACATATATTTTGTTGTTGCATGAGTTAGATTTTGATGCAGATGTTTATTTAAACAAAATAAAAATTCAAAATATGACGATATTAATATAACTTAATTTGTGTGCAATTTAACAATTAAAAATGCGAAAGATGTGTAACTTACAACAACACATCTTTTTCAGAATCAGTTTGTACACCAAATTTCAAGTAGGAGTTCATGATACTGCATTTATAATAGGCATAGAAGAAACTATAAGAATAAATAAAAATTTAATTTCTATTAAAAGTAAATAGTGGTTAAAGCTTATTTGGCAGAAAAATTGTGTATTATTGTGTACCAAAATGTTTGCAAATTTAAAGAAAATTCTTAAAAAATTAATGTAAGTATTTGTACAAAAAATCTTTTAAATAGAAGAACAAGCGCGAATTTTATATTCGGCTCCGCCGAATCTATATACCCACCATCAAGTTTTTCAAATTTTACGTTATATTTGAGGTGGGCGGACCACGCCCATTTTTTGTTTCCGAGTTTACATTGGTCCTTGAACTATTTGTACAAAATTTCGTTGACGTTTCACCTTATATGGGAGGTGGGCGGTAAAGTGGGCGGACCACGCCTATTTTTTATTTCCAAGTTTATATCGACTCTCGAACTATCTTAAGAGTTATCAGCAGAAAAGTATGAAATAAAGCTACAACGGACACCCTGTGTTTCTAGTATTTTGCCCATAACACTTTTGTTTGTTAACTGATTTGTTTGTTTCCTCATTTTCAATACCAAACAAACCTTATATAAGATAAATATTTGAGCCAAATTTCGTCCCTCTAGATTGTCCCGTTCAAGCCCTATCCTGCTTTCAGCAGGCAGACGGACCGACGGACAGACGGAGGGACATGGCTAGATCGACTCAGGATCTGACCAAAACCCAGAAAATATATACTTTATGGGGTCTTAAATGACTTTTTCGACATGTCACAAATTCAAATTTATACTTTTAAAATTAAAGCAAATTTGAATCAAATACTCGCGTATGTAGGGTAGATTCGAAACTTAAATGAGTAACTGACGAGATTCCAAACTATTTAAAAAATAAAACCTCTTTCTATCAATGTGATTTTAAACAAGCGCGAATGTTATATTCGGCTTGGCCGAATCAATATACCCACCATCAACTTTTTCAAATTTTACGTTATATGGGAGGTGCTTTTGTTTAAGAGATATCAGCAGAAAAGTACGAAACAGACATCCCGTGTTTTTAGTTTTTAGCCCATAACTATTTTCAATACCAAACAAACCTTATAAGGATTGCGCACGAAAAAATCCGTTGATGCAAATCTGCTTATAGAAACTAAACCAATGGGCGAATTTTCTTTTGATCTTCTTTTTAAACTCCGTTTCATTTTATGCTAAGCTTTTAATGTCCTTTACATTATTTTTTACTAGAGTCCAATATCTTTAAACTGCACGGAGTTTCGGACAATTTGATGGATTAGCCTCTTTCGGTACAAACTCTTACAATTTCTTTGTTACAACTCCATTGTTTTGTTGTTTGTGTAATGAGAAGAAGCGGAAACATGTCAGAAAACAGCGGATACACTGAATTTTATTACGAAAGGGAGAAGTCTTTTCTAAAGGAACTCCTTCACGTATATTTCTGTGTTAATGCAACCATTTTTTAAGAATAAAGTGCTTCATTCCTGCGTATGCATATGACTTCACAAACCAAAAACTTTCTTGGGAATTTTGATTTTTTTGATACACCAAATTTTTGCCATAATCCCTCTAGCATCTGCGACATAGAATTCCAGGCTAGGAGGTTGAAAAAAGTCTTCCTGTACGAACGTTTCATCGTCTATTATACTCTGATCATAATTATGGACAAATTCGTCTGAAGAACTTTCACGTTATTTTTCACCTCCAAATTCTTGCTTTGCATTTCTGTTAGGATTTTTTTTTTTGTACTTTATACGACTTTAGGCTGATTTGTTTTCAACTTTTCTAATAAAAATTCAAAGCAATAAACTTTAGGTGACACTTTTCTTGCAGAGATGAGGGGAATTTCTTTGAAAATCCTTTCAATTTTGTCTGAGTCCTACAGCCTGAAGATACTATTTTTCTTCCACTACCTGATATCCATTCAGTGACCGTGCCTTCTTTGTATAATATTATGACCCAAGAAACTGTATTTTTTGACACAACTGCCATCATAGCAATTGTTTTATATGACCGATGTAGTATTTCATGAAAATTTTCTATTATGTGTTTTGGTGTTTTTTGTTCAATTTCCACTTTAAGGAAAACTAGTTTTGCTATAACCATGAAACTTAGCACATAGCTAGTGAGCATACTGACAAATGTAAACCAGTTAACAGAATTATTTAATTTTCACCACATCAAAAGTTATAAGCCCAAGAACATGCACGCATTTTTTCATGCGCAGTCCTTATAAGATAAATATTTGTCCCGTTCGAGCCCTATCCTGCTTTCAACAGACAGACAGACAGACAGACGGACGGACGGACATAACTAGATCGACTCAGAATCTTACCAGGACCCAGAAAATGTATACTTTATGGGGTCTTAAATGATTTTTTCGACATATTACACATGGAATGACAAAATCAATATACTCCCATCTTTTTAATGGTGGGTATAAATACTAATAATGGTCTTCGATTTATTGTTTGTCACAAAAGGGTTAAGAAAATATATAAAATTGACATATAGAAAAGGATTGAAATATAATTTTCAATGCAAATAATATATGTATATAGTTTTGGAAAAAGAAGTGGTCATTCGGACCTATGCGCAATATGTCATTATGTGATCGCATCTTTCGACTCAGAAAGTGATTCTGAGTCGACTTAACGATATCCATCCATCCGATCGGCTGGCTGTCCATGTAAAGCTTGTGCGCAAAATACAGGTCGCAATTTTGAAGATAATTTGATACAACTTGGTACATATGATTTTATTCACAAGGACGAAGCCTATTGAATTTGGTTATTTCACACCAATTAGAATCAACTTAGTATACGACACAAATGAATTTTTTATAAGCATAAATGACAGAATTATATGAAATTGGTTCATAATGTACCATAGCTCACATATAAGCACTAATTTCGGGAATCTCCCAAAAGCGCATAAATTCATGTGAATGTTAGTATCGACATAATATTCTGTATTAGTATGTTTTATTTTATATTTAATATAAGTATCGGTCCACAATTGGCCAGGGTATCATATGCTCGGACTTGACCGACAATATCTTTTTTACTTGTTTGGAATATTTTTGAACTAAAATTTTCTTATTTGAAAATTAATTGTAATCAAGTACATATCCGCAATTATTATCTATGACCTATTGCTATATTTCGGGTATATTTTTCGGAAATAAACTACTAAAGTTTTAGTTCCGGCTCTTCGGTTGGTCATTATTTTACTATAGTTTTATCATAATAAAATAATTAAATAAGTCCCAATTTCATAATGAAATAAAACCCAATTTGTAAGGAAAAATTTTTGGGAGTGTATTATTCTAATTAAATTTTTACTAATGCATCATAATTATTATCAAATTTTATTTTATATGCTTAGGCTATTTCGTTCGAAGTTCTTAAAGATTTTTATATTTTACAAATAAACCATATAAAATACTACATTTTCCATAAACCCCTTAATGTAGGGTTGCCAGACGGGCTTGAATGAGCTTGATTGTCAAGATATTTTAGGTCTTGTCAAGTTTCAAGTTAAAATACAATTTGTCAAGCTAAATATATTCTATACTACTTTAAAATATTCTGCAATTCAAATTTCCTAAAAAATATAATAAATTTAGTCAAATATAAAAAGTATGGTTTTCTCCGTTACAGATGATTTTAAAACTTTATTTTATTGTGACATTTTTGAGTACTTAATATCAAACATATTTGTGAGAAGAAATTAAAATCAAGCACCCGAAAACGTTTTATTTTTCAATCAAAATAAATATCTTTAATGTTCAAAATGTTTTTCATTTGTTGAAAAAAATATGTGAGGGATTTTTATTTTTAAAATAAATATCCATCAATGATGAAAAAATAAATATCTTTAACGATAAATATCTTTAACGATAAATATCTTTAACGATAAATATCAGTTCGAAAAAAATTTCAAATGATTGTTTTTTTTTTTATTCATACTTTTGTTTTGTTTTCAAAATATTTTTTTTTATTCAAGTGATATTGTTGTTGCTTAGAATTTTTTCCATCCGATGAAAAAAGTTCAAAATAATTTTCAACTTTTTAAATAAATATCACAAAAGATATTTATATTTTTATTTCCATCATGATGAAAAAAATTAAAATATTGATGAAAATAAAAAAATCATGATGGATTTTTATAATTTTTTGAACATTAAAGATCGTTTTTCGATAGAAATAAATATAAAAAGATTGTTTTTTTAGTATTAAAATCCGGTCTCTGATTAAAATTAAAAAGCGACATTGTCCCAATAAATTTCAAAATCCATTTAAAATTTTGTAGTACCGACAGTATTAAAGGATGAATCACTTAATTCAAAGGCTGAATTATTACTTGTTGTTCATAATATAATATATGGACTTATTTATAACCAGGGCAAGTTTTTATATGCACAAAAAAACTTGAAATATGCGCGTGAAAAGGCACGAAAAAATGGTGTTATATGCACAGAAATATGCAAAAATAGCATGAATATGTATATAAAAACCGACGAATTTATGCATTCTTATATATTAATGTGTAGAAAATATGCACAAATATGCATATTTTAACTTTCAATCTCTAATAGATTTCGATTTTTAAAAAATATAACTATTTTAATTTTAAGTATCATATTTGACGCTTCCGAATTTTTTTTCTTTACAATATTTACAATCAGTGTTGCCATTTTAGCACTTTCAGTGCTAGATTTAGCATTTGAAGAGGTTAAAATGCACTGGCAATTTATAAAAATATGCTAAATGCTTTTTAGCACTTTCTTCTTACAGCAATTTTTATTTAAATACTTTTGGATTTTTTAAGGAATCTTAGTAAATTTGACGTTATTAATTGTCAGTTTTAAAATATAAGCCCTATTTTGACTTTATTTTTCAATATTACCATTAACTCTGAAGAAAACATTTCTATAAGTTGTCATTTGAACTATATTTTACAAGAAACATGGGCCACAAAAATATTAATTTTTCTTTACAAAACAATTTAGCATTGTTATTTGCTGCTGTAGAACAATTTAGCATATTTTTTTGGACGTTTTAGCACTTTACCAATTACATCTTCGGGCAACACTGTTTACAATGTACTCAAAAAGCTCACCAAAAATTTTTTAGAAATCATTTGATTGAACTCTAAAAAATCACCAAAAAATTGTGTTTTTGTTAAGAAAACTAACTTTTGTATGCATTATAGGCAAATTTATGCAAAGATTTAAAATATAAGCATTTTTTGAAAAATTCTTTTTAAATATGCAAATGCTTACTTTCCAAACGAAAAGCTTGAAAAACTTGCCCTGTTTATAACAGATTGCCATGTCAAATTATGTTCATATTTATACTGCGATAATAAAATTGCTAACAAAAATACTTGTGATCGTACTAAAGTAGCAGCAATTACAAGAAACGTATTGGTTCCATGTTCACAAGGAAAAGTTTCTAGTGCCTTAAAAGAAAGTTTGTTTTTTGGAATCTGCAGTGACGCATCAAATATTGAAAATATAAAAACGTATCCATATGCAGTACAATATTTTAGTATTAAAAATGGTATTCGTAGACAAATTCTGGATTTCTATGAAGATCTGAATGAAATTTCAACAAATATTTTCAAAAATATTAAAAGAATAACTATAGAAAATAAACTAAACTATCGTAATAAAAACATTTATATTACTCTGAGTTTTATATATTTTTTGTTTAAACTAATTTTTTAGTTCCTAATAAAATTTTGTTGAAAAAATTAAATTTTTTTTTGATATAATTGATGCGTCTACAATTTTCTTCAGGTTTTAATTTTTTTTAACATTTGTGGTTATGTCAAGTTGATTTGTTTAAAATCAACTTGAATTTTTCGAAATGTCAAGTTAAACTACCAAACAATTCTGGCAACCCTACCTTAATGCACTTAGATTGCAAATAAAAAGATAATTCATATTTTTATTAAATTTATAGGTAACAAAATGTGTAAACTTTTACACTGTATGTTTAGATTTTTTCGTGCACTGTATGTATGAAAAATGTCACTTACGATAAAATTGCTTTCGCTATAAATTAGCCTATTAGCCTATTCAACCTGACTACCGTTATCGAAATAACCGAAAATATTGAAAACACTAAAAACCCTTGCCAAAATAGGCTAAAATACCAAAAATGCTTAAACACCGTAACCGTAATAATGTTATGGGTATTCTAGAACGACTTTGTAACGCTTGACTTCACTTTATATTTCTTGGTTATGAACCGAAAATCGAAATTTCTTAAACAACCGTTACCCTTAAACTATCATTACCTAAATAGCTCGAAATACCGATAACGCTAAATACCGTTACCGAAATAGATTTTCAACACGAAACACGAATTTCGAAAATGTCGTCGGTTACAATATCTTGGCGGTCGGGGCTCGATATATTTTACTTTAATCATTTTGTAATAATATTTAATAAAGAAGTAAAAAATCTTACAATTTATAGTATGAAATCCAGGAAGAAAATATAAAATAACAAATTTAAAATTAAACGAGAGAAGAAGATATAGTCGGTCAAGCCCGACTGTATGATACCCTACATTATTTCGATTAACATAATTTTGTTTTTACTTATATACAACTTACTTGTGTTAAATATTAACATAATACTAACATTTGTGTGAGATTTATGCACTTTAGTGATTTTCGGGAGAGGAGTTTATATGGGAGCTATGGTCAGTTATGGACCGATTTTCATGAAATTTTTCAAACAGATTTTTCCTTAAACTAAATTTCATTAAAATGTTACTATTTTTAAGGCATATATAAGTGTTAAAACTCTATTCCGGGAGGACATTTGTATGGAGGCTAGGTGAAATAATGGGCTGATCATAACCAAATTCAATAGGCTTCGTCCTTGTGTTGAAAAAAGCATATGTACCAAATTTCATCAAATTATATTCAAAAGTGCTTTACATGGACAGCCAGCCAGCCACCCAACCACCTTTGGTGGTGTAGGGTATAAAAAAAGGTCCATTAAGATGTCACATTACATTTTTTTGTAACTATTGGATTTTGTTTTTTTTGTTAATTTTTATTATTTGTTGATAATAACCTTTTATTTTACTAAGAATTTAAACAATTTAGTAATTTTCTTTAGCTTCAGCTTAATTTTGTATTTGTTTCATTTATTAAATATGCCCTTTTCAGGCTTTACAGTAAGTACATACATACTTAAATATTACATTTAACTAAACCTAAAGCAATTTGCTTTCTATATAGTTATTATAAAAACGAATAAATGTTTCATTTATTTATTAACTAATTTAGTATTAAATTTGCCTTTTCTAATTCTAGGTGAATTTGATTATCATTAAATAACATTTTTGTTATGCGTTACATATTAAATTATTCTAGTATTTTTTCGTATTTAGGTTCACAAGAAACATTACAACAATTAAAGCTAAAAATATTGGAAGAAATAACCGTGAAATTACAGAAGAAGTTCATAATAACATTGTTTAAAATTCCTACTGAGCCCTCCAATTTACAGATTTTGCATTTGTCCTGCTTTATTTTGACCCTTTTCAGTTAAAATGTTTCCTTTTAAACGGAAATGTTTTTCTGCTTGGGTGCATTTTACTTGTTTATATTTATGGTTTTTAATAACTTCGGGATGAGTGAAATTTACAAAAAAAAAAGTAATAATGATTTAAAAACTTTAAGTTTATTTGTCTGTGGTTGAGAATGCTATTGCCAGCAAAATACAATAAAAATTTAATTTTGAGAGAGTAAACCTTACTTTAAATACAGTGGAAGCCAAAATGATGCAGAAAAAAATGTTTTAAAACTGTAAAGTGTAGTTGAAAATATTGCAGCACCAACATATTAACATACATATATTGTTACTACTGTAGTAGTTGCAATCAGCGTTGCCACAAACAAAATATATTTCCTACCAAAACTTTCTATGAAAAACTACCAAAATGTACCAACATTTAATTGTAAAGTATTTTATTCTATTCTGAATAATAATTATGAATAAGGTAAAAAAAAAATGCTAAAAATGTACCCAATTATTTTAATATTATGTTTTCATTGGAAGTAATTAGGACTGAAAAATAGCTGCAGAATTAGTGATTTTAACAAAGATTTGTCATTGTTGTTCTGAAAAACATTTTCACTTTTTAAAAGTATTTGATATTATTTTCAAAAAAGTGTAAAATAAATATTTAGTGAAAATATTATATTATAAAAATGAGGTGTAACTTTGTTTGTTTGTGTATCAAAACGGCTGAACCGATGTTAACGAAATTTGACACACATTAAATCGCGATTGGCTGTCACACCTACATTTAACATTTTCTCTATTTATAATGTTATTACTGAAGCGATTTTCATGCAATTTTGCACATTTATTGGCCCTAACCCTATACACCACGCCCACTTTGGATAAGAATATAAGCCTATATTTAAGTCATCATTACACCCAAACTACCAAGCCTATAAACATAAAACTTAGTGCGGAGACAGAGTATATTATTAGTGATGATATGAGCTATGATAGGACTTCACATTTTTCACCTACTTTTTAAAAAAGTAATATTCTCAATTTATCACGTTACATCTGAAGCGATTTGCATGAAATTTAGCACATATGTAGAACGACATTGACTCTATGCAAAACTATGTCCCTATTGTTCTCCACGCCCACTCCACGCTCTCTTTCGACTATAATATAATTCTACATTTGAGTCGCCTTGGCACCCAAACTACCAAACCCATAAGCAAAAAATTTTAAACGATTGCCACGAAATTTGACACACAGATAGTATCTGTGCCGAAGGTAGTCTATGTTAGATCTCGATTGGATATTAAGCCCACTTTTTTAAAACTCTTAAACGGCTGCACCGATTTTCAAGAAATTTTACACACAGATAGTACCGGTGCCGGTGGTGGTTATCAGTTATGTTAGGTCTCACTTGAACTCTTAAACGTCTAAACCGATTTTCTTAAAATTTTTACAGCATCGTTCTGTGTGTCTCTAAATTCAAATTTGATATTTTATTTTTCGATCGGAGCAGGGAGAGTGGTGCTTCCCATACAAAGTAAATATTCATTATGGTATATCTAAAGAACTAATATAATGAAAGTCAAGCTTATCATATCGCATTGTTAAAATGGAAATATCACGGATAGGTCTAGCGAGAGAGATAGGTCTAGCGGGAGATACAAAGAAAATATTTTCTCATATCTAAAGGAAAGCCTTAAAAAGTTCTAGCAGTAATTTTCATATCAAATTTCGAATAGTACGGATAGGTCCAAGGGAAGTATTAAATATTTGCTATCGCCTAAAAAGGGATAGCGAAGCGCACCGGGAAAAGCTAGTACAATTATAAAATAGCTTAATACTCACTAGTGCACCGAACAAACAGTTTATATTTTATATATAACTTTTTATATTGTTTTTCCTTTATTTTATTTTACAATTAAAATACAACAGTATGTAATAAATTGACAATTATTATAACATTAACCTTTAATTATTTTTTTTTCTTTGATTTCAAGCACATGTATTGCTAGGCAACATAATGACTTTTGTTTACAAAAAGAAAAAAATGTTATTTATTTTCTGGATTTAATGGTGTATTAAAAAAACGTGAATATCGAAAAAAAAAAATACTTTTGAATATTAATTTATCTTTTTAAGTGAAATGATTTAAAAGAAAATCCTTTTCAATTGGGAATGCATCCCGGGATTTCCTGTTCCGAGATTCCCGGGAAATTTGAAATTTTTCATCTCTTTTAAAATTCCCGGGACTCCCAGAAAAGCACTTAAATAGAAAAAAACTGAGTGAATTAAAAAAAAAAAACTTCTATATTTTAGTAATTTGTAAAATAAAATTTACTTAAAATTTTAAATCGACACTATAAAGACATTTGATCAGTAAGTTTTTATTTACAATTTATTACTTATATGATTATATAGAACGAGCTGTAGATCCGCAACTTCGTTAGCGGAAATTTTTTATAAAAACCATATTATATAATAAATTTAAACAAAGATTCTTTACTCCCTTGGGAACATTTTTAATAATGGTGTTATGTCATCCATAAATAACAATTTCACTTTAATTTCAGGTTTCTAATCTTAGAATAACGAAAAATAAATATCAGAATTACGAAAAAGTGTATTAGAATAAAGAAAAAGGACCGCAAAAACCATTTTAAGTTTTGTGATTCATTTAGGACCTTACATCTACAATTTTATGTTTCAAGGATAAAAATTGCAGAACATTCTTGAATGAATACTATTAGAAAAACAAAAGAGATACCACAAAGTCTCTTCTTGTGAATTCTCGTTCATTTAGGACTAGATATATTTAATTTCGTGTTTCTAGATTCATAATTATATAAAATTTAAAAAGTACATTTAGAAGAGCAAAATAAGTACCACACAGACCCCTCCTGTGAATTCTTTCTCACATAGGACCATGCATATTTAATTTCATGTTTCTACTTTAAATAATATTGGAAATTCAAAAAGTACCATTAGAAGAACAAAAAAGTACCACAAATTCCACTCTTATGGATTCTAATTCCCTTAGCACCACATGTTTTTAATTTCATGTTTCCAGGTTCACAATTATAGAAAATTAAAAAAAGTATCATAGGAAGAACAAAAAAGTACCACAAAGTCCCTTCATATGGATTCACATTCACTTAGGACTACATATCCTTAATTTCATGTTTCTAGGTTCATATTTACAGAAAATTCAAAAAGTACCATTAGAAGAACAAAAAAGTACCACAAAAACCTCTCTTATTCATTTAAGACCACATATCTTTAATTTCATGTTTCTGGGTTAAATATTATAGAAAATTCAAAAAGTACCATTAGAAGAGCAAAAAAGTACCATAAAGTCCCCTCTAATGAAATCTCATCGTTAAGGACCAAGTATCTTTAATTTTATATTTCTAGGTTAAATATTATAGAAAATTCAAAAAGTACCATTAAAATAACAAAAAAAGTACTACAACGTCCCCTCTTGTGGATTCTGATTAACTAAGGACCACATATCCCTAATTTCATGTTTCTATGTTCATAATTATAGAAAATTCTAAAAGTACCATAAGAAGAACGAAAAAGTACCAAAAAATCCCCCCTTGTGAATTCCATGCGTATTTAATTTCATGTTTCTAGGTTAAATTTTATAGAAAATGCAAAAAAGTACCAATAGAAGAAGAAAAAAGTACCACGAAGTCCATCCTCTTGAATTCTTAAGTACATCTCACATCACTCTTGTGAATTCTTATCTACATTTGCTTAATTTCATGTTTCTATGTTTAATGTAATTGAGAATTCATTATTAAGTTTGAATAAAATGTAATTTCCCGCCTTTATTCCTTTTTTTGGTACTTTTTTCACCCATCGAAGTATCAAAAATTGAATTCCATTAAATTTCAAAATTGTAGTGGTATCTCATATTAAAATACTCATATGAAGATTTCAATAAATATAAAAAAATGTTTTATGAAAAAAGTACCAAAAATAGGTACGATTTTTACCCCTTAAACGTTTGAGTTTCAAAAAAGTACCAAATTTGTATTTCTAATTTTTTGATAAGTTTTGAATACGATATAAATTTTATCTGTATGTTGATTGGTTTCAAAGATACATATGGTGTCAAAAAAGTACCAAAATACAGTTTTTACCCGTTTTCTCCCTAAAACGGCCGATTTTCAAAAAAGTACCAGACACCTGTCCAATTATTTTTTTCATGAATAACGACAACTATTCAATTTTTTTTTGTATCATTATTAGTTTGCGAGTTATAAGGTTACCGATTTTACCAATCGAATTTCCAAAAATCCCGTCTTAGTGGATCTATATGGAGGGAGACCTACCTACGTTCCAAATTTCGTCTCTCTAGCTTCAGCCGTTTGGGCTGTGGGATGATGAATCAGTCAGTCAGTCAGTAACGTTAATCTTTTATATATATAGATGACTATATGGCATAAATTCAATTAAACACCTTCATTAAACATCAGCACCAGCGAGTGGAAAGTTGTAATGTCTAAAAGAATCATGTAAACATTTTATATACATATACGTTGTTAATTTGACAGTAGTATAGACAAGATTGAAGGAAAAATTCTTATCTGGCTTCCGATTTCAAAAAAGTTTTTATTTTGTTTATTTTATAATTTTAGTTATAATTAAAATTATAAAAATAAAATAGCTCTAGCATCTAAGACTTTTGGCTTAAATTTTATGTAAATATCAACAGTCATCGTAAGAAGTTGAAATTTGGCCAAGATTTTATGTACATATGATGTTCCCTTTCTCCCAAGAAATCAAAATGTTCGGGAAATTGCAATATTTACTTATCAACGAACTGTTCCCGAAAATAGTCACACACATACATATATTAGTATCTTATTGGCCGCCCAGCGGGAAAAAGCTGTACTTAAGGATCATTCTGAAAAGCTTTATCTAGCGTTCACAAAACCTGCTACTTGCATGATGGCAATGCCTTCCCTTCATGCTGTCCAAAGAAAAGCGTGAAGGCAAGGACTTTCTCTTAATTAAGTAGGCTATTAAAAAAAATTAAAATATAATTTATATTTAAAAAGAAACATACGGACTAACGACAGTTAAAATAAGGCTAAGCTTTGAGCTTTGTAAGTAACGCAATAAGTGAGTGACAGTACCCATTCTACTTAAAATATAATGAAAAGGAACAATAATTAGTACTGTATTTTTTGAGAAATTTTCATCAGAGCTGACTGATTTACCTTTGTAATTTTCAATAACTTTTCATTTCGAAGAAAATCAACGAAAACTTTACATAGGTAATTTTGTAGAACAATTTTTATTAATATTTTTATTTATTTAAATGTAAGTCTAAACTATAAATGAATACCTTCATTCATTAGTCAAATTAGTCTCTGTCAAATTTCAACTTTCAAAGATAATTGGAACATACTACTAAACGGTAATTTGTTAATGATGCCTGAAAAAATCTTCAAAAAAATAAAAAATTTTCCCCAGTTTTACTTAGTGTTATACATATTAAACGATAGATAAAGAAAAATTAATGAACCCGTAATTCACGATTTTCAGTAAAAAGATTTTAAAGAAGATAAAATTAACAATTTTTTAAAAATTCGATAACTCAATAAAGTGCATCAATTTGTGTGAAGACAAAATTTTTTTTTAATGTATATCACTCTTCAAAAATTTAAGATTTACATATGTGTCATAAACTAATCCCCAAAATATTAAGGATCAATTATTTCGCTTTCGTGAGCTGGACCAATTTTTAAATACCTCTAAAAATATTATTTTTGGTCAACACTGTACACAAGTTTTAATTTTTTATCAAAAAAATTCCAACATATACAAATTAACGCGCGTATTTCATTGACAGTATGGTATGCCGACTTTTTGCTGGTCTGATTCAATCAAAACAAAAAAAAAAAAAAAAATAAAATGCAATTTCCCAGCAGGCCACATGTCCATTAACGACACTTTCATCGATGATGTCGTCTAGAAAATGCATGTAGAGGACAAGTTTGATTAAAATCACCTGTATTGTTACTTCGACTTCAATAACAAAATATACTGATTTGTCGTACATATCTAGTTCGGTGACAACATGAGTAAAATGTCCAGCGAGAATGAATGAGTTAAACCAAACACACGACATTCTGCATGACAATGTCATCAATAGCTATCAGATAAATAAAAGCATTAATAAAACCATTAAAAAGTAGAGAGTGTTGTAGCTGAAGTGGTAAGTGCGCTTGACTATTCAATAAGGAAGAGAGAAATTGGTGGCCTGGGTTCAAATCTCGGCGGAACCCTACTTTTTTTTCATTTATTTTTCTTAAAATGGTTGACGAAAATATACATGACACTGTCGCTCAGGTTATCGTTGATGACTTAAGTGCCCTTTGTTCGAAAATGTTACCAATGTTTGTTCGGAGCTGTCGTACATGTGTCGTCGAAGAGTGTGACAAATCATCAAGACATCGTCGATATTTTCTACAAGACATGGCCTGCTGGGATGTTGTAGCTGAAGTGGTAAGTGCGCTTGACTATTCAATAAGGAAGAGAGAAGTTGGTGGTATGGGTTCAAATCTCAGCAGAACCCAACTCCTTTTTTACTTATTTTTCTTAATATGGTTGACGACAATATGCATAACACGTCGCTCAGGTTATCGTTGATGACTTAAGTGCCCTTTGTTCAAAAATGTTACTAATGTTTGTTCGGAGCTGTCGTACATGTGTCATCGAAGACTGTGTCAAATCATCAAGACATCGCCGATATTTTCTACAAGACATGGCCTGCTGGGATTATTACGTATGTGTGTATGTATGTAATAGCCTTGCTCGACTTACACGACCTACACTGCCGGTCATCGGAATAGGTTCAAGATTTTCGTTACATTAAAACTCGCATTATTTTAAATATAATAAAGATAGTTATATTTTTTTCATCTTGTTTTCTAAAGTTTTAAATTCTAATATGTATGTTTAACAGCAAGAAATAATTAACAACCAATGTATTTTATAAGGCAATTTTTTGGGTCATCATAATAGGTTCATAAGACGAAATCAATTTGCGTCAAGTGTTTATTGAATTCGCCCCTAAGTATATTTTCCTAACATTTTCAACAGTTTTATATAAAATTTTTAACCCTTCTTCATACTGATGTTTCAATTGTCATATTCGTAACAAATATGGTCTGGCCAGACCGCTCTATAATTTTATATATATTAATGGAAATGTTGGTAATTTTTTTGTATTATTACATTTGTATAACTATATTCTAGCATCACTACTATATAGTTTTGCAAGATATTACATTTTCCCATCGATAAACTTCACGTTCTTCTCCTTGTTTTGAGTCTACAAACGCATACAATATTTCTTTTCAAATATTTGAGGTTTTATCAGTAATTCTCTCATAACACAAAATATGAACGAATATGTGGAAAATCATAAAATAACTTGGTAAACTGATGAGAGCTCAGTTTAAAAGTTTTTAATAACATAAAATACAATAAAAAAGAACGAAAAAAATCCTCAAACCACATAATTTTCCACACAAAATATAACTGGTCCAGCCAGACCATAGACGAATGTGACATGTACACTAATTTATCTATCCTTGTGTTCTGATTTATCCTTGTGTTCTGATTTATCCTTGTGCTCTGATTTTTCACAGACCGTTAAAAAACAAAATTGTAGAAGGGTACCTGAAATTTCAAGTCTCTAGCTAATTATAAACAAAATTTAAATCTACAATTGGTCTGGCCAGACCAGTTTGTAAGACGAAGGGTTAAAAATTGGTCGAGTAAAAAAATTTTCCGATAAAGAAAAAAGCTACTTAAATTATAGCGTATGGACAAATAAGACTTAAATATTGAGCAAAGTCAAAATATTGTCAACAACTTTTTAAGAAATCAATCTCGCTATGGAACAAATATAAAAACAGGTACATATAAAGCAACAACGAAAGCTGATAGAAGATCTATCATTCGAGATGAATCTAATTCTATTGATTCTGCGTCAAAAATTAAACAAAAATCAGTTATTAAAGCAAGTGTTTTCACCGTAAAACGTGTTATTCGAAATTCAGTGAAACTAAAAAGACTAAGATTCTAAATAATAAGTTTACCTTCTAAATTATCCGTGAACGTATGTTCCAAAAAAGGAATGAAACATATTGTTCTATAGGATGAACAAAAATAAATCTGAAAGGCTGCAATGGCTATAAATATTATTATTTTCGTTATTTGTGAAAAGAAGAAAGCTAAGTATGTATCCCATAAAATTGCGAAGGAGGTGTAATGGCGCAAAGTGCAACTTTATATTATGAGACATGTGTTCTTCGAATTTCTTCGCATAGAATTATGGAAAAAAGTTACTCAAGTTTACTGGAAAAAGAATTTTTACATTTTATACACTATTTCAATTTATTCCATTGACATTCCAGCTCAACAATGTCCTATTCACACCGCAGGAGCGGTAAAACTATGAATTCGAAGTCAAAATTTTACCACTTCGGAGTGGAAACTATACTCTCTTGACCTTATTATAGTAGGAATTGTATGAAAATTTTAGTCACGTAATGACAACACGAGCACAAAAATTCATTATATAAAGATTTTGGAAAAAGTTGGAGCAAACCTTCTTTGTTACAAGTGGAAAATCTTTATAAGTCCCTTCAAAATAGATTCTTTTAGGTTAAATTGAATAAGAAATGCTATTTTCATTATTAATAATTTTCTAATAATATAATAAAACAAAAAAGTACCATATTAATCAATACATCTTGTTGTTTTTTGAATAAGGCACAAAGAGAGGAAATACAAATTCATTGGTCGATTTGTATAGAACTGAAATAGAAAATTTTTTATTTTCTTAAGATCTTTGTTATGCGATTTATCTGTTAATTTTAAATGTTTATGTTTTTTGTTGATGTTCATGTTATGTATATTAGAAGAGCGTATACTCTCTGCCCCTGGGAGCTATGGGTGTCGACCAATATTGTATACCCCTTTTCCAAAATTAATTGTTCAATTTCAATTATTTTTGTTAAGATGAGAAACTACTATTTTAGTTTTAATTTTCTTAGTTTTTGTAGAAAATTATAAAAAAACAAACTGATACATATTTAGCAAAAAAAAAAAAAAAAACTAAAATTTTGATTTAGGAATACATTATTTTTCAGTAGTATTAAATACTATTTAAATATGATGATTTTGAGTATTTTGTATGTTTTAAGAATATATTTATTTCTTTTCAATATATACTTGTGTTTTTTCTACCTTTGTAGGTAATTTTATATTATAAATTTATGTAAAAATACGTATATTCTTAACCCATTTTCGACAGCTGTTGTGTTTTCGCATCAATAACTTTAACATCGCCTAATTAACTAATTATGCAATTAATGTTAATTTTGTTTACAGTTATTATTAGATTAATATGTTGTCTTAAAGATCATAAAAAAAATCGAATTTATAAATAGGCTCTCCAAAATTAGGTGTTAAAGCCACACCGATCGCCAAAAACGTTAGTGTTGCGAAAACGCATCAATGGTCATTTCGACGATATATATTTAAATCTGCTTTCCGAAAAAGTACTTTTTCAGAATGTTGTTCAGAAAATTTTTTCGGGTCCGAAAATGGTACGATTTTTTAAATTTTCAAGGTCCTGTATTTCGAAATTAAAAACATCTAGGCGATCAAATCTTCTTAATTTGTTATCACAATTTCAAAAACAAACTTTGTGCCAAATTTAGGTAAAGTTATCTCAACGGAATCGGGTAGTGGTCGGAAATGGGTTAAACACACAAACACGAAGAATATTCTTTTTGAACCTAAAAGAACAAAAACTTTTGCACACGTATGATAAAATAAAAAAAAGCAATTAAATAATTTTATCATTAAGGTAATGAATGCAAACAGGTTTTTCTTTGATATAAAATTCCTTTTCATTGTAAAAATTATTTAATATGCTCATTTCCTGCATATTAATTTTACAGAATATTTGTGTGTTTAAACTCAATTAGAAGTTTAATGAGATTTTAATGAGTTTTTTCATTGCACTGAATTTCGATTTTACTTAGATAGGGTAGATTTAATTGACACATGCACTGGCGCTTGATAGTATTGCACAATTGAATCTTAGATATTATTCCAATATTCAGGGAATATACAAAATAAAATAACATATAACTGAAATAATTTTCTTTGTTTTTGATATGCGATTATCAATAATTATCTACTAGAGTATTCATTTTACTCGACTTTTTCATTATTCAATTAATCCAATAACTCGAAAATGCAGTTTTTAAATTACTGGAGTAAATTACTCCTTAAAATGTTTCTCGTTTTTTCAATGCTTATTAAAAAATAAAATTAGTATTCTGTGTTTTCTTAATGTTTTATTAAAAAAGACAATAGTTTAAAACACCAAAAATATGCCTAAATTAATTGAGATAACTTAATAAAATTAAAGAAAGACTTAAATAATCCTTCTGAAATAGTCTTTCCAAAATAATATAAAATTAACATTTGTGTACATTTTTCACTTTTGTTTTCTTAAAGCCATTGTTTGTCGGCGTTCACACATGGAAATTTTTCATGCAGCAATTCCAGCGAGAGGGAATATAAAAGGGAACAAACTTCGTTTTGCCTTTCATTTTCGTACTTCAAAACAAAAACAAATCAATGCAATTAAAGCAAGAATTGCTGAAGTAAAATTTTGTGTGTGCGAAAAAGTTCAAAAGAAAAAATAGAACAATTTCTGAAAGGAAAATTGTTGTGTGTGAACTTGGACTTTCTCTGTATCCCAGCAACAACTTTGCTTACCATGTAATGAGTTAAGATGCTAATGTAATGGGTCTTCACTACTTACACATTAGATGAATAACTCATTATTTTAACACGGTGATGTTATTAGAGGCAACTACTTACTCTATACAGGTAGGCATTTCAAAGCTATTCAAAAACTTTTTAATTTCAAAGTATTACAGAAGTCATTATTAGCAAAATTAATAGTAACTAGTTACATTATCGGTTACAAATAATTACTGAAATATGGAAAAATAAAAAGTTGATATTTTTTTAAATATATTTATTGAAAACATAGACAATTTAATATATTCAAATTACAGAGTTCAAAAACTTAACTTAATGCCTGATTTTGTAAAATGAAACGAAAACTCAATTCGACAGTTTGTATTGAAAACAACAAATATATTTGAATTTTGTTTTCAATACAAAATTTTTAAACGAATTTTCGTAAAAAAAAAAAATTAAAACGAGTTAATACCCTACTATCTACTTTGGCCTATAATGGGGCATTGTATTGTCTATAAATTAAGACTTTCACTACCATAGTTCTTTGAATATACATATAATCGCATATCCAAATTTACTTTGTAAAGAACTGCGTCTTTTCCTAGACCTATCCTTCGTATATTCAGCTCAGTTATGAAATTTAGGATGAACATTATTCTTATACTACAAAAATTATTTCGATATGCGTTAATAAATACAATGTTTGCTTTATTAGATAGGAAAGGGGAGGTAGCCTCTATACCTCCTCTATCCTATCTAACATTTATCCTAAAAACATTTGTACAAAATTTCATTTTTGTTCATATGTATTTCTGTTTTGTATTTATGGCTTGTAGAACTCCATAATTGCTCAGGATTTGTAGTTTTATACTATGAAAACATAATTAATGTTTTATTTAAAAATTCAATATTTACATATGTATACATATTTATATTTTTTGTAATATCAAAGTATTAACATAAAATATAAAATTCACATCACATTCCTATGAAAGTAAACAGAATGAAAATTATTTGTAAATATGTATGTATGTGACTTTTATACTTAAAAATTACAAGTTGTAATAAGAGTTACGGCAGAAAATTTGAAAAATTATTACTATTTCAAGGAAGTTAAAAAAATCACACACGAACTAACATTTCCATTTAATTTTGTTAAATAAATTTAAAATTATTAATAAAATCTTAACTAAATATTTGCCAATTAGTTTTTATTATATTTAAATTGAAATAAAAAATATAATATTTATTTGTATCTTTTTTAATACAGCAAAAACGTTTTGATTTTCGGTAATGGCAACTACTTATTACTTGGTAATGAGGTGTCATGTTTTTTTTGCTACTCCACACTACAAAAATAAGTACAGTAGTAGTAAAATGGCACAGTAATGTTACATTCACGTGGATCAGTTGGTTAGATTGACCAATTCTTGGTTCAACCTAGTGTTGTAAATGGATATTTATCAAGATACCTAATGTTAATCAAAAAATTCCGATTTTCCCTACACATCCAAAATATTTCCCCAACAAGAAATTCCTTCAAATTTTATTCACCAATATTATTAAAATAAATTTATTAAATTGTTCAAAAATTTACCAAATTCAACCACAGCTGGTTGATGGGTTCTCTTTCAAAATATTCCATTATTAAACTTATACGCTTTTTAAGGTACAATCTTTCAGATAATATCAATAATAGAGGGCGGATTCTAATGGAGCATTAAAAAACTATCTTATGTTGATATCTATCCGAATCAGACATTTTACTTAAAAATGGCATAGATTACAAAATTCCAAATAATATTGCTGCAAGAGTCATATAAATATATAAATCCGTTAAAAAGTTATATTAATATGAATTTGGGACTTTAAAAAAAATGTTCATTTCTTGTTTTTTTTTTTTTTCAAAAAGGTGGCAATATTTATCTATATATATAAAAGAGTAACGTTACTGACTGACTGACTGATTCATCATCCCACAGCCCAAACGGCTGAAGCTAGAGAGACGAAATTTGGAACGTAGGTAGGTCTCCCTTCATATAGATCCACTAAGACGGGATTTTTGGAAATTCGAATGTTTAGGGGGTAAAAAAGGGTAAAACGGGTAAAATCGGTAACTTTATATCTCCTAAACTAATGGAGATACAAAAAAAGTTGAATAGTTATCGTAATTCATTTAAAAAATAATTGGACAGGTGTCTGGTACTTTTTTGAAAATCGGCCGTTTTAGGGAGAAAACAGGTAAAAACTGTATTTTGGTACTTTTATGGCACCATATGTATCTTTGAAACCAATCAACATACAGATCAAATTTATATCGTATTCATAACTTATCAAAAAATGAGAAATACAAATTTGTTACTTTTTAGAAATTCAAACGTATAAGGAGTAAAAATCGTACCTATTTTTGGTACTTTTTTCATAAAACCTTTTTTTATATTTATTGAAATATTCATATGAGTATTTTCATATGGGATACCACTACAATTAAGAAACTCATTGGAATACAATTTCCTATACTTCGATGGGTGAAAAAAAGTACCAAAAAAAGGGGTAAAGGTGGGAAATTACATTTTATTCAAACTTAATAATGAATTTTCAATTATATTAAACATAGAAACATGAAATTAAGAAAATGTAGATAAGAATTCACAAGAGTGGAATTTGTGGTACTTGAAGATACATGGCCTGTGGGTAAGAATTCAATGGATGGACTTTGTGGTACTTTTTTCTTCTTCTATTGGTACTTTTTTGCATTTTTTGTAATATTTGACCTAGAAACATGAAATTAAATACGTATGGTATGATGTTGAAAAGAATTCACAAGGGGAACTTTGTGGTACTTTTTCGGTCTTCTAATGGTACTTTTTGAATTTTCTATAATTATGAACTTAGAAACATGAAATTATGAATATGTGGTCCTTTGTTAATGAGAATCCATAAGAGAGAACTTTGTAGTACTTTTTTGTTAATCCAATGGTACTTTTTTAATTTTCGGTAATATTTAACCTAGAAACATGAAATAAGGATATGTGGTCCTAAATGAATGGAAATCCATAGAAGGGACTTTGTGGTACTTTTTTGTTCTTCCTATGGTAGCTTCTTAATTTTCGATAATATTTAAAGTTGAAACATAAAATTAAATATGCATGGTCATATGTGAGAAAGAATTCACAAGAGAGGTCTTTGTGGTACTTTTTTGTTCTTATAATGGTACTTTTTGAATTTTCTATAATTATGAACCTAGAAACATGAAATTAAGGATATGTGGTCCTAAATGAATGGGAATCAATATGAAGGGTCTTTGTGGTACTTTTTTGTTCTTCCTATGGTACTTTTTTAATTTTCTATAATTATGAACCTGGCAATAATTTTCGGTAATATTTAACCTAGAAACATAAAATAAGGATATGTGGTCCTAAATGAATGGAAATCCATATGAAGGGACTTTGTGGTACTTTTTTGTTCTTCCTATGGTACTTTTTTGCATTTTCTGTAATATTTAACCTAGAAACATGAAATTAAATACGCATGGTCCGATGTGGGAAAGAATTCACAAAGGGGAACTTTGTGGTACTTTTTCGTTCTTCTAATGGTACTTTTTGAATTTTCTATGATTATGAACCTAGAAACATGAAATTAGGGATATGTGGTCCTTAGTTAATGAGAATCCATAAGAGGGGATGTTGTGGTACTTTTTTACTATTTTAATGGTACTTTTTGAATTTTCTATAATATTTAACCTAGAAATATGAAATTAAGGACATGAAATGCTAATTGAATGAGAATCCATAAGAGAGAACTTTGTGGTACTTTTTCGTTCTTCTAATGGTACTTTTTGAATTTTCTATAATATTTAACACAGAAACATTAAATTAATGATATGAGGTCTTAAATGAGTAAGAATCCATAAGAGAGCATTTGTTGTACTTTTTTGTTCTTCTAATGATACTTTTTGAATTTTCTATAATTATGAACCTAGAAAGATGAAATTAAGGATATGTGGTCCTAAATGAATTAGAATTCATTAGAGGGGACTTTGTGGTACTTTTTTGATCTTCCAATGGTACTTTTTTATTTTCGGTAATATTTAACCTAGAAATATGAAATAAGGATATGTGGTCCTAAATGAATGGGAATTCATAAGAAGGAACTTTGTGGTATCTTTTTTCGTTCTTCGAATAGTACTTCTTGAATGTTCTGCAATTTTCATCCTTAGAAACATAAAATTGAAGATGTAAAGTCCTAAGTGAATCAGAAACCTTAAAATGGATTTTGTGGTCCTTTTTCTTTATTCTAATATACTTTTTCGTAATTCTGATATTTATTTTTCATTATTCTAAGATTATAAACCTGAAATCAAAGAGATATTGTTATTTATGGATGGCATAACACGATTATTAAAATTGTTCCCAAGAGAGTTAAGAATCTTAATTTAAATTTATTATATAGTAAGGTTTTTATAAAAAATTGCCGCTAACGAAGTGGCGGGTTTACAGCTCGTTCAGTGATAAAATTTGATTTTTGTTCTGGGCTTTATAATTTTTTCAAAAGAAATCCTAACATAAATGCGTGTAAAGTAAATCCAGAGGAGCTTGGGGCAAAGGTCTGCCCACAAGCCCTATCCAAACTATGTAAATTTTGAAAATTTTGTTCCCATTTTTTTTTTGTTAAGTTCTCATATTGCAAAGCTGGAATCAGCATAAAATTAGCTCAATTAAAGACTCTTATATGTAAGGTAAACACGTGTAAAGTATTTTCTGCCGGACGCCTCTTATAATGATAGAGTGACTATTTCAATAAAAGAAGTCAATTTTTGAAAGACGTTTTTCCCGGATTGAGATTTTAGGCATTTTCTATCTATCTATATTATGTCAAAATTTCAATATGATATCTTTGTTAAAGAATATAAAACGACAAATACCTGGACACCAAAAAAGTAGCCCATAATGCACCTAGAAGACATTAATTATGAAGTAAATAGCAAAAGTAAAAGACAACAATTTAATTTGTCCGACAGTATATACATATGTATAAGTGCAGAACATAAGAAATTACTTCTTCATACCTATCTCCGTTGGATTTCGAAGGGAAATATGCTGAAGAAATTATACGAATTATAGACAGAAGGTGACATTTTTCTTTTATACAAAAATGAACATCTTTAAAAATATTCTTTCGTGGTCCGCATGATATTTTGAAGGCCAAGAAAACTGAAAGCTCGGTTAGCTCAGTGCTCTGATATTTGGTGCGAAAAGTTAAAGCCAATGCAGGCTTGAAAACAAAGTCCAAAAGTTCCAGACAAAAAAAAAATTTAGAAGCCAAGAATAGGGCACGGAAGTTAAATAAAAATTTCATAAAAAAATACTCATGTATAATGGACGACGAAACGTATGTTCTGACAGATTTTTTGCAGCTTCGAGGTCATCATTTTTATATTGCTAATGCTTAAAGAAATGTTGAAGATAAGTTTAGGACCAAAAAGCCGACAAAATTTCCTGGTATGGCAAGCTTTATGCAGTTGTGGCAAAAGAAGCAAGCCACTTATTTCTAGTGGAATCTATAAATACCGAAATATACATGAAATAATGTTTGAAAAAAAGGTTTTGTCTAAGAGAGCACAATATGTCCACATATTTTTGGCCCGATTTGGCATCATGTTACTGCGGTAAGAAGCTATGGAGTAATACCAAAACAATAACATAGTTTTTGTGCCAAGAAAAGTAAATCCCCCAAATTGTCCGGAGCTAAGACCAGTCGAGAGATATTGGGCTCTTATGAAAAGAAAATTGTAGAGCACAAAAAAGGAGTCCCATAATATCGAAGATTTTAAAAAGAGATGGGCAAACTGTATTCAAAAAGTGACTGAAACAACTATCAAATCTCTAATGGAAGGGTTACCAAAAAAGGTCCACTAGTTCATAAGTAGTTGTTAGAAATATAAAAGTTATATTTTTCTGTGACCTGTATATATCAATTAAACCAACATTGCTATTGATGACTTACCCAATAATTTTCAAGAAAAATTATTAGAACTAAAAAAAAATCGCCTGCCAAAGCTTACTTAAAATTTATGTTGGTTGAATATTTTTATATAAAATATTACAAAATTTACAAGTTGGTTGATAATGATGCAAAATCATGCGAAACTAATTTTTCAACCCTACAGTTCATAAAATCTAAATTTGAATTTGGAAAATGAAGTAAGATGTGCCGTGTGAAACATTTTTTTTTTTTTTCAATGTTAAAAAGATACTAAAAACAAAGAAATATGCTTTTGGTAATTTTGGTAAAATAAATTAAAATTATATACCTTTTGAGTTTTTACTATTTTCCATTTCTACTATACTAAAAACCAAGGGATCCGCGAAGAAACAAAAATGTCCGTGAAGCATGAAGAGGTGGGAATCCCTGCTCTACATATATTTTTTCACGAATTTAAAAATACCCTTTTTGGAGATACGCGAACGCGAAATTTAATTCCCAAATTATCGACCATTGAAATTCAACATAAAAACATGTTTCAAGTGTCATTTTAAAGGTAACTTTATTACCATTAACTCATGAATGTTGTAACGAAAATATTTTGGAAGATATTCGTATTTTTAAAAAGACAATTTATCTTATTTTTGGGATATGATAAATAGCGAACCATAGCGGAAATCTAGCTAAAACTCGGAATTTGCGTTATCAGCGTTTATGTTAATATTGTTGCCGAATTTCATTACATTCGGATAATTTTTGGAAGAAATCGGCAAGTTTTCTGTTTTATTATAAACAAAACAATACAAATTGAAATAAATATTTCGTATTTATTATGACATTTGTTGTAATAAGTGAGTCCCAGAATGCTACTTACCATGGTTATAGAAAACATTTTCATTTCAATTTCAGTTTTCACTTTCGTGAAATTGCAAAAACTCGCAATTTTATTTTATACAAAAACCGAAAAAAAATTCAAAAGTATGTAACTTTGAATAGCAATATCTCTGAGAAGGCTTTGTGAATTTTAATGATTTAAACTGCCTTTGAAATTCACATATGGCGATTGTACGACGAATATTTTAAAAATAGGAAAGATTTTTTTAAAATGCATTTTTCAAATGTATTTTTCTTTAAATATGCTATTAAAATTTGTTAATTTTTTTAACATAATTAAAAAGTTTGGGATCTTTACATTAAAATAAAAGTGTAAAATTTTTGGGACGCGAAAATCTTATATGCATAATCTAATTTTTATAAAAACATGTTCCCAATTTTTCTTATAAAAATAAAATTTTTTGGAATTTTCTTTAAAATTTTTATAAAAGTTAACAAAATATAAAAAGTATGTAATTTTATATATTCATATCTCTTGAAGTTATTGATGGATTTACGTAATTTAAAAAGTATTCAAAAGGCCATTGTATTTTTTTGGTGTAATTTAGTCAGCGTTTTCAAAATCTCCTCTTCGTTCCATAATATTTTAAAAATACAAATGCAGTTTATAGATGCATTTTTGTTAGTTGCGAATTTATTAAATTTTAATTTTTCAAAAGTGTATTTCAAAATGCTTTGTTTATTATAACTTGAAACAATAATTAGTCTGGTACATAAAGGTTTACTATTTTTAACGAATTTGTTAATAAAATTATTAATTAACTTTATATTGGAATTTAATTATATGATTTATTAATATAATTAATTTACTAACTGGTTTACAGTTTTGTTTTTAAATAAATTGACAGATGTTAATAAAATATAAAGAAAAATTTAATATTTGTCTATAAAAGTACATAAATTAAATAAACTTAAGTAAATGTTCAAAAATTTCCAGCTCATTGCATCTATTTAATGAAAAGAAGTAATAATAATATCAATTATTCTAGTTATTAATATTATCATTTTGATGATTGGAGCAAAATCAATTAAAAATTAATTAATATTACAATGATATTTGTAATTTTGTGTATACAACTTTGTTAATATTTTTAGCTATTTTACACTTTCAAATCGCTATTTTTAGCAAACCACTTGTTGAAATTATCTGAAATTTTGAATTAGTATTAGTTTTAACAAGCATAATGATTGTACCAAATATCGTTAAGTTCGGAGAGGTAAGGTTCAAAATATTATTTTTTCGTGTTGGTTTTAAATGGAATGACTCTTGTACTAATGCGAGATATTCTACAGGGTGTCTCGAGTAAGAAAAAGTTTAAAAAATCGTAACTTCAAGTCCGATTTTTGAATTTCTGTAAATTTTTTTAAATAAATATATAAATAATAACAATTTTAATCTTTTTGTGGAATTAAATACCTATAATTTTCCTAAAAAGTTTTTGATTATAAAATCAAATACTAAAGTTCGGTAGAACTTGATAAAATTGTTTTTCAACCTACATTTGAACTAACAACTTAATAGAGTTCAAAGTATACAATAGATAAAAAAAGTTGTACATTCCTTACATTTTTGTATGTTTTACAATAAATAAGTATTGCATGAGAAGTATTCTAGGAATTTTCTTTTGAGTATATTAGTAAATATGTATTTACATGTTATTGTTTACAAAATACGTACAAATTGATACACATCAGAATTTCTGATTCAGTAATAATTTTTTATGTAGACTATGTACATACAATTTTTTTTATTTTTTAAGGATTCAATAATAACCAAACAGAAAATAAAAATTGAATGTCAACTTACTTGATCTTCTTGAGAAAACATCACCATATTTTATCATGATTACACAATTTGCTGGTAGATATGTATGATAAAGTTGTCCATTCGAGTATGTATTTCGGTTTCTCCCAAGATGATGATTTTTTTAATGATTAAATCGTGGTACGGTATGTTTTTGGTGGTGTTACTTCTGTTAAAACTGATATATGTACTTTATGATGGCGAACAGTATGAGTAAATATATGATATAAAGTTGAAAAAGTTGTTAATTTGAAAATTGCCAGTGCGTTCGCAAATTTTCGGATTTTTTTTTTTTAATAAAATCAGAAATAAATCTGTAATTTCTAATCGGCTGGTTGGAGTTACATAAAATTTTACATAAGTATAGCAGAGCAGCGTACAATATAAAATTTGTGAGCTGGAGCGGAGTTCAAATTATAGTTCTTCTGCATAGACAATTTTTCATTACTTGTCAAATTTGTGTTTCTTATTCGAATTCTTAAAGCTTTCGAAAATGCTTATAAAAAACATGCTTGCATGTGTTATTTATCTCTTATAGTTTTCAAGTTATTTACATTTGAAATTCCAACTATTTCAATTTTCCAAAATCATGATGTAGTTTTTTTCAATATATGAGGAGTCGCAGAACAAAACCTACTTTTTTGCATTTTTTCATTGGGTTGAACTCCACCAGAAAAAACTTTGTTAGGATAATAACATGCGTTTGTGCTGATGTTTATAAGGCACAGAAAAAATTATCGAACCCCCACCTTATAGTATACCGTTCGACTCAGAATCACTTTCTGAGTCGATTTAACGATGTCCGTCCGTCTGGCTGTCTGTCTGTCCATGTAAACCTTGTGAACAAAGTACAGGTCGCAAATAAAGATATCTTGATGAAATTTGGCACGAATAATTATTTTGACACAAGGACGAAGCGTATTGAAATTGGGTTTGATCGGTTCATTATTTCACCTAGCCCCATACAAATATTCTCTAGGAATAGTGGTTTAATGATCATAAATGCCTTAAATATAGCAATATTTCAATGAAACTCTGTACAAAGGAGTTTTGTATAAGTGCCAGTCTTGTGCCAAATTTCATCAAGATCGGTCCATAATTTACCATAGCTCCCATATAAACCCACTTCCGGGAATCGTCTTTTACATTTAGTAAAAGTGTTGGTCTACTATTGGCCACAGGTCTCATTTTTAGCTCATACACAATGGTATAATGGTATATAAGTTAACGAAAAAATTAATTCTCAATTTCACAGCAAATTCAAATAATTTCTTATTCTGCGACTAACAAAATTATATATCAAATTTAAAAACCTTAAATTAATATCTTTTCTGGGTCCACAAATAAAAGAATTTGAATTTAAAAATTTTAAGAGTTAGCATTTATCGTGAGAGAGATGATTTATTAAAACATGCTCCAATACCCGATAGGGCTAAGTACAAATCCTCTTGAATTTGATCCATTTTAAATACTTTTTGACTTTACCCAAATTTACTAATGGCTTTTTCCAAATTTGCGTTAAATGCGGACTTTATGGGCAAAAATAAAAATCCATTTATTGTATTTTCGTCGGTTTTTTAGGAATTGTGGGATTTATTTAAAAAAATCTTGAATTTTTTACACTACAATTTCAAATGATAAAGTCAATAATTGCTGAAGGATATCTTACAGGATTTTATTTATTTTCTTTTTAACGCAATCACGCGAAACCCAGGTCACTGGTTTGGGCGTGATACAACAAGTGCGAATGTTATATTCGGCTCGGCCGATTCTATCTACCCACCATCAACTTTTTCAAATTTTACGTCATATGAGAGGTTGGCGGTAAATTGGGCGGACCACGCCCATTTTTGGTTTGCAAATTTATATCGACCCTCGAACTATCTGTACAAAATTTCGTTATCGTACATGCTTTTGTTTAAGAGATATCAGCAGAAAAGTATGAAATGAAGCTACAACGGACACCCTGTGTTTCTAGTACTTTTCCCATAACTTTTTTGTTTATGAACCGATTACCAAACAAACCTTATATAAGATAAATATTTTAGCAAAATTTCGTCCTCCTAGGTAGTCCCGTTCGATCCCTATTCTGCTTTCAACAGACAGACAGACGGACGGACATAGCTAGATCGAATCTAACCAGGACCCAGAAAATATATGCTTTATGAAATGATTTTTTTTTGACATGTTACCATCTCATCTTTTTGATGGTGGGTATAAAAAAAGACTTTATATATACCACTGGATAGCTAAATAAGTATATCTAATAATAATATACAGTATTTATATTTTTTAAATACTTAAAAAATGGAAAAAAATACAACATCCATAAATTCATAATCAGCAAAGACCATTAATAAAAAGAGGTTTACATTTTATTAATTTAAACAAATATTCAATTTAATTGTGGTTATATTGTATATAGGTCAAATAAAATGGAATTTTTATTTTAACATTTATTTGCGCCTAAACAAATAATTAAGTTAATGAATTAATGAATTAATGAAGAAATGGCGACATTAATAAATGTGTAAATTGCATAATTATTTAATTGTTTTATTTCGTGTCTTTAATAAAATATACAAATACAATATGTATGCATATATAATACATTTACATAGACAAATTAATTACCATTCACACTGCTACACACAAAGTTAATATTCATTGATTACACTGGTCGATAAAAATATAAATATTTTGTGCTCCTTTAAAAAAAATATGTGGACTAGATAGAATTCCGTATGCTAAACTCGAATCTGCTTTCAATTTTTTCCCATCACGTAGAGATTTTTTTATGGGCGTGTCTAATATTGCGCAAAAAACAAGCCGATTACTCGAGTATATTTCACTATATATTTTATTTTCATGCTAAATTCAAGTTTTTTTTTTACTAAAACTTCTTTTTAAAAGTGAAAACATCAAAAATGTTTCAGTTTATCATCTTTATCTCAAAGCTGGTAAAACTAAGAGTAAATAAAGCCACGTTTGATTGTATTCACAGTTAAGTTAGGATACCCAGCATACCTACAGCTAAGTGGAGATATACTAGTGGGCAAAAAAAATTTTTTTTCGTCTTAAATTAAAAAAATAGTTGGATTAGATGGAACTTAACGCGCTAAATAAGAATCAGCTTTTACTTTTTTCTGTCACGTATTCATCAGACCTGATGGAAAAAAACTGAAAGCTGATTCGTGTTTAGCACATCAAAATACATCAAGTCCAACTATTCGTCTATGGGGGAGGATTTTTTTGTCGACCAGTGTTATTGGCATTATTTAAATATGTACAAATGTTTTTGCATAATTCTTGTTATTAAAATATTGATGGTATTTTATTTCCTTTTTTATTTTCATTGTAAGTAGATTTATATGCAGAAATATTTATTTATTTACTTAAGAACAATTGCAAATACAAAGTAATTTGAAATACATAAAATATTAAACACTTAATTTTAAATAACACGTGTCGAGAAAACAGAAACAGAAAAACATTGAGGATTCTGAATTATTATCTAAACAGACAAGTAAAGCTTGCCACAGAAGTAGGATTTGACGTTTTTGGTTACCTCCTGAAAGATTTCCGTGTCATGTTTTGTTGACTGGTTTGCCCAGATTTATTCTTTGCTTGCAAGCATAAGAAAGAGCTTAAGTAGAGCTTGATACTACGAGTATGACTAAGCACGAGTGTGTACCTTTTGGAGGCATGTAGGCGCCAGCGCTGGCCCATAAGAGCTCATCAGCTGCTATCCCTATTGCATTGTCCGTCATAACAATGCACAGTGGTGTCAAAAGCAAAATAAATGGTTATAAGTCTGGATCTTTGAAACCACTGAACCGATTTAAATGAAACTTCGAACATCGATAGAGGAGGATATAGGCTTTCAGAACATTGTTGGCTCGAGTGTATAGCTGGAGCACGGACGGCGCTACAGTGGCCCAAAGTTAACGCCCTCGAGGGTGAAAAACATATCGGGGCTTATAACTTTTACAAATATAAACTGATTTTAAATATTTTTACATTTTTGAATTCTCCTAAGCAAGACAAAGAAAAAATATGCTTACAAACATTATCTCGAATGGTTTAAATGGGTTGGCCCAATGCAGATAGGGCAGTAATTGGGATTGCTGCCTAATTGAATAAAAATTATGTCAGCTAAACGGAGAAGTTTATTTAAAAAAAAATTAAGTCCACAGTTTTTCGGATTTTTGGATCTAAAATAAGATTTTTGTTAATAACACTGTGCTAGTCGTAAATTTTAATAAGCTGGGCACCCAACTTGTAAAGCTAATTCGAGTATGCTGAATTTAATGGTGGCATCCGTTTTTCGAAGTTAGCGCTCGTCTTTGAGATATTTGGGTTTAAACTTTATTATGGAAGTAGCACAAATAATAGAAAATTATAAATAAAAGAGACATTATTTATATAAATTAAACAATTAATCTATTGAATAAATCAATTATAACCAGTCATGAATTAAATCAATTTCACCTTGATTTATAATGTTTTTATATTTTAGTTTGAAAAGTTGCTCATTGATAACCAGAGTTTTTTATAGTATTTGGCACATAACTTTTGCGTTTATTAACCGATTTATTCGAAATTTATATATAAATCCGCCCTATCAATATTCACAGATATTGGATGAAGTTTCTAAAATTTATCGTCATAAAGCGTTACGTAGTATCTATATTAGACAATTTTTTTTATCAAGACAAACGTCAAAATTAACCCGAATTTATGGAAGGTGGCAAAAGTTGCATTAAAACAACAATATAGCAAATTCAGCTGTAACAACAAAAAATAATATTCACCTTGTCTAGATTCGGACCGATTTTGACGTTTGTCTTGATAAAAAATTTTCTAGTATAGACACTACGTCAAGAAGCTCTCATTTAATGCAGTAAATCCTTTAAAAAATTTGCTTTTTTGCTGTAGACATCATTTATATCGCATTTTTTTGTCTTCTCTGTTGATAACTCTGGGTAGTTTGCTTACGGAATTATAGTAATATATTTTGTTAGTTTAAAGTTCTGTAGTGTACTGTTTATAATACATAGTGGGGCAGAATCGAAATTTTTTGGAAATAAATCTGTAACTTCTGATCGGCTGGTTGAATTTACATGAAATTTAGTATATACATAGCAGAAGAGTGTACAATGTTAAGTTTGGAAGGGTGACCACACATACTCCTTAGGGGCGGAGCTCAAGGGGCTCAAAGTTGGAAACCTCTGACATACGCATTTTTTAATCACTTGCCAAACTTTTGTTTCTCGCCCAGTTTCAAATATTTTTTTACATTATTGTACACAGAAAAAAGTAAAAATTGACTTCAATTACGAAATTTGTAATATTAATTAATTTTTAATTGATTTTGCTCCAATCATCAAAATGATAATATTAATAACTAGAATAATTGATATTATTATTACTTCTTTTCCTTAAATAGATGCAATGAGCTGGAAATTTTTGAAAATTTACTTAAATTTATTTTATTTCTGTACTTTTTTAGACAAATATTTAATTTTTCTTTATATTTTATTAACAGCTGCCAATTTATTAAAAAATAAAACTGTAAACCAATTAGAAAATTAATTATATTAATAAATAATATAATTAAATTCCAATATAAAGTTAATTAATAATTTTATTAAAAAACTATTTGGAATATTTTTTTCTGTGTAGGCACTGATAAGGCCTACAAAAAACATGCTTGCATGTCCTATTTATCTCTTATAATTTTTGAGTTATTTGCATTTGAATTTTTAAGTACCCCAATTTTGCATGTTTTTGGTCCAGTTTTTTTCATATATATCCTAGTGTTTCCGACCGATTTTATTTACTTTTTCTTTAACTATTGAAAGGACAAAATTATATATTGAATAAAAAAATTTTAAGTCGATATCTTTACCGAGCCCAAAAATAAACGATTTTGAATTTGAAAATTGCAAAATTGACGACTTTTTGTGTTTTTTTTTACCGAAAAAGTATCTACACTCTTTTTTCTCTAAAACAAAATTTTCTTTAACAACATATAATAATTTTATACTTTTCTGAAAGGTATTTTCACAGAGAAGACTATAAAATAAAAAGCAAGCCCAATAACTCAAATGGTCAAGGTACACACCCTCCCGAATTCGACCCATTTCATATGAAAGTTTTGATTTTAGTCTATATTTTCTCAAGTCCCAAAGCACGAATCAGCAAACGAAATAAAGTTTAAGAATCTGTATTATGTTGTTAAAAGTTTTCAATCAAAATCTACGGGACTTCGAAAAAGTGTGGATTTTATAGCCGAAAATGTGAAAAAAAAAAACATTTTTTGGGATTTTCGGCGTTGTTTTTGGGAATTGTGCGATTTCTTTTATAAAAATCTTAAAGTTTTTTTCACTTTCTCATTTTATACGATAAAGTCTACATCCACCGAAAATTTCGTTAAGATATCTTTAATAACAAAGTTTTTCTTACATATAAAATATTTATAGTTACGCAAAAAAAAAAAAACACTTTTTTTACAAAAATATTACTTTAATTTCAAAAATCAGAAAAAGTATAATCTCAATTTTTTTCATCTAAATCACATTGCTTAGCTGACATAATAATAAATATTTGAAACTGGACGAGAAACAAAAGTTTGGCTAGTGATTAAAAAATTTGTATGTCAGAGGTCTCCAACTTTGAGCCCCTTTAGCTCCGCCCCTAAGTTGTATGTGTGGTCCCCCTTCCAAACTTAACCATTCAAAGTGTAATATCTCAAAAACGAATGCTAACTTTAAAAAATGGTAAATATCATTAAATACATTGTCGTCAATTTAGTTTTAAACAATGGGTGTTCATCTTGTTAAATAAAAAGTACACAGTGTAATTGGTTTTTTGAGAAACTGTAAATATTTCATCTCTAATAAAATCTTGGTTTGTTTTGATATCTTAATGAAATTTATTGAATTTATCATTTAAAGTGGTAGTGTGGAAAAATGAAAGATTTTGTAAAACAATTTCCAAAAATACGACGAATATCCCAAAAATAGATTTTTTGCAATGTTGCCCATAAAATAGTTCAGATAGTTGAAGTTGTGAATACAAGTTTTATTATAATAATCATATCAAGCATTAAATAGCAGCATAAAGCATTAAACAATTTTCCCCATTCTGTATAAAATTCTTAAATTTTTATACCCACCATCAAAAAGATGGTGTCCGTCTGTCTGTCTGTTGAAAGCAGGATAGGGCTCGAACAAGACAACGTAGGGGGACGAAATTTGGCTCAAATATCTATCTTATATAAGGTTTGTTTGGTATTGAAAATGAGCATCGATTAATAAACAAAAAAGTTGTGGGCTAGATACTAGAAACACAGGGTAGTAGTAGCTTCATTTCATACTTTTCTGCTGATATCTCTTAAACAAAAACATGTACGACAACGCAATTTTGTACACATAGTTCGAAGGTCAATATAAACTTGGAAACAAAATGGACGTGGTAACGTAAAATAACGTAAAATTTTAAAAAGTTGATGGTGGGTATATAGATTCGTCCGAGCCGAATATAACACTCTCGCTTGTTTTTTTTTTTTTTTTTTTTTTTGTTTACCGCCGTAACATTAACAAGTGAGAATGTTATATTATATTGATCTTCGAACTATCCGTACACAACTTCGATTTCGCACATGCTTTTTTTTTAAAGATATCAGCAGAAAAGTATGAACTGAAGTTACAATGGACACTCTGTGATTCTAGTATTTGGCCCATAACTTTTTAGTTTATTAACCAATTTTTCCCATTTTCAAAACCAAATAAAACTTATATAAGGTATATATTTGAGGTGATCCCCGATATTATATACTTACTTTATGGGATCTTGAATGATTCTACAAAATATAAAAATTATAGAGCAAATATTAAAGTATATAAAAACGTGAACTAAGTAAACATTTATTTTATTTGATATGAATAATAAATATACAGATTTAGATTTATATTTTTAGTTTCCCTGGTAATAACAATCTTAAATATGCCACCCACATTATGTTAAGCATAAAAAGTATGCAATACGATGCGTATTGATGAAATGAAAAACAAAGTGTTGAATATTGCCTGCAGAATTTTTAACATGTCAATACAATAATATTCATTAGTACGTATTGTATTTTTAATATATATACTTAAATTAAAGTTTTTATTGATAATGATTTCGGCCTTAATGACATTTCACGTTATTGAGTTTTATCTTTTTGTGTTTGAATATTTTCAATTCATGAAATATTTTCATTTTAAATGTATTTAAATTTAAATGAAACCATTTAAATGTGAATTTCAATTATTTTTCTACGAAAATAAGGTAAAAATAATAATAAAGTTTCAACGAAAATTACAGATTTATTAAAGTGCAATTAGTACATTAAATTTAAAATATTTGTTATGAGAGAAACGCATTAAATTCTATATAAAATTAAAATTTAATATAGAATTTTTATACATAAATTATTTGAATAAAATTTTAATTTCGAATTTTTCCCGCACTTTTTTTTTTTTTTTAATATGGGGCTTAATATTATCAAAAATATATCGAGATCTAACCGCGAAAATATCGTAAGTGCAGAACACAAAAATTTTCAGGAGAAACATTTTTGTGCTTGTTTACTTACATATTGTTATGTATATGGAGAATGTAAGTTCTAAACGTCATTATGGTGGCTACTTCGTCAGATGAGTTTGTCTTTGTTATTGCGAAGGGCTTTATTATGTTGCTCGTTTGCATCATTATGTTGTAGTTATTGTTTGACTTTGTAATGTCCCAGCAAAAACTTGGTAATGGCATGTAGTTACAGATGTAGTTACTTTGTAATGACAACAACATACTGTCTGCATTACATAGAAGTTGTTTAGTAACTAATTATTTATAACCCAAATGTAAATAATTATTTATGATCAGATTTGTAAAAATATTAATTATTTTTATTGATTTTTATTATGCAGTTACCAATTCATATATTTAAAGAAGGGATACATAAATGAAAGTCAAAATTTGCGTATGAATTAATTTTGTAATCTAAAATAGTTTATTTTTATTACATTTTTTGTTGTTGTAAAAAGATTTTTTAAATTTTAATTTAAAAAACTTAACAAAAAATATTTTATATCCTAACATATCATTACTTAGTTATAACCTAAAATATAACTAGTTCCTATTGTTATTATTAATCATGACTTCAGTAATGCTTTAAAATCAATGCGCTGTTTAACAGCTTAGAAGTAATTAGTTATTGTAATAACATCTAAGTAATGAATAGGGTAAGTAGTTGCCTCTAATGTCATCACCGTGTTAAAATAATGAGTTATTCAGTTAATGTGTAAGTAGTGGAGAGCCATTATATTAGCTTCTTAACTCATTACATGGCAACCAAAGTTTTTGCTGGGGTGCTATTGACTCGTTAAATAAGTAGTCTTTCTAGTGGTCCATGTTTTAATGAAGTTGCATATTAACATTATTACAAATTTGTTTTATTGTGGTTAGTTAATTTCAAATTAACTGAATTGATGTATATTGATATGTTTATTATTGTTGTTGTTTTTTGTGATAATAATGTTCTATTAGTTCTGATTTTCTATTATCTACCCAGCAAAAACTTTGGTTGCCATGTAATGAGTTAAGAAGCTAATATAATGGCACTCCACTACTTACACATTAGCTGAATAACTCATTATTTTAACACGGTGATGACATTAGAGGCAACTACTTACCCTATACATTACTTAGATGTCATAACAATAACTAATTACTTCCAAGCTGTTAAATAGGGCATTGATTTTAAAGCATTACTGAAGTCATGATTAGTAATAACAATAGGAACTAGTTACATTTTAGTTTATAAATAAGTAATGAAATGTCAGGATATAAAATATTTTGTTGTTGTTGTAAAAAGATTTTTTAAATTTTAATTTAAAAAACTTAAAAACAACCAAAAATGTAATTAAAATAAATTTAATAAAAATAAACTATTTTAGATTACAAATTAATTCATACGAAAATTTTGCCTTTCAATTACGTATCCCTTCTTCAAATATATGAATTGGTAACTGCATTATAAAAATCAATAAAAATTATTATTTTAAAAAATCTGATCATAAATAATTATTTACATTCGGGTCATAAATAATTAGTTACTAAACAACTTTTGTAATGTAGACAGTATGTTGTTGTCATTACAAAGTAACTACATTCGTAACTACATGTCATTACCAAGTTTTTGCTGGGTATGTACATTATAGTGCCCCGTAGACAAAAACCTTTAAGATGGGTTGTGTTGTTTTTCTCAAAGTTAAAAGTCAAGACCGACTACATCATGTAAGTACAGAATAATACGTTAATAATATCATCTTGATGATTTTATGCATTATAGGGCGATTTCCGGAAGTGGGTTTATATGGGAGATATGGTAAATTATGGACCGATTCTCATAAATTTTGGCAATGATGTTTCTAATTATATAAAACTTATTTGTGTCGTATATTAACTTGATACTATCTTTCGTATGGGATTTATGCACGTTAAAGTGATTTTCGGAAGGGGGGTTTATATGGGAGCTATGGTCAATCATGGACCGATTTTCATACAATTTGGTACAAAGATTGGTACTTGCACAAAACTTCTTTGCACCGAATTTCATTAAAATATTCTTAATACTAAGACATTTTTAAGTGTGGAAACTCTATTCCGGGGGGACATTTGTATGGTGGGTAGGTGAAATAATGGACCGATCATAACCAATTTCAATAGGCTTCGTCCTTATCATAAAAGTCGCACCTGCCAAATTTCATTCAATTATCTTTAAAATTGCTACCTGTACTTTGTGCATAAGGTTTACATGGACAGCCAGCCGTCCAGCCAGCCAGCCAGACGGACGGACGGACATCGTTAGATCGATTTAAAAAGTGATTATGAGTCGATTGGTATACTTTAAGGTGGGTGTTGGATAACTCATTCTATGCGTTACAAACATCAGCAGAAACACATAATACCCCAACCACCTATGGTGGTGTAGGGTATAAAAAGTGCGGACATTTTCTTTGCTTTATCAAACAGTGGGGCATAATCGAAATAAATTTGTAACTTCCAATCAGCTAGTTGGATTTACATGAAATTTCACATCGTCGTTTAGAAGCTTCTAAACTCAAAACTCAAACGCTTCATTCAGGAGCGGAGCTATGGCGGTTCAAATTAGGGTACTAATGTCATAGATAATGTTTAACCACTAGCGAATTTGTGTACCTTACCCGATTACCAAGATTTTTATATCGCTTTGAAGTCATTTATATATCCTTTAGAAAACATGCTTGCGTGTACTATTTTTCTTATATATTCTTCGAGACATATTCATTTGAATTTCCAATAATCTCAACTTTGCAAGATGTTGGTCTTTTCCATATTTTTTTACCAAAATGTATGGGACCCATGATTTTTCAATTGCTGGTAGACCAATTTTAAATTTTTTTTTAAATATTTTTCCCATATTAATGATATTTTTACGCATTGTTTGAGGGATCTTCCTTCATCGAAATCTCGAAAAAGGCTTCTCTCGAGACACTAATGTACATAATACATTTATTTTATTAATATTAAATTTTCATTCTACTGTTAAAATTTGTAATGATTTAATGCACTTAAAATGATTACAATTTTTTTTTTATTTTATTGTAGTTAAAAAATATATATATTTAATATTTTATTTCTTTCTATTGCACTCTGCACAATGTGGCAAATTGATAAATAAATGGTATTAAGTCTAGATCTTTTTCAATGAAACTGAAACATCGATAGAAGAGGAGTTAGATTTTCAGAATATTGTTGACTGGACAAATATATCGCAGCTTATAACTTTTACAAATATTAACTGATTTCACATACTTCTACATTTTTGAATTCTTCTATTTACAAAGAAAAAACGTGCTGAGTTAAATTATTTCTTATGCTTTAAAACATATTTGATATCAAAAATTAAATTTTTAATTTTTGGGCTTTTGTCGCATAACTTTTAAAACAAAATTACAAACATTTTTTTTTAAATACGTTTAAATTCTCTATTTTCTAAATTATATAAATTATATAAGAATTTTTTTCTTGTTATCGAATTATATAACTAAACATTTTTTCAAGAATAATATAGAAAATTAAAGAGAATATCAAAATATTTTTAAACAATTTTAGGAATTAGATTTTAAAAGTAATGCGGTAAAATCCCAAAAAAGTGAAGACTAAAAATGAAAAATTTAATTTTTGAAGTCAAATATCTTTTTAAAGGGGCAAAATTACAAATATTTTAGCACAGGATGTTCATTCTTTACCTTGCAGAGAGGAATTCAGAAATATAAAAATATATATAAAATCATTTCATATTTGTAAAAGTTACAAGTCCCGATATGTTTTTCACTCTAGAAGTGTTCAACATTGGCCCACAGTTGCGTTATCAACTTCGGTTCAGAGACTTTAAAGATCCAGATTTATTCACATTTATTTTGCAATTGGCCTCACTGATCGATTAGAGTGGTCCAACATTATATGAAAATAACCAAAATATATGGAATTCTTAAACGTATATTTGCCAAATTTGAACTTCCTACGATGACTGGAACAGGATGCTATACTCCCATTTAAGTTGATGATTCCAGAACAAAATTTAAGAAATGTATACTCACCAAAATTAATAATATATACGTCAAACGATAGCTAATAAAAAAAATACTATATTTTGTAATTGTAGTATTGTAAATTAGTTAGTACAATTTTATTTTTTATGTGTGCGAAATTTTTTAGTATAATCTATTTTACTATTTTGGAAAAAATATGGGTATATTTTTTTTCTTTAGCTGTCGTTTGATATATAAATCATTAATATTAGTGATAAAAAATTTTAAGATTTGTTTAAGAATTATTGACTCAAACGACCGTGAAGCATCCAGTTCCAATCATCGTAGGAATTTTAAATTTGACAAGTGTGATCTAAATGACATCTCGTTTCGTAATTTTATGTACGTTTGAATGTAGCTCTCAGAAAGGAATTTTGGACCACCCCTCCTGAGTGATATTAAAAATTTTATTCCCCTGACCCAAAGTTTATGTTATACGTATTCTAAAATTTGTTTATACCAGTTTTTACATAAAATCTAGTATTATTTAAAGGAAGTTAATTAAAGTCAGTGCATTATTTTAAATACTAACTCTATTCAGTTTCTTTCGTGTGCGACCTTTATTTATTTTAAAAGGTAAATTTTATATATATATTTTTTTTTTACAAATTGTTCCCTTAAGTCTATTTACAGCATAGTTTTAAGTTGTTAAAATATGCTGTTCATGCTTGTTACAGTTGTTTTTCCCCTATTACCCATAAAGGGTTTTTATCAACGCTACGATTAACTTTTTTATATTTCTATTTGTCAAGAAAAAGAGAAAACGTTTTTCGAAATGTATTATCTTTGCTTACAGCAAATAACAAAAAAAAAAAAAAAATAAATAAATAAATAAAGTAATAATAATAAAAAATAAATAAAATATTAAAATAGCTTAAAGTGTTGTTTAAAACAAATATTTAAAATTTCAATACCAATGCGATGTTGTGTATTTAATCTTAACTTTTGCAATTCTTTTAGTTTTCTTGTTCGATTAGATTTTATTTTTAATTCATAGAAAGCAGAATGTAGTAAAATAATCTTTAATAAACATTGGACTATAGTTAATATATTTTGGCATTTCTATTATAAATTTTTTTTTTATTCAGATTTGAAAGATCTTTATTTAAAAACTTATTTTCACTTTGGAGAATCGTTTAACGTCATGTAATCTCGTGAAATACTTTAAACTTCCTTTTGTGAATTTATGCTAATCTAATACGTGGATGTCTGCTTTCAACAGTTCAATTCGCTGCCCGAAGCTAAGCAAGTGTGTACTGTGTATCAGCGACTGCAAATCCGTGCGTTCAAATCATTTATCGTAAATAAGTGGTGCAAGTGGTGTGGCAAAAAAAAGCAAATCATACAAGACGTTCAGAAATGATTTAAAGCATTCAAGTGGTCTTGATGATTTGTTTGTTTTTTGTAATACGTAGTTGCTGTGTGTAGCAAAAAATCTATGCAAGGGGGTTGTTTATAAATGTTTTTGCATACACACATATATATTTATGTCTACATTTTATTGTTGGTTTTTCTTTTTCACAGTAATGATCGCACAGATATATACATATGTTTTTTATAGAAAAAATGCAAAGAAAACAGAAAAAATCTTTATTTTTTTCTTATTGAAGCAAACAAGTGGTCAAAAGGCTTGTATTTTTTTAGCGTCGCACTCTCATGTCTTGTTTGGTCGCTATCATAACACTCTCATGATTTGTTCATATAGTTGAAGCACACACGCAGTATTTGTATGGTTTTAAAGCCCCAACCAGTCAACTTTCCATCGCAACGTAGAATGAAAAAAAGTAGCGTGAGACATTTTGTACAACTAGTCAACAAAATTAAACGTATCATATGTTTTTGAACATTCACTGTGTAAACAACCCTGTTTTTCGGTTATTTTGTGAGCAAAATAAACCACAGGGTTGTTAAAAACGCACACAGCTACGTAAAAATCTATTTTCTGTAGATTTCTGCGATACGCTACCTAGAATTTTTGTGTCAATAGCTAGATACACATATATGCATAAAGCTGGTTGAAACAGCTGATTGCGATACGATGATTTTTAGTTGAGTGGTTGGGGCTTAAGTGCCTGCAGAACAGTATTTATTGCTCTGCAAACACACTGATAACAGCACTTGAAAAATATCAAGTGGCTTGAAATGCTTTATAAGACACAGTTTGCAGGTCTCTAGTTCAAAGCATTTGTCGTAAACAAGTGGTGTGGCAAAAAAAAAAAAAAAGCAAAGCATACAAGACGTTGAGAAATGATTTAAATCATCTAAGTGGTCTTAATGCAGTGTTCCCCAAAACCAACGCACGCGTGCGTTTTGTCTCTTGTGTTATTCTCTTGATATGAATAAAAAACACACATATCATTTCAGTCTAGCACTAGCATTCAACAAAGTAGGTTGTGTTATCGCTTGTTGCTTGATATACACTCATAAAAAATGTTTAATGTTATGTGGTAGTGTGGTACATAAGAATCAAAATATGAATATTTTTAATTTTTACTAAAAATAATATCATTTATTAATCAAAATTTTATGGTTAATTTGAAAGAATTATAAATTTTTATACAAAAAACAAGATCTTTTATTTTCATTTCGATTTTATTATAAATAATTTTACTATAAAAAGGAAGATATTTTTTGGTGTATAATTTCAGAGCGGGAGAGTTATACAGAACACACATTAACAAAATGTGAATGTATAAGTGTGGGGATCACTGTCTTAATGCTTTGTTTGGTTTTTTGTAATACCTGCACAATGTGTGCATAGGGGTTGTTTATAAATGTTCTTGCATACGCACATATACATATATGTATGTGTACATTTTATTGTTGGTTTTTCTTTTTTGAATAAATGTAAAAGGGTTAATTCTTATAGTAATTAAAAAATACTCTTAATTAAAAATTAAAAAAGAAATTAAAAGTAAAAAAACTTGAAACTCAGTTAAAAATTAGTATGTATTTTTAAACTTTAGTATTTCTATATATTTTAAATAATCAAGTTTCCTAATTAATTGTTCGTTCATAAAAAAACATTTAATTTTTTATATTTTAATTTACATCACAAAATTAGGTAATCATTCAATACATCATTTCAAGCTTATGCGTAAAGTAATAAAAATATAAAGAAAATGTATTAAATTATAAAGTAATTAAAATCCAAAGCCTTCCAAATTTTGGATTTAATTTTAACTGTGACATTTTTTTAACTCGAACGATAATAAAAAATTAATAAATTAATTTTTGGATGTCCAATTCGTATATATACAGACAATTAGTAATATATTTAATATTTTTAATTATTTTGATCATAAATCACACCAAAATTAAAAATCAAGATTTGTTGATAAAGTTGAATCGCACACACACTGATAACAGCACTTGAAAAATAACAAGTGGCTTGCAATGCCTTATAAGACACAGTTTGCAGGTCTCTAATCCTTACTATAAAATGCAAAAATTCCTTTTTTGGAACAAGAAAATCTATTATTTTTAATATTTTTTTTTAAATTACTATAAATTTTTAAATACAAAAATTTATTTTTTTATGAATTTTTGTTTTTAAATTTTTTTGGTTATCCTCATCATAGAAAACAACTAGAACTCCATCTTGTTCACAAAAAACCTAACTCAACTGTCAAAAAAATCCTTACCTAACTTGTATGTGTTAGTAGAATTTTCTACAGAACCACTGTTGCCAGATAATTTATGTATAAAATCGTCAAAATTCGACTTAAAAATCGTCAAAATCGGCATAATATTTTTAAAATCGTCAAAAAATCGGCAAAACTAAAATAAACATATTTTTTGGATATTTATGTTCATATTAAAAATGAATATAAACGTTTTAAACTATAATAAAACACTTTTTTTTATTAAATATAACTCGAGCATTGCTTTATGTGTATTATAAAGGACTTGAAATTGTATATGAATCATTTTGTTTGAAAAGGTTTTAGTTTTTAATTTGAAAACAAATAAAATCGATTGAAAAAAATTACTACTTTTTTAAACATTTGTATCTTTAAGTATATAAGTAGCATTTTCGCAAAGATATTTTCCTTAGAGGAATTTTTACCTTTTCAGCAAAGTAGTACGAACGAGAAAACTAAAACGAATTTCTAAGTAAAAGTTTTAACTTCTTAAATCGGGGTTCGCACACAGCAATTTTAATTGCCGCAATTCTGAGTTTATAGGAGAGAGAGGAGAAGGGAATACTAAACTTTTAAATTCTCTTCACCTCTCTCGCCTACGAAGTCACAATTGCGGCAAGAAAAATTGCTGTGTGTTACCCCCGACTAATATATGACAATATAAAATCTGATTTCAACGAATAAAATTGGCCTGTGTGAACATTTCGTGAAATCGTCATTTTGTGGATAAAAATCGTCAAATCGCACTTTCGAATTTTTACAATTAAAAATCGTCAAAATCTAAGATAAATCGGCAAATCTGGCAACAGTGTACAGAACAAATGAATACGTATGAAAAGAGTAATTATTGGTTCTGAGCGAATGAAAATAATTGTAGTTGTTTCTAGTTATTTTCTATGACCCTCCCGCCTGACCTGAGTTTCGTTATTAGCGAATATTCGAGACAAATATGTTCGACAAAATATCGAGAATTATATTAATCACGAATATTCGTAATTTCGAATTTTCCTCGATAATTTCTCGATAGTAAACATTCGCATAATTTTAGAGAATCTAAAAATATTGATATCGCTATATTCAACATTTCTAAATAAAATATCGAAACCAAATGTATCGAGAAATTGTATAGCCTCTTAAATTTCTCGAAGAATTCTTATGTAAATATAAAAGCAACTTATTTTCTTGTTTTTGCATGCAAAACAATAAAAACAATGAGAATGTATTGTTATTCTTGAGTCAAAGTTCATAGTACTTACCCGCTTGACCTGATATAAAAAATTAGTGAATGTTCGCAAAAACGAGGAATTTTCGAAACAAATTTATTCGAAAAATTATCGATAATTAAATAAAAAGTGAATGTTTGTAGCATCGTAGCTTACTTGATAATTTCTCGATAGTTAAGGTTCGAGAAATTTTCGAGAATTCTTAATATATCGGATTATCGCAATATTAAATTTTTTCGATAAAATTTCGAAAGTAAATGATTCGAGAAATTATCTTTTCTTCTCAATTTCTCGATATTTTGTTACTTAAAAAAAAATACGCATATTCTTGTTTGTACATGTCATTCTTTAGTCATAGTTCATACTGATCGGTTGTAAATTAGACTAAAGTTTAGGATGTAAATTTAACTTAAAAAACCCTTTCTGAAAAATGGTAAGTAACATTGCTACATGTCTAAAGACATTCACTAAATAACATATTTATCTAAATGATAATTTTTTTCTTACAGATTAATTCAGTAAACTTTGACCAAAAAAATGTTGATTTGGGCAACAGAAAAACTAATATTATTGAGACTTACTCTGGGACCATCGACATGTATCACTATGTTCTAATTGTAGTAGAAAGTTGACATTAAAATGTATTTTTGAATATTTGTTTTATTAAGTTCAAAATGAAAAATTGCTTTAAAAGTTAAAAGAGCTTTTAATTTTAAATGGGAAACAAAATGAAAATGAAACAGAATAGAACTATTGCCAACGATTCGTTAGTAATATCTATATCGAACAATTTTCGATATCGAAAACGAATATTTTTCCGTTTCGCTAATGATATCACTTATTATCCGATATAGATATCATAAACGAACCTTCGATATCGATCGATTTGCTGCCACAAACTGAACAACAGGTAAACTCTACGAGTTCATTCTCGAAACGCCTTCGATAGTCGTTCTCGAAGGTTTTGTTAGAGAAATGTTCGTGATTTATTCGAAGGTGATATCTTTATCGAATTTTGTGGTCAAGCGGGTAGTCTGTTGTAAAATATTGCGCTTTAACATTTAAGTTAAGTAATATTTTCGGATATGTTTAATAAAAAGCAATATGATAAAATTTTAAGAAAAATGGTAAGTAATGTTTCTATTTGTCTAAATATGTACATAGATTTGTAATATAGCATACATACATATTTATTTATCTATCTAATATATTTTCCTTCAGGTTTATTCAGAAAATGTTTGCGTTAAAAGAAGGAGATTTGAATAACAGAAAAATTAAAAATATTGGGAGAAAAGGCATTGATGACTCTACTCTGGGCGAAATTTAAATTTTGTTATATGGCTTTATTAATTTTATTGTTTATTATACTAATTATTTTTGCAATATATTTTATTATTATGTAAACAATTTTTTAATATTTGATATATTGTGATGTATGAAATAAGACATAAATAACTCTAGAAATAAAATCAACTTTTAGTTTTAGATTGAGAACATAATGGAAATGAAACAAAATAAAAAACTATCGTTTTCGAACTATTGCTAATGATAATAAACACAAGTGATTAGTAAAATCAGTATCGAATAATTTTCATTAGTTTTTGATATCGAAAACGAATCACTAACGAATATTTTTACGTTTCGCTATTGATATCGCTAAAGGTTCACTATTAATACGAAACGCGAACCTTCGAGATCGAAAGATTTGCTGCCACAAAGTGAGCGACGGGTGAGCTCAAGCAGCTCGTTTTCGAGTCGCCAACGATAGTCGTTCTCGAATGTTTTGTCAGAGAAATGTTCGCGAAATATTCGAATGGCATATCATTAACGAAGTTTGTGGTCAGCTGGGTCATTTAGTAACATACAGTTTTAAGTGTTTATAACTCATTAGCTATAAATCGGATTTTATTGATTTAAAACCCAATATCAAGTTTATTACTTAATTAAAATTGTAAATTATATTGTATAAATCAAAAATAATTTTTTGCTAAAGATTCACTCACAAAACAAATTCAATTTTCAGATGCATTTTTAAGAAATTTTTACCCTTTTAATTTTAAATATTTTTGCTTAATAATGAATACAAATATGTTTATTACATCGTATATTAGCAATTAATTTGGGATGAAAGGGTATTATACCAGAAATAACAAATTATGAAATACATACATATTATGATTATGAGGTGTAGAAATTTTTCAAAAATTAATCCTAAAATTACATTTGCATTATGAATGCATTTTTAAATTGTAATATTATTTTAAAATTACTATATTTAGAGAGAATACATTAATCGTACATATGCAATTAAAATCATAAAATGTTTAAAATTACACACTTTTCCATTTTTTTTTCGGAAAGTAGAAATTGTGAATAAATTTGCGAATTTTTCAAAATTCAAAAAAAAAAAAAAAGTAAAAAATCTAATTTATTTTAAGAGTTTTAGATCCCACAGCACTTTGAGGAGTAAAGTTTGACAGCTCAAATAAAGGTTAGGAAGTTAGTATGATATAACTGATTTATTTCTAAAAAAATATTTTGATTCTACTCCGCTGTGTAATGTTTTTAAATCCCTTAAGCATATTATTCTAAGTATAAATTTGTCAACACGTTGAATAACTCAAGACCAATATGTATAAGATAAAATATGATGTGTTTTTTGAAATCATATAAAGGAAATTGTCAACTACATACAATAATGTACACAATGTGACACTTTAACTCTAAAAAAAAAATAAAAAAAACTGCGTATCTGAAAAAAACATACATATAAATTAAACAAACAGAAAAAAATGGAATTTATGTTTAGATATTTGTTTGCATACGTAATATTTGTATACATATTAATATAAAATATTTTCTAAAAATATACTAACGTTTTAATTCAGATGTACCCACCATCAGCAAAAAATTTACTGTGAAATTAAAATGTATCATATAGATTTGCTATTTGAAATTCCTTTTAGGTACAAGTAAATGAAAAAATGCTTAAAAATAACATTTCATTACACATTCATAAATTGTAAGATCCTTACCCTGTAATAGTTCATTGATAATGCGATATTTAATGTTTATGTGTATGGGGACTACTATTTAAATAAAATAAAAAAACATTGACATTATAAGTAAACTGTAGCGACCGTTCATAAACTCGTAATTTCTGAAATTCTTAAGATCAAGAAGATTGGATAACTAATAACATATTAGTTATTAAAATAAAATAACCGTAAAATACGTAATTTTCGGGCAAATAGACCCCGAAAAATAAGATTTCAACCAGAATTTGAAGGAGAGAAACGAAACTTGGCATGTGGATTCCTATTGACATTTTATATATCCAGTAAATAATTTTATTATCCAAAATTGTTGTAATAACAAAAAATACGTAGGTGAGATATATGCAAAACAAGAGATTTTTGTGAATTTTGATCGTGAATATCTTACGCAGATCACAAGTGATTACTGAAAAATTTTGGCATGATGTATAAGTAACGTGACCAGACATCCCGCTTTTGGTGGAATTATCCCGCTTTTTAAACTTTTTAATGCCGCCTAAAATATTTTTCCCGCTTTTTATTAAGAAATCCCGCTTTTCTAACTCTAACAACTACTTATTCGACTTCCTTATTTACATTTTCTATAACATTCTTACTAATATTTAAGTGTAACTAAAAATAATTTTTTCCACTGGAAAGTTGATAATTTTTTACAAATCGTTTTTGATAATTAAAAGTTTTAAATATTTTATTACGCTGATCATTTTCTCTACTGACTAATCTTAAATGTACTTTGTGTGTATTTTTTGATGACTTCGATGTAGGAAGACCTCCCAAAAGATACGCATTATTAAGTTTATTAAAATATTTACAAATTTTTTAACATATCTTCAGTTCTTTACCAGTGAATGAAAAATCTCAAGTCTGAGATATTTTGACCAAAACAGTTTAGAATTTTTTTTTCCAGAAATAGGTTTAAAACTTTAATTATTTTAAGAATGTTAGAATAAAATATAAATACATTTACAAGGTTAGCATGGATATTTTCCAAGGTTAGAAACCGAAACGAATAACGGTATCGGTAACGGTATTTTTATTTTATTTCGGTAACGGTACCGATAACGGTATTTTAAATTATATCGGTATCGGTATACCGGTACCGAAACTAAAATACCGGTAAATACCGTTATTATTCAATAACTAGAAAAAAACTTAAAAAAGTTAAATTTTAAAAAATTTTTCACTTGAATTTCGCAAAAAAAAAAATATATTTATTCATATCTGTATATGAATATTTTTCGTTAGAGAACTTCATACGATTTTTATAAATGCTTATTTTATGGCAACATTTAGGAATTTTAAACTCGACTTTTTAAAGACAAATTGGTATCATTTTTGCAGTAAAGTAAACAATTTGGACAAAATTTTTATTTATCACAGACAAAAATCCTTCAATTGATTTTGGAAACATAAAAAAAAAAAAAAAAATATTCTAAAAATTGCATAAAGGCAAAAAATCCGTGAAGTAGCAGGAAAAAAACAGAATAGCATAAAAAAACATTTTTTATTTCATCACAGATTAACGCTGCAAAAATATGGAAAATGCGTTGCGAATATCGTAGGAATACTCGTTTCAATCACCATAAAAATTGGTAGAGAATATGATGCCCAAAAGAGTTTTTATGTTATATAACTGTTAAGATTAAGAGCTAATGTGTCAATTACAGCCGAGGAATTTTGTAGAGGAGAAATAGTGCTACAACAAGAAAGTACTAATTATGGCCATAACTCACCATTATAACATTTACTCACTAGAAATTTTTAAAGTTTAGAAATTTAAATGTAATTTAAACTTTGAAGTCGCTCAGAAGACAAATTTCCAGGACTTTTCGATTTCCCGAGATTTTACTTAAAAATGTGTCTGACATGACTATCTTTTTCTCTTAACTTTCTTAATGTTTTTCTTTTTTTTCCAAATTTGTAGAAATTAATTCCGGATGTTGTCCATACCAATGACAAATTTATATCGTATATTTAATATGCTTACAAGATCCTTTCAATGAGTTTAAATTTACTTGCTTCTTATTAGTGCTGAAATGATATTTATTTGACTTCATAATTTAATTCAAGTAATTTAAAGAATAATGATATCATATATATAGTTCCCAGCTGGATTTAGCTATTATATCATATTCGTAAAAAAATTCGAAAATATATAACCGTTTGTTAAAATTCACACACGTTAAAATTATAATTTTTAATGTTTCAGTTTGTAGGGATATATTTACTTATTTCGATGTTCCAACATTTTTATGGGCCGTTCTCAATTTGTAACGTCTCAATTAGGTCGTGAACAAGGTGCTTGCGAGAGAACAGCTGATCTAGACTTTTAATTGAGATATAAAAATAAAATCCCTCTTTTTTACGTTATGTATAAGATACCAAGACAAAACTATATATTTTGGACGAAAATTACGCGTTTTACGTAAATTGATTTTAATGACTATGATATTATTAGTTGTTAAATTTTCTCCATTTTGGTCATTTTAGAAAGGTAATAAACCGAAGAATTCAAAAAGATGAAACCGAGGAGAATTTAAGTTTTAATGAAAATTTTATGGTTGGACAGAATAAAAAAAATAAAATAATTAATATAATAGTCCTAAAACAAAAATTATTGCATTTATGTATTCTACAATGCTGTATCTAAAATACAAATTAAAAATACCTCGATAAGTTAAGTATGTGTGGATATATTAGCCATCTAGTAATTACTAAACCTTCTTATAAAATTTGCAAAATTCAGTTTTTAGTGATATAGTGTTGTTCATATTCATCCATTTATTGCAAAATTCATATTTGTTTTAAATAAGTCATAAGACAATGTCATTTATATACATTTTTTAATTGCACTTAGTCAAATCTCTAAAGTTGCATTAAATGAAAAATCGTACTTTTTTTCGAACTCCATATTAATTTCGATATGGGGTATTAAAGCAGTTACAGATTGACATATATTATCGTCAATTTTGATTAGCGGCTTGGGTGTGCCTCGACGAATAATGTTAAACTAAAAACATCGCGTTCTTAGCCCATGTCACAGGGCACTGGACTGCTGGTGCACATGCTAGGAGACTACGGCTCCCTTTTAATGACTTCTGTCGAAGTTGCTTTGATGAGGAAGAGGAGGAGACAGTGGAACACTTCCTATGTCACTGTCCGACCCTCAATGGAAAAAGGATCGCCAAGTTCGGTAGTCCGAATATGCATGTATTGTCGGAACTCTCTGATATTGACATCAGAGCGATCAATTCCTTCATACATGCGTCAGGTTGGTTCGATTCGAACGTAGTTTCGGACATGTGAGATAATATCACATGATCCCTTAGGGTATCATAACGGGACCAAATTGGATCCACGTGAGCTGTCTTGTAACTGTTCTGACAGCTGCCCAATTAACCTAACCTAACCTAACCTAGCCCATGAAAACCGTTGATGAATATTTTTAGTGAAATTATATTTTCTGAGTAAGTAGAATTTTACATAGAAACTTATTTCAGTTTAAAATTGATTTACAACGCCAACATCCGCTATAACAAAATATGCAAAATTGTTAAATTCTTTAAAATAGCTATACACGTTTAGCAAATTTGGAAACCTTCTTTGATAACGCTATACTCTAGCTTAACTGAAATAATGTTGCGAGTGTGCCTCACGAAAAAGGCACCGCTTGGAGCCATTCACGTTTTTTCTCTCCAAGTTTGGGTACCTCCTACAGCATTTCTGTTGAGGGCACATTAACGAGCTTAACTGAAATAATGTTGCGAGTGTGCCTCACGAAAAAGGCACCGCTTGGAGCCATTCACGTTTTTTCTCTCCAAGTTTGGGTACCTCCTACAGCATTTCTGTTGAGGGCACATTAACGAGATATATGTCAAATGATGCATTATTTCAAGAGCAATCCCCAGTGAAAAAACTACAAAATTTAAAATTTTTTTTAAAATTTGGTTTCACGACTTTTGCACAACACAATTTGACACTGGTTAATTGCACGCTAATTAAATCCATGCTGGTCCTTTTCTACAAGTGTTTATAGTCTACATTAGAAGAATTGGACATTTATGCTAAAATCCGCGACTACAGCAATAAAAAGAAATAAAAAAAAATTGTTAGTTTCAAAAATTTTTTTTGGAATTTTTGACTTTGGGTGCTTGCCGGTACCACATGGAACCATTTCAGGTCTTGAATATTTGTTCTGTAACAGAATTAAGTGTTGTTAACATAATTACATCAAAGGTTGTTTAAAAAAGTAAGAATTTAAATAAATATTTGAGGTTGAAGGTCGGTTTCATAAAGGCAAACGTAAAAAGAGAATTGCCCATATATACATATATAATTCGTGTTCATTCATTATTTTTTAAAAATTATAAAATTTCTTCAATGTTTACATTAATTTGTATTTTTATTTAAAATAAAATATTTTCTACATATAGGGTTTTTTATTTCCATCACGCAAAGAAAAAACATGGTTGGTCAAATCATAATCGGTAACTATCATTAATGTTTAGGTTTATGATTCCCTCAATCATATCAGTTATTATACCCTTTTGTGAACATAATATTGTCCTATCCAATATTAATATAATATGGACCTCACAATCATAACATTTATATGTGATAGTCCTCACAACCACACTGCATAAATATAACATGATCCCTATATTAAATATTATAATACCCCCAATCATAATACTATGCATACGGTTAAAATGTATTTTTATTTATTATTATTTTTTTAATTTAAATTTTGCGAATAGAAAATAATTAAAAAACAAATACCACAGCCTTCACTGGACGATTTCGTTCAAGAAAATTCATCTTCACATTCACACACCTAAAAGAAAATTGTAGAAATACATTTTTTTTATTATTATTTTTATATTTGACCGCACTGAATTATTGATATTTATTGTACTTACCGAAAAATATTTCCAATTTGAAATGTGGCCATTGATGATTTGCTCCGTCAGCACTCCGTGGATCTCGTTATTAAAAAATAATAAAGTTTTTTAATAAAAATTTTGTGAACTTTTTTAAACGTTTTTATTCACTTTACGTCCGTCACATTTAAGATTTCATTACTGAATGAGTAAATTATTTCGAAAGAGAGATAACAATAAAGACGAGCATATTATTGTCACCCCTCGCATTAAAATATTACATACAAATATTTCATTGAAATAATATGTTACTATGAAACATATTATTCTTTTAGTACACCGACTTTATATTATTACAAAGCATCATATGTTAAAATGATCAGAACAAAAAATAATTGATTCAGCTTAGTCTAAAACACAATAATTTGATTGTGTTAGCCATATAAACTACTTAGGAACATCACTTGATTTCCGCGAGCATTTCGGAATCATGTTTTTTCTTTGCGTGCAAACACTTAGTTTCCGGGAAAATATTTTGGGAATTCACTAAGGTGGAAGATATTTGTTTCGTTTTTACATTTTTATAAAATAATACATATTCATGTAACCTTTTACTTTAAGAATTTTATAGTTTTAAAGATAAGATATATTTTATCTATTACCGACCCGCATAATTTTGCAAATGAAAATGTTATATAAAACTTGAAACATAAAAAATAACATAATAAGTGTAAAGTTTTAATCGGTATAACATGTAATGTTAGATATTAGGTAGCAAAAGGTTAGCAAAAAATACTAATCTGATAGCTCATATTCACATTATATTTAAAAACTTAACAATAATAAGAAAATCTAAAACTTGGTCGCATCCATATAATTTTATTTTAAACCATAATTTTATTGCTTTAAAAGCTTTATTAATTTGTAAATAACCAACAATTGTGTTAGGATGATTATAAAAGCACGCACTCTTTACAACTTAAATGAAAAATACATACTCAGTTGTATATGTATATCAAAACAAAAATTGATCCTGCTTTTGAATGTGTATCATATAATATTATCTATACAATTTTCTAGAAGAAGGAAATTAAAATAAATAATCTCCTAAAAAATCACAGTATCATAATTTAAAAAGGAAACCCTATCTACCAAATATGTTTGAAAAGTACAATGTAGTTGGTTTCACATACTCATTGTTATTTGAATATGATGTTTTTCCTTCTCGTTCTGTAAATCACTACGATAGCTACTGCGTAAAAGTGTCAAATTAACCATATGACTCGAAAGTACATTTTTGACATATGCCATTGGTTTCCTGTCTGTGTAGTCTGTGACTAAAATTTATACAAATTGATTGGCTTAAATCACCGGAAGACTCTGATATTATTGAAGTTGAAGTACTTTGCGTGGGATCTAAAATTGAATAAGAGAACAACATTTGTAAAGTTGGCATAGCTACCTAGGCAGAAAAATACAACCGGGCCAATGTTGACAAACGATTTTTCAAGGTGGTTCAAGCGTTGACAAAACGTAGGACGTTCTTCTTTAAAAACTTTATGCCAATACACCAATGATAACATCATTCTAATTGTTTTTTTAATCGTTGCACAGTGGGGTCAAACGCAAATTTTTTTGTAATAAATCTGTATCTCCCAAACTATTAGTCGGATTAAATTGAAATGAATGTAATGGAATGAAGAGAAGGACCTTTCAGAAAAATCATCTTGCAGCCACCCTGTGATAACACAAGATAAGCTACAAGGTGTCAAAGTCGACTACCTCGAGTATGTAAAATTTCAAAAAATCGTAACTTCTACAAATTAATTTTTAAAGATTTTTATATTTCTGTAAAGTACTTGGCAAGATCTCTTACAGTTAAAAAGATATTTACGCTTGGATTTTTTGATTTTTTACCTCCCTTTACTTATTCGGAAATAAGTCCTGAGTTATATGAGAAAATTTTTTTAAAAATATTCTGTAATTTTCTATATAAATATAGTACAATTCTTTAACTTTTTTCTCAAAGTTCCGTTAATAAAAAAAATGTTTCTGTACATATTTCAAAAGATAAGACTTCATAAATGGATAATATAGAAATTTTGAACTAATTTAGGCTTGCACCCTACATCCAGCATTGGTCAAAAATGGTAAATTTTAGAACAATTTTAAATTTTTATCGATTAATAAAAAATGTCACACAAGCTTTTTTAAATTTATTGACTATACCCAATAAACCATAGAACGATATGATAGCGGAAACGATATCATATTAGGTGCCGATTATAATATCATATTGTATTGAAGAAAACGATATTATTATGATATTGAGATTTCGAAATACTTTTTTCCAATAAAATAAAAAAATAAACATTTGGAAAAAACTTCAAATAAAAATAAAAATTTTTCAACAAACAAAAACAAGCTGGGAATCAAATACAAAAAAGTCAATAGTTTACAGATTTTTAGTGGTAAAACCATATTATTTAGGTACGTAATTGCAGAAATATGTATGTCCCTAAGGAATAATCATGCTTGCAAATATTATTGATAATATTTGTATAAAATATGTCATGTATGATGATTTTTATGTTTTATTTTTTTATTTAGGATTTTAATCTTATTTTAGCTGATTATGGTACTTTACAATTATATTTAGAATATTTAAATGAAAATAAACATATTTTTTGGTATTAAATGGCATTCAGAAAAATTTGGCTCATGACGATTTTACTATCGTTATTTTTGGAAACAACGATATCGAAAATGATATCATAATTTTATGGAAAAACGATATCATAAGGAAAGGTACACTTTAGTCCGTAAAAACTATCGTTTTAGATTCGAAAACGATTGTCACTAGTGATAATTTTTATCATCTAGATAATATCGTTTCGATATCATTATAATATCGTTTGGTTTATTGGGTATATTATCAAAAAATAAATTTAGAACGATTTGACACTAAACTGCTTCCCGCCCGGCCAAAACCTAATGCAGGAGTGCAGATTTTATGAAGAAAAGTGATTTTCTTTTTAACGACTTTTTTTAATTGCATAAAAAAGCATCTTAGCATAATATTTTCGCCATTATTTCTTATGTAATGTACTTTCACACCTGCAAAAATTATTTAAAAAGCTTTACAAATAAATTTTTGGTAATTTTTCAAATAAAAAAAAAACTATAAACGAGAGAGAAATTATAGTCGGTCAAGAACGACCATATGATACCCTACACCATTGTGTATGAGCAAAAAATTAGACCTGTGGCCAATTGTAGACTAACACTTTTACTAAATGTAAAATAAAATATACAAATACAGAACAATGCATCTATATGATTTTATGCTCTTTAGGGCGATACCTGGAAGTGGGTTTATATGGGAACTATGGTAAATTATGGACCGATTCGCATAAATTTAAAATTGATACTATCATTCGTATGGGATTTATGCACGTTAATGTAATTCCCGGAAAGGAGGTTTATATGGGAGCTATGGTCAATTATTGGCTAATCTTAATGAAATTTGGCACTAAGATTAAAACTTATGCAAAACTTCTTTGTGCCGAATTTCATTAAAATATTTCTATATTTAAGGCATTTATGACCACTAAACCCCTATTCCGAGAGGGCATTTGTATGGAGGCTAGGTGAAATAATGGACCGATCATAACCAATTTCAATAGACTTCGTCCTTGTGTTCGTGCCAAATTTCATCAATATATCTTTAAAATTGCGATCTGTACTTTGTTCACAAGGTTTACATTTACAGACAGCCAGACGGACGGACGGACGGACGGACATCGTTAAATCGACTCAGAGAGTGATTCTGAATCGAACGGTCTGTGCGTTACAAACATCAGCACAAACGCATTATACCTAACGTGACCAGAGGGTTTTTGTCAAAAAGCGGTACCCGAAAGTTTAAAAAGCGGGATTCTGAACAAAATCTTATGGAAAAAGCGGGATTTTGAAAAATTTAGTAAAAAAAGAGGGATTTTCTTTCTATATCTTTTTCGATCATTTTTGAACAAATATCCCTATAAACTCAAAAATTATAACTTTAACGTGTTTCTCGAAATGTTTTCCAAAAAAATTCTAGTTAAATTTTTATTTTAATTTCAAATTCAGATTGATAGAAAAACATGATACTTTTTATTTTGCAAGCAAGATTTTTTCTTAAATAATTCCTAGGCCCGTTTAACACTAACATTCAGTTAAAACAAAAAGTTAAAATAAAACCATTAATTCATGTTAGCACTAACTTTAAGTAAATTTGATGGAAAAAATGTTTACTGTTATTTTCTAACTTTCAGTTTATACAATAGTGCTGTGCAAGAATCGAGTATTTTCCCGTTTTTTTTTTTTTTTTTTTTTGGGGTACTCAACATTGTAAAGTAGTTACCCAATACTTTCAAAGTTTAATTTTTAATGATATCGAGTTAAAAAATTTTTAAATAAATTTTCATATATTTTTAAATATATGAAAATAATTTTATTGATTTTCAAAATTTAATTATATTTAAAATTAAAGAATCCGTTAAGCACCCTGCGGGAAATCTTCAGCAATTGGTGCAATAGTTCCGGTCCCTCAGTACTAGTTGAGTACCAATTTACACCTAATAGCCACCCAAGTTGATACCAAACAGCCACTAAAGTTCCAGTTGAGAACCAGTGAGAGCTTTTGCTTGATTGTTAAATGCGCAATTAGCAACACGCGCGCAATAACTATATGTGGCTGAGTTATAAGCGTGTAAGACTATAAAACATGAGATAAGTAAAATTACCTGGATTCGATTCGGGGTGCCCCAAAAATGTTTAAAAAGGGTGAATTTCTCCCTGCTAGACCAACACCATGTTAAAGTGACAGGTGCATCTCATATTGTACAAAAATAAAATAGAAAATCTATCCAACTCTAAACAAAGGTACTTATTAAAAGTACAATATGAAAATATTCCTGTTAATCATAAGATGATAGTTCTGGTCAAAACATCTTTTATAAATGACACATTTTGGTAATAAAAATTGGTAAAAATGATTTAAATAGCTCACATACAAATGTTCTCCCGGAAAGAGTTTTTAAATCTAAAAAGCTCTCTGCAAGAACATAATATCTTCCTCCAAAAATGTATATTCTATTCTAACATTCTAAAAATAATAAATGTTTTTTTTGTCTGAAAAATTATGTTTCTTTCTTAAATTTTCGAAAGGTTATTCGAAAATGGAACAAAATTAAATTTCGGTATATATTTTGTAGGTCTTCCTGCATCGAAGCCATCAAAAAATATACACAAAGTACATTTAAGATAAGTCAGTAGAGAAGTAGATCATATTAACTTTTAATTGTCAAAAGCGATTATCAGATTTTCAGTAGAACAAATATTTTTTGTTATTAAAAATATTGGTAAATATGTTATAGAAAACATAAATAAAGAAATAGAATAAGTAACTCTTAAAGCTAAAAAAGCGGGATTTCTTTATAAAAAGCGGGAAAAATATTTCAGGCGGGATCGAAGTTTAAAAAGCGGGATAATCCCGCCAAAATCGGGATGTCTGGTCACGTTAATTATACCCCAACCACCTATGGTTGTGTATGTTATAAAAAGATATAAAAATAAAAAAAAAAAAAAAAAATAAATAATCTTTTGTAAAGCAAAACTCCTCCCACTTTCCAAAACTTAAATTGTAGAAGTTAGGATTTTTTGAAACTTTTACATACTCGAGGTAGTCATCTCGGGTAGCTTATCTTGTGTTATCACAGGGTGACTACAAGATAATTTTTCTGAAAGCTTAGGTCCTCCTCTACAACTCTTCGCTACATTTCAATTTAATCCAACCAGTAGTTTAGGAGATGCAGATTTATTACTAAAAAATTTGCGTTTGACCCCACTGTGCGTTGGTAAAAACGTCTGAAAACTAAATAGCTGGCACATTGCCCATATATGTATATCTTTCCTAACAGCATTTTCCCAAAACTCCAAAATTTTCTTAACATTCGAATAATAAGGAATGAAATGTTTTACCAATTAACGATCCTTCGCTGATGCTAGCCTACGAATTATTTTGGTTAAAATAGAAGACCCCGTTTCAGATTCACCTTGTTTTATAAAAAATTGTGATATTAAAAATTCCTGTTATTGAAAAACCAAAACAATTACTTGGCAAAATTTATGAAAACAATTGAATCCAAAGTAAAATTTTCTTTTATGTAAACAAAATTACATATACTCTTTGCGATAATATACACAGAAAAAAATATTTCAAATTATTTTTTAATAAAATGATTAACTATTTTTATATTGGAATTTAATTATATTATTTATTAATATAATTAACTTTCTAATTGGTTTACATTTTTTATAAATTGACAACTCTTAAAAAATATGAAGAAAAATTAAAAATTTGTCTATAGGAATATAGAAATAAAATAAATTTATGTCAATTTCCAGCAATTTTCAGCTCATTATATTTATTTAAAAAAAGCAGTAATAATAAAATCATTTATTCCAGTTAGTTAGTATTATCATTTTGATGATTGTAGCAAAATTAATATAAACAATTTCGTAATTGAAGTCCATTTTTACTTTTTTCTGTGTATATTTACTAAGCATTGGAAATGTTACGGTAATATCAGAAATTTTCAGTAATAAATTAATTAATTATAAATGCAATAATATTTGTTTAAAACAGAGACCGAATTTTAATACTAAAAAAACAATCTTTTTATTTTTATTTCAATCGAAAAACAATCTTTAATGTTCAAAAAATAATAAAAATCCATCATGATTTTTTTTTTTATTTTCATCAATAGTTTAGTTTTTTTCATCATGATTGAAATAAAAAATATAAATATCTTTTGTGATATTTATTACAAAAGTTTAAAATTATTTTGAACTTTTTTTATCGGATGGAAAAAATTTTAACAAAAACAATTTCATTAAATAAAAAAAAAAAAAATTTTTTTTAAACAAAACAAAAGTATGAATAAAACAACAATCATTTAAAATTTTTTTCGAACTGATATTTATTTTTAAAGATATTTATCGTTAAAGATATTTATTTTTTTTTTCATCATTGATGGATATTTATTTTAAAAATATTTCACATATTTTTTTCAACAAATGAAAAAACATTTTGAACATTAAAGATATTTATTTTGATTGAAAAATAAAAATAAAACATTTTCGGGTACTTGGTTTAAAAGGCTACTGCCTTTAAAAAAACATCAGAGTTTTCTTGAAAAATTTAGAACAAAAAGAAATTAAAACGATAGAAAATGATATAGTCGGTCAAGCCCGACCATATAATACCCTACACCATTGTGTACATTATAATTCGGAGAGGGGTCTTTTATTAGACTTGGAGTCAAATGTGGACCGATACTCATAAGTGTAAAATAAAACATACAGAATATTACGTTGATGCTGACATTTATATGAATTTATTCACTTTTGGGTGATTCCTGAAAGAGGGCCTTATATGGGAGCTATGGTAAATTATGGACCGATCTTTCTAAAATTTGGCACTATCATTTATGTTCATATAAAACTTATTTGTGTCGAATATTAACTTGATACTAACATTTTAGTGGGATTTATGCCCCTTAAAGTGATTTTCTGGAAAGGGGTTTATATGGGAGCTATGGTTAATTATGAATAGATCTTTTTAAAAATCGGCACACTTATTTAGATTTATATGAAACTTATACGTGCCAAATTTTATTAAAATACTGAAATATTTAAGGGATTTATGATCGTTAAACGCTTTTCCGGGAGGACATTTGTATGGGGGCTAGGTGAAATAATGGATTGATCATAACCAATTTCAATAGGCTTCGTCCCTGGACTAAAAGAAACCTGTGTACCAAATTTCATTAATTTTGGTTTAAAATTGCGACCTGTAGTTTGATTACAAGGTTTACATGGACGGACAGACGGTCAGACGGTCAGACGGACAGACGGACGGACGGACGGACATCGTTAAATCGACTCAGAAAATGATTCTAAGCCGATTGGTATAAATTAAGGTGGGTCTTAGACCAATATTTTTGGGTGTTACAAACATCAGCACAAACGCATAATACCCTCCCCACCTATGGTGGTGTAGGGTATAATAAATATGGTAGATGTTACTCGTAAGTGTATTCTTACTAAATTTAAGAATAAAACAATTGTTATTACCCTTTTACATTAATACTTTCAATATACATGTAAAATTAAACTAAATATATAAATAAAAATAAAAAAATTAAAACGAGAAAATAAGTGATAGTCGGTCAAGTCCGACCATATGATACCCTACACCATGTGTACAAAAATTTGGGAAGGGGCCAATTGTGGACCGATACTTGCATAAAAGTGTAAAAAACATACTAATACAGAATATTATATCGATACTAACATTCACATGTATTTATGCACTTTTGGGTGTTTCCCGAAATTGTTTATGTAAATCCAACAATCCGATTAGAAATTACAGATTTACTTCTAAAAAATTTTTTTTATAATCCACTTAATTTTTTTTAAAGACATATACTCAAATAAAAATAATACCCCAACCACCTATGGTGGTGTAGGATATAAAAAAGTAGAGAAACAATATTTTTGTTTACATTCATTTTTATTTAACTTTTACTTCTCATCTCTACACGGTTCCTTGGTTTCAATTAGTACAAATTATATTTTGGTAGGGAAATTTTTGATTGCAATTAAACAGAATCATATGAATGGTGTGCCAACAGCTTATGCTCCACGTGTTTAATGCAAAATGTCTTTTACAAGTATTTACTGTTGTTTTAAGGGAATAAAAAATCAATGTTGCGTTCCGATTCATACACAAAAGTGCTATTTAAATTTGTTTCTTTTGTTGCTGTTGCTTGTGCGAAAAGTTACAAAAAATACTTTTGTAAGTGTGTTGTGTTCATTAAAGGGTTTTAAATTTAAAATCACAGTAGTAGAGCATGAAATCTCACGTCCTGTGTTGCCAGTTTAGCCTTTTTAAGGCTGAATCTATCCTTTTTATTTTGCTTTTAGCCTCAAAATTTTCGTTTTAGCTATTAGCCTTTTTTCTAGCCTTTTTTGATTCTTAACATAGCTTTAAAAAGGCTAACAGCCGTATTCAAAAAATGTTAACACAGCTTTACTAACCATTGTTAAGCAAAATTCCTTAAAGTTGTATTCAAAAACAATGATTTGCTTACTATATCTTTGGTAAACCATTGTAAACTTTAAATATTTTAATAATGGTTCGACCCTACCGTTACATTTTTCAAGAAAAAGTAATGATAAATTTTTTGATTCCTTCATAAATTTTTGACAAAAACGCCGTATTTTAAAATGTCCAAATGTTAAATCGTATTAAATGAATTCCGGGACAGAATATTATTAAACTATTTTGTATTAAAATCATAAACATAAACAATATAAAGTTTATGGATTAAAATATCATCATTCCGGCTGCCGGTATGTCAACCCAATGTTCGCCACAATCGCATATGTTCAACATTTTCATTATTTGTTGTTTCCACGTAAATCCAAATAGTACATTAATATATACACGTCTTAGATTGAGGTACAACTCCGGGTTACAATTTATGCAATTTAACAGAAAAAAATGATTAAAATAGTTAAATTTTATAAAAATTTCAACAAAAATGATGTAAACAAAACAAAATATGAAATATTGATGCTGATTTTATCACAGAATATTCGTTATTCGGATACATATAATTACATCCAACAAAAATTAGATAAACCTATTTATTTTATACATTAGTATATTTACTTAAGCAAAACAAAGGTTTTTTCCAAAATAAAAAAAATTTTTATCATCAAAAACATACTAGAACATCAAAAATAATAATAGAATAAAACAGTTAACGAATAATTTATTCTTACTGCTAACAACACTAACAATAAGACTGCGAGAGAAACTGTGAAGGGCTGCCTACATACACAAAAAACAGTTTATTAGTTAATATAGACAGTAAATAGTTTTTTGAATACGATTTTCTTAACAAATACATTAAGAGCCAAATTGTGTATTAGCTAGTATGTGTATTAAACATAACGTGACCAGAGGGTTTTTGTCAAAAAGCGGGACCCGAACGACTAAAAAGCGGGATTCTGAACAAAATTATATGGAAAAAACGGGATTTTGAAAAATTTTGTAAAAAAGAGAGATTTTATTTTTATATCTCAATTAAAATTCTAGATCAGCTGTTCTCTCGCAAGCACCTTGTTCACGACCCAATCGAGACGTTACAAATTGAGAACGACCCATAAATATTTTTGAACATCGAAATACGAACTGAAACATTAAAAATTATAATTTTAACGTGTTTCTCTAAATGTTTTCAAAATAAATTTTTAGATTGAATTCAAATACGGATTGATAAAAAAACTTGGTACTTTTTGAATTTGATAGCAATAGATTTTCTTAAATAATTCTTAGACCCGTTAACAATAAAACCAAAGTTGGTTGCCATTGCCATGCTAAAAAAAACATTCAACTTGACTACCGTTTACCTCTAAAATACAGTTACCGAAATAATTGAAAATACGGTTACTGCTAAAATATAAAACACTAAAAACCCTTACCGAAATAGCTCGAAATACCGATAACTCTAAAATACCGCTAGCCTTATTTTTGGGTTTAAGAAATATGATTATTTTTAATAAAGTTGAAATAAAACTTGTAATAAAGTTATGGCGAAATTTATGAAACTACAGTTACCCATAAAATACCATTTCCGAAATAACTAAAAATACCGTTACCTCTAAAAAATCATTATCAAAATAATCCGATATACTGTTATCTTTTCACTTTTTTGAATTGGCTGCCAATATGATATTTTTATAACTTTTAGTTTATACAAAAATAAAAAAATTATCCAATCCGAAACAAAGGCACATCGTTTATATGGTTCCAGATCATAGTTCATATCAAAACATCTTTTTGAAATGAGACATTTTGGTAAATAAAATTGGTTAAAAAAAATTATTTAAATAGGTCACTCAAATGTTTTCACGAAATGAGTTTTTAAAATCTAAAAATCTCTCTAAAAGAACCAAATTTCTTCCTCAAAATATCTCAGACTTGAGATTTTTCATTCACTGGTAAAGAACTGAAGATATGTTAAAAAATTTGTAAATATTTTAATAAACTTAATAATGCGTATCTTTTGGGAGGTCTTCCTACATCGAAGTCATCAAAAAATACACACAAAGTACATTTAAGATTAGTCAGTAGAGAAAATGATCAGCGTAATAAAACATTTAAAACTTTTAATTATCAAAAACGATTTGTAAAAAATTATCAACTCTCCAGTGGAAAAAATTATTTTTAGTTACACTTAAATATTAGTAAGAATGTTATAGAAAATGTAAATAAGGAAATCGAATAAGTAGTTGTTAGAGTTAGAAAAGCGGGATTTCTTAATAAAAAGCGTGAAAAATATTTTAGGCGGGATCAAAGTTTAAAAAGCGGGATAATCCCGACAAAAGCGAGGTGTCTGGTCACGTTAATTAAACATAAATTAACAAATTTGTTTGAATACGGCTGTAAAAATAATCAACTTAAGCAATTTTGTGTACTAATCCGCACAAAAAAACGAAATTATTTATATGTAACGAAAATTTTCGACTGCGGCGCTCATTCTACAAGAACATTTTAATTATTTTCTAACAAACTTTATTACTCATAAGAATTATTTATGTTATATTTATAAATTCACTTATATCTTTAAGTAATACCAAAAACTAATGAGAACAAAAAAATAAATGCGTTTTTAAATAAAAAAAAAATATATTAGCTTTTTTCTGGCTTTATTTTTTGGGGCATTTAGCCTTTTCTGATCTTTTTTAAAGGTCAATTTAGCTTCTTTTTTCTCAAGTTCTGGCAACACTGCTCACGTCTTATGTTCTTTAAATTCTTTCAGATGCAGACACAGTTGACTCGAGGATAATTTAGGAACAATATTATGTTTGTTGTTCTAAATTTTTTAATAAAGGTAAAGTTTTCAGAAAAAATCTAAATTTTTTCATAATTTTTCTTTAGAAGAATATTTTAATATGATATCCACCTTAAAGTAAAACAGTCGACTCAGAATAATTTTCTAAGCTGATTAAACGATATTCATATTTTGAAATAAATAAAATTGTGAAACATCTTATTTTATAAATTTAAAAAAATCACTTACTGTTATGTTTTTTTCAATTTACTTTAATATTTAAAATCTTATTTATTTCTTATTTATTTTTAAAAATTAAGAAATTGGAAAATGTATGTTTTCATTATTGTTGTAATAATTTCTTGAATGCGTTCAAGTTAATAAAAATATTTTCGTATTACAGTTGCATTTTTTTAAAAAAAATTTTCTTTTGAATCATTTTTACTTATATTGTTTTATCTGTTCAATCAAACGGAGCACCGAGGACTAAAAGAATTCTACAATTTACTGTTGCTATAAATAAACACTTGTTAATTTTCCTGTAAAAAATTTTCACAGAGTGTAATAAAATATAACATTTTAAAAATTCTACACATTACTGCAGCCTTAAAAGAATACTTTACAGATAAAATGAAAAAATAAAAAAAGATTTATCCATACCTACTTCCACTTACTTGTACTCTATAAACAGACAGGAGACAATAACATTCAACAGGATATTCTCTTTAAATGATACACTTTATGCTATTTACTTATTAGGTATAATAAGAGAAAAGTTAAAAGAATAAATTGTTTTATAAGTGTGGAAAATGTTCATTCATAAAAATTGTGGATATTGTTGTTACATACACAAATAAAGCAAAACAAATTTATTTACCTTTTTTTGATACGAAAATAAAAACAAATTCACCTGCTATAACGTTTTTACAGATTTTACATCTTTCTCACAAGTTTTTCCTTTGAATGTGTAAAACACATACATTTTCAAGCAACATTAAATACCCTACAGTCTATGGAGGAAGTTGCATAGAACTTACCTAACCAACTACATTAGGGTACCACTAGTCACTTTATTAGCTACGTGACACAGTCAAACGCAATTTTTTTGATAATAAATCTGTATTTCCTAAACTACTGATCGGATTAAATTGAAATGTATGCAAGAGTTGTAGAGCTTTCAGAAAATCATCTTGTAATCACCCTGTGATAATACAAGATAAGCTTCAAGGTGGTTACAATTGATTCTTCTTTTCGTCTTCTTCCCGATTACCATAGAGTCAGTGAAGTGACAATTGCTAATACGCTCATTGGTGATAGATGGGAAGCGGCAGGTGAGACTATACACCAATGAATCTTACTGTCTAAAAGCCACCAAATAAACTGCTGGGTAATAATAAATAATATACGCATTCTTACAGGTGCATTAAAGCTTGTTTTGTATTAAATTAAATTATTTCCTTTTCCTGCCACCATTTGTAAGTTTGTACTTTTCCGTTAGTATTTGGCATCTAATACTTAACTAATCAATATTTTCTTTTCATTTAAGTAAATATTTAATTTTAAACTGATTTATTGTAAACATTTTTATATCAACACAATACAATATGTATTTTTTAATTAAAGTACCTACATTAAAGTTAGCAATATGCCAAAAAAAAGTACTTTTTCATTTTTAAGCTATGAATGCCGAATGATTTTTAATGCTTCGGGGGTGGAGTCAGCTACCTTAATATCTAATTAGGGTGTCCCTCACTTGCCCTAAAACGGAAATATAGGGTGGCCCTTAAAACTTGGATTTTTTCACTTTTTATGAATTTAAGCATTATTTATGTTAACAGCTACAAATTCAATGTTTTTATTAGTTGGATAGATAGTCTGGGTAGTAGTTTTTCATTTTCGGATATTGTTGCAATTATACACTGAGAAAAACAAAATGGCAACAATAAAAACATGGAAGTAAGAAAATACTACTGCTAACATTTAAAGCGGCACAAATTGGACTGAATGTTATGCCTTGAAAGTCAGCATAGTTGTTGATGACAATAATGTCTAAAATTCTGCGGTGGTGCTTGACGATCGCATTTTTCGTTTACGAGAAAATTTGGAAAATGTAAAAAAAAAAAAATCGAAAAAATTGAAAAAAATTAGTTTTTTTCACCTTCATTCATATATAACTTTTGAAGTAGGAATGTAATCTTCAAGCACCACCGCAGAATTTTAGACATTATTGTCATCAACAACTATGCTGACTTTCAAGGCATAACATTCAGTCCAATTTGTGCCGTACAAAAAACAGTAAAGCCTATTTTCGGAAAATTTTACTCATTAATTTAAAAAATATAGTGCATGTTTAAACAAACGGGAGTTTATGATACTGAAATGAATTATATAGTAGTAATAAAGATCATACACAATATTTTTATTTTAAAACCCCATAAAGTATATATTTTCTGGGGCCTGGTTAGATTCTGAGTTGATCTAGCTATGCCCGTCTGTTGAAAGCGGGGGACGAAATTTGTCTCAAATATTTATCTTATATAAGATTTGTTTGATATTGAAAATGAGTAAAATCTGTAAATAAACAAAAAATTTATGAGCAAAATACTAAAAACACAGGGAGTCCGTTGTAGCTTAATTTCATACTTTTCTGCTATATCTCTCTTAAATAAAAGCATGTACTATAACAATATTTTCGTGGGTCTATATAAAATAATGTTATTGTTTTTTGTTGTTTTTCTTTGTATCACTGTTTTTGTTTAGAACATTTTTTACTGATTTCCGGTTATTTTTCAACCGATTTTTGGAAAGGTATTCAAATTACCTTTCTAATTGCTGAACATAGTTAGTACAAATTATTGCCGCTAGATGGCGCAAAATTCATTTTTTATTAAAATTGCTTCAAAACACCCTGTATTTGCAAATATTATGAGTTCATATGATCAGCCAAAATACTCGCCAAAGAATTTTGTACAAAGTTGCCAAACATCATTTGGTCGAATTCTGGAAATTTAAAGGTCAAAATTGTGATTTTCTTCAATAACCTAAAAATAACGGTAATTTTATAAATAACGGAATTATGAAAAAGCCGCAGAACAAAAGTTGCTGCTGAAGCCCTCAAGAACCGTTTTCAACAATAAAAAAAGTTCTTTTTCGCAAAAAGCCGTTTTTGACATATTGTTAATTAAAGTTCATAAAAAAGGAAATAAATATTTATGTGAATTTTCCAATTATTTGATAAATTAACAGAAAAATATAAAATACAGAAATTTTGTACTTCGCTATAAGTCTAATTTACATTACAGCTAAAAAATATATATCGACAATCTGTCAATCTTTTGAACAAAATATTTCAATTTGTATAAAAGTTAACAAATCATAGAAAATATCCCAATTTTAAATACAGTATAAGCTCGATAATCCGGATAATTGATTGCAGACCTCTATCCGGATTATCGAGTTTTTTTCTGGTACTTTTTGGCTAAGATTAACAATAAAATATATTAGTTATCTAGTGTTTCAAACATTTAAAGTATCTACTTCAAGTTTTTCATCTAAAACCATTGTTTATTTAAAGTTATTCAATAGATTTTATTTTATCTGCAGGGTAAACCAACTTGTATGTACTCTTTTTAGTGAACACATTTTGGAACAAAACTTGTCTGTAAACAATAGAATTCAACTGCAAACAATTCTCACATCTTAATACTAATTTTATTTTTGAAGCTGTACTAAATTTATATTAAAAAATACTTTTTATAGGCAATCCGGATTACAAAGTTACAATCAATCCAGATTATAGAATATGTAATGAGTTGGAAAACGCCGCAAGTTGGGGTAAAATAGTGCAGTGATTGAATTTTAAAATTTAAATTTTTTTAATAAAGTTGGGTACCAAATAAAAAAATACAAAATTATGTATCAATAGCAATTTAAATCTTGAAGCTATGTAGGTTGTGTTGTTTTCTTATAAGGAGCTGTCAAAGGTAAATTTTTTTATTTTTTTACATTTTGGAAAAATACTAAATACTTAATTAAATTTTCATTAACGTTCAGTGTATTTATTTTAAATAAAAAGGCTTTTAAGGTAAACATTTAAAATGAAACCATCATTATTATATTTTGTGCTCATATTTTTGTTATTTTTGTTTTTTTTTAATTGTCCTAAAATACACTAATTTTCAACTCATGGAATGAAACTTAAAATGTTATAAGATGTTTGTTCTGAAAATTTTCTGAAAAATAACACACATTGTCCTCTTTAAAATTATGATATAAAATCATGCGCATATATAGGCCGATTTGAGAAAATATTTTTTTTTTCGAAAAAACCAGTAGAGAAACAGACATTTTCTTTGCTTTATCAAACATTAAATAGTGGGGCAGAATCGAAATAAATCTGTAATTTCTAATCGGCTAGTTGGATTTACATGAAATTTCACATAGGAATAGCATTTTGGACAGTAACATTTTGAGTTTAGAAGCAGGATCCTATACACGCTTCAGGAGCGGAACTATGGGGGTTCAAAATAGGGTACTAGTGTCATAGAAAATGTTTAACCACTAGCGATTTTTTGTTCCTTACCCGATTTCCAAGATTTTTATATCACCTTAAAGTCCTTAATAAATCCTTAAGAAAACATGCTTGCATGTATTTTTCGAGTTAAATACATTTGAAATTTAAAAAATCTCAATTTTACAAGATCTTGGTCAAGTTTTTTCCATATATAGCCAAACATTTTCAACCGATTTTATTATATTTTATGCAGTTGGTTAAAAAATAGAATTGTCTATCGAACAGAGAAAATTTTAAATAAACAAACAGACGAACAGATAGGAATTCTCTAAAAAAAATCTTAAAATTCGAAAAATATATATATATATATTTTTTTTTTACTTCTCGATTAATTTTGATATCACCTTTCCCTGAATTAAGTGCCATTTTCAACCCATTTAACTCAAATGTATAGACGGATGGAAGGATGGACATTGCAATTCTGCCAAAAAATATTTTAGAATTATAAAAATGCATTTTTTTACTTACTAATATATAAAAAAATTAAATGTGATGATTAAAGTGTTGATATCAATTTACCCTGAATTAACTCCAATGTATAGACGGACATTGCCGTTTTGCTAAAAAAAAAATTTAAAATTCGAAAACTAAATTTTTTTACCTAATACCGCATTTACACCAAAATAAAACTAATTGTTTTTTATAAAAACTGAATTTCAAAATCCAATTCGTTTACATACCTGTTCTGTTCCCTATATAGGTTTTGATCACGTTTTTGTTTCTTGATTAACTTTTATTTAATTTGTATTTAGTTTTGAATTGTTTTTAAAATGTTTGTTAAAATTATTTTACACATAATTTGGGTAAAAAAATGAGAAATCAAATGAAATCATTCAAAAAATATAACATTTGTATTTTTTTGTTCCATATAAAAAGTTTACTGTTGTGAAATCAGTTGAAAAGAATGTTTCATAAATAATTATTTTAGTAGTTATACCCTACACCACCATAGTTGGTTGGGGTCAGTGTTGCCAGGACTTGAAGAAAAAAGTATTCAAACTAAATGTTTTCATTATATTGATTAAAAAACGAAAAATTTCTGAATTTAGTCTTATTTTTCCAAAAAAAAAAAAAAAATAATAATAATAATATTAGAACTTAAATAAAATTTACATTAATTAATTAAGGTATCATTGTGAAATTTTAGTACAATATAAACAAATTTGTTCTTCAAAGAAGAAAATAAATAGATTTCCATTTTCTTACTCCGAAATACCCAAAATTCCAGTTCGGGGAAAGTTTGCTTCAAAAATTGACTTTTTTCATAGAAAAGGTCACCCTGTCGTTATAAGGGGCCTTCGTTAGAAAATTCTTTGGGTATATACCTTACATATAGGGCTAAAAAATTAAAAAAAGTTTAAGTCGATCCCAGCTTTGCGATTTGAGAACATAACAAAAAAAGAAAACAATAAATACCAAAATTGACAAAATTTGGATAGGGCTCGTGGGCAGACCTTTGTCCCAAACTCCTCCGGATTTATTTTGCACGCATTTATATTAAGATTTCTTTTGAAAACATTAAAAAAATGATAAAGCCAAGAAGAAAAAACTAATTTTATCACTGAATAAATATTGCCACCTTTTTGGAAAAAAACCCAAAAAATGTGAAATTTTTTAAACTTCCAAATTTATATTAATATAACTTTTTAATGGATAAATATATCTATATGAATCTTCCAGCAATATTGTTTAGAATTTTGTAGGAAATCTGGTAAATATTTTAGAAAAATTCTAGGGGCAATATTAAGCCCGCCAAGTTAAAAAATCTAAAAAAAAAACGAGGCTAAAAATGAGGTAAAACTTTATTTTTACCCGAATATTTCTTAAACTAAAAGAGAAAACCTACACATGTAAGCATATTTTTTATAGAGATTTACAAAGACTATCTATATGTAATTTTTTTTTTTTTTTCTGTTATATCATAAATGAATTTTTGGCAATTTTTCAAAAAAATTACATACCCGAGATGGGCAATTTTGGAGAGCCACCAACTTCCCCCCTGACTTGCTAGGGGCCTGTACTCCTCCAAATCAACTCAGCTCTGACCATGTGAAATTTTATTGAGATACCTTTAACGGTTCTTTAGTTACTGAAATATTTCCAAAAAAAGAAAACGTTTTTTAAAGGTAATTTAAATACCTTTAATATGACATCTCAATAAATCTTATATAATAAATACTTTAAAAAATATTTGTAATTTTGTATATACAACTTTTTAAAATTTCAAATCGCGATATTTTGTTTGTTTATCTGAAATTTTGAATTAGTCTTAGTTTTGACAAGAATAATGAAGTACCAAATATCATTAAATTGGTTTTAAATCGAATGACTCTATTGTATCATGATTCGACACATGATATAACTACAGAAGGTGGAATTATTTGGGAGAGTTGACATTTGAAATTATTGATGTTAGAAAATTGAAAAACAAAAGAATAAAAATTATAAATAACAGAAACATAAAATTAATTTTTCGTTCTTGAAATTTTAAGTTTTTTTTGCACAAATAAATAATTCCATCAGCAGCAGAATTCCCTTTTTATAAATTTCATTTTCAAATTACATATGTATGTATTTGTATAAAATTTATCCCCATACAATTTTATTTTTAGTTTGAAACAAACGTTTTTTTATTTTTCATGTTTTCTTCTGATTTTTTTACATTTTATTTTGTTTTATGTGTGACTGACTTTTTAGGGTAAGTAAAATTGAGAACACAATTTCTAATGATTATACATTCTATAGTTACATACATATATTATAATTCGACACAAATGTCTGCAGTATGAGTTCATTTTAAAATCAAAACGATTTTGATTTTTCATACTGCATTGTCGGTGTGACGCACACATTCAAAAGCTCTCTAAATTTTACTAATACTTTTTAATTGCTTGAGCTTATGCTGCATAGAACTAGAAGTTTCTTTCAAAAGCCAAAAACAAAATATATGTGACAACATGTATTTTGTTGTTGTATGAATTAGGTTTTTGACAATTCAATTAGGTTTTTTTCTCTCACATAAATATCTACTTATTAATCTATTATTACGTTTATACGCACCATTTACTCGCAATTAAAAATTTTGCGATATGAAAATTTTGCTGTATAAACAGTGAGTTAGTACTATATTTGTAAGTTAGTAACTCGCGAAAAATAATCGTGATTAGTGAAGCTAATTGCAAATAAAACGTACAGCGTTGCCACTTCCTTTTACGTTCATAGAATTTTCGTTGATAATAGTTTCATTTTTTCCATCTGGCACGACAAATAAGGAAATATATTTCTTTGTGCAATTTGCGTATAAACAGTGAATTATTTATTTTCAAGTTATTTTTATTTGCAATAATCGCGCGTATAAACGTATTATATGTTATGTGTATATGTCTTATACTATGTTCACATATAAAGGTTTTTTGAAAAACGAGTCGTTTTCTTAAAAAACACAAAGAAATTGACTTGTTTTTTCATATATTTTTAAAGCCAGAAAACATCTCGATTCGACTTGTTTAATTATTTAACACAATAAAAACAAACTAAATTTCCATACAGGGAAGAAATATTTAGTATTTTTAGTACATAGAAATTTGTTGAAAACAGAATTTGTAAAAATTGTCAAACAGTTTAAAAACAAAAATTAAAAATTATGAATGAAAATTATATTTCTTCATAAATTTTATTTGCTTAATAATTTTATGTTTTGAATTAAAAAGTGTTTGTACACAGAAAAATTTATTACCGTCATTTTTACAATTAACTCAATTGTTTAATTTTGCATCAAAATTTAATAAATATGTTCAAGAAAAACTAAAGTGAAAAATAAATTTTGATAAGATTTTTTTTCCTATACACATTTTTAATTCATTCAATCATCTACTTAATTGATTTAATTAATTTATTAATTGGGAATTTTTTTCTGTTTTGTATTTTTTATAGTTTTTAGTAATTGGTATAATCATTTTGGTGAGAGGTGCAAATTTAAACAAGTTTATAATTGAATGAATTATTTTCATATATATTTGTTAATTGGTGACTTTTTTCTGTGTATGTGAAATTTTTATTTAAATACAAAATTTGTGAAAAGATTTTGTCAGACGAAAAACAGACCAAAAGGAAAAACACAATAAAATGATATGTGAACAGTGATGTTTAATTTCATTGCGTTTCCCAAAAAAACGAGTCAAAAACTTGTGTATGTGAACATAATATTACAATAATTAAGAAATTTGACAGTGTAATTTATACCTGCACAATACATTTGGGTTAAATGGGTCGAAAATGACACTCAATTCAGGGAAAGGGCATATCAATAATTTAATATTTGGATTTAGCTTTTATATTGATCAGGAAATAAAAGAATAATATATTTTGGAATTTTAAGACTTTTTCGAAAGAATTCGAAAGTCTGTCCTTCCGTCTGTTTATTAAAAGCTCAACTACATAGAATACTTTCGCTTCAACTGCGACTGACAATTACGTAACACATAAATGATATTAACTCATCCGTTTTATTATTTTGTTATTAAAATTGTTTATAATAAAATATAAAGATGAGTAGATTAAATTATGTTCTCAGTTGAAATTATGAATTACAAATTAAAATTTCCGACTCAACGAATAAATATTAAAATAAGAATAAAACAACCGACAAAATGTATTTACGTACTTCGGTACTTCAAAGTTGAACATTTTTCGTCTTTGAAGTACTTCACGCAGAATTCATGTATTTTACTGCACCTGTCAGTTGCATTTGAAGCAAAAGTATTGTATGTAGTTGGGCCTTGATTTTTGCAAACTTGGAACTGTTGGGATATATATGGAACAGACTTGACCAACATTTTGCAAAGTTGAGATTATCGCAACTTCAAATGAACATATCTTGAAAAATATATATGAGAAATAGAACATACAAGCATGTTTTCCAAAGGATTTATCAAGAACTTAAAGGTAACACAAAAATCCTGGAAATCGGATAAGGAGCAAAAAAACAAAATGTTTAACTTTTACAGCTCCTTATAAGAAAACAACACAACCTAGCTTGAAGATTTTAACAATTTTGTCTATTTTTGTTCGGTTACAAAAATTATTTATTCATAGTAAAATATAAGGATTTATACAAAATTACACATTGTTTTCAATATCAAGTTATACCAAGTCGGGGGAGTATCGTTTTTTTGCAATGTTAACACTCAACGGTAGCAATAAAACACAGCTATTATTTGTGTATTAAAGACACGTGGCATATTTTACTCTAGTCTTACCAGCTTCTTTTTTTTGTTAACCAGCGTTATTTGTTTAAACTTTCTTAGGAATTCGGTATATAGAAAGAAAAAATCATTTTGTTTATCTATTCAAAAATATCAGGATATTCCGGTTCATCATCAAACATTTTTTTATATCATACGTGTTAAAATATCTCAGATTTGCGGAGAATGTAATATCTTTAAATAGAAAATAAAACAAATTTATTTAAATAAAATAAAAATCTTTTGCAACGAACAAAAAAGTGTTGCTTTAAAAGCATTCAGGCATTATTTATTTCTTCACAAATAATCTTAGAAAATTCCTAAGAATCCTTCAACTTTGTTAACATTTTACCATACATTTGTACAATACATACAAAAACTACATCAATAAATTTTTTTATAAAAAGATCCAAAAATAACTCATAAGAACTTGCATTTATCGAGAATACATTATCATAATCTCATAATTGCATGTTTCATCATGGTTACACAATTCGGATGTGTTTAGTTGGGCTGATGAGAATATTGCGTGTTGGGATGATGATATGAGTAACGTTGTTTGAATTTTTACACTATATCAAGCCTAAGGAATAATAATTTTGCACAATTATTCGAGATATACATTTTTTTTGCGATTTTGTTGACCTGTGTAACAACTCCGATTATTTAAGATTCTTATTAAATACTTTTTTACCGATCAGAAAGGAATAATGAAACGTTTTGTCAGTTTATAAAAGATGTTATAGGACTTATGAAGTATTTCTGCAATTAGTGTTAAAATTTTCGGGTATTCAAGATATTCAAAAGATTATATTCTTGCACTTCAACTGCGTAAAAATGAAACTGAATTATCAAATTAAATAGAATATTAAAATTTAACAAGCGCGAATGTTATAATAGGCTCGGCCTAATCTATATAACCACCATCAACTTTTTCAAATTTTAAATTATATGGGAGGTGGGCGGTAAAGTTGGTGGACCACGCCCATTTTTTGTTTCCGAGTTTACATTGGTCCTTGGACTACTTGAACACAATTTCACCTTATATGGGAGGTGTACGGTAAAGTGGGTGCACCACGCCCATTTTTGATTTCCAAGTTTATATCGACCCCCAAACTATTTATAAAAAATTTCGTTGTCGTACATGCTTTTGTTTAAGAGATATCAGCAGAAAAGTATGAAACAGACACCCTGTGTTTCTAGTTTTTAGCCCATAACTTTTTTGTTTATTAACCGATTTTGCCCATTTTCAATCCCAAACAAACCTTATATAAGAAAAATATTTGTGCACGGACATAGCTAGATCGACTCAGAATCTAACCAGGACCCAGAAAATATATACTTTGATTCCTTCGACATGTTACATACGGAATGACAAAATCAATATACCCCCCATCTTTTTGATGGTGGGTATAAAAACATTAAGAGACAAATTAAAATTTTATAATGTATATTTTAAAATATGTACGTAGCAAATTGTTATTATTATGAAGACCAAACTTGTCCTTCCATCTATCGTATGTTATATTTCGTTACTATAAACAAACAATCTAACCAATTGTTCTTAAGAAAAGAATATTAACAATGTATACAGCACTAAACATTATAATCGACCAAGTCTATTAGCCATAAGAAGAAAACCATTTTATTTATTTATGCTTATATATGCTTAAAATAAAAAAAATACATTAAATAAATGTATTAAATTAAGCAGAAAATGCTGACATTAATAAACAGTATAATTGGCAAAGTTATTTAACCGTAGTTTTATTTATAAAATACACATGAGTTGAAGGAATGTTGTATGAAGTCACATAGAACAATTAAAAAAATTAAAAAATTATATTGTGATTTTTAAAATTTTTCTATGGAATTTTTAAATGAGTATTTTTACTAATTTGTGAATAAAATCAAAAGTTAGGTATTGCTTTTAATGAAATATTACTTCTTTTATTTGCACAAAATTTATCTTTATGATTAAAGAGCAAAAATTTGAATTTTTGACACTTTCGAATTCCTATAATTTTTTTGAAAAACAAATTTTTTAAAATTTTGTATAAAATTTTATTTTTTTTCAAAAGATGGGACTAATATATCTGTAACTGTTGACCGTATTAAAAAGTAATGTAAGAACGAGTTGAAGATAATTTTAATTAGAATTTTCCGAATTTTTATACCCTACACCACCATAGATGGGGAGGGTATTATGCGTTTGTGCTGATGTTTGTAACACGCAATAATACTGGTCTAAGACCCACCTTTATTTGTACCTATCGGCTTAGAATCTTTTTCTGAGTCGATTTAACGATGTCCGTCCGTCTGACCGTCTGTCCGTCCATGTAAACCTTGTAATCAAACTACAGGTCGAAATTTAGAACCAAAATTAATAAAATTTGGCAGACAGATTTCTTCCAGCCCAGGGACGAAACCTATTGAAATTGGTTATGATCGGTCCATTATTTCACCTAGCCCCTATACAAATGTCCTCCCGGAAAAGGGTTTAACGATCATAAATCCCTTTAATATAGCAATATTGTAATGAAATACACGTTTTATATAAGTCTAAATAAGTGTGCTGTTTTTTAATAAGATCGATCCATAATTAACCATAGCTCCCATATAAACCCCTCTTCAGAAAATCACTTAAACGGGAAAAAATTAGTATCAAGTTAATATTTGACTCAAAGAAGTTTTATATAAACATAAATATTAGTTCCAAATGATAGTTTCTTTCCAATCCCAAAAGAAAGATCGGCCCATAATTTAACATAGCTCCCATATAAGGCCCTCTTTCGGTAATCACCCAAAAGTGAATAAATTCATATAAATGTTAACATCAAGTTAATATATGTATTCGCATGTTTTCTTTTACATTTAATATGAGTATTGGTCCACATTTGTCTCCAAGTCTAATAAAATACCCCTGCCCGAATTATAATGTACACAATGGTGTAGGGTATTATATGGTCGGGCTTGACCGACTATACCTTTTTCTCTCGTTTTTGCTAAATTTTGTTGCTCAATTTCTTTTGGCATTTCTTACCCTACACTAGCATAGGTAGATAGGAGACTTCGGATCCCCACATTAACCTATGTATACCGTTCGAATCAGAACCACTTTTTGGGTCGTCTGACTGTCTGTCCATCCAAATGATGTGAACAAAGTACAGATCGCTGTATTAACAAGCACGAATATTATATTCGGCTCGGCCGAATCTATATATCCACCATCAACTTTTTCAAATGTTTCGTTATATGGGAGATGGGCGGTAAAGTGTGCGGACCACGCCCATTTTTGCTTCCGAGTTTACGTTTGTCCTTGAACTATTTGTACAAAATTTCCACCTTATATGGGAGGTGGGCAGACCACGCCCATTTTTGTTTCCCAAGTTTGTATCGACCCCCGAACTATCCGTACAAAATTTCGTTGCAGTACATGCTTTTGTTTAAGAGATATCAGAAGAAAAGTTTCAAATGAAGCTACAATGGACACCCTGTGTTTCTAGTTTTAAGCCCATAACTTTTTTTGTTTATTAACCGATTTTGCCCATTTTCAATATCAAACAAACCTTATATTAGATAAATATTTGAGCCCTATCCTGCTTTCAACAGACGGACAGACGGACGGACATAGCTAGTTCGACTCAGTAAGGTCTTGACCGGCTATATCTTTTTTACTTGTTGATTTTTATTGGTGTTACACAGAAAAAAGTGTTTCAAATTATTTTTTGATAAAATTATTAACTAACTTTATATTGGAGTTTAATTATATGAATTATTAATTTAATTGATTTTCTTATAGGTTTACAATTTTGTTTTTTAATAAATTGACAGCTGTTAATAAAATATAAAGACAAATTAAAGATTTGTCTATAAAAATACAGAAATAAAATAAATTTAAGTAAGTTGCCAACAATTTTCAGCTCATTACATCTATTTAAAGAAAAAAATAATAATATTATCAATTATTTTTGTTATTAATATTATCATTTTGATGATTGGAGCAAAATCAATTAAAAATTAATTAATATAAGCAATTTCGTAATTGAAGTCCATTTTTACTTTTTTCTGTGTATGTAAATACATTTATATACATATATGGGGAAATATTTCATTAAGTATTTGATAAAAGTTACGAATAGTGTAAAATTCAATTACAACGTAATACATTTTTTGCGTTAAACATACATCAAACAAAAAGTACAATTTACAAATAAGGATTTCAGAGAGTGTAAGTTATATGATCTAAAAACTTTGGCGATAAATTTGTATGTCCAAAACGTTTATCATCTTGCTTATTACAGAGGAAGATCAGATGACAAGACTTTGCTTTAAAATAGCTTTTAAAAAATCTGAACATTTATAGAGGTTGAGCTAGAGTTGTTAATTACGGAATTCCGTGTTTAAATAGAGACTCACGATCATAAATTTGCTGACAATGCAAAGTGCGCCAGAATCGAATAATTTTGGAAATAAATCTTCTAATCGGCTAATTGATTTACATAAAATTTCATATATTCGTAGCAGAAAAGTGTACAAATTAAGGTCAGAGTTATCTAGGCTCGAAATAGGATACCTCTTACATAGAAATATTTTCATACCTTGCCATTTTTTTCTATTCAAATTTCAAATATTATTACATCTTCTTTGCATAAGAATATAAAAACAATTTGACAGTTTCGTAAGGTACACACATGAAAAAATTGCAAATCAGCTGTGCTTACGAGGTCACTTCCTTATTTCACTATGCTTTTCTTCTCCTTCATTTCCTGTTCATAGCATTTTGGCATTTTGTGCAGTAGTTTTACATTAACAAAATGCAAGTAATTGTGGTTTTTGTAGATGTGTGGTCACTTTCTAATTACACTATGAGTGATGTCATAACCAAATGTACTGTTTAACGACAAAAATTTATAAAAAACTGACTTTAAGTGAACAAGTGTATGTTCATATTTTATTTATTTATTTATTTCTATAAAATCTATGAATTGGAAAGAATGTGGGTTTATTGTTTCGGTATTTTATAATTAGTGTGGGGTATAGTCATTAAAAAGAATTAAAAAAGTTTGAAACAACTCACTCCACTATTCTTCCCACTTTGTTTGTTTCTACCATTTTAAATTATTTTAATCTTAAAGTATTTTTCTTTCTAAGAATATGAATGTTGGCACATGGGACTTATTGCTTAGCAGCATATATTGTGGTTCACAAATAATTCTATCGAAACAATTGACTTAATTGTGACCATAATAAGTAGTAACTACCATGAGGCATACATTTTCTTTCTCTTTATTTTGTTATGCAAGGAATTTTATTATTTGTTGTTAAAAAAATTAAAAATTATTTAGCTAAAGGGAAATCTTACAAGTTTTGATAAATTGACAATTTTGAAAGAAAATATTAATAAGTAATAAATTATGTTAATGTTTTTTTAATAAGAGTGCAAACTACTAAACATTAGTGTGGTAACTAATAAACTGCCAGCGATTTTTTTTTTTTTTTTTGTAAGGACACAGCAAACACAAAAGTTTGATAACAATTCTCAAATGTCAAGTGTTTGAAAATGATTTAAAAATAACTAGAAAATAATAGCTTTCTCAACAAAAAGGGGAATGAATTGTCAAATTGAGAAATGCTATTATTATCAAATCATTGTTAAATGTTATTCTCAAACTTTTTTTCAAATTTTTTCATTCCGTATGTAACATGTCGAAGGAATCATTTAAGACCCCATAAAGTATATATTTTCTCGGTCCTGGTTCGATTCTGAGTCGATTTATGTCCGTCCATCTGTCTGTCTATTAAAATTGGCTCAAATATTTATCTTATATAAGGTTTGTTTGGTACTGAAAATGGGTAAAGTCGGTTGATAAACAAAAAAGTAATGGGCTAAAAACTACAAACACAGGGTGTCCGTTGTAGCATAATTTCATACTTTTCTGCTGATATCTCTTAAACAAAAGCATGTATAACAACGAAATTTTGTACAGTTAGTTCGGAGGTCGATATAAAAACTTGGAAACCAAAAATGGGTGTAGTCCGCCCACTTTACCGCCCACCGAAATATAGCGATTTGAAAGTTTAAAATAGCTAAATAAACGTTTAAGTTGTATGCACAGAAATACAAATATCTCTCAGAATATTTATAAGATTTATTGAGATATATTAAAATTACCTTTAATATAACGTATAACATAATTTTTTTCTCAATATCAAAATGGTCTATATCTTGCGATTTTTAGTTCGCGGGTAAATATCTCAAAAAAATGATCTTTTTAAAATTTAAACAAAATATATGTTAATGATGAACATGTTTTCTATAACCGTGGTAAGTGGCATCCTCGGACTCGCATTATTTTATGAATTGTTACAACAAATTTCATAATAAAAACGAAATATTTATTTAAATTTGTACTCTTTCGTTTATAATAAAATAGAAAAATTGCCAATTGCTTCCAAAAATCATCCGAATGTATTGAAATTCGGCAAGAATATTAACGTTGACGCTTATAATGCAAATACCGAGTTTTATCTTGATTTCCTAGAAGGTTCGCGATTTATAGCATCTTAAAAATAAGATAAATACGAAAATCTTCCAAAATATTTACGTTACAACTATTGAGGCGAATAGTTAAAGGTAATGAAATCGAAATTTTAAATGATATGTAAAACATATTTTTATGTTGAATTTGATTTGTCGATAATTCGCGAATTTTACACAATATATTTATCTTTATATTAATTTTCATTAATGTTCTGTATGAATTTTGTAATAAATAAATTTATAATAGCAAACGTTTTTCATTTATTAGCCAAATATTTTACTTTATTGTAAATTTGTTATGTATTTGTCTAAAATAAACAGCATTTTCTCTTTATTTAACAATAACGCTACAAAGAAAAAAATAAATAGGATTTTGTTACAAATTAACAAAACAATAACACAGATTCAGTGATGTCAGATTAACCTTTTTAAGGCTTTATATTTTGCTTTTAGCCTGAAATCGTTTTAGCTTCTAGCCTTTTTTTTCGAAACCTCTTCTTATTAATCCATTTGTGGAAGAATTTAAGGATTACGTTGATGAGCATGGGTTGACTCTTCCAAATCATACTCTTGTCACATGTAATGAGAAAACGGCTCCCGGAAGAAAAATATGTAAAGAGCTAATAACTTGTTTGCCCTGTTCAAATGCAAATGGCACAGACAAACTGAAATTGTTGGTTATTGGAAAATCGAATCGCGCCTTTAAATACTTTTTCAATAATCCTGTAATATACAACAACTCCAGTAATAACACCTGGATGTGATCATTTGTTCCCCACGTTAGTTAATTTTCACCAATTAGTAAAAGTAAGTTGTTCATAAGTAAACATTTTTTAGGTTCGAGAATTTTTGGCTTCAAAAGGTCTACCGCAAAAAGTACTTTTGCTTTTAGATAACGCAACGTGTCACCCAGTTGAGGAACTAAAAAGTGATGACGGTTTAATTATAGCAATGAATCTACCACCCAATTGCACTGCGCTTATTATACCGTTAGATTAAAACGTTATCAACTTAGTCAAATTAAATTTTAAAAAACAACTGCTCACCCACTTGCTTGGCGAGTGGGGAACAAATTTGTAGCTCAATCTAAAAAACTTCAATCTCAAAAATGAAGTTCATGAAATTCTAGCTACGTCCTGGGATAAAATATAAGTGTCCAATATCTGAAAATCCTGGAACGCCTTGCTCGAATTCGGTAGTATATAAAGTGAAGAGGATAACATGCCCTTAAATATTTTACAAAATATAATTCAGGAAGAAAATTATTTGGTACGGAACATCTTTTCACGAATGCTGACATAAACAACTGGATACAAGAAAAATTTCATGTGGAAAGTAATGGAATTATCAGATACGGAATGGAAGGATTTATACGATAGTGCACGCAGAGAAAAAACATGGTTACAGCATGATCACCACAACTATTCAATGATTATATAGCTGTTTTTCGTTGATATAAACATACTGTGTTCATGATAGCAACTTTTATGATTCTGTTTAATCATTTAATGATTACCCACAATCAAAATTTTAATATGGTTCACTGAATTATAATATGTATTTAAATATGTTTATATGAAATCATATATATGAAAAATCCAATCATTTAGTCAATTCTAAAACTAATAAGTTAATTCTACAACCATTAAGTTAATTTTTCAAATTTAGTTAATTCTACAATCATTTAGCCAATAATTTTATATGATTTTAAGTCATATTTTGTTTTGCACAACTGTTGAATGTTTGTATTTGAAAATGTTTATGTTTTCCTCAAATATAAAATATTTGTTTTGGACTATAATTTGATCTCACACAACTATTGTATTTTTATGCACAACTGTTGAATGTTTGTTTCTGAAAATGTTTATGTTTTCCTTAACTATAAAATATTTGTTTTTGACTATAATTTGATTTCACACAACTATTGTATTTTTATCGTTAATCATATTTATTTTCTGCATAACTATTGAATACACATTTTTGTGTATAAGTTCAGTAGCTAGTTAGTAGGCAAATGGTATAGCTGTGTGTTTTTGGAAAAGTGTTCAATTTCTTTGTGTTTTAAGGATAACATTTTTAAATAAATGCTAAAAATTGTGAAACAAAACCACAAAATAAATAAAAAAAATATGTTTTGTTCTGAAAAATGCAAATTTTTGTCAGAAAAAAAATTTTTATTAAAATTATAATTAAAAATTTTTTTCTTGATTACAAAAAAAAAAAAAAAAATTAAAAAAAAAAACAATATGTGAAAAAAATTCAAAAAGTACGTTTTGTACTGCGGCTTCTATATATATATATATATATATATATATATATATATATATATATATATATATATATATATATATATATAAATAATACATAGTGCAATATGAAAGTGGAAATAAAATGCAATAAACGTTTACATTATAGTATAAAAAAGAAACTTATTTCGTAAGCTCATTTAAAATTTGTTTATATTCATATCTCGCTATACTGTAAAATTGTATTTGTATGCATTAATTATTATTAATTACTGATAATTTAATAATTAATATAATAATAAATTTTTTACCTGAAAAAAATTTTTGCAATATTCTTAATAAATAAATGATGTAAAAAAAATGTCAAATAAATGTACTTTATTATAAATATATTCAGTATTGCAAACTCGGCGATTATATATATGGTAAAATGGGATTATATATATGATAAAAGTAAATTATATATATGATAATATTGGTTAATATACATGATAAAATGGAATTATTAAATGATTAAATTCGTTTTTATATATGGTAAAATGGGAATATTAAATGATAAAATTGGTCTATATATATAATAAAATGGGATTATTAAATGATAAAATTAGTTTATATATCTGATAAAATGGGATTATTAAATGATAAAAACATTATGAAATCGGAAGAAATATTATAAAAAAAGTTATAAATATGTTTAAACCGAATCATTAAATGATGAGAAAATGATTAAATGGAATCAGAATAATGATTACGTACAAAAATACTTATTGTAACCTGGAATCATATATTACAATCATAGTATGTTGCTCTTAGTTTATGGTCACCTGAACCATATTTTTTCTCTGCGTGTGGTCATGAAAAAAACAAAATTAAAGTGGACGATTGTATAACATGGATAAACATGGGATTTGGAAAATGATAAGCCGACAACAGCATTGTATGAACTACGTGATTCAGCTGTCATTTTAAAAAATAATTTGCCAAAAAAGCAACTCAAAATCTTCAATTTCTTTAAAAATATTTAAAATATAAATATATCAATAAAAACAATTCTAATTTAAAAAAAAATACATACAATTTTTCAACAAAATGTTGGATTCTGTTATCGCGAAAATTCAGTTTTCGCGACAGGTCTGGTTTTTAATTAGTCGCGAAAATCGGGCTTGCACTGTAAATGCAATTTTAAATAATACAACATACAAGCATTTTTCTGGGGTTATTTTTTTGGGTACTCATTTATAAATTGCATAGAAATATTAACAAAATATACATATATTGTGTGTCTTTTTAATTAGTAAATAATTTACATCTAGTTTCAACCGGCCTAAAATATCAGCATAACATGCTAATATATAAATAAAAATAACTGTTGTTTATCCTTCATTGTAAATAATGTGGTTTTAGCGACCGATAAAGTATATAAATTCATTCACTTTTCATATGATTTGTTGTGAATTAAGTAGATTAAAATCCCATTTAAAGCTATTGAAAATTCTATATACTTTACATTTGTAATCTATACTCTATACTCTTCTGTATTAATGTTATTTTAAATAAATATTTGTAAAACTTGTCATGTGTAAACACTCTCCCAATACCATTAATGTTGAGCATTCGGTTTTTAGATGGCTCTAAACTAACAAATACAATGGAAAACCAATATGATATTATAGTCTTTCAAATCCGACCATGCCGAGCGCTAACCGAAAATATTGTAAATGCACAAGGCAAAACTTCACAGTAGAAGTTTTTTATGATTGTTTAAATGTTGTGAAATCCAGAGTAGAAATTATGCAGTAACTATGGTCAATATGTAAATGGTGTCTATTGAAAAAAAAAACTTAAGCGATTCTTTGAAATTAAGACTTTTTTGAAGATATCAATGTTCACTAAATTTGCTTTTCTGATTTGTACTTTTAAAAAGCTTTTCTGTGTTATGGGTACTAACTTATAATACGCTCGACATGCGGTAATGTAGAGTATAACTAAATAAACTATTTTCAATATGAATGATGGTTTTGAAATTTCAAATGTAAGCATTTGATGAGACTGTATCACAACGAACGTGAAAATAAATGTTTGTTTTTCTAAAATAAATAGTGCACATAGGGGTTAATATTATAACCCATCGAACAATATTAATGAAGAAATAATGAAAATATACATGAGTAATTCCATTTAAAACCAACACGAAAACTTTCACTTTTGTACATTACCTCTTCGAATTTAATGATATTTGGTTCAATAATGACGCTTGTCAAAAAAATAATTTCATCACCGCGAAATATAGCCGATTTGAAAGTATTTTACACTTTCAAATCGCTAAAAATATTTACAAAGTTGTATACACAAAATTTGCAAATATCATTCAAAATATTTATAATACAATATTTATTGAGATGTCATATTAAAGATATCAAAATTACCTTTGTTATGACGTATAACATGTCTTTTTTCTAAACATACAAATGGACCATTTCTCGCGGTTTTTAGTTCACAGGTAAATATTTCCAAAAATGGTATTTTTGAAAATTTTTTAAAAATATATGTTAATGGTTTTAGCTTAATTTCTGCAATCTCAAAAATAAGATAAAACATATTTTTAAAAGAAATAATCCTTTCAAAAATATTTCCGTTACAACGTTCATTGAATAGTTAAAGGTGATGAAATTATCCTTAAAATGATACCCGAAACACATTTTATTGTTGAATTTTATTGGTCGATAATTTGCGAATTAAATTTCGAGGTCGCATATCTTCAAAAATGATATTTTTAAATTCGTAAAAAATATGTATGTAAAGGATGGAGCCATTCTGAATATTCTCTGTATCGTGCTAGGACTCAGTAGTTATATGTCATATTAAAGGTGATTTTGATGCCTTTAATATGACATCTCAATAAATCTTATATCATAAATACTTTGAAAGATATTTGTAATGTTGTGTATACCACTTTGTAAATATTTTTAGCAATTTTACACTTTCAATTCGCTATATCGCGAACCATTTGATGAAATTATATGAAATTTTGAATTAGCCTTAGTTTTGCAAGCATAATGTCTGTACCAAATATCATCATTCGGAAGAGGTGAGGAAATCAGCTAGTCGGTTTTAAATGGAATGACTCACATAATGATTTTTTATACCCACCATAAAAAGATGGGGGTATATTGATTTTGTCATTCCGTGTGTAACATGTTGAAAAATCATTTAAGACTCCATAAAGTATATATGGGCCATTATCAACAATTTTTGATTTTTGCCTTTCAAAAAAAAAAAAAAAAAAAAACAAGCGCGAATGTTATATTCGGCCCGGCCGAATCTATATATCCAAATTTAAACTTTTTCAAATTTTACGTTATATGGGTGGGGGCGGTAAAGTGGGCAGTAAAATGGGCGGACCACGTCCATTTTTCCGAGTTCGAGCCCTATCCTGCTTTCAACAGACGGACGGACATAGCTAGATCGACTCAGAATCTAACCAGGACCCAGAAAATATATACTTTGTTTGGTCTTAGATGATTCCTTCGACATGTTACACACGGAATGACATACCCCCATCTTTTTGATGGTGAGTATAAAAATATATATATTTTTTTTCGATGGCACATTAAAATCCTTTTGTGTACATATAATGTGACTCGAATGCATGTAGAATCAGTTCGCGTTAATCATTTATTGTGAGGGGCGCGAAAGTTATGGCGGTTAAGTTGAAATATACAAATTTTTACAAACTAGAAGTTTATGTACAATTCTGGTCAAAATCACACATTATATCAAAACCTACTGAGTTATTTGATGGTATTAGTACAGCATATTTTAGGGTTTCCAAGTAAAATTTTAAAAATATTCTTTTCAATAAAAATCGCGATTTTTAAAAATTTTGTGAAAATTTTGGATCGAATCTAAATTATTTCTCCATATATTGATTGAAAATATATTTTGTTAGAGTTTATTACATAGAAATGCTTTTTAATATTGTGATCCTTTTTTAACACAAGTAAATATTTTTTGGTCCAAAAAATGTTTATCTTTCGAAATTTTTTGATGCGCCCCCGAATTTTTATTAATCATAACAAACACCTACTAATTATGCCAATTATAGTTAATTTCATGCTGTCCACACGATGTGCCTTAGCGAAATGTGTTTTGACAAAAGTGTCAACTATCAACGACATTTGAATTAAAATTATGATCGCAATCAATTATATTTATCGCCACTCTTATATCTATATATCCAATATTTGTTTAAATCGCAATTTTCTATATAAAAATACAAAAACAAAAAGTGCAGTTTTTGCTTAATTTTCAAAAAGTTAATAAAATTCTTGTATTAAATTTATTTTTAATGTTCCCTAATTTTGTTATGTAAAATAACAAAAAGCTAAGTTCACGCAGTAATCCATGCCGTTTAATATGAAACTGTGAATGTGCCTCGCGAAAAACTGACTTTTTAAAAAATGTTGGCACTTGTTTTCCGAATTTTGAGACTATCTACTACGTTGACTATTTCGGGCACATCAACGGGATATAGCGAAAAATAAGCATAATTACAACAGAAATAAATCCCTATCCAAACTTTTGTATTCCGTTGAGGGGCGTATAGACCCCGCCTAAAAAACTGAAAAATGTTGTCATCGAAACTCGACCACCCTGTATTTAACTATTGAAAGTCTGTACAACAACAAAGATGGTGTAAAGTCCAATTAATTTATTTATGATAGAATGAGATCAAAAAGTATAAATGCGCAAACAAAAATTGTAGAAGAATGGGAAAAACTTAAGTTATTTTCAACAATCATGATTATAAAAAGAAACCTACTTTGCTAAAATTTTGTACTCTATTAGTTACAAGCCTTGAGACTTCAGATCTGTAACCAATTTGTTTAAAGTAAAGTCAGTTTCAGCCAGGTTAAACATTTTTGATAATGGCCCATATGTATATTAAGGCGACTCATTAAAAAAAGTGACTTTGTTACCCCTCTCAAAAATTTAGCTTGATATGTTTTATGATGTTACCCAAAATATTTCGGTTCTACAGCTGACCGTTTGTGAGCTGGACTATTTTTAAAAAATATATTTTTCAAGTTAATTGAACTTTTTTGTATTTTCTTCCAAAGTAACATATAGAAAATGTAGTATCATTTAAAATGTATTTGGAAGATGCGTCCATTGGTATATAAAACATATTCAAGAGTGACCCAAATATTTTCTTATTCCATAAAATATCCTATAAATGGGTATCAAAATTCTTCTTTTGATAAGAACTAACTGTTTAAATTAATATATTTACGGAAATTACAAAAATGTTAATATATAAACAAAAAACATTAACGGAGAATGTAAAAAATAATGATGTTTTATAAAAAATATTTTTGTGAATTATACAGCATAACACAATCTTAATTGAGTTCTTTAAATAGTCATAATTATTAATTCATGGGCTCTTTCTGGGGGGAATAATAACGCAATTTATTATATTGTTTAACATTTTACAGTCAATGAACGTTTTCAATATTAACAAGCGTGAATGTTATATTCGGCTCGGCCGAATCTATATACACACCATCAACTTTTCGTTACATGGGAGATGGGCGGTAAAGTGGGCGGACCACGCCCATTTTTAGTTTCCGAGTTTATATCGACCCCCGAACTATCTGTACAAAATTTCGTTGTCGCTTTTATTTAAGATATATCAGCAGAAAAGTATGAAATTAAGCTACAACGGACACCCTGTGTTTCCAGTATTTTGCCCATAACTTTTTGGTTTATTAACCGATTTTACCCATTTTCGTCCCCTTACGTTGTCCCGTTCGATCCCTATCCTGCTTTCAACAGACAGACAGACGGACAGAGGGACGGACATTGCTAGATCGACTCAGAATCGAACCAGGACCCAGAAAATATATAATTTATGGGGTTTTAAACGATTCCTTCGACATGTTATACACGGCATGACAAAATCAATATACCCCCCATCTTTTTTTTGGTGGGTATAAAAATTGTCATATTCTTAGTCCTTTTTGGATTTTTTGCATAAACAGACACCAGCAACTCATATCTAAAGGCAAGTAAGAATTTAAAAATTTGAATTTTCAATAAAATGAACAAACAATATTTTGAAAAAAAACCTTAAAAATATTGAGGTAACTCCTGGGTATGTTTTATATAGCAATGGACGCACCTTCCAAATACCTTTTAAATGATACCATATTTTCTATATGTTGCTTTGGGTGAAAATACAAAAAAATTAAAAAAAAAACTGGAAAAAATACTCTTTTTAAAAATGGTCCAGCTCACGAACGGTCAGCCAAACCAAAATATTTTGGGGAACATCATAAAACATATCAAGGAAAATTTTGATGGGGGTAACAAAATCACTTTTTTCCGTTCCATAGGAAGTGAGTCGCCTTAATGTATATATGTATTTGATATACAATCGTCCAGTATGAAGTCACATCAACAATGAACAAATTCAGGACATGCAATGAAATAAATAAAAATATTCGAATGTCATGCAGACGAAAAATCAAGAAAATCGTAGGTGTGGCGCACTCCAATTTTCATGTTATATATGTTATATATGTACACCTTTAGGTCAATACGATACATTTACGATTAGGACAGGCGCGGATCCAGCCAAACCATTTGGGGGGGGGGGAAATTTTTTTACCGCCAATGCAAGAATTATGTTTTTATATATAATTTTTTAACAATGAAAATTTAACAAATTTTTCAGGGAATATTGAATGGATTTTAATTATGAAAGCTGTTTTTTACATTTGTGTTACTCCTGAATTGTAAAAATAAAATAATTTTAATAAATAATGCATCATTAGCAAAAAAAAAAAAAAAAACACAAAAAGCTAAGCTTTTTAGGTTTTGATAGGATGTGAAGAACACTGTTTTTAAAATTTATTTTCTTGCTTAGATGTAAAAATTGAAGTCAATCTGATAACACCGAAACTAACCAGTAGTAAAAAGAAGGCTTTTTTGAAAAAACTTAAAGTTTTTGTTAAATTATTTTGTCAAAAATATAAAGATATAATATAAACCATTAAGTTTTTAATAAAATACTTATAATAAAAACCATAAATAAAATAAAATAAAATTAACTTAGAAAATCACATCCTATTCAAACAAAGAATTGGAAACAACTAAATGTTTTATCATTCTTTTTCTGGAATTTTTGCCTTGAATTTTGATATTGTTTTTGTAACGGTTTCAGCATGGTTTTGTTTTTTCAAAAACTGTAGTCTTTCTTTCCTTCTAAGTAGTTCTGTGCAAGTATTGAGTATTAGTATCGAGTACCGAGTATTTGCCCACTTTTTTTGGGCACTCAATAGTGTTACTCAACTCGGAGATTAATTTTTTAATGATATCATATTAAAAATATAACGTCTAAAATACAACTCTGTATAAATATACATGTAAATTTTTAAATATATGAAAATAACTTTAATAAAGTTGAATTTAAAGTTAACGTTTTTATTTATTTTGTGTTTTATATAAATCAATTTACAAAATTTAATGGTAATTAGTTAAATATATTTGTTTAAATTTCAAATAAAAGAACATTTATTTAAAATTATATTAAAATTAAAAATCCGTTAAGTATCGAGTAGTATCGAGTACCCAAATGAAAAAAGTATTGAGTAGTATCAAGTATTCAAAACTAGTAGAATTTGCCAGCACTAGATTTTTTATTGTTTAAAACAACATATATTTAAAAAAATACAACTTCTTACGGTCCTTCCAAGAGAAGTGAAGTCGGAAGGTCTGTCGGATCTTTTAGAAGACAGGGATGAGGCATTCACGAAGACCTTATTAGAGAAGGCATGATATCATGAGCAACTGCATCTGAGTTTAAATATATTAGTGAATAACTCATTGAATAAAAAACTTTTTTAAATTTTCAAATCTCATCAAAATTATTATATCAATTAATATAAAAAATGAAAAATAGAACAAAGAGGAGCCCGTGAAGAAAATCTAGTAAAAATTATGTAAATAAATCACATTTAAGCTTTCATTATAACATTTCGTACTATTTCAGTCTAAAATTTTAAAATTTCATAAAGTTTGTTTTATATGAACAAAATAAGTACTTTGTTTTCATTTGACCTCTGCTACAAGATTATATTTTTGTAGTTTTACTCGAAAAACGATCTTCTTGAGTACATCACCAACCAATTTTCGAGAAAATTTTTAAAAACAATTTTGAGATTAGCTGCTGAACTAAAAAACTCGTAGCTCCCTAAATTTTAGATTTTTTAATTTATTAGGAAGAACGTAGCTTTTAACTATATTAAAACTCCAACAATGATGGAATTTTTTCATTAAGACTGAACATAGGTATTTCCTTCTAAAGTCTTAATGATATTTTGTTTACAATAAAATGAGATGTCAATCTTAAAAATAGTTTAAAAACTCAAAAATTCTATCAACAAATTGTTCATATATTTTAAGCAAATCATTTCATTTTGTAACATACCTTCTGGGGAATTTCACATAAAATCGAATAAGTATAACTAAAAAATCAAAATCTTGCTATATTCAAAACAAAAATGTTGTTAAATTGATTGCATATTTTTTATTGACTTTTATAGAGAAATTCTAATGCATTGAATCTCTAAAAATTCCAAACCAAAAAAATAAATAACAAACAAACAACAAACTTGATTATTCTACTTCTACAGGAACCTAAAAAAATGTAAGCATGACTCCAAATTTTGAGAGGCATTTATACAACTTATTTATGATGATAATTATGTCATTTTCCGAGTGATTTTTCAATGTCATAGAGTGTATTTAAAAATTAATTTCTAAGTGTGAAAATTGTTCACACAGATGTACGCCAAAAAGTACAACAGCTCTTCAGGAAAGCAAACATCAAATATTTTCCTCAGTACAATTTTCAGAAGGTTTATTAAAATAATTGGGGAAAATTAAGCGAAAAGTATTATTTTGTCATCGCCTTCTAGGAAAATGGTAGACATTTTCTTGGAAAAATGTTAAATTAATGGTTTTTATTTGAAAATTTTTTTTCTTAACACAAAATTATGAATAATTTCAATAAATTTTTTTTAAAAATTTTTCTTGAAAAATTACAATTTGTAGACTTTTATTATTTTATTTATAAATTAAATCTGTATAGTGAACCAAGATTTCCATCATATGTAAAATTTATTAAATCTAGAAAAAAATATTATATTTTGTGTAAAAGAGCCGGGAAATTAATTGTGTTATTTATTAAAAAAAAAAAATTTTAACTTTTATTAAATTTTTCTATGTAAATGCTTTTGTTCATTTTTGATGTTAAAAAATTGTTTCGTACAAATTTCCGATTTTCCTCCCCCGTGGATCCGCGCCTGGATTAGGAGTACTCATATGTACATACTTTCCATAAGCAAATTCGTTACTTTTTTGTTTACAGTACACAGTGGGGCCAATCGGAAAAGTTTTGGTAATATATTTGTATCAATTCAGATTGATTTGAAGTGGTGTAGAGGAGGATCTAAGATTTCAGAAAATTATACTGTAGTCACCATGTAATAAAACGAGATAAGCTACAAAGTGCCAAAGGTAACCACCTCGAGTATGTAAAAGTTTAAAAAAAATCGTAACTTTTTCAAATCATTTCCGATTTGATTTTTATGTTCCTGTAAAGTGCTTAATGAGATAAAACAAACAACATATTTTCACTCTATAGTTAAAAAATATTTACTTTTTAATTATTTAAAAATGTATGTATTGGAAACATTTCAAAATAATTTTCCGCAAACATTTCTTGATTATCTCAAATCATGAATACATGAAGATGTCAAAAAACGGGTATTTTTTAATCGACTTTTTCTGGAATTTTTGAAGTAAATATTTAATTTAAAGTAAATATATACCTAGAAGTTCATGTAGTTTTATATTACATATGGACTACACAACAAGTATAAAAAATACACACGATATGTTTAATTAATTAAATTTAATTAAAAGCGGCAAAAAATACCAAAAAAAGCGCTTTTTTTTTGATAATTTACTGTAATAAACAGTGGTTCAAAACGTTTTTTTGGAAATAATTCTGTAACTAAAATAAAATTTCAAAATGTCAAAGTTGAGATGTTTTCGAGTTGGTTCCTAGCGGGTGTGAAATTTTTTTGAAAAATCGCCAAAAACTAGTTTATGATATGGCAGAAAAGAAATTGTATATATATATTTTTTTAACTTGACGACTTAATATAATTTGATTGCAAAACTTCTTGAAGGATTTAAAATTAAGTATTTTTGCAGTTCTTTTTTATACCCACCATCAAAAAGATTGGGGGGTATTTTGATTTGTCATTCCGTATGTATGTAACATGTCAAAAAATCATTTAAGACCCCATAAAGTATATATTTTCATGTACTAAAACTCTGATTTATAAAATTGTTCTCCGTTTCGAGTAAAATTGTTAGCATCATTACTTTCAAAAATAATTCTTTCGATCAACTTTTATTGGAACTAGATTACGCAAAACAGTTATATATATCGACGGAAAAGTAGTGGAAGTGGAGTTGCGACGAACACAATTTATTTTTAGTATTTGTGTTCGAGTGAGGTCTGCTCACAAGCCCTTTCTATCCAAACTTTGTCAATTTTAATTTTTTATTTATTTATGTATTTTATTTCTAATTATATATCTCCATATGTAAGGTAAATACTAAAAAGTATTTTCTGACCGACGCACAGTGATTCGTTCCCATATAACGACTGCACCAAAATAGAAGGAGTTATCCTAGACTTATGAAATATTGTATACTATTAAAAATTGGAATAATTAATATATCGTCCAATCTATGAAAGAACGCCCGAAAAAGGATTGTATTTTTACTTCATGGCTTTCAATTTCTATAATAATTTGTATTCACAAATTCCATTAAGCCTTTTATCAATTTCAGTTTTCAGTTTTGTGAAATTCCAAAAACTCGCGATTTTATTTCGCTTTTTCATTTTCTCAAAAACCAAAAAAATTTCGAAAGTATGTAACTTTGAATAGCAACATCTCCGGGAAGGCTTTGTGAATTTTAATTATTTAAACGGCCTTTGAATTTCTTATATAGCGGCTTTACGACGAACAAGTAAGAAAGATTTTTTAAAAATGCATTGTAATGCAATAGCATTTTTTAAATGCATTTTTCTTTAAATATGCTATTCAAAATTCTTAATTTTTTACCATAATTGAAAAGTTTGGAATCTTTACATTAAAATAAAATTGTTAAATTTTTGGGACGCGAAAATCGTATATGCATAATCCAATTTTTATAAAAACATGTTTCTAATTTTTCATATAAAAATCAAATTTTTTCTTGTTTTTTGAATTTTCTTTAAAATTTGTATAAAAGTTAACGAAATGTAAAAAGTATGTACTTTTAAATATTCATATCTCTTGAAGTTATTGATCGATTTCTGTAATTTAAAAATTAATTTAGTCAGCATTTCCAAAATCTCCTTTTCGTTCTTTCTAAAATATTTTCAAAATATAAATGCGGTTTATAGATGTATTTTTGTTAATTGCGAATTTATTAAATTTTAATTTTTCTAAAAATTTAAAAATGCTTTGTTTATTATAACGAAACAATAATTAGTCTGGTACATAAAGGTTTACTATTTTTAACGAATTTTTAAAAAATAAATCAATAATTTTTTTTTTTTTTTTTTTTCCAAAATATGTAACGCTACTCATAATACCAGAAAAATATAATTTTTATATGAAAAAAATTAAATTAGTTGAAGAAAAAGCGAAATTGTGCATAATATATGTGCGCGTCCCAAAAATTTTAGATTTTTATTTTAATATAAAGATTCCATGCTTTCCAAATATGTTAAAAAATTAAAAAAATTTAATAGCATATTTAAGGAAAAATGCATTTAAAAAATACAATTGCATTAAAATGCATTTTTAAAAAATATTTTTTGCCTATAAAATATTCATGTTAAAGCTGTTATAATTACGATTCAAAAGCTATTTAAATCATTGATTTCCCGGACTTCCCACACTGAACCAAATCTCGTAGGTAATATTGACAAAAATTTTTCGTAGAATTTTAACGAAAAAAAGTATTTAAATTAACAGATTTTTTCTTCAAATCAATAGAATTTTTCTTCAAATCAACAAATTTTCTTCAAATCGACTAAAAAATTCTTGTCAAAAATATTTTTTTGTAAAAATGTTGATTTGAATAAAATTTCGTTAAAAAATTGACGAAAAATCTGTTAAATCGACGAAAATTTAGTTAAATTGGCAGTAACTACTAAACAATTGGCAGTAAGAAAAACAACACACAATTTTATTCAATTTAACATCCCAAAAAGAAGTTAATTTGAATAAATTATCTGTTAAATTAACTAATATTTTTCGTAATTTTTTAAATTGACTAATATTTTTTAGTCAATTTGAATAAAATTCTTCAACTTGACTAAAAATGTTTAAATCGACTAAAAGCATACACATTTTACGAAACTAAATAATTTATTTTATTTAAATTGAATAAAATTCTTCAAATTGAAGAAATTTCTTCAAAATAAGTTTGAACGTCTTTACAAACAACTACAGTTTTTGATAACATGTAAAAAATATAAAAATATATATTCCTTATAATTGTATTATTTATTTAGTTTTTATTAGAAATTATCGACTGTACTATATATGTATATGAACGATATTTAAAAAATTTTATAAAATATACTAATAAATAAACTAATTTACATTTACTAAAATATTTTATTTAATTTTTTATTTAATTTAAGTAGTAAAAATAAATAAAAATTCTTCAATATGATTTAAAAAATTTAGTAAATTTTATTAAAGACATGTAAAATTGAATTGTTAAAATTCTAACACAATTTTATTTTAGTCAAATTGAATAATATTCTTCAATTTGACTAAATATCTTCAAATTTACTAACGACATGTAGAATTTAAGAAATGTTATTAATATTAACTAATTTATTTTAGTCAAATTGAATAAAATTCTTCAAATTGACGAAATTTCTTCAATTTTACTAAAGGCATGTAGAATTGAATAAATTTCGTCAATTTAATAAAGAATTGAATAAATTTTAGTCAAATTGAAGAAACATGTGTAGAATTGAAGAAATTTCTTCAATACAGAAAACGCATAATGAAGAAGATCAGTTGAATGACAAACAATAAAGCTTGTGCACGTGTTTTTGTGTCAATAGATTTAAATTTCGTTAAAATTTTTTTTGTACAAATACAAAAATTCTCGAATAAATAAAACATAGTGAAAAATAAGTGTGAATTTGTGTTAAATCAGATATACTTCAAGAACAAGCAAGTTTCGATCAATAAATATATAATTCTCCTGCAAAAAATTTTAATTTATGTTCAAACTCATGGATGGCACAAAATGCAACCAACTAAAGCACTGTTAAGCGTAAGGACATTTGGAGGACTTTTTTATACTTTTCACGGTAATGCTAAACATTATAAATTTTTAATATTTTGGGTATATTTACTTATTTTATAAATTATTTCGATAGCAAATATAAACAAATTAAATAAATCAACTGCCAGACCATGGTCATCATTATCTCAAGGAGCCGTTTTTGATTATGGAGAAATGCACGACAAAAATTTCATTGGAAACAGTTAAAAACAAACCTACTACAAGTAAGCACAAATGATTTGCAAATGTAGGTAAATATTTTTTGTTTTTTGTATATAAACTTTTTTATTTATATTTTCGTTTTCTTTGTATTTTTTATATGTTGCCATAGATCATCCAGAAATAAACTTTAAAAATATTAAGTTATAAATCTGTATGGACTGAAATTGAATGCAGTCCACTGGTTCACAGAGGGGTCAAACGCAAATTTTTTGGTAATAAATCTGTATCTCCTAAACTACTGGTTAGATTAAATTGAAATGTATGGAAGAGTTGCAGAGGAGGACCTAAGCTTTGAGAAAAACTATCTTGCAGTCACCCTGTGATAACACAAGAAAATCTACAGGGTGTCAAAATTTACTACCTCGAGTATGTAAAAGTTTAAAAAAATCGTAACTTATAAAAATGAAGTCCGATCTTAAAGATTTTTATATTTCTGTAAAGTGCTTGGCAAGATAAAGAAAAAATAAGCTTACTTACCTAAGTTATCTCTTACAGTTAAAAAGATATTTAGACTTGAATTTTGAATTTTTGATTTTTTGCCTCGACTTTCTTTCGTTTTTCGGGAATAAGTCCTGGGATATATGAGGTAAAAATTTTTTAAAAATATTTTGTAATTTTCTTATTTTAAAATAACACGCTGAAAGAATTTTTGGATTATCTCAATGCGTCTAGACGTGAAAAATATTCAAAGTCAGCACTCTGAAATTGGTATGAAAAACGGCTATTTTTTACAAAAATATAGTACAATTCTTTCACTTTTTTCTCAAAGTTCCGTTAAAGAAAATATTTTTTTCTTTAAATATTTCAAAAGACAAGGCTTCATAAATGGTTAATGAAGAAATTTTGAACTGATTTAGGCTTGCACCCTACATCAGGCATTGGTCGAAAATGCTGAATTTTGGAAAAAGTTAAATTTTTGTCGATTAATAAAAAAAATGTCACGCAAGTTTTTTTTAATTTTTTGACGATATTTCATCAAAAAATAGATTTAGAATGATTTGACACTAAACTACTTCCCGCCCGGCCAAAAACGAATGCAGGAGAGCAGATTTCATGAAAAAAGTAAATTTTTTAAACGACTTTGTGTAATTGCATTAAAAAGCATATTATCATAATATTTTCGCCATTATTTACAAATCAATTTTTGCCAATTTTTCAAAATTAAAAAATATAGAAAAGATATAAAAACCAAAAAAATAATGTTTTGTAAAACAAAACTCCGCCTATTTTCCAAAAACTAATAAAATATTTCAAGAATATAAAAATAGACTTATTTACCAATTCATTGATGTATAATATGTATATATAGATCATTTTAAAAGCATTATATCATGGTCTCAAATCTGACAACTTAGGTCAACTATCACAAAATTCATTGTTATACAATATTTCCATATGTGCGTATACGTAACACACAACGATTATATTCGTAATAATCGCTTATATTTATTAAATATTGTTTATTTTTGAAAAATTGCCAAAAATTTATTTGTAAAGATTTGTAATGATTTTTACAGAAGTGAAAGACCAATATATATTTTATACACTACATAAGAAATAATGGCGAAAATATTATGTTAATATGCTTTTTTATGCTATTAAAAAAAAGTCGTTTAAAAAATTGACTTTTTTCATGAAATCTGCTCTCCTGCATTCGTTTTTGGCCGGGCGGGGAGCAGTTTAGTGTCAAATCATTCTAAATCTATTTTTTGATGAAATATCGTCAATAAATTTAAAAAAGCTCTCGTGACATTTTTTTTATTAATCGACAAATATTTAACTTTTTCCAAAATTTACCATTTTCGACCAATGCCTGATGTAGGGTGCAAGCCTAAATCAGTTCAAAATTTCTACATTAACCATTTATGAAGCCTTGTCTTTTGAAATATTTAAAGAAAAAAATTTTTTCTTTAACGGAACTTTGAGAAAAAAGTGAAAGAATTGTACTATATTTTTGTAAAAAATAGCCATTTTTCATATCAATTTCAGAGTGCTGACTTTGAATATTTTTCACGTCTAGGCGCATTTAGATAATCCAAAAATTCTTTCAGTATGTTATTTTGAAGTATATAGCAAATGACAGGATATTTTTAAAAAATTTTTACTTCATATACCTCAAGACTTATTCCCGAAAAACGAAAGAAAGTCGAGCCAAAAAATCAAAAATTCAAAATTCAAGTCTAAATATCTTTTTAACTGTAAGAGATAACTTAGGTTAGTAAGCTTTTTTTTTCTTTATCTTGCCAAGCACTTTACAGAAGTATAAAAATCTTTAAGATCGGACTTCATTTTTATAAGTTACGATTTTTTTTAAACTTTTACATACTCGAGGTAGTCAATTTTGACACCCTGTAGATTTTCTTGTGTTATCACAGGGTGACTGCAAGATAGTTTTTCTCAAAGCTTAGGTCCTCCTCTGCAACTCTTCCATACATTTCAATTTAATCTAACCATTAGTTTAGGAGATACAGATTTATTACCAAAAAAATTGCGTTTGACCCCACTGTGTGGTTGTTGATTACTGAGTGAGTGCACATCTAATGTACTTAATAAATGGTACAAAAATAATTAATGTTAAATAAAATTTTGAATAAATGTTTATTTTTTTTTTATTTTCTCAGGTCGATTTCGATTAAACACTTGTACTAAAATGTGGGTTGTTTCCATTTGAATTATAAAGAATTTCCATAAAACATCATCTTATATAGCGATCATAACAAGGATCTAACAAACAAACTTATGTAACAAAATATGAAACAAATAGATAATATACCTGAAGGTAATATATTACAATCTTTACAATCTTCTATATATATAAAAGAGTAACGTGACTGACTGACTGATTCATCATTCCACAGCCCAAACGGCTGAAGCTAGAGAGACAAAATTTGGAACGTAGGTAGGACTCCCACCATATAGATCCACTAAGATGGGATTTTTATGGGGTAAAAACCGGGTAAAATCGGTAACTTTATATCTCCCAAACTAATAAAGATACAAAAAAGTTAAATAGTTATCGTTATTTGTTTAAAAAATAATTGGACAGGTGTCTGGTACTTTTTTGAAAATCGGCCGTTTTAGGGAGAAAACGGGTAAAAACTGTATTTTGGTACTTTTTTGGCACCATATGTATCTTTGAAACCAATCAACATACAGATAAAATTTATATCGTATTCATAACTTATCAAAAAATGAGAAATACGAATTTGGTACTTTTTAGAAATTCAAACGTTTAAGGGGTAAAAATCGTACCTATTTTTGGCACTTTTTTCATAAATAATTTTTTTTATATTTATTGAATTCTTCATATGAGTATTTTAATATGGGATAACAATACAATTTAGAAATTTATTGGAATACAATTTTTGATACTTCGATGGGTGAAAAAAAAGTACCAAAAAAAGGGGTAAATGCGGGAAATTACATTTTATTCAAACTTAATAATTAATTTTCAATTACATTAAACATAGAAACATGAAATTAAGAAAATGTAGATAAGAATTCACAAGAGTGGAATTTGTGGTACTTAAAGATACGTGGTTCTGTGGGTAAAAATTCAAGAGGATGGACTTTGTGGTACTTTTTTCTTCTTCTATTGGTACTTTTTTTCATTTTCTGTAATATTTAACCTAGAAACATGAAAATAAATACGCATGGTCTGATGTTGTAAAGAATTCACAAGGGGGGACTTTGTGGTACTTTTTGAATTTTCTATTATATTTAACCTAGAATATGAAATTAAGGACATGAAGTGCTAAGTGAATGAGAATCCATAAGAGAGAACTTTGTGGTACTTTTTCGTTCTTCTAATGGTACTTTTTAAATTTTTTATAATATTTAACACAGAATCATAAAATTAAAGATATTTGGTCCTAAATGAATGAGAATTCATTAGAGGGGACTTTGTGGTATTTTTCTTCTAATGGTACTTTTTGATTTTTCTATAATATTTAACCCAGAAACATGAAATTAAAGATATGTGGCCTTAAATGAATAAGAATCCATAAGAGAGGTTTTTGTGGTACTTTTTTATTCTTCTAATGGTACTTTTTGAATTTTCTATAATTATGAACCTAGAAACATGAAATTAAGGATATGTGGTCCTAAATGAATAAGAATTCATTAGAGGGGACTTTGTGGTACTTCTTTGTTCTTCTAATGGTACTTTTTGAATTTTCTATAATATTTAAAGTAGAAACATGAAGTTAAATATGCATGGTCCTATGTGAGAAAGAATTCAAAAGAGGGGTCTTTGTGGTACTTTTTTGTTAATCCAATGGTACTTTTTTAATTTTCGGTAATATTTAACCTAGAAACATGAAATAAGGATATGTGGTCCTAAATGAATGGGAATCCATAAGAAGGGACTTTGTGGTACTTTTTTGGTTTTCCTACGGTACTTTTTTAATTTTCAATAATTCTGAATCTAGAAACATGAAATTAAAGATATGTTGTCTTAAATGAATAAGAATCCATAAGAGAGGTTTTTGTGGTACTTTTTTGTTCTTCTAATGGTACTTTTTGAATTTTCTATAATTATGAACTTAGAAACATGAAATTAAGGATATGTGGGCCTAAATGAATGAGAATTCATTAGAGGGGACTTTGTGGTACTTTTTTGTTCTTCCAATGGTACTTTTTTAATTTTCGGTAATATTTAACCTAGAAAAATGAAATAAGGATATGTGGTCCTAAATGAATGGGAATCCATAAGATGTTACTTTGTAGTACTTTTTTGTTCTTCCTACGGTACTTTTTTAATTTTCTATAATTCTGAATCTAGAAACATGAAATTAAAGACATGTGGTCTTAAATGAATGAGAATCCATAAAAAGGGACTTTTGTGGTATCTTTTGTCGTTCTTCAAATAGTACTTCTTGAATGTTCTGCAATTTTCATCCTTAGAAACATAAAATTTAAAATGTAAGGTCCTATACTTTTTTCTAATATACTTTTTCGTAATTCTGATATTTATTTTTCATTATTCTAAGATTATAAACTTGAAATTAAAGAGATATTGTTATTTATGGATCCATAAATAACAATATCGGTCCATAATTACCCATAGCTACCATATAAATCCCTTTTCAGAAAATCACTTTAACGACCATAAATCCCATTAAAATGTTAATATCAAGTTAATATTCGACAAAATAAGTTTTATATGAACATAAATGATAGTGCCAAATTTTACAGAGATCGGTCCATAATTTACCATAGCTCTCATATTAGGCCCTCTTCCGGGAATCACCCAAAAGTGAATAAATTCATATAAATGTAAGCAAAAACGTATAATTCAGTATTCGTATGTTTTTTTTTACACTTATGAGTATCGGTCCATATTTGTCTAATAAAATACCCCCGGAATTATAATGTAAATAATGGTGTAGGGTATCATATGGTCGGGCTTGACCGACTATATCTTTTTCTCTCGTTTTTATAAAAAATTTCCGCTGACGAAGTAGCGGGTTTACAGCTCGTTTAATTATAAAATAACAGAATTTCTTATTTCTCAAATATATTTTTTATATTTCAGACGGTAGTAAATTTGTTTTTTTGTTCCTACTTAAATGTAGATAAATTTTTTTCAAAATCATGAGGTTCGAACGTCTGTCCCTCCGTCTGCATATCTGTTTTATGCTAATAATTAACTTAATTTTTTTTTTAAATTTTAAATAGTTTTTCAGCGCCTTAGAGAAGGCTTAAAATTGTCATTTATATAAATATCCCTAAAAGTATGCTTTAATATTTATTTTTAGCCTTAATATACTTAATATACTCAAATTGAAATTGTTATATTTTATGTCGTTAAACGAAAATTTTTATTAATTACTTTAATTAAAACTTTTGCTACGTAAGTTTATATTAAATTTAATTAAATAATTTTCTTTATATATTTTTAAATGCATATTTATAACATGAATAATATTTATTTTACACAATAAATATTAATAAAGTGTTTAAAATTTCTTATTTGTTTTATTTTGATGATTTTAATTTATATTAAATTTTCCCCTTAAATTGACAAAATTTTGTCGATTTGAATAAAATTCAAATGTTAAATTGAATAAAAATTCTTCAATATGAATAAAATTTTTAGTTAATTTGAATAATATTTTCTTCAATTTGACTAAAAATTTGTCAAATTAACTACCTTTTAATTAACTAATTGAATTAGTCATATTGACGAATTTTCGTCGATTTAACAAACTTACGAAAAATTATCAAAAAATTTTGTTGAATTGAATAACGATTTTGTTGGTTGATATTTAACCTACTTTTCTTCAATTTTTCACCCCATTTTACCGTATTTACTGCTCATTTTTGGTTCAGTGCAGAAATATTGTTATTTAAAGTTTTATGCTTTCGAGATTTTTTAGGTTTTTTAGAAAGGGAAAAAGTGAAATATAATCGCGAATTTACTGAATTTCGCGAATCTGAAAACGTCTATATATGCATCCATAGACCTTTTATGTAAAAAATTTTATAAAAATCGAAAGACACATGGTAAATTTTTGGCCGTTCTCTCATGGAATGGACTATATATTACTAATACGCACTGTTGTACATGAAACATGTACAAATATTACTGACAAAGTATTGTCCAAAATGTTTGTAAATTATCATTCCTATTTAATGAAAGGGAAAATAATCTTCCTTATACATTTCATCAAACTTTGGCAATTTTATGTTTTTAAAACAAAATAGAATCATATATATACTTTATGAAAATATTTAAATTTTAACTGAAATTAATTACTAACGTTTTATTTTGTTAAAACTTGTGTTATACTAAGCTTAACTACATAGAAAAATTTTGAAAGAAAATTTAAAATCCATTCAAATTTATTGTTTTGATTGTTCACTTCAAAAATATTTTAATGAAAAATGTAATTTTATCTTTTACAAAATATTTTATTGTAAATTATAAGCAAAATGTGGTTCGCTGTTTTAAAAATGTCAGACATCAAGCTAAAGCGTCAGTATAAAAAATATTCAAATTTAGTAAATTTTTTAATTTTTCCTGTAAATTCACTTTTAATGAAATTCAAATTTCCAATTTTTTTTTTTTTTTTTTTTTTAATAAAACATTTACGAATTTTAATGTTTGGTTTTATTAATTTTGTTATAGGTTCGATTTCAATAAGAAAAATACTTGATTCTATAAATTTAGTAATAGAATACAAAATTCTATTTGTTCTGTGTAGCTATACAAAATATGTACTTTGCCAATTTTTTTATTCGGATTGGAATTTTCACGTTAAAAAAGTGGGAGCTTTTTAACTCTTTTTTTTTTTTAAGACAAGCTTACAACATATTATAAGGAATAAATATCGCTATTCTTTTAAATTTTATCAAAGTTTAAATATTCTCTGCCGAATCTATATACCCATCATCAATTTCTTAAAATTGTATGTTACATGGGAGGTGTGCGGTAAAGAGGGCGGACCCCGGAAATTTTTTGTTTCCGAGTTTAAATTGGTCCTTGAACTATTTGTACAAAATTTCTTTGACGTTTCACCTTATATGGGAGGTGGGCGTTAAAGTGCGCGGACCACGCCCATTTTTGGTTTCCAAGTTTAAATCGATCCTCAAACTATTAATAAAAAATTTCGTTGTCGTACATGCTTTTAAGAGATATCGGCAGAAAAGTATGAAATTAAGCTACAACGGACACTCTATGTTTCTAGTATTTTGCCCAGACAGACGGACGGAAATAGCTAGATCGACTCAGAATCTGACCAGGGCCTAGAAAATATATTCTTTATGGGGTCTTAAAAGATTTTTTCTACACACTTAATGACGAAATCAATCAATCAATCAATATACGTTTATATAAATATTGAAAATCTGATTATTTTAGTAAAAATTGTAAATTTGTTAAAAAGAAAAAAAAAAAAGTGCTTTTGTTAAAAAAAAATTAAAATAAGCATAGTCAGAAAAATCGTAAAAGTAGAAAAAAAGAGTATTTTTGTCTTCTCTGGTAATTACACATAAAGCGGTTGAAGGACAATGCTTTAATGATCTGCAAATATTTTGGCTTTATCCCCATAAATATCACTGTCCATAAATATTTTTATATTTAACAAATATAAGTTAACAGATACTTATGTATGTAAGTTGCTGCAATAGTATGTAAACATTCAATCTTTATCTTTAAATTCATATGCGATTATATTAAATAACTTTATTCGACAAATAACCTTGTTGAAACGTATATTTGTATTTACTTGTCATCCTTGTTATGTCAAGAGGGGAATGACGACTTACATTAATCTGATGCAAATAGTTTTAGTATGTACAATATACCGTGCAACTCCCAATATTATTGCCTTAATTTTGTGTATATTTCGGTTCTTACATCATTCTTGCCAGACGTCAATTTTCCTTTAGCCTTCATAATATTTCATCATGTTTACTTTTCTTTTTGATTAAAATAAGCTTGAGCTCTTAAAAAAGTTAAAAACATTAAAAACATCGAAGTGTATGTGACTTTAAATTTATTTGCTTTCTTCTTCACCTTATTTAATAAGTTCGAATGTGGCTTTCATGTTACTTATGAAAATTGTTATGAATCAATTATTTATTGGTCTCTACACACAGAAAAAAGATTGGTTAGAAAATGGTTCCCATTGTAAAAAGTTGATAAGTGTAAATAAAATTGTATCGCTTATATCAAAAAACAATATGAATAACCATAATATAACTACAGAAGGTATAATCATTAGAAATTGTGTTCTCAATTTGATTTACCCTGAAAAGTCAGTCACATATAAAATAAAACAAAATGTAAAAAATTCAAAACAAAACATCAAAAATATAAAAAAAAAAAAAAAATTAAACTAAAAAAAAAATATGTGAATAAATTTTATAAAAATATGTAAATTTTATTTAAAAGCAATAATTTCCAATAATTTATTGAGTGAAAATTACAAAAATGGAATTCTGCTGTTGATCTTTGCAAGAAATATTTGGAAAATTCAAGTGCAAACAAAAACATTTAACATTTCTTTTAGTTGTAAGTTTTATTTTGTTGCTTTTAATTTTTTCAATTTTCTGACTTATCAAGCATTACAAATGACAACTCTCCCAAATGATTCTACCTTCAGTTCTTATATCATGATGAATAACAATTTTTATATTCGAAGAACTGTAAAAATATTGCTTTAATTGAAATATGAATACAACTGTAGTCATAGAAGTTACGATAACCGTTTGGCTCCATTACTGAATTTTTTCTTTGAATTCGGCAAATACACCTAATATAAAATTAATATAATTGGAATAAATTATTGGCTGTAATCGAAAAAGTCAATTGTGAAATAGAAAAGCTGAATTCGGTTCTCTCAAGCGATAAATTCGTTTAATTTATTTGACAATCTAAAAGCATATTAAACATAAAATATAATTTCAAATAATATTCTTGAAGGGAAGACATATATAAAACGAAAAAGAAACTGCAATGAATAAACGCCTTAACAAGTGGACATGGTGTAAATTTATAACGTGTTGTAATAAATATATGTAAGTACATAAATATGTAAGCTCGAATTCATATCCATGTTTCTATTTTTGTTTTGTTATATTTTTGTTTTACATAATTATTTAGCTGCTTTTCAATGATATTTATAATAAGGACAGATGTTGCCGCCAATATTCGCAAACAAATATATTTGATGCCATCCAACGCGATTGCAAAAGTCAATTTATGATGAAGAATGCAACCCTTTACAAACCACATAATTTCTTGCAAAATTCTGTCTGTTGACTGTCTTTTTATAGGATTTAATTTGAAATCGAGAACCAGGACCCAAGATGCTATTAATGAAGAGAGATTTTTATACTATTTAACATAATTTTATTTAATTGAATTGGTTTTAGAAGTATGTATTACTCATTATTTTATGTTTTATAAAGTTTAAATAAAAATTAAAAAACAAAAAATAAATTAAAATAAAATGTCAAATTAATATGAAATTAATTCACAATAGTCATATAAACATACAGCTATGAGTACCATATACATTCGGCAATTACAATCGAATACTGTGATAGTTCACAGAACCGACTAAATTCGATTGGTAAAAAATTCGGTTGCCACAACGAAAGTGTTTTCTCTGTGTAGTGTTACATATTTTCTTTTTTGATAATGAAACCACAAAAGTTAAATTAAGTTATTTGTAATTATCTACAAAATAAATCCTAAACAGTTTAAACAATTTAGTTCCTCACATTTATAAATTTAATATCAAAACATTTTTAATCATCATGAAAATAGCTTTGCAATAATTGTTACATCATTACTGCCACCATACTAGTATCGCAACTGCCTTGTGGTGCTTCAGCATTAGAAGCCATAAATACATTATACGAGTAGTTTAAAATACTAACACAAAGCCATCAAATTCCATTAAACAGTAGAGTCGTTTTAAATAACCAGCAATAAAATAGCAACAGAAGCAACTGTAAATTATACCATCAAATGGCAATCAAAAATGAAATTACTAATAGCTCCTTGAACATTTATCACCTTGACTATCAAAAACTCAGAAACAATCCAAATACCACCAAAGTGCCAGCAATTTAATAATTTCTGATAAAAATGTTTCTAGGTGAAAAATGTAATTTTTTCGAGGAAATATGCAAAAATTAATTGTCTCTTGAAATAAAGTATGTAAAAGAATCCTGTTAACCACAATAACAAAATGTATTTATTATGCTACATTTATTAAAAACATTTAAGTCAAAATTAAAATAAGAATGACAAAAAAATATATAGTCGGTCAAGCTCGTCCCTAAACCATTGTATATGTGCATCAAAACTCGGGAAGGGGACTTATACCTGTGGCCAATTGTGGATAATATTAATTAGTGTAAACAGTGTTACCGTTTGGCGACTTTAGTAGCCAATTGCCCCTTTTTCAACCACCTGGCCACTTTTTCGGCCCCTTTTTTAAATGGCGACTAAATAGCGACTTTTTAAGACTATGCGCTAAATGACTAGAAACTATGTTATTTGAAATATATCGACCCATTATTAATTTCAACAAATAAATTAATCATTTTGAGATTGTTTCACAGTATAGTGATATATAAAACCGCGGAGTAATTAGAAATAAATTTAGTAACTAAAAATAACACAGGTCAACAACAAAAAAGGCTTGAATAACTACTATATAGATTTGATGTATTATGGTTCCAGTAGTCCAAATTTTAAATTCTATGGAGAGGTTTTTTCTTTTTTAAATGTTTATGTAAAATTATAAATTTTTTTTAACGTTTTTCCACATAATTAATGATAACACAAAAAGTGTTTGTCCGATATTACTGAAATAAATTTAGAAAAATTTATATTTACATAACCTTTAATCCCTTTATATATTGCGTTTTTATACCCACCATCAAAAAGATGGGGGTATATTGATTTTGTCATTCCGTGTGTAACATGTCGAAGGAATCATCTAAGGTTAGATTCTGAGTCGATCTAGCTATGTCCGTCCGTCTGTCCGTCTGTTGAAAGCAGGATAGGGCTCGAACGGAGCAACGTAGGGGGACGAAATTCGGCACAAATGTTTGTCTTATATAAGGTTTGTTTGGGATTGAAAATGGGCAAAATCGGTTAATAAACAAAAAAGTTATGAGCTTAAAACTAGAAACACAGGGTGTCCATTTTACACTTTTCTGCCGATATTTCTGCAACAAAAGCATGTACGACAGCGAAATTTTGTATGTATAGTTTGGGGATCGATGTAAATTCGAAAATCAAAAATGGGCGTGGTCCGCCCACTTTACCGCCCACCTCCCATATAAGGTGAAAATCAACAAAATTGTTTTCAAATAGTTCAAAGACCAATGTAAACTCGGAAACAAAAAATGGGCGTGGTCCGCCCACTTTACTTCCCACTTTACCACTCTCTCCATTATAACGCAAAATTTGAAAAAATTGATGGTGGGTATTTAGATTCGGCCGGGCCGAATATTTGCGCTTGTTTTGTTTTAAAAAAATCATCAATAAAAAATCGAAAACTGAAAAAACTGTTCAGATATATTGCTTTATCGCAAAGCCACATGTAATAGCAACAAAACGAGATATCGATCATAAATATAATTTTACATAAAAATTTAGAAAAAAAAAACCTCTCCATAGAATTTAAAATTTGGACCATATTTGGACTACTGGAACCATAATACATCAAAATTGTAAAATGGTTTTTCAAGCCTTTAAAATTTTGTCGATATTGTTGTCTTGTGTAATAAAGTTTATGAACAGCTATTTATATCATCATATATACCGAATCTTTTTACACTGGATTGAAAAAATAAAAAAAAGATTCGATGAATAATTATATGAGAAAAATCAAAAAATTTGAAAATTTTAAGTAAAAATATTTTCAAAATATTTTTTCTTCTGACTATTTGTGGTGTTATTCACAACTATTTATGCATACAAAATCTGTTTGCGTTAATCATTTTTATCAAAGTTGTGGAGGTTTGAATATAAAACTTTAAAAAAAATCTCAAAAATAGAGCTTTGGCTTTATTAAAATCAAAATAACGCGATTTTATAGAACTTCTAAAGTTCTATCAGAACATGTCAAAATTACTATAGAATCGAAATACACTGAAAAGAAAAATGTTTAATATTTGTTTAAAAATTTGCAAAAGTTAAGTGAATATCGGTTTTAGTTTGGCAAATAGCGTCGTTTAAACATTAGTACTCATAATAATATTCCTTAAAAAAAGCGCGATTTTATTTTTTTTAAAGTGAATTTTAGAAAAATGTTTGACTTATTTGTTGTTTGCTGATAATATTTATTCGAAAATTGACTTTATTATTTAAAAATTGGAATAATAATGCGTAATATGTGGGGTTGACTTTTGAGGTTAAGAACATGTTCTTTGGTCCATACAATTGTAAGTCCTTAAAATATTTTGACGCCATCAGAATTTTAGTATTAAGCAAATAAAATGCTTTAAATTCTCGATAGTTGTCAGCAAGCAAAATAAGTTTGGAAATTAAAGCCGTTGTATTCAAAATTCAGAACAAAATTTTGAAATTTGGTGAAAATTTAAAAAATTGCGTAATATTTTTGCATTTCAATATTTTTTAACGCCATTTTGACTCGGACGTATAGTTTATTAATAAATCCGGTTTACGCGATATTTTGGACAATTTCTATAAATGCGGAATTTGTCAATAGCGAAAAACACACTTTTTCAAATATTTATGCCAATTACATGAAAGCTTGAGAAGTTACTGTCCCATGTCTGGTTTCCTGACATCAACGAGATATACATTAAACTGTAGGTTATCACTTCGTCTTTAAAATTTTGACATCTAAATTTAAATTCACTGAACGGCGCATATTTTCTTTACAAAAAACTGAAAATTTTCAAAAATCGTAAATTTTTGGTTTCATTTTTTGTCACCGCATAACTTTTCAACGGATAGTAAACAAGATACTTGTTATACAGGAAATGAATTTCCTAAGTCTTGTCTTTCGTTTGGTTAATGGTTAAAGTCAAAAGGTTGAAAATTGTCAGTGCAAAACTAAAATGATTCCAAAAATCCTCGAAAGTTTCAACCCAGTTCTTCTACCATTTTTTAGTTTTAATTGCCTGTATTTCCGTGAGATTTCACGCGAATGATTTAAAATTTTGGATTTCGTAGTTATTTTGTAAGATCTACAAAAAGCCATCAAAACTTTTTCTAATTTTAAAACAAACTTTGGCAATACAAGACACTAAAAGTAGGTTCCAAACTATATCGAAATTTTTTGATTTTCCTCATATATTAATTTAAATTTTTACATTCCTCATAGCAATCCCTCGGGGGAAAGTTTTTTTTTTACTAAATTATCAATAATAAAAAAATTGTTTGTCTAACAGACTTAAGTAAGTACTTGTAGATCCATGCGTTCCGTCCTAAATTTGAACGAAGGGGATTTGTAAGACTGGAGTACGAGTGTAGAACTCGTACAAAAGTACAGAAGTTTAATTGATTAAAATAGGATTGTATGTTAACTATTTTTGTGAAAAAATTCTTATAAAATAATTATAAATTATTTTGTTATTAATAAAACTGAATTATGTAGTTTTTCTTAAAATGCAAAGTTTTTTGTTGTTGTTATTATCAAATAAACAAATTTTAAAGAGTTTTATTATTTTTTAAAGCTTTTTTTAAAAAAATCGCCTATTTTGGCGACTTTTTACTTTGAAATCCCCTTTTTTGGACACTTTTTAAATATTCTCAACGGTAACGCTGAGTGTAAATAAAATATACGTATAATAATATTACGTTTATTTAATTCCGAAGTAGGTCTTATATCGTCACCTAAAATTAAAAAGGCCGTAACCACCGAAAAACGAATGTTGGTTTTTTTACTAAATTATAATGTAATGACCCAATCTACAACTACACAAAAAATGTCGTATTCATATCTTTAAAAATTATATCAATATTTACAGAAGTCAAAAGGCCACACAGTACATTATGGTTTCGTCGAACACTTTTCTTGGCCAAAATTAAATTCGGTAACACTTTCAATTTGTATTTTAATTATCGCAGTTTTAAACGTCAGAAAATCAAGTTTTTTTTTTATCACTTTTACTAAATTGTCGTCATACAACAGATCAAAGTTCATACAAAAGGTCAAAGTTGAGTTTCTTAAGCAAATTTAAAATATGTAAATAAAAAAAGGTGCCTATTTTCAAAGGCTTTCATTAATTTATAATTATTGAGTACAACAATTTTTTTAAATAAGTTTATTATGGATAAAGTACTTTTATAATTGAATACGAAATTGGTAAGAACTTGTTAGCTTCTTAGCAAAATACTGTGTTTTACGCAACTCAAAATGAAATTGGATTCGTAAAAAATTTTCCATTTCATTAGACTTTCAAGTTTTCGGTGAAAATCGATAAATAAAAACTCAACGGAAATAAATAAACATATATCTGGACTATATTTTCCATATTGTCTCGTTTTGCGATTATTTGCGTTTTTCGAGAAAATCCATTTTTTTACGAACAAGTTAGCATTGGAAATTCTTCTCATTTACAAAGGTCTTCAAAAGAATAAAAATGCCAAGATAAAAAATAAACTAGCAGATATTGCTATAATATATGTAGTTGTGTATCAAAATTAATGCTGCACACTTCCTTTTGAAAGTATAAAAATTAATTAAATTATTGAAATACAAAATTAATACAATAAATTGCTTTGATTTTAATTCAAATCATATTTCAAACAAGACAATCTGTTTTTTTTTTTTTTCATTTTGGTAATTTTGGCCAAGAAAAGTGGTCAGCGAAACCATAGTGCAGTGGTGCCAAACGCAAATTCTTTGGTAATCTTCTAAACTACTGCTCGAACTGAATTGAAATGTATGGAAGAGTTGTAGAGAATGACCTAAGTTTTTTTTTATTCAATAGATAATTTTGTTCTTTAATTAGTTAAAGCAAAAACAAATGAAATCGGTCAGAAACACTAGGATATATATAAATATATATCCTAGTGTAAAATTGAGGTACTTAAAAATTCAAAAACTATAAGAGATAAATAGGACATGCAAGCATGTTTTTTATAGGTCTTATCAGTGCCTACAATAATGTTTAAAAATATTTGAAATTGGACGAGAAACAAAAATTTGGCAAGCGATTAAAAAAAATTTTTATGTCAGAGGTACCCAACTTTGAACCCCCTTAGCTCCGCCCCTGGGGGGTCTGTTCGGTCCCCCTTCCAAACTTAACATTGTACACTATACCAAATTTTATGCAAATTCAACCAGACGATCAGAAGTTACAGATTTATTTCCAAAAAATTTTGATTCTGCCCCACTGTGCAATGCACAGTGGGACCAAAAGCAAAATAAATGGTAATAAATCTGGAACTTTGAAACCACTTTGAACATCGATAGAAGAGGAGTTAGGCTTTCAGAATATTGTTGGCTAGAGTAAGTAGCTGTAACATGGATGCCGCCAAAGTTGACCACCTCGAGGGTGAAAAACATATCGGGGCTTATAACTTTTACAAATATTAACCGATTTCAAGTATTTTTACATTTTTGAATTCTTCTAAGCAAGACAAGGAAAAAACATGCTTATTGTGCTAAATTATCTCGTATGGTTTAAAAGATATTTAACTTAAAAAAATAAATTTCCCATTTTTGGCCTTGACTTTTTTGCGATTTTGCCCTATAACTTTTAAAATGAAATTTCTAAAACTTTTTTAAAAATATGTTGAAATTTTCAACAATTTTCTAAATTATGATAATAAAAAAACTTTTTTTTTATCTCAATTCGATAACAAGAAAAATTTTTCAAAGTCAAAATTTCAAAACAGGTTTCAAAAATTTAAATTGTTTGCAAAAAAAGTAACTTTATATATTTAACTTTTTTAAAATTTGTTTTTAAAATAGTTTAAAATAGTAAAATTATATATAATTTTCTGATTTGCGCATTTATCAATTCTCCATTAAATATTTTATATCATGTGCAAAAATTATGTTGATACCTATAAGCATTTAGAAATTATTCAGTCTTAAATTTTTGAAATAAGTCCATATAAATATAATTTTAAAATAGTAAAATTTATTATATGTACATAGTTTTAAATGATTATAGGTATCAGCATAATTTTTGCACATTATATAAAATATTTAATGGAGAATTGATAAATGCGCAAATCAGATTATATATAATTTTACTATATATTTTTGAAGGTCGAAGTTTTTATTATTGAAAATATGGGTATTTTCAGAAAATTGCCTCGTGTGACTACGTTTACCGGTAGGCTGTAATAACTTTTTGCAGAACCTTTAAGGACATATTGGGCTATATAGTTTAATTTTTAGAAGTAACGAAATCAACAATCAATTTTTTTACAGACTCAAAAATTTCAACGTCTCGTCCAAAATCGATAATTTTCGTCCACTGCTGGATGTAGGGTGAACGTTCAGAACTTTTCAAAATTACACTTAAATATTTTCTTGGGTTCCCGTCTTTCAGAAAATGTCAAAAAATAATGAACTTTTTTAAAAACAAATTTTAAAAAAGTTAAATATATAAAGTTACTTTTTTGGCAAACAATTTCAATTTTTGAAACCTGTTTTGAAATTTTGACATTGAAAAATTTTTTCTTGCTATCGAATTGAGATAAAAAAAAGTTTTTTTATTATCATAATTTAGAAAATTGTAGAAAATTTCAACATATTTTTAAAAAAGTTTTAGAAATTTCATTTTAAAAGTTATAGGGCAAAATCGCAAAAAAGTCAAGGCCAAAAATGGGAAATTTATTTTTTGAAGTTAAATATCTTTTAAACCATACGAGATAATTTAGAACAGTAAGCATGTTTTTTCCTTGTCTTGCTTAGAATCGGTTAATATTTGTAAAAGTTATAAGCCCCGATATGTTTTTCACCCTCGAGGTGGTCAACTTTGGCGGCATCCATGTTACAGCTACAGACTCTAGCCAACAATATTCTCAAAAGCCTAACTCCTCTTCTATCGATGTTCCAAGTTTCATCTAAATCGGTGGTTCAGTGGTTTCAAAGTTCCAGACTTATTACCATTTATTTTGCTTTTGGCCCCACTGTGCATTGTTCTGTACTTGTATATTTTATTATACATTTAGTAAAAGTGTTGGTCTATAATTGGCCATAGGTCTAATTACAACACCCCTTCCCGAATCTTTATGCTCATACACAATGTTGTAGGGTATCATATCGTCGGTATTGACCTACTATAGTTTCTCTATCATTTTATTTATAACTGTGATGTTGAATGCAACATAACTTCAAGCTGGAATGGCACATCCTTGCATTAGAAAGCCACTAAATACAATATATCTGCTTTACATTATTGCGTATTACTAATTAACAAATTGAAATGTATCTTAATATTTTTGTATAATAAAATTACAAAAATAAGTAAATTGTTCTCGAATTATTTAGTAATACATGAAAAAATATAGAAAAGCCATCAATACACAGAAAAAATTATTACCGTCTTTTTTACAATTAACTAAGTTGTTTGATTTTGCATCAAAATTTAATAAATATGTTCAAGAAAAAATAAAATAAAAAATAAATTTTGGTATGATTTTTTTTTCTATACACATTTCTAATTCATTCAATCATCTACTTGATTGATTTAATTAATTTATTAATTGGGATTTTTTTCTGTTTTGTATTTTTTATAGTTTTTAGTAATTGGTATAATCATTTTGGTGAGAGGTGCAAATTTAAACAAGTTTATAATTGAATGAATTATTTTCATATATATTTGTTAATTGGTGACTTTTTTCTGTGTATGAAGTTAAAGAAACAAAAATAAGGATATGATATTATTTTACTCAAGTACACAGAAAAAAGTAAAAATGGACTTCAATTACGAAATTTGTAATATTAATTAATTTTTAATTTATTTTGCTCCAATCATCAAAATGGTAATATTAATAACTAGAATAATTGATATTATTATTACTTCTTTTCCTTAAATAGATGCAATGAGCTAAAAATTTTTGAAAATTTACTTAAATTCATTTTATTTCTGTACTTTTATAGACAAATATTCAATTTTTCTTTATATTTTATTAACAGCTGTGAATGTTATAAAAAGCAAAACTGAAAACCAATTAGAAAATTAATTATATTAATAAATCATATAATTAAATTCCAATATAAACTTAATTAATAATTTTATTAAAAAATTATTTGAAATATTTTTTTCTGTGTAAGTAATTTTTCGAAATGTTTGGAATTTTACCAAAAATTTTAAATAATGTTTTCGAACATGGTAATCACCTAAAATTATGGTAGTAATTCCTAAGAAACTTTGTAACTGCCAATCTACCTATTTGCTTAGATAATTTTGTACCCTATTTATAAAGCATATTAATCATAAAGCATAAGTATATATGTTTTATGAAAAGTAAAAAACAAGATTCTTATTAAAAAAATGTGTATTTGGCCAATTTTGACCTATGATTGCCAGGTTTGGTTTCATAAAACTGTTAAAACTTACATAAAAAAACTGCAGATAATACAAAATAAAAATCTGAAAATAATTCATAACCTACACCCTAGATATTCTGCATTGGAAATTTAACCATAAAATGTTTAATTCATTTGCACTCTGTTTTTAATGAAAAATGCAGAACGTCTACATGTGAAATAATAAGAAATTTGCTAAGTAATCCCTAAGACTCTTTTTACTTAAAGAATGAAAATAAGTGGTTGATTTTAAAATTTCTTATAATGTTTAAGTGTACAAGGTTTTTTAGATAACTTTTTCTTAATACTGTGATATTTGTAGTTTTCTTATTTAATTATTTAGATATTAATTGTTGTAATACTATTAAGTAAATCCTCATAACATTGTAATTAATTATTTTAAAAAGTCAAATTGGAAAAAAAAAAATAATAAATATTTATATTTTTTATTTTCATTATAATTAAATAAATTAAAATAATGATGAAAATAAAAATATGATGGATTTTTATTATTTTTTGAACGATTGAGATTGTTTTTCGATTGAAATAAAAATAAAATGTTATTTTTTTTTTTTTCAGTATTAAAATCCGGGTTCTGCAGAAAGTATAATAATAATAATTCCCTAATTCCAATTCATCTAAAATAAATACTTATTCCTTAAAATCATACAGATCCTAAGTCGGAGTTTTAAACATTGTAACCATATATGAAGATTTTGTTTTTATAGTTTTTTAAGAAAAGTTTAAAAGATTTTTAATCCAAAAATAAAATTTTTAAAAAATTTATTTCCAATTTTATTTTATTTTGCTTTTTAGCTTTCTAAAAAACCTAAAAAAATCTCGAAAGCATACAACTTTAGATAACAATATTTCTAGGAAGGCTGGGAAATCAATGATTTAAACAGAGTTTGAATCGTAATTATAACAACTTTAATATGAATATCTTACAAATAAAAAATATTTTTTCAAAATGCATTTTAATGCAATTGCATTTTTTAAATGCATTTTTCTTTAAATATGCTATTAAATTTTTTAAATATTTTAACATATTTGGAAAGCATGGAATCTTTACATTAAAATAAAAATCTCAATTTTTTGGGACGCACACAAATACTATGTACGATTTCGTCTTTTCGTCAACTAATTTAAATTTTCTCATATAAAAACGAGAAAAAAGGTATTGTCGGTCAAGACAATTTCAGGAAGGGGACTTATATTAGACCAACACTTTTACTAAATGTAAAATAAAATATACTGATTCAGAATAATGCGTTGATACTAACATCTACTTGATTTTAAGCACCAGCCAGCAGTCAGACGGACGGACATCGTTAGATCAGATAAAAAGTGATTCTGAGTCGATTGGTATACTTTAAGGTGGGTGTTGGATAACCACCTATGGTGATGTAAAGTATATTTTTCTGGTATTATGAGTATATTTTGTTAAAAATAAATGTATTGTGTTACTTTTTAAAAATTCGTAAAAAATAGTGAACCTTTATATACTAGACTAATTATTGTTTCATGTTATAATAAACAAAGCACTACAAAAATTAAAATTTAATAAATTCGCAATTAAAAAAATGCATCTATAAATTGCATTTATATATTTTTTTTGGAACGAAAAGGAGATTTTGAAAATGCTGACTTAATTCCACAAAAAATACAATGGTCTTTTGAATACTTTTTAAATTACATAAATCCATCAATAACTTCAAGAGATATGAATATTTAAAATTATATACCAAAGAGTAACAAGAGACGAAACTAATTGTCAAAAACCTTAGTCGGTTGTCAAAAACCTAACTCATGCAACAACAAAATACATGTAATCAAATACAGTTTGTGGTTGCCAAAAGAAAATAAAAATACATTTTTGTTTATAAAACAACAATTTTGTATAAATTTCAATCGAGAATTTCGTCTCTATATGCTACTCTATGTTATATACTTTTGATATTTTGTTAACTTTTATACAAATTTGAAATAAAATTCAAAAAACAAGAAAAAATTTAATTTTTAAATGAAAAATTGGGAACATATTTTTATAAAAATTGGATTTTTCATATATGATTTTTGCGTCCCAAAAATTTTACACTTTTATTTTAATTTAAAGATTCCAAACTTTTCAATTATGTTAAAAAATTAAGAATTTTAAATAGCATATTTAAAGAAAAATCCATTTAAAAAACGCAATTGCATTAAAATGCATTTTTAAAATGTTCGTCGTAAAGCCGCCATGTGCGAAAATCAAAGGTCATTTAAGCCATTAAAATACAAAAAGCCTTCCCAGAGATATTGCCATTCAAAGTTCCATACTTTTAAAATTTTTTTGGTTTTTGAAAAAATGAAAAAGCGAAATAAAATCGCGATTTTTTGCAATTTCACAAAACTGAAATTGATAAAAGGCTTAATGGAGTTTGTGTATACAAATTATGATAGAAATTGAAAGCCATCAAGTAAAAAAATACCCTTATTCGAGCGTTCCACAGTGGGGTCAAACGCAAATTTCTTGGTAATAAATCTGTATCTCCTAAACTACTGGTCGGATTAAATGTATGGAAGAGTTGTAGAAGAGAATTGTAATTACCTTTTGATAACACGAGATAAGCTACAGGATGTCAAAAATATAGTCATTTTCGAATCGGTAAAAGTTAAAAAAAAAAAATCCTAAATTCTACAAATTAAATCAGATTTCAAATATTTGTATACTTCTGTAAAGTGCTTGATAAGATAAAGAAAAAATAAGCTTACTTAATCATCTAAGTTATCTCTTACAGTTAAAAAAAAAATATTTACACTTGAATTTTGAATTTTAGATTTTTTGCCTCGACTTTCTTTCGTTTTTCGGGACTAAGTCCTGAGTTGTGTGAGGTAAAATTTTTATAAAAATATTTTAAAATTTGTTATATATTTGAAAATAATACGCTGAAAGAATTTTTGGATTATATCAATTCGTCTAGACGTGAAAAATATTCAGTCAGCACTCTGAAATTAAAATGTTTTTACAAAAATATAGTAAAATTCTTTCACTTTTTTCTCAAAGTTCCGTTAATGAAAATTTTTTCCTTATTTATTTTAAAAGATAAGGAAGGCTTCATAAATGGTTAATAAACAAATTTTTGAATTGATTTAAATTTGCACCCTACGTCAGCATTGGTCGAAAATGTTTAATTTTAGAAGAAAAAAATCATTTTTATTGATTAATATAAAAAAAAAATAATGTCACGCGAGCTTTTTTAAATTTATTGACGATATTTAATCGAAAAACAGATTTAGAATGATATGATATTAAACTGCTTCCCGCCCGGCAAAAAAAAAAAAGTCAAATTTTTATATGACTTTTTTTTAATTTCATAAAAAAGCATATTTGCATAATATTTTCGCCATTATTTCTTATGTAATGTATAAAATATATATAGATCTTTCACTTGCAAAAATCATTTAAAAAGCTTTACAAATCAATTTTTGGGCAATTTTTCAAAAATAAAAAATATACATAAATATAAAAGTCTTAAAATCGGACTTAATTTGTAGAAGTTACAATTTTTTTAATCTTTTACATACTCGAGGAAGACAACTTTGACACCCTGTAGCTTATCTTGTGTTATCACAGGGTGACTACAAGATGATTTTTCTAAAAGCTTAGCAACTCCTCTACAACTCTTCCATACATTTCAATTTAATCCAACCAGTAGTTTAGGAGATACAGATTTATTACCAAACGAGAAAAAAAGGTATAGTCGGTCACGACCGACCATATGATACCCTATGATACCCTACAACCACCTATGGTAGTGTAGGGTGGTTTACTTTTTTATGCAAAAAATTACATTTTGCTTAAAAAATTGCACTTTTTCCTTATATTTTTTTAATTTTAAAAGGTATATTTTTCTTAAGAACAAAAATTTTTGTTAGTTATTTTGGTTTACAACTTTTGCGAACAGTATTTTTATTTTTTATATATTAATGAAAAATATTTCCTTTAAAATACCAAGCAATTTAAAATTTTTCTAAAATTTTTTAAACAAAACGTACTTTTTTACATTGAAAAAGTTGTATAACCGAGGTGTTTAACTTTGGGACCCCGTGGACTCGCCCCCTGTAGGTCTATATGATCTAAGCTAAAAACTTAAACTCGCCTACACCTCTATTATCACCATGTGAAATTTCATGGAAATCGGAGCAGACATTCCGAATTCCATAATTATTTCCATTTAATTTTTTAAATCGCACACTGTGCGTTGTGTAATCTTGGATTTAAATTTAGTTGTTTAAAATGACAAATTTACGAGTAGCATTGTGGACAAATTTAGTATTGTTTACAAAAAAGACATTTTAAATTTCAAAAAAGGTCGTACAAAAAACTTTATTGTTATTTTCATTCAATAATAAACAAACAGTTTTAAAAAGAACAAACAAGAATAAATAATTGCTTACGAGTACCTCGAGATATGTAATCATTCTCATTATAAAACTTGGCAAATTCAAACACACAAAAACCATTGAGACAATTAACAACATTCTCGTGACCTTCAATTGCGATGAAATTGTAACTTTTCTTCTTCCTGTTTTATAAAGCAAAGGAACAAAAATAAAATTTAATAAAAAGACAATATTAACTGCTCTTTTTTATTCTAAATATTTATCTAAAAATAAAAAACACGAAAAACTTCGTCCAAACTTTTTGAACCATTGAAATGTTTCATAAATGTTCTTTGGTTTACTATTTGAGTAGTGAAAATAGAGAAGTGTATTGTAATTTGTACTGTCAATACAAACATTTGTCAAAAACATAAAATTAAAACTGTGGATGCTTTTAGTATACTCTACTTCATGCTGAATGTTTGAAAAAAAAATGGAAATAAATATGTAATTTTTATTCTGCAGAACCGTTTTTTGCCCAAATTTACATAATAATAGCAGAAGATTATTATTCCTTTTCTCTGTTAATATTTAATGTAAATCTTTTCAGACATACTCAGATATCAGATCAAATATCAACAATATCCCTCTAAAAGCTTATATCAACTTATTTGATTTTTTTAATGATAATTCTCCATTATCACTGTTATCACACGTGGTATGTTAAATCAGAGAAAAACGATGTGGATGTTTATGTATGGAATTGTCGATCTGATCTGTAATAAAGTGTTTGTGTTGTCCACACGAATGTGTAAAGGCCAGATTAGTTGGTTGTTTATGTGATGTTGGTGTACCGTTTATTTACGGGAAGAATTTTGTGCAATTATTCAAAATTAATAACGTGACATATGTTTTTGGCATTTGTTAGAAAAAACACAGAGTTACCAAACTTATTTGCTAGAAAAAACCTAAAAATACAACTCTGATTGAAATTAAACATGCCAAATATTTATCTATTTAATTGTTTGTGTAATTAATTATTTTTGTTTATTTATTTCTTTATTTATTTAGTGGTTTTTCCTTTTTATTTCGTTAAGCATTTGTTTATTTGTAAGAAAAAAGTTATTGTTTGGCAACACTGGTAACAACTGTTACGGAACAACACAAGAAAATTCTGTTTTCAACAGAATCAGACATCACATCATATCAACGTTAAGTTTTTATAAATGTTAGCATTACAATACATGCAATATAAACGATCAGCTGTTTCCTTCGCGGGAGAAAACGTCACATAAACAACCAACTAATTCACGCTTAAGATTCGAAAAAGTTGTTGATTTTTGACATTTTAAAGTTGTAATGCGATTAGATGAAATTCCTTGTTGTACTGCATTTGTTGTTTCAATTATTTCTGTAGTTAATGATTTACTCTCTCGTACCGAACAGGATGAATAGGGTGATGACATTGTGTGAAATGGCAAATATTTCAAGAAATCTTTTTTCAAAAAATCATACAAATTCAAATTTTTATTCTTTATTCATAGAGATAAATTTGTTGCAAATGAAAAAAGACATATTTGATTAAAATCAATGCCTAAATTTTGATTTTATTCGGAAGTCAGTGAAAATACTAATATACAAGTTACATAGAAAAACTAATAAAATAAAAAAATGATTTTCAATCGGTTTTTTGTAACGGTCCAAACCGTTACAAGCCCTTTCTCTTGGAAGGCAGTTGCTACCTCTTAATCCGGCTGTGCTCAGGGCAATAGGGTGGTGTTCTTGTCTTCCCCGAGAAAGGCTAAGAACCGCTAAAATATAAAATTTAAAAGGGTAGCTATAACTTTGACCATGTCAACTATAAAACTAAAAGAGAAACAACTAAACTTTAGTCTGAAACCTTTATCTAGGAAGAAGATCGAAATACTTTCTTTGGATTCAAAACCCTTCCCAACCATGCCACCATATCCTTATTAATATTTGATAGCCCTAAAACTATCCTAACCACATGTTGATTAACTATTCATGGAAATATTAAAATTTAGATAGCCATTATGTAAATTTCAGATTAAATATTTATTTAAATTAAACATAATTATTGTAATCAAACTAAAATTAAACAATGTTTTATTTTTAAAGTGTATATTTTTGTTCTGTAGTGTAACAATTTTAAATTTTTGAATATTTTAAATTGAAATTTAACAAGCGCGAATTATATTCGGCCCGGCCGAATCTATATACCCACCATCAAATTTTTTAAATTTTACGTTATATGGGAGGGGGCGGTAAAGTGGGCGGACCACGCCCATTTTTTGTTTCTGAGTTTACATTTGTCCTTGAACTATTTGAACACAATTTCGTTGATTTTCACCGCGGTAAAGTGGGCGAACCACGCCCATTTTTTGTTTCCGATTTTATATCGATCCCCGAACTATACGTACAAAATTTCGTTGTCGTACATGTTTTTGTTGAAGAAATATCAGCAGAAAACTATAAAACGGACACCCTGTGCTTCTAGTTTTTAGCCCATAACTTTTTTGTTTGTCAACCGATTTTGCCCATTTTCAATCCCAAACAAATTTCGTCCCCCTACGTTATCCCGTTCGAGCCCTATCCTGCTTTCAACTAAGGATAGAAGCTAAATTGGTCTTTAAAAAAGGTCAGAAAAGGCTAAATGCCCCAAAAAATAAAGCCAGAAAAAAGCTAATACATTTTTTTTTATTTGAAAACGCATTTATTTTTTTCTTCTCATTAGTTTTTCGTATTTCTTAAAGATATATTAGTGAATTTATAAATATAACATAAACAATTGCTATGAGTAATAAAGTTTGTTAAAAAATAATAAAAGTATTCTTGTAGAATGAAGCGCCGCAGGCGAAAATTTTCGTTACGTATAAATAATTTCGTTTTTTGTGCGGTTAATACACAAAAATGCTTAAATTGATGATTCTCTAAATATAAAATTAGTAACTTTTTAGCCTTTTTAAAGCTATGTTAAGAATTAAAAAAGGCTAGAAAAAAAGCTAGAAGCTAAAACGAAAATTTTGAGGCTAAAAGTAAAATAAAAAGGATAGATTTAGCCTCAAAAAGGCTAAACTGGCAACACTGTTAAAAATATTAAAATTAAAATTTCAATTTATTTATTTAATTTCAAATTTTTATGTTCAATTAAAAATATAAATTTATAGTAGCACTCACCAAACATTATCCAGCGATGACAGCAGGCCTGATGTAATCTTGAAGTTGGCTTTAAGATTTGTTTTATTTTTATATATTTTTTAAATATTCAAAATTTTGTAAAGTGTATTGATGTAGTGTAAATTTTTGTATGTGTTTACATTTTTAAATTAGAATTTATGTTAAATCCATTTAATTTTAAGATAAAAATTAAGTCCGATTTAAATAGAATTAAAATAAAATTAAGTTAAAGATTAAAGATGAAAGTTAAATTTATTTAGTAAAAATAAAATTGATTTAAGTTAAATTTACTTTGCTCTTTGATAAATTTTTTATAAAATTAAAATTTTCGAAATGAAAATACGATATTGAAAAACAAAAATTTCAATGTTTATTTTCTATAAAAAATTTCAAAGTATTTTCTAAACCTACAAACATTTTGATATCTATTTGTCCCTCACACTTTCAGTTAAACAAGCTAGTTGGTTGCCGTAATAATTTTGTAAGAAACACCTAAAATTGAACCTCAATTCTTTTAATTCATAATCATCTCAGAAATATTAATAATATAGAGACCATATGAAACAGAAATTTAATATTAACAAGTATTATCGCCCAAAAAATAATAAATTTAATGAATTAATAAAATAATGTCGTTATTAATTAGCCACATAGATAACACAGTAATTAAGCACTTTAATTTTGTACTAATAATAAAATTGAAATAATACTAGACAAATTTACTGTTGTCTCTATTTAAATATACCTCAATACCTACCCCCGGTGTAGGTTGTAGAGCTAATTGAATGGATAATATTTTTACATTGAAAATGGAAAGCATAACCTTTCCTCTAATGATATTGCAAGTTTCAAACATATTGGATCAGTGTATTGGAAGTTACATATTTAATACCATTCGCAATCGTCGCACAATTGGCAATTTTGCTGAAAACCGTGGCAAAATTTTGACAGGAGAATTTGATAAAAGTAGATTGGCTTTAATAGAATAAGAGATAAGGAATTTAATAAAATAATTCTTACATTAAAATTATTTTTACAAACATATGTACCTACATGCATTATATTTAAATAAATGAAACATACTTTGCATTTCTTTTGAATATCACATAATATATTCCCCACTTTGGGCGAGTACACTGTTGTCGAGGAAATAAAAAAAAAATCGTTAAGCCAGCCAAAACCATTTGGCTCTTCTTTCATTTCATACTGTCTGAATGTTCCACTGTAAACCATACCGAACAAAAACATGACAAATTACTGAAGTATGTAAAGAACTGGTAAAATTATTCACGATTATAAATTCGAAAATCAAAAATAATTTAGCGTCTGGTCAAGAAGGCCCAACAGAAAGCATGTGTCACTTATAGTTAAAGTGGACAAATAAAAACTTGATGAAAGTTTACAAAATTTTTTCTAGAAAAATACAAAAATCTGTATAATGTTGCCAATTGAGCCGGTGCCCACTATAATAGGGAAGTAATAAAAACTTGGGATTTTACTCATATATTCAATGTTTGTAACATTTCACTATCTCCATTGTAATAGTAGTAATAGTGTATAGGCCGGGTTAGTTGGTTGTTTATGTGATGTTGATGTCCCGTTTATTTACGGGAAGAATTTTGTGCAATTATACAAAATTAATAACGTGACATATGTTTTTGACATTTGTTAGCAAAAACACAGAGTTACCATAAATTATTTACTATAAAAAGCCTAAAAATGCAACTCTGATTAAAATTAAACATGCCAAATATTTATCTATTTAATTGTTTGTGTATTTAATTATTTTTTTTTTAATTTATTTCTTTATTTATTTAGTGGTTTTTCCTTTTTATTTCGTTAAGCATTTGTTTATTTGTAAGAAAAAAGTTATTGTTGGGCAACACTGCTAACAACTGTCACGGAACAACGCAAGAAAGTTCTGTTTTCAACAGAATCAGACATCACATCACATCAACGTCAAGTTTCCTTCGTGGGAGGAAAAGTCACATAAACCACCAACTAATTCACGTTTAAGGACAATGTACGCGTCACGTGGCAACGAGCGGCAGCGTTATTACCAGCTTAAAAATCAATCAATTGTTTAGAAAAAATTTACAAAGAAAAATCTAAAAACATTGCCATAAATTTAATCTAGCAATGTTGTATCACGCGGCCGCACGTCGAAGTAGAATTTGTTTTAACATTTCTTATATGGACCACCCGAGCACGTGAGAAAACATGATCAGCTGTTTACTGCTCGTCGCTGCGTACCGCGTACATTGGCCTTCCACTATAAGTGTCATTGTCGATGCTGGAGGTGTTGATTTGTTTAAATGAATTTAAAAAATAACTGTTGCTGTTCGCAAAACTAGAACATATATTGTCAGAACCATTTGGTGTGATAGTAGTGGGTGGCTGTGTCAAAAAACGTTCTTGTCATGGTTACTGCTATGGGTGTTATTATCCTGTCCGTTGTCGTCATTATGTTGTTATTGTTTGTATTTGTTAAGTATTGATGACACGCCAAATAAGTATTTTTCCTAATCCCTGGTCTTTGTAGTAATATTGTCCATATATTGTGGTTACTTGCCCTCAAATTAACTACAACAAATTCATATGCGAATCGATGTCCTTGTTATAATACTTTTGTGTGTATGTGCTGCTATATTATTTTCGTGCTGCTATAAATAAATGATGATGTGTTTGTTGTTGCCCTTCGATTATATCCACACCTGCTCAAAATAATAGATACACCTTATAGGATAATATTAAAGTAACGATAACTTTGAAAAATTCTTCAGAAATACTTCGATTTTTTTTAGTAAACAATTTTGTCTGCAAATTCTACTTTAACTTCGAGTCTACATTATATAAGTTTTTATCAAGACAAACGTCAAAATTTTATCATGATAAAGATTTGTCTAATGTAGACTGAATTTGTCAGTATTATTGCTGCGTTAAAAGAAAATTGTCAGTCCTCGATCTGTGACAATTTTGTCTTGATAATGCTTGGTAAAGGACGCCATCTTGATTGTTGTTGGTACTTTTTGCATAGTTTATTATGATATACGTTTTCCCCTATAACTGACAGAGATAAAAAATTATCTGCAACTCAAACAAAAATTTGACGTTTGTCTTGATAGAAATTTATCTAATATCTACTCGACGTAACTTTGAGTCTACATTAGACAAATTTTTATCAAGACAAAAGTCAAAATCAGTGCGAATCTATACAAGGTAGCCCCAGTTAAACAGCTGATTATTATTTTTGGTTGTTACAGCTGTCAAACTGCAGATATAAAAAACACTAATGAATTCGCCATATTGTTGATTTTGCACAACTGTTGCCACCTTCCATAAATTCGAGTTCATTTTGACGTTTGTCTTGATAAAAATTTGTCTAATGTAGACTCAAAGTAATTAAGTTTATTCATAAAATTTATTTTAAAAGAAATAGCATTTTGAAATAAGTAGAAAATAGGATGAAACAACCATTGTACCAAATAGGAGAGAAAAAGTTTTAAAGCTAAGGGAAAAATAGAAAGTCGTTGAGAAAAAAATTGCATGTATGGGTTTGGAAAAATATCTACATTTTCTATTAAATCTTTATGTAAAAAAGTTTTAATAGACCTCATTAAGTAACCCCAAAAACGTATAGAGAGATTATTTTATAGCCAAATAAGATCCCCCTTCAATTTTCTAAGGGCTATTTCAGCAGAAATTTTTGATAGAATAGGTCTTCGTTTTGTGCAAGACAAATTTCCAGAAAGAATTGGCAAACAAAAGTTCCATCAATGCGTAAACAAAATTTAAATATAAGGTTAAAATTTGTTAAAAAAAAAAAACATTTACTTTAGCCCAAATGTGAAGGAGGAAAAAAGGGAAAGACCAATGATGCCAGATACAATTTTAGAAAAATCGCCTTTTTCCGTTTTCTTAGAAAAAAAATGTTCCCTCCATTGTTGCCTCCTCCTAAAAATCGGTATTTTTGAACAAAAACTAAAAATGTTTAGTAAAAAATACATTGAAATTTACATAAATATAGTTTTTGTTTTTTAACAAAGAACGGGAGCACTGAAAATATCCATTTGGCAAATTAAATTTCTATTTTTAAATGGGTGTGTATGATATTATTGCATTTTTTGCTGATTTATTTAGAATTTTTGTGGTTTTTTGAGATAAATTTATACGTTTTAAAAATTCCCTTTATTTTGACAAAAAAAAATATAATTCCCTCCCTTTTTCCCTTCGGACAAAATTTTCCAAAAAATATCCCCTAAAAAGGGAAAATTTAATCTAAGTGTCATCACTGGGAGAGACATATTATTTTATGGTGAAATGAAAACTTATATGTTTGGAAATGACTGCCCTAAAGGGGAAAAATTCCACGTTAAATTCACAAATATGACTGTTTTTTTAGAGTGAGGTAAAAATATAAAAGTTTGGGAATTCTTTTAATTGAATTCAGGTCCTATTTATCACATTGATAAATATAATAAATGCATAAGGGTACTGGGATATATATTGAAAATTCTTATGTTTTCATATGCCGTAGAGTAACGTCATTTACCTTGACCATTTGAGCAAGATAATGACCCCAAACTAAGTTCTAGATTAGTTAAGAATAGGTTCACCCAGAATAACGACTATGCTTTAAGCTGGCCAAATCCATCTCCGGTTCTAAATCATATAGATAACTTGTTGATTGATACAAAGAATAGTCTTAGAATAGAATATAGGGTAAAATATAAAAAAAAAAACATGGTGCAAGACTTCATTGGAAACTTGTCTGAAGTTAAGTATGTCCTGACGAATGCAGAAAGTGGGCCAAAATAAAGATGAATATACAGAATATTAGTCAGGGTTGGGGGATAATCATTACTTTAAGTAATTCATTAAATGCCCAATTACAATTAACCAGTAATTTGTAATTAAAATTTTTAAATGCAATTACATGTAGTTGTAATTGAAAAGTTCCAATTATAATTACAAGTAATTGTAATTGAAAATTTCAATTACTAATTAACTTCGAAATGTATGCTTTTTAAAAATAATGATTGTATGGTATTAAAAATATGCAAAATTACCAGAAATAAAAATCGTATGTTGAATTTTTTTAATAGCATTTCAATAAAATAAAATTTTAAAGGATTTAAGGGTGTAATTAATTACAATTATTTTCAATTACATTGTAATTGGAAATTTTTAATTTAAATTACTGTAATTGTAATTGAAAAAATATCAATTGCAATTACTTGTATTTGTAATTGATATTTTTTCAATTACAATTACTTGTAAAGCAATTTAATCGAAAATGTAATCATTAACCCCCAACCCTGATATTAGTCCTTCCTTACTTTGAGTCTACATTAGACAAATTTTTATCAAGACAAACGTCAAAATCGGTGCGAATCTATACAAGGTAGCCTCAGTTCAACAGCTGATTATTATTTTTGGTTGTTACAGCTGTCAAACTGCATACATAAAAAACATTAATAAATTCGCCATATTGTTGTTTTTGCACAATTGTTGCCACCTTCCATAAATTCGAGTTCATTTTGACGTTTGTCTTGATAAAAATTTGTCTAATGTAGACTCAAAGTTAACATTACCTAATAATTTTTGATAAAAACGTAAGTAGTTTTTAATTTATATTTCTTAAAATGTATTATGAGCATCAAAATTGCGTACATAGCAAAGTTATTATGAAGTTACCGTATAATCTAATATAATTTATGATTTGTTTAGCTTTCTTTTTACTATCTTCATTGATTTAAATTTGTATGAACTAATTTTTAATTTATGAATGACCGAAAACGTGTCTTTTTTCTTCCTTAAAAAAAGCGAACTTAGGTGTATTTATTATTTTCAGCAGGTGTGTACATACTTTTCGTCATCATATTTAAAATAATTTCATTTGTATTTATTGTTGTTGCTGAATTATTGTTATTATTATGTTTTTTTTTTTATCATATTTTATTTTTACTTTCATTGTATTCTTTTGGTCAATGATTGCTGTTGTCACTGGAGTGTCATTAGGATTTAATATACTTAAAGTGATTACAACTGTTGTTGGTGTTATTGTAGATTTGATTATAGTTTTTGTTATTGTATATTTTTTTACTTCTGCTGAATTTGTTGACCGCACCAACACAATATTAAGATTAATTATTTTGGTTTGTTTTTGATTTTCCTTTGAAATCAAATGGTCTTTTGAATTTTCTTTTATTATTATATTTCATTTTGATGAAGAGTTTCATATTCTACTTTATTTTTACTTATATACATTAGTGTCTTGATTTGTATGGAGAAAAGTTGCAAATGTATTGATATGTTTTAAGCTAATTCCCAAAATATTTCATTTCAATTTTTCATTAACGTGAGCTGGGCCTTTTTTAAAATACCTCCAAAAATATGGTTTTCGATCAACAGTATACACAATTTTCAACTTTTTGTCAAATAAATTATAACATACTTATGATAGAAAAACGACATCTAATACATACTGAGCAAAAAAGATTTTAAAATTTGCTTTCATTCTCGCGAAATTTAAATTTTAGTAAAATATTCAATGATTTTACTTTGAATAGAATTTTATTAAAGTTTGAGTATGTTGAACATCTTCCATCGTAAATTATATTTTAGCGCATCATTAGAAAGGTCTCATTAAATACTATTGATACGTGTATTCATTTAACCCTTTGGTTGCACAAATAATAATTTGGAATTTCAGGTCCATAATTGGTTAAGTTAGTTTTAACGACAAATAAATGGTAAGTTTAGGGAGTAAATGTCCTCAAAAGCAAAAATTTATCAAAATGACAGCTAAATTTCAAAAACTCCTTTTTATTCGATTATTATCGCGGTTTTAAACGAACTTATTATCTTTTTCGCAAATTTATCAATATTTAAGTGCAATAAGTACTTCCATTCGACTTATTTTTAAAAAATGCAAATTTAACCTTTTTGGAACTAAATGCATAAAATTTACCCTCTAGCTCTTAAAGAGTTAATTGCGTGTAATCTTCAATAGTAACATGATAGACCATTGGTACATCAAAACCTAATATACTTTGAAAAATTTCCGAAATATGTAAAATTATGTTTGAACAAAGAAAATATGATAAATAATGTTAGTAAAATCTTAATATTTCGCGCCTGAAAAGAGACATAATAATTATTTAAATGAATATTCAAGGTCGTACTATGCCTCTATTATAATTTGAAGTTAATTTTCTTATAACTAAAATTTTGATAATAATATTGAAAGAAATAAGTAATATTAGAGGTGTTTTAAAAATGGTCCAGTTTACTTGAGTAAATTTAAACATTGAGATGAAATATTTTGGGAATCATAAGAACATAGTAGAGTGGTACATTTGCAACTTTTTTTTCGTGAGGCTCTTTAATATACATACTGTATATACTCGATAATCCGGATAATTGGTAGCAGATCCCAATCCGAATTATCTAATTATCCGGATTATCGAGTCTTTATTCTAACATGTTTTTTGTTAAAAATTTTATAGATACATATGTACAATGGTTGCTTAATACTTGTTACAGTAAAATAAGTAAAATTTTTCATCCCAAATTCAATTTATATTTAAAAATTATCAACAATTTTAACTTCGCCTTATTCAAATAAGGTTGTATGTGCTGAAAAATATGTTGGATCAAATGTAACTAAAAACCTAGTTATTGAACAAGAAAAAGCTCAGTATGCATAATTTTTATTATATATTTCAATTCTCATTATTTTTTAAATAAAAATTATTATTTTCTTACTACATCCGGATTAAAATATACAATCAATCCGGTTTATAGAGTAAGTAATGAGTTGGGAAATGATGTCCGGATTACCGAATAATCCGGATTATAGACATTCGGATTATCGAGTTTATACTGTATGTTATCAAATGTAAAAATTCATAATGATATTTATGCACATTAAAATGATTTTCGGAATAGCGATTTATATGGGAGCTATGATCAATTATGAACTGATAAAACTTTTTTTCCAAAATTGCGACATATTCTTCACATACAGCCAGTCAGCCTGACTTACTGGTCATCGATAAATTGACTTTCAAAGTTATTCTGAATCGATTGGTATACTTATGTATATAATATGGCGTTTTTCCGTTTTATCAAATCACGTTCTCCCAACCACCTTTGATTATACATAAATCCAGAGTAAAATCGACCACATACGTATAGAAAACGATACCACTCATTGTCAATAGTAAAACAGCCCTGTATAAGTTTAAATTCAACAATTGGTTGAAAAACGATTACAATTATAAATTTTTAATTAGACTACCGTATATTGTATTGAAATCTTCATAAAATTACACAAAAATATATTTAATTCAATACACCATTTTCTATCATTGCACATACCCAGCAAAAAAGTAACTAAAAAAGTGCTGTAAAAGTCATAACCCTAGAGGAAAGACAACCGGTTCAAAACTAGTCACGTGACAGGTTCTCAGGGTTAGCGACCGGTTTCAGTTCCGAAACTTTATATGGGAAGAACCCGTTACTTTTACACGGGGTTGTCATTAGAGGTGGCTAATTAGCCCCTGGTCACACAACCTGCCACAATATCAATGTCGATCAATATAATAAAAATTTTATAAAAACTCGGTATTGAGTCATTCCATTTAAAACCAACACGAAAAATTACAATTGACTTTTCCTCTCCGAATTTAATGATATTTGATACAATCATTATTCTTGTCAAAACTAAGACTATTTCTAAATTTCAGATAATTTCATCAAGTGGTTTCGAAGTATTTATTATATAAAATTTATTGAGATGTCATATTAAAGGTATCAAAATTACCTTTAACATCACGTATAACATTGAGAGTCCCATCACGATACGTAAAGAGAACATTCAAAACGGATCCATCCTCTACATATATATTTTTCACGAATTTAAAAATACCATTTTTGAAAATACACGAACGCGAAATTTAATTCGCGAATTATCCACCAATAAAATTCAACATAAAAACATGTTTCAGGTATCATTTTAAAGATATTTCATTACATTTAAATATTTGCCTTAATGAACATTGTAACGTAAGGAGTGAGATCGAAAAAATCTTAACACACATTTTGCCTAATAACTTTTTTCGGAATCAATATTCATAATTTTTTTTGATGTAGTTATCATGGAAAAATACTTCAGTTATAATTTTTAATAACAACCATGTTAATTTGGCCTTATTTTCATCAAAATAAGTGACGAAAAAGATTTACGTCCTACAAGTTATTAAAAAATTTAAAAAAATCCAAATAGGTCTTACAAATAATTGGCCACAGAATTAAATGTCGTTCGTAAAACCGTTTCTAATGTTATTAAACAGTATGAGGAGAATTTGACTATTGATGTGAAACCTAGTTCGGTAAGAAAAAAGGACCACATGATATTAGGAAGGCCAGAAAATTGAATACATATTGAAAGGAACTCCAAACACATCTGGTAGAAAATCAGCTCAGTTTTCTCAGTGCTTCGACTATTTGGTGCGAAAATTTAAAGCTAATGGGAAAGTTGATAACATATAAAGTTCAAAAAATTCTAAACTGGAATTCTGCAAAAAAAAAATTACAAGCCAAAAATAGGACTCGGAATTTAAAACCAAATTTCATACAAAAATACTCAAGCTGTTAAATTGACGAAGAAACGTAGGTGCTGGCAGAATATTCGCAGCTTGTGTCTCAAAAATTTTTATTGCTAATACTCGAAGCAATGTTGGAGATAATTTTAAGACCCAAAAGCAGCAAAAATTTCTTACAAAATTCATGGTATGACAAGCTTTTTGCAGTTGCGGCAAAACAGGAAAGTCATTTGATACATTCGGATCTATAAATACCAAATTATGCATAAAGGAATATTTGCAAAAAAGGTTTCTTCTTTTCTTAAGAAAGCACAACGTGTCCACATATTTTTGGACCCATTTGGTATCATGTCACTACGGTAAGAAAGCTCTGGAATGGTACCAAATCAATAACATAGTTTTAGTACCAAGAGAGGTCAATTTTCAAAATTGTCCATAGCTTAGACCAGTGGAAAGATATTGAACTCTTGTGAAAAGTGAATTCAAGAGCACAAAAAAGTTGTCCCAAAATACCGAAGATTTTAACAGAAGATGTGCACACTGTTCCAAAAAAGTGACTGAAGCAACTATCAAATCTCCAAAGAAAGGGTTTTCAAAAATGTTCCACAATTTTATAATTAGTGATTGGAACCATAAAAATTATATATTTCTGTGATCTGTGCTAAATTATCATTATTATGTATGATGCATGTATATATTATGTATGTTAAGACTTTTTCGATCTCACTGCTTACATGACATTTGTTGTAATAACTCCTAAAATATTGTGAGTCCCAGAATGCCAATTTCCACGGTTATAGAAAACATTTTCATCATTAACATATATTTTTTTAAAATTTTTAAAAGGACCACTTTTCGAGATATTTACCCGCGAACGAAAAATCGCGAGGTATGTATAATTTTGATGTTGAGAAAAAAGTCATATTATACGTCATATTAAAGGTAATTTTGATACCTTTAATATGACATCTCAATAAATCTTATATAATAAATACTTCGAAAGATATTTTTAATTTTGTGTATGCAACTTTTTACATATTTTGAGATATTTTGACTTTCAAACCACGATATTCCGCGAACCACTTGATGAAATTATCTGAAATTTTGTATTAGTCTTATTTTTGACAATAATAATAATTGTACCAAATATTCGGAAGAGGTGAGAAAATCTGCTGGTTGGTTTTAAATGGAATGACTCTAATTGTTTACTTTAAAAAAAAAATTGTATATATATTTTTAATTATATTATATTTATTTTTATTTTATAATTTTTCGTTAAATTCGATAGCGGCACCCAGAACCGAACCCATGTTCTTCTTATGTTTTATAGTCTTCAAAACTGACCACTCAGCTACAGATTGTTATTGGGCGCGAGTTGCTAATTACGCACTTAAGAAGCATGTTAGAAATTTACTGAGTGTGGTGGTGTCTATTGGTTCTCAACTGGAACTTTGGTGACGAGTTAGATGTCAATTGGTACTCATGTGGTACTGAGGGACCGGTTTCTGTTTTTGCTCTATTAAATAATAATAAAAATGCTGTAAAATTTGTAAAATTTAAAGTTTGTTATTTTAACTTTATTAAGTAATTATTAAGAACCAAAAAAATTTAAAATATGCAATTAGTTCTACTTTTGATGTGGTGAAAATTTTCTTTTTTGGAAGCTCGTGATCGTTTTTTTTAATGGGATACATAGGTCCACGATAGACCACTTTTTTTGGTCATAACTATACACCTATATTTTCGCATTGAAAATTATATTTCTATCAACTTCTAAAAAGTGTATGTCAATTTTATTTTTTTCTCAAACCTTTCTTTTTTTGGAAATATAAAATAATTATTTTCTTACCAGAGATAAAAATCGCATAACGATTGTTATTTGCGGATTTTCATGCTAATGCATTTTTTTCCGGAATATTTAAAAACTATCCTAACTATAAAGAGAAAAATGGCATCGATTTGTTAGTGCATATTTTTGTATATTTAATGGAAAATGTATATTTTGCATATTTTTCATAAAAATGCCAATTTTGATTACACATTAATCAATAGAAACGAGAAAACAAGCGATAGTCGGTCAAGTCCGGCTATGTGATATACTACTCCATTGTGAATGAGTATAAAAATTTAAAAAGGGGACTTATATTAAACCTTTGCACAGTGGCTTCCAAACGCTTTTTTTGGAAAATTCAGTAACTGTTGAACCGTTAGAGGTATCTCAATAAAATTTCACATGATCAGAGCTGAGGTGTTTCGAGTTGATTTGGAGGAGTACAGGTTCTTAGCGGGTCAAGGGGAAGTGGGTGGCCCTCCAAAGTTATGATATGACAAAAAAAAAAGTTTTAAATATAGATAGTCCTTGTAAATCTCTATAAAAAATACGCTTATATGTGTAGGTTATCTCTTTTAGTTAGATACTAAGAATATATGAAAATCGCGTATATGATTTTACACGATTTTAGGCGATTTCCGGAAGTGGGTTTATAAGGCAGCTATGGTAAATTATGAACCAGTTTTATAATAATATAAAACTTATCTATGCCAATTTTGAATAAATTATTTGTTATACTTATTAAGGGTATTTATTAGCATTAAGCCCTATACTGGGAGGACATTTGTATTGGGGCCTTTACCCCAACCACCTATGGTGGTCTAAAAAACGCGATTTAAAAAAGTAGACTAAGGTTTTGCAAAAATTGTATAACTTACAATGGACTGAATTGTTAATATTAATAAATAAAAAAAAGGTGTACATTTTTAAATAGCTAAGATATATATTTTATTGTTAAATGCATTTTTTTAGCCGCATATATTTAAGATATAAATTCATAAGAATCTAGTCATTACCAACACGCAGAAAAAAAAACATGGTTACAGCATGATCACTACAACTTTTCTATGTTTGTATAGCCGTTTTTCATTGATTTAAATAATACCGTGTTCATGATAGCAACGTTTATGTTTCTGTTTGATAATTTAATGATTACCCACAATCAACATTTTAATATGGTTGACTGCAATTATGTAAATATTTTTGTATGAAACCATATTTATAAAAAATCCAAACATTTATACATTCTACAACTATTTAGTTAATTCAACAACCATTCTGTTAATTTTACAAATTTGGTTAATTCTACAACCATTAAACTAATATTTTAATTTGCTTTTAATAACTATCGAATACACATTTTTGTGTATCAGTCCAGTAGTTTGTTAATATATTAATTCTCATTTAGTTTAGATATGAACAAATATAAATTGACAAGGTTACAAATCAATATAAATATGGGATTATACATATGATAAAATGGGATTATATATATGATGAAATTACTTTATATATATATGATAACATGGGATTATTAAATGATAAAAACATGATGAAATTGGAAACAATATTTAAGAAAAGGTTATAAACCTTACTAACAATTATAAAAAGTAATCATAATAATAATTACGTACAAATATACTTATTTTTAACTGTAATCATGTATTAAAATCATAGTATCCCAGCAAAAAACGATGAAGTTCTTCCAAAAAAAGAGCTTTTTCATTACTTCAAAAATGAAACAAAGTGCTCATTTTGAACTAGTTTGGAAGCAGCGTTGCCATAACGGCATTTAAAGTGCAATACTAGCACTTATTTTTCGGCTACTGCACTTTTTTGCGAAAAAAAGGTGCTAGATGCATTTTAGCACCTTTTTATACTTTTTTCTACATAAAATGAATTTTTTAGCATTAAAAGTACATTTCTAGCATTTATTTTTAGTTTTTTCACTTTAATTTTAATTATGGATAAATAAAGCACAAAATAGCTGAAAATATCTTTGCATAGTTTACCGATCAAATCTTTTTTTGACCACTCCAAAACTAATAGTCTTAAGGTATGGTCAGACTAGTCAAAATGACGTAACTACTATAAAAATATTTTCTGACCTCCATTTTAATGGAAACATAACTGGCATTTTATCAAATTTAGAACGATGCTGTTTTCTCTTACAAAACATTTGCAATATCAAACAACTGTGAACAATTATTTGTAAAATTAGTGGTTGCACAATTTTGGTCAAATATTTGACAAATGTGAACAAAGTTTTAGGAAAATACCGATTATAAGGACAGCCGACTAAAAAATAAAAGAAGTAAACCCATTCTCACAAAAAAGTACCCGAAATGCAATAAAAGCATAGGGAATAAAATATTTTATCCAATACACGAATTAAAAAAGCCTTTTAACCTAAAAACTCTAAAGAGATGAACCCAATATTTTTATAAGCTAAATTTTATATTCCAGTTCTTCATTCGCAGTGCTTATATTTCTATAAATTAATGTTCTTATTTTATTTTAACAAAACTATTTAAAATTATTTTATAAATTTTTCAATAAGCCATACTTATGTATGAAATTTACTGTGGGTCAAAAAAATAATGTGAATACGTTCATAAGTATGAAGACAGGAAGTTATTCTGAATTGATTTGTTCCTTTAGAATAAAGAATATGACCAATATAATGTGCGTTATTAAAAAAATAAAAAATTAAAATAGTGAATATATGCATAAATAACAAAAATGTATTCTAATTACTTTATTTAAAATTTAGCACTTTTTTCTAAAGAATTGCACTTTTTAACAATCATTTAGCACTTATTTTTACTAAATTGCACTTTTTTAATAGCCATTTAGCACTTTTTCTCCGAGAAGTTCTGGCAACACTGTTTGGAAGTTTTTAATAATTACTTCCAAAAAAGTGAAAATAAATGAATTTTTTGCGGGAAAAAATGTTAATCATTTCTAAGAAAATTAAAATTTTACAAATTTTAAAGCATTTTTATTATCTTTTAATAAGGCTAAAGCGGAATTTTTTGTAAAAAAATTTATAAACATGGTTTTAAGGGAAGTACTTCAAAAGAAATGAACTATAAGTATAAAAGAAGAACATTCTACCAATGACAAGCATGGGTTAAAAAAAGAACTTCTGCAGCTCTTTTTTCACCACTAAGTACTACCTTCCAATGACAAAACAATGTTAAAATCATGACTTTTTCAGTTCTTTTTTTTTTTTTTTTTTGCTGGGATGTTGCTCTTAGTTTATGATCACTAGAACCATATTTTTTCTTTGCATGCAGCATATTTTTTAAAGATTTTCGGATTTGTTTGTGCATATTTTTATTATTATAACGAGCGTATAAGTCGAGGAAATATAATATTATAATAATAAAAATATGCACAAACAAATTCAAAAATCTTTAACAGAAAATCTTTAACAGAATATGTAAACTACATTTTGAAGCATTTCCTTATCGAAGTTAAAGATTTCTCCGCTCCCTGATAAAAATCTGGCTTCGTTAGGATTTGTAGGACAAAAACTTTATAAGTAAGCCGAATTTAAATTTTCTACCACATCTAGCAGTTTTAGAAAGCTGTGGAAAGAGAAAAAATGCTTAGAAAATGACACATTAGTCCGCTTATATCCGCTCCCTGATAGAAATTTAAAAATCCGGATCCGTAAGGATTTTTTGATTAAAAAAATATTTTTTAAAGTGAATATTTTAACTTTATAAAATAGTTGTTTTTACAATTAGGTACACAATACCTTAAAATATTTATAGTATTTATAAAAAGTAATGTTTTATTTCTCTTTGAGAATTATTATTTTTTTTAAATTGGATACAAACTTTGTTGGAACATAAAAAATTATATTTTTCCAATTAGAAAAAAAAAATATTTTTTTTAATTTGGCTAAAAGGTTATTCGAAAATTTTCCTTTGTACAATGGTATATTTGAAAATAATGAATTCTACATGAAAATTATTTGAATCAAAACATACATTTTATTTAATAATATTCTTACATCACATTATAAATAAAAAAAGTAAAAGTTAAACTTTAGTAAAACAATTTTTTTTTTTTTATAAATTTTTGTTTATTCAAAAGTATAAATAAAATCTTTATATTGTTTATCAGTCAATTAATCAACTTTAACAGACAAAAAATCTTAAGTGCATTTTTAAGAAAAAGTTCAAAGAATCCTTAAAATATTTCAGTCAATATTTATTATGTGGGTATTGAGTAAAACTCAAATAACTTAAAAACAACTAAATTAAATTAATTTCGCTGTTGCTTTGCCAATACCTTGGGGTGGGTATAAGTACATATTCAAATTGTGATATAATTCTTATTTCGGAAGTGTATTTACTTAAGTTAAAAAAATATATATGAATAAAAAATATTTGCCTATTACCGTCGAACACGGTTATGACGAACACCGGTTATAATGAACTATGGATATAGCGAACACTTTTCTTCAGTCCCATTGATTTTACCAAAATAAATAATAACTACGTTTATAACGAACACGGTTATAGCGAACTTTTTTTTTATAACAAACACATTTTTATGGTCCCAAGAAGAATTTTTCATAAAAAAAAACTACGTTTATAACTAACTCCCACAAATACTTGTTTTAGATAAATAAAACTACACATTTCAAAAAAGTTCCAAAAATTTTAAAACTAACAGAAATAATTTTTATTATTTTAATTTATATTATCGCCAAATAAAAGATGAATTTTACATTTATAGTTGCTGACCTTTTTTCATAAATGTTTATCGAAAATAGCTAATAATGAAACTGAAATTATTTGGGGATTAAACACTAAATATTAGAAAATCGCTATTCCTCAAAAAGTAAATATCTTAAAACATCTGTAATAAAAGAAAACATTGAATTATTATAAAAAATATAATTAATCTCAATTTGGCATTTGTGAAATAAATGATGAATTCAAAAAATATTATTCCTGAAATATTAATCATTAACATTTAAAAAACATGAATACCGTCCATTTTTAAAGGAAAGAAATACGCTTTAATTCCAAATATTAGTATTGTTATGAAATACGTGTATTTTGTTAACAAATAATTTATTTGGAATTTTACGTTACGTTGTTATAACCGTGTTCGACTATATAACAACACAAATACAAATTTTTTAATTTTGGTATTTACAAAGACAAAAAGGTATTTATCAAAAATATGTTGTTATATTTATAAGCAAATAACAAGCATGTTAAAGTAATAAATTCAGCATTGACGAATCTTACTAACCCTTCATCTTGGTTAGTACATATTTTTGAAAAAGCTTTTTTTAATCGAATTTTCTATGGAATACCAGACTTTTGATAATTTTATAAAAAACATAATTTGATACCGAAATGGTGTTAACTTGATGTCATTTAAGTATCGATTTTCATTAAAATTAGAGCACAAAGTGTTGAAATGACGATACCATTTTAATGGTATCGTTTTCAACACATATAAATCTCGATTTCTGTATTGTACTATATGGAGTCCTGTTGTTGTTGTTACCAAGGGTAAAAAGGTTAAATTAAATATGAAAATAGCTTGAAATCTTTTTAAACATAATTATTACTTGTATGCCAATAGTTATATATTCTATGAATATCCCTAATACTTTACGTATATTTTCTTTAAACATATTTATTAATATTACTTTTCATTCACTTCTTAAATATTCTTTATCTTATTTTACTAATCATTATTGTACTCTTTATTGAATTACTCTCTCTTTAATTATCAACTATTTTACTTTAATTACTTTATCATTCTTCTTTAAATTATCCTAAACTAGTTCTTACCTTTATTTTTTGTACAATATATCTAAGGACTAAATCATAAATTTAATAATCATAAAGCGAGAGTTTTAAGTTAACCGTCAAGATGTAAAGTTGAAATCCATTGAAAAAAAAATGAATAAATAAATAAAAAACAATTAAATTAAAATAATACATAATAAAAAATTACTTAGTTTTAATAAAATTATTCCATGGGAAATATTTGTAAACTTTTACTTTTTTATGTTTTTTCTATCCGTTTCCTGTTATTTTTTTATTTATTGAAGTATATTACAATAATATATGTATACGTATACATAGAAACATAAAACATAATTTTAACATTTCAACAAATTGTTTATTTTCTTTGAATCGTATAGATAGGTATTTACAAATAATTTTCATTTAAATATATGTATACTTATAAATTTAAGATAGAATATTTTATTTAGACATCAATTAAATTTAATGATTAATGACTTCAAAAAAGACAACATTAAATTTAATGGTCAAACTGACAACTAATTAAATTGTTTGCAACATGTTTTATCTTATTTTTTCTTTAAATCGGTACAATTTCATTCAATAAATAAATTTGTTAAATTTTCAATAAAAAACCAATAAATTTGTTAAGCTTTATAATTTTTCCCCCAATGTTCGATTTACAATTGTATTAAAAAAAACTGTGTTTCATTCAATCAACCATGCTTGAGTAACTTTAAATATTAGTTTTATTTTAAATATAAATATCTATCTTCTGTCTTTAAAAGAATAACGTTACTAAGTGATTGACTGAGTGACTTACATGGCGATTTATCATCGCACAGCCCAAACGTTTAAAGCTAGAAAAATGAAATATAGTCAGTAGATTGGTCATTTACCGAATTGATCCACTAAGACGGGATTTTTGGATTTTTTCTTTTTACTGACACACATATATGAATATTTTAACATTAAGTTTGTACAATTTAGAAATTCATTGGAATACAATCTTTGTTATATCCAAGGGGAATAAAAAGTACCAAAAAGGTGATAAAATCGGGAAATTAAATTTTATTCAAATTAAGTACTGCGTTTTTTATTATTTTAGCTATGTTTCGTTTTTAACGTTCATGGGTAATTTCATATATATTTTAAATTTATATAAAAGTTCTAGCAATTTTAAACAGAAATACAGTTATGAATGGTTAACATATTAAAAAATTATAAAAGTAAAATTAAAAAGAAATAAAAAAAAAATTTAAAATTATTTGTTTTAAAAATAAAATTTGTTTAATTTCTTTGTGCAAATCTAGTTTGGAATTTAAACTATACAAAGTCGGGTGGATATCCTTTTTTGCTAACTATCAACGTTAGCATTCAATGTTAGATTTTGCTATACTCTTTTGTTCTTCTAATGGCACTTTTTAAATTCTGTAATTAATATAAACATTTTTTCATTACTTATAATTTGAATTTTTAATTTTTATATTTTACATTGCCGAATAACCGACCTGTAAGAGTAATACAACAAGAATATCCTGCAGGTCTGAAAAAATGTCTTATTCTTGTAAAATATAAGTTGTAATTGTTAATTTTAAAAATTTTGATTAGGTTTTAATTAATACTCCCAAATACATTGCTTTAGGGGACAAATACGCTGCATTTGACGTATTTCAATAATCTGTTCGCCTGTCATAAGGTGTTAAAGCTGCACAGGTACCTATGTAAAGTACTAGACACCTGTCCGATTATTTTTTAAATAAATAACGAAAACTATTAAACTTTTTGTTTATCGTTATTAGTTTGGGAGTTATAGAGTTACCGATTTTACCCGTTTTTACCCTTTTTTACCCCCTAAACATTCGACTTTCCAAAAATACCTACCTGCGTTCCAAATTTCGACTCTCTAGCTTCAGCCGTTTGGGCTGTGGGATGATGAATCAGTCAGTAATTCAGTCAGTCAGTCACGTTACTCTTTTATATATATAGATTATTGGGTAACTGACGATTTTTCTGAAAGCCTATCTACTACACTGATCGGCATATATGTATGTACACCCAGAGAAATATCAATCACATACGTGTTGAAAACGATACCATTCTGTGTCAATAGTGAATCTACACCGTATGTGTTTAAATTAAACACTGCGTGTTCAATTCTTATTGAAAATCGATACCTAATTGGCACCAAGTTGAAACCATTTCGGTATAAAATTGTTAAATTACATATGTTTTCTATTAAATTTGTTAACGATAGGTATTAAAAAGCTGTTACCATAAATTACCAATGTGAGCACAACCGTTGTTGATTTTGAATCGAATTTTTTCCCTTAGTGTAGTTAGTTGTCTTAACATTATATACTAATGTTAAGACAACTTAATAAAGTCTTATTGCTTAATTTATATAAAACGAAAAATCCATTGTCTAGTAATGGTAAGGTTTACTAGATTGACCGTAAAAATTGCATATCAAATTCTATAAAATCCACCTAATTTTAATATTTTTCTTGCTGACCAGTGTAATTTATTCATAAAAATCACACAAAAATAATTTAACAAAATCTCTACAACATTTAATTGAGAAAAAGACTAAGTCAAACTTCTTTATATAAAGATAAGCCAAACTTTTAATTCTATCAAATATTTATAAATTTATTATTAGTCTATCAAAGACTCTTTTAACTATTAAATATTTAAAATAAAAATTTTTCGAATAAAATCATTTTACCGTTAGGTAAATATTCTAAGTAATCCGTATTTAAATATACATACATACTTTTTTATAGCAGTTATAGTTTTTATAGCTACCTAAATTGCAAACAAACCAAAAGAAATTTTTATATTATTTTAAATATTTGCACTTTATAAATTATAACAAAAAAAAAAAAATATGCAAAATCATTGGTAGTTATTTTTACATTTGAGACATTTTTAAGAATTTTGGCATCATTTTATATATTTATGTTTTAGGTTCTGAATGTTTGTAAGTGAAAAAATAAAATATATTTAGCAATTGCTAATAAAAATCAATTTGCACGAATAGTAGATAATTTAAAATTAAGGCTGGAAAAATAATAAGAGCATATTTTTCTAATTTTAAGGGAATATATTTCGACTTCAAGAGCATTTTTTTTAGAGCATATTTTGGGTTCCTTAATAAAGTGGGTTTCCTTTGAATTCTTAAAATTTTTTCGCAAGTTATTTAGAGCATATTGTATTAAAGTGAACGATATTTAAGTAAAAAGTTTTACACTGTTGATTAATCAATTTAAAAAACTCTTTGTTCCTGTAGAAGTATATTAGAGTGGCTCCATAAAAAACATAATTAAGTTGTTGAGATATGAGATATTACTACTTTTTATTTTCGCGTATTCAGCTCATCAATACACTGTGTTTGTGTGAGTGGTCTTCCTACATCTGCTTTGAAAAAAAAGCTTTATCCGGAGTCCGGACACTCTAATGTTGTATATGTGTGTTTACATTTTAATATTACACCCGCTGAAGTAGTTGTTGTTTTAAATGGATATATCCACCTAATACTTACAAACTCAAGTACACTTTTGAAATGTAAATTAAAAGGGATACTTAAAATACTTCAACTACAATTTATTTACTATAAAAATGTATCGAGTAGAACTCAAATAACTTAAAATCAAATACATTTAATTAAATTTGTTACTGCTTTGCCAATTTATAAATTATTCCCTTTAGTATAGTACTTACAACATATACCAGCGAAAAAAAAAAACTGAAAAAGAGTCATTGGAAGAAAGTACTTAGTGCCATTAACCCATGGTTGTCATTGGTAGAATGTTTATACCCTGCACCACCATAGGTATATACCAATCGACTTCGAATCATTTTCTGAGTTGGTTTAATGATGTTCGTCCGTCTGGACGTCTGGCAGGCTGGTAAACCTTGTAAACTTTAAACCTTTGGCATATATTTTTAATTTACAGCAGCGACGAACGCTGTTTAAATTGGTCATGATCGGTCCATTATTTCATCTCGCCCCCATACAAATACTACCCGAAATATGGTTTTAACGCTAACAAATGCCTTATTTATGTGACAATTTCAATGAAATTAGTTATAAACAAAGATAAATCTAAGTGTCAAATTTCAGGATGATCAGTCCACAATTAAGAATAGCTCCCATATAAGGCTCACTTTCGAAAATTAAAAAAATTACGCATAAATGACAGTATCAAGGTAATATTTGACACATATGGATCGGTCTACAAGTTACCATAGGTCCTATTTCATGTACGTTTCCGAAAATTTTGGAAATCATTTCATTGCACAAACGCAAAAATAAAAAATTTAAATCAATTTTCAAAAATTTTTAGCTGGGATTTTATAAAGTTTTAAATTATAGACAAAAAACATTGTTTATTCCTACTTATTTAAGTGATTTATTCCATTACAATTTATTTTAAATCAACACAAATATAAACTTTTTAATTTTAGTGTTTGTCAAGAAACTAAAAACACTTTTAAGTGTTGTTATTTTCTTGCATAAAACAAATACAAAACTTAAATAAAAATATAAATAAAATAAAAGAACAAACATGCTTAAAGCTATTTTGAACTCAAACAAGTATTAGGGGGATGAGAGGTATATTTATCTTTTCATTTTCGTTATATTATTGTATTTGATTCTGTTTTTTTTTTTTTTTTTTCATTTTGTCATATGCTTTTAACTCTTTTGACTAGAAAGTAGAAAATGTAAAAATAATTTTAGAATATTTCTACAAATTATTATTCTTTTATAATTTGTATGCATCACCACATCTTGTGGTGATATATTTATACACCATATACATATGTACATTAGGGTGGCCCCAAAATGAAAAGTATCGATGTTTCCAGCTCTAATGAAAATTTACTTCAATCTAAGATACCGTTTCTCAAAATTTTCGTCCTGACATTATCCTTTCGTGAGCTAGATAAAAATGGGTTTTTCGATTTTTTTTTCAAATTCTTGCCAAAGAAACGATATGAAAATTTGGTATCGCAAGAAAGCCCTTTGGGGACCGCATTTAATGACGTAAAAAAGATTTAGAATCAGATCCAAAAATTTCCAAAATATTGCAATTATTCACCAAAAATTTGGATATTTTAATTTTTTCCTCATAAATGTTTAAAAAAAGTGGGACCAAAATAATACAACATAATCCTCTAGTAGTTATACCGAAACGGTTTTTTACGTCAAAATAATACAATATAATTCTCTAGTAGTTATACCGAAACGGTTTTTTTCGTTTTTTAAAATTCGAACTAGTTTGAATTTAATTAGAATTTTTCAAAACATAATTTCCTTCAAAAATATTGTTATATTAGATACTTCTATCAACAAACTACTACATAAAGTTTAAGTGAAATACTCACAAAATTTATGCTAAGAAGGGTATTTGTATACAATTATGCCCGTTAAGTAACCACAGAGAGCGATTTTTTTCTTTGTGATTTACAATAACAAATTACTCTCTATGTGTAAAAAATAGTAAACATAATTTTGTGGGTATTTCACTTAAACTTAAATTATTTCGTTGTTTGTTAATAGATGTATGAAGTCATTAAAAAGCTTATAAAAATACGCATATTTTGATGCTAAATTCATACAAATCCTTCCCATATAAAAGAATTTGTATATAAAGGATATTATGTTTTGAAAAATTCTAATTAAATTCAAACTAGTTCGAATTTTAAAAAACTAAACTAAAATTCAAACAAGTTCGAAAATTAAAAAACGGAAAAAACCGTTTCGGTATAACTACTAGAGGATTATATTGCACAGTGGGGCTGAATCAAAATTTTTTGGAAATAAATCTGTAACTTCTGATCGGCTGGTTGGATTTGCACGAAATTTGGTATAGGCATAGCAGAGGAGTGTCAATGTTAAGTTTGGAAGGGAGACCGAACAGACCCCTCAGGGGCGGAGCTAAAGGGGCTCAAAGTTGGGTACCTTTGATATAGAAATTTTTTAATCGCTTGCCAAATTTTAGTTTCTCGTCCAATTTCAAATATTTTTATACATTATTGTAGGCACTGATAAGACCTACAAAAAACATGCTTGCATGTCCTATTTATCTATTATGGTTTTTGAGTTATTTGCATTTGAATTATTAAGTACCTCAATTTTGCATGTTCTTGGTCCTTTTTTTCATATATATCCTAGTATTTCCGACCGATTTCATTTCTTTTTTCTTCAGCTAATTAAAGAACAAAATGATCTATTGTATAAAATGAAGTCGATAAAAAATGAAGTGACTTAAGTGGAATAGTTTCGGTTCTGTAAAAGATATTGATTTCTACACAGAAAAAAATATTTCAAATAATTTTTTAATAAAATTATTAATTAACTTTATATTGGAATTTAATTATATGATTTATTAACATAATTAATTTTCTAATTGGTTTTCAGTTTTGTTTTTTATAAAATTCACAGCTGTTAATAAAATTAAATATATGTCTATAAAGGTACAGAAATAAAATAAATTTAAGTAAATTTTCAAAAATTTTCAGCTCATTGCATCTATTTAAGGAAAAGAAGTAATAGTAATATCAATTATTCTAGTTATTAATATTATCATTTTGATGATTGGAGCAAAATCAATTAAAAATTAATTAATATTACAAATTTCGTAATTGAAGTCCATTTTTACTTTTTTCTGTGTATCTTTCTCTGTATAACGAAGAATTGTGTCAACTAAGCAATGTAATTTAGACGAAAAAATCGAATTTATACTTTTTCTGATTTTTGAATATTTTTGATAATTTTTTCTTTTTAGATAGCTAAAGAAAAAAGAAATGAAATCGGTCGGAAACACTAGGATATATATGAAAAAAAACTGAACCAAGAACATGCAAAATTGAAGTACAGTGGTTTCCCGGTTTAACGAATACTCAGTTTAACGAATTCGCGATTTAACTTACGTCCAAATTTTTAACATTGAGTACCTTGTATTACGAACAATCTATATATTTTAGTACTTGATATAACGAATTTTTCCAAAGAATGTGATTTGAAATCTATAAAAATAAGAGAAAGTAAATAGAACATATTTCTCATCCTATTGAAAGAGTACTACTCTCTCTTTTTATGCAAAAGGAAGCGAATTAGAGATTTTCGTTTGGACAATATTTCTTCATTTGAAAACTATTTTCTAAATAAAAAAAGAGTAAAAAAAAACAAAATAAAAATACGTTACAAAGCTATTACTTTACTATTTGTTAAATATGCTTTCGTTTGTATTTTGTGCAATGTCATTTTATCATGTACCACCATACATATGTGATGCGTTTCTGCTGAAAAATCCGCCTAAAGTATCCATTCAATTGACAATTACATATTAAGCCAATTTAACATTATAAACAGTTCAAATCAGTTTCAATCAAAGACCTACTCTCTAGTATTTGTAGTAAATTCTTTGTAATTTGTCAAAAAAAACTGTTATTCGAAGAAAAATAATTTGTTTTTTTTTTAATTTTGCTATTTTTTTTATTTTTGTTTAATTTTTCACTTTTGTTGTTATAAGATAACTAAATTGTGTTTTAATATTAAAAGTGAAAATGTAGACTTTAAAATAAATCTTGTAAAGTATGTTTTGTTAGTAAAATATATTCGCGATTTAACGAATTTTTCGATTTTACGAATTGGCCTGACAATATATCATTCGTTAAACCGGGAAACCACTGTACTTAAATATTCAAATGAAAATAACTCAAAAACCATAAGAGATAAATAGGATATGCAAGCATGTTTTTTGTAGGTCTTATCAGTGCCCCTGAGGGGTCTGTTCGGTCCCCCTTCCAAACTTAACATTGTACACTTCTTTGCTATGCCTATACCAAATTTCATGCAAATCCAACAAGCCAATCAGAAGTTACAGATTTATTTCCTAAAAATTTCGATTCTGCCCCACTGTGTATTGATTTATTTCCACCCTATTTTTATACCATAGACCACGACAGCTGGGGAGGGTATTATGCGTTTGTGCTGATGTTTGTAACAATCCACCTTAATTTTACCAATCGGCTTAGAATCACTTTTTGAGTCGATTTAACGATGTCCGTCGGTCCGACCGTCTGTCCGTCCGTCCGTCTGTAGTTTTATTACAATGTAAACATTGTAATAAAACTACAGGTCGCAATTTTGGACATAATGTAATAAAATTTAGCATCTATAGCCTAAGGACGAAGCCTATTAAAATTGGTTAAGATCGGTCCATTATTTCACCTAGCCCTCATACAAGTGTCCTCCCGAAAAATGGTTTAACGATCATAAACCCATTAAATATAGCAATATTTTAAAGAAATTTGGCACATATTAGTTCCATGTAAGTCTAAATATATGTGCCGAATTTCATGAAGATCGGTTTATAATTGACTATAGCTCCCATATACCTCTTCAGAAAATCACTTTAACGGGCATAAATCCCATTCAAATGTTAATATCGACGTAATATTATAAGTATCGGTCCACAATTGGCCACAGGTCTAGAAAGAAGAGCCTTCCCCGAATTTTGATGCATACAATGGTGTAAAGTATCATATGGCCGGACTTGTCCGACTATATCTATATTTTTGTGCAAAAAATTAAAATAAGTATTTAAATTTTTTGTGAAAAAGTGCAAAATTTTGGATTTCTTTGGTCCTAGTCCTAAATGTTTGTTACGTCATTAAATGCGCGCCCCAAAGACCTTTCTTGCGATGTCAAATTTTTATATTGTTCTTTTGGCAGAAATATGAAAAAAATCCGAAAAACTCGAAAAAATCACATATTTTCATTTTTATCTAGCTCACGAAAGGATAATGTCAGAATGAAAACTTTGAGAAACGATCTTAGAATGAAGTAAATTTTCATTTGAGCTGGGAACATTGATACCATATTTTCTCTCCATACAAACGGGACCACCCTAATGTATACATATATATTAAACTCCCCTTAGGATTGATTTTTTGGGATAGTAAAAACAAATGTGCAAAATATAATTTTTTAAGCACATATTATCTTTAACCAGGGACCGTAACCGTTATGACTTTTATCATCAAAATCAAATATTAACAGTTGTTTTTTGATCTTTATTTTTTCGAGAAGAAATACCTGTTATTTTTAGATTTTTATTTTTTTGATCAAAAATAACTTTTATTTTTGATTTTTATTTTTTCGAGCAAAAATAACTTATTTTTTCGAGCAAAAATAACAGTTATTTTGTGATTTTTATTTCTTTGAGCAGAAACAAAAGTTATTCTTCACTTTTACCACGGAACAAAATCACCAAAATAAAAAAATAAAAATCAAAAAATAACCGGTATTTTTGCTCGAAAAAATAAAAATCATAAAATAACTGTTATTTTTGATCGAAAAAAATAAAAATCGAAATTTTAAAAAGCATATCATTTTTTGAAAGTAGACTCCATACAGATCACAATGATATATTTGAGTCAGTTTTCCGACATTTGGTTGCTACTGCTTTTTTTGTTTAAAAATTAAAAAATAACAGTTATTTTCGGTCCTTGTCTTTAACACATGCCGCACCGACCCTGAAGTGTGTAGGCTGCATTTATATGGAAAAATTTTTCTATATCTGTGTTTTTTACGAAATTTCGATATTTGAACATCTTTTTGTCATTTAGTGTATAGAAATTGTAATCTGGACATAATTACCAGTCAAACCACCACTTGTAAAAAGAATATACAAACAAATTTTTAATTTTTTTAGAAATTATGAAACAAAATGTTATTTTTAGACAAATTTTAACTGAAAAATAAGCTTTGATTCCTGCAAGTTAAAAAAGATCCTTATCATGCTTGATTAAGAAAAGTTGATTTTTATTATGAGTGTTTTAAAACTCCAAAATTCTTAAAACATATTTTAAACATACAGTAGTTTTCCGATTTAACGAACCTAATTGTTATCAGGCCTGTTCGTTAAACCAAAATGTTCGTAATATACAGCACTAACTTAAAGTACAATTTTTGCATAAAATTTATTAAAAATGTGAAAACGTTAACTTTTTAATATGTATTTTATTGAAAATAGTTATTTTAAATAAATATCTTAAAAATGGAACAAAAAATGAACAATTCGTAAACAATTCAATCTATTTATTTTGTCTTATACTGTAGTGGCAAGTTTAAAATCAAGAAAATAGTTTATGTGCACTTCTTAAATATTCGCACTCACTTTGTAACTACATTATGGGTATAAAAAAAAATGTATCTTATTTGTTTACATTTGTTTACTTTACTTTTAAAATCTTTTAAACATTTGGAACAAAAATTTCACGCGTAAGTCTTTTTGGTGAATATGTACAACTTTTAGTTTATCTTTTAACAATTTCTTGTACAGATTTTTTATGTTACTCAAAATAATGCGAAATGACAAAATAAAAGAATAACGGTATATATTTTTTACTCCCTAGAATTTAGAATATTTCTTAAAAGAAATTAATTTGCTTTCGAATAATTTTACATTTATTTGTTCGTTAAACTGAGTACATAATGCATTTTTTGTTTGCTATATAAAATACTCAATAAAAATATATTACTCGTTCGTTAAATGAGATGTTTATAAAAACGAATGTTCGTTAAACCGGAAAACTACTGTATTTCAAAAAAATTAGAATTAAACTTTGCTGTCTTATAGAATCCACAAAAAATAAATATAAGAAAGAATAAGGTCAATAAAAATACTTACATAATACATCCCCAGCAAAAAACGATAATGTTCTTCCAAAAAAAGAATATTTTCACAACTTCAAAAGTAGAACAAAGTGCATATTTTAAACTTTTTTGGAAGTTCTTAATAATAACTCCCAAAAAAGTGAAAATAAATTAATTTTTAGCTGGAAAAAATGGTAATAATTTCTAACAAAATTTGAATTTTACAAATTTTAAAGCATTTTTATTATTATTTAATGGGGAAAAAACAAAATTTTTAATAAAAAATTGTATAAACATAGTTTTAAGAGAAGTGCTTCAAAAGCAGTGAACAAGAAGTATAAAAGAATAACATCCTACCAATGACAACCATGGGTTAAAAAAAGAACTTCTGCAACTCTTTTTCACCACTAAGTACTTCCTTCCAATGACAACACAATGTTAAAATCATGACTTTTTCAGTTCTTTTTTTGCTGAGATCTTTTTAAATAGATTCTGAAACTTTTGTCGAATTGTCAAATTTTAGAATATTTACAATTTTTAAGGAATATGAAATTAGGAATAGAAATATATTGAATGATATCTATATTGACATACTTATCATAATATTCATATTGGTATAATTTTGAAATATTTGGGTGTTAATCCAGAATAGAAACAAGAGAGGATAAAATAGCTTTTTTATACTTTTTATAACTACTATCAAATTTTAAATTTTAATAATACTTTTCTACATCCATACCGGTAAAATATGTTCCTATATTTCTTTTTTTTTTTTACAAAAACGGTACTTGGTATCCATTTAATCAATGCCTAATTTATTCCGTAGCACATTTTATAGATTTATAATATTTAAGATTTTTGCATAATATCTTTATTTGTAAATATATACTTGATATATGTCACATTCGCACAATCAGAATAACATTCACATCAATTAAAAATAAAAAAACATTGTTATTAAAATCTACTTTAATTATTTTAAAAAGAATTATTTCTCTCCAACAAATTTTATAACTACAATGCAATTAAATTTTCAAAATTAACCTTTAAATTGAAAAACGCATTAAATTTTAAAGTATTTATTAAATTAAAAAAAATGGTATAAGAATAATTATAAAAAATAAGAATTAGTCCACACATAAAATAAACAGTACAACATAAAATAAACAGTGCAACACACTTTGTATTTTTATACCCTTCACCACAGGTGTAAAGGGTATATATAAGTTTGTCATTCCGTTTGTAATTTCCACAATTTTCGTCGGAGAGCAAAAAAGTTTATATTTTCGGAATCCTTGTAAGAAGCGATGACGATTGGACCATGTCCGTCCGTCCGTCCGTGTGTCGGTTGAAATGGCGTTTATGAAGCCCACCGATAACTGACATATATAACATGTATGTCAAACGATCGGAAATGCTTTCGAGAATTTTGCTATTGGAATTCAGCAAGATAGGTTCATACAATGCGGAGATATGTTCAAAAAACCGGTTTTTTTTAACCGGTTTTCCAGTTTCTGAAGCCTCTGTATAGACTTCGTTTTTACAAAGAATTCTCGGACATTTTTTTTTGAATTTTTGTTCTGAAGAAATGAAATAAATCGGTTCAGTAATAACTGAGATATCGGACAAAACGCATTTTTTATTTTTTGAAGCCTTGGTTTAAGCTATAGATTTTCATTTTTATACAGATCGGTCACAAATATTTTTATAAAATTTCAGTTTTTTGAATCAGGAAGATCGGTTTATAAATGGTGGAGATATGCTTTAAAAACCGGTTTTTAGAACCGGTTTTTTAGTTTCTGAAGCCTCTGCATATACCAGGGACTTCGAATTTTTAAAGGGGGCTCGAAAATTATTTTCTGAATTTTTGTTCTGAAAAAATTAAATAAATCGGTTCAGTAATAACTGAGATATCGGGGAAAACGAATTTTTTATTTTTGAATCCCTTGTTCAAGCTACAGATTTTTATTTTTATATAGATCAGTCATAAATATTTTTATAAAATTTCGGTTTTTTTAATAAACCAAATTCGTTCATAATCAACCGAGTTATGGCCCAAAAACAAATCTGTTAAGAATATAAATACACCAACAAACATGTATATTAAGCATTGTAATGACTATTAGTGACGTTGTTTTTTGTATAGACAAGTAGTTTAGTTATCAACAGCAGTAATATGATGAATAACAGTGCTGTTGTTGTTCTTTGTGTATTCAGTCAGTTTGTACATACAAAAATAAATATATATGGAATTGTTGTTGTTTCTTTTTTAAAAGCAAAGCCTGTTATGATTGTTTTTTTTTTTTTCATATTCAAATTTTCGTAGTTTGAAAAAAATTTAGATTTAGAAAATATGCAAGCATACGTTAAGGCGAAAATTTTATTAATTGTCGGTAATATGGTAATATGATGTCGATAAGATGGTAATATGGTAATATGATGTCGATAAGATGGTAATATGGTGAAGGGTATCAAAGATTCGGCACAGCCGAATCTTTTTTCAATTTCATTTTTTTTTTAATTTAAAGCTATACTTTAAAAAATCAATGTTTATTCGTTGCACTTTTTTAAATTCCAGATAAATTTAATACAACCTTAGTTGCATAAGCTATATAAACAAACATATTATTTGATTACGTTGCCCAATATAAACGATTGAGAAATATGACAGCTTCTTTAAATAACAGTAGTTCAGAAAAAATATTATTCTTCAAACACGATAAATTATCTAAAAGTAGAATAATTCATTTTGAAATGTTTTTATTTTTCTTTAATATTTTTTCATTACAGTTTGCGGCTCTAATCTAATTGCGTTAGATAAAAGGCAATTGAAATTATTCGAAAATTTATGGTTAACAATTAAAGTTAAAAATTGCTAAAACATCCGTTATGCGCGCTTTACTTAAAAATAAAGAATAAAAAATATATAATTTGAACAAAGAAGTTTAAAAAATTTTAAGATATGCAAATTAATATGCATTACTAAGAAAAATATACAAAAATTTCGACTAAATATGTAACTACATAAGCAGGGAAACCGCAATAAGCCATCGATTAAATATTTATCTGTTTCAGAAAAAATAAATCATTTTGGAATCGATTTGTTAGTACATATTTATGCATATTTTACTCTTAACGTCATATTTTTGCATTTGTCGATTTTTAGTGCATATTTATAGCATTTTTTTATTTTTAGGTCATATTTAACTCTTTTAGAGCATATTTTGATATTTTAAGGATAATTTTTTTATACATCATGAAATGTTTTTCAATTTGATTTTATAAAAAAATGAGAACACAAAAAAAAAAAAAAAATGAATATTATGATTGAAGTTTATGTTGTAAATACAATATTTTTTTATGAAAGCATATCGAGTCTTAACTGCGAAAATGTCGCAAGTGCAGAGAACAAAACATTACACATTATTGTTTACACATTGTTATATGTATGAAGAATATCACTTACGATAAAATAACTTTCGCTATAAATTTACGTCGATGAAATTTTGAAAAATTATCTAAATGATTTTAAATTATAGATTTTTATCAAAACACGAATTTCGAAAATGTTGTCAATTACGATATTTTGGCGGTCAGTGATCGATATGATAATTTTGATAATTTCTGAACTAATAATAGTGTCGAGAATTAGATGGGTAAGAAAATAGAAGATCAGTAACATTTTATGTTATACAATAAAAAATTGGGAATCAAATTTCGACGAGGTTGATAAATTTCAGTCTTGCCTTATTTTATAAGGTTGAAATATTAATAAAACCCTTCGTTTTAATGAAAATCATAATTTTGTTAAAAAATTATACAAAATCTCTGTTTTTAAGTGCATATTTTTGCGTTTTTTTAGAGCATATTTTTAGTTTTTTGTTGCATATTTAGCATATTTTGGTTTCCCTGTACATAAGATAGTTTCTAAATTGTATTTTTTTGTAAATATATAAATAAACAAACAAACAAATAAATAAATGAGGAGCCTCAGAATAAAACGTACTTTGTTCATTATTTTAATTTGCTGGGAAATTAAGAGTTAATTTTTTCTTTCCCTTACAAAGCAATTTGAATGTGGAAACGTTCTCCTTTCCATAAATTGCATCGAACGATATCAATTCACTACAACAAATCTAAAGGATGTGTGAGATCAATGGACTTTTAAATGTAAAAAAGTACGTTTTGTTAAAAAGATTTTAGAAAAATGTACAATTTCTTTGTGTTTAAAAAGAAATATTTTTCACGACTGTATTAAATAATCTAAAAATACTGTTTGAAAAAAATTGTGAACCAAAACAACTAATAAATAATGTTGTTCTTAATTTTTTTTTTTTTTTTTCAGAAAAGAAATTAAAAACTATCCTAATAAAGTTGTTTCCTGGTAGAGTACAACCCATTGAATACAAAAATAACAAAAAAGCAATTTCTGAAAAAATAATAACAAATAAATAAAAAAAAAATCATTTCAATTTAACACTGAAATTTAGTGTTAAAAAATTGATTATTTATTTTGTGAAAAGTACTTGTATTTCTATTATATCTTTGATGCAAAAATGTACTTATTATTTATTTTTCTATAATTTTAAATGGTAATTTCGATAAGTTTTGCCTGATTTACATTTTTACATTGATATATATTTTAAGACTGCTTTCAACTTAGAGAATTTATAAATATTGTTTAACTACTTAATTTTTAAAATTACTTTAATATCAACTTTTTTAAAATATTCACTTTTTTATAGCAGAATTAATAAGCATTTGCAATTAGAGCATATTTTTTATTATTTTCCGTGCATATTTTTTGTTTTTCTTTGTATATTTCAAACGAAATAAAATAGTTTTCAATAATTAAAATTTCGATAGTTTATTAGATTTTACGTATTTAGGTATTTTAATCGCGATATCTTAATCCAATTGTTTGTGTTTCTTTGTCCATATTTGCTTTATCTGTACAATAAAACAGAATGTTTAAGACTAAAATAATCCTATATATTACAATTACTTTTAAGAATAATTTTGTAGACAAGAAGAAACTTCGTTATCCAGTTATATTCCAATAATAAAAAATAAACTTTAACAGGATATTCTCTTAAAATGTTAATTTTACGCTGAGTACGCAGGACTGAGTAGAGTTATTGCTCTTACAATCTTGTTATGGATTATTTTCATTCATAAAAATTTAATGCATCTTGAGTAATGTCGGCATTTATGTAAACATATGTTCTTTTATGATTTCGTTAAAAATAAATAAATACTCAATTTGGCTATATTTAACTTAACAGTGGAAAATTTCTAAATATTTTTGACAAAATCTCGTAAAACAAAGGTTTAAAGCTATAAAATGGATTTCAACATTTACATTAATTTCTAAGTTATTTTTTTTTACATAAAATAATTAATTAATAAAGAAAATAAAATAAGTTCAACAAAAATTACAAACAAATTAATAATTAATTTTACTAATTTTTTATTTTATTTAAACGTTTTGATACACTTATTGATAGTAGTATTTGTAACAATTGAAATGAAGTTTTTAAAACTGAATAATAATTGCTTTTATTTACTTGGTAAGATACATATTTAAATAAATATGTATATACATTAGGGTTGCCAGATTCGAAATGTGATCTAACTTGACATTCCTGAAAAATGAACATGAGTTCCAAAAAGAAATCAATCGTCAAAAATCTTTTACTTTTATATGAAACATTTATGGAAGTGGGTATATAAATATATCGGTACAATAAGGATATAGCTTTAAAAATTTTTTCGAATATACATTCTTAGCATATCAGTTTAGGCCATGAAAACAATATTAAAAAATCCGGTATTAGATTTTTACAATTGTTATTTGAAAAATTAAATAAAACATATTTCTGAGCAAAGGTTCGAAAGAATTAATTCTTTAATTCACTTTTTAAATTTGAATTAAATAATTTAGAATTATTAATTCTATCATATAAATTCATTATAATTAATTCTGTTGCTTAGTTCCTAAAGCTTTTGATACATTTATGAATTAATTCTTTGGGAATGCTTAATTCTTTTGATTTCATTCAATTTTGTTTAAATTCAAACTATTACAAATTGAATTAAACAACCATTCAATTTGTACTAGATTGAATTAAAGTTTTACGGCCGTATGCAAAAAAACTAAACTCAACTTTACAAAGTATTGTTAAGCTAAATTCCTTAAAACTGTATGCAAAAACGTTTATTAACTTAAATATAACAAATGTAATCTAAATATTTTAAAGTAGGTATGAAGTTACATTAAACTTACTACAAATGACATTATGATTAAATTCCTTTTTTTCTTGGTGTTTTGCAAAAAAATACTGGCTTGTTGCCCCCTATTCTAGTCGTCTATATCTTCCTTCTTCTTTAAACCGTTATATTTATTCATTATAGGTCCGTTTTGTCTATCCCAGACAAATATTTAGATAAAAAATCTAAAAAATTCGCATAATATCACATAAAAAATAATAAAAATGTTTTAGTGATGTACGTTCAATCAAAACAAATAAAATAAACTCGTTGTTCGAATACTTACTTTATCCTTTCCATAAAATTTGTTATATTTTTGCTTTTTAACTTCTATTAATTCTTTTATTTTTTGTATTTCTACTAAGTTATAATAAAAATAGAAACAATATTTCAAAAATAATTAATTTAATATCTAAACCAAAGAATACTAAGAAAAGAAGGCTTGTCAAAAAAACCTAACTCTGTTGTAAAAAAAAACCTAACTTTAAGATTGTGTTAGTCAAATTTTATTTATATGTATTAGTGCTTAAACCACTTTCACCACACATCATAATCATACATAGTTGCACAAAAGAGTATTTATAAATTATTAAATATAAATCATCACAATTATATTCGCAGATTTTTATCTCTTGATGCTGGTTACATCCACAAATAGTAATATAATTACATTTTTAGGCTTTTTATTGATGAATATGAAAATAATTTAAAATTATTTTAAATTCTGTTTCATTTTTAATACCAAAAGTAGCAACATTGTTCGTTCAATTTAAATTTCAACATACAAAAAAGGAATGTCAAAAATAAATTTAAAAAATATATTTTCAGTTTGTGGAAAATATTCGCGTTACGGGAGTAAAAATACTATAAAAGTGCGTGTAAAAAATATAAAAGTATGGTGTGATAGTGAAAAAGTGTGTCTTGAGTGCAATTTTCCTTCAATTGTAAAGGAAAGGTTTGTTTATTTTCTGTTGTTTTTCTCTCTCACAAGTGTGTTGAATTCACACAGAACTTGTATGTGAAGAGAGAGAAATGTTGTTGTAGTAGGAAAGAGTACTATTTTCTATTCTTAGTATTCTTTGATCTAAACAATAAAAAGCCTTTTTAAAAATGTGAATAACCGAATGTATTAATATTCGGTAGTTTACAACTTTAACTATAAAGAGGGGAAATAATACAAGTGTTGCCGTTATCAACATTAAAAAACTTTGTGTTTTAAAACAAAGTTTTTTCATACGTTTTTTTAAAAAAAGCTTGTTAGCCTTTAAGTATTGGGTAACAAAAGTGTACTTGAAAGCAAAGTTAATAATATTTTTTGCATACGGCTGTTATTGTTTAATTCTTTGAATTTTAAACAATTTTATATAATTGCAAAAAAAAATTATGGTAAGCCACGTTTATATACACACATGTCTCGGGCGTGCGTCACATTTAGTATGATATATCTATTATTTTTGTTAGTTCTGTATTGAACATGTATTAAATTTCATATGTTATATGCACTTAGGTTATTCTGAATTACAGGATTTATCCCTAGATCTCACAGAAAACGTATTACAAGTATTATTTGTCTTTAAAACTGTGAAGTGCAGCTTCTTTACAAAGTTTATTTGGGCACAATCATTTTCTATTTTGTGTGGAGATTACCTGGATAGTAACATGCTGATTTTATATTGATTTTAGGTAAATACCACTGATTTTAGACTCTTTTAATACTTATTTTCAAAATACAGTGAGCGTCAAAAAAAAAAAAAAAAAGTAAACGTAAACGGCAAGAATTCTTAAAAATAATGTTATTTTATATTTAGATTAAAAATGCTATATAGAAAAGATAAATGCACATTTGTTTTGTAACTAACTAAATATGGATTTCATAAGAAACAATTTTAAAAACAGTAGCACATTAAAAAATAATGCACTTTTTGTGAATAAATATGTTTTTTACGCGGCAAAAAAAGTAAACAGTTTTAAATTAACTTTGTATGTTTTCCTTTTGACTTTATTACATCCTTTAATATCCTAGACAACTAGTCGATATAAGTCGAGCTGTAATGTCAGCTAGAGATGATCACTCCTATTAATGGTACTTTTTCTAACTTTTTGCCAATATGCCCCAACAGGTGCCCCATTGGATTAAAGTCTGGAGACCACAGAGTATTACAAATAGGTTTGGGAGTAGAATAAAGCAACCATTACCTCACAATTTTGAAAAAAATACTTGGGATCTTTATCATTTTGGAATAAGCAGTTGTGCAATAAGCTAAATTTTCGCAAACTATGATCCATATTATACTTTAAAATATTTATATGATCCTCTATTTCGTTGTCGATTCTATAAATACGAAATTACTGATTCCTGAAGCCTCCAGACGACCTCAGACCATTACGGAGTCTCGATCATGTTTAAGTATCTCAACCACACATTTGACAATGACGCCTTCATTCTATCTTTGCAATATTTTTCGTGTTTTTTTTTTGGCGCCAAATATTTAAATTTCCTTTCGCCATTGAGTAAAATGGTTTCCTAGAAGGTTTAACACCAATTTTTTATACTTTTGGGCGAAATTCAAACATTTAGTTTGGCTAGCTTACGATATGTAAGGTTCTTATGTGGTGTTCTTCTATGGAAAACATTTTTGTGTAGTGTTCCTAAAATGGTACTGGCTGTAAAATAATAAGCGGAAATTAACGTTACTTTTTCAGCTTTTTTGAAGGTACTAGAAGCAGGACTTTCTTTGACTTCGCAAACTATAGCTCTTTTCTTTGCATCTATAAATGATTTGGCCATCTTGCCGTCGAAAATTGTCTGGAGTATGATGTTTAGTATATTTATATGTATATTACTCTGCAATAATTCCTTGAAACAATTTTTGCAATTACACGCAAGGATTTTTTCCTTTTTCATATAAATCTAATATTATTTTCCAGTTTGAATTGAAATTTCTTTTTCTATTGTTAAACAATCACTTTTTACTTCGTTTTAAAGCAAGAACACATTTATGAATTTAATTTGGTCCTTTCCTGAAACCTAAACCAAAAAATAATAAAAGATCTGCTCTCATTGGTATATTTTCTTAAAAATTCAGTTATAACGTTATTCCGATTTATTTTCGCAAATTGTTTTAATGAGTTCAATTCGTACCTAATTGCCAAAGAATTTTGGCATATTACTTTTTTAATATCATTATCTCACAAGACTTCATTTAAAAGGGAATGAGCTGTTTACTTTTTTTGACGCCCACAGTATATATAAAAATAGAATTAAAGAAAAATTTTGTCATTCAATTTGTAGTAGAAGGGAATGAAAGAAAAAAATTTAATTTAATTCAATTCTCTAAATAACTAATTCTCTAGAGAATTAATTCAATACAAAGTTGAACCTAAAAAATTAAATCTAAGAATGATTTTCTGAGGAATGATTTTAAAGAATGCGAAATTAAATTTTTATAAGCTGAATTAAATTTATACGCGAATTAATTCTAAATAGAATTCATTCTTTCGAAGCTCTTTTTCAGAGTTTCTGACAAATATTTCAATATCTATTAATATTGCTTATGAATATTTATTCAGGGCATTAAACAATTTACTATGTATATGGTATAAACGAATGTGCTTTTAAAGTTTTCAAATAAGTATCGGGAAAACAGGAGTCGATATATTAAATATCATAATCAGTTTTTTTATTCAAATGTTTGTTTAAGACAGTCCTCTTTTAAATTGATTCGTATATTTCACACATATACATTAGGGTGTCCCGTAGGAAAAAGATATTGTTGGTCCCAAAAAAAATGTTTTGAATTTAGTCTCGAAATGTGCATCAAAAAATGCCTAACTTTAAGCCAATTATGGAGTAAATTTTGGTCCATAAACCGTCATTTTAGTACATCTTGCAAAAAAAAAAAAAGTTTAATAGTTTTTAATGAAAACTAGATAGAATTTTAAAATTTTTATTCCTGACGTGTACCAGAAGTGAGATTTTTCAAACGCTGTTAGGGAACAGAAGTTGAATTTTGAAATTTTTTAAAATATTTTTTCCGTGTTCAGATCATTAATATGCATCGTTTGAGGGGTCTTCCTGCATTGAAATAATGGGACACTCTAATATACATGATTCTAAAATTATTTAAAATTCAGTCATTATGTTGTATAGTACTTTACAAGTTTCACTTTCAGCATGTAATACAGCAAATACATTGTATTCTGTTAAATATAATATGCTTCGGGTTTATCACTAAAATTTGAAACTGTAACTTGACAACTTCCAAAATATATTGACAATCAAGTTCATTCAAAACAATCAAGTCTGGCAACCCTAATGTTCATTGAATAGACATGAATATAACCCATCGTATGAGTGTTCTTCTTATGAAATAATATTACTCATATGTGTTGTATGATAACAAACCGAATTCGTTCAGCAAAATCAGTGTTATCGCTGATAATTTAAAAAAAAAAAATTCCTTAAAATTTTTTATTTGATTACAACAAAAACAAACAAAAAATTGTAAATTGAATTTTTGTGCTTAATTCTCAAGTCAAATTTTGAAAAATCAGAATATTTTAAAAATGTAATTTATTGTTGTGGGGATAAGCTAGTTTCTATGCGCATTTCACTGGTAGCTTATGCCAGATCATCAGGAAACCTTTCCAAGTTTTTAGAAAAGCTAAAAAATAAAATAAAACGAGAGAGGCTATAGTCGGTCAAGACCAACCATATGATACCCTACACCATTAGACCTGTGTCCAATTGTAAACCAACACTTTTACTTAATGTAAAATAAATTATACAAATACAGAACAATGCATTTATACTAACATCTATATGATTTTATGCCCTTTAGGGTGATTCTCGGAAGTGGGTTTATATGGGAGCTATGGTAAATTATGGACCGATTCTCATAAATTTTTAAGACTTATTTGTGTTGAATATTAACTTGATACTATTATTCGTATGGGATTTATGCACGTTAAAGTGATTTGAAGAGGGGTTTATATGGGAGCTATGGTCAATTATAGACCGATCCTAATGAAATTTGGCAAATAGATTGACACTTATATAAAACTTTGTACCGAGTTTCATTGAAATATTACTATATTTACGGCATTTATGATCGTTAAACCCCTATTCCGGGAGGACATTTGTATGGGGGCCAGGTGAAATAATTGACCGATCATAACCAATTTCAATAGGCTTCGTTTTTGTACCAAAATAATTATCTGTGCCAAATTTCATCAATATATCTTTAAAATTGCGACCTGTACTTTGTTCACAAGGTTTACATGGACAGACAGCCAGACGGACGGACATCGTTAAATCGACTCAGAAAGTGATTCTGAGTCGAACGGTATACTTTAAGGTGGTGGTCCGATAATTATTTCTGTGCGTTACAAACATCAGCACAAACGCATTATACCCCAACCACCTATGGTGGTGTAGTTTTGTTATTGACCGGCACTGACTAAGTGAGAATATTTAAAGTTTATTAAATTGTATTTTTCGAGCTTAATTCTGAAGTTAGATTTAAATATTGTTGATTGTAAATATTAATTTTATATCTGAGAAGTCACTACAGTTAATATCTTAACATATAGTGGAAATAATTTTCTTATTAAGCTCCATAATTTTGATGAAAATAGGGCCGATGTATCAAGGAAAAGTGGTAGCCTTCATACAAAGTTATTATGTATAATTGCCGCATCATTTAGTTACTTTTTAAATAGAACAAATTTTTCCACCAAAAAAAGTTATTTTTATTGACAATTTCAAATAAAGAATATTTTATTTATTATTTATTTATTTTATGATTTTACATTAAACACTAATTTTAATTTCTCAATTGAATTGAGTTGTCGTTTATATTCTTCTATAGATATTCACATAAAGGATAAAGTAGAACTATCCAGAGCTTCGAAAGAATTAACTAAATGTTAGCTTAATTCCATTAAATCTTAATTCTGAATTAAGAAATACTAATTTTTCATTCCATAACACCATTCTCAAAAATATAGTTCAATAGCTTAATTCAAAAGCTTTTGTTTGAATAGAATTAATTCCTTATTGAATTAATTCACAACGAATTCATTAAATTTTTGTTAATTCAAATCTTCTCCAAATTGAATGAAAATATTTTTCTTTCACTCAATTTGTAATATTTCGTTATTTAATCTTTTACAAAATTAATTAAAAAATATTTTCTAAAGCTAATTTGTAATAGATTTGAATTGAAAAAATTTTAAATGGTGCAATATATTTTTTAAGCTTGAATTATATAAATGATGAAGGAATTCTTTAAGGAATTAATTCATAATAGAATTAATTAAATTCATATGAAGCACAAAGAATTTAATTCAATGAATTAAATTAATTTAAATGCTTTAAAATAATGACTAGGATAATAAATTAGTATGTATTTATGTGTGTATAATTACACAAATAATAAAAAAATAAGATTAATAATTTATATTTTCGCCAAAAATTTGGCAGACATTTTGCCATCCCGTTGCCTTTATTTTATTATGTTTATTTATTTTTTTCAACTTTAATTTTTTTATAATTTTTAAATAAAGTCTAGAATTAGGACACGTTTGAATTGTAATTGTAAAAATACTGTGACGACAAAAAAAAAATTGTCAATGTTTGAATTTTTATTAATTGTTTTTATATGACTCTTAAATTAAATTCTTAAAAAAATCATATAAATTGGCAGTTTGTTTTCGCACAACAAATGTTCCTAGAACACATTATTCACGTTTGTAAATATAATTTACATTTTTTTAGAAACTTGACAAACATCTAATAATAACAAACAATTTCACATGAATTTATTTCATTGTTTTCTTGTATGAATTCTTTTCTCTTGAAATCGATCATAGTACTACGCTTCAGACAAAATGCTTTTTTTTCAAATATTTTTTAATTTCTAAATAATTTTTCGACAATTGCAAAAATGTGACTGAAAAACAAAATTTTGTATTGCTTTAACTTCTTCCAGATGATTTCAATGAGATATCATCAATTTATTGCGGTGGGGATAATCACCTTACAGAAAAAAGGACGTTATTTTGATGACAAAATTTACTATATAAATGACAAAAAATAAGAAATTTATCTATTTTTTGTGTTTGTTTCCTAATTTTTTTTAAACTGATAAAAATATGATATTAGAAAAATATTGCTTTGATGATTTTCTTGCAAATAATAAAAAGAAGATATTGAGTAAATATCTTCCAGGAAGATATTTTCCAAATGTTTGTAGGGTAACGAGTGTACAATGAAACTTTTAATTTTTTGGTAAATGTTTAAATAAAAAGCTATTTTCAATTCAATTTGAACCATATTTACTGAAAAATACATTTTTATTTCCACAGGAAAATCCACCTTTCTATGCTCGGTTAAAAATTGTTTACATTTTTTAAGTTCATTTCAAAAATCCATTTTCAAACTTTAAAAAGGATTGTTAAATAAATTTCGATTTGGCAAAAAGGCATTTTTTGCAGTTTTTCAAACTAAACAAAATTATTATGTAATAAGGTAAGAAATACATTCTGAAGTAAAAAAAAATAAAAATTGGAGTAGGATAACCTTTAAAGTACAGAGGTCAAAGGTCAAAAATAGAAGAAATTACAATTTTTAATGAAAATATAACAAAAAGTTAATTATTTTTTCATGGAATTCTATGAAATTGAATGAAAAAATGCAAACTTAACCCTCAACTGAGCGTGGGGTCTGCTTTTTTTAAATGCCTTTTTTCATAAACATATTAAAAGAAAATTTTATTGTTGTCTCTTGAAGATATAAAATAATAATTACCTTATTCTTCCAAGCAAAACCATTACAAACTACCAAAATTAAACATAGCAATCATTGCATCAAAATCCATACAAAAATTAATTATTTTTCTTTAAGTTTTCCTTACAAATTGAATTTTTTTCTAATTTTGACCTCCGCAGTTTAAAGGTTATCCTTGTACAATTTTTTTTTAGAAACTTTAGAATGTATTTCTTACCTTATTACATAATAATTTTGTTTAGTTTAAATATTAATTCAAAAAAAGTTGACTTTATATCTTGAAAACTGCAAAAAATGCCTTTTTGCCGCAGGTACGGCTTAGTCATACCTAATTCTTTCTTAGTTTTATTTTCTATAGTGTTGTTTATAAACCTGCAATGATCTTTTCGAACTTTTTTGAAATATGTTCAACAAATCTTTTTAAAGTTTGAAAATGGAGTTTTGAAACGGTCTTAAAAAATGTAAACAATTTTTAACCGAGCATAAAAAGGGGTTTGGGTTACCCTGCGTAAACAAAAATGTATTTTTCAGTAATTATGGTTCAAATTGAATTGAAAATAGTTAAATACTTATAATTTTTATATAAGTATAAATCATCATATATAATTTCACAATAATAAGTCCGGTATTGAACATAGTTTCCATATTATCCCCATTCTCGAAAATCAACTAAACTTAACTTTATGTTAAACATAAAATTTAACATAAATAACAGTAGAGATCGATCTACTAAATTTCATAATGATCGGTTCATAACTAACCATTCAAGTCAACTCTCACCAAATTCACAATTTAATAATATTTTTATGTACATTTCCATATGTGCGTACATTTGTGTAACGAGATTATATTCGTAATAATCAAATAAAGGTATTAAATATTATTTATTAAAAAAAATGGTTTGTAAAGATTTTTTAATTGATTTTTGCATGAATGAAAGACTGACATTTATTTTATATATTAGATAAGATATTGTATCAAAAATATTATACCAACACGCTTTTTTCTGCAATTTACAAATATCGTTTAACGAATTTATTATTTTTTTTTTTTTTTCATAAAATCTGCATTCGTTTTTGGCCGGTCGGGAAGCAATTTAGTGTCAAACCGATCCAAATATATTTTATGATTGAATATCGTCAATAAATTTAAAAAAAAAAAAGAGAAAAAAATATATAGTCGGTCAAGCCCGACCATATAATGCTCTACACCATTGTTTACAACAAAATTCGGGAAGGGGTCTTTAATTAGAATTGGGGCCAATTGTGGACCGATACGAATACAGAATATTACGTCGATACTAACATTTATATGAATTTATTCACTTTTAGGTGATTCCCGAAAGAGGACCATATATGGAAGCTATGCTAAATTATTGACCGATCTTCGTAAAATTTGGCACTATCATTTACATTTATATAAAACTTATTTGTGTCGAATGTTAACTTGATACTAATATTTTAATGGGATTTTTACCCTTTAAAGTGATTTTCGGAAGAGGGGTTTTTATGGGAGCTATATTAAATTATGGACCGATCTTCCTGGAACTTATATGTGCCAAATTTCATTAAAATATTGCTATATTTAATGAATTTATGACCGTTAAACACTTTTCCGGATGGACATTTGTATGGGGGCTAGGTGAAATAATGGACCGATCTTAACCAGTTCCAATAGGGTTCGTCCTTGGCGTAATATAAGATTGTTTGCTAAATTCCATTGACTTATCTTTAAAATTGCGACCTGTAGTTTGATTACAACGTTTACATGAACAGACAGACGATCAGACGGACATCGACTCAGGAAGTGATTCTGAGTCGAATAGTATACTTTAAGGTAGTGGTCTGATGATTTTTTTCTATGCGTTACGAACATCAGTACAAACGCATAATACCCTAACCACCTATGGTGGTGTAGGGTATAAAAACGAAAAAAGTATAGTCGGTTAAACCGACCATATGATACCTTTCACCATTCCAATCCACATAATTTTGTTTTTACTTATGAAATTTGGCAAACGGATTTTTGCTTATATAAAACTTATTTGTGCTAAATTTCATTAAAATATTCCTATTTTTAAGGCATTTATAAGTGTTAAGACTCTATTCCGGAGGACATTTGTATGGGGGCGAAGTGAAATAATGTACCGATCATGACCAAAATAAACATATGTGCCAAATTTCATCAAATTATCTTCAAAATTGCGACCTGTAAATCAACTCAGAAAGTGATTCTAAGTCGATTGGTATACTTTAAGGTGGATGTTGGGATATTTTTTCTGTGCGTTACAAATATCAGCACAAACGCATAATACCCCAACCACCTTTGGTGGTGTAGGGTATAAAAACTCGTGTGACATTTATTTTTTGTTAAGTAATCGATAAAAATTAAACTTTTTTCTAAAAATACCATTTTCAAACAATTCAGGATGAAAGGTGCAAACGTAAATCATTTTAAAATTTCTTTATTAACCATTATAAAAAGTAAAAATAAATTGAGAACAAAGTGTAGGAATAGCACTACTATATTTTTGTATAAAAATAAATAAATATTTCATTTGACAACTTGTAGCTTATTCCGTGTTATCACAGGGTGACTACAAGATAATTTTTTTGAAAGCTTACGTTCTCGTCCATAACTCTTCTATACATATAGTTCGATCAGACCAGCCGCTAAGATAAAGTCTTCGATAAAATAGTAGTTTTTACCATATTCTTATTTTTGAAGTATATTCCAAAACATATGGATTATTAAGTATCTGTTACTTCTTAAAAATCCAGAAGTTTATCAGAATTTGAAACATCTAAAGCTTTGTTCAATTCAATGGTTTTTCATGTAAATATATTCAAAATGACATTTCACTGCAAAAAGGTTGCTGTATTGTGTGCATCCCAATAATTAAATAATTAAATATAGTCCTAAAAAGTAATTATTTACATATTTTTTAACTGCTGTATACAAACATTTGCAATGTTATAATAATATTTAATAAATAAGAAAATTTATAATTTATAATATGAAATCAAGCAAGAATTTTCTCATTAACGAAATGAATTTTAGGTCATAAAGAAGGAATTCAAAATTAAAAAGGTTTATTTTGTCGACCCTTAAAATGTTGTTGTACATTTTTCTAATTATTTTGTTTTTATGTTATTTTATTTTTATTTGTCTACTGCGACCTTAAATTTTACGAAGAACATTTTTGTTTTTTAATCAAATATTCTTTTTTTTTTAATTTTCCTTAGTTGTAGATTAATCAAAGCTATGTATATAAAGCCATGTTTTATTAAATAGTTACTTGCGAGTATAGCAATTAACTGTTGCTAAATTTAATCAAAATAAATAAAAAGTAAATAGTCGGTCAAGCCCAACCATTTAATAGCCTACATCAGTGTGTATGTGCAACAAAATTCGGGGAGGGATTTTATATATGTTCTGTTGCCAATTGTTAACCGATACTTGTATTAAGTGAAATGTATATTTCAATAAAGCATATTACTAATATTTGCATTACTAATATTACTAATAAATGCAACGCTATGTGAGTGATCTTTGTTCGCATATATTTTGCTTATAGCAAGTCCTAATGTAACAGTACTATTGTGATTTTATTATTTGTGGTCATAGACACCTGTTGCATATAATTTTTTTGAATATTTTTGTACGTAACGAAAATTATTGAATGTGTAGTAAAAACAGTTGTAAATTTGAGCGAGCAAAAAAATACAACTCTAAACAAATAAATATGATTTTTAAAATTTAGATAAACATTTTTTTGGAAATGGTAGGAAACTATAGTGTTGTTAAAAAACATGATTTTCTATCGTTGCATGTAGACTAAAATACATGAAATCTACAAATAATATAAGTATTAGCAATAAATTCCAATTTTATTCAATTTTCATATTTTGAACTATTTTGGACATTTTTCAATAGAGATTGATATTTTTGGAATTATTATTTATTTTGTTAGTTATTTTAAATCAAACAAATATTTTCTATAAATAAGCGATCAAATATTTATGATAGTTTGGCTTAACTTCATAATTTATAATTGAGTATGACATTTCGGCCGAAATAACGCAACCACTTTCGATCGTTATCAACAGCTTAAAATATTTTTTCGCAATGATATGACATTATCGAATGCCCGGTATAGCTAGAAGGTTCAAATATCCCTTGATTTTGGTCCTGAAAAAAATTCTAACGCAAGGAAAAACAGTTAAGAAATATACCTAATTTGACCTCTTCATATGTTGAATAATTAAAAGTACATCCTTTGTGATGATTGGACTATTGGACTTGTTTACTACTTGAAATTAATATTTAAGTAAGTTGTCTACCTAGACCGTCTAAAATTGAAATAGACCTGGACTATAAGGTTCTCTTATATAAAGTAGTAATAAACCTATATGGTTATATGACATCCAGCTCTGGGGATCAGCCTCTTCATCAAACATTGAAAAAATACCGAGAAGACAGTCGAAACTTCTAAGAATAATAACAGGTGCACCATGGTACGTCAGAAATAGTAATATCCACAGGGATCTAAATATTCCTACAATTCGTGAGGAGATAAAAAACAGCTGTATAAATTACATGAAGAAATTAGCGGAACACCCAAACCCCCTTGCAAGGGATCTGCTTATATTTGAGGGTCACAGACGTCTAAGAAGATTGGAAACATTGGATCTTGAAAGATAACACTACTAATAAAAACTCTACGTTGGATTTTGCAGTGGCAATATCAACATTAATTTAAGCTTAGGTTAAGATTTTAATACTTATTGTAAATTTCTGAAAAAGAAAGATTCAATAAAAAAAAACTAATCATAAAAAATAAAAAATAAAATGTTAGAAGGATATCCAGTTTTCATATATACATCATTAAATCAACGATTGCTGGCCATAGTAGCTTTGAATGGCCAAATGTGGTCATTCAGATAATATCAAATATCTACTGTTAAATGACTCGTATCAATTGTTACAGGCATGATCGTTTCAATATTGTTTCTTTAAGATAATTTTTAAGAATCTTCATATTAGAACTACATATTAATATTATTTCACTGCCATTATCAGAATGTTATTCAAAAATATTCTTAAAAATATGGAGAAAAGAGTGTTTTTTTTAATATTATTAATATCCTTTGTAGTTAAAATTACCTTAAATTGATATATATTGGTAGTAATTAGTGGTAATACTACCAAATTATAGTTTTCAGCATTTTTCAATAATTATTTTTATCAAAATTTAAAAAATCAGGTGATCTTTTAAGAGTTGAATTTTTTTTTTGTTTTTGCTCCCTTAAAAAGAATAAAATCACAACAGAATTGGTTAATTTAATGACGTTCTAGCCCTAATCAATACGATCAAAAATCATATATAGCCTAGCGTTGCATTTTTTATGCTCGCAACTGTATATAAGATTTATAAACACGATGTCGTTTCACTTATGGTCCGATTCTCTTAAAGATTTTCACTTATATACAAAATTATTTGTGAATTTTATTAAAATATTGCTGTATTTAAGGCACTCATGATCGTTAAACCCCTAATTCGTCATATTAAGTGGTTGGGGTGTTATGCGTTTATGCTATTGTTTGTAACGTGTAAAAAGGTCTGATTCGATTTATTGATATCCGTCTGTCTTTTCATGTATAGTTTGTAATCAAACTACAGATCCCAGTTTTAAAGATAAATCAATTGAATTTGGAGTATGAAAATTTGGAGTAAGAAGTAGTTTTTTCCACTAAAAATAAAAAATTTCATTAGTTCCGAGCTATAACACACAAAGAAGATAAAACAAATTTAAAGGGGTTTATTCATCACAAACTATAATATGAATATGAATAATACGAGGGCAAATCAATAAGTTCATGACTTTTGAATAAAAATAGTAAACAAATATTTATTTAACATCAAAATATTTATTTATATATACATTTCGTTCATTCCAAGAGAGATTTAAGGAGTGCGTTCGAAAAAATCTTAACATATATAATATTCAATAACTTGGAAACGGTTGATCTTAGAGTTTTCATTTTTTATATAATTGATAATTTATTACAGATCACAGAAAAATATAACTTTTGTAGTCCTAAGCATTACTTATGAACTTGTGGACCATTTTTGGTAACCCTTCCGTTAGAGATTTGATAGTTGATTAAGTCACTTTTTTGGAAAAGTGTGCACATATTCTTTTAAAATCTTTGGTATTTCGGGACACCTTTTTTATGCACTTTAATTAACTTTTCACAAGAGCTGAATATATCTTCACTGGTCTAAGCTATGGACAATTTGGAAAATTGACCTCTCTTGGTACAAAAACTATGTTATTGTTTTGGTACCACTCCAGAGCGTTCGTTGTGTTCTCTTATGAAAAGAAGAAGTCTTTTTCGAAAATATTCCTTGATGTATATTTTGGTATTAAAAGATCCGAATGTATCAAATGACTTTCCTGTTTTGCCGCAACTGCAAAAAGCTTGTCATACCATGAATTTTGTAAGAAATTTTTGCTGCTTTTAGATCCTAAACTTATATTTAACATTGCCTCGAGCATTAACAATATAAAAGTTTTGACACAGAAGCTGCGAAAACTCTGCCAGCACATACGTTTCTTCGTCAATTATACAACTTAAGTATTTTTCTATGAAATTTGGTTTTAATTTCCGTGTCCTATTCTTGGCTTCTAAATTTTTTGCAGCATTCCAATTTGGAACTTTTTGGACTTTATATGTTATCAACTCTGCATTAGCTTTAAATTTTCGCACCAAATAGTCAAAGCACTGAGCTAACCGGGCTGCTTTTCTACCAGATGTGTTTGGAGTTCCTTTCGCTATTCTTTCAATTTTCTGGCCTTCCCAATATCATGTGGACCTTTTTTTCTTTTCGAACCAGGTTCCATATCAATGGCCAAATTCTCCTGTTTAATAACATTAGAAACAGTTTGACGGCAGAAATTTAATTCTGTGGCCAATTATTTGTAGGACCTATTTGGATTTTTTTTAATAAGTTGAAGCACGTAAATCTTTTTTGTCACTCATTTTGATCAAAATCACGACAAATCATCATGATTGTTATTAAAAATAATAACTGACGAATTTTTCCATGATAACTAGATAAAAAAAATTTTTAATATTGATTCCGAAAAAAGTTATGAGGCAAAACGTGTGTTAAGATTTTTTCGATCGCATAAATAATTTCCAATGAAATTTTGTTGGAAGCTATTTCATTAATTTCATAAGTAAATTAATATCATTGGGAGTTTTTTAATTTTTGGTATTTTAAACACCAGCTTCGATAAGTTAAGGTTTTCTACATAGCCGGTCTTCGGCTGGACGAATGGACTGTCTCCTCTGTAGTATTTCAAACACCGGCTACGTAAAGTAAAGATTTTCTGCATAGGCGGTTTACTTAGTGAAGTCGGTGTTTTAAATATCATTAAGGACCTGCCAAAAACCACCTATGCAGAGAACTTAACTTAGCGAAGCCGGTGTTTGAAATGCTTCCTTTCTGGTATTTAAAAAAAACCAGCTCACGAAACTCCGAAACTAAAACTTATTAATTATTTTATTTGATAATTTTAAATTAGAAATTATTTCATTTGTGTGGGGACTTATTTCATTAGGACTTATTTTTATTTTAGGACTTATTCCATTGGAAGTTATTTCACTTAATGTGGCTCTTATTTACTTTGTTGTGGTAAAAGTCCCAATTGTTGGGAATTATTTCATTTATCCCTTTGGAAGTTATGTTTTTTTTTTTTGGATTTGGTGTTTCTTTGTTTTTTGGAACTAATTTCATTGGGAGTTATTTCATGGGACTTATTTCAAATTTGGCTAGCGTTCCTATTAAGAATTTTTTTACTTTTCAGATCTTCAGATAGCTTTAATTACCTTTTTTGATAAAATGTACATGTTAGATCTTGATCGAATGTCACGCCCACATTTTTAAAACTCTCAAACGGCTGAACCGATTTACTTAAAATTACTCAGGATAATGCTTTAAATTTAAAATGGTAACCACCTTGCAAACATTAATTATGGTATATCTAAAGTAGGCCTGTGGACATCTAACTTATCATATAACATTCATTAACAAATGAAAATAGTACGGATAGGTTTAGGGGAAGAGGAATATTATTTTTCTCATATCTAAAGGAGTATTACAGTGAAAGTCTTAAAACATTGCAGAAGTAATTTTCATATTAAATTTCGAATATTGCGGATAGATTCAGGGGAAGTAGTAGCCCCCACATAAATTAAATAATAGTTATCGCATCGAATGAGTTACTCAAAAAATTATAATAAAATTAGTTTTATGGTAGGACAAATTAATTTTAACCTAAATCAAAAATGATCGCATTCAACGTACTAAATAAATTGTCTAAAATTTGGATGGACTGCGGCTTTCCAAAAAATCATCTTGTATTCACCCTGCACAGTGGGGCGTTATAAACTCAAAATAGTCATATTATATATCATTTTAAAGGAAATTGTGTCTTCTTTAAAACTATGTATAATAAATTTTACTATTTTAAAATTTTTAGCACACTTTTCTTGAAACAATACGAACAAATGCAAATTATGTTTATATGGACATATTTCAAAAATTTTATACTGAATAATTTCTAAATGCTTATAGATATCAACATAATTTTTTCACATGATATAAAATATTTAATGGAGAATTGATAAATTTGAAAATCAGAAAAATATATATAATTTTACTATATATTTTTAAATGTCGAAGTTTTTATTATTGAAAATATGGGTATTTTTGGAAAATTGCCTCGTGTGACTAAGTTTACCGGTAAGCTGTCATAATTTTTTGCAAAACCTTTAAGAACATATTGAGCTATATAGTTTAATTCACAGAAGTACCGAAATCAACAACCAATTTTTTTACAGACTCAAAAATTTCAACTTTTCATCCAAAATTTATCATTTTTGACCACTGCTGGATGTAGGGTGATCGTTCAGAACTTTTTAGAATTACACTTACACGATTTCTTGCAGTCCCATCTTTCAGAAAATATCAAAAAATATTAACCTTTTTTAACAATTTTTTTTAAAAATGTTAAATATATAAAGTTACTTTTTTGGCAAAAAATTGCAAGTTTTGAGACCTGTTTTTAAATTTTGATTTTGAAAATGTTTTTCTTGTTATCGAATTAAGATAACAAAAAAAATTTTTGATTAGCATAATTTAGAAAATTGTAGAGAATTTCCGCATATTTTTCAAAAAAATTTTTGAAAATTTTTTTTAAAAGTTATATGGCAAAATCGCAAAAAAGTCAATGCCAAAAATGAGAAATTTATTTTTTGAAGTTAAATATATTTTAAACCAAATGAGATAACTTAGCACAATAAGCATATTTCTTGTCTTGCTTAGGAGAATTCAAAAATGAACAAATATTTAAAATCGGTTAATATTTGTAAAAGTTATAAGCCCCGATATGTTTTTCAACCTCGAGGTGGTCAACTTTGTCCCATTGTAGCGGCGTCCGTGCTGCAGCTATGGACTCTATCCAACAGTATTCTGAAAGCCTAACTTCTCCTCTATCGATGTTCCAAGTTCATCTAAATCGGTTCAGTGGTTTCAAAGTTCCAGACTTATTATCATTTATTTTGCTTTTGGCCCCACTGTGCTCTGTAATAAAAAGTTTACCACCTAGAGTTTGTAAAAGTTAAAAAAATCGTATCTTCTACAAATCAAGTACGATTATCTTCTACAATTAAATAGATACGATATTTACGCTTTAATTTTAATTTTTTCCTCAAATTTATTTCATTTTCCGGGAGTAAATCTAGAGATACCTCTGTCAAATAATTATATGTGCAATATTTGTTTTCTGGTTTTTATATATTCCAAGAGTGATATACATTTCTTTGGTTTACAATTTTTTTCATTCTTACCTAATGTCCCTATTTGCAAAATTTTAGGTTCCTCTTGCCATTGTATTTAAAGTACCGTTAAAACAAACATATCATTCTCTAAATTTTAATAGAAAATAATTATATGTGCAAATTGAAATGTTTACTCAACAGACTGACATGAAGTCCGCAGTTTGAACCGTTTAACCAATTAAAGTTAAAATTAAAGTTATTTGGGGAATATTTAAAATGATTAGACCTAAAATACCAAAATTTATTTTTTTTTTTTTTAATTTATAGCCAAAATATGTCACCAGGTCATGAACTGTCAGTTGAAGTGCTGAAATCATGAAAGTAAGACGACAATTTATGTAAAATTCCAAAAAATGGTGTACACAGAAAATGTTTATCATAATACTGTTGAAAATTTTCAAAAAATCTGAGAAATTGCTATCATTCTAGGAGCGGTAACCCATAATCAATTGCTGATTAGCGGGGCTTAAGGAAATTTTTCGAAGAAAAACAACATGCGTTACAGAAAAATAACGGCCAAATAAACGGGTTTTAATAATTGGACGTGAGCATACAATAATAAAAGAGGTTTCAGATTAAAATTTATGACCTTTGGGTGGCAAAAACATAACATAATAGAGCGTTACAAAAATCCAAACGCAGGATTTTATGATAAATGTAATTTTTGTTTAAAAACTTAAATTACACCATGAGTTTATGTGCATAAGGGATAAAAAATATTATATTTAAATTATCCAAGTGTTTATCAAAAATATTACATGGGTATTCGACGTCTACAAAAGACATCCTTGAAGCGTAATCATAGTGTCGAATCGCACATAATATAAGTCAATTTTAGTTCTAGATAGAAGTTGAAAATATTTATTGGACGTAGCTAAATTAGTTCACAGCACAACATAAATTTACTGGACAAAAAATCCAATAGCTTCGTTGATGAATTTCCTACAAAAATTAGATTTTTCAGTAAATTAATATGACGACGTTACTACATCGGGCCTCAAAATCGATTGTTAAGTCACAAAATATTATATTTCTGGAGCAACCAGTAATGATCCTCAGACCTTCATGACATAAGGATTTCCAAAGAATACTGTATGCTGAGATATATTTAGATTCAGAGCTATATGACAATATCAAATGTTTCAAATTGATTTTCTATAAGTATACTACAGTTTTGACCTATATATATGTAAAGGAAAAAAGGACGAATCGGTATAACGAAGGATGCATCTGGTAACGTTATATTAGGATAACACAATTCCTTAACAACTTTTATGAATATTGAAAATGAACTTTATTTAAATAAAGGATTTTTATAAAATTCTTGTCGTGCACATATAATTATTTTCTATGAACAATTTTAAAATCAATTAAATTTTGCGACAAAATACACATAAGAAATAAATTTTTCATTTGACTTATAAAGCTCTAATAAACATTAAAAATATAAAAAAGATTTGAATTTGAAAATCCTATTTTTGAAAAAAATAAATTACTTTATAGGTATGCACATACAATTATTTGACTGGGGTATGTGATTTTTTTAATATTCTGTAATTTCTAATATATGGAGTAAATTTTGACATCCTGTACTTATTTCATATTATTATTCATAGTATTATTTTATGAAAGCCTTGGACATCCTCTTAGTACAACTTTCCCATATATTTCAATTCAATCCTAACAGTAGTGCAGAAGATAAAGATTTACTAACAAAATGTTTGCCATGTATTTAAATGATCTTAGTATATAAGTTATAATTGATTTGGCCCACCCTAATGCATATTGCTTTTAATCTTGTTGCTAACCAGCATTGCTACTGAAAAGCTTTTTAAAATTCTTCACAAAATAATTTGTGCATTATCTTTGTTGCTTTTTCTAACAGATATATTTAAATAAAAAAAAAATAAAAAATCCTTTGGTTTTCTAGTTAATTTTATTTGCAGAAATGTTGTAGTGGCACTTTTTGTTTTTGGTATGAATGATACGCATTGAATATGATAGATGTTTTTAATGGTTATGTCAACAGTTTATGGTTCAAATTTTTGGCAAATATTTTTCATATAAAATTTTTAACTTTTCAATAATCAAGTAAAAAGTTTAAAATTGTTTAAACTTTGTTTTTAAGTACACATTTTAAGTGTTTTATTTTTTTTACAAAACTAACGAAAAAACATCAACATTTATTTACTTTCCAAATTTGTTTAATAACTTTGTGAATAGAAAATATATCATTGGAGCACTGGCGAAAAGTTCTATGTGGTTTTTTAACAACTTTTCAGGAGTGCGAAAAACCAATTAGTTTTTTGTGTGAAAGTCATACAATATTACAAATAAATTCTTTATATAAAAATAATTAAGATATTCGAAAGAAGGTGATACCGGAAAGTAAAATAGGCTACTTTATTTTTTGATAGGAGCAGTGCGAATGGTATCCCCCATACAAAGCAAATATTAATTATCACATATCTGCTGAACTATTGCAGATTAAGTCCTGAGATTTTGTGAAAATAATTTTATTATTAATTTACATAATTGAGATGAAAATGGGGCGGTTAGACCTATGGGGAGTGATAGCCTCCATACAAAGAAAATACAAATCATCGGATAACTTAAATAGTGTTACAGCAAAATTCTTAAGAGAACATTTTTCTCACAAACCAACCAACTTAAAATGAAGATGGACCGGATAGGTCCAGGGAAATTGTACAACAAAAATATTAAAAATTTTATATCTTAGGAACTATTATAGTAAAAGTTTTAACATTTTGAAAGAATAAATTGCTCAACAGCAAACCATAAGTTTGGATGCAAATGGAATGGGTAGGATAGGACAGAAAGTCTTAAAACATTTTATAAATAATTCCAAATATACACTTAGCCTACTCTACCTTTATCCTTGGTTATCCTGAAATAGGGTCTTTTTACTTTGATTGTTTTTTCCCATAATGTTTACAATTGTATTGCCGTTGTAGTTCGTAAATATCAAAATGGGATTTCAATGGGATCTGAAGTTATAACAATTTTTCTTTACTAATTGACACATTATTACCAATAAGCATAAAGGTATACTTGGTTCCGGAAACTTTTAAAATAATTTCATATCATTTTAAAAGTTTCTGTAACGCAGAAGAGATCTTTAACTCACTGTAATAAAATTTTTAAAATTCGACCAATTTTTTGTGAAGATTTAAATGAAGGGCAAAATTTATTAAAATTCAATATGATCGATCCATTATTTCACCTATAATCCATACAAATTTTTCTCCGAAATAGCATATAAATGTTTGAAATATGTTGTATCTATGTATACAAATTTCAGAACATATAAGTTTATACAAGTATAGATCGTTGTGCCAAATTTTATACAGATCGTTCCATAATTAATCATATTTTTCATATATGTTGGTTACACTATCTAACAATTATAGTGGAAGGCCAATGTAGGCGTCACGCGGCAACGGGCGGCAGCATTATTACCAGCTTAAAAATCAATCAATTGTTTACAGAAAAGTGACAAAGGAAAATTTAAAAACACTGTCATAAATTTAATCTGGCAATGCTGTTACACGCGGCCGCGCGTCAAAGTAGAATTTATTTTAACTTTTTTTATATGGACCGCGCGAGCGCGTGAGAAACCATGATCAGCTGATAGCCGCGTACATTGGCCTTCCACTATTACCTAAATGTGCATATTTATTGTTTATGCAAGCATAATGATCGTTCCACAATTGACCATAGGTCCCACATAACGCCCTCTCTCAATAATAAATTTAGTGCCCAAACACACGCATGTAGGGTATTATATGTTCGATCTTAATCAACGCTGCTTGATTTTATTATTTTATATTTGTTTTTATACTAAACTTAAAATGAAATTATCAAAATACTTAAAATGGTATTAATTTGTTAGTAAAATTGTACTAACTGTTATAGAAAAACTGAAATAACTTCTGATTCCATTGAGATCACATTTTGAAATTTATGAACTATAACGACAATATGATTACAAACATCATATGAAAAAATAAGTAAAAAAATACCCTTTTTCAGGATAAAAGATATTTTTTTAATTTTAGAGATCTTTGCACCAGAAGGATGTGTAACTTTTATTATTCTATGATAAAGGGGATAGTGCGGACCCAACTTGTTCATGTTTTGTTCTTTTTCGCACACCGTTCGCACAATTGTTCGAGCAACCATGCCTGCCATCAAACGTCATTTTGTATGCGCTGCACGTAAATATATCGAAGCGACACTGACGCCAAACAAAAAATTATGATTTGTTCAACAAATATTCTGCCCACTTAAAACAAAATGAAAAACGAGATAGAAATTATAGTCGGTCAAGACCGACCATATGATACCCTACACCATTCTGTATGAGCTAAAAATTAGACCTGTGGCAAATTGTATACCAACACTTTTACTAAATGTAAAATAAATTATACAAATACAGAACAATGCATTGATACTAACATCTATATGGTTTTATGCCCTTTATGGCCTTTATGGCGATTCCCGGAAGTGGGTTTATATGGGAGCTATGGTAAATTATGGACCGATTCTCATAGATTTTGGCAATGTTGTTTCTACTTACATAAAACTTATTTGTGTTGAATATTAATCATTCGTATGGGATTTATGAATGTTAAAGTGATGTTCGGAAGAGGGGATTTATATGGGAGCTACGGTCAATTATGGACTGATCTTGAAAAAATTTGGTTAGACAGATTGATACTTTCTCTTTTGTACCGAGTTTCATTGAAATATTGCTATATTTAAGGCATTTATGATCGTTAAACCCCTATTTCGGAGGACATTTGTATGGAAGCTAGATGAAATAATGGACCGATCATAACCAATTTAAATAGGCTTCGTCTTTTTTTTAGTGCCAAATTTCATCAAGATATCTTTAAAATTGCGACCTGTACTTTGTTCACAAGGTTTATATGGACAGACAGCCAGCCAGACGGACGGACATAGTTAAATCGAGGTGGTGGTCCGATAATTTTTTCTGTGCGTTACAAACATCAGCACAAACGCATAATACCCCAACCACCTATGGTGGTGTAGGGTATACAAATTGTGTGTGTTGCTCTGCCGACGTTGTGTTCTTGTTTGAACATGTATAAGACTAGTCTGGACGTAGCGTAACGACAGCTCAAAGAAAATCATCGTTAACGACACGATTAGGTGACAATATATAAGATAAGAAAAGTGACAACATCTTTGAAACTCCTTGAATGAGGATCTAAGCGATTCAGTTTTGCATGTTGTAGTCAGTCAACAGCATTTGCCGACGCACGTTGGGGTAAGATGTGTCAAAAGTGGCGCTTAATTGAATTTTAAAATTTTAATTTTTGTAATAAAGTTGTATCAATATCAATTAAAATCTTTAAGCTAGGTGGTGTTGTTTTCTTATAAGGAGCTGTCAAAGTTAAGAATTTTTTTTACATTTTTGAAAAATAGTAAAAAATTCAATTCTCATCAGCTTTATTTTAAATAAAAAGTCTTTTAAGGTAAAAATTAAAAATGAAACCATTAATTTCAGATATTTAAGTGTACATTTCTTCAAGTATTATGTCCTAATAGCAAAATTTTTTTTTTTTTTTTTTTTTTGAAAATTGTCCTAAAATACACTAATTTTCAAATTTCATGGAATGCAACTTAAAATGTTACAGGATGTTTTTTTTTTTGAAAATATTCTGAAAAATAGTATATATTCTCCACTTTAATATTGTGAAAAAAATCGTGCGCGTACATAGCCCGATTTGAGATTTTATACAAAAAATAGCTTAAGTGCAGACATTTTCTTTGTTTTATCAAACATTAAACAGTGGGGAAGAATCGAAATAAATCTGTAACTTCTAATCAGCTGGTTGAATTTGCATGAAATTTCACACAGGTGTAGCAGAGGACATTAGAATTTTGAGTTTAGCAGCAGGACCCCATGTACGCTTCAGGAGCGGAACAATGGGGGTTCAAAATAGCGTACTAGTGTCACGGAGAAAGCTTAACCACTAGAGAATTTTTGTTCCTTACCCGATTTCCAAGATTTTTATATCATCTTAAAGTCCTTTAGAAAATATGCTTGCATGTACTACTTATCTTATATATTTTTCGAGTTATATACATTTGAAATTTCAAAAATCTCAGTTTTACAAGATCTTGGTTAAGATTTTCAATATTTTATCTATCGAACAAAGAAAATTTTGAGTCGTTATCTTTATTGAGTCAAAAGTTAAACGATTTTGAATTGGAAAGTTTGCAAAACTTAACAAACAAACAAACAAACGGACAGATGGACGGACATTAAAATTGGTTCAAAAAAATCTTAAAATTCGAAAAATATTTCTTTCTACTATTCAGTTAATTTAAAAACCAAATATAAGTTTTAAAATTTTGATATAACCTTTCCCTGAATTAAGTGGCATTTTCGACCCATTTAATCCAAATGTGTAGACGAACGGACGGACATTGCCATGCTGCCAAAAAATATTTTAGAATTATAAAAGTGAATTTTTTTACTAACTAATAAATAGGAAAAATAGAACGTGGTCATCAAAATTTGGATATCAGCTTTTCCTGAAGTAAGTGTCATTTTCGTCCTATTTAACCCAAATGTATAAACGGACGGACATTACTATTCAGCCAAAAAACACCTTATAATTCTGAAAAATTTTTTTTTTTTTTTTTTATTTTTTTTACTTACTAATAAGTAGAAAAATTAAACGTGATCATTAAAGTGTTAATACCACCCTTCTCTGAATTATACATAATTTTTGACCCATTTAATGTATAGACAGACGGACAGACATTACCGTTGTGCAAAAAAAAAATCTAAAAATTCTAAGAATGAATTTTTTTACCTAATAATCAATAAAAAATAAAACATGATCATTAAAATATTGATATCACCTTTCCCTGAATTAAGCGTCATTTTCGACCCCTTTTACCCCAATGTGCAACGGTGTGAAAGACCATGCCCTGCATTTTCTCATCAGTTATCGATGTTGAAGACAAAATGGAAGACAATGTGTTCGATGGCAGTCTTCGATTTAATACTTTCGAACACAAGATGAGCGACAATGTCTGTAATGTTTTCAATGCCATGTATCAAATATTTGTTGGTGACTATTTAAACGACAATATGTTTCATTTTGTCTTTTATCAAGCTAAATAAACAACAAAAAGACTGACAATATATTAAAGGTTGTCATCAATAAACTATGTTGATGAGAATATAAGGGACTGTCTTGAATGTTTATACCCTACACCACCATAGGTGGTTGGGGTATTATGCGTTTGTGCTGATGTTTGTAACGCATAGAAAAGGTTATCCAACACCCACCTTAAAGTATACCAATCGACTCAGAATCACTTTTTAAATCGATCTAACGATATCCGTCCGTCCGTCTGGCTGGACGGCTGGCTGGTTGGCTGGCTGGACGGCTGGCTGTCCATGTAAACCTTGTACACAAAGTACAGGTCGCAATTTTGAAGATAATTCAATGAAATTTGGCAAGTGGGACTTTTATGATACAAAGACGAAGCCTATTGAATTTGGTCCATTATTTCACCAAGCCCTCATACAAATGTTCCCCCGGAATGCAGATTTAACACTCATGAAATTCGGCACAAAAGAGTTTTGTACAAGTATCAATCTTTGTTCCAAATTTTAAGAAGATCGGTCCACAATTGACTATAGCTCCCATATAAAATGCTCTTCCGAAAATCACTTTAATGTGCATAAATCCCATACGAATGTAAGTATCAAGTTAATATTTCTCACAAGTGTGTGTTATATAAGTAGAAACAACACTGCCAAATTTTATGATAATCGGTCCATAATTTACCATAGCTGCCATATAAACACTCTTCCGGAAATCGCCCTAAAGTTCATAAAATCATATAGATGTTATTATCAATGCATTGTTCTGTATTTGTATATTTTATTTTACATTTAGTAAAAGAGTTGGTCTACGATTGACCAAAGGTTTAATATAAGTCCTCTTCCCGAATTTTTATGGTCATACATAATGGTGTAGGGTATCATATGGTCGGTCTTGACCGACTATACTTTTTTTTTTTTCGAACTTTTTTTAACGACAATTTGAGAGACAAAGTCTTGAATATTGTCATTTAACAAACTACATATTTTTACGACAAGATAAAGGACAATGTTTTAAATATTGTGTTCTTGTATACAGGAATAAAAAAAAAAATATATTAATTTCAGCACGACAAGACAGAGTGTGTTTAAAAGTGAATATATGATAAACAATTATTAAAATAAAACAATTTGACGAGTATAAATAGTAATAGGAATTAACTTAATTAAATTTTAAGTAAAGTAAATTTTAAAGTGTATATTGTATAATGAGACGTTCCTTATTTTTATTTTTGTCCGTGTTTGCATTCATACTTCATCTTTACTTAAATTTTTTGAAATTAAATAGTTTACTATTCGTTTTCACTTAACTTTTGCTGGTTTTGAGCAAAATCTAGTTCTTTAATTTAACTTTGACGTTTGCACTTGATTAAAAATTCTTTATACTACAAAAAAAGGAAAAATGAAAACTTGATCCCTAAAAACAGATATGTCCCAGTTATCTATATCCTGAAGACAGTCTCGATGATGGGTCCATGATTTGACGTAGAACACAATGGCGACAGATTCCTTTAAATCTTGACAACTTTTTTGACAAAGAACATAGATATTCTGCAGAACAAGCAGAGCGACGCACAGTGTGGTGTTTCCATACAACGAGCGGCAAAAAATAAAAAGTAAAATCGGGAATTTCGAAAGAAAAAAAATTCGTATGAATTAAACTATATAAATTTGTATATATAAAGAAATGTATTTTGAGATTTTTTGATATTTTAAACTAAGATATATATTTAGCAATATGCCAAAATCGACTTTCTGCTTAAAATAACCTTTTTATTATTGAAAATGGTTCTTTAGGGCTTCATCAGCAACTTTTGTTCATAATTCCGTTACTTACAAAATTACCGTTATTTTTAGGTTATTGAAGAAAATCACAATTTTGACCTTCAAATTTCCAGAATTCGACCAAATGATGTTTGGCAACTTTGTATAAAATCCTTTTGCGATATTATAATTCGGCGAGTATTTATGCTGAACATATGAACTCATAATTGCAAATACAGGGTGTTTTGATGTATTTTTAATAAAAAAATGAATTTTGCGCCATCTAGTGGCAATAATTTGTACTAACTGTGTTCAGTAATTAGAAAGGTAATTTGAATACCTTTCCAAAAAAAACTTTTTTTTGAAAATCGGTTGAAAAATAACCGAAAATCAGTAAAAGATGTTCTAAACCAAAACAGTGATACAAAGAAAAACGACAAAGAACAATAACATTACAAATGTAAACAAGCGCGAATGTTGTATAGGAGGTGGGCGGTAAAGTGGGCGAACCACGCCTATTTTTGTTTCCGTGTTTACATTTCTCCATGAAGTATTTGTACAAAATTTCTTTGACCTTTCACCTCATTTGGGAAGTGGGCGGACCACGCCCATTTTTTGTTTCCAAGTTTATATCGACCCATGAAAATGTTGTTATAGTACATGCTTTTATTTAAAATAGATATAGCAGAAAAGTATAAAATTAAGCTACAACGGACATCCTGTGTTTTTAGTATTTTGCACATAACTTTTTTTGTTTATTTACAGATTTAACTCATTTTCAATATCAAACAAATGTTATATAATATAAATATTTGGACCAAATTTCGTCCCCCTTCGTTGTGCCATTCGAGCCCTATCCTGCTTTCAACAAACGGACATAGCTAGATCGACTCAGAATCTAACCAGGACCTAGAAAACATATACTTTATGGGGTTTTAAATTAAAAATAGTGTGTATGGTATTAATTACTACTGTATAATTCATTTCAGTAACATAAACTCCCGTTTTTTTTTTTTTTTTTTTAAATACGCACTCTATTGTTTTAAATGAATGAGTAAAATTTGCCGAAAATAGGCTTTATTGTTATTCATAAGGCAGAAATTGTTCTGAATGTTATGCCTTGAAAGTCAACATAGTTGTTGATGACAATAATATCTAAAATTCTGCGGTGGTGCTTGAAGATTACATTCCTACTTCAAAAGATATATATGAATGAAGGTGAAAAAACGCATTTTTTTTAAATTTTTCAGATTTTTTTTACATTTTCCAAATTTTCTCGTAAACGAAAAATGCGATCGTCATGCACCACCGCAGAATTTTAGACTTTGAAGTCATTAATAATTGTGTTGAATGACAAGACATAATATTCAGCCCAATTTGTGCCGCGTTAAATGTTAGCAGTAGTATTTTCTCACTTCCATGTTTTGTTGTTGCCATTTTGTTTTTCTCAGTGTATTATTGCAACAATATCCGAAAATGGAAGATTACTACCCAGACTAAATATCCAACAAATAAAAACTAATAAAAACATCAAAATTACCTTTAATATGATGTATAAAATGACTTTTTTTCTCAGCATCAAAATGGTCCATATCTCGCGATTTTTCGTTCGCGGGTAAATATCTCGAAAAGTGGTCTTTTTAAAAATTTAAAAAAATATGTTAATGATGAAAATGTTTTCTATAACCGTGGAAAGTGGCATTCTGTGACTCGCCATATTTTAGGAGTTATTACAACAAATGTCATAATAATTACGAAATATTTACCTCAATTTGAGTTGTTTTGTTGGTAATAAAATAGAAAAATCGCCAATTTCTTCCAAAAATCATCCGACTATAATAAAATTCGGCAAGAATATTAACATTGTTGCTGGAAACGCAAATACCGAGTTTCAGTTTGATACCTTTAATAAGACATCTCAATAATTCTATATAATAAATACTTCGAAAGATATTTGCAATTTTGTGTATGCAACTTTGTACATATTTTGAGCTATTTTGCACTTTCAAGCCGCGATATTTCGCGAACCACTTGATGAAATTATCTGAAATTTTGAATTAGTCTTAGTTTTGACAAGAATAATAATTTTACCAAATATTATCAAATTCGGAAGAGGTGAGAAAATCAGCTGGTTGGTTTTAAATGGAATGACTCTATTGCTAAATATATTTAATAAAAATACCTATTAATTCAATAATTTTAAACAAAAAACAAAAGATAAGCTAACTTATTTATTAAAATAATTTTAAACTATAATGTTTATATAAGAAGCGAAATACGTTCAATATTTGGATCCTTATAAAACGGATTGTTATTTTTATGTAATTCTTACTCAGAAACACTTTCTTGTGATATAATTATTAAATTATCTTCTCGATTTATGAAGAATACATTACTTAGCGTTGAAACCATATATCGTATTTCTTCATAAATCTTCCTATAATTTAGCTATTTTCTGTATAGATTAGTTTGGGTCATTTAGAATATAAGATGCTCCTTTAGGTTTTTATTAATATCTAGATAGCTATAAGGTTTAAACTAATTTTTCTAAAAACTGTGTTTGTTACATGTATAGCTGCTTTTGGTAACATTCCTACTAAATTTGTGTAGTTTTTTTTATAAATTCTGTAGTTTTTTAAATGGTGTAACATGCCAACATATACAAGTGACTTTGTTGTCAAACTTGTCCCCAACATGCTTTTTATTTTTTAAATTTCCTGGAAACATCAGCAGAAAAAATGCTGTTTGTAGAAGTCTGACTCTTAGCAAGTTAAGAGATGATTTTTTTTTCGCGCACGAAAAATGACTACATTTAGAAAGTAATTTTAAAAAAGTGGAATGAAAACGGAGAAGCGAACAAATAATGTATAATTGAAAATCAAAAAAGAAATCACAATTTTTAGTTTTTTTTTTTTGGTTAAAATTGAGCCATTAAATAAAATTTTTCAAACGTTCCCTTAAAGCAAAAATAGTCAAATCATAAAACACCTTTCAAATAAAATTTTTCTCAAATGGATCAAATTTGACGACTTTTTCGTTTATGAAGTTTATGTTACGATCTTTTGGCTTTTGTCAATATTGATGTAATTTTTGAAGATATGAACATGAAATTTTTTGTATAAATGTAATTTGGGTCAGTACATTATAACTAAAACCAACATTTGATTTTTTAGTGGTTACGGCACTTTTACATTTTAGTTGACGATATATATGTATAAATAAGAATATGTTTATCTATAGGTTAATTCTTTACAAACGAGAAAAAAAGGTATAGTCGGTCAAGACCGACCATATAATACCCTACACCATTATGTATGACCATAAAAATTCGGGAAGGATACCTATATTAGATCAATACTTTTACTAAATGTAAAATAAAATATACAAATACAGAATAATACGTTGATACTAACATCTATTTGATTTTATGTATTTTAGGGCGATTCTCGGAAGTGGGTTTATATGGGAGCTGTGGTAAATTATGTACCGATTCTAAAAAAATGGCAATGTTGTTTCTACTTATATAAAACTTATTTGTGTCGAATATTAACTTGATACTAACATTAGTATGGGATTTATGCACGTTAAAGTGATTTTCGGAACAGGGATTTATATGGGAGCTATGGTTAATCGTGGACCGATCTTCATAAAATTTGGTACAAAGATTGATACTTATACAAAACTTCTTTGTATCGAGTTTCATTAAAATATTCTTATTTCTAAGGCATTTTTTAGTGTTGAAGCTTAATTCCGGGGGGACATTTGTATGGAGGGTAGGTGAAATAATGAACTGATCATAACCAATTTCAATAGGCTTCGTCTTGTATCATAAAAGTCCCACCTGCCAAATTTCATACAATTATCTTCAAAATTGAGACCTGTACTTTGTGCACAAGGTTTACATGGACAGCCAGCCGTGCAGCCAGCCAACCAGCCAGACGGACGGACGGATATCGTTAGATCGATTTAAAAAGTGATTCTGAGTCGATTGGTATACTTTAAGGTGGGTGTTGGATAACGTTTTCTATGCGTTACAAACATCAGCACAAACGCATAATACCCCAACCACCTATGGTGGTGTAGGGTATAAAAATCTTAAATGTTGAAATAAAAATATTAATTTTCTCTCAATTAAAGCAAATCACATTTATCCAAATTAGAACAACAAAAATACGAAAATAAAAGCTTATTAATTGAAGTAATTTTTTTTTTTTCGCATTTATTAGTAAATATATCATTTATTGTGGAAAAAATACTTAAAATATTGGAAAGTTTCTATAGCGTGAAATATGGATTTCACTGGTCGACAAAAAAAAATTTTTTTTGTGCCCCTTCATAAAAAAAATATGTGGACTAGATGGACTTCCGCATGCTAAACTCGAATCTGCTTTCAGTTTTTTCCTATCGGGTTGAAATTTTTTTTTATGGGCGTGTCTAATATTAAGCCGATTACTCAAGTATATTTCACTATAACTCGAGAATGATATGCACGATTTATATAAATAAAATTGGCTTTAAGTCGTTCTACTAACAAATTTTCATCCGCTCAGTAGTTTAGGAGATATTTCGAAATTTATGTCCGAAAAAAATTGTTCATGCTAAATTCAAGATTTCTTTTATACCCTTCACCAAAGGTGTAAAGGGTATATATAAGTTTGTCATTCCGTTTGTAATTCCCACAATTTTCGTCGGAGAGCAAAAAAGTTTACATTTTCGGGATCCTTGTAAGTAATGATGACGATAGGACCATGTCCGTCCGTGTGTCGGTTGAAATGGCGTTTATGAAGCCCACCGATAACTGACATATATAATATATATATCAAACGATCGGAAATGCTTTCGAGAATTTTACTATTGGAATTCAGCAAGATCGGTTCATACAATGCGGAGATATGTTAAAAAAACCGGTTTTTAGAACCGGTTTTCCAGTTTCTGAAGCCTCTGTATATACTAGGGACTTCGTTTTTACAAAGAAGTCTGGGACATTTTTTTCTAAATTTTTGTTCTGAAAAAATGAAATAAATCGGTTCAATAATAACTGAGATATCGGACAAAACGCATTTTTTATTTTTTGAAGCCTTGGTTTAAGCTATAGATTTTTATTTTTATACAGATCGGTCACAAATATTTTTATAAAATTTTGGTTTTTTTAATCAGTAGGATCGGTTTATAAATGGCGGAGATATGCTTTAAAAACCGGTTTTTGGAACCGGTTTTTCAGTTTCTGAAGTCTCTGCATATACCAGGGACTTCAAATTTTCAAAGGCGGCTCGGAAATTATTTTCTGAATTTTTGTTCTGAAAAAATGAAATAAATCGGTTCAGTAATAACTGAGATATCGGGGAAAACGAATTTTTTATTTTTGAAGCCCTTGTTAAAGCTACAGATTTTATTTTTATATAGATCAGTCATAAATGTTTTTATAAAATTTCGTTTTTTTTAATAAACCAAATTCGTTCATAATCAACACAGTTATGGCCCAAAAACAAATCTGTTAAGAATATAAATACACACACAAACATGTATATTAAGCATTGTAATGACTATTAGTGACGTTTTTTGTTTTTTGTATAGACAAGTAGTTTAGTTAGAAACAGCAGTCATATAATGAATAACAGTGTTGTTGTTGTTCTTTGTATATGCAGTCTGTACAAAAATAAATAGATATGGAATTGTTGTTAATTATTTTTAAAAACTAAAACATATCTGTTAAGAATATACATAAATACATACACAAACATGTATAATAAGCATTGTAATGACTATTAGTGACGTTTTTGCCTATAAGACAAGTAGTTTAGTTAGCAACAGAAGTAATATAATGAATAACAGTGTTGTTGTTGTTCTTTGTATATACTCTCAGTTTGTATATACACACATAAAAAAATAAATAAATATGGAATTGTTGTTGTTTATTTTTTAACATTGTTGCTTTTACTTTTTTCTATCACGTATTAATTTTTTTATGGGCATGAATACTATGACCATGACTTTAGACAGTCACACTTGTATATCTCAAGAACGGTTTGTCCTATTAAGATATATTAAACTCCAATATATAGCGACTTAAATTGTTTTTTAGCTGAATTTACATAATTTTTTCTCCAGTTTATATTTTCGTAGTTATTTGGTAATTAGTAGCGAAAAAATTATTTTTTTTTTTTTTCGAAAAATCGTAAAAATTTTGATCCATGACTCTGAAATTCATTAGGGAATAAAATATGTTTTTGACATACCTTGAAGACAATTTTCTTGTTCATCTTTCGGTGTATCACTTATTAAAATCGTGTAAACGGTTCTTGAGTTATAGTCTAAATTTGACAAAATTTTAGTAACAAACTAATTTTAAATTTTGCATAAAAAAGATTTTTTTTGACACTTATTTTAAAATAACTTCGAAACTATTGAGCACATAAAAAAATTATGTTTGGGTGATTTGCATCATTTGGTGTATCACTTATGTCAATCGTACATACCGTTCTTGAGTTATGACGAAATATACTAGAGTAATGGCATTACTATGGTCGAAATATTAGACACGCAGCAGATTCGTGTTGAGCACATCAAAATGCATCAAGTCCAACTATTCATCTTTGGGGGAGGATTTTTTTGTCGACCAGTGCACAGTGGGGTCAAACGCAAATTTTTTGGTAATAAATCTGTATCTCCTAAACTACTGGTTAGATTAAATTGAAATGTATGGAAGAGTTGCAGAGGAGGACCTAAGCTTTGAGAAAAACTATCTTGCAGTCACCCTGTAATAACACAAGAAAATCTACAGGGTGTCAAAATTGACTACCTCGAGTATGTAAAAGTTTAAAAAAATCGTAACTTATAAAAATGAAGTCCGATTTTAAAGATTTTTATATTTCTGTAAAGTGCTTGGCAAGATAAAGAAAAAATAAGCTTACTCACCTAAGTTATCTCTTACAGTTAAAAAGATATTTAGACTTGAATTTTGAATATTTGATTTTTTGCCTCGACTTTCTTTAGTTTTTCGGGAATAAGTCCTGGGATATATGAGGTAAAAATTTTTTAAAAATATTTTGTAATTTTCTTATTTTAAAATAACACGCTGAAAGAATTTTTGGATTATCTCAATGCGTCTAGACGTGAAAAATATTCAAAGTCAGCACTCTGAAATTGGTATGAAAAACGGCTATTTTTTACAAAAATATAGTACAATTCTTTCACTTTTTTCTCAAAGTTCCGTTAAAGAAAATATTTTTTTCTTTAAATATTTCAAAAGACAAGGCTTCACAAATGGCTAATGTAGAAATTTTGAACTGATTTAGGCTTGCACCCTACATCAGGCATTGGTCGAAAATGGTGAATTTTGGAAAAAGTTAGATTTTTTATCGATTAATAAAAAAATGTCACGCTAGCTTTTTTAAATTTTTTGACGATATTTCATCAAAAAATAGATTTAGAATGATTTGACACTAAACTGCTCCCCGCCCGGCCAAAAACGAATTCAGGAGAGCAGATTTCATGAAAAAAGTCAATTTTTTAAACGACTTTTTTTAATAGCATAAAAAAGCATATTAACATAATATTTTCGCCATTATTTCTTATGTAGTGTATAAAATATATATTGATCTTTCACTCCTGTAAAAATCATTAAAAAAACTTTACAAATAAATTTTTGGCAATTTTTCAAAAATAAACAATATTTAATAAATATAAGCGATTATTACGAATATTATCTCGCTCAGCAACCAAAACGTGCCAATACAATTGTGTGTTACGTATACGCACATATGGAAATATTGTATAACAATGAATTTTGTGGAAGTTGACCTAAGTTGTCAGATTTGAGACCATGATATAATGCTTTTAAAATGATTTATATATACATATTATACATCAATGAATTGGTAAATAAGTCTATTTTTATATGTTTTATTAGTTTTTGGAAAATAGGCGGAGTTTTGTTTTACAAAACATTATTTTTTTGGTTTTTATATCTTTTTTATATTTTTTAATTTTGAAAAATTGGCAAAAATTTATTTGTAAAGCTTTTCTAATAATTTTTTCAGGAGTGAAAGATCAATATATATTTTATACATTATTTAAGAAATAATGGCGAAAATGTTATGATAATATGCTTTTTTATGCAATTACAAAAATTCGTTTAAAAAATTTACTTTTTTCATGAAATCTGCTCTCCTGCATTCGTTTTTGGCCGGGCGGGAAGCAGTTTAGTGTCAAATTGTTCTAAATCTATTTTTGGATGAAATATCGTCAAAAAATTAAAAAAAACTTGCGTGACATTTTTTTTTATTAATCGACAAAAATTTAACTTTTTCCAAAATTCACCATTTTCGACCAATGCCTGATGTAGGGTGCAAGCCTAAATCAGTTCAAAATTTCTACATTAGCCATTTGTGAAGCCTTGTCTTTTGAAATATTTAAAGAAAAAAATATTTTCTTTAACGGAACTTTGAGAAAAAAGTGAAAGAATTGTACTATATTTTTGTAAAAAATAGCCGTTTTTCATACCAATTTCAGAGTGCTGACTTTGAATATTTTTCACGTCTAGACGCATTGAGATAATCCAAAAATTCTTTCAGCATGTTATTTTGAAATATATAGCAAATTACAAAATATTTTTAAAAAATTTTTTCCTCATATATCCCAGGACTTATTCCCGAAAAACGAAAGAAAGTCAAGGCAAAAAATCAAAAATTTAAAATTCAAGTGTAAATAACTTTTTAACTGTAAGAGATAACTTTGGTGAGTAAGTTCATTTTTTCTTTATCTTGCCTTTACAGAAATATAAAAATCTTTAAAATCGGACTTCATTTTTATAAGTTACGATTTTTTTAAACTTTTACATACTCGAGGTAGTCAATTTTGACACCCTGTAGATTTTCTTGTGTTATCACAGGGTGACTGCAAGATAGTTTTTCTCAAAGCTTAGGTACTCCTCTGCAACTCTTCCATACATTTCAATTTAATCTAACCAGTAGTTTAGGAGATACAGATTTATTACCAAAAAATTTGCGTTTGACCCCACTGTGCAGTGTTTTCAGAGTTGCAACTTTTAAAAATATTTTAATTTTATTAACAACTTTTGTAAAGAATTATGTTAACTTTAACTTTATATATCTCAATAAATACTACAGATATTGATATGATTTTCTTGGTATGTAATATTAAATGTATTCAAATTATTCTATATAATTTATAATTTGCTAGGTTAAAAAATCAATACTGAAAATATTGGTTTTTATTTAAAAGAAATCATAATATTCAAAAACATATTTTTTGGGAAATTCTATTTTTAATTGAATGTAACTAAAAAGTTCCAACGAGTTCCAATTTAAAAATACGATTTTTATATAAAATAACATCTATAAAATAATATTTGAGAATATTGGCTGCGACTTTTTGCGATCTTTTAAAATATTAGATAAAATATGGGATACCTCATATTAGCAATTTTTTAAGAATTATTTAAACATTTTAAAGTAATAGCAGACAATTTTTTATGCAAATGTTACACTGACATTGGTGTGATTATATCTTGCCACGCCTACTTTTCAAATATCCTTTATTTTAATAAAATTTACAAAAATATATCTGAAATTCATGCAAGTAAAGTAATTTTTTGTCTGTATGGTAGTGGCAGTGATTCTACTCGCCTTTTTTTAGTGGGAATGTTTACGACACTGTGCGTCCGTTTGCCGGTGGTGTTGTGTTTTACACTAAATTTTGATTCATATTCATATATGTATTTGTAAATATTTTTTTTATTATTTTGTTAATATTTTAATGGAATTTAAAATATTATCAGATATATGGAAATCCATTTAAGGAAAACAGGAGTAAATACAAATTTACTCAATTTGAACATAAAAGATAATGAGTTAATTTAAGTGAATATAAAATTATTAAAAATTAGGGTATTCACTCGAATATTGTTTGTTCGATTAATCGACAAATTAAAATCAAATAATTGTTCGAACAAATTAAAATCGAGAATTTCAAATAACAATTTATTCGAGCAAATTATGCCGATTAATCGAATAATTCAAGTAAAAAATATTTTAAATATTTCCTTTCTTAACTACTTTTTAGGACGTTTTAATTTTAGTTTTCTAAACAATGTTTAAAAATTTGTATAGAATGTTTCGAATCTAAAATGGTACCACAAATTAGTATTAAAAAAAAAAAAATTTTTTTAGTAAAAAGAATCAAATATATGCCTGAATTAAAATATGTAGTTAAAGGTAATTTTTTAATTAAAAAAATGAAATAAAAATAAAAAGCTTTAAAAGATTATAAAGTAAAATTAAAATAATTTTAATATAAATAAAATAAATAATAAGAAATAAATTGAAGGATTTTAAACTTGAATAGCATATCTACGAATGAAAGTACATAGTATATATACCAATAAATGCTCAGTCCGATGTTATATAAAAGGAATTTGGATTCAAAATTATGTTGGTGTTTTTACATTGCTCTACTAAAAATAATAATTTCTTAGTGAAGTGCTGTGAAAATAATAGTGTATATAGTTGAAACAAAAGATAAGTAAAAAAAAGCGAATGGACGCTTAACAAATCTAAAGCATTTATACATAAATTAATTATAAAATATTTATATTTTGTTACATTGTTAACTTAATATCTGCATATTAAAATTTAAGAAAGAATACAAAACAAAGTACAACACAAAAAAATATATACAAATATACATTTGTGCTTGTGTGTTAATGAGTTGCTCTAACTCTCTATTAAGTGAGAGGAGACTCAGTACAAATGGTAAAAACGCATACATTGTATTGAGCCCCTTAAACAATAATAATAATTTATATGATACACAAAAGAACAGGAATTATTTAACCGCAAAAACAACAAATGAGAGATCTCCTCTCTCTAGTGCAATTACTAGTGCGCCAAATTGTGTAGAATATAGCACAAAAGAAAATCAGAAATATAAACAAACAACTAGTTTAATGGTTGATGAAAAAAGTAGTACACAATTGAATGACAATTCAAACAATAATTATTATAATATTAACACTGTTAATACCATTAGCGGTAACAAAAGTGATCTGGCAAAAGATAATAGTGAAATAATTTCTCCATCACGGCAATCAATGAAAAATACTGGTGCCATACCAAAGAATAATAATAATTTAGTGAACTCAGGACATAACAAAATTCCAACAGGGATGGACCGTTATATTACCATCACTAAACGTAAGTCCAGCCCTAGGACATTAAAACTTGAACCAAATCCAAAACAACAGAAAAAAAATGAGGTAAGTCAAAATCGGTTCTCGATACTGGATAACCAAGAAAGTGAAGTTGAATCTGCAAAGAGTACCAAAAATTATAAGCCTCCTCCACTCTACTTGCGCGAGCCTACTACTAACGCTCTAGTAAAAAAGTTGTCCCAACTTGTAGGCAAAGAAAATTTCTACGTAGTTTCTCTACGAAAAGGGAATGTTTCTGAAACTAAAATTCAGACATTCACAGAAAAAAAACTATAGAATTATAGTTGACTGTTTTGATAGTGAAAAAAGAAACTACTATACATATCAACTAAAGAGCGCAAAAGGCTTATTGGTTGTCATTAAAGGTATTGACAGTTCTGTACCGGCTGATGAGATTAAAGAAGCTCTTGAATCTGAAGGCTATGAAGTGAAGTCCGTTCACAATATAATTAATAAAAATAAGGTACCTCAACCAATTTTTAGAGTTGAAATATCTTATAATTCTTCCCGATTGAAGAAAAAGAGTGATACACATCCCATATACGGTTTAAGATACCTTCTAAATCGCAAGATAGTTGTGGAAGAACCAATTAAACGCAAAGGTCCCCCACAGTGCTTAAATTGTCAGGAATATGGACACACTAAGTCCTTCTGCAAATTGCCATCAGTTTGTGTTAGATGTGGAGATATCCATAAAAGTCTGGAATGTCCCCATTCAAAAACAGACATCAGTGCAAGAAAGTGTAGCAATTGTGGTCAGAATCACACTGCAAACTACCGTGGTTGCCCTGTGTATATTCAAATTAAAGGGACTTCAAAGGCAAGAAGACCTGTATATGCTCAATATCAGGATTCTAATTTTCCAAGCCTCCCTAATGGACCTACTTCTAGTGCACAACATAGAAGTAACCTGAACACGAATCGGCAATTGTCGTATGCTCATACGGTAAAAGAAGGTTCTAATACACAAATAAAATTAAACGTAGAAGGAAATGCTCAATTTCCAAATACTTTCAATAAGGGTTCAGTAATTCCCAACCAAACTCATAAAAATAATGAAAATAATGCTCCATTATTTTCATATGCTCACGCTTTAAAAGAGGGTTCAGTAATTCCCAACATAAATTCTCAAAGCTCTATTGAGAAACTAATTGAAACCATGAACAGTTTCATGTCAAATATGCAAAATATGTTACAGCAATTAATGCAAAATCAAAGCATGCTCATGCAGATTTTGCTAAGTAAAAAATGAATTCCTTAAGAATATGTTACTGGAATGCTAACGGCCTTAGCCAACATAAACACGAAGTCCAACAATTTTTAACGTTGCAAGATATTGATCTGCTATTGGTATCTGAAACTCACTTTACTCAAAAGAACTGTTTCAGAATAAATGGCTACTATACCTATGACACAAAGCAGCCTAACGGTAGGGCATGCGGAGGGACAGCAATATTAGTTCGTAAAGATATAAAGCATTTTCCAATGCCAGAATACAGAACGGATCATATTCAGGCCACTTCAATAAATATTCCCGATAACAATATAACAATATCCTCTATATATTGTCCTCCAAGATATTCTATTAATCGTAATCAATTTCTTGATTATTTTGCAACTTTAGGCCCAAGATTTATAGCAGCAGGAGACTATAACGCAAAACATACCTTTTGGGGCTCTCGTCTAACAACTCCCAGAGGTAGGCAGTTATTTGAAGCAATATCATCCAGCAAACTAGATTCCATATCTTGTGGCCAACCTACTTACTGGCCTACAGACCTCAATAAGGTTCCCGATCTTATCGACTTTGCTGTAATTAGAAATGTAAAACGTGAATGTATATCAGTGATTCCTTCACTTGATCTTTCGTCAGACCATACACCAACGATCCTGACACTGATTAATAGTCCAAGTCACTTTGAAACTCAAAGCTCTTGTTTCCCAAACAAGAAAACAAACTGGTTAAAATACAAAATGTACATAAGCTCCCACTTACCACAAAATATTCCACTGAAAAGCGAAAACGAAATACAATCTGCAGTTAATATCTTCACGGATATCCTGACTAATGCAGCTATATTATCCACACCTTCGCGTTTCTCACGAAGGCCAAAATATATTAAATGTTGCTCAAATGTTGAATCTCTTATTAGGGAAAAAAGGCAACTAAGACGTCAATGGCAAGATTCTCGATCACCAGCCGTCAAAACTAGACTTAATCAATGTATCAAAAGATTACGCTTCGCTCTGAAGAATCAAAAAGAATCCAAATTGAAAACATATCTGCAAAACTTAGACTCTACTAAGGAAACTGATTATAGTCTATGGAAGGCGGTGAAAAATATGCAATGCCCTATTGCATATGAGTCTCCCATACGCCTCCAAAATGGCCAATGGGCAAAAAGTTCTAATGAAAAAGTTGAAGCATTCGCTAGTCATTTAGAACACGTTTTCACTCCAAATAATACAGGTTCAACTCTAAGACCTGTTGTAGTTAGCGACCATATTCACTCTCCATTAAAATTCCGGCTCTCTGCCGTGAAATTAGCAGTAAAATGTCTGAAGGCAGGAAAATCTCCTGGAACGGACAAAATTACCAGCACAATGATTTGTTTCTTGCCAAACTCGGCTCTAAAATTTATTTTATTCATTTTCAATGCCATTTTACGTACTGGCTACTTTCCAAGTACTTGGAAGTTGTCAGAGATAGTAATGATACCCAAACCTGGAAAAGACGTCACTCAAGTAACATCTTACCGTCCAATAAGCTTATTATCAATTTTTTCGAAATTGTTTGAGAAATTGCTCCTTGAGAGCCTATTATTACATCTTAATAATAATAACAGTATACCTAACCATCAGTTTGATTTTAGGAGAAAACATGGTACTATTGAACAAGTGCATCGAATTACAACTCTCATCAGAAGAGGTTTCGAGAGCAAGCAGTATTGCTCTGCGTTATTTATTGACATATCTCAAGCTTTCGATAAAGTCTGGCACGACGGACTAATACATAAAATGACTACGTTACTTCCACAGAACGTTCATAAGTTACTAAAAAACTATATAATAAATAGATCTTTTCAAATAAGATCGAAAGATGTGATTTCTTCACGCAGAAAAATTTCCGCAGGAGTACCTCAAGGAAGTATTTTAGGGCCTATTCTTTATATACTATATACGGCAGATATGCCCACGAGCCCTATGACTCATACATCAACTTTTGCAGATGATACTGCTTTTGTAAGTATGCATACAAATCCGGTGATTGCATCCGAAAAACTCCAATCCCATATCACTGAGCTGGAAAAATGGCTATATAAATGGAAGATCAATGTGAATGCTTCAAAATGTGTCCATATAACATTTACCTTACGCAGGGAAAGTTGTCCCCCCATTCGAATAAACAATGTCCAAATACCTGAACAGGATAAAGTAAGGTATCTTGGTATTCACCTAGACCGGCGTTTAACATGGACTTGTCATATAGAATCCAAAGTTACTCAAATAAAACTAAAATCTGCCCAAATTCATTGGTTAATTGGTCCAAAGTCAGCCCTAGACTTGGACTATAAAGTACTGTTATATAAAGCAGTAATAAAACCTATATGGTTATATGGCATACAGCTCTGGGGAACAGCCTCTTCATCAAACATTGAAAAATTACAGAGAAGACAGTCCAAACTCCTAAGAATAATAACAGGTGCACCATGGTACGTCAGAAATAGCAACATCCACAAGGATCTCAATATTCCTACAATTCGTGAGGAGATAAAGAACAGTAGCATCAAATATATGAAAAAATTATCTGAACATCCAAACCCTCTCGCTAGGGATCTGCTAACTTTTGAGGGTCACAGACGCCTAAGAAGAATGGAAACACTGGATCTTGGAAGATAATACTACTAATGAAAACTCTACGTTGGATTTTGCAGTGGCAATATCAACAATAATTTAAGTTTAGGTTAAGATTTTAATACTTATTGTAAATTTCTGAAAAAGAAAGATTCAATAAAAACTAATATATATGTAAAAAAAAAAAAAAATATATGTTTAGCGTGTAAACTTGTTCTTTGTTTTAAGAAACGCTGAATTACTTTATCTAAAAAAATAGATCTCCGATACTTAAAAATATTGTTCAAACATTTTGAATATAACTGAAAACCTCTATTGTACATAGGTTAGTATGTGTCCAAATTAAAAAGTGAGGCTATGAGACAAAATCACAAATTATTCCAAAGTGGTTAAAAATTCATCATTAATTTCAATTTGTATCAAAAGTATTGATAATCACCTTTAAATGGTTATCATTATTTTTTTCACAGTGTAAAAACTAGCCATTTTATAGCGTCACAAAAGTTACAAAAAGTACTTCGGACTACCCTTAATATGAAATTTGGTTCAAATTGATTGATTTATTTATATAACTATCAATGAATATATTAAATATAGAAAAACAACTGCATTATCAAAGCAAAAAAGTTATTTTGGAAAGACTATTTCTTATTTTAAGCTATATGTTTGAATTCATTTTTGATAAGCATTGAAAAATTGAGTAAAATTTTAAGGTATAAATTAATCGAATAACTCGAGTAATATAAAATATTTACTCGATTATTCGAGTAATTTAAAAACTGCATTTCGAACAATAAAAAAGTCGAGTAAAATGAATATTCTATTAAAGATATAAAATCTAGGCCTTTAAAAACTAAAATCCATATGCTACTACACTTTTTGTAAAATAAAATTAATCACCCCTTCGTTCTAAAGGACATCAAAAGCATAAATACCTCATTTTCTCTGAATTTTCCATCACTTCAATACATTGCTTTCTCGTTTACTTATTATTTGCAATAAAGACCATTTAATTAAATAAAACTTTTTATACTCATTGAGTTGTAATTAAATTGTGTATGACTTATTTATAATTTATCTGAATTTTCCAATTAATTAACTTTTTCTTTTTAGAAAAAAGTACATTTTATTTATTTATATTTAATTGAATAGGTACCTGCAACTAATGAAATCGGTCGTTACAAATTTAAAAAGTTTAATATCAGTTACATTCTTACAGCTTATTTTATATGTTTCTATAGAATAATTTGTTTGATTAATCAAAATGTTTAATATTTTCACAATAAATTCATATGTCTTGCCTTCTGATTTGTAAATGGTTTAAATCTAAAAGATGTAAAAGACAAAACAAAAATTTATCAAAAAACCCTTAAAAGTTTTAATCCAGTTTTTTATATTTTTTAACTTTAAACGGCTATATTTCTTAAATTACAATTTTGTTCAATCTACCAAAATCTATCAAGAGTTTTCCTATATTAAATGATAAAGAAAAGCATAGTCGTTCAAACCCGACCATACACCATTGTACATGTACTCCAAAATTTGGGGAAAGTCATTTTATGGGACCTGTGGCCAATTGTTGCATTAAATATAATGCATATTTTTATAAAACATACATATGCATTATATTATATTGATACTAACATTTATATGGAATTTTATACTTTAAGGTGATTCCCGGACGTTGACCTTATATGAGAGCTATGGTAAATTATGGACCAAATCTCATTAAAATTGGCACTGTAGTTTCTACTTATATACAGCTTATTTGTGTCAAATATTAACTTTATACCAACATACTATGTATGGAATATATGCACGATAAAGTGATTTTCGGAAGAGGGTTTTATATGGTAGCTATAGTCAATTATGGGTCGATCTTCATAAAACTTGGCACAAAGATTTATAATTATATAGAACTTATTTATACTTATAGTCGTAAAGCCCCTATTCCGGGAAGATATTTGCATGTGGGCTGAGTGAATTAATAGACCGATAATAACCAGTTTCAATAGCGTTATCCTTGACCTAATAGAAGATCGATTGCTAAATTTCATTAACTTATCCTTAAAATTGCAGCTTTTAAGTACTTTTTTTGGATTACAAGGTTTACATGGACAGACGGACGGACATCGTAAAATAGAATCAGAATGTGATTCTTAATTGAATCTGAAAAATTAAAAAACGGAAAAATTCGTTTCGGTATAACTGCTAGAGCAACGGTTCTCAAATGGAGTCCACGACCCACAAGGGGTCCGTAAAGACATTCGTGGGAGGTTGCGAAGTTCTTTTAGGAATTAATTAGCATTAGATGCAAGAAATTCAATGAATAAACTCGTGGCTCGATTGAAAATATTATGTTTGATATAGAAAGTGATGTTGCCGAATGGCACGATATAAAGAAACTACGATGTTGCAGGGAAAACATTAAATTAAAAAAATATTTTACTTTAATTTGATGAAACTATAAATCTTATACATGAAACCCTATAATTTTTTGTAAATTTACTATGTCAATAATTTCTTTTATAAAGTCGTTTAAAAGTTCTTTTCATAGAATCCATGTGAAATAAGATTGTTAAAATTTTTTCGAATTTTTCGACACCTTAATGCTAAGGTCAAAAAAACTATATTTCACAGAGAATTGTGCTGCCTCTAAAAATAAAATTTACTTAAACGACTTTATAATTCAAAGACGGAAAAGTCTTTTTCATACAAATATCGATAAAATACCACAGTAGTGCGATTCAGTAACTTATTTTAACGATAATTCATCAACAAAAACAAATGTTTAACATAAAAAAGCAGTAAGTATACATGTGCACAGTTTACAAATAATTCCCAAATTCTGTTTTATTTCTACTCCTATTTAAGTCTTCTGTTTATTTTGGCAGAATTGCCAGATGAAAACAAAAGTTATCTACTATTGTTTAAATGTACATAGTGAATAACATAATCGTTATTGCAAACAACAAAAGCCATCGACATATTTGTCGATTGTCGAATCGTTAAAAGTTACTGAATTGCACTACAGAATCGTTTTAAAAAGAGTTAAAATGTAACTCATGTCTTAAATTTTTATTCTGAATCAGCAGCTTTAAAAGCATTTTAGTTGAAATATAGCAAAGTATATCCGCTTGTTGGTTTCGAATTCCTAAAAGTATTAGAACAATTTTCATCAACATAAATTTTTATGTGAAACTATCTTTTGTGTTCACCGAGAATAATAATAGATATGAATTATATGAAAAAGTATCCTAATATTAAGGATCTCATAAAGCAAAAACAATGTCGCATTATTTTTTTCTTTACATAACATTTTATCTGATTTGTAAACCATTTAAATGCTAAAAGTAGGTCGCAAAGCAAGATCTTGTGAGAACAGTATCATAATTTAAAGAAACGGTATCTTATAATACTTTAAATTTTCATTTGAGCTGGGAACATCGATACTTTTCATAATGTATACACATAATTAGAAACTTTTATTTTTATTTTCCATACAAATTAATGAGTTTTTAATATGGAACATTAGGGTTGCCCCCATTACAAAAAATGTCTAGATTTTGGTTCTCACCCCCTGAAAATGTTCGATTAGTCGAAAAACTAAGACATGCCAAGTTTTGAACTGATTGAAAAATATTTAGAGGTGACTCAAAGCGATCAAAATCTTGAAAATAATGATTTTTAATTTTTTTTTTTTCCTTTTATCCATCATACAAAATTAATTTTAAATGCAATTTTTTGAATTTATATCTTGTTGAATTCCACATATGTATTATGAGCATTCTGAAATTCCTAAAATTAAGAAGATTGGATAACTAACAACATAATAGCTATTAAAATAAAATTACCGAAAAACACGACATTTTAGGGAGAGAAACGAAACTTGGCATGTAGTTCCCTATTGACGTTTTATATACCCTGTAAATAATTGTATTATCCAAAATTGTTGTAATAGTGAAAAATACGTGGGTGAGTTATATGCAAAACAAGTATTTTTTGTGAACTTTGATCGTGAATATTTTACGCAGATCACTCGTGATCAGTGTTGCCAGTTTAGCCTTTTTAAGGCTAAATCTAGCCTTTTTATTTTGCTTTTAGCCTCAAAATTTTCGTTTTAGCTTCTAGCCTTTTTTCTAGCTTTTTTTAATTTTAAAATAGCCTTAAAAAGGCTAAAAATTTACTAATTTTATTTCTACAGAATCATCAATTTAAGCATTTTTGTGTATTAGTTCGCACAAAAAATCGAAATTATTTAACGAAAATTTTCACCTGCGGCGCTTCATTCTACGAAAATAGAAATATTTTTTAACAAAGTTGTTGTTAAATTTTCTTCATTTTGGTCATTTTAGAAAGATAAAAATGAGGAAAATCTAAGATCTAATGAATTAGGTATGGCTGAACAGAATAAAAAAACTAAAATTTTTAATATTTCAATCGCTTTGAGCCACCTCTAAACTTGTTTCAACCAATCTAAAATTTTGTATTTTATAGTTTTTGAGCTATTCGAACATTTCCAGGGGGTGAGACTGAAAATTTAAAAACCTATAAAAGAGGGTCACCCTAATGGAACATACAAACTCTTCTCCGTTATAATATTTCTTTCATTTAATTTCGCGAATTTATAACCTTCATAAAAGCACAACATCCTTTTATCATAATTTTGCAAATAAAATGCTACTTTCATGATAGTGTTTGGGTTATTGTCTAAGGTTTTTTGCTCTTAAAGGATTTCTTTAAGGGCATCATAAATTTCTTTTATTATGTTTAATTTTTTTAATAATAATTATTATATTGTTTTTTTTATTTTTTTTTTTGCTGTTGATTTTACGGGTTTTTAAAAGAAAATCTTTACCTACAAGTGGTAAACGAAAACATGCACACAAATTTTTTTTTTTTTTTTTTAATTGATTTCATGATTGACTTATTGATAGTAAGTATAGTGGATCGTCTAAAATGCAGGCGTGGTGTTTTTCATAAGATTTTAATAATTAAATTTTGACTGATGGACAAAAAAAATGTTTCCTTCTGCTTTAAAAAAAAGTGGACTTGGTGGAATTCAACAAGCTAAACACGAATCTGCCTTTAAAAAATACTGTAAAAAAGTGCTAAAAACCATTTAGCATATTTTAAAATTGATTTTTGCGATTTCCAAATTTGACCTATTTTTCCAACAAATTTCAAATTTTCTCCTTAGTTTTTTAAATCGCAAAGCTGGAATCAAATAAAAGTTATAATTTTTATATACAGTAGCTAGCATAAAAAATGCAACGCTAGGCTATATGATTTTTGATCGTATTGATTAGGGCTAGAGCGTCATAAAAATTCTATTGTGATTTTATTCTTTGCGGCCTTAGCCAACTATTGTATGTCATTTTGTTCCAAATTGTTACGCATACGAACAGTTAATAATATTTTTTTTTTTTTTTTAAGTTGTAAATTTAAGGGAGCAAAGAAAATGCAACTCCTAAAAAATCATCGGATTTTTTTAAATTTTGATAAAAATAATTATTGAAAAATTATGAAAACTATAATTTGGTAGTATTACCACAAATTACTACCAATACATATAAATTTAAGGTAATTTTAACTACAAAGGATATTAATAATATTAAGAAAACACTATTTTCTCCGTACTTTTTAAGAATTTTCAAATATTTTTGAATAACATTCTGATAATTGTAGTGAAATAATATTAATATGTAGTTCTAATATGAAGATTCTTAAAAATTATCTTAAAAAAAAAAACAATATTGAAACGATCATGCCTGTAACACTTGATACAAGTCATTTAAGAGTAGATATTTTATATTATCTGAATGGCCACATTTGGCCATTCAAGCTACTATTGCCAGCAATCGTTGATTTAATAATGTAAATATGGTAACTGGATATCCTTCTAACATAACACATATTATTTACTTATATAAATCTACCACCTTTACATTTAGAGGCAGGTCCTTTATTATTTTTGCGAGTACTGTATAATGGAAATAAGAGCCTATTACGATAACTTGAATTAATTTGACTCTAAACCCATATATTTCAATTTTAGACGGTCTAGGTAGACATACTTACTTAAATATTAATTTCCAATGGTAAACAAGTCCAATAGTCCAATTATCACGAAGGATGCACTTTTAATTTTTCAACATATGAAGAGTTTAAAATAGGTATATCTCATTACTGTTTTTCCTTGTGTTAGAATTTGTTCCAGGACCAAAATTAAGGGATATTTGAACATTACAGCGATACAGAGCATTCTATAATGTCATATCATTGCGAAAAAAATATTTTAAGCTGTTGATTCCATCTCAATAACGCTAAACTATCATAAATATTTGATCGCTTATTTATAGAAAGTGTTTGTTGGTTTTAAAACAACTAACAAAATAAATAATAATTCCAAAAATATCAATCTCTATTGAAAAATGTCCAAAATAGTTCAGAAAAATATCAAAATTTAATAAAATTGAAATTTATTGCAAATATTTATATAATTTGTAGATTTCGTGTATCTTAGACAATATGCAACGATAGAAAATCGTGTTTTTTAACAACACTATAGTTTCCAACCATTTCCAATAAAAATTTTTATCAAAATTTTAAAAATCATGTTTATTTGTTTAGAGTTGTATTTTTTTTTTGCTCGCTCACATTTTCAACTGCTTTTACAAAACGTTCAATAATTTTCATTACGCACAAAAATATTCAAAAAAATTATATGCAACAGGTGTCTATGACCACAAATAATAAAATCACAATAGTACTGTTACATTAGGATTTGCTATAAAAAAAATATATGCGAACAAAGATCATATCACATAGCGTTGCATTTTTAATGCTCGCTACTGTAGTCTAATGTGTTTTTAATTTTTTTGTAATAGAAATTTTTTCTCTTGATTAACGGTTGAAAAGAAATAGCAAAAAAGTAAAAAAACCGGCTTTTTGAAATGTTTTAAAGTTTTTTGGTAATTGCGGGATTGAAAATCTAAAAAAATGAATAGCGCATGAAATTAATTATAAATCCATCGTTTCCCAGTGTTTTTTGCAAAAAGTGTTCAAAAGGTTTTCGTATTGGAATATGTATTTATATACATATTTGAAAAGAAGACAAAATTTCCTATTTTTGTTTTCAAAAAGGTGGCAATATTTATTCACTGATAAAATTTATATGTATATTGTTTTGGGCTTTTTAATTTTTTTAATATTTTCAAAAGAAATCTTAATGCAAATGCGTGTAAAGTAAATCCGGATGAGCTTGGGGCAAAGGTCTGCCCTATCCAAACTTTGTCATTTTGAAAAGTTCTTTTAATTTTTTTTGTTTGAGAACTTAACAAAGCTGGGATCGATTTAAAATTATTTTCATTATATAGCTCCATACGTAAGGTAAACACCCAAAAAGTATTCTCTCACGGATGCCCCTTATAACGACAGAGTGACCAATTCAATGAAAAAAATCAATTTTAAAACATGTTTTATGCGGATTGGGATTTTGGGTATTTTCATGTAAAAAAGTGAGAGAAATTTTAATTCTTTGATTTTACATTTATGCGGCAAATGTCCAACTATTTATAATTAGTGCAAAATTTTCCAATTAAAAATCGTTTATTTTTAGGACTCTATACAGATATTGACATCCTTTATTCGATAGATAATTTTGATATTTACATACCCAGCAAAAACTTAGTACTGGGATGTAGTTACGGATCGTCTCCATTATATAGAAGTATTTTAGTGACTACATATTAATAACCCAGTAAATATGATTTATGATCAGATTTTTTATAAAACTATTCTTTATTGTAATAAATATGTGACGAGATAAAATTTACATATGAATTATTTTTTTTAATCTAAAGTAGTTTTTATAATATTAAATATAATATTGCTACCGTTTGGTAGCAAAGTATGAAGAAAAATAAAATTTTGAAGTATGTGAGGTGAATAAACTCTTATTAAGTTTTTGAAATTAAAATTTTAAAATCTTTCAACGTTTAAAATTAGAAAAGAAAAAAAATATCCCAATTATTAGTAACCTAAAAAGTAACTAGTTCCTCTTGTTGTAACTGAAAATACTTTAAAATCAACGAGTTATTGAACAACTTTAAAGTAGTAAGTTTTTTTAATAATAACATGTGGAAAGTAGTTGCCTCTAATATCATCACCGTGTTAAAATAATGGGTTATTAAGCTAATGTGTAAGTAGTGTTAAGCCATTATATTATCTTCTTAACTCATTAGCTGGCAAACAAAGTTTTTGCTGGGTAATTAAAAAATTAGTTGAAAATGTTAAGAAAAATATTGAAAAAATTGAGATTGTTTTTCAAACCTTTTAGGTGCTATACAAATCTATGAAATAGGGTAGGGAACAAAAACATTTTATATGACATAAGTACCCCATTTTGAGCACCCTTAGCCCCGCTCCTAAGATATATGTAAGACCCTCCTTCTAAACTTAAAATGTTACTCTCTGCTACGCCTATGTAAAATTTTATGTAAATCCAATCAGCCGATTAGAAGTTACAGATATATTTTAAAAATGTTCGTTTTTGGCCCACTGTTTAAAAAAGTGGGGCAAAATCAATTTGAACCCTAAAAATTTTTTTTCTAAAATATTCTCTGGATTCTGTACAAAATTCTAAATAATTTTCGTACAAGAAAATTTGAAAAAATTGTGATTTTTTTTTCAAAAAGGTGTTATAATTTTTTCACTTTAAAATTCATTATTTTCCTTTGGACCATAACTTTCTTTCATGTTCCTAAAAGAATGCTTAACATAAATTCATGTAAAATAAATTCTAGGGCAGATGGGGTGACAGTCTCCCCGCTAGCCCTATCAGAATTTCATTAATTTTAATTTCTTTAGTTTTTTGTGAAGCTCAAAAATGTCAAAGCTGAAATTAAAAAAAAAAAAATACCTTAACAACATACCTACATTAAAGTGCCTCACGAAAAAAAGTTGCAAATGTACCCCTCTAGAAATGAAGATTAGTATGTTCTTATATGATTCCCAAAATATTACATCTCAATGTTAAAAATTACGTGAGCTGGACCATTTTCAAAACACCTCCAAAACTACGTATTTTTTTCAATATCATTATCAAAATTATAGTTATATGAAAATTAACTTCAAATTATAATACAAAAAAGTGGGCCAGGATATACTACGACCTTGAATATTAATTTAAATAATTATTATATTACTTTTCAGTTGCGAAATATTAAGATTTTACTAAAGTATTTTTTAACATTTTCATTACTAAAACATGTAATTTTATATATTTCGGACATTTTTCAAAATATATTAGGTTTTAATGTACCATAGGAATGGTCTATCCTGCTGCTATTGAAGATAATACGTCATTAACCCATTAAAAGCTAGAGGGTAAATTTTATGCATTTAGTTCCCAAAAGGTTAAATTAGCAGTTTATGCAAATAAGTCGCATGGAAGTACTCATTACACTTAATTATTGATAAATTTATGAAAAACATAATAAGTTCCTTTAAAACCGCGATAATAATCGAATAAAAATGAGTTTTTGAAATTTAGCCGCTAATTTGCACGAATTTACAGATTTTTGATCAATTTACGCTTTCGGTGACATTATATCCTTAACTAAACATTTATTTGTCGCTAAAATTAACTATTTTTTTTGTGCAACTAAAGGGTTAAATCAATCCATATATCAATAGTATTTAATGAGACCTTTCCAATGATGCCCTAAAATATAATTTAAGATGAAAAATGTCCAGAATATTCAAACTTTAACAAAATACTGTTTACAAAAAAATTATTGAAAATTTTATTAAAATTTTAATTTTGCGAGAATGAAAACAAATTTTAAAATATTTTTTGTTCAATATGTATTAGACGTCGTTTTTCTATCATATGTTGTAATTTTTTTGACAAAAAGTTAAAAATTGTGAATACTGTTGATCGAAAACCATATTTTTTGAGGTTTTTTTAAAAATGGTCCAGCTCACGTAAATGAAATAATTGAACCGAAATATTTTGGGAGTGAGTTAAAATCATATCAAACTTTAATTTTAGGGGGGTACATTTGCAACTTTTTTTATCTCCATACAAGTCAAGGCACTGTAACCTACATATGTTCGCTAAACACACAAAAAATATTTAATAAGCCACGCTTCTTATAACGACACACAGTGTGCTATTCAAAAAATGAAATGGAAATAATTATGAAACTTTGGAACGGCTGTTCCAATTTCCATGAAATTTCACATGGTGATAGCAGAGGTGTAGGCGAGTTTAAATTTTGAACTTGGACTATATAGACCTACAGGGGGCGAGTCCACAGGATCAAAAAGTTGGACACCTCGGGTATAAAATTTGTTAAAAATGATCCTGATTCCTTATATCTGAACCGATTTGAAAGATTTTGATATAGAAGGATTCTTCTATTCGAGCTCTACAAAAAATGCATATATTTGTCTTCTTTTCAAATATGTATAAACATTTTTACAATACGAAAATTTGTTGAAGACATTTTGCAAAAAACACTGAGATATCGGGGAGCAAAAATTTCTATAGCAAAAACATTAAAAACACATTAGACTATATAAAAAGTACAACTTTTTTTTGATTCCAGTTTTGTGATTTGAGAAATTAAGACGAAAATTCGAAATTAGTTGGAAAAATAGGTTAAATTTGGGAAACCCTGGTTCTCGAAAAAATAAATTCTAAACAGTTTTTTTCCTTTAAAGTATTTTGTGTTTAGTTATCTTTCAGAAAAATATAAATATTATATATGTTACTCAATAAAATTTTTATATAACAGAAAAAGAACGTAACCACTTTTTCGGCAAAAAAAAAAAACGGGGAAATAGACTTTTTTCAAAGTTCAACTTTAAATTCCTGTTAATTTTGATTCCGTAAATATTTTTAAAAATTCTTTCTTTGCACAATTTTTCTATTTGTTATTAATAAAAAATGTTAAAAATAGGGTGAAAGTTGGACCCGCTAATCTTTGAAGCTCAATATCTCTTAAACTAAAAGAGATAATATATGTTTTTTGTAGATCTCGACTAGCAGAAACCTCCTCCTATATCTTTCAAATTGGTTCAGATATAAGGAATCAGGATCGTTTTTAACAAATTTTATACCCGATGTGTCCAACTTCAAAATTTAAACTCGCCTACACCTCTACTATCACTATGTGAAATCGGAACAGCGGTTCCAAAGTTCCATAACAATTTCCATTTCATTTTTTGAATCGCACACTGTGCGACATGGTGACCATTTTACTGAAAAAAGGTAAAATTTTTAAGCAAGCTTTCCCCGAACTTGAATTTTGGGTATTTCGGAGTAAAAAATACTAAAATTTCATAATTATAGTTTAATTAATATGGATTTTATTTCAGTTCAAATAATATTATTATTATTTTTTATTTTTTTGAAAAATAACACTAAATACAAACATTTTTCGTTTTTTGATCAATTTAATGAAAAAGTCTAGCTCTAATACTTTAATATTTATATATTATTATTTTTCAAGTAATAACCTTTCCAATGATACCAAATACTTGCATAAATACTTTACACAATCGTTTAAAAACTAACTGAAACTTGACTCCCTTCAGCTAAATTTGCACAATTTCCTTCATTTCTAATGTAACTGCACAGTAGTTTCAACGCGCTTTTCTTAAATAATTTTTTGTAACTTTTGAACCATTAAATATATTTCATCGAATTTTCACATAGTTATTTCGGCGGTATTTTCCAACTGTTATGGAGGCAGGGGGAGGACCTCCGAAAGTTATCAAATACCACTATCTACACACTATATATAGAGGAATTCACATAGATATTTCTAACGTCTAGAAATCTACAAATCAATTTTTAATAACTAATACAACTAATAACAATACATAGCAAAGTTATGTTTTATATTAATTTTGTAGTCTAGGAATAACTTTTTTCACTGATAAATTGCACAAAAATATTCCAATAAAAAACTAACACATATTTTATTTTTATACCCACCATCCAAGATGGGGGTATATTGATTTTGTCATTCCGTGTATAACATATCGAAGGAATCATCTAAGTCCCCACAAAGTATATATTTTCTGGGTCCTGGTTAGATTCTGAGTCGATCTAGCTATGTCCGTCCGTCTGTCTGTCCGTCTGTTGAAAGCAGGATAGGGCTCGAACGGAGCAACGTAGGGGGACGAAATTTGGCACAAATGTTTATCTTATATAAGGTATGTTTGGTATTGGGCAAAATCGGTTAAGAAACAAAAAAGTTATGGGTTAAAAACTAGAAACACAGGGTGTCCGTTTTATACTTTTCTGCTGATATTTCTTCAACATAAGCATGTACGACAACGAAATTTTGTAAGTATAGTTCAGGGATCGATATAAACTCGGAAACCAAAAATAGGTGTGGTCCGCCTACTTTACCGCCCACCTCCCATATAAGGTGAAAATCAACGAAATTGAGTTCAAATAGTTAAAGGACCAATGTAAAGTTGGAAACAAAAAATGGGCGTGGTCCGCCCACTTTACTGCCCACTTTACCACCCCTTCTATATAATGCAAAATTTGAAAAAGGTGATGGTGGGTATATAGATTCGGCCGGGCCGAATGTAACATTCGCGCTTGTTTTTTTATTTTTTGTTATTTCTTGTTTTTTGACATAACAAGAATTCAAATTAAGAATTCTCTTTAATGATCCCACCTTCTGTTATTCTGTTATGATACACATACTTACTACACTAAAGATATGTATGTATGTATGTTTGTCCAATTATACTTCTACATTAAAAGCAGGTTAAATTTTTTAAATACCCTCATTAATATAAGTAACAATAAACAACAATTAAAATTTCATTATTATATTTAATAAAATGTATTTTACAATGCTAAAAAATGAGACAAAAAAGAAAATTATAAAAAATGTTTATGACAAGATAACAAGATGAACAGATGACATTTTACATTAAATTTGTTTATTTGGTTGTGCTCCCAGTTGTTGTAAATGAACACACATTACATAATTTGATTTTGGACGCTTATACAGCGATTTTAGTTCAGAAGAATGTTAAGTTTATATTATATGAGTACCTTACTACATTGTCTTTAATCTTTAAATAATAATCTCAATTATTAATTAATTTATAGTAGATTGTAATAAATGATTAATAACAAAATGCAATCAAACAAGAATATTTCATATGAAAAAAATTAGATAAACTCCCAATTAGGGTTTCTAAATTCCCGATTTTTTTCATGGTTGATTTAGGAGGGATTATCCATACCTATACTTATCATGTTCAAGGAAAAGGTTCATTTATTTAATTTACTTTTACTCTTAGTAGATAATTTAATAAAACTTTTAAAGGAAAATTCGATGGATTTGTTCCATTTTGTACTACCATTTCACAAGTCATGAGGAAAGAACTTTTATTGAATATTTTTAATAAAGTAATATAACAAGTAACTCAGAAATATATACAAATTTAATTTTTAATTTGTTCCAACTTCGAAAATATTGAATGTTTAAAAAAATAATATAAAGACTTGAAATTAATTTAAATCGTCATCTACTGGAGTTTTTTATGTGGCAAATTTCATCATTAAAATTTCGTTCTGTACAAGGTTTTCATGGACAGGCAAGCAGCAAGCTGTCCACTGGACGGACTTTAGATTCTGGGTCAATTGGTATACTATAAGATTTTTTACAAATCTTAATTACAGACCTTCATTTAAATCTTATCTTGGTTCCTAAAGGTTTTGTTCAACATAATGTGCGTTCCAGTAACAAATGTTACTGGATCTGCACACAGTGGGGTCAAACGCAATTTTTTGGTGATAAATCTGTATGTCCTAAACTACTACCCGGATCGAATTAAAATGTATGGAAGAGTTGTAGAGGAGGACCCAAGCATTCAAAGAAATATCTTGTAGTCATCCCGTGATAACACGAGATAAGCTACAAGGTGTCAACGTTGATTATCTTGGGGGTATGAAAAAGTTTCAAAAATCGTAATTTCTACAAATTAAGTCCAGTTTCAAAGATTTTTATGTTTCTGTAAAAAACTTGACAAGTTAAAGAAAATAATTTTACTCACATAAATTATCTCTTACAGTTAAAAAGATATTTACGCTTGAATTTTTAATTTTTCGTCAATCAATTATTAGACGAGCAAAATATTCAAAGTCAGTACAATTTCTTGCTTTCTGTTTTTTTCCGGATAATTTACCAATTGGAACAATACATTATTCGATAATATTTTTTCCGTGGAATTAAATTGCTTGTAGTGTAGCGGACATATCGAGCCTTAATGACGAAAATCTAAAACTCAAAATCGTCAATATTTCATCAATATATTTTGATTTATAGCTTAAGCAATTTTATCGTATATGATATTCTTCCATCCATCTTAAATTTTATTATATATTTTGTTTAAAAATTATTTGATTGATTCAATATCAACATTTTTAATTAAAATTGTACTATTATTTTTAAAAATGATCTCAAAAATACGAAAACTTATAATTTTCTTTTATGCAAGCAACCAAATATCAAACATTTTTTGTCTACAAAAATACATTGACATATGATCAGTAATTGCTTTGCGAATTGAAAAGGAGCAAAAAAAAGCACTGGTAGACAAAAAAAAAATCCTCCCGCAAAGACAAATGGTTGAACTTGATGCATTTTGAACATGAATCTGCTTTCAGTTAAACACGAATCTGTTTTAAGTTTTTTCCATCAGGTCTGGATTTTTTTTATGGACGTGTCTAATATTTCGCCTATAGTAAGGCCATTACTCTAGTATATTTCCTCATAACTCAAGAACGGTGTGTACGATTGTGATACACCAAAAGATGCGGACTAAAAATATCTTTGAGACACCCAAACTTTATTTTTCTATGTGCTCAATAGTTTCGGAGTTATTTTGAAATAAATGTCCGAAAAAAACTTTTTTGTGCAAAATTTTAGATTTTTTTGTTACTAAAATTTCTTTTTAAAAGTGAAAGCATCAAAAATGTTTTGGTTTATTATCTTCATCTTAAAGCTGGTAATGGTACGAATAAAATAAGGCATATATCTTCAAAATTGATGCACAAATCTTGATTTTATTCACAGTTAAGTAAAAATACACATGTATACATAGAATTGAGTAGAAATTAGGGTGATCGACGCGGTTTTCCAACCGGTTTTAAAATCGGTTTTTTCAGTCAATGTGCTGTCGGTTTTTTCAAAATGTTCATTTTTCGAATGTCGCATAGACCGGTTTTTTTAAACACAAAAAACCGGTTTTAAAAATAGCATTTTATTTCAGAAAACATGTACTAAATAGTGATATTTGTGTCGAAATTTAGGAATAATTTTTTTAAATATTCATAAAGACTGATTTCTTATGTTTTAAAAATATAGTTTAAGTCTAAATTGGAATTTATTCTGTAATATTAAACAAATAAATAATTAATAATTATCCTGTATGAATTTTTTAATCTATTGTAATATCTGTAATATTTTTACACCCAATTTAATTTTTTTTTATCCAATATTTCCTTTATTTTTTAAAGGTCTTGTGTTAAAAAAGTTTCACCTGCAGAATCGTTTCAATTGAGACAGGCTTCCATATTAAGCCATAGATTCTGTTTATGCTAACTAAAATTTAGATGATTTTTTTCAACAATTTTAAAACATAATTATCTTCTAGTCATCTAGATATACAATTTGCTTAGCATTTTTTCTTTTTCCAGAGCTTTTTGAAGCTCCAAAACGACGTAGAAAATTAAAATTTTGCTTAATTATAAAACTTTTCGTCCATCAAATCCTAATGGAGCCATATTTTGAAATTTTTATCAGGGAGCAGATACAAGTGGATTTATGTGTCTTTTTCTAAGAATTTTTCTCTTTCCAGAGCTTTCTCAGAAGACGTAAAGAATTAAAATTCGGCTTACTTATAACCCTATTCGTCCTACAAATCCTAACGCAGCCAGATTTTGGAATTTCTATCAGGGAGCGAAAATACGTGGATCTATATATATGGATTTATATATATCTTTCCTAAGCATTGTTTCCTCTCCAGAGCTTTCTGAAGCTCCCAGACGACGTAAGAAACTAAAAATCGACTTACTTATAAAACTATTCGTTCTACAAATTCTAACAGAGCCAGATGTTTTTCCAGGGACCAAAAAGTCTGTTTTGGTATTCAGAACTTTTGAGTTGCTATACTTATTGTTTGCTCTCCAAATCCTATCAAAAACTGATTCTGTATTTCGGCCAGGGAGCGCATTTACGACGATTTTATTTTGAAAGGTTTACGAATTTAAAACTTTAATCAATATTATCCCAATAAATTCTAACGGCTTCAAGTAATTGACTTCGATTAGGGAGAGGAAGGTGTCTAAATGTTGTTCATATTTTTTTCTTTTAATTTTCGGATTTGTTTGTGCATATTTTCATTATTATATTATTTTTCCTGATTTAATAAATTTTAACTTGATTATAAGAATTATTGATTTTTTTAAAGAAATGTAGTCTTTTGATATAAATATTAAAGCTGCAAAAAACCGGTTAACCGGTTTTTTCTGAATTTCAAAAAGTGCAACCGGTTTTTTTAAAATACCAACTATTCGAACTATTCGAAAACCGGTTTCTCAAAAAAGTCGAATAATCAATCACCCTAGTAGAAATACTGTGGTGGGCAAACATTTTATTTTTTTTTATTTTTTCTTGAAACAAAAATGGGTGGACTAGATTGATTTTGACGAGTTTAAGAAGAATATGCATTCACTTTTTTTCTATCACGTGCTGATTTTTTTATGGGCATGATTAATATCATCACCTTATTCAGCGGTCAGATTTTAAAGCTCGAGAATGGTTTGTACAATTTGGACCGTTTACACGATTTTGATCAATGATAAACCAAAATAAGCACACGAAAATTGTCTTCTAGGTTTGTCAACATATTTTTTATTAATTAAAGAATTTCAGAGTAATAGATCAAAATTTTCACGATTTTTCAAATTTTTAAACTGGAGTTTAATTTATCTTAATTGGACAAACCCTTCTCGAGTAATACAAGTGTGACTGCCTAAAGGCAGGGTCGTAGTAGTCATGTCCACAAAAAAAATCAAAACGTAATAGAAAAAAAGTGAAAGCTGATATTTGTTTAGCACGTGAAATTCCATCTAATTCTTCTTTTTTTTTTTTAAAGAAAACAATTTTTTTTGCCCACTAGTGTATCTTGCTTAAAATACAAAAGTTACAACTATTCAAAATTAAACTTCTCACCAAAAAAATTATTAAATTTATCTTAAACAACAGTCCTGTTCAAGGTTCCGTTATTTAATAAGGGTTAACATTTTTTTAATCACCCTTATTCTAATTGTCGTTGTCGACACAAAACGACGTCGTCTTGTATCGTCTGTGGCAAATTGGTATTCTCGTTGTCGTTATCGACATCTTTTAATGAAAGTTGTATAATTTACGACTGTGAAGTTATCCATAAAAAGTTATCCATAGATTTTTATGTGGAACGTATTTTTCATATGTGTGGAACGCAAGTAAAAACTGACAAAACAGAAAAATAATGCAAAAAAGAAAAGTTTCACACAATTTTAAATAAAAATGTGTAAAATCATAATAAAAAATATTATTTTTGAAAGTTTTTTAACACAAAAATCTTCTTAAAAAACATTATGCATATATGTAAGTTATCGGAAAAAAAGGATTATATACGTTTCGTCCGATCACTTCAGATACACTATATATATAATATTAATCTACACTTATCCTGGAATCATCCTACATAAGTCATATTCTGGGCATATTCAACAGCGTCCAGTATTTGGCCCCCAAAATTCATCCATAGATCTTTTTCGCAAATTTTCAAAGAAAATATTTGTTAAAAATGTTTGTCCGATCATTTCAGATATATGATATATATCATAGTAATCTACACTTATCCTGGAATCATCCTACATAAGTCATATCCTGGGCATATTCAACAATGTCCAGTATTTGGCCCCCAAATTTCATCCATAGATATTTTTCGCAAATTTTCAAAGAAAATATTTTTTAAAAATTTTTGTCCGATCATTTCAGATATATGATATATATCATAGTAATCTACACTTATCCTGGAATCATCCTACATAAGTCATATCCTGGGCATATTCAACAATGTCCAGTATTTGGCCCCCAAATTTCATCCATAGATATTTTTCGCAAATTTTCAAAGAAAATATTTTTTAAAAATTTTTGTCCGATCATTTCAGATATATGATATATATCATAGTAATCTACACTTATTCTGGAATCATTCTACATAAGTCTTATCCTGGGCATATTCAACAATGTCCAGTATTTGGCCCCCAAATTTCATCCATAGATTTTTTTCGCAAATTTTCAAAGAAAATATTTTTTAAAAATTTTTGTGCGATCATTTCAGATATATGATATACATCATTGTAATCTACACTTATTCTGGAATCATTCTACATAAGTCTTATCCTGGGCATATTCAACAATGTCCAGTATTTGGCCCCCAAATTTCATCCATAGATTTTTTTCGCAAATTTTCAAAGAAAATATTTTTTAAAAATTTTTGTCCGATCATTTCAGATATATGATATATATCATAGTAATATACACTTATCCTGGAATCATCCTACATAAGTCATATCCTGGGCATATTCAACAATGTCCAGTATTTGGCCCCCAAATTTCATCCATAGATATTTTTCGCAAATTTTCAAAGAAAATATTTTTTAAAAATTTTTGTCCGATCATTTCAGATATATGATATATATCATAGTAATCTACACTTATTCTGGAATCATTCTTCATAAGTCGTATCCTGGGCATATTCAACAATGTCCAGTATTTGGCCCCCAAATTTCATCCATAGATTTTTTTCGCAAATTTTCAAAGAAAATATTTTTTAAAAATTTTTGTCCGATCATTTCAGATATATAATATATATCACAGTAATCTACACTTATCCTGGAATCATCCTACATAAGTCATATCCTGGGCATATTCAACAATGTCCAGTATTTGGCCCCCAAATTTCATCCATAGATTTTTTTCGCAAATTTTCAAAGAAAATATTTTTTAAAAATTTTTGTCCGATCATTTCAGATATATAATATATATCACAGTAATCTACACTTATCCTGGAATCATCCTACATAAGTCATATCCTGGGCGTATTCAACAATGTCCGGTATTTGGCCCCCAAAATTTCATCCATAGATCTTTTACGCAAATTTTCAAGGAAAATATTTTTTAAAAATTTTTGTCCGATCATTTCAGATATACTATATATATCATAGTAATCTACACTTATTCTGGAATCATCCCACATAAGTCATATTTTGGGCATATTCAACAATGTCGAGTATTTTGGATTTTGGAAATATTCATTCGTAGATTTTTGCGCAGGCTAAGAAAATCACACTCCTTGGGTTATTCTGTAACTTTTTATTCCATATTGGCGGAAAATTTTTAATTTGAATATAGATTCCACAAAATGTATAAATAGTACATACCAAAACCTGTTAATTGTAAAGAGGGTTTTACTCTGAACTATTTATATTGATATTAATGTTCTTTTTGGCTATTATGAAATCGTTGGCATATTTTTTGGCGAACAGGTAATTAATATGAATATGGAATTTCTATGATGATTTTCAATGACTTATCTCGTAAAATTTTATTTTTAAGAAAAGGCCAATTTTGGGTTTTTTGTTTAATTTCGTAGTAATTCTTTTTTGTTGCGAATAGGTAAATTTAGTTTTATGAATGAAATCGCCTTTTTATGATTCCTAATAAGCAAACTTTTGGTGAATGAAAATTTTTTATTACCTGATTTTACACAAGTAAGTATTTGACCGCAACCCTTTTATTTGCGATCTCATTTAAATGCCATAAAGTTTGCGAGGAATTTTCAATACCTGTCACAAGGAAAAACCTTAATAAAGGTTAAATTATGTTTGTCCATTTTCACATATCATTCTAAATATTTTCTTATTACAAATTCAGTTAATCCTTAATATTGAAAGTGAAAAGTCAAGTTAATATTTTAAATTCTTAAAAATGAGTACAAAAATTATTCAAAACAGTTTATTCGCGTTATTGTTTTATACTGATAAATCTGTGAATTCAATAAGTTTAATTAAGAAATTAAATAACATTGTAAATAATTTTAGTGAAAAGTTGAAAATAAGTGTGAAAAACAAAAATAAGTTAAGAATGGTGACTCATTTAATTTCGAAATTTAAGAACGAAGAAATAAATTGTAATGAGCATTTAGAAGTTATAATTAGAGAGTTAAATAATTGTTATGGAATAAGTGTAACAGAAGATTATTTAAAATCGGTTCTTAATTTAAATGAAAATGCTAAAAGTACTAAAATATATATTATTAATCCAATTGTGCAAGATAATATTGAAACTCTTAATTACGAAAGCAAAAATATGGAAAGTGATGCGTTAAACTATATGTATAAAATACCAAAACATGAAGAAAGTGATACCAATAATTTGAATACCACAAAACCTAACTGTGGTACCAAAATGTGTTATTCCATAAATAATATCTCTAAAAGAAATTTCGAAGGCGACGGAAATGGTTCGTTTGGAACGAAAAGTGAAAATGATACTGAAAGCTCTAATACTATTAAAACCATCTCTGATTCAAATTCTATAAACTCAAAAATTGAATTGCCGAACATTTCAGATAAATCCATTTCTTTCGATTTAAAAAATGTAGATATAAAAAACAATGAAATTAAAGTGAAAAAATTCACGCATTACCGATATAGTTATGAAGTGCCTCTTAATCCCAATCGAGAAATAATAAAGTCTCCGCTTAAAAACAAAACATTTAAAAATTTCTCAATAGAAGATGCAAATTTTAAGCTCAACCAAAGTGAATTCGAAAATGCAACTGAACCAAACGCTACGTATTCTGTTAATGTAAGATTATATGATGTTGTTCGCGAAAAATATAAACAATATAATAACGTTTGTGTTATAAACTTTAAGTCTATGAATAAAACCAAAAAGTGCTATATATTTTACGCGTTTTGTGCTTTTAAACAATGTTGCAAATTTAAATTTATTTTAAATAAATCTGACAATATTGTGCAAGTGTTCAGAAATAAAGTTCACCTATGCCATCCTGATGACGAGCAGTGCAAAGTGCAGCAGAGAGGCATAAAAAGGGTTGTGAAACAAGCCGAACTACTATATAAACCTGCAATAAAGTGCTATAACGAACAGTTTTTAAAAAAACCAGTGGAATTAACATCACTAAATGCTCATCACGAAAAATCCGAAGCCAAGCACTGTCCAGAGAAGACAAGGATAAAGATCCAATTATAGATCTGTATTATATGAAACAGGACGAGTACAAAGACTACATTCAAAAAATTGCTAATCCATTGGAGGTATATATGTGGTCTCAAGATGCAATATGTGCTTTATTAACAGAAAAAGCTAAAATGTTAAAACTAAGCCGAAACACCCTTTTTTTGGATGCCACCGGATCACTAGTAAGGAAAATGGAAAAAACGTCCAAAAGAGTCTTTTATTACGCTTTAATTGCTAATGCTTTTGAATACCAAATTGCATTGCCAATCGCAGAAGCTGTTTTGTCATCTCACTATACATATGATATAAGAATGTGGCTGACTAAACTTCGTCAATTTTGCGTTAATATTAAACTCTGGCCAATTACAAAAAGGATATGCACAGATGCCTCACATGCTATGACAAATGCTGCAATTGGTTCATTCAATATAGATCGAAATATTAATGACTTGGAACAATATCTATGTGTGTGCAGCGAATTCTTAACTGAAAATAAGTCAAAACCCAATTTTATTATTATCCAATGGTGCTCATCACATTTTGCTAAAATTGTAATTAAGGATGTAAAAAAATTTGTGGATCCTGACCTACAATCGTTTGTTTTGAAGGCAATTGGAGTTGCATTTAACCTAAATAGACTTCAACAATGCGATGAATGGTTTGAAATCTTATGCATCATATTCTTATCTACAAATGATTCTAACCTAGTAAAGGACGCCTGCGAAAAATTAAAACTATTGTATGAAGGAGAGCCTATTTTATTGGAACAACTTGGAAGCCTAACAATAACTACGGAGAATACGTTTCAAAGACGTTGTACTCAAAGAGTCCTTTCTGGAAAAGGTATAATTTGATAAAAGATGGAGTGCTTTCAAGACTTGATGACAAAGATAAAAGCGATAACAACACAATGTATAACCCAAGTATTATTGATGTGATCCTTAAGAGATACTGTGCTTTCTTACCACTTTGGACGAATGTTATGGGAGTATTTGTTGAAACTACTTCGAAATCTCGAATCAGTAATGCAGCTATAGAATCATATTTCAAAAATATCAAATATTACAATGTCGGAGCAAAAAATATCAAAGCAAACAGATTTGCGAAGTTAACTCATGGAAATATGCAGTCACAAATATCGCAAGTTTATTTTAACATTTTAAATATCCAGAAGAATGCGTCATATAAAAGACAGAAATATTCCCATCTGTTGCAAAAAAACGTAAACAAAACAGCCACAGACGATGATAAAATAGAGGACTTGTTTAAAAAACACACTTTGGATTCGAAGGAAACATGGAAGAAAAAGAACAAGAACATCAAAATATTTTCTGGAAAACCGTTATTTCCTCAACAACGAAGTACTGATGCAGTTTTAACAACAAGAGATTTCCAACAACCACTTCCATATTACATGGCTTGTATGAAAGATCTGTATGAGGAAATTACTCCAGAAACCAGTAACATGTTTGAAATGTTTTTAACGGAAGATGACTTCAATTCATTAAGAAAGGATGAAGAAGCAACAAATTTTATTATTGATGCAGCATGCGCTGCAATTATTAAAAATACAAAAATCCCGAACATCCATTTAATAAGTTGCACTCGGTCATACTTTATGCTGGATTCTGAAAAAAATGATGAAGCGTTTATTCAAAATCTTATCCCATTTAGACCTGACATTCTCATAATACCAATCCTTAAAAATCACCATTACACCGTTATTATTATAAATTTCATAAGAAAAATATTTTATTATATTGATCCTCAAGGACGCGAATGTAATAAAGCTAATGGAAAAACTTCGGAAGTGGATATAAATTTCGAGAAGTTCAAAGATATTTTAAAAACTTTGAATATGGAAATTGATGACTTTGTCAAAATAGTTCCTCCTCACGACAATCAAACCGACGCCTTTAACTGTGGTCCATTCATTGTTGAATTTATTGAACGCATACTCTTGGAGCAACCTCTAGAAAATCTTCAAAGTCGTCGAAGCTACCGAAAGTATTTGATTGATGAAATTATGAAAAACAACAGTTCGAATATACACGACATCTGTATACATTGTGCAAGATTCTATCCTCAATCACATATTCCTTGGGTTCAGTGCGAAAAATGTTTACGATGGCTTTGTGAATTGTGCTTACGATTAATATTTCAAATAGATATTAATGCTGTAAAAAAACTTAAATTTATATGTTACAAATGCAAATAATATAAGAAAAATATTTATGTATCTACTTAAATCCTAATTTAAAAATTTATTTTTAAGTAACTTTAGATTATAAGAATATATATAAGTAGTTATTTATATCATTTATAAAACTTTATTTAATAATATTAGTTTAAGAATATAGAAAAAAACTTTCCCAGCAAACACAGCAATACGAGAAATGTTTCACGAAACGTATTGCCTGGATGAAAATAATTATTGCGGCAATAATCGAATTCGTATTGCGGAAGATACTTCCTTCGGGTGAAAAAGTGTCTCGATGGCAATACTCCTAAGCAATACGATAGCAATTCTTCTAGATGATAATCTGGCAATATCGCTAGATAATCACATGGAAGAAAATAGGAAGATATTGCTTAAATGATATTTGGAAGATAAAAAGAAGATTTTGCCCAGAACCCACCCGGAATAAAAATAAAATTATGCATTTATATTATACAAAATATTATTATTTTGGTAGTATTTGCATGAATTAGAAATAACTTAAAAAAGACAGTGATATTAAATCTGCTGGTTCTTATTTAGAGTTTCTTTGTATAACAGTGCTGACCTTAATACCATTGATTTTTCTTCATATACCTTTTAACAAAAAATTATATTTGTAAATTTTGCAAATGTAAAAAAAAACTATAATTTTATTTACCTTGAGGATTTTTTAAATATTTGTTGAAGCCAATAGAGAAACGAAATTCAATTAATATTAAAAATTATCTAAACAAAATTTAAAAAAATAAACAAATAAAAATTGACAATAAATAAGTTTTTTTTATTTTATATTGCGGAAATTTCTCGGAAGCAACAAAAGGAAGAAAATACAAAATGTAACTTGATTATTTTCTCTTAGATAATAAATTGGGGATATTGCCACTTTATCATCCAAGAAGATATCTTCCATTTGTTTGCAGGGTTGTAATATTCTTAGTTTTTCTATGTTACTTTTTTCATAATACTTTGGAAATTAGCGCAGAAGTTATAAAAACTCCGTTGTAAATTTTATGCTACCTCAACCGTGAGGTCAAATACCTTTTTTTTGTAAAAAAACACAGGTATAAAAATAAGGATTCATAAAAAGCTGTTTTCATTCATTAAAAGATATTTACCTAATTGCCACAAAACATATTTACTACGAAATTGAAAAATCCAAAATTGTTCATTAAAAAATTACAGGAAATAAGCTTTTGAAAATATCATTTGTCAATTCATACAAATTTACCTAAGTATTCGCCAGAAAATATGCCATATATGAAAAATCCAATGTTGAAACAACTATTGTAGCATAGAACCCTTTTTAAAATGCAAATTAGTTTTTGTCTATGCTATTTATACATTTTGTGGATTTCAATTTCCAATTATTCAAAATAAAAAATTTCTCTTAATATGGATTAAAAGGTTACAGCAAACAGTCTAAGGAGTTTGATTTTCTTGAATATGCCCAGGATACGACTTATGTAGGATGATTCCAAGATAAGTGTAGATTACTGTGATATATATTATATATCTGAAATGATCGGACAAAAATTTTTTAAAAATATTTTCTTTGAAAATTTGCGAAAAAAAATCTATGGATGAACTTTGGGGGCCAAATACTCGACATTGTTGAATATGCCCAGGATAAGACTTATGTAGAATGATTCCAGAATAAGTGTAGATTACAATGATGTATATCATATATCTGAAATGATCGGACAAAAATTTTTAAAAAATATTTTCTTTGAAAATTTGCGAAAAATATCTATGGATGAAATTTGGGGGCCAAATACTGGACATTGTTGAATATGCCCAGGATATGACTTATGTAGGATGATTCCAGGATAAGTGTAGATTACTATGATATATATCATATATCTGAAATGATCGGACAAAAATTTTTAAAAAATATTTTCTTTGAAAATTTGCGAAAAATATCTATGGATGAAATTTGGGGGCCAAATACTGGACATTGTTGAATATGCCCAGGATATGACTTATGTAGGATGATTCCAGGATAAGTGTAGATTACTGTGATATATATTATATATCTGAAATGATCGGACAAAAATTTTTAAAAAATATTTTCTTTGAAAATTTGCGAAAAATATCTATGGATGAAATTTGGGGGCCAAATACTGGACATTGTTGAATATGCCCAGGATATGACTTATGTAGGATGATTCCAGGATAAGTGTAGATTACTATGATATATATCATATATCTGAAATGATCGGACAAAAATTTTTAAAAAATATTTTCTTTGAAAATTTGCGAAAAATATCTATGGATGAAATTTGGGGGCCAAATACTGGACATTGTTGAATATGCCCAGGATATGACTTATGTAGGATGATTCCAGGATAAGTGTAGATTACTGTGATATATATTATATATCTGAAATGATCGGACAAAAATTTTTAAAAAATATTTTCTTTGAAAATTTGCGAAAAAAATCTATGGATGAAATTTGGGGGCCAAATACTGGACATTGTTGAATATGCCCAGGATAAGACTTATGTAGAATGATTCCAGAATAAGTGTAGATTACTATGATATATATCATATATCTGAAATGATCGGACAAAAATTTTTAAAAAATATTTTCTTTGAAAATTTGCGAAAAATATCTATGGATGAAATTTGGGGGCCAAATACTGGACATTGTTGAATATGCCCAGGATATGACTTATGTAGGATGATTCCAGGATAAGTGTAGATTACTATGATATATATCATATATCTGAAATGATCGGACAAAAATTTTTAAAAAATATTTTCTTTGAAAATTTGCGAAAAATATCTATGGATGAAATTTGGGGGCCAAATACTGGACATTGTTGAATATGCCCAGGATATGACTTATGTAGGATGATTCCAGGATAAGTGTAGATTACTATGATATATATCATATATCTGAAATGATCGGACAAAAATTTTTAAAAAATATTTTCTTTGAAAATTTGCGAAAAATATCTATGGATGAAATTTGGGGGCCAAATACTGGACATTGTTGAATATGCCCAGGATATGACTTATGTAGGATGATTCCAGGATAAGTGTAGATTACTATGATATATATCATATATCTGAAATGATCGGACAAAAATTTTTAAAAAATATTTTCTTTGAAAATTTGCGAAAAATATCTATGGATGAAATTTGGGGGCCAAATACTGGACATTGTTGAATATGCCCAGGATATGACTTATGTAGGATGATTCCAGGATAAGTGTAGATTACTATGATATATATCATATATCTGAAATGATCGGACAAAAATTTTTAAAAAATATTTTCTTTGAAAATTTGCGAAAAAAATCTATGGATGAAATTTGGGGGCCAAATACTGGACATTGTTGAATATGCCCAGGATATGACTTATGTAGGATGATTCCAGGATAAGTGTAGATTTCTGTGATATATATTATATATCTGAAATGATCGGACAAAAATTTTTAAAAAATATTTTCTTTGAAAATTTGCGAAAAAAATCTATGGATGAAATTTGGGGGCCAAATACTGGACATTGTTGAATATGCCCAGGATAAGACTTATGTAGAATGATTCCAGAATAAGTGTAGATTACAATGATGTATATCATATATCTGAAATGATCGCACAAAAATTTTTAAAAAATATTTTCCTTGAAAATTTGCGAAAAAAATCTATGGATGAAATTTGGGGGCCAAATACTGGACATTGTTGAATATGCCCAGGATATGACTTATGTAGGATGATTCCAGGATAAGTGTAGATTACTGTGATATATATTATATATCTGAAATGATCGGACAAAAATTTTTAAAAAATATTTTCTTTGAAAATTTGCGAAAAAAATCTATGGATGAAATTTGGGGGCCAAATACTGGACATTGTTGAATATGCCCAGGATAAGACTTATGTAGAATGATTCCAGAATAAGTGTAGATTACTATGATATATATCATATATCTGAAATGATCGGACAAACATTTTTAAAAAATATTTTCTTTGAAAATTTGCGAAAAATATCTATGGATGAAATTTGGGGGCCAAATACTGGACATTGTTGAATATGCCCAGGATATGACTTATGTAGGATGATTCCAGGATAAGTGTAGATTAATATTATATATATTGTGTATCTGAAATGATCGGACGAAACGTATATAATCCTTTTTTTCCGATAACTTACATATATGCATAATGTTTTTTAAGAAGATTTTTGTGTTAAAAAACTTTCAAAAATAATATTTTTTATTATAATTTTACACATTTTTATTTAAAATTGTGTGAAACTTTTCTTTTTTGCATTATTTTCTGTTTTGTCAGTTTTTACTTGCGTTCCACACATATGAAAAATACGTTCCACATAAAAATCTATGGATAACTTTTTATGGATAACTTCACACACATTATAATTTTTGGTATTCTCTAAGAAATGTCGACGTCGATATTGTATTGAAACGACTCTTATTTTGTCGTCAAATTTGGTGACGACTAGAAGATTTTAAGACAATAAAGTATAAAAAATTTATAAATAAATGAAGTTTATTTGAAATATTTATAATTATTACTAGAAAAGTGAAAAGTAAATAAAATTTAATTAAAACGAAACATAACTGTATGTAAATTATAAAATTCACTTTCTAGAAACAAGAGACAATTTAAAATCAATGAATATGAATCATAAGAATATAAAATCCTTTAAATCACAAGACTGTGGTTAATTCTCAGTATGATTCTAGAATGCAAACTTTATCCATTGGAAATGAACTGTCACTTTCAATGCCTCCGGAGCCCAAGACAAATTTCGGAAATCACTTACTGCTGCAATCTAAAAGAGTTAGGGCCGTTATTATAACTTACATATAAGGTATCAGACAGTTAAAGGTAAGATAAACTAAAGTGAACGATAAAGTGAGCTTTATCTACTTTTGGTTATTACCAGTGTTTCGAATGACTGCTTAAAGCAGTCGTAATTTTCTAAACAGTTGCTTTTTTTACAGCATCTTGCTGAAACAAGTTTACTTGATTTAGTTATCCACCACATACTAACTAAACACATTTTGCTGCTCACACACAAAACTGATTTAAGCAGCATCCAGTTTTTATTTTGTTCAGCAGTCAAATTAAATAAGCAGCGCACTCACTCAGTTTTTTACTCAGCCAGTTTATTTTACGTCTTAGTCGTGTGCGCTCAGCACAACGTAGAAACCTTTTTCAGCAACGTAAGAACAACTGGATAGTAAGACTGTACAGTTCTGCGCAGTCAATATACAAAGTTGTTTGGTTATGGTTTTTACATTTTTATAGTTTTTAAATGAAAACAAATAGAAAACGGTACAATAAAATACTATGAATTGTATTAAAGATATTTATATGTAGATTTATTAATTTTAATTAAAAAAACAAAAATTTTTTGTATAATATATTTATTTGCAATTTATTTAAAATTTTTGTAGAACTTTTATAAAAATATTAGATAATATTTAATATTAGTAGATGAAAAAAATATTAACTAAATAATAAATATTGTTTAAATTAAAGAAAAAAAAATTAAAAAAAAAATGTTTGTTCTTTTGAATAAGAAGAAAATTTTGTTATTTTGTATAATTTTCTTTGTTTTGATCTATTAAAGAAATTTGTAGTTAAGCTTAACTTTTGGACCCAATAAAAGCAATGTTTAATTGAATTAAAACGTTAAATTGTAATACGAAACTCTTTTTATTTTTTATATATATATATTTTTTTTTTTTTTTTTAATAAAGGGTGGTTCAAAGAGCTTTTTGTCATTTTTAAAATGCAATAACTGAGAAACTAATAAATATATTTTCATAACCTGATATAAGTCCTAATAATATGTATATATATACAATATTATACTGGTCAGAATCGTATATTATAACGAAATAATAAAAGAAAAAAAAAATTTGGACACTTTCGGTAAAAATTATGGCTTAGTTGAAGATGGAGGCGTACATTTGGAAAAAAATTATATATTTTAAATTTGCAATACATATGACTATTAAATGGAAAAAAGTAGTTCTAACAATTGTATATTTGACTAATTGATTATACAAGTATGTAAAATTTATGTTGAATTTTCTGTATTTTTTCATCGATATTGTTAGTAAGTTAGAATTTGCGAAATAATAATCACTAGATCATTAATACAAATAAGAGTAAATTATTTCAAAAATTGTTTATATTTGTAAATAAATTGTCGCCTTTTTTAAATATTGAACAAAATTAATCAAAAAATTACAAAGTACTATAAAACCTGGAGGGTTATTTTGTAACTAAATTCGAAAGGAAAATCTTTCGAATTTGTATACTTTATACATTGAAATTCGAAAGTGTTTTCTTTCGAATCGAATTACACAATAACCCCCATGGTGGACAAAAATTATTCTGAGCATAATGGCCCAAGTTTTTTTTTATTATTTAGGGAATTTCAAGTCTTAAAATATATATTATTAAATATTAATAATCACAGAATTGAAAATATCTTAACTTTTATTAAATTGATTAAGGATCATATTTAGTAGAAAAAATAAAAATTTTAATTTTAGAGTAGATCCGTGTGAGTGAAAAAAAACTATATGAAATTTAAAAATTTTTCCTAACATATGGACCTACTATTCCGAAAGATATAATATGGAATGTAGCACCCCAACAAAAATGGAACTAATAAAGAGCTGAAGGAAGTACTTAGTGGTGAAAAAGTGCTGCAGAAGTTCTTTTTCTAACCCATGATTGTTATTGGTAAGATGTTCTTCTTCTATATTTCTAGTTCATTTCTTTTGCAGTTCATTTCTTTTGCAGTACTATGTTTATAAAATTTTATAACAAAAATTCTGTTTTAGAGCTATCAAAATATAATGAATATGATTTAAAATTTATAAAATTTAAATTTTCTTAGAAATTATTAACCTTTTTTCCCGCTAGAAATTCATTAATTTTAATTTTTTTGGAAGTAATTATTATTAAATTTTAAAAAAGTTGAAACAAAGTAGTTGTAACAAAAAAGTATATATACACTTTGTTCTACTTTTGAAGAGATGAAAATGTTTTTTTTTTTTTGCTGGGACTTTTTAAATAAAAGTTAGCGCATTATAATTTGATTTGTTAATGTTTTACAATATTTAAATTTTGAAATAAATAGAATATTTCTTTGATAAATTGTTTAATTGACTATAGTTTTCCGTTTAAAACTTTTATTTATTAGCAGATGATCTGCTTAATTTTGATTCGTTTGTTATTATTAAAAATAATTCATTACTCAACAACCCTTCAACTCCAATTCCAATTTGTAAATAGTGACATAATTTTACTAAAAGAGAGTTACATATGTATATAATTTTCCAGCAGTTGGTTATATTTTATAAAACGGATAATTTATTATAACTTACGTGTAAATCTATAATTACGTAAATCTTAAATATTATATAATTGTTACTTACAATGCTATTCTCTAATTCCTGACAATTATCATTAATTAATAATTACTTATTATATGCTTTTATGAGTGTGACAACTATCACCAAAAATATATAAAGAATTTTTTTTTTCAAAGCCATTTTTTTTTTTTTTTTTTGTCACTCGGTCGAGAATTGCACTGTTATTATAATTATTTTTGTATAATCAAATGTCTTATTGTTCGGCTGAGGTATCAATAAAAGTAAAAAATTAATTAAGACATTAAAGCCGATCAATAAGAAAATAATAAATTAATAACCAAAAAGTCATCAACAGTCTAAATTAATAACCAAAAAGTCTTCAACATACAAGTTAATGATTTTTATTTTTAGATAAATAAATAAATAAATAAATAAATAAATAAATAAATAAATAAATAAATAAATAAATAAATAAATAAATAAATAAATAAATAAATAAATAAATAAATAAATAAATAAATAAATAAATAAATAAATAAATAAATAAATAAATAAATAAATAAATAAATAAATAAATAAATAAATAAATAAATAAATATATATAAATAAATAAATAAATAAATAAATAAATAAATAAATAAATAAATAAATAAAAATCACAACAAATACATATAAATATAATGTCTTTTTTTATTTATCTTTACAAAATTTCTATATTTGTTAAATGAAAAACTTTTTTTATTTAAAATTAATAAAATAAAGATATATGTATGTAATATATTCAATAAAATTCATATTATTTTATTGGACCGTTTTCTATTTGTTTTCATTTAAAATAATCAACTTCATTTTCCTTCTAAAAATTAAAAACAAAAACCAAACAACTTTGTGTAATAGACCAAAACAAAGAAAGTTATACAAAATAACAAAATTTTCTTCTTATTGCAAATAACAAAAATGTTTTTAATTTTTTCTTTAATTTAAACAACATTTAATATTTAGTTAATATTTTTTCATCTACTAGTATTAAATATTATCTAATATTTTTATAAAAGTTCTATCATCTTAAATAAATTGTAAATAAATATATTATATAAAAAATGTTTGTTTTTTTAAATTAAAATTAATAAATCTTCATATAAATATCTTTAATACAATTCGTAGTATTTTATTGCACCGTTTTCTATTTGTTTTCATTTAAAATAATCAACTTCATTTTCCTTCTTAAATGTATAAACAAAAACCAAACAACTTTGTAAATCAACTGTACAGAACTATACAGTCTTACTATCCAGTTGTTCTTACGTTGCTGAAAAAGGTTTCTACGTTGTGCTGAGCGCACACGACTAAGACGTAAAATCAACTTGGCTGAGCAAAAAACTGAGTGTGTGCGCTGCTTATTTAATTTGACTGCTGAACAAAATAAAAACTGGTTGCTGCTTATTTCAGTTTTGTGTTTGAGCAGCAAATTTTGTTAAGTAAGCATGTGATCGAAAATGAAAACTTAAACTGTTTTCAGCGCAGTCGCCAGTTGAAAAAAATTTTTATGTGCTTAAAATTAAACGCTGGTTATTACAACTTGGTTTTAAGCATAGTAAAATAATAAAGTACTCGCACATCTACAAAAACAAAAATTGCTTGTATTTTGTTATTGTAAAACTACTGCCCACAATGTCAGAATGCTTTGAACGGAAAAATGAGAGAACGAAAGAGAGCAAAAGAAAAAAAACTCAAAAAATATTTTACATGTGAATACAAAAACAATTTGACAGTACCGCGAGGTTTGCCAATGAAAAAATTGTAAAACAGCTGGTCTTACGAGTATACTTTATTATTATACTATGGTTTTAAGGTAAATTTTATAATTTTGATAATACGGCAATATCAAAGCAAAAACCGATTACTTTTGGCCATTTAACGTAGTGGCAACATGTACTATTTGAACGTAACTGCCACTAACGGAAATATAAACAAATAAAAAACAAATAAATTTTTAAAATAAATGAGTTTAAACTAACTAAAAGACAACGCCAGAGTAAATATAAATATAGACAAATTACTAAAAGCTACAGCGAAATAAATATGATTTTATTTATTTCTTTTATAAAGCAGAAAATATGGCAGCTCTGAATACATAAACCTTCCGATAAAAGTTAATGGTCAGATGTTCTTACCTTTAGCTTATTGGTCACTTTTGGCTTAACTTATACTTATAACAACCAAAAACAATTAAAGTGAAAGATAACATCCTAACTTTAGTTATTGGAAAGTTATAATAACGGGCCTTAGGGCCGTTATTATAACCTACCTATAAGGTGTCAGATAGTTAAAGGTAAGATAAACTAAAGTGAACGATAAAGTAAGCTTTATCTACTTTTGGTTATTACAACTTGGTTTTAAGGTAAATTTTATAATTTTGATAATACGGCAATATCAAAGCAAAAACCGATTACTTTTGGCCATTTAACGTAGTGGCAACATGTACTATTTGAACCTAACCAAGGTTTAATTTTTCTACTATAGTAGCTCTTATTTATTATAAATATCAACTACTAACAGACGCCATATTAAAAAATATATTCACTGTGTAACATTTCGTATTCCATTACTACTACAAACTGCTGCAATATTTTCATGTTGTATACTAAAAATTGCAGCGTTTGTTTACAATTTATGGCAACATAATTAAACAGTATTCAACTTGTATGTCAAATATAAAAACTACAACCTCGTGCTGTAGTTGCGCTAGCACAATTTTGCCAAAAACATATTACACACCAGTCTGTGTTTTCTTTGTTATGCTGGATATTCTATTCTATTTGAAAATTTGCGCTTTGATTTTTCTGCTATAGTAGGCAATTTAGCAGTCTTTTTTTTTTTTTTAAATTTCGATGCTTTGTGTGTAAGAATAAAACACATAAGGGTTGAAATGTAGCGTAATGTAGTTAGTGTGTATGTTCGTATATATGTTTATGTTTTTAACTTTCACACAAGAATGTCTAGCAGCAATGGAATTGTCAACAAAAAGTCTGCTAAACATTATACTGTAGCAGCAAAATCAAAACGAAAATAAATAATACTGCGCAATATGGTTTCAACACAATTGTGTGTGCGCAACTTTACAGAAATATATTTTACTTCGTATGCAATGGTTTGTTTTTGCTGCTGCAAATTGCAGAGATGATTGACAATTTTAGTAGTATAACGAAGTTATAGTGTGGATATTTCTAGTTGTTGAGTATTGTATAAATGAAACATTTGTATATTTATTGCACAGTCGTAAGTGAAAATTTTTTTGCTGGAACTGAATATTTAAACCATAGAGTAACACATAGAGACGAAATTCTCGATTGACAATTAAACAAAATTGTTGTTTTGTAAACAAAAATGTGTTTTTATTTTTTTTGGCAACAACAAAATGTATTTGATTACATGTATTTTGTTGTTGCATGAGTTAGGTTTTTGACAACTGACTTAGGTTTTTGACAATTAGTTTCGTCTCTAGTTACTCTTTGATTTAAACCTTGAATGTAACTGCCACTAACGGAAATATAAACAAATAAAAAACAAAGAAATTTTTAAAATAAATGAGTTTAAGCTAACTAAAAGACAACGCCAGAGCAAATATAAATATAGACAGACAAATTATTAAAAACTACAGCGAAATAAATATGATTTTATTTATTTCTTTTCTAAAGCAGAAAATATGGCAGCTCTGAATTCATAAACCGTCCGATAAAAGTTAATGGTCAGATGTTCTTATCTTTAGCTTATTGGTCACTTTTGGCTTAACTTATAACAACCAAAAACAATTAAAGTGAACGATAACATCCTAACTTTAGTTATTGGATAGTTATAATAACGGGCCTTAGTTGTAAAACAAAGTATTTCAAAGCACCATTTTTTCTAACAACTTTTTTTTTTACCAAAATTTTAAAAATTGTTTAAATAATTTTTTCGTATTAAGCTAATTTTTACGCATCGTTTGAGGGGTCTTCCTACATCGAAATCTCGAAAAAGGCTTTCTTCGGGACACTCTAATGTACATATATACTAGGGTATCCAATTATTCGGGTGGTTATATTATTCGGTTTATTCGACAATTAATTATTCGATGTTAAAAGTTTATCGGTTAATAACCGATTATTGACAAATTATTCGATTAACCGAATAACCTTTTTATACATATAAAACATATACATTACACAAATTATAGCATTTAATCTATTTAAATAGTTACTTAGAAACATAATATAAGATCAAATTATTTTACAAGGGGATCATTTCGTAATTATTTTCTCCTACTTGTATGAAAAATTTTAATTTTTTTTAGCAAATACTATAAAATATTCTCCTAATCCCGCTTTATTTAATACATTTTTCATGTAAGTGTACATATTTTCCGGGTAAGAATGATATTTTGTTAAAAAGTCTAAATTAATATTTTTGTGTACATTTAGATGATAATTAAAAGTATTATGACTTGTGTAACTTTGAATTTACTTTACTCAAAGTAATGTTTAAAGGATTTCTATTGATACAAGTTTAATTATTTACGAAGATATAATATTATTACGTTTTCTTGTCGCTTTTTATAAAACATTCTATCCCAAAAAAAAAAAAAAAAAAAAAAACATCCAAAGAAGTCAGTAAGATACTGAACTTGGGATCCAGAAATAGTACAAATTCGTATAATTTTCAATGAATTGCATTTTTTAATACCTGTGTTATGTCATGTCATGTTCACGATTTTGTGCGAATTTGCAATGATCATCCAATTTTTTTAACGGCTCAAGGAAATTAGTTTTAATTTTTATTATTGTTTTAATAAATAAAATTATGCATAACATTGTTTTCATTAATTTAAATCTTTCTATATATATTGGATCCTGTTTTATTACTTCTAAAGCAGAAGAAAAAGTAACTCATTAAAAATTATGTTTTTTTATTTTTACTGAATGTAACTCTTAAAAAAATTTAGTTTACATAAATTTATCATAAAAATAAAAAAATTTTCTAATTTATACCTCAAGAAAACTAGACCTCGGTTAACCGGTTATTCGACACAAATTATTCGGTTTATTCGTTATTCGAAAATAGGCAGTTTTAAATTATTCGGACAGTTAATCGACAAAAATTAACCGGATAACCGAATGACGGTTAATCGACTGGATACCCTAATATATACCCACCATCAGCAATATTAAAAAATTCACCTTTATATTATTCCTTGAACTATTTGTAGATGTTTCGACTTAGATAGAAAAATAAACAATTCAAATTCCTAATTCTAAGAAAATTGCTCCAGTGGTTTAGCTGTCTATAAAGGCAAGCAAATAAAAAGATCGAAAAATTCGTCGATATATACATACGTATATTATTTATTTTATTAAAATTTTAAACACGTATAAAACATTTATGGATTATCTGATATATTCACAACATTTATTTAAACTTAACAATTAAAAATTCACAAAATTATTTATTTACCTGAAGAACAAACAAATGCAACGACCCAACAAACCAAATGATATCGTAATGATATCATTACGATATCATTTAGGTGATATAGAAGCCCGAGAATGATATCATTTATAATTCTAAAATGATATAGGTTGCTTTCTAAAAGGTACACTCGAAAATGATATCATAATTTTTGAAAATAACGATATTAGTAATGATATCATTTAATTTAAGCAGCGCGATAATTTAGCAATATATTGCAAAATATATACGTACATATATGCTAAGATTGGATCAATATATTATATTCTAAATATGTTATCAAAAGTTAATAAAATAGCCATAATAATCCAAAGTTTATCCAGCTCCAAATCATTTTACATGTAATACGAAACTTTTGCAATCCGAATACAAGTCTCCCTTTGAATCCGGGCTGATATTGGTTTCTTCATCTTATACGCGTTAATTTTTTGCAATTCCACTAAATTTAGCTGTAAAAATTCAATTCCCATATAAAGCATAACATAAAATATTTTTCTAATACAAAAATTTTCAATTTAATTTTATTTTTCTGAAAATGTTTGAAGTTTTTTTCTAAGGAAAATACAATTTCGATATTTTATCATATAATTTTAAGATTATGATATCATAAATGATACTGTATCGTTTCTTGGTTTGTTGGGGAATTGGCAAAATATTAAAGAGAGTTAACGTTGGCAATAATTAGGAAAGGCCAGCTTTTTATTTAAAAACAAACATATTTCCTTTTAAACTTTAACCTTTTCGGTAATTTGATGTTTTGACCCTGAGAATTGTTTTTTTTTTTTTTTTTTTTTTTTGTTTTATTTTTTTATTTTTTATTATAAATATTCAATTAAAAAGCGATTTTAATTTTTTCATTTGATTTCGATTGTATTCGGCCAACAATTGTTTTCCACGATTGAGTTCATTTAAAATGTGTTTGTTATCAGGTATTAATTCGTGGGCTTTTTTCAAATCATTTATGGCATCCTCATAATTTTTTAGAGCTATTTGTGCCTGACCGCGTCTAAAATAAGCCTTACTATATTGGTCATCCAAACGAAGAGCTTCTGTGCAACAATATTTAGCATTGGCATAGTTTTCCAACTTTAATTCAACCGCTGCCATATTGACATTGTTTACTACAGAAAATTGATCTAATTTCTTGAGATCATCATCGGAACATTCCAGATGTGAAAGTTCCTGCCAGTCATAACGTTTGCGTAGGAGATTATAATAACGATTAGCTTTACGGTATCTACGACGGGCCTCGTAAAATTTTTCCTGGGTAAAGAAATGATTTCCAGCATTACGTATTTTGGTAAGAATTGCTATCAATTCATCGGACTAAAATGAAAGAATTAAATTTACAATTTTTCTACTTCCATAATTATTACATTTGTAGATTTTAACCAGAATTTCTTTTTTTGATTTAAGTAAAAAAAATTTTGACTGAAGTCGGTAAAATTTGTTAAAAAAAATGAATTATGTAATTACAGTAAATTCTTTAAGTTTATCTTCCCAATCCTGAGGATAAGGTGGTAGAGATTCTTTAGTTTCGTCAGCATCATTAACACCCCAATCTTGTCCCGGCTGTATTTCACCACAATCAACTATAACAATTTCCTTTAAAAAAAGTAATATTCGAGAAAATCGAGATATGTATGTGATATATAAAAAACGTTCTTCTTATTAAACTTACCTCGGTAGGTTTACCATCATCGCTAGTATTCTGCTCCATATCGCCAATAATACCCAAACCTCTTAGAACCTGTCCTACAACAACATTTGTTCCATTTAGATTATCACACGCTACAGAGGATATTATGAATTGAGAGTTATTTGTATTAGGCTGCCCATAGTTTGCCATGCTTACACATCCTTCATCGGAATGCTGTAAAATATTTCTAGTATTAATTTTAAAATTTGCACACACTTGTTGACAATTTCAAATAAAATTATAAAGTTTTTGCTCTCTGGAATCTTGAGAAAATATAACTTAATTTGCTTATCTACTAATTTTTATTTATTCTTCACCCATTAAGACTCACAACTTACCTCCAATTTAAAATTTTCATCTTCAAATATCGGACCGTATATACTTTCGCCACATGAGCCATCATTGTTTACCACATCACCACTCTGTGCAACATACACCCGAGTGACTTTATGGAAGCGTACTCCTTTGTAATGCAGAGGTTTACCCAACGTTCCGATTCCTTTTTCTCCTGTACACAAAGCACGAAAGTTCTCTGCTGTTTTAGGAACCACATCTTTGCGCAATTCAATAATAATGCGGCCGGCTATACAAATTAAAAATAAATAATTGTTTTTTATCAACCATCATCAAATATTTACCAAATTCCTGGCCAATGTTAATATCTAAGAAAACTATAGGATTCGATGCATTTACAGGTTGCAATAGTTCTTTGTTCATTTTTCTTTTAGGCGTTTATTAAAATAATATCTACTAAATAATTTTGCTAATTTTAAAACAAAAGTTAAAAATTTTTTGGCCAATTAAACAAAAAAATACAAATACATAAGAAACGAATGAATATAATCAAAACAAAGCAGATGATAGATAATTAGAGACCTGAGCCGATCTGTTTAAAGACAGCTAGGCAAGCCGCCAATGAAATCTAAAAGCGAACGTTAAACATTTTAAAGCTTATAAGGCCAGATAAATATACTACTTCAATTTGTATTAGTTTTTAGTAAATTCTTTAAATTTTTAGAATTATAAATGTAAAAATTTACTTTGCTTTTATTTTTTTATTTGATCGTCTTACAGCTGCCGCCGTTAAACTTTCTTGGCGTAAAACTTTCAAATTGCCTGACACTCGTTGCTAATTGAACATGTCTGTTTTTTTTTTACATTGATGTAGATTTAGCGATTTTAAAGTTGAATACATTTTGAAAGATACATCTAATAGTTTTTATTTGAAAAAAATAAATTTAAATAGCAATAGTATGTTTTTAATAACATTTGATAAATTGAAATATTCCGATATATAAAATTTTATAATTGTAATACTTTAGATGAAATACAAAACTACGTAAATAAAAAGTACGTTTTTTAGTATTAAAATCCGGTCTCTTGTCTCTCTTCTGGGTCTTGATTAGATTCTGAGTCGATACTGCTATGCAGCGTTGCCATAACGGCATTTAAAGTGCAATTTTAGCACTTATTTTTCGGCTACCGCACTTTTTTGTGAAAAAAAGGTGCTAGATGCTGTTTAGCACTTTTTTCTAAATAAAATGAATTTTTTAGCATTAAAAGTGCATTTCTAGCGTTTATAATTAGTTTTTGCACCTTATTTTTATTTATGGATAAATAAAGCATAAAATTGATAAAAATACCTTTGTATGGCTTATCCTGTAAATCTTTTTTTGTCAACTCCAAACCAAATAGTCACAAAAAAATAGCGATTATAAGGACAGTGTATGAAATCCGTGCACATTTTAAGGCTAAATTTTATTGTACGTAAAAAAAATTAATACTGTTAACTTGATTACCTTTCTTAATATTTTAAGCAGTGTTGCCAGGACTTGAGAAAAAAAGAAATTGGACTTAAAAAAAGGTCAGAAAAGGCTAAATGCCCCAAAAAATAAAGCCAGAAAAAAGCTAACATATTTTTTTATTTAAAAAAGCATTAATTTTTTTTGTTCTCATTAAATTTTGGTATTTGTTAAATATATTTTAGTCAATTTGTAAATATAAAGTAATTAGTTTATATGGGTAATAAATTTTGTCAAAAAATAATTATACAATTTTTGTAGAATGAAGCGCCGCAGGCGAAACTTTTCATTAAATATAAATAATTTCGATATTTTTGTAAGAATTAATATACACAAATGCTTAAATTGATGATTTTATAAAAATAAAATTTTTAAAATTTTAGCCTTTTTAAGTCTATGTAAAAATAAAAAGGGCTAACAAAAAAGCTAGAAGCTAAAACAAAAATTTTGAGGCTAAAATCAAAATAAAAAGGCTAGATCTAGCCTTAAAAAGGCTAAACTGGCAACACTGATTTTAAGTATGAACGCACTAAAGTTTGTTGTAAAAGTGAGATTAGTTTTTCTTAAGTGGGAACTGGGCAATATTTGTTCAAATATATCATTAACATTTTTTATCGAAACTTTTATTTAATTTACTCAAAAAAAAAAAAAAAAAATGTGATTACGTTCATAAGAATAGACAAATGAAGATATAAAGTTATTCTTAATTGATTTGTTCCTTTAGAGGTAAGAATAGGAGCATTACGATGTGCGTAACGCATACAAATTTTTCAAACAAATTTAAAATAGTGAATATATGCATAAATAACCAAAATGTTTATTATAATTACATTATTAAAAATTTAGCACTTTTTTCTAAAGAATTGCACCTTTTTAACAGTCGTTTAGCACTTTTTTCTGAAAAAGTTCTGGCAACACTGATGCTATGTTCGTTAGTATGTCTGTCTGTTGAAAGCAGGATAGTGCTCGAATGTGACAACCTAGGGGTACAAATTTGGCTTAAATATTTGTCTTATAAAGGTTTGTTAGGTATAGAAAATGGACAAAATCGGTCAATAAACAAAAAAGTTATGGGCCGAATACTAGAAGCACAGGGTGTCCGCTGTAGCTACATTTCGTACTTGTATGCTATCTCTTAAATAAAAGCATGTACAATAACGAAATTTTGTACAGATAGTTCGAGGTTTGATATAAAATCGTAAACCAAAAATGGGAGTGATCCCCATTTTTGGTTTAGGAGTTAAAAATCGATTCGACTCTCTAACAAAAAGTCGATTGTTGTATTATTCGAAAGTCGATTTGATGAATCCTAATAAATTGCTAACTGTAATAATTTAAAACTTAACGGACAATTTATTTTAAAATTTATAGTGTAGATAGAATTCATTATCATTCATTATTATTGCAGCATTAAGGCAAATTGGCCAGCCCTCGAGATCTAATTAATTAATTAAAATGTCTTAATTGAAAACTAAACTTAAAGCACCTGCGGGTGCAGGTGCTTTAAACTTTTATTATCTTTAAATCAAATAATTAGTAATGTGAAGGTAAGTAAAGTGTGATTACAAATCTAACAAATAATTTTTTTATCAATTAATTTCATATTTGTTGAATAGAAATCTCCCTTTTCCTTTAATCCATGCCACTTAAATTTCTTAAAAGTAAGAAATAAGAACCACTTGTCTGGACAATCTGAAATATTAAATCATATTTAAATAAATTTAGCAAAGTTTAAAAATTGTTGCAAAAATTACCGACAGCAAAGTCATATGAGACATAGTGGTAAAACCAGATACTTGTAAATATAAAGTACGATTAGATCTTAAAATCATCATATTTATAATATATTTAAACTGTTTACATTCATTGTACCAAGAGCTGCTATACCAAATTGAAGGGGATTTTTCACTCTGATAAATAATATTTGAAGTTTTGTTATCCTTGTAAACATTTACTTAACAAAATATATGTAATTACCTGCGTTATTATCTTTTGACCATTATAGCAGTAAATAACAATTTGAAATCCAGCAGCACACAAGAAACACAACATTTTGAAGAACAATGTTATGTCTTGCTCTAAGCCAACGTTGGCCATAAACATGACCACACATAAGACCAACATGCTCAATAGGCATTGGGCTAAACTAGGATTGCGATACATGCCATTGATTTTTGAATAGTATCTTGCAAATTTTTATAATTTATTTTTCATTATTATTACTGTTATTGTTAATATTATAAACGGGAACTAAAATGTTATATTAAAATTTGTACAATTACCTATAAATTTGTTCATGCAAACGCACACAACATAGCAAATATTTAACTCTTTCAGATTGTGGTATATCCTCGTCGGTAGCATGTTCTAAAAGTTGATGTAGAATTTCAAACAAAGCTGAACAGTGAACCACAATGACTATGAAAATTCCATCAAAACATACAGCACCTGAGAAATAAATATACAAGTTAAAGTGCTAAATTTATCCGTATCAAATGTCCTCTTTTTAAGGAAACTCGGTTTAAAAAAGGAACAGATTTCTAGTCCCGTTATCTTTGAAACGGTTATTTGTTTAAGAATATGTTTATTATTCTTTTTTGTATAAGATCGAAAATTTTTATTTTTAAATTTTTTTTTGATAAAATTAATAAGTCTGACTAAATATACCGGTAGGTAATTACAATTTTTTGTCAAAGGCTTTAAAAAAATTAGTTCTTTATAATTTAATTTGAAGAAGTTCGAAAAATTGAAGCTTGGTTCTTACTAGCACACTTTGCTATGTCAGGGTTCCCACCATCCAAAAAGATGGGGGGTATATTGTGTTTGTCATTACGTTTGTAAGATAACGAAATATTCATCTAAAACCTCTTAAAGTATATATTTTGGATCCTCGTGAAATTCTAAGACGATCTACATAGTTATGTCCGTCAGTCTGTCTGTTGAAAGTATGAGTTTATTAAATTCATTACAAATTCTCCTAAAAGGATCAAAATCAGAATAATTCGTTGAATAGTATTTAATATTTTAGAAATCATAGCATCACGTTCTATGAAAAGGAATATTCATATTAATTTAGTTATAAGCAGTGTTGCCAGGACTTCAGAAAAAAGAAGCTAAATTGGACTTAAAAAAAGGTCAGAAAAGGCAAAATGCCCCAAAAAATAAAGCCAGAAAAAAGCTAACATATTTTTTTATTTAAAAAAACATTATTTTTTTTGTTCTCATTAGATTTTGGTATTTGTTAAATATATTTTAGTGAATTTGTAAATATAAAGTAATTAGTTAATATGGGTAATAAAGTTTGTAAAAATATAATTGTAATATTTTTATAGAATGAAGCGCCGCAGTCTAAAATTTTTATTAAATATAAATAATTTCGATATTTTTGTAAGAATTAATATACACAAATGCTTAAATTGATGATTTTGTAAAAATAAAATTTGTAAAATTTTAGCCTTTTTAAGGCTATGTTAAAAATAAAAAAAGGCTAACAAAAAAGCTAGAAGCTAAAACGAAAATTTTGAAGCTAAAATCAAAATAAAAAGGCTAGATCTAGCCTTAAAAAGGCTAAACTGGCAACACTGGTTATAAGAAGCACAGATTCAAGATTTCAATTCAATGATTTCAGCAGAAATGATAGATTTAGCTTATTTTATTTTTTTTTTTTTTGGCTTTTTAGTGTTGAAAGTAAAAAAGGAAAAAGATTGTTTGAATCCATGTTGTTTTGGAGATAAAATTGATGAAATTTGGTGACACAGCATATCATATATAATTTTCTGAATAGTTTTGAAATTGTGCTTAATTTAGCAATTCCTCTATAATTGAATATTGTAGATTTATATCCGTATTTAAAGAGTGGAATAATTTTCCACAAATTAGGAAAAAAATCTTAGACTAATGAGTTATTGAAAATAAATGTCAATGGTTTAATAACTATTTAGCACAGCGTTTTAATATACAGCTCGAAATTCCATCAGGTCCAGCCGAATAAGATGCATTTAGATTTGAAAGGTATTTTAAAACTATTTTGTCTTCAATAGGAGGATTAATAATGCTGGTTGATTCTGATATGAATACTGACCATAGTTGTCAAAAGTAGAGCAAGAATAAGTTGAAGAATAAAAATCAGCAAACATGTTACTAATCAGGATGTTGTCCGAGGATTCATTTTTCATGATGGTTGGAAAATCTGTACTTTTCCGCTTCGAGTTAACGAACTTATAAAATGATTTTGGGTCGTTCCTCAGATTAAATTTGACTTTATTTTAATAGTTACTATATGCACTTTGATTAGCAATTGTATATTCTGATCGTGATACTGAATATTTTATATAATTTATAGAAAAGGAATTTAATTTATAGTGTTTATACAGCTTATTTTTCTTGTTTTTTAATATTGAAAGATATTTTGTATTTCAAGATGCTCCAGTAAAGTTATCGGTGGAATTAATGCAATGGATTTTGGATAAATGATTTTGTAGATTTATGTAGTTCATACGATGGAAACATAAGACTTTATCAGTTTTGGATAAGTGATTCTCTCCAATAAATGAAATACGTGAAGCAGTATTTTTCTTGTATAATGGAAACTGTCTTCAGGATAAGAAATTGGAGTATGACGCTGTATGATAATTAACTGTCAGGCCACTAATAAATTCAAATATTGTATCGGGATAATTTAAAGGAGAAAGGAAATTGGAATCAGAAATATATTGCCATGAAATTGAAAGAATATTTAAGTCGCCCACTACTACTGATAATTCTGATGGGTTAAGATTTTTTATAACATTAATAGCATTTAAATGGTCCATATAAACTTGTAATTTAGGAAGTCGAACATTATCTTCTTCACGATATTTAAATTCTCATACAAAAGTATTTTTCGGCCAGAATTCAGGATTGACAATTTGGTTGAAAAGATCTTATGGAACAATAATTTTGAACGTTGCTATATTTTTTGTATTCATCTTAAATATTTTTATATAAAAATTCATGATTATTGAACTAATATAGAATTTCATATTCTCAACAGTAGTATTAACAGCAAACCGGGTGGCAAAAATGGCTTTTCGAATTATTAATCAAGTAATTTGTAGGAATATTTAATCCTGGACTATGAAGTAAACTTGAAGAAGGAGTAGATACGGGATCTAAGGTAATGGAAATATTCTGATTTAGGCAAGGAGCAGAATTTTCTATATTAGGATTTCGAGCAGTAGCTACATGATTCAAAGTGTTGGAGCTATTTTGATTCAAATTTGGAACAGAATTTTCCTTATTGAAAATTCGTGATGACTCCAGTCCATTTAATGATTTAAAATCATCATCATCTTTTAAACTATAAAGTATAATGTAGTATAGTGGTCATGTTTTTCATTAGCTTGCTTACAATAATTCAATAATTCTGATTTTAATTGCAAAAAAGGCTTCGATATGTTTTTCACGTTCGACGTAGTCAACTAAGGTCTACTATAGCGATATCTGAAAACAATCTTTTGAAAGTCTAACAAGTTCCATCAAGTTCGGTTGAGCAGTTTAGAAAATCTAGACTTATAACCATTTATTTCCCGATTGACTCGACAGTGCCTAGGGATGTTAATTAAATATAGGTGAAAATGTGTGAGTGCGTACGTTTTAAAAATTCTATGTGATTGACGAAGGGTATTTTAGATTCGACACAGACAAATATAGCATTCGCACTTGTTTATCTTTTACTTTCGCTATTTTATTATTTGCTAAAGACATTATTTTGAAATTATTTACTTACATTCTCTATTTATTTACTTACACATTCCACATATATAATTCTCAATACCAGCAATTATATATTGTATAGGATAGTATGGTAATGTCATGCCATAATCATGCCACATGGGAAATAGTGCAGGCATTGCTGCAAAGAAAAATTTGTAATTTTTAAAACTAATATTTGTGAATACCTTTAATATAGTTATTAAATAAAAAAAACTTACGTAATTGTAGAGTAAAATTTTGTGGTTGTATATGAGTATAATAGTAATTGGCAAATATACAAGAGAACATGTAAAATCCACAGGCCATCATACAGGAAAAGGTAAAGAAATTCAATTGATGTTTAATGTGCACCCAAGAATCGGACAAAATATGTTTGATTTCTTGTAAAAGTTTTTGTTTGCAATTTATGGCTGATTAAAAAGAAAGAAAGAAAGAAAGAAAGAAAGTAAATTATAAAAAAAAAAAATAGTTCATGTCTTTACATTATCTAAATTCTCATCTAACTTGAATTTTACAATCAACCAAGATTTGACATCAGATAATAAACAAATATACTACCTGAAAGCGCCTTACTTGTCAAGCTCAGATGAGAGTACTTAGGGCCTGATACAATACAATAATACAATAATCAAATTGTTTAAACATAAAATTTCATACAAAATATTAAAAAATTAGTAATTTCCATACAAAATTTTATTTTCAAATAATTTCAGGCCTTTAGTGTAACAAATTTTTTACCTAGATCGAAAATTCCTAAATCATACAATAAAGTACCATCGGTAGCCGTATGCAAGAGATCATAGAATTCATGTTGTACAAATACCAAATAAATTAATTTAAATATCGATATCCAAGCTTGATTGGCGGTACAAATGGCCTAAATAATGGAATGAAATAAATTTTATTAACTTAAAAAATCTTATCAATTACTCACATCAGCCGATTCTACAAATGGTTCTTTACGATTATGCCATACCAAGCAGTATTGAGCGCAAAGACCCACCAAGGATATCGATACCAAAATAGCATTAACTCTTAATATTAAAGATGTTAAATTTGTTTATTAATAATTTTAAATCTATCTTTATAAGTATATCTTACATTTTAATGGGATCTTTAAATCCTGTTTTATATTTAATATTGACTCCGGTCATAAATGAAATTTTATAAAAAGTTTTTAACACTTGATTATTTACAATTTCTTGTGTTTTTAAAATGTCTTTTAACATTTGCGACATTTTCCTATAATTTATTATTATTAGCACTCCTTGAAAATACAACTTAAATTCAATATTTTTTCTAAGGAACAAGGTTTTTATAGACGACAAATTTTAACAATTTCAAATCTAGTTTAATTAAAGGTAAGACGTGTAAAAAATATTTAATTTGCAAGTGTCAATGAATGCTGGCAATTTCACACGCTCTTCTTTAACACATTTCCTACCAAAAAAAATTTATTTGCACATTTTGGGAGGTATAAACAGTGGTGAGCAAAACTAAAGTTAGATTTTATTATCTCACAATTAAATTACGTTTTACTGGGGATCGATCATAATAAATATGTAGGAAAGTAAGTTCTAATTGAGAGTTAATGTTAATTTTGTGGATGAACTACATTTTCAGGATATTAAATCCTAATTACATCTCGATGTTAAAATATAAGTTAGCTGGACCGTTTTCTAAACACCTTTAAAACTACGTATTTCTTTCAATATGATTGTCAAAAATTAAGTTATAAGAAAATTAACTTCAGTTTATAATCGAGTAGTACTACGACCTTAAATATTCATTAAATGATTATTATGTCTCTTTTCTGTCGCGGAATATTAAGATTTTACTAACATTTTTAGTCATATTTTCTTTGTTCAAACATATAATTTTATATATGTATATCGGAAATTTTTCAAAATATATTAGGTTTTAATGTACCATTGCACAGTGGGGCAGAATCAAAAATTTTTGGAAATAAATCTGGGCGTAGCAGAGGAGTGTACAATGTTAATTAAGGATATAAATGTTTTTGTGACATTTATATCCTTAACTAACCATTAAATTGCCGTTAAAATTAACTAACCAATTATGGACCAGAAATCCCAAAATATTATTGATGTAACTAAACTGTTAAATTAATACACATATCAATAGCATTTAATGAGGCCTTTCCAATATTAGACGTCGTTTTTCTATCATATGTTGTAATTTTTTTGACAAAATGTTAAAACCATATTTTTAAAATGGTCCAGCTCACGTAAATGAAATAAGTGAACCAAAAGATTTTGGGGATTAGTTTAAAACATATCAATCATTAATTTTAGGGGGCTGCATTTGCAACTTTTTTTGTCCCCATACAAATCAAGGCACTTTAATATACATGATTATTTGAAAACGTAATTATGTAAATATCAAGTAGATTTTTACGTACTCTCACGTAAGTGTCGTAGTAGTCATAAATCATAATCGAGTTAGCATCACTTATACATACATATATAGTAAATAAACAGTTTTATTAACTAACAAAGCCACCATAGGTGGTTGTGGTATTAAGGAGTGCGATCGAAAAAATCTTAACATATATAAAATTCAATAATTTGGAAACGGTTGTCGTTAGAGTTTTGATTGTTTTTTTATTTAATTGATATTATAATACAGATCATAGAAAAATATCACTCTTGTACTTCTGCTCACTATTTATGAACTCGTAGAACTTTTTTGGTAACCCTTCCATTGATTCTCTTTTCACAAAAGTCAAATATCTCTTCACTGGTCTTAGCTCCGGACAATTTAGATGATTGACCTCTCTTGGTACAAAAACTATGTTATTGCTTTGGTACCACTCCAGAGCTTTCTTACATAGTGAAATGATACTAAATTGGGCCAAAAATTTGTGGACACATTGTGCTCTCTTATCAAAGGAAAATTATTTTTTTGCAAACATTCTTTGATGTATTTTTCTGTATTTATAGAGCACACTGTAACAAATGAGTTGCTTCTTTTGCCGCAACTGCATAAATCTTGCCACACCACGAATTCTTCAGGAAATTTCATCAGCTTTTCGGTCCTAAACTTATCTTCAACATTTCCTTGAGCATCAGCAACATAAAAATGTTGACCCGAAAGCTGCGAAAAATCTGTCAGTACATACGTTACATCGTTCTTTGTACAACATGAGAATTTTTGTATGAAATTTGTTTTTAATTTCCGTGCCCTATTTTGGCTTCTAAATTTTTTGCAGCATTCCAGTTTGTAACTTTTTGGACTTTATATATTTTTAACTCCGCATTAGCTTTAACTTTTATCACCAAATAGTCAGAGCACAGAGTTAACAGGACTTCTTATCTACCAGATGTGTTTGCAGTTCTTTTCAATATGCTTTCAATTTTCTTGGCCTTCCCGATGTCATTTGAACCTTTTTTCTTCCCGAACCATGTTTCCTATCAATGGTCGAATTCTCCTGATACGATTTAATAATCTTGGAAACAGTTTGACAGCAGAGATTTAATTTTTTGACCAATTTGAACTTTTTTTGAAATTTTTTAATAATTTATAGCACTTACCTCTTTTTCGACACTCATTTTGATTAAAATCACAACAAATCAAAATGGATGTCATTAAAAATAATAAATGACATATTCTTTAAAGATAACTAGATCAAGAAAAATTTTAAATATTTCTTAGGAAAAAAGTTATGAGGCAAAACGTGTGTTAAGATTTTTTCGATCGCACTCCTTATGCGTTTGTGCTGATATTTGTAACGCACAGAAAAAATTATTGGACCCCACTTTAAAGTATACCGTTCGACTCAGAATCACTTTCTGAGTCGATTTAAAGATATCCGTCCGTCCGTCTGGCTGGCTGTCTGTCTGTCCATGTAAACCTTGTGAACAAAGTACAGGTCGCAATTTTAAAGATATCTAGATGAAATTTGGCACGAATAATTATTTTGACACAAGGACGAAGCCCTTGTACATTATTTCACATAGCCCCCATACAAATGTCCTCCCGGAATAGGGGTTTAACGATCATAAATGTCTTAAATATATTCAATGAATCTCAGTACAAAGGAGTTTTGTATAAGTGTCAATCTTTGTGCCAAATTTCATTAAGATCGGTCCATAATTGATCATAGCTCCCATATAAACCCCTGTTCCGAAAATCACTTTAATGTGCATAAATCCCATACGAATGATAGTATCAAGTTAATATTCGACACAAATAAGTTTTATGTAAGTAGAAACAACATTGCCAAATTTTATTAGAATCGGTCCATAATTTACCATAGCTCCCATATAAATCCACTTCCGGGAATCGATCTAAAGGGCGTGAAATCATGTAGATGTTAGTATTAATGCATTGTTCTGTATTTGTATAATTTATTTTACATTTAGTAAAATTGTTGCTCTACAATTGGCCACAGGTCTAACAAAAATTCCCTTCCCGGATTTTTATGCTCATACACAATGGTGTAGGGTATCATATGGTCGGCCTTGACTATATCTTTTTTCTCATTTGAAAATATTTATAAAATTAAAAATGCGTCTCCTGAAAATATTGTTTTTTTGAGTTATGACGTTGTTGCAGTAAATGAGCGATATATGTTTTATATGATCAAATTAAAAAAAATGAAATTAAAAAAAGATTCGGCTGTGCCGAATCTTTGATACCCTTCACCATATTACCATCTTATCGACATCATATTACCATATTACCGACAAATAATAAAATTTTCGCCTTAACGTATGCTTTCATATTTTCACATATATAAATCTAAATTTTTTTCAAACTACGAAAATTTGAATATATAAAAAAATACAATCATAGCAGGATTTGCTTTTAAAAAATAAACAACAACAATTCCATATTTATTTATTTTATTTTGCATATACAAAGAACAACAACAACACTGTTATTCATTATATGACTGCTGTTTCTAACTAAACTACTTGTCTATACAAAAAACGAAAAACGTCACTAATAGTCTTTACAATACTTAATATACATGTTTGTATGTGTATTTATATTCTTAACAGATTTGTTTTTGGACAATAACTCTGTTGATTATAAACGAATTTAGTTTATTAAAAAAAACGAAATTTTATAAAAACATTTATGACTGATCTATATAAAAATAAAAATCTGTAGCTTGAACAAGGGCTTCAAAAATAAAAAATTCGTTTTCCCCGATATCTCAGTTACTACTGAACCGATTTATTTCATTTTTTCAGAACAACAATTCATAAAATAATTTCCGAGCCCCCTTTAAAAATTCGAAGTCCCTGGTATATGCAGAGGCTTCAGAAACAGAAAAACCGGTTTCAAAAACCGGTTTTTAAAGCATATCTCCGCCATTTATAAACCGATCCTGCTGATTCAAAAAACCGAAATTTTATAAAAATATTTATGACCGATTTGTATAAAAATAAAAATCTATAGCTTAAACCAGGGCTTTAAAAGCTAAAAACTACGTTTTGTCCGATATCTCAGTTATTATTGAACCGATTTATTTCATTTTTTCAGAACAAAAATTCAGAAAAAAATGTCCGAGAAAAAAACGAAGTCCTTAGTATATACTGAGGCTTCAGAAACTGGAAAACCGGTTCTAAAAACCGGTTTTTTTAACATATCTCCGCATTGTATGAACCGATCTTGCTGAATTCCAATAGCAAAATTCTCGAAAGCATTTCCGATCGTTTGATATATATATTATATATGTCAGACACACGGACGGACGGACGGACATGTTCCTATCGTCATCATTTCTTGCAAGGATCCCGAAAATGTAAACTTTTTTGCTCTCCGACGAAAATTGTGGGAATTACAAACGGAATGACAAACTTATATATACCCTTTACACCTGTGGTGAAGGGTATAAAAAGTATGAATGCTTTAAATAATTTATTTGTTTATTTTTGGACTCTTTGAAATTGTATGAAAACTAAGTAGTGCTATTAGATGTCAGGTTTGAAGGCCACCCTGAGCACTAAAAACTGACTGCTTAGCAATCAGAGGAGCACGAAGGGTTTCCATTGGGTCTGAATCGTTTTTCGGTGTTTGTGAGATAACCCAGATGAAAGATCAATTCCTGGATTGAGAGAGAATTTGTTCAGCTATACCCCTAAATTGAGACAGGCGAAGATGTTTGTTTCATTATCGCCAGGAAGATCCTGGAAGTTGCTATTGCTTAATAAGAGATAATTCAGAGTAATAACGTTTATTTACCGTGCATTGTGGTCTTCAATAAAAAAATTACAAAAAATTTTTTTTTAAATGTATTGCTATAAAATTCTCTGTGAATATCCTTAATTTGTATTTTATTATCAACTTAATCTATTATGTACAATATACTTAATCAATTTCGTAATAATAATTTGAAGGGCGTTCTTATAAAAACCACATATGTATTACCAACAGAAATTTGCCAAAAAATTTTCTATATTTTTCTTTTATATAAAAGCTTACAATTTCCTCAAAAAATATTAGTATGGAAAGAAATTTTTTAAAAATGTCCGAAGATCTAAATAAAATTTTGTTTAAAAAAAGTTTGCAAAATAAAGAAATAGTAAAACCATTGGTATGGATATCTATGTCTGTTGGTTGTAATATTAAATATGAAACGAAATTTAAAGATCCAGTGAAGTTGTAAGTTTGGTGGTAAATTCTATACTTAAATTTTAATATGTTAAAATATCAAAATCAAAATATTCCTAAATTTTTCTTAAGTCGCTTGAGACATAACCTCAATATAATCTCAAATTTTACTGAAAATCACGTATTATTAGCATACAATATGTTTAAAAATAATCAATATTTACAAAATAACATTAATTTCTTATAATTCTGTTTTAATTTAAAGGATAAGTTTGACCCTAGGCATATTATCTATACTTGGTCTAGGTGGGCAATACCATTATATTTGGGAAAATCGTTCCAAATCAATATTTGTATATACTGATGTAAGTTTTTAATTTTTTTTATTGATGTAATATCATTACCTGAAATGCAAGAAGCTCTAAACAATATTTAAAAAATATTTCCACTTAAAAATAATCCTATAAATTTAAAGCAACATTTTTTAAATTCTTCTCTGAGGTTTGTCTGCTACTTAACTATTAAAACAGTTATTGTATTTTTATTGGCTATTGAATTTTTAAAATGTTAATTAGGACAGTTTGCATTTTATTTAAATTTTTAATTTTAATACATATATTTTTTCAGGCCCTCTGTACTTCGTTTCAAACATGGATTTCTATAAGCAAATTATTTCATTTTGCTTATACTCAACATCAATTCTACAAATTGGTTCAAATGGCTCAAAATTCTGACATTTTGCGAAACTTTGAAATTTTGGAACTAAGTAATATTAAAATTTATTTTATTTATTATCTTTCGCTTAAGTTTAAAAGATCTATTAATTGATTTCGAAACTTTTTTCTATATATACATATTTATTAGGGTATTCACTCGAATATTGTTTGCTCGATTAATCGACAAATTAAAATCAGATATTGGTTCGATTAAATTAAAATCAAGAATTTCGAGTAAAAATTTATTCGAGCAAATTATGCCGATTAATCGAATAATTCGAGTAAAAAAATATTTCAAATAGTTAAAAAGTTTAGCTTGAAAACAATGTTTCAAAATTTTCATAGGATGTTTAGAATCTAAAACACAATTCGGAAGTTTATTAAAAAAACTGTATTTTGCAAAAAAAAACCGAATATAAGTCTAAATTACAGCACGTAGTTAAGGTCGTTTTTCGATCACAAAAATTAAACAAAAATACAAACGTCCCTTTAAAAAATTGTAGTGTAAAATTCAAATAATATTTTATAATTTTAATACTTAATTTGAGGAGGATAAAGAAAATGGATTCTCCTATTTATACTAAATGTTTTATAAGAAATAAATTGGAGGATTTTAAACTTGATTTAGAAGAACATCAACAAATTCTCAGTCTGGTGTGCAGGATATGATGATGATTGGCTTGGATGAAATCAAAAATAGGAAGAAAGAAGAAATAAAATATTGAACATTTTGGGCAAAAATTATGGTTAATTTCAAAATAGAGCCAATTATAATTCTTACGCGCACATTTCGGAGAATTATATATTTTAAATTTGCAATAAATTTGTCTATTAAATGGAGAAAAGTTGTTAGTTCTAAATAACTGTATATATGACTAATTTACTATACAAGTTTATAGAATTTATATTGAATTTTTTATACTTTTACACCGGTATTATTAGGAAATTAAGAATTGCGAAACATTTTTGCACAAAATAGAACTAAAACATAATCACGAGATCACTATAATATAAATAAGAGTAAATTATCTAAAAAACTATATACATTTGTATAATATTAAATGACTGTCTAGTACTTAATTTATTTGGCTATGTCTGGCGATCAGTCATCGTATTTTGAATATAACTGAAAACCTTTGTGTAGCACATAGATTAGTATGTGTCCAAATTGAAAAGTGAAGTTATGAGACAAAATCGCTAATTATTTCAAAGTGGTTAAAAACTTAACATTAAATTGTTACCGAAAGTATTAGATAATCACCTTTAATTTATAAAGTTTCAAAAATGATAAAAAGCCCTTCGAACCACACTTTAATATAAAATTTTGTTCGAATTTATACACCAAAATGGTTAGACCTATTTATTTTACTATCAATGAATAATAATCAAATAATCAAAAAAGACAAATATTCATAAATATTTACGAAAATTTTAATTATATATTATTTTCGAAAGACTATTTCTTGTTTTAAGCTATATTTTTGTTTTATTTTTTAATAATCATTGAAAAAACGAGTAAAATTTTAAGGTATAATTTACTCGAATAACTCGAGTAACTTAAAAGTTTTACTCGATTATTCGAGTAACTTAAAAACTGCATTTTCGAGTTATTTTGTTATTCGAACAATGCAAAAGTCGAGTAAAATGAGTACTCTAATATTTATTTAGATATTTTAAACAAAAAGCAAATAATCGAAGAAATTCAGAAAATTCTCCATGACTCTTGGCTGGATATAAAACGACAGTTAAATTTCTATATCATCAGCGTATTTGGCATTGTGGGCTGGTATTATGTCAGTTGTTTAGGTGAAAATATCTACAATACCTATATAAACCCCAAAGAATTTGAATTATTATTTCGTAAGTCCTAATTAAAATTAATTAATTTCAATTCATTGTTTTATAACCCAGGTGTTTCAATATTAAAGCATTTCAGGCTTCATTTCCAATGTGGCGAGATAAAGGTTTACAATTTCCTTATTATTTTATAACATATATAATAAGTGGTTCAGAAACTCATATATCGGGAATGAGTAAGTACATAAGCAGTAAAATTTTTTAATGTTTTAAATAATCAGCCATCAAATTTTAATAAGTAGATATACAATTTCAACTACTTTACAGCTGCTGTAAGTTTTGCCGGTCTATATATTGTCACCTCATTGCATACGTTGGCTTTGTTAAAAATTCTGCGTCGTCTTATGGCTTATTCAACGACTGAAAATGTTTTGCAACAAGAACGTACGAAATATATATTAGCTTGGGCTAAATTACATCAACGCATATATGAGTGAGCTAAACATGTTTTTAAATTTTAAAATGTAAAAAGTTATGTACATAGATTAACATAGATATGAAGCTCCGTTGTCAAAAACATAAGTCGGCTGTCAAAAAAAATCTAAGTCTAAGAATGTGTTAGTAAAAAATTTCATTGAAAACAGAAATAATTGCTGTATTTTTTTAATTGAGTTTTTTTTAAGCTTCATATATATGTTAATAATCTATGGTTATGTATATTATTTATAACTATTGTTATTATTTATTTTTGAACAGATATTTCAGTGAGATAAATTCTTTGTATTATATACAAAGCGCTCCTCTATTTCTAGTCAGTATGCTGGTAATATGTTTATTAATATTTCAGGCCAGTGTGGGTTTGGTTAGTTTTAAATCGATTTAAAATAATTGAATATGTTTAAAAAAATTATTTTTATTAGGGCACAGACGTTAATGTTGTTATAAAAATGTTTCTTTATTTTTCTGCTGCTGGTTTTGAGGTATCAATGTTTTGTTTTAATGGTCAACGTATAACATCGGAGGTAATTTTATTTATATAATTTATTTTGTTCAGTTATTTTTAGTATCTATGAATTCGGTTAATTTTTACATATATTTTATTATGCACTTCCTTCATCGCTTTCACTTTTAAGTTTATATCTAAAACATGCTTATTATGGTAGAAGGGGGGCAATTCTAGCGTAACTGCTATTATTTATTATATTGTAAACGTAGTTACACAGTGGGGTCAATCGCAAATTTTGGTAATAAATCTGACACCCCGTAAGCCAACATATTACATTACCAAAAGACGGTAACTACTTTTATTTTGAGTAAAGACTTCTTACTTGTTTATGGCGATGTCCACAAATTCATGGGTCCCCACATTATTAAAATAATTATAATATTTTAAACAGTCAGATAAGAAGTTAATCTACTACAAAACTTCTAAATTGCTACAAAATATATACAGTGTTGGACAAAATAATAGGGACGACCCTCACTTTCGCAAACAGATGCAAACAGTTTCTTTATATTAAGTTTTTTTTTTGGGGTCCCGCTATTTAACTGTTCCTAAAATAACGGAATTTCATTATTTGTTTACTTTTTCTCTTTTGCGATTTTATTTTATATTTATTTGCAAAAAAAAATCAGTGAAGTTGTCATTTCAATTGGAAAAAATAATAGGGACGCACTACAAAAAATTACCATTAGTTAATAAAAATTATTATTTTAACATAAATATATTAAAAATCCGTAAAGCAAAGTTTATGTGATTAATTTAATCATATTGGTTTCGTGTTTATGATTTATGTCTTCGGTAAATAAATTTGAAAATGGGTCGTGGTGTTCATTGTACTGAATCTGAAAAAATGTTATTCTTAAATTAAATTCGGACGGGTTATCAATTAGAAAAATTGTACAGATAATGAAGTGTTCCAAAACTAAAGTATTCAATGCCATTCATTCGAAAAAAAGTCATGAAACTAAAGGTAGAAAGCGCGTTTTGACCAACTTTTAGTTCAACTTTCCAAAAATAACCCCTTTATGTCATCAAGTAGCCTTAAAAATTAATTGTGTGCTTTAGTGACAAGTCGAACAATAAGAAATAGGCTGCAGGAAGTCGGATTAATGGGACGCAGTCCGAGAAAAGTACCACTGTTGAGCAAGAAAAACATACAAAAAAGGTTGGAATTTGCCAGGCGACACCTGTGCCGTAAAAAATGGAACAACGTACTATGGTCAGACGAAACAAAAGTAAATTTATTTGGATCTGACGGAAAATCATTTGTACGTCGTCCTGCAAATGCTGAATTTGATCCAAAATATACCAAAAAAACCGTCAAACACGGTGGTGGTTCTATAATGCTATGGGGATGTTTTTCGGCCTCTGGAGTTGGTCCAATTGTTTGGATTCAGGGAAAAATGAATGATGCTGACTATATAGACATTCTCCAGAATAAAATGCTTCCATTTGCTGAGGATGAAATGCCCCTAAAATGGGAATTCATGCAAAATAATAATCCCAAGCATTCCGCTAGAAGCGTCAAAACGTGGTTTCAGCAGAATGAGGTGCCTGTAATGGAGTGGCCGTCCCAATCACCGGACTTAAATCCCATTGAGAATCTCTGGGGAGTCCTCAAAAATGAAATTGGTAGCTTTCAATCAAAAAATAAATAAGAGTTGTGGGAATAAGTTCAAGAAACCTAGTACTCAATTCCGCCCGAGGTATGAGCGAATCTTGTTGGATCTATGAATCGCCTTTGTCAGGAGGTTATAAAAATGAAAGGATCTTCAACCAAGTATTGAAAAAGTATTTGGAAATGTTGGTAATGTTAAAAAAAAATAAATATTTTTTCCAAAACATTAAGTGTCCCTATTATTTTTTCCAGACCTTTAAAAAAAAAAAAAAATATTTTTTTGGCAGAACTAGTTCCTTATTTTTGCTTTATAAGTTAAAATATTTGAAGTTATTTAATTTTATGTATATACTTTTTAATATTTATGGAATAGTAAATAAAAAAGTAAGAATATCGTCCGTCTGTTTGTCCATATAAATCTTGTAATGAAACCATAAATCGCAGTTCAGTTCATCAATGAAATTTGTCCCATGATCTACTATTGGGTAAAGACGAACCTTATTGAAACTGGCTATGATTAAAACTAGGGGTTTCTCAACCAATTCTGGAACTCATTAACACTTTGGAAAAATGTGAAAATTAAGCAAAAAAAAAATAATTATATTGATCTGAAAATTGGCCTCTAGGAAATATCATTAGAATAAAAAATAATAAAAAAAAACGCTTCAATGGCATGAGTTTTTAATGTGATAATTTCGAGAAAAAAATTATTGATTAAAGAACTAGTTCTAGAATCATTTCATAAAATGCGTTCTGACTTGATAATACATCTATAGAACTAGTTTCTTGAGGTGACTGTATCAAACAAAAATCATTGGTCATAACGCCTAAATAGAACGAGTACAGGCTATTTTCAAGCATTTTGGAATTAGTTGTAGAACTAAATATTATTTGTTTTGGGAAGAATTTAAAAATATTTTCTTTATTATAGAGTGAACGATTGCCTGTGGCTCTGTACGACAGTAAATGGTATGAAGAAAATTCTGAGTACAAATTTATTACCCGTATGATGCTAATGAGAACCAATCGTACTATTGCCATACAAGTGGGGGGCTTCACCACAATGTCTCTGGTCACTCTGTTGGGGGTAAGTTCTAATAAAAGCAAATGAGCACACAACACCTAATTATTATATTACTTATACACTTAATACAATTTTAGATAATGCGTTCCAGTTGTTCATATTTCCTGCTGCTACGTGAATTTAATAGTAACTAAATATATCTGCGATTTACGCAACGCAAAGTTTCCAAAGAAAAGAATAAGTCAAAATTTAAAAATACATCAAAAATTTTATTAAAAAAAAAAAATCTTTTATCATACTTAAACGAAAATTTTCTTTAAATTTAGTTAATGAAATTTTTGTGAAAATTTTCATATTATTTAAATTTAAATATTGGCACATAAAAGTACATTACAATAAAAAATGACACATATTGCATACACACTGTTTTAGGGAAAAGAATTTCGAGCTCGAAATAAAGTGTCTAGTAGAATACACATTGTTGTTTTTTATTTATTCTTCACACGTAAATTTATAGTGTAATTAAAAGAAATAATAAAGTAGAAAAATGCATGAAATTAAACTTAAATTTAATTTAATTATTATTCGAATATAAAGTATCGTTTCACATTAATTAATTAATACAATGTAGGATTGATTACATTTAAAAGGGGGAGGGGAAGAGGAAAGTTGTATATGACAAACAAAATTCTATTTATATAAAAAGGCAGTTAGTTAGTTTAGAGTTGTTGCAAGGATATACATACACATGGATGTAGATCCCTTATCTTAAGGCATTTTGTTATTGCATTTTTTTCTTTCTAGTTACTATTTCTTAATAAAGCTTAATAATGATTTTAACTAAATAAAAATTATTATTATTATATTTTATTATTTGTTTAACCTAAAAATAAAAAAAAGTTTGTTCTGGCTATTTTCAAAATTTCATTTGAAATTGTTCTGATGTTTCGTTTTGTTTTTTCTTTTATTTAATAGGTGGTAATTTGTAGTTGATTGTGCTGTGACGATCCTTAAAATCTTTTAAGGTTCTAATCTACTTCGGGAAAAACAATTGGCCGGTAAAGCTTCGGATATTAAACGAACATTTAGAACTTCCTGCTGTAGGTCCATTAGTTCTTTTTCGTATTTTTCTACTGCTTTCTTTTGAATGTTGCGCATTTCACGGAATTTCTCAATGCGTCCAGTTAAATTGGCACGATTTACATCCAATTCAACAGCATCCAAGCGTTTTTCTGAGAATTAAAATATAATTTATTATAAAAAGAATACAATTTGTTTAAATAATTTTTATCTTACCAAGTTTATCTAAATCAGCTGTATTAATGTCTTTAAGATTAATTAATTCTTCCTTAATATCATCCAGCTCATTAACAGCTTTATCGATTTGTTTTTTAGCTTCTTCGGTATCAGCCTTGGCTTGACCCACCTGAAATTATTATTTTAACTACCATTCAATGTTTGAAAAAAAATTTAAACCCACCTTTCGTTTGGCATCATCTACCAAATTATCATCTTTGCTAGAAGATTCTTCGAGTTTGCCAATATCAATTTCGGTAACTTTAACACGATGGTTTAATTGGTCGGCTTCGTCTCTTAATTTGCGGGCATTAACTTTAGTTTCATTGGCACGTTTGCGTATAAATTCGGCATCCTTTTAAAAACAATTAAAGTTAAACAAATTTGTTCTCCTTTTTCTCTTAAATTTTTACAAATTACCTTTGAAGCTTGTTCGGCATATTTTTGTTGGGCTTCCTGAGCATTCATTTTGGCTTCATTGGCGTTCTTATTGGCACCATCCAGGGCTTCTTCAGCTTGTCTAATTAAATTCTCAGCCTTTTCAATTTCTTGTTCTATGCTGGGTACAGTTTGTAAAGCCAAGTCAGCTTTTTCAGAAGATCTTTGTACATCCGATTGGAAACCTATTAAAGTTTCATTAAATATAAAATTTAAGGTACATTTTAAAAGCTTTATTTAACACGTTAAACTTACCGGCTAAAGTATGATAAGTGTTATTGGCTTCCTTCAAAGTATTGTCACCTTGTTCCACGGCTTTGGTAGCCTTGTCGAAAGCATCTTGAGCTCTCTTCAATAAATCAATATCATCCAATTTTTGTTGATTGGCTCTAAAAATTGAAAATTGTAAGAAACGTTATAAGCTCCGTATTTTTTAATCTATAAATAAATCGAATTAATTACCTTTCCAACATAATATCAGCCAAACTAATTTCTTCTTCAAAATCTCCAAATAGTTCGCCATTACTATTGGAGATATCATTGACTTGTTGCAAAAGTTCATCGGCTTGTTTGTTGGCTTCCAAAGCTTCTTCTTTGAATTTCTTAATATCAATTTCGGGTGCTGTTAGACCAGAGACATCATTTAACAAACTTAAGGCGGCATCGTACACCTCATTGGCTTTACGTAAAGCCTCCTTGGTAGTTTGAGTAGCAGTACCCAAACCTTGTTTTACAGTCTCTAACTCCAAGCGAACCTCAGTTCTCAATTCATCGCTTACTTTTTGTTGTAAATTAATGGCACTCTTGGCCAACTCATAAGCCTTCTCCACCGCATCATTGGCATCCTTGGCATTTTTCAAATCAAACTGAGCTTCCGATTCCAAACGATCAGCCAAAGCTCTGGCTTCACGAGAAATATCGGAAATTTGATCAGACTGTACACCGAATTCTACGGATTTGTTTTGAGCCTTAGCCAAAGCCTGTTCACCTTCATCATGCAATAAGTCCAAAGCATTTTTAAGATCTGTCTTGGCTGCCTGTATAATATCTTGGGCAATAGTATGATTATGTTTAGCCTTTTCAATTTCATCATTGGCTGAGTCCTGCAGGGTATCAGCACTGTCTAAATGGCTGTTAATACTTTCCAAACGTTTGTGTAGTTCATTTAAAACTTCAACATAAGTTTTGCCACTATCGCCAGCTCCATATTTGGCATCGTTTAACAAAATATCTACCTTCTCCTGTACAGTCTTCAATTTAGCCTCAAACTCACCATCATTGGTAACGGGTGTACGAGCAATTTCATCCAAAGTAGAGCTTAAGTTCTTCAATTTAGCTCTATGTTCATTGGCGGCATCTTGCACCAGATTGTAACAATCGGGACAATCAATACAGCCCAAATGACGATCGTATTTGTTCTCTTTACAACGATCGCAACGTCTACCCTCTACATTGTCATTACAAGGACATTGACCACTCTGATCACACTGGAAGCCCTTTGAACCACTCTCATCACACTCGCAAGGTTTACAGCCTTCAGATGAGAAGCCATAATGATAAACATCACATTGATCACAATGTAAGCCCACGACACCAGGTTTGCAGAAACATTGACCAGTAGAACGATCACAAGTGGAATTGTAAGAACCAATAGGATCACACATACAGTTCTCACAGCCATTGCCGGACATAATATTGAAATAACCTGGTTGACATTCACCACAATCGCGACCAATAACATTTGGCTTACAGTGACACTGACCCGTAACTTGATCACATTGTGAAATGCCATCATTATTTTGTTCCGTACCAGGAGGATAACAACTACAACGATCACATTGACCATGTGGCAAAGCCAGAGGATCACCGAAGTGACCTGGTAAACATTCATCACAATATTTGCCAGCTGTATTGTGAATACATTTCAGACACTCGCCTGAAGTGCGGTTACAATTGCCCACAGCATTGGGATCTACATTGCCGTTACAATCACAGGACTTACAAGTTTGTACTTCACCATATAAACCAGTAGGATCACCATAGAAGCCATCCGAACATTGTTCACAACGGGCACCAAAGTAACCGACTGGACACTCGGTACAGATGACAGTGTCACCATTGATTTGCATACAGGCGCCATCATTGGGACAGGGACAACGTTTACAATCATAGGGAGTACCACCCAAGGCATTGCCATAATAGCCCTTGGCACACTGATCACAATTATCACCCGTGGTGTTATGTTGACAAATACAACGACCAGTTTCGGAATCACAAATTTCAGCATGACCATTACAATCACAAGGAATACAAGGCATAAATGGACCACCTCTGGCTGGACTATGACGATAGCCAGGAGCACAAGATTCACAAAATTGACCCAAATAACCCTCAGGACAAGTACATTGTTCAATCCAAGTAGCTGGCTGACCGGCAGCACCTCTATGAGCCGTTTGCAATTCAACATCATCCAAAATGGCTTCACCTTGTTTAGAGTAAGTACCACGGATCTTAATAGCAGTCAAATTGGAAAGTATAGAGAGGAAACCTCTGGCCGATTGACTAGGTTGCCATTGATAGTCACGATGTTCATGTAGACGGAAGGTATATTCCTTAACATCATTATCGGGCATACCATTACCTTGGGCAAATATGGGTAAGGAAATTTTAGTACCAGCACCTTCCAAAATAATATCACTGGCACTGGTACTAGGAGCAATTTGTCCCACCAATTGTAATTTGAATTTCAAATCACGATTATATGAAGCTCTCTGATCGCCCAAGAAACGTTCGGGTGCTTGGAAGTATACAAATTCATTGCCATGGGCAGTAGTACCAATACTATGACTGTATTGATTATACTTGATATCGATATCACGACCTTGCAAATCCACAGCACTCCAACGTTCCTTATGCTTATTGAAATTCGAAGTGGTAGAGACAACAGAATAACCAGGAGCAGTTTGACACTCGGATGTATGACCATAACAGAAACAGGGTGTACAACCAAAACGATTTGTCATATCCAGATTGAAGAAGCCAGGTTTACATCTGTAATTGTATTTTTCACGTGTTACAATTTAGTATTTTTATTTAAATTTTAATAAAAACAACAAAATTTTTCTTCAAATTAATAATACTTACTCATTACAACGTTTTCCCTCCACATTATCTTTACAATGACAAATACCCGTTTCGGGATCACAAGAAGGCATATTACCAAATGAACCACGAGGATCACAACCACAAGGTTGACAACCATGTGGACCAAATTGATAATAGTTGGCTTCACAACGATCACATTTATCACCAGTTACACCGGGTTTACATTGACATTTGCCTTGGCTGTTACACTGTAGTGAACGTGAGCCCACAGGATCACAACCACAATGTATACAATAGCTGTCTTCGCGCATATAGAAATTTTCTTTACAACGTTCACAATTGGGACCATCACGATTGTCACGACAATCCAAACAGTGGCCACCATGACCGGTCATATTGAAGAGATTAGCATCGAAGAAACATTTGTCAGCATAACCGTTACAATTACAGGCTGTCAAAGAGAGAGGGAAAAAATATGGGTCATATTATTAGTTATATATCGAGTTTTTTCCGTCTTTATACTGAAAATTAATATTTTTTTTTTTATAATTTCTTTTAAGAGAATTTCACTCAGCTGAATTGCAATAAAAGATAGCTGAATTGAAAATATCTTAAGTAAATATATTTTCTTACTACTAAATTACATTTTTTTCATAATTTCTCAGAAATTCAGCCAGCTGAATATACATAAATGTTAACCAGATTCGTATTTACTATGAGATTTCCGTGAATAATTGCGCTTTTTCTTTAAAATAATAAACGTCAAAGATAAAAGTGACAATTAAAATGACGTTTGATAACAAAACAAATTTATATTCGCTTGAGTTCTAACAATCATATCATAACGCTTCAATAATATATATGAATTTGGTCCACAAGTGATAAATTCTTATCATTTTAAAAATTTAACGTTTGTAATGATCTCTCGGATAGACCCGACGTTAATTTTAGACAGCTGAATTAAAAGAAGCGTTAATTTCTTAGCAGAATTTGGATTTTATGGGAAATTTTTTTTTATTTTTCTTTGGCTGAATAAGAAATTTTATTTTTCTCGGAAAGTTATTAAATTTCCAAAAATTTAATTATAGGCTTGGAGCTCCATAATAACTCGGGAACTTTATAACAGTCATTTTATTAATGGAATTACTAAACTTACTATTCACTAAATACCACATAACGGGTTGAAGGTCTATCTTATTGGTTTCCAAAGAATACTCCCAATGACTGGACACCAAACAAAAACACAATAATATTAACAAATAAAATAATTTCATTCTTAACACCAAGAAAATTTCTTCATAACTAACTGATTAATAGACAACTAAACATTCTCATACCATAACTATCCTATACTTACTAACGGCTTTTAATACTTTTTCCATTTCCACAAAAACACTAAAGAAAACTTAAATCTTGTTATAACCATTTAAGGTTTTAGCATAAAAAAAAATCACACAACAAACAAATCCTCTTCATAACACAAACAACAATACTAGAGCAGCAACATTGCAACAACTTACCTTTACATTCATTGACTTCCGTTGAGGTGGCTCTCTTCCATTTGACGTCATTGTATAATGGCAGACATTTGTCACAATCTGGACCATCGGTGTTGTGACGACATTCACAAACCAGTCGTCGTTCACCATTCATACCGGTACTAGGAACACATTTACTGGCGTGACCATTACACTTGCAACGTGCACCAACAGCAATATCAGAAATGGCATAAAAGTAAGATCTCAATACTTGAGCATCACCAAAGAGTTCATCACCGAAAGTATTGAGACGATCGAGAGTAATACGAATATCAGTGGCAGTTACCCATTCCTAAAAATAAGAGTATTACGATAATAAAATTAAGAGAACTTAAACTACTTTAAATTTCTTATTTTCTCTCAAAACTCATACCTGTAATTCAGTGCTGCGTTCAAAATTAATACCACTTGGACGTCCTTCCAAAGTGGAGAAGGCAATTTCACCATCTCTTAAAGGTGAAATGTCACTGTATTCACTGGTACACAAAGCATGAGCTTCACCTTCTCCCTTGCGTATAGCTCGAGAGTCGGGTAGAGCATAAGTATCTCTACAAGTGGCACTGTAATATTGGTAGGGTATCCAGGGGCAAGTCTCACAAGTACGTTTGTAAATAGCAAACGATTCCGGTCTGGGAGAACGGAACAATAGACGCACATACGTAATATCAAAAGATTTACCTGAAATTTTTTAATTTAAAAAAAAAAATTACCAGCTGATTCTTTAAATTTATTTCTTTAATTTCATTAAACTCACGTAAATGTAGTGTTAAATTAACATGATTAGGATGTTGTATGCCTTCATACATAGTCTCCGATTGCCACCATGATGGATTTTGTGGATCATGCAAATCTGTCAGATATGATGGATTGTGATCTTCCCATCTATTTGATTAAACAATTATATAAATTATTAAAATTAAATTCTAGTTAACATGTTTTGGGGAGGGGTAGTTTGCAAAATTTATTTATTTTTCAAATCATTTATTTATTTACCTGCAAAATTCACAGTTCTTGTAGTTTGAGTTCATTGTCTGTACACAAAAGTGATTTTCACCCTGCTCACCGCAAGTATTTGTTGCTTCGATTTGCAATTGGTAAGCAGCATTTATGAATTCCGGCATACATTTCTATAAATAAGTGCAAAATAAAAATCATTAACATGATTAGATCATCACTTTTGCACACAATTATTAAGTATAAATTTCTTAATAAGCTCTGGATACATTGATTTTGAAAATCAATTTTAGAAAACTAAACTACATATTAATATCTACAAATACACTGCCGGTCTACAGAATAGGTTCAAGATTATTGTGACATTAAAAGGCGGAATATTTTTAATATATTTAAGATAATTATATTTTTTTCATCTTAATTTCTAAAGTCATGAATTCAAAGATGTTTAATTGCAAGAAATAACACTGGTCGACAAAAAAATCCTCCCCCAAAGACGAATAGTTGAACTTAATATATTTTAATGTGCTAAATACCAATCTGCTTTCAGTTTTTTCCATCAGGTCTGGATTTTTTTTTTATGGGCATGTCCAATATTTCGCCCATAGTAGCCATTACTCTAGTATATTTCCTCATAACTCAAGAACGGTGTGTACGATTGACATAAGTGATACACCAAAAGAAGCGTACTAAAAATATCTTCAAATCATCGAAACTTAATTTTTTTATGTACTCAATAGTTTCAAAGTTATTTTGAAATAAGTGTCCAAACAAAAATAATTTTCATGCAAAATTTCAGATTTGTTTGTTACTAAAATTTATTTTAATAAATGAAAACATCAAAAATGTTTCAGTCTTAAAGCTAGTAACGCTGCGAACAAAATAAGGCATGTATCTTCAAAATTGATGCACAGATCGTGATTTTATCCACAGTTAAGTAAAAATGCCCATGTTACATACAATTGAGTAGAAATAGTGGTGGCCAAAAAAAAAAATTTTTTTTATTTTATCTTGAAACAAAAATAGGTGGACTAGGATTTTGACGAGTTAAACAAGAATCTACATTCACTTTTTTTCTATCACGCACTGATTTTTTTTATGTGCATGACTAATATCATCACCTTATTCAGCGGTTACACTATAAAATTCGAGAATAGTTTGTCAAACTTAGCCTATAACTCAAGAACCCTTTACACGATTTTGATAAGTGATATATCAAAAGATGCATACGAAAATTGTCTTCAAGGTATGTCAACAATATTTTTCATTCGCTCAAGAATTTCAGAGTTATGGATCAAAATTTTCACCACTTTTCAAAAAAATAAATTTTAAAATGACCATAAAAAAATCGATACATGATAGAAAAAAAAGTAAAAGCTGATTCTTATTTAGCACGTTAAATTAAATATAATCAAAAAAAAAATTTTTTTTTGCCCACTGGCGTATTTCCACTTAACTGTAGGTATGCATAGGTATCCTAACTTAACTGTAAATCCAATCGAGAATAGTGCATCAATTTTTATGATACGTGGCTTTATTTATTCGTAGTTTTGCCAGCTTTGAAATAAAGATGATAAACTGAAACATTTTTGATGTTTTCACTTTTAAAAAGAAGTTTTAGTAAAAAAAAAAGAAATCTTGAATTTAGCATAAAATTTTTTTTCGGACACTTATTTCGAAATATCTCCAGAACTATTGAAGAGATAAAAATTTGTTAGTAGAATGACTTAAAGCCTGTGCATACAGTTCTCTATTTATAGTGAAATATACTTGAGTAATCGGCTTATTTAGGGCGCAATATTAGACACGCCCATAAAAAAATCTCGACCTGATGGGAGAAAACTGAAAGCAGATTCGAGTTTAGCATGCGGAATTCCATCTAGTCCACATATTTTTTTTGAAGAGCATGAAAAAGAATTTTATGTCGGACAGTGTAATTAATAAAGAACTATGTACGATTTTTAACGGATTTTCTTCCAAAAAAATGTATTTTTAAGGTAATTTTTTGGGTCATCTGAATAGGTTCATTAAGAATAAAATCAATTTGCGTTAAATATATTTTGAACTTTCCCATAATTGTGTGTTTTCCTAACATTTTCAACAGCTTTCTATAAAAATATTTAAAAATTGGTCACTTAAAAAAATTTCCGATAAAGAAAAAAGCAAAATTATAGCGTATGGACAATTTAGACTTAACTTATTAAATATAGTGAAAAAAAATTGATCTAAGTCAAAATATTGTAAATAACTTTTTAAGAAATCAGGCTCGCTATGGGAAAAATATAAAACAAGGTAATTATAAAGCAATAACAAAGGCTGACAGAAGATCCATCATTCGAGATGTCTCCAATTCTAATGATAATGCACCAAAAATTAATCAAAAAAACAAGTATTAAAGCAAGTGTTTTACCGTAAAGCGTGTTATTCATAATTCAGTGCACCTAAGAAGACTAAAAATTATAAAGAACCCACCTCTAAACAACATTCGTGAAGTGAAATTACTCCCGTTTTACCCGTAAACTCATGTTCTAAAAAAGGAATGAAACATATTTTTCTATAGGATGAAAAACATCAATCTGGACGGTCCCAATGGCATTAGATATTATTAATTTCGTTATTTGAGAGAAGAAAAATGCTAATTATGTATCCCATAAAACTCCGAAGCAAGTGTGATGGCGTAGATTGCAACTTCATATTATGAGACATGTGAATTTAGATTTTCTTTGCATAGAATTACAGAAAAAACTTACAAAAGCTTTTTGGAAAAATTAATTTTACATTTTACACATTCCAGCTCGTCAATGATCCTATTCACACCACAGGAGCGGTAAAACAATGAATTCGAAGTCAAAATAATACCACTTCGGAGAGGCCAACATACTCTCTCGACCTTTAACATAATAGCAAATGTATGGAAATTGGTGTAACTTAATGTTTATAAGTCGAACAGACAATACGAGTACAAAATATCATTATCTGAAGAGATTGGAAAAAGTTGGAGCAAACCTTCTTTGTTACAAGTTGAAAATTTTTATAAGTCCCTTCCAAATAGATTTTTTTTAATAAAAATTTAATAAAAAAGGCTAATTTCATTATTTATAATTTCCTAATAATATAATAAAACAAAAAAGTACCAAATTAATCCAAACATCTGTTGTTTTATTGAATAAATAATGTTGAACCTATTCTGATGACCCAAAAATTTACCTTAAAAGTTCGCTTGTTGGAAAAAAATCTATAAAAATCGTAGTTAGTTCTTACTTAAATTTATTTTGCTTGTAAATATCTTAGAATTGAGTACTTTAAAACTTATTATGAAAAAAATATATTAATTTCATTATTATTTTAAAAATAACAACAGTTTTAATGTAACGAAAATGTTGAACCTATTCTGTTGACCGGCAGTGTAAGTACAAGGTTAAAAATGCCAAGTAAGTATTTTTTATTTTTGTGAAAATAATTATAATAGAAAAATTTTAGTATTTTTAGATTTACATAATTTTATAAAGCAGATCCTTTCGACTTTTAACAGGTGATCACATATTCAGCAAAAAAAGAGCTTGAAATGTAATCATTGGAAGGCAGCACTTAGAACTTTACTACCGAAGTAATGATTTAACACATGGATGTCATAGGGGAAATTAAATTTTTTTGAATATTACTCATTCCTTTACAAGTTTTAATTTTTTTTTTGTTATAAAAATATTGGTTCAACTTTGTTAAAAGTAATTAAAATGCTATACTTTAAACTTGGTGAAATTGTGATTTTCTTAGAAATACTTAAAATTTTTTCTTACTTAAAATACATTTTTAAAAGTACAGAGTTATAAATAACTTCTAAAGCAGTGCTAAATACGGATTCTTTATGGTTCCTATTTTGAAGTAGTAAACATTTAAATTAGTTTTATTTTGCTGACTACATAAGAACTTTTCTCGAAAGAAATACTTTTTTGAGTGCCCCTTCTCGTAAATACGTCTCTGAGGGTAAACAAATATTTTCGTGAGAGAATCTTAGGGGAAACACTTTTTAATTAAGTACATAAAACCGCCAAATAGAACTGGACGGCCATGTTAGGGATAAAATGTAACGGGTACATTACCCTATATGAACTATCCGGTCAATATATTAATGAGGATAGAGCTGGACAGTGAACAATTTTTGTAATTTTCTGATAATAAGAACAAAATTTAGCACCAATAATACAGATAATATTTTCTATAGTATTAGTTAATATAAGCTAAATCTATTGGCAAATTCTCTTTCAATTTTATTATTATTTGTTTACATAAGTTTAAATTATATTAAACACGAGCTGTTAACCCGCTACTTTGTTAGCGGGATTTTTTTTATAAAAAACATACTATAAAATAAATTTAAAATAGATTTTCGAAAAGTACAAAAGGCATTTTTGATCGGGTGCCAGTAAAGTACTAATTTTTAACATCTTTAACATTCAAAAGTTAAAAAAACTACAAAAGTATTCCTATTATTATTTTTTAGTATAGGGGAATGTGACTAATAGAGCTTGAGAATTCTCATTCATAAATAACAATATCTCTTTAATATTAGATTTCTAATATTAGAATAACGAAAAAGTATTTTAGAATAAGGAAAAAGAACTACAAAATCGCTTTTAAGAATTCTGATTCACTTAGGACCTTACATTTTCAATTTTATGTTTCTAGAATGTATATTACAGAACATTCAAAAAGTATTGTTAGAAGAACGAAAAAGTACCACAAAATACCTTCTTATGAATACTCACTTACTTAGGGCCTCATAACTTTAACTTCATGTTTCTAGGTTAAATATTATAGAAAATTCAAAAAAAAAAAAAAAAAAAAAACACGTCCTTAATTTCATGTTTCTAGGTTCATAATTATAGAAAATTCAAAAAGTACCATTAGAAAATAAAAAAAGTGCCACAAAGTTATGGATTCTCATTCACTTAGCACCACATGTCCTTAATTTCATGTTTCTAGGTTCATAATTATAGAAAATTCAAAAAGTACCATTAGAAGAATGAAAAAGTACCACAAAATCCCTTCTTATTAATTCCCACTCACTTAGGGCCACATATCTTTAATTCCGTGTTCCTAGTTTAAATATTATAGAAAATTCAAAAAGTACCATTAGAAGAACAAAAAAGTACCACAAAGACCCCTCTTATGGATTCTTTCCCACATCGGACCATGCATATTTAATTTCATGTTTCTAGATTAAATATTACAGAAAATGCTAAAAATACCATTAGAAGAAGAAAAAAGTACCACAAAGTTCATCCTCTTGAATTCTTACCCACAGAATGCTTCTATTTTTAATGTAATGGAAAATTCATTAATAAGTTGGAATAAAATGTAATTTCCCGCCTTTACCCCCTTTTTGGTACTTTTTGTTTACCCATAGAAGTATCAGAAATTGTATTCCAATGAGTTTCTAAAATATAGTGAGATCCTATATTAAAATACACATATGGTTATGTCAATAAATATAAAAAAATGTTTTATGAAAAAAGTACCAAAAATAGATAAGATTTTTACCCTTTAAACGTTCGAATTTCAAAAAAGTGCTAAATTTATATTTCTCATTTTTTGATATGTTATGAATACGGCATAAATTTTATTTGTATGTTGATTGGTTTCAAAGATACATATGGTGACAAAGAAGTACCAAAATACAGTTTTTACCCGTTTTCTTCCTAAAAGGGCCGATTTTCAAAAAAGTACCAGACACCTGTCCGATTATTTTTTAAATGAATAACGACAACTATTCAACTTTTTGTGTATCTTTATTAGTTTGGGAGTTATAGAGTTACCGATTTTACCCGTTTTTACCCCCAAAACATTCGAATTTCCAAAAATCCCGTCTTAGTGGGTCTATACAGAGGGAGGCCTACCTACGTTCCAAATTTCGTCTTTCTACCTTCAGCCGTTTGGGCTGTGAGATGATGAATCAGTCAGTCAGTCACGTTACTCTTTTATATATATAGATAGATTAAAATCCTTGGCTTAAAAAATTAAGGTGAATATATTAATTGATTTAATCCATAATATCGTAATATAACACTATTTATGGTTAAAGATTATTTCTGTGTTCTTTGATTGTTTAGCACAAATATGAATTTAAAAGTGGAATGTTTTATTAAAAATTTATTTGAAAAATAACGATTAAAATTATGTGTCTTTGGAACAATTCTGTTTTGTTTCTATGACTAATTTAAATCAAATTGTTCTCATGGTATTAATTAATCATTATTAAAAATAAATGTACCAAAACAAAAACAATATAGAAACTCGTAAATTTCTAAAATTTTATAAAATAAATATTTATTTAATAATTTAATGTGTGAATGAAAAGAGAGGTACAAGTAAATATATTTGTATGTATAAATAAATTATGCACAAATTGTGTATTTATTAAATATTTTGTTGATGTCACTTTTTCATTAAACAAATTCGTTGACATTTTTTAAATAATGTCTGGAGTCTGTTAAGGAATTAATTTAAAGTAATTGATATGTATCATTCGTCAAATTAATATTTATATAGAAATACATTATTATGACTTTATTTGTTATCAGAATAAGTATATTTAAATATTAGACCGCACAATGGATCAAATTTATAATATTATGACATCTTTTTTTTAATGACATCGCATTAAAAAAATTTAAAAAGACGAATAGTTGGATTTGATGGATTATGATGTTCTAAACACGAATCGGCTTTCAGTTTTTTCCATAAGTTCTGGATTTTTTTATGAGTGTATCTAATATTTCTAGTATATTTCCTTATAACGGTGTGTACGATTGACATAAGTGATACATCAAAAGATGCGTACTAAAAATATCTTCAAGTCAACGAAACTTCATTTGTATGTACTCAATAGTTTCGGAGTTATTTTGAAATAAGTGTCCGAAAAAAACTTTTTCATGCTAACTTTTGGATCTTTTTGTTACAAAAATTTCTTTTGATAAATGAAAACATTAAAAATATTTCAGTTTATCATCTTTATCTTAAAGCTGGTTAGGTGAAAAAAAAAAAAAAAAAAAAAAAAAAATATGTTTTTGCCCACCACTCTATTTCTATTCAATTGTATCAAGATTTGTGCATCAATTTTGATGATATGTCCTTTTATTTACTCGTAGTTTTACCAGTTTTGAGATAAAGATGTTTTTGATGTTTTCACTTTTAAATAGAAATTTTAATAAAAAATCTTCAATTTAGAATGAAAAACTTTTTTCGGACACTAATTTCGAAATATCTCCTAAACTAATGAGTGGATAAAAATTAAGCCATTCGGCTAAAAGCCATTTTTATTCCTTATATTTTGGTGTACCATTTATACTGTTCTCAAGTTATAGTGAAATATACTCGAGTAATCGGCTTATTTAGGGCGCAGTATTAGAATGCTCATAGACATTTCGACTTGATGGGAAAAAACTGAAAACACATTCGAGTAAGCATGCGGAATTTCATATAGTCCACATATTTATAGTCCACATTTTTTTGTCGACCATTGTTATTTGCCAAGCAACAAAAATATTTTAAAAGAAGTTTTTTTATGATACCATCACTTAAGTGTAAAAGAGTTGAAATTTATGAAATTTATTATTTATTTTTAATTGATTCAAATAAAATTTTGCTTTATAAACAAAATGGAGTATTTTTGATAATTTTAGATTTTTTTAAGAGAAAAAAAAAAAAAAAAAAGAAAAAAAAAATTAATTCCTGGGGTTAATCAGATCCGAAGAGTATTGCAAATATTGTAAGTATTAAGTTCATGATAGTGCCAAAATTTACCAAGATCAGTCCATAATTTATCATAACTCCCATATAACGCCGATTTTTGGAAATCACCCAAAAGTGAATAAATTCATATAAAAGTTAGTATCGACATAATATTCTCTATTCGTATGTTTTATTTTACAATGAATATGAGTATCGGTCCACAATTGGCCCCCAGTTTGATAAAAGACCCCTGCCCGAATTTTGGTGTACATAACGGTGTAGGGTATAATATGATCGGGCTTGACCGACTATATCCTCCTCTCTCGTTTAATGTAAAATATTACAATGAATCCAACAGTAAACAGAACAAATTATTTTTTTGTTTTAGACAAATCATTATTTGGATTTAAATTAAATTTAATAAAAATATTCCCAGGAAAAATTGTATTAGTTCTACAATTAGTTCCAGAACACATGAAAATATTCTGTACTTGTTCTGCTTTGGCGTTACGACCAATGATTTTTGTTTGAAATTGTCACCTCCAGAACTAGTTCTGTGGAAGTGTTAGTTAGCCAGTACCCATTCTATGGGACGGTTTTAGAACTAGTTCTTTAATCAGTGATTTTTGTTTGAAATTTTCACCTCCAGAACTAGTTCTGTGGAAGTGTTAGTTAGCCAGTACCCATTCTATGGAACGGTTCTAGAACTAGTTCTTTAATCAGTGATTTTTGTTCGAAATTGTCACATTCAGAAATAGTTCCATAGAAGCGTTAGGGAACGGTTTCAGAACCTGTTTTTTTTTTATTCTAATGGGCTATTTCCTAAAGGCCACTTATGAAATCAATTTAATTTTGTAAATACTCTTTTTTTAATTTTTGAAACTTTTTATACAAGTATTTTAGTAGGGTATTCACTCGAATATTGTTTGTTCGATTAATCGACAAATTAAAATCAAACAACTGTTCGATTAAATTAAAATCAAGTATTTCAAGTTACAATTTACTCGAGCAAATTATGCCGATTAATCGAATAATTCGAGTAAAAAATATTTTAAATATATACTTTCTTAACTATTTTTTAGGATGTTTTAATTTTAGTTTTCTAAAAAATTTAGCTTAAAAACAATGTTTCAAAATTTGTATAGAATGTTTCGAATCTAAAAGTTGTACCACAAATTGTAATTTTATTAAAAAAATGTATTTAGTAAAAAGAACCGAATATATGCTTAAATTGCAATACATAGTTAAAGGTCTTTTTTTAATTACAAAAATTAATAAAAATATAAACGTCACTTTAAAAAATTATAAAGTAGAATTCAAATAATTTTAATATAAATATAATAAATAATAAGAAATAAATTGAAGGATTTTAAACTAGATTTGGAAAACATATTATTGGTTCTACGAATGAAAGTACATACTTTATATACCAATAAATGCTCAGTCTGGTGTAGAGAATATAATGGTGATGGTTTGAATGAAATTTGTTATGTAGAAGGAATTTGGACTTAAAAAAGTTTAGCATGTAAACTTGTTCTTTATGTTAAGAATCGCTGAACTACTTTATCTAAAAAAAGGATAGTCCAAAGTGTTTTTTGTCATTTTCAAAATGCAATAACTCAGAAACTAATAAATATATTTTCACAATTCTTTCACAGCCTAACGGACAAAAATCCATATAAAATTTGTGTAAAATATTATATTGAGTCGGTTTTACTAGAATATAACAAAAATAATAAGAAATGAACGATGAATTAGAAAACATTCTAAAAATAACTCTGGGCTTAGTAGATCTCCGATACTTAAAAATATTGTACAAACATTTTGAAAATAACTTGAAACCTCTGTTGTACATAGGTTAGTATGTGTCCAAATTAAAAAAGTGAAGTTATGAGACAAAATCGCACTTCGGACTACCCTTAATATAAAATTTGATTCAAATAGATAGGCCAAATTTGTTAGACCTATTTATTTAACTGTCCATGAATATATTAAATATAGAGAAACAACGACATTATCAAAGCAAAAAACAGAAATATTCATAAATATTTACGCAAATTTTAATTATATATTATTTTGGAAAGACTATTTCTTATTTTAAGCTATATTTTTGTATCCTTTTCTGATAAGCATTGAAAAATTGAGTAAAATTTTAAGGTAAGAATTAATCGAATAACTTGAGTAACTTAAAAGATTTACTCGATTATTCGAGTAATTTAAAAACTGCATTTTCGAGTTATTTGATTATTCGAACAATGAAAAAGTCGAGTAAAATGAATACTCTATATTTTAAACAGTTCTAGGAAGTCATTCGAGAACCAGTAATTGGTTCTTAGAAGTGATGTAGAAGTCATACAAAATTAGTTCTTAAGCACTTGTTCTCTAAAACATTCCTTGAAACGAACTTAGAATCAGATTAAGGTTCTATTCCATTAGTGTCAGAATTGGTTGTGATACCACTAGTTCTAAGGATGTTATTAAAGAATTTGAAGTGGTTCTGATTACACCAGTTCTAGAACTAATGAACTAATGGTTAATTGGTTTTAATATTTTATTTTATTGATTGTAAATATTTTTTAACTCAATACAAAATCAAAAATAAATTTCTGTATTTAGACAGATTTAGTAAAAATATACAAAAATAATAATGAAAACATTTTTTTTTTAACAAATAATTTTATAAAAAAAAACTATTTAATATTAATGATTTATGTATATTATTGGTTGCAAATATATTCAAAATTAAAGACATTTTAATATATTTTGACAACAAATAAATAAAAAAAAATAGATATTTATTAAAATTATTTCCGAACAATTTTTATGGACATTCAGAGGTAAATTATGTGCTATATTTATTAGTTGACTTTTCTAAGACTTCTAATAGGAATTTTTGGCAGTTATTAAAGTTTATAAAACATTGGTAAATCAAAGTCCCTCTCGTTTGAACCATGGCCCTTCACGATACACAGAAATAATTAATTTTGACTTTTTTTCAATTAACATAGTTGTTTCATTTTGCATCGAAATTTAATCAATTTATTAAAGCAAAAATGAAACAAATAAAATTTAACTATACTTTTATATCTTATATACATTTTTAATTCATACAATCAACTACTTTATTGATTTAATTAATTTATTAATTGGGAATTTTTTTATGTTTTGTATTTTTTACAGTTTTTAGTAATTGATATAATCATTTTGGTGAGAGGTGCAATTTAAACAAGTTTTCAATTGAATGAATTATTTTCATATATATTTGTTAATTGGTAATTGTGTATCTTTTATCTTACAAGGTATTGAATTTGAAATTTAGTTTTTTCTGTGTATGTATAATGAAATGTTAATATTTAACTAAAATTAAATTAAATAAATATTTGATAAAAAACTAAATATTAATTAAATAAAAACCTAAATAAATAAAAGCATAGCTTTTAAATCTACTTACCTGAGGTTTATTATATTTATCGTAACATTCCAAGGCTGGCATAAATGTGGTGGGACCATGACCATATGACAATTGTGGTCCATTATTTAGCAGCAAAATTGTCATAAGAGACCATGATAGTATAGAATGTTGAGTGGAGCTTAAGCTCCACTTACTGCGTTTCATTGTTGTTGTTACTGCTGCTACTGCTATTGTATTTTGTGGTTTTATTTGTATCTTTTTTTTAATTTTGTTGTTTTTCCTATATTTGCTGTGGGTTTTTTTTTTTTTTAAGGAGAGTGTGTATTTAGTTACTGCAATTAACAGTTTTGCGGTACAAGAAAACGTTGTTTTCAAAAAGAGAAGAAAATCTTTATTATTTTCTTTCAATTTATTTTAACACATTTTCACTGAAAGAAAGAAGTTACTAAAAGAGTAACAGAAAAAAGAGAAGAAACAATGAATCATTTGTGTTTTCATTAATATCTATGGTCTATTTAAAAATTCACAAAAAAATAAAAGATATTTATTTTTTCTATGTTTTTTTTTTTTTTTTTTCATAAATATTTTCATTTACAAAATACACACATGGTAGACAGATTAATGACTCGTTTTCATATGGATTTCCAGCTAAATTGCCAGCAATAAGAAAATATCTTTGCTGTTTTTATTGTATATTTTTTCTTCAAATGTTTGTTCTAATATTTGAAAATATTTTCATATGTAGACGTTTACAAATGTTTTCTTGTGTGCAGTTGTATGGAAATCGGTCCAAGTACAATTGATTTATTTATTTAGTATGAATTTATTCTGTTTTTGTTTTTTTTTTGTTTATTCTATTTTCTCATTTGCTTAATATTAACCGCAAAAAATTTTGGAGAAAAAAACTTGTATAAACAAACAAAAAAAAAACTATCATAAAATAATTGAAAAGTCAACAAAACTTCTTAGACACATACACTGCATATATGTATGTAATTTTTTTTATTTGGTGTTTTGTATGTTTTTGTTGAATTTATGAAGTCATTTTTATATGTGGCTATTTTTTGTATTGTTTATATTAGAGAGAAACAAATTTCGATTTCCAAAAAAAATATGTATAAATAAAAAATTAAATTAAAGGTAGATAATTAGGTAATGTGCATAAACCGGCTTTGAAAATTCTCTATTAAGAATATTTTTAAAAACAACTTAATAGAAATACATATGCGGATATCTTTAATGCTTCTAAGTACCATATCAGAGAATTTAAAGCCAATATTAATGGACCAAAAAGCTGGTTTTAAACTATTTTAGAAAAAAAATTTTCAAAAATTCGTTTTTTGATGCAATGCGTCAAAGTTTCGTTTTTTCAATACCTCAGAATATTGGTAAATTAAAACTATTATTATCTTTTAAATATAGTGTTTCGAATATGTATATATTATTGTTCAAATTTACACATATTTTTTACTTAAAACCTAAAAATTCCTTAAATTTGATGAAGGATATAAAAAATTATAAAAATTATACAATTTTTTTTACGGTTTATGTAAGTTTTTACAGTTATTTAATAGATTAAAAAATAGTTAGAGTCTATTTTTTGCCACAACTTTGAAAAAAGTTTAATTGAAAAAGTTTCTTATTTTTCGTTTTTACTACAATTTTAAAGTGTTCTCAATGTTGACGTAATTTATTTTGCTAAATTAAAATAAAATAATTATAAAAATTATTCTGAAATTTAAAAAACAACTGAGGAATAGAAAAACATATTTTTTCGACCTAACACATTACGTTAAAAATCCTTCAGATGGCGTTCATTATGGAGCATTTTTAAATTTTATTACAAAAATTACATGAGTTCGATGGAGTATTAAAAAAAAAATTTACAAAATTATTTTTTTTTTTTGCTTGATTCTAAAATTTAGTATTGTTTTTTAATATACAAAAGAAGAATTGCGTCCTATTTTTTGACACAATTAAAAAAAAATAATAGTTCAACAAATTTATAAATTTCCTTTTATTACGCAAAAGTCAAAAAATTCTTTATGTTGAAATATTTCGTGTTGTTAAATCGACATTACTTTAAAATTTAATAAAATATTGAAAACTAAAATAAAATATTCAAAACTTTGTATACATTTACTTTGGGTCTAACGTAATATATGTGCCAAGTTTCAATTTTCTGCGGCACCTCCTTCTATTTTTAACAAATTAAAAACGGTGTGTTAGCCAGAAAAGCGTTTTTCTCATTCCAGGATATAATGGAGGTAGGCATGTTTTTGTTCCGATTTAAATAAAAATTGGCAGAATCATAAATAATCTATATTTAACAGCAATCAAAAATTTTGGTGGAATTCTGACTAGTATTCACGAAGTAAATCCGTTTTTTAGTTTCAGGATATATGGGAGGTGGGCGTGTCCTTGCTCCGATTGAAAAATAAATTAGAAGACGTGTAAGCAATCTATTTTTAATGGCTGCCACAAATTTTGGTAAAGTTCAGATCAGTATTTTAGAAAAAAATTAGTTTTTTAACTTCAGGATATATGGGAGGTAGGCGTGTCCTTGCGCCAATTTTTTCAAAACTTCGTATTTATTCATTCTAAGCCTAAAGTAATATGTGTACTAAGTTTTAATTTGCTACAAAAACTCCTACTATTTTCGTCCTATCGTTGTATGGGAGCACTGTGCGTCTGTTCGTCTGTCCGTCTGTCTGTTGAAAGCAGGATAGGGCTCGAACGGCGCAACGTAGGAGGACGAAATTTGGCACAAATGTTTATCTTATATAAGGTTAGTTTGGTTTTGAAAATGGGCAAAATCGGTTAATAAACAAATTTATGAGCTAAAAACTAGAAGCACAGGGTATCGGTTTTATACTTTTCTGCTGATATTTCTTCAACAAACTCATGTACGACAACGAAATTTTGTACGTATAGTTCGGGGATCGATATAAACTCGGAAACCAAAAATGGTCGTGGTCCGCCCACTTTACCGCCCACCTCTCATATAAGTTAAAATTAACGAAATTGTGCTCAAATAGTTCAAGGACCAATGTAAACTCGGAAACTTTACTGCTTACTTTACCACCCCCTCCCATATAACGTAAAATTTGGAAAAATTGATGGTGGGTATATAGATTCGGCCGGGCCGAATAAAACATTCGATTAGGAACAGCAATAATATTGATGTCTTCAGAAAATGAATCTTAATCGCACCTTCCAATGAAAATATCCAATGAGTGCGATATCGTAACACTTCGTTACCCTATACGAGTAAATCATCATCGGCTAAAAACCTACCTAAGTATATACGAGGAATTTTAGAAATGTTGAAATGATTTTGGAAATGAATGCCGCTGTAGCCGATATAAATGACGTTTCTAAAGTCATATCTTATATTGAAAAAAATTAGAACTAAATTATAAAATTTAGTGAAAATTGTCCAAATTGCATAAAATTTTTACATAAAAATTTTTTTAACGCCATTTCATTTATTAAACCGGATTTAAGCGATATTTTGGACAATTTCTCTAAAAGCGGAATTTGTCAGTAGCGAAAAACGTATTTTTATAAAAATTTACTCCAATTATATGAAAGTTTGTGAAAATGTTATCCCATGTCTGGTTTGCTGATATCAACGAGATATACATTAAACTGTAGGTAATCACTTCGTCTTTAATATTCCGTCCTCTAAATTTAACTTCACCGAATGGCGCAAATTTTCTATAAACAAACTGCAAGATTTCAAAAATCGTAATTTTTTTTTAAATTTTTTATCAGTGCATAACTTTTTAACGGATAGTAAACAGCAAATTAATTTTCTAAGTCTTGTCTTTCGACAGGTTAATGGTTTAAATCAAAATGATGTAAATTGTCAGTGCAAAACTAAAATGAATCTAAAAATCCTCGAAAGTTTTAACTCAATTTTTTACATTTTTTAGTTTTAAATGCCTGTATTTCCATGAGATTTTACGCGAATGATTTAAAATTTATGATTTCTTAATTATTTTGTAAGAACTATAAAAAGCCATAAACAATTTTCCTAATTTTAAAACAAACTTTGGCAATACAAGACACTAAAGAGAAGTTTCAAACAATTTCAACATTTTTTGAAATCAATAAATCAGATTTCGTAAAATTGTAAACTAATTTTTTTATGTGTTCTTAGATTTTACAATTTAGTATATTTGAGTACTTTTTTTTAGACATTTTAACCTCCCAGGACTTTAAATTTCTAAAAATGTTGAGGTATTGCTTCGGCCACAATAAACCACAAAATCCTCACTTGTGGTTTCTTGCTCATTTAGGACCACATAAATATATTAAAGTTATGTTTCAAGGTTTATTATAAAGGAAAGTTCCCAAAGTATTAAAGAAGAATAAAAAATTACCCTTCATATAGGATTTAAGTCACTTAGGACCATATATCTTTAATTTCAAGATTTTTCCAATATTATGGAAAATTCAAAAAGTATCACCCCTCTTGAATTCTTACCAAGATAGGACCAGCTTTCTTCAATTTTATGATTCTTCATTCAATATTATAAAAAAGTCAATAAATACCATTAGAAGAACGAAAAAGTAGCCTCTTATGAATACATGTTTACTTAGGACTAGAGTTTTTAGCCCGAGAATTTCCCGGGAATTTTGGTATTATAGTATATTAAGAAATCAATTATCTGATAATGCAGTTGATGCAGATAATGTTTTAGTTGATTTAACCATTTCATCTCGTTTTGTTAATTTTCAAAAATGTGTATGAAAAATATTAAGGCACACAGAAAAAGGTAAAAATATACTGCAATTACGAAATTGCTTATATTAATTAATTTTGAATTGATTTTACTCCAATCATCAAAATGATAATATTAATAACTGAAATAATTGATTTTATTATTACTGCTTTTTTAAATATATATAAGGAGCTGAAAATTGTTGGAAATTGACTTAAATTTATTTTATTTTTGTATTTTTAAGGAAAAATCTTTGATTTTTCTTTATATATTTTATTAACAGCTGTCAATTTATTTAAAAACAAAAATTGAAGACTATAATTATATTTCAATATAGAGTTAGTTAATAATTTTAGTAAAAACTAATTTGAAGTATTTTTTTGTGTGCAGAATTAAAGAAATAAGGCAGATCTAAAGAAATTCTCTACATAAAATTTGAGTTATGAACTCTAACAAAAAACAAAGAAAGCTAAAATCAAGAGATAAATTATACGAATCAACAAATGTATCGCATATTATTTTACGTATTTCTTGTTTCTTGTTACAGAAAAGTATAGTGTAAGCAAGAGTTTAAAACAATTTTAAAATTTTCTCTAAATTCAAATCAGTATTTTTCTATACAAAACAAATCCTAAGCAATAAGAAATAATGTACACAAAATCAATTACAAATCCGAATACTCGGAAATATATTTATGAGGTTTGAAAATACTAAATTTATTAATTATCTAACAGAAGTATTTATAGAAAACAATTTTCAATATCTATTGAAAATTCTTCTAGTACAATATTATAACAAAAAAGTGATCTTCAAACATATATTTTTAATTGAGAAATATATTCATATATTTGCGTGCAAATTACATGAAAAAAAAAGATAGTTTTTTGTGTTTATTTTGATACTTTTTGAATACCCGGGAATGCCTAAAATAAAATTCCGATTTCCGGGAGTTGAAAAATGTTGGGAAATTAAAACCCCTACTTAGGACCATATATATTTAATTTAATGGTTTAAGGTTCTATATTATAGGAAATTAGCTTATCCTGGTGAGCTTTGCTACCCCTTTTAATATATAATATATAATATATAATATATACTTTATATGAGAGCTACTACCCCCCTTCGACCTATCCGCCTATGCAACATTTGATATGAAAATTATTTATAACATTTTTTGATATTTCAGTAAATCATTAATTCAAATATGCGAAAATTATTATGTTCTTTATATTAAGGGCTACTCCTACCGTTGCCTTCTCATTTCATCCCCAGTAAAAAACGATGAAGTATGAACAAAGTTCATACTTTTTTGGAAGTTCTTAATAATTACTTAAAAAAAGTGAAAAGAAATGAATTTTTAGCGGGAAAAAATGGTAATACAGGTAATCCTCGGTTTACGCCACACTTCATTTACGCGATTTCCTTGTAACACGGTTCAATAATAGTGACCATTTCTTGAAATACGCGTTTTTATTTTACGGGAGCTTGATTTAATGCGTTGCGTTGAATTACGCTTAATACAGTAGGCACTGTACACTGAATCGAGAGTAGAAATGTTTATTGAAAAAGTTTATTATTTTAAGAGAATATTAAAAAAAAAAAGACTCCCAAATAAATTAATATCGAGACAATTTAATAAAAAAAAAAAAAAATAAATTATAATTATTAAAATATAACCATATTACCAAAATAGTATATAAACAAAATAAAAATAATATGATTGAACAAAAGTTTTAACTTTGAAAATCAAATTATAACAGTTATTTTTTGATTTTTATTTTTTCGAGCCAAAATAACAGTTATTTTGTGATTTTTATTTTTTCGAGCAGAAATAAAAGTTATTTCTTGACTTTTACCACAGAACAAAATCACCAAAATAAAAAAATAAAAACTTCAAAAATAAAAAAAAATAGACAAAATGTTTTTATTTACAAATTATGCAAAGACGAAAAGCGAAAAAAATATACTCCGATATGAAATAAATGCAAACAATATTTAAAAAATTCAATATTAAAAAAATAATAATTTATTAGAAACACCAGAACAGTTCACAATTATTAATAACAAATTTAACAAATTTTAAGTTTTAGAAAATAACTTTTATTTCTGCTCGAAAAAATAAAAATCACAAAATAACTTTTATTTCTGCTCAATAAAATAAAAATCAAAATGTTAAAAAGCATATCATTTTTTGAAAGTAGACTCCATACAGATCTCAATGATGTTTTTGAATCAGTTTTCCGACATTTGATTGTTACTGCTTTTTTTATTTAAAAATTCAAAAATAACAGTTATTTTCGGTCCCTGGTTTTAAGAGAAGTGCTTCAAAAGCAATGAACAAGAAGTATAACAGAAGAACCATTGTTTAAAAAAAGAACTAGTGCAGCTCTTTTTCACCACTAAGTACTTCCTTCCAATGACAACACAACATTAAAATCATGATTTTTTTTTTTTTTTTTGCTGGGTCAATGTAATATAATAAAAAAGTAGTTTCCACAGAATTTGAGAGCTCTTACTTTAATAGTTCTTTAGATATATCATTAAGTATATCTGCTTTGTATGTGGGGTACTATTTCCCCAGGACCTACTCATACCATTTGCATTTGAATTTAAGGAAGTCGTTGAGAAATTTATTTCTACAAAATGTAAAAATTAGCCATAGCTCCCATATAAGGTCCATCTCCGATAATCATATTAGCTCGCAAAAATCATGGTAATATTTGACGTTAATAAGTTTAATACAGACATAAATCATATTAACTAATTTATAAATGGACATAGGTACTATATCAGGTCCATTTACGAAAATTTAGGAAATCATTTTAAGGCACAAACGCAATGGCATAGAGTATCGGGTTTGACTGATTCAAGTTTTTTTTTTTTTACTAATTTTATATATTTTTCAAAAATTCGATTGAAAATGTTTTCCCGTGATATACCAACATGGCAGTTTATGAATTTTTTTAAAGCAAAAAACTTCCATGTCTGCATTTTAACTGAACTCTTTAAGTTGTTATTATACATTCTAAGAAAAACTTCTGTTACAGATTTCTCATATGCATCCAATTGCATATTTATTTTAGCTTGAAATGTATATAACAAAAATACTCTGTAAATAGAACTAAAAAATCTTAATGTTTATAAAATTTCGTCTGCCAGCATCTTTGATGATTTCATTGCTGCACGCTTAAATATCAAAAAAATAATTTGCACTTGCAATAGCAACACATTAGTTTTAATTTTAATCTTAATTTTTATGATGTTGGATTTAAATTTCATTTTGATGCAGTCAAAACAACTAAAACAAAAAAAAAAAAAGGTTAAATTAATTTAATCTTTAGTCTTGTTATTAAAGAAAATATGCAAGTATGTATGTACGAGTATGTAGACTCATTCATGTGGTTTAAAATTACTACTAGAATTTGTTGTACAGTGTAAAATGATATCATTATCAAAATGAATTTATTTAAATTGTAATTACATGCATTTTTAACATTCATGACATTTATACAACAAGTTATTATTAATATTATTATTTGTATGCAAAAATATTTATGTTTTGAGTAAATAGTAGATTGTATGATTATGTTAGGACTATTTATTAAATGACATTGAAATTTAGAGAATGCAGGCTATTTTTTTTACTGAAGATGCAAAGTGGCAATGGAAATACATATGTACATATGTATACATATACACATTGAGAACTATATTAGGATTATTAAAAGCTTAAAAATATGACTTTTTTTTTGGAAATATTTGGTATTAAATGTATCTTAATTATTTTCGAAAGCTAATGTAGAAACAAGAACGAGAACGCGGTACTTAAAATATCAATCTTAATAAGATTAAATAAGATTTTTTTTTATAAATCTCTATTCCTATTCCCTTGATAATTGATAAATCATATTGCACTTTTTAGGCTGCATTTTGAAGCATTTCAAGAAAAAAAAATGTTTTTGTTATCTGAATATTTGTCACAGCTAGATTAAATAAATATGACAAGTTGTTAAATAAAATCTTTAAAAAAATTTAACAAAAACCAATGTATTAAGTTGTAGTCTATTAAAAAAAGAAAATATTTTTCATTATCATTAAGTCAACTTGTGTGATTATTTTTAAGCATAATTTCTTTTATCATTTTTACTAGTCAAATATTTAAAAACCAAAAAAACAAAGAATTTCTAAGATATAAAAAGAAATACAACAAATAGAAAAGAAAGAGTTTACATAAAACCCAGTTTAAATTTCATTCCTTATATTTTCTTATGCTGATAAGAATTAAAATTAAAAATAAAAAAATAAATATGATTGTCACTGGGTTCATTTTAGTTTTGTTTATATACAAAATACAATTTATGTATGTTGGTGTAGTTTTTATTTAATAAATTACAATTAAAAAAAAAAAAAAATCTACCAGATTTCCAGCACACAACATCCGTTGAGAATTCATTTTTGTTTTTTATTTATTATTTCTTTTTTTAATTGTTATAAAAAAATTAAGTTCCTTTAGTGATAAGAATTTAGGTCTAAATATACATGTGGAAATGATTTTAAATAAATTAAGCAGAAATTGAAAATAGGAACTTTTAACACTATGTATGTTTAAAATTACAAAGATGAAAGTGTTACTGATTTTTTAAAAACTTGCAATTAAAATTAAATAAATCTGTAACATTTGATTGATTTAATAAGTTTATAAGATTAACCCAACGAATCTATTTAAAATATTTTAATGGCGATTAATTCAGGGAAAGGTGATATCAATATTTTAATAATTAAGTTTTATTTTTTTTTTTTATTGATGATTAGGTAAAAAATTAGTTTTAGAATTTTTAGGTTTTTTTTTAGCAGAACGAGAAAGGTTCATCCGTCCGTCAATACATTAGAGTTAAATGGGTCGAAAATGGCCGAAAATGACACCTAATTCAGGGAAAGGTGATATCAAAATTTTAATACTTATATTTGGTTTTCATATTAATCGAGATGTAAAAAAGAATATTTTTCAAATTTTAAGATCTTTTTTAGAGAATTTTAATGTCCGTCCATCTGTCCGTCTGTTTGTTAATTTTCGCAAACTTTCCAATTCAAAATCGTTTAAATTTTCACTCAATAAAGATAACGACTCAAAATAAAATCGGTTGAAAATGTTTGGCTATATTGGACAAATTTTTAAAAAGATCTTGTAAAATTTAGATTTTTTAAATTTCAAATGTATATAACTCGAAAAATATATATGATATGTAGTACATGCAAGCATATTTTCTAAAGGATTTATCAAGGACTTTAAGGTGATAAAAAATCCGGAATGGAACAAAAATTCACTAGTGGTTAAACATTTTCTATGACACTAGTACCCTACTTTGAACCCACATAGTTCCGCTCCTGAAGCGTGTGTGAGATCCTGCTTCTAAACTCAAACTGCTACTGTCTTCTGTTGAAATTTCATATACATCCAAACAGCCGAAGTTATAAGTTACAGATTTATTTCGATTCTGCACTTAAGCTGTTTTGTTGTATGAAATCTATTGGAGTTAAAAAAAAAAAAAAATTTCTCAAATCGGGCTATATATGCGCACGATTTTTTTCATAATATTAAAGTGGATAATTTCAACTATTTTTCAGAAAATTTTCAGAACAAACATTCTGTAACATTTTATGTTGCATTCCATCAAAATTGAAAATTAGTGTATTTTTATTTTTTCAAAAAAAAAAAAAAAAAAATACCAAAAATATTAGGACAAATTATAATTTACAAATACTTGAAGAAAAGTACACTTAAATATCTGAAATTGGTGGGTTTATTTTAAATTTTTACCTTAAAAGACTTTTTATTGAAAATAATTACACTGAAAGTTGATGAAAATTTATTTTTTGTTTTACTATATTTTAACTTTGACAGCTTCTTATAAGAAAACAACACAATTTAGTTTAAATAGATCCCAAAATGTATACATACATATTCTCTAACTTTATTGAAAGGGAAGTCGTTACAACGATTTTCGTTTGTCTGTTAAAATCAGCTTTTGTAAAGCCCCAGTCATTAACATGAAACAATATTACCTCTACAACCGTTAAATGTTATCAGTATTTTTCGCAGTTAAGCCATATTTTGTTATATTAATATTTTTAATCCCATAACAATAAAATGTTACAAACAAATATGATAATTTATCAACTAAACCATTTATAAAGCACACGAGCTTCTTCCATTTTCTGCTAAAGCGATTTCAATTTCTTTATTACTTTTGAAATTTTATAAATTTGCTAGTGTTGCCAAATGTGAAGATTTATCATATTTCTGAAGTTTTTCGAGGATTTTTAAGATTTTTGAAAAGTTCTTTCTTAACCCAAAATCTCAATCCGAATAAAACGTGTTCAAAAAATTAACTTTATTCATTGGAATGATTACTCTGTCGTTATAAGAGGCGTCCGTCAGAAAACACTTTTGAATGTTTACCTTACATATAGAGCTATATATTTCAAATCGACATCTCAGCTTTGCAATTTGAGAACTTAACAAAAAATTCAAAATTTATAAAATTTGTATAAGGCTCGTGGGCAGACCTCTGCCCCAAACCCCTCCAGATTTACTGTACACGCATTTGCATCAAGACTTCTTCTGAAAACATTAAAATATTATAAAGCCCAGAAGAAAAAACTAATTTTATCAGTGAATAAATATTGCCACCTTTTTAGAAAAATAAAAAAATTTAAAACTTTTTTAAAGTTTCATCTTTAGATTAATATAGCTTTTTAACGGATTCATATATTTATATGATTCTTGCAGCAATATTATTCAGAACTTTGTAAGGAATCTGGCTAAAAAAATTTTTGGGGCAATATTAAGCCCACAAAAACTAAAGATATAACCTACACAAGTAAGCCTAGATATTTACAAGGACTATCTATTTATAAAATTTATTTTCTGTCATATCATAAATGAGTTTTTGGCGATTTAAAAAAAAGAAAAAAAAAATTACATATCCGAGATGGCCAACTTTGGAGGGCCACCCACTACCCGCTGACCCTGAATCAATTCGAAAACACCTCACTTCTAACCATGTAAAATTTTATTTAGATATCTCCAACAGTTCAAAAGTTACAGAATTATTTCCAAAAAACCACTGTGCGAAGCTAAAATATATGAATTAAAATCACTTTTAGTCCGACGATGGTTGCACCAAGTAGATATTAGCATTTAGATTTAAGATTTGATTAATTATTTTTAGTTCACTTTAATTTTGTGAAGATACAATAAATATATTAATTAATAAAAGATATATATTTTTGCAAAATATTTGAGAATAAATACCGTTTTAAATTATAAATTAAAGAGTAATTTGATTAATTCAAGCAAAGTGTAAAGGGTTATATACAAAATTTGTGGAAGAGACCATAATGATTACTAACGTGTTTTTTGATCCATCTTAAATAATTAAACATTAAATAAATAACAAACTAAGTTCGATTATATAAAAAGTGAATAAAATTTTCTGGAGCGTCTACTAAAAAATAATAAAAATTAAAAATGTTTGTGTAAAGTGATTCATAAAATGTGGCAATGCAAAAAAATCAATAAATTTAATTTATTCATTTTTATAGAATGAATTCTGCATGTTTCGGAATTAAATTGTAATGCGTAAAAATTATAAATTGTGCACAGAGCTTCGAAAGAATTAATTAAATTTTTTGCTTGACTGCCTTAAATCTTAATTTTGAATTAAGAAATACTACTTTTTCATTCCATATTAACATTCCTAAAAACTTAATTCTATAGTTTCATTTGTGTGAATAGAATTAATGCTTTATTGAATTAATTCATTAATAATTTATTGATTTTTTGTTAATTAAAATGTTCTCCAAATTCAATGAAATTATTTTTCTTTCATTACATTTTTAATATCTTGCTTTTTAAGCTTTTAAAAAATTAATTAAAAAATATTTGCTAATGCTAACTTGTAATTAGGGATCGCAATTTACCGGACTTTTTGATTTCCCGGGAAATCGAGAAAAATTGTTCACCTTCCCGGGATCCTGGACTAAAAATTCTTATTAGTTGAACAACTGAACTATGAATGAATATGATATGAATATTTACATTAGCAGATTTGAAACAGGATTGTAAATGTAGCGAGAAATGAAATTCGAATAATTGGTTAATCTACTGAATAATTGAATACTGACAATCGTGAAGGGGTTTTGTGGGTATCGACACAATATTAAACAATATTATTATTTTTATTTAAAAGATGTGAACCATAAAACAATGTCGTATTTACGACAGAAAATAGAGATATCAGAAATTAAATAACAAAATATTTACTCATTGATATTATTCCCAATAATTTTAAGCATGTTTCGTAAATCATTATAAAATTGATTGAAATTCTACTAAAAGGAATTTAATAATTCTTAAAGTAGTGGCTGATGATCACTTCTTCCGAAACCCTTAGGGGTGATTCAAACGTGACTACAAAAAGTATTAAATTATTTGTAGCTTCAATATCCAATTTAAACGTAGTTTATATTTTGAAAACATCTTGACTAAAATGTTATAATGAGCTCATTTACATTGGGGATTTTCCCTGGAAAAAATCGCTGCAACTTTTACGTTTGTAGGCAAGAGGTATAGAGAAGCAAGCGGGGTAAGAAAAGTTGCATGTCGTCGCAAAGCAAAAAAATTTCATGAAGTTTTTTCAAATTTATTTTAAATTTTTATGATTTGTTGTTTTTTGTCAAACATTTTTGAAAAAATTTCACAATACAAATTTATATGTGTAAATGCAAAAGGGATTTGGAAACAACTTCAAAAGAAAATATAATTAAAAATTGCTGCGATAATCCCCAATGTAAATAGACTCAATGTTGCTTGAAAAAAAAAAACCCCAGACCACCCTTAGCTTCAATTTCTTGTCTATTAATATCCCTAATAAAACATTCCATTTCATGTTATATGTATACATAACAGAGAATACTAACTGTAGCTTTCCAGTTGAAAATTATATGAATAATTTATCGGACTCACTTCCTACTTTTTCATTTCTTTTAATGTAATGGTTTGCGAAATTTCTATAAGATTCCGCATGTTGCCTGTACTACTGACAACTTATAACGTATAGGTACGTATGTAAAATGTCTACTTTATTCTTTCAATCAGTTATACTTTTTCACTAGCTTAATTGAATGAATGCCATAAAGTCATTCGAGATAAACCATTTAATAAATTATATATAAAAACTTACTAATGGAATTGTTAAAATACAGTTCCTAGCTGGATTTCAAGTTTAATTTTGTTTAAAAAATTACTAAAATGTATAAATTTTTGCTAAAATTCATTTAAGTGCTTTTAAAATTCGGTCAAAATTTCCGGGAAAGCGGGACATGAAATATTGTAAATTTCCCGGGAATCCCGGGATGCATTCCCAACTTGTAATATATTTGAATTGAAAAAACTTGAGTAATTCAACATATTTTTTAAGCATCAATAGTACAATTAATATGAAGTCTATAAGGAATTAATTGAATTAAAGAATTAAGCCTTTCGAACCTTTTAATGTATATAGTTTTAACCAAAAAAGTTTAATCTTCCAAAAATAAGATTTTTTAAGTTTTTAAGTTTAAGTTTTATGTTTTTTTTTTTAATAATACAACACTGATCACAAGATAGTTTTGTTCCATAAAAACTTGGCACCCTAGAACTCATCCTTGACTCTCATTTATACATTTTCAGTTTTGTAAAAAAATTGTTCTCATACACAATATTTGTTCTCATACACAAAATTTTGATTGCTTTTTAAAATTCGTTATCTTCGATCATGCATGAATTATGTATATATATCCTGTGGGAATTTTTCCTCAGCACTTTATCTTTGTAACTAATTTTTCTATAGTTGTGTGCGGATTAAATTGGAAATTTTTAATATTTTCACCTTTCTTTCAACTGTTAAAAAAAAAAAAAAACAAGTTAGAGAACTATAGCTATATTTTCCTTCTAGAAATCCAATTAAAACACTATTTGCTCTAGCTCTTACCTAGCCAATTTTATAACATAACTACTGGATAAGCTCATTTTATTCAGTCCTTAGTGGGTTAAATTTGAGACGATGTGGAATAAAATTAAAATTTTCATGGTTCTAAGAATAAGTATCCCTACGAAATCTGAAATACATTTTTCACGATATTTTTTTTTTTTTAATTCTAAACCTAATTTCTAAACCATTTTTACATAAAAATATGAAAAATCTTAGAATATTATTATTTTTTATTTTCTTTGGTAAACTGAAGAAAATATCCATATGAAAAGTTGCTGAGAATTGTTTACGTTCTAATCTGAAACTGAAATAATTGTTTTTTAAAAACTTAATTCTAATTTGATTTTATTAAAATAACTGCTATTTTGTTAGCACAACTGTTGAATTTGGTAATGTTTTTGTTTGTTATTTCTTTTCTATCCACTTCGCTTATTATTATTTGTTTTTGTTTATTTTGTTTATAACATTATTATTATTTTTTTGTTGTTTTTATTTACTCCAAGAGTGTATTACATATTAGTTGAATTTTGGTTTTTACTCTTTTGTAGGTAAAATTTAATTGAAATGAGCAGGTAGAATAATGATCGCACACTTTAAGTTCTCTCTTGGACTGAACAGAAAAAAACAAGATACTCAAATTCAAAAAAAAATTATATCTAAATGATTCGTTCACTCTCTGCCAGAAGATGTGAAATACGACGAAGAAGAAAAACTACAACAAAAAACAGACCAACACCAAGTTGATTAGTTGTAGTAGTTTTAGTTGTTATTGTTGTTGCTGGTGTGAAGTAAATGCATTTTCAAGTTACAAGATACACAATCTTTAAGATATAAACTTTTTATTTAGTAGGTTTCTTTCCATATGCATTTTGTTTTTGTTGTTTTTTTTTTTATCTGTTTCTGTTATTGCTATTGTTGTTGTAGGTTTTCTTTATGCACTAAATGAGGGCCATCATGTTAAAACAACAGCACAGAATTTTAAAATATTTTCACTTGTATCTTTTTTTAGTAAATTTGTATCTTCAAATTATTAATTTCACTTAAAATATCTGCACTTCACTTTATTTTCAATTCCAAGAAAACATGTGTTTTTTTTTTACTTTTTTACTTGATACTTTGCTGAGTTTTAAATTTTTCATGTGTTTTTATTTAATATATATATTTTTTTTTTTGGTATTTCGAGTATATTGCACTTTTAATTTTTTGGGTTTTCCTCTTCTTCTTTTTATTTATAATTAAATTTTAGTTATTAAAAGCCATACATTGAAAAAAAAAAAACAATTTAAATGTTCTTCAAACTTTTTTATTTTCAAACAAATAATAAATATTATATTGTATATTGTTAGCCGATTTTTTTACTTTTTTTATATTCTATATTTCCTTTTCTACTCTCCGTGTTAAAATAAATAAATTTTTTTCTTTTGAAAATACCCGCTTTCTTGCACTTTAACCAACCGTTAACGAGGACGTCCTATACTCAACTGATTGTTTTTCTACATACTCACGTCTTTCGTATCAGTCAATTCAATTCAGTTCAGTCATTCAGTTTTTGTTTCGATATTGTTGTTGTTGGTTGTAGTTTGTATTTCTCGTATAGTTGGGTTAGTTTAGTTGGATGGACTGTAGCCGGTCGGTATATACAATGTACTTACTCAGTCCCGTACTTACATACACTCGCATGTATTTATGTATGTGATCATGTTTCTGTTTCTTAAAGTCTGTAGTTAATATACTAAATGTTTCCATGTGTGTGTATTTGTAGGTTTTTTTCATTTCATCCGGCCTGTGATCTCACTTAGGAACGAACATATGTGTAGATAAATGTTGTTTTTGTAGTCAGTTTGATCATTATTTAGTTTTTGCTGTTTTTTTCTTGGATTTTTTTATGCTCGTAAGGCACACATTCATCCGTTATGCGTTGGGGACACAGTGGAATTAAGGTTACCATAGGTGCAGAAAGAACTAACCTAAATATTATCCTGATGATTTCTTTGAATAAATATTCAAGAATTAAGATTTTGAATGAAAATATGACTGAATAAGACTATAGACTACATATAACATGTATTCTAATACATGGAATTAAGCTTTAATATTTCTCAAATGGTTCAGTTCTGTGATCTAGTCGAGATTTTACTTCATTTCAACAGCTTTAGATATGCATACAATTTTTAGCAAATTTTCGTGTTTTTAATAAAATAATATACCTTTAACCGCGATTCGCACACTGTTAGTTTTATCCAAACCGCCATATTGCTATTACTTTATTACAATTTTCTTTTTGCTAGAAGATTGTTTCACGACAGCATATACAACAAGCATATATGCTTGTATATGCTATTATCTCCAAAATTTGTCCAGTTGTATGTATCTGAAATTTCGCATGGTCTTGGTCCAGTTTTTTTTTAAATATATACCCAACATTTCCGACCAATTTATTTAGATTTCTCCAAAATTATAGATATCTTTTCTAAAAATAAATGATTTTGAATTTTAAAATTTCAAAAATTAGGATATTTTATTTTTTTTTTTAACATAAAAAATGTCTACACTCTTTTGCCTCTAAAGTAAGAAAGGTAGCTTCTCGAAAATGATTTCAAAATTAAAGACAAGTTAAATTCATTTAAAATGAGGCAAGAAATAAATATTTGACTACCGATTAAAAATTTTCCGTATCAGAGATACCTTACTTTAAGCTTCACTTCTTAGAGTACTGTGGGCACTAGGGGTATAACTTTATCACATTTTTTGGAAATATCAAAATGGCCCTAGCATAGTCGAATATGCCATTGAATATTATTTAAAAAAAATGGTATTACTTTTTCGCGGTTGTCAAAAAAGTTCACCCACAAAACGCGATAAAGTTTGGAAATCAATAATCCCAATGTAACAGCGAAGCCACATATGCATACAACGTGGCATTAAAGTAGTACACAACATTTATCCATTGTGCAAAACAATGTCACAATAAATTAGAAGTTTATGTCTTTTAATAATTAAAAACTAAATTTTTCACTTTATTATTTTACTTTATAAAATAAAATATTTAAAATTTTTTTTAAAAATGTATGTACTTTTTTGGGGGAGATTTTAAAAAATCGTTTTTGTTGGTGAGGTTTTTATTCCAAAATTACGTGAAAAAATTATTTTCGTACATAACAAAACATTCGCCATCGCGTGGTGCTAGGGCCAAAATTTTGGTTATATCCCTAGTGGGCACTCCCTTCCAAGCTTATTTTTTTATAACGAAAAATCGATTGAAACATCGTGTAAAAAAATGAAAATTATTTAAATTTAAAAAATTATAAATTTTCTAAATTTCTATTGTGATGCCAAAACTTTAAGGCTATTGTGCTTAAAAAACCCACTACATTTTAAATATCGCTAAAATATCTTTTTATAAAATAATTAATTCTAGTTTAAGTTACAAACATGTTAAAAATGAATATCCATTATTTAAAAGTCTTTATTTTGAAGACTTGAATGCATTAACGAGGATACAATCAAATTGGACAACCTTTTTGCGATGCAGTGTTTATACCCTACACCACCATAGGTGGGGAGGGTATTATGCGTTTGTGCTGATGTTTGTAACACCCAAAAATATTGGTCTAAGACCCACCTTAATTTATACCAATCGGCTTAGAATCACTTTCTGAGTCGATTTAACGATGTCCGTCCATGTAAACCTTGTAATAAAACTACAGGTCGCAATATTGAACCAAAATTAATGAAATTTGGTACAAAGGTTTCTTATAGCCCAGGGACGAAGCCTATTGAAATTGGTTATGATCAGTCCATTATTTCACCTAGCCCCCGTACAAATGTCCTCCCGGAAAAGGGTTTAACGATCATAAATCCCTTAAATATAGCAATATTTTAATGAAATTTGGCGCATATAAGTTTCCCATAAGTCCAAATAAGTGTGCTGATTTTTAAAAAGATCGGTCCATAATAAACCATAGCCCCATTGGTTATGATCGGTTCATTATTTCACCTAGCCCCCATACAAATGTCCTCCTGGAAAAAGGTTTAACGATCATAAATCCCTTAAATATAGTAATATTTTAATGAAATTTGGAACATATACGTTTTATATAAGTCTAAATAAGTGTGCCGATTTTTAAAAAGATTGGTCCATAATAAACCATAGCCCCTTTTCAGAAAATCACTTTAACGGGCATAAATCCCATTAAAATGTTAGTATCAAGTTAGTATTCGACACAAATAAGTTTTATATGAACATAAATGATAGTGCCAAATTTTACAAAGATCGGTCCATAATTTACCATAGCTCCCTTATAAGGCCCTCATTCGGGAAACATCCAAAAGTGAATAAATTCATATAAATGTCAGCATCAACGTAATATTCTGTATTCGTATGTTTTATTTTACACTTATGAGTATCGGTCCACATTTGACTCCAAGTCTAATAAAAGACCCCTCCCTGAATTATAATGTACACAATGGTGTAGGGTATCATATGGTCGGGCTTGACCGACTATATCTTTTTCCCTCGTTTTTATAAAATTTCCGGATTTCTCGTAAATTAAAATTTTAGAGAAATTAGTTAGTTGTAGAATGTAAACAATTTTCTTCTCTCAGTTTCAAACCCATGTCTTTTTAGTTAAAGAAAAAGTCGCTAGAAACTCCAGTTTCCTTATACTTTTTATAAGAGAAGACAACAAATGTGATACAAATGGTGTTTATAGCACAAAATATCAGGAAAAAAACAACATATTGGAGCCAAAAAAAACAGCAGTAAAAAGCATATTTTTAAAGGATTTACCGCAATAAATAAGAGCTCCCTAACTAACATAGTGTCTATACTAAACAAATTTTTATCAACACAAACGTCAAAATCAGTGCGAATTTAGACAAAGTAACCTGGATTAAACAGCTGATTATTATTTTTTGTTGTTACAAAAGATAAACGTCAAAATTAGTGCGAATTTAGACAAAGTAACCTGGATTAAACAGCTGATTATTATTTTTTGTTGTTACAGCTGTCAAACTGCATATATAAAAAAATAATTGCTGTTTTTACGCAATTGTTGCCAACTTCTTTAAATTCGGGTTAATTTTGATGTTAAAAAATTCTCTAATATAGACACCACGTAACATTATGACAACAAAAGCTCATTATCTTTTGAGAAACTTCATCCAATATCAGTGGATTTAAATATAAACTTTGAATAAATTCATCGTAGGATTTTACTTCAGAAAAAATTGTATTTATATATAAAAATTGCCCAAGGTTATTTGAAATGCTAACTTGCTTAAAAAAGAAAATCGGTTAATAAATGCAGAAGTGTTCGTAGCAACTTATGTTCATAATATTCCGCCGATATTTAACTGTTGCGAAATCTGATTGCAATAAGAGCATATCTAAAGTGATGTTACTAACAATTTTACTCGAATTTTTTAAAAATTTTTAACACAAAGTTTTTTACATCAGAGTTTTAAAACAGACAAAAATCGTTCCAATAAATGTTAAAAATGTGTATATTTTGGCCAAAATTGTTTAAAAAACAGTTTTTGTTTTAAAAAATGTAAAATAAGCATAAGCTATGTATACACGGTTGTCAGATCTAACAATGTTGGCAGAAAAATGTTCAGAAAATGTCTAACAACCGTGTAAACTTATAATTTATGTCTTGCAACGTTGTTAGAAAAAGCATTGTCAGTAAAGCCCAAATTACAATAGCGCGTAGTCAGCAACAGTATCACAAAAAATTATCAGCTGTTCACTGTCAGAATAACATGTTGCTGCCCATATAATTACATTTAAGCGCAAGCAGCAAAAATTTACAACCACCATCTTGCTTTATTCTACTTGTGTATTTTAGCCTCTCATTTATTTGCTCACTCTCTTTGTCTCGCTCTCAATCTGAAAGCAGCGCAGTAAATTTAGAAACAGGGCTAAATGAAACAGCACTGCAAACTGCTGCTGACCAAATGTAATCAACACCATAACAAACAGTGCATTCTAAATAAGCAGCTGATTATGGCAGCACACACTGCTGCTGACTACGCGCTATTGTAATTTGGGCTTAAATTGTAACCCATCTAGCAATCGTGTAAACACATAACGTTGCCATTGCCAAATAATTCTCTGACAATTTTTATTGTCAGCTGTGCGAATTTTATTCATCTGACAATAGCGTCATTGTCAGATAAATCATTTATACTTTATACATTTATATGGAGTCACTAATTTAAGCAGATTATCAAATTGCTCAGAGTCCATTCCTATACACAGTCCATTCCTATACATTCATACACACAATTTTCGTTTGACAGTTCTGGCAACTTTTGCCATACAACAACCTGCCAACAGTGTAAACTGACAATTTTTGTTGGCAGATAAATTTATTGTCTGACAATTGTCTGGCAATGAAATTGTAAGGTTTTCTTACAATCGTCTAAACTGGCAATTTACCTGTTGCTAACAATTTTTCATTGTCAGTACATTGCCAGATCTGCCAACATTGTTAGATTTGACAACCGTGTATACATAGCTATAGCGAAGTTAAAATTGGAAAATTAGCAGAAAAAAGCATAAACGTAACAAAAAATCATAAAATTATAAAAAGGCATATTCAATGATTATATAGCCGTTTTTCATTGATTTAAATATAATGTGTTCATGATAGCGACGTTTATGATTCTGTTTAATCATTTAATGATTACCCACAATCAAAATTTTAATATGGTTCACTGAATTATAATATGTATTTAAATATGTTTATATGAAATCATATTTATGAATAAATCCAATCATTTAGTCAATTCCACAACAATTTAGTTAATTACATAACCATTCATTTCATTTTACAAATTTGGTTAATTCTACAACCATTAAGCCATTAACTTTTAATGCCTTTTGAATACACATTTTTGTGTATCAATCCAGTAGATATAGTTCTCATTTAGTTTATATATGAACAAATATAAATTGACAAGTTTTACAAATGAATATAAATATGAAAACATGGGATTATATATATGATTAAATTATTTCATATATAAGATAAAATGGAATTATATATATGATAACATGGGATTATATATATATATATGATAAAATGGAATTATACTTATGATGGAATTAGTTCTTATATATGATAGAATGGTATAATATATATAATACAATGGAATTATATATATGATGAAATTAGTTTATATATATGATAACATGGAATTATTAAATGATAAAAACATGATGAAATTGAAAGCAATACTTAAGAAAAGGTTATAAAACTTACTAGTTATTAATAAGGTTATGAACCTTACTTATAAATTATAAATTGGAATCATAATAATGATTACGTACAAATATACTTATTGTAACCTGGAATCATATATTACAATCATAGTATGTTGCTCTTAGTTTATGGTTACAGGAACCATATTTTTTCTTTGCGTGTGCTTATAATAATATTTAAGATAATAATATTTAAGTCATAGAAAATGATTTTCAAAGCTATTAATAATTTTAAAAAATATGTTCTGGTATCTGGTAACTCTGAAATATATTTTACATTAAACTCAATATGACAAAAACAATGTCTTGGAAATACATACATAATTATTGTGCTCTATACAAAAATCTGGAAACAAGAATACAAGAATATTTAATGTTGTATTCGACTGCACCGAATAATAAATGTATTAAAAAAAATATGAATTCAGAATATAGAATTAAATACGTTCGTTTAAAACCATTATTTCATGTTACATTCACTTAGGTTTGATTAGTTTTAAAAGAGGGGGCATTCAGTTGATCTATACCGATTCCAGGTATACATGTATGTATTAGCATGTTGTGCTCTCTCAGGGAAAGCTTACCCAATCTAAACAAGGATATCCATTGTTTTCTCAATGTTTGGGTTTCTTTATAAAATGTCAATCGTTCTCCCGACGTTATTTTAAGTGTTCATAACTAGCCCATTTCTTTAATTCAGTTTTAACTCCCTTTGTATATCACTTCACCTCACTTTGAAAACTTTTCCATAAATTAAAAAAAAAAAAAAAAGAAATAATAATAAAAAATTATATGAAAAATTTTTTAAAGTGAGGTGAAGTGTTTTACAAAATTAGGCCTTAATGTTTGGAAAACCTTTCCGTTTTCCAGTGAGTTGCTATTAAAGCTTCAAAAGTCTTTACATAATCACATTTGTTCCAATATCTCAAGATGTTGCAAACGTATTGTCGAAATTAATAGACCTCCACTTTTTGGCTATAAGCAATACATGCATACATATAAACACTTTTAAAATCACACATACTTATTTATACGCAACTATACACAGCGGTAAAAAGAAGGGCTAAAAAGTATTTCCAAAAGGCCTTTTTTAGAGCTGGAAGGCCTTCTTCAAATATTCTACTTGCAATCCGTGTTCATGTATTTTTTTTACACTTGATGTCATTGCAATCAAGGCCTTACACATTCGCGACTCAATGCATTCCATCTAAAAGGCCAGATAAAGCATTTAACATAAAAAAATGATTTTTTTTTATATTTTTTTTGGAATTTGATCTTGTTTTTGTAACGGTTTTGAATAGCTTTGTTGTTGCTTAAATAAAAAAAAAATTATATTCCTACTCCCCTTCTAAGAGAAGTAGGGCGATGTATTTTTCTGCAAAGTGTTGTTGTTGCTTAAAATAAAATATATTAAAAAAATGCTCGCCTTTTAAGAGAAGCGAAGTCGGAAGTTCTTTTGGATATTTTGGAAGGCAAGAATGAGGCATTATTGTAGGCCTTACTATAGAAGGCATGTTAGCATGAGTAATTCTATCTTAAAGAAGGTGTAAATAGACCTTCTAGAAGGCCCGAACGATGGAGGCCTTAAAAATTTTACCGCTGGGTAAGATTGAGACTCACACTCGATTGCGAGTATATACAGACATTCATACATAGAACAATAACTCTCTTTTTAATGTGAACTTACGAGTACTAAAGTGATAAGCTTGAATGAAATTAAAAGCATTTAATACGTTCATTATTTTGTAGTTTTTTTTTTTTTTCATAATTTTAAGATTTTTTCATTAAAAATAGTATTGTATGATACATACATACACAAACTCCTATTGATATCATGTCGATCACTTAGTGCAAGATTGCCATAACATAAAAAAATTTAGTTTAAGTAATATTACTTTAAAATTTTATATATTGTTCTTTTTATTATTGCTTAAATTCGTACATACATATTTAAATATTTCCCTGCTACACGAAAAAATTCTTAAATTAAATATTAACCAAAATATTGAATTAAATTTTTCGTTAGAGATTTGATTTAAGTAATATTTATAAAAATTGTTAATATGGAATTATGATATTTTTGCTCTTAATGGGCTACATGTACAAATTCACGTATAGTTGTTTATGTCTCTGATTGAGTATAGCGTTTTAGTGGACCATGTTTGAAAAAGATGCTCTTTAGATAAACAAATACAATATTTTTAGTTTTTTTTACTGATTTTTTGCCTTAAAGATCAAAATAAACAATAAAAATAAAAAAACATTCAAAATAAAAGTTTATTTGTTGATAAACATTTTAGTTAATTAATTTTTGTTGTTGTTATTTTGAAGTTTTGCATACATTATTTTTACAATCAATATTTTTTTTAACAACTATCGAAAAGAATGAAAATAAAAGTGATTCAATTTTTGATAATCATTGTTCTAATTTAAGAATTAGTGCGTTTAGTTTTTTTAGTTGTTAGTTAGAGAGTTGAAAAGGTTATCATGGTACATTTAACAGACGAAATTTGAATATGTTGCACAGATCAGTTAAAGAAATAATTCTTTAAAGTCATATAATCTTATAATAATTAAATCTATAAATCATTAAATAATTTCTTAAAAATACATATGAATATGTTAATAAATAAAAATGAATTCATACATTGTTAGTCTGATAATAAATAAAAGAACATACAATATAATACAATCCTGACTTTTTCTTAAAACTGATAAGAGAAGTTCATTGAGCTATAGTATGTTCGCTTAAAACTATTTTTTAAAGTAGAAAATAGTGAAATTTAATGAAAATATTTTTTTCTCAGTAAACATAATCGTTAAAAAAAAGAAATAATTTCAAATTTATTTAACATTACATGTTTCATTAAACATTGAAAACTTTCACAGAAAAAAGTAAAATTACGAAATTGCTTATATTAGTTAATTTTTGTTTGATTTTGCTCCAATCATAAAAATTATAATATTAATAACCAGAATAATTGATTTTATTATTACTCCTTTATCATAGAAGGATATAATGGGCAAAAATTTTTGGAAATTTACTTAAATTTATTTTATTTCCATATATTTTTATAGATACATTTTTATTTTTTATATATTTATTTAAGTGTTGTCAATTTATTTAAAAAACAAAAAAATTTGAACCAATTAGGAAATTAATTATATTAAATAATATAATTAAAATCCAATATAAAACTCCGTTTTTTAAGAAAATCCCCAAACAAATGATTTTGTATTGGGGGAGACACCTGGCACTTCATTTAATTATGATGATATAATTGTTGTTAGTCCAGAGGTCCTTAATACAATCATCAATAATATACGAGGGCGGATCAATAAGTCCGTGACTTTTTGAATGAAACACAGTGTTTTTTGCAAAACAAATATTTATTTTTCAACATAAACTCCTTTTAACTCAATACACTTAGTCCAATGTTTCTCCAGTTTTTTTATCCCTTCCAAAAAATAGGATTTTTGAGGTCCTTAAAATAGGCATTTGTTTGTCAATAATTTCATCGTTGGAGCTGAATCTGTTTCCACCGAGCCATTTGGAAATAGGAAGTAGTCACTTGGGGCTAAATCCGGAGAATATGGCGGATGAGGTACCAATTCGTAGCCTAATTCATAGAGTTTTGGCATTGAGACTGCACACTTGATGAAAAAGATAATTAATATTTCTTGGCCACTTGGGGTCGTTTTCTTTTTAAATCCTTATTAAATCGGTCTAATGAGTTGGCATAATATTCGCCATTTATTGTTTTTCCCTTTTGAAGGTAATCGATGTGTATTATCCCGCGTGCATCCCAAAAAATCATATCGAGCTTTTCCTTGGTTTGATTGGCGGTTCTTTTTTTTTTTTCGCAAAAAATAATGTTTAATGAGCACTCGAAATTCACTTTTTTCCATTTTTAGAAAAATACACTAGGTTGTATGTTTTGAATAGCTGTTAAACGCAAAGTAAATGACGACACTTGCTCAAAATTTGGCAGTAGTCTATTGGTACTTGATTTAAGTAAAATTATAAATTTTTTTAGACATTTCTCCACATAATTAATGATAACTCAAAAAGTGTTAGTCCGATATTATTAAAATAAACCTAGAAAAATTTAGTTTTATACAAACTTTAATCCGTTTATATATTGTGTTTCAATCGGCTCAGTAGTTTCGGAATTATAATAAAAAAAATTAAGCAAAAAATATATTTTTTACGTGAAAATAGCAAATTTTTTTGTTTAAAAACATCATGAAAAATCGAAAAGGGCAAAAATTGGTCAGTTTTTTTTTTATTTATTCGCAATTAAGTGAACCGCGTTTTCACAAAATTTTGTGAAAATGAGCGATTTTGTCCAATTTTGTTTAACTAAATTTACAAAAATTTTGGCTTAAAATATCTTTAAATGATGTATAAAATTGTTTTTGATGCGATCAATTGTTTCAAAGTTATGAAAAAAATTGTTAGGCAAAAAAAAAAAATAAAAAAAGTTAGTAAAAACAAGCGTGAATGTTATATTCGGCTCGGCCGAATCTATATACCCTCCATCAACTTTTTCAAATTTCACGTTATACGTGGTAAATTGGGCGGACCACGCCTATTTTTTGTTTCCGAGTTTACATTGGTCCCTGAACTATTTGAACACAATTTCACCTTATATCGGAGGTTTGCGGTAAAGTGGGCGGACCACGCCCATTTTTGGTTTCCGAGTTTATATCGACCCCCAAACTATTTACACAAAATTTCGTTGTTGTACATACTTTTGTTTAAGAGATATCAGCAGAAAAGTATGAAACGGACACCCTGTGTTTCTAGTTTTTAGCCCATCCCCCTACGTTGTCCCGTTCGAGCCCTATCCTGCTTTCAACAGATGTCTGTCCGTCTGATGACGGACGGACATAGCTAGATCGACTCAGAATCTAACCAGGACCCAGAAAATATATACTTTGTGGGGTCTTAAATGATTCTTTCGACATGTTACACACGGAATGACATCTTTTTGATGGTGGGTATAAAAATTAAAAAAAAAAAAAAAAAACAAATGAGAATGTTATATTTGGCTTGGCCGAATCTATATACCCACAATCAACTTTTCCAAATTTTACGTTATATGGGAGGTGGGCGGTTTTTTTGTTTCCGAGTTTACATTGATCCTTGAACTATTTGTAAAAAATTTCGTTGACTTTTCACCTTATATGCCCATTTTTAGTTTCCAAGTTTATATCGACCCTCAAACTATTTATACAAAATTTCGTTGTCGAAAAGAATCAATAGATTTTTATGATCGATATCTCATTTTGTTGCTATTACATGTGGCTTTGTGATAAAGTAATAAATTTTTTTCCCTTTCAAAACTTTCATGATTTTTTTTAAACAAAAAAATTTGATATTTTCATGTGAAAATATATTTTTTGATTAATTTTTTTATTATAACTCCGAAACTACTGAGCCGAATGAAACGCAATATATAAACGGATTAAAGGTTGTATAAATTTAATTTTTTCTAAGTTTATTTTAATAATATCGGACTAACTCTTTTTTAGTTATCATTAATTATGTAAAGAAATGTCTAAAAAAATTTATAATTTTACTTAAAATAAACAAAGAGCAATATGCTATGATTGTAATATATAATTACAGTTAACAAGAAGTATATTTGTACGTAATTATTAGGATTTCATTTTATAATTTTTTCATAATTTAATGAATTTTCCTAAATATTGCTTCCAATTTCATCATATTTTTATAATTTAATAACACTATTTTTTCATATACATATATAATCCCATGTTTTCATATTTATATTTATTTGTACCACGATATATTGTACATATCATACAAACCATGTCAATTTATATTTGTTCATTTCTAAACTAAATGAGAATTTATATACTAACAAACTACTGGACCGATACACAAAAATGTGTATTCAATAGTTATTAGAGCAAATAAAAATATTAGCTTAATGGTTGTAGAATTTACCAAATTTGTAAAATTAACTGAATGGTTGTATTATTCTAAATAATAATAATTCTAAATAAAACTAAATATTTGTGTAATTGACTAAGTATTTGGATTTATCATAAATATGGTTTAATATAAAAATATTTAAATACATATTATATTATAATCAACGAAGCTTTACCAACATTGAATAGTTGTAGTGATCATGCTGTAACCATGTTTTTTCTCTGCGTGTAGTTTAGAGTTTTCCTTTTGCTTTTCAGAAATTTTTAATTATATTTAAAAAGTTTACATTTTAATTTCAACATTTTCTAATTGTATTTCCGAAAAAATTGGAAACTTCTGAAGCAAATTAAATTTTTGAAATATAATTAGACATTTCTGAAACATAATTAGAAATTTCTAAAATGTAAATGGAAACTTCTGAAAGTGGAAATGGTGTAGTATAATTATCTTATAATGTACTATATTTTTTCCGCTTAATCTATTTTTGTTATAAAAAAGCAATAATTTTCCATACTTTCCTACAGTACTCTTTTACACTTCTAAATAACACTAATTTGACACTCTACTTAAAATTGTTAAGAACTACTTGTAGTAACGATTTAGACTAAATTTCTATAGAAAATGTTGGCTGGAATTGAATAAATATTCGATTTGCTATTACAAATGTATACAAATACGATTTTGAGGTATTTTTCTTTTTTATTAAAATGTTGATTACAACAATATTATCTTAACTAAATTTTTAACTACTAACTACTACTACCATTTTCAGGCAAATTCGTCAGAGATTTTATAACATTTTATCAAGTCCTACTGCTATTTTAACCGAAAATCTACAGGAACCGCCAATATAAGATTTAACGTTGAGTGGAATATAAATACTTTCACTGATTTTACATAAAAATTTACTTAATTTTTAGGTAGTAATTTTACAGGCATTTTTTAGAGTGTAGAATTACAAAATTAAAAACTAAAATCATAAATCCTTAGAAACCAAAATTTAGCAGTTTATTTTATAGTGGACTAATTTGTCACAAAAAGATGCTTGGTGAATTTGCTAATGTTGAAAGATGACATGCCGTTTGGCAAAAGCAAATTCAAACATCTTTTTTGTTTACAGTTTATACTTAGCTTAGTCATGAACCATAATATTGTGAATTGAAACAGTATCATTGTGAATGAGAAGAGTAGCAGCAAGTACACATAGTTTTTGTCTTTACTAATTTAGGGTGTCTCAAAAAATACAAGTTTTAATTCAATATTGTAATATCGAAAAAATGCAGGTATAAAATATGATATGTAGGGGCTTAATAATATCCGTTGCATAGTAGTTATTTTAATTTAGTTAATTCTATAATTTGTATATACTTGTATTTACATGTCGGGGACCTATAGTTAAAACCATCTAAATGAAAAAACAAAATCTTTCAGGAGAGCTAAATAACTTATTTTTCTTTTTTTCCTGATATTTTTTAAGTATATAAAAAAAATTTCTTTACATAATATAAGAGTTGTAGAGAAGGACCTAAGCTTTCAGAAAAATCATCTTGTAGTCACTCTGTGATAACACTAGATAAGCTACAGAGTGTCAAAGTGAACTACCTCAAGTATGTAAAAGTTTAACCATCTACTGCATGAAGATGTTTAAAATTAAGAAAAAAAATAAAAAAATAAAATAAAACACCGTAAATATATGTTTATTATGGACAATTTAATACGTATGTAACAAAAATTAAAAAATTCACTCGGAATTTTGGAAGAAAAATAATGAAGCCATATATGGCCTTATATGCATTAAGTTATTTAAAAAAAAAAAAAAAATATTCGGCGTGGAAACATATTATCGTAGAAAATAAAATTAAAATTTTTATGGAAACATATTTTGGTGTCTCCAGTTCCTCAATAAGGTCAATAAGGTTCGTATCTCTAAGAAATGGAAAATTTTCACTCGAATAAGTAGGCAAACTACTTTCTTTCCAAATTGGAGATCTTGGCCTTTTAGTAGATTTTGCATTCGACGTAGTAGGCTTGTCATAATCATCTGAACGTGAGTAACCGCTGTCAGCAGTCTCCGGTATATAAATATGTTCCTGACTTTGACTTATTGACTTATAAAGTCTTCTTCGTCAGTAGCAGATATTTGGTCATCACCACTATGATCAACGTTATAAATTTCACTAACATATTTTAAATTACCATAGAATGATCGTACATCCATTTCTAAAAAAATTGCATTGCATTTTATGGAAGGAATAAAATGCACTCATGTATATATGTAAGTTAATTATACACTACTAGTGCATGTAAGCTTCGACAGTTTTCCAAAAAAATCATACATAAAATACTTAATTTGCAGATAAATAATATTTTTATTTGAAAAACAACTTCATTTCCTATATGAATATATTTTTTTGTGTTATATTTGTTCTTATATTTTTTGAAAAATTGTACTCAAATCACTTCGTTTTCACACATGAAGCCCTAAAGAAAACTAAAGAAAACAGTGGCCGAAACGCACTCTGAAAATATTTTGCTTTATATTTTAGAAGAAATCAAAACATAGAAGATGACAAATATTATTTTCTTTTGATTAAGTCCCGTTTATAGAAAATGTAATGCATTAAAAGACCGTATTTGGCGTTGTATGCAGTAGAGGGTTAAAAAATCGTAGCTTCTACAAATGAAGTCCGATTTTAAAGATTTTTATATTTCTGTAAAGTTTGCGTTTGACCCCATGTAGCGGTAGTTATTTGTTATATTACGAGAGAAGTGTTATATTACGAGATTGTGCGCTAATAGCGCACAATTAATTATAGGAGAACTAAGAGTAATTATCATGCGAAAAAGTGAAACATATATAAATATATTAAAAATCTATAATAAAACACCCAATTCATGTTCAAATGCCGCAATAACTCTCGTGAACGCCTAAGAATCACTACAAAAAGAATAGATAACAATTTAGCTTAAAAATTCTATGCTTTCTGCATATTCCAAAAGTCCGAAAACTATGTTCCCAATTTACAACTCACAGGAAAATGTATGAAGACGGAAAACATGGTCTAGCTGTACGGAACATTATATATTTATGTACATAAGTACAATAAATTTATAACAATTTATGAGGTTCTTATGCAGATTATGCCTTGAAATATGAACACTCTTGACTGAATAACCTACGATTCGCATGTGATATAATATAGACTAAATGTACGTTAGGCTCAGAAATATTAAAATTTAAGTCTATTAATTTAAATTTAAGGGCTTAGTAGTTTGGAAATGTATTTCTATTTAAAAAATAGAAAAACAGTGGTACACAAAGGTAAAAAAATCCTAGATTAACCAATATCTGTTAAAAGGTTTAAAAGTTCCAAAAAGTTATTGTTTAATTTTTGTAAATTTTATTCTACATCACCTATAAATTAGGGTAAATTAGTTTCAAAATATATAGCCGATGAAATAATTAATATTTCAGAGTGACCTCCTCAAAGATCAGATCTTTCACCAACAGAAATTGCATGAAATTGATTAAGCTAATAGAGTACCAATAATTTGAGCGAAATGATGGACTTAATTATGACTAAGACCTGTAGTTTTTCAACACAGATATGCCTCATATATGTAGTCGCTATGTCAATACGTTTGGCCATAATGTATCAAAATATACTTACTTCAGGAATTTTTAAATTTCCTGCGAACCCCCAGACATATTTGAATTCCTTAATAATACAATTGAAAAACGAGAAAGAAAGATATAGTCGGTCAAGGTAATAACTAAAAGCGCTATAATGAAACAACTTCGCCAAGGTATGTTGAAACGTAAAAATTTAATCTTTAAGGCCACTATATCGTACGAGGGCGGATCAATATTTCCGTGACTTTTCGAACTTCCCTCGTAGTTATATGAAATGCAACACTGTTCCCATCAAGTACCACCTGTTAATAGACTACTGTCAAATTTTGAGCAAGTGTCGTCATTTACTTTGCGTTTAACAGCTGTTCAAAACATACAACCTCGTGTATTTTTTTAAAAATGGAAAAAAGTGAATTTCGAGTGCTCATTAAACACTATTTTTTGCGAAAAAAACCGTCAATCAAACCAAGGAAAAGCTCGATAAATACTATGGGGACTCTGCACCATCGATTTCAATGGCAAAAGAGTGGTTTACTGACTTTCGTTGTGGTCGCACAAGTACAAATGATGCTGAACGTTCTGGACGGCCAATTGAGGTCAGTACACCCGAAAATGTCGAAAAAATCCACGATATGATGTTGGCCGACCGAAGAGTAAAAATGCGTGAGATTGTTGATGTCATAGGCATTTCAAAAGGCAGTGTGGTTTCGATTTTAAATGATCAGTTGGGTTTAAGAAAGTTGTCTGCAAGATAAGTGCCGCGTTTGCTCTCAATTGACCATAAACGTAAACGTGTAACAACTTCAAAGGATTGTTTGGAGTTGTTTAACCGCAATCCGAATGAGTTTTTGCGGCGTTTTGTAGCTGTGGATGAAGCATGGATCCATTACTGTACTCCGGAGACCAAGCAGCAGCCTAAACAATGGGTTTCTCCGGGTGAAACCCATTTGTCGGCAAATAAGGTGATGGCAACAGATTTAAAAAGAAAACGACCCCATATGACCAAGAAAAAAGGTCTCAATAGCAAAACTCTATGAATTGGGCTACGAATTGGTACCTCATCCGCCATATTCTTCCAAACCTAAAGAAATGGCTCAGTGGAAAGAGATTCAGCTCCAACGATGAAATTATTGACCAAACAAATGCCTATTTTAAGGACCTCGAAAAATCCTATTTTTTGGAAGGGATACAAAAACTGGAGAAACGTTGGACTAAGTGTATTGAGTTGAAAGGAGATTATGTTGAAAAATAAATTTTTGTTTTGCAAAAAACACTGTGTTTCATTCAAAAAGTCACGGATTTATTGATACGCCCTCGTAAACTAAAAGGGATATAATCACGTGGATCACGTGGGAATAATAAAATAAAAATGTTGGCAGCTCTCGGGGTAGTATTAGGACCCAAATTAAATATTAATTATTGCATATATAAAAAATTATTGCAGAAATGTTGTAAAAATTGGCAGAACATATTTTTAATATATTTTTTTTGCATAAATAATAATAAAAAAAACAATATTGGTTTTATATTTCACAAAATTATTTTTAAAATATAGGCATTTAAACATTACTACTAAATAATGTTCCTAACAAAAAGCGCGATTTTTATTATTTTAAAAGTGAATTCTAGTTAAATTTTTAAATCGTTTCTTATTTGAAGATAAATTTTACATCGAAAAAAGGATTTATTTTTCTCTAATTACATAAAATTTTTGCTTTTATTTTATTTGACTCGGGCGTGTCGTTTGTTAATAAATCCGGTTGTACAGCCAAAAAGCTTGTATTTGCCAAAAAAAAAAAAAAAACATAATTTAGCCAATTATAAGAAAGTTTGTGGTGATGTTTTCCCATGCCTGGTTTCCTGACGTCAACGAGATATACATATCTAATTCTGTTTCCAAATCCTTCCAGGTAGAGTAGTGGTAATATCGGAGGTATTAGTGTCATTTACTTTATCAGACTTAAATTTGAAAACTTCTGGTTCTGTGGAGATCTTATTTTTATGACGCTTAAATTTAAATTTACCACTTAGATTATGAAAATGTTTTATGGCAGGAGGAGATAATTTTTCATCGGGAGATGATGATGAGGTGTTCTTCTCATTAACGAAGCGAATTTTCTAGAATTAAAACATTTTACATTCATTACACTTCTTATACCTGGGGGTATAATATAATTGAGCTGATGTTTGTAATATATAAAAATAGTTGTCCAGTATTCTACTCCAGGTCTATTCTCTTGGACTATCGCTGTCCATGTGAATTTAATAAATGAATTTTACATTAATGGATCTATTCATCCTATGAAAAATTTCTAATCAAATAAAAAACATTACATATTCTCCCATCCTTTCTAAAATTTATTTAAATTTCATTTGAAAAGTTTTATTATTATGACAAAGGTATACAATCTAGGAAGAAATATTTATTATAGTCAGGAAGTTTTATCCTAAATTAAAATGCCAACAATTAATAGTGTAAATGCTTTGTCCCACGATACCATGGAGAAAGGCACAAAATGGTCTAAAACTTTAATAGTAACTAGTCCAGTTATTTATCATTTTCTATATTTATTTTAATGATATTGACCAAAGGTCCAGGACTGGAAGGTGCATTGTCATTTTTAACTGAAGGTTGAGGTTGATCTTCTCCATCTGTACTTATAGTAATTGTTGGTATAATATCGGACCAAGTAGATGTTGTAGAATCTTGTCTCGTGGCAGCTGGGCGATCTGTTGGTCGTCGACGCTGAGAAATGTTTCGTTGCGGAAATATTATGGGACCTGGTTGGTCTAGTTCTTCGGGATCATTTAAAGGTAAAGTATTGGTATTTTCTGTAGCTATATAGTTGTGATAACTGGGAAGTTCTAAATCTTCTGGAGCTTCTAAGGGAGCTCTAGGCATTACATATGGTTGAATACTGGTAATTGTTGAAACAGGAGTAGCTGAGGGAAGTATGAAACTATCACTGGGAGGTGTAGTAGGTAATTCACTTTCAGGAGTTGCTGGTATATCAATGGTTGTTTCGGGTATTTGTGTAGGACTTTCATCACTTTGTTGTTCTTGTTCTAGTTTTTTGGTGTTAACAGCTTCTTTAACCAAAGCCAAAAGGGAACCTATTTTTTTCCTACCCTGCCTCGATAAGCTAGCTATTTTATCAGTTCCCAAATTAATATGATGGGCAGAGGTAGGTGTTGTTACCTCTTCATTTAGTTTCGGTGACTGTAATTCTGTTTCCAAATGCTCCCAGGTGGGAGTAGTGGCGATATCGGAATTTTTAGTGGCATTTATTTTATCAGACTCAAATTTGAAAACTTCTGGTTCTGTGGAGATCTTATTTTTATGACGCTTAAATTTAAATTTGCCACTTAGATTATGAAAATGTTCCATGGCAGGAGGAGATGATTTTTCATCGGGAGATGATGATGAGGTGTTCTTCTCATCAACGACTTTAAAAGAACTTTTTGTGTTATTTTCTTCATCTTTAGGCTTTTCTTTAGAGACTGGAGACTTTTCTCTTCTTCTAAAGGATATTCTTCTTTCTGAATTCTTGGGTTTTTCTATGTCAATCGTTGAAGGAGATTCGGGTATATTATCTTCTTTATTCTTTTCTTGAGATCCTTGTTTTTCTAAATTGGATTTTTCTTTGTTATCTCGTTTTTTTCTTTTTAAACTTTCATAAATTCTTCTTCTATAGTCGGGAGGAGAATTCTGCTTATCTTTATCTTTCTCCTTTTCTTTTTCTTTGTCTTTTTCTTTGTCTTTTTCCTTTTCTTTTTCCTTTTCTTTTTCCTTTTCTCTTTCCTTTTCTTTATCCTTTTCTTTCTCTTTTTCCTTGTCTTTGTCTTTTTCTTTCTCTTTGTGTTCTCCCTCATAATTTTTACGCATCAAACTTTCTCTTCTTTCGTTTATGACTTTTGTTTTGATTTCTGGATCATTGTTAGAGTCTGGTGAATCTTTATCTTTATCACTCTCTTTATCCTTCTCTTTCTCTTTATCTTTTTCTTTCTCTACATCCTTTTCATCTTTTTTGTCTGGCTTTTCGATTTTAAATCTTCCCCTGGGATGAGTTTCTTTGCTGCCATTAGCAGATTGCTGCTGTAAAACTCTTTCCCTTTCCCGTTCACTTTTTGCTATTTGTACTATATCCACCAATGAAGGTTTACGAGTTCTACGTATTTGTTGTAATTTTGAAAGTCCAGAACGTTTTTCTTTACCTTCTTCATCGTGAGGCAAAGAATCGTGATGTTCGGTATCTGTATCATCGTCGTCTCGTCCTTGACGTATAAATGAATCTTCATCTGATGTAGCTGAGCCCTTGCGTAGAGCTTTCTTCATAATGCGAGAAATTAATTCTACAAGAGAAAAAGAAATGTTAACTAGAATTAAAGAAATGTTTGCAAATATAAAAATACCTTTTCTTGCTTGATTTTTGTACTCTTCACTCTCAAAGTCTGGCGCCTGTGTGGGGGTAACTGGTGATGAAGCTTCCAAAACTTTACGCCATCTATTCGTCAAGGTGGCTGAAGTATTTTCGGCTGGTTTGGTTTCTGGTACTTGGAAAAATTTCTTACGTTCTTCTTCTCTTTCCTTTTGCAATTGGGTTCTCAAATCCTGATTGGCTTCTCTTAAGGCTCCCGTCAAGGATACTAAATAATAAATAATTAGTATTAAAAGCAAAAGCAATGGTATAACTGTACTGGATGAAGTCAAGTAGTTAAGAGGATCATGTAATTGTCTGTGGGAAATATCAAAAACACAATATTAAATTTTCATTCTGCAACATAAAATTTGAAATACTTACTGAGGTAAAGCATCTCTTGTTGTATTTGTAATAAATTCTGAAATCCGATTATAGTCGGAGAAAGGACCACAGTGCCATGATGGACGTAGCCATACAATTGCATAGCCCACAGGCAAAACACAAAGAAACAGCATGGTCAGCAGCAAGGATAGGTAGAAATTATTTGATTTTGAAGCTCTTTATGATTTTTAAATCCCCACACAAAATAAAAGAAGAATTAAATGAAAATTTAGCATACAGTCGAAATGAAAGAAACGATAAACACACACACAACATAATTTTTGTTAAAATTTCATTATGGTACAAGTATGTACTTGTTCTGGCATTTGATGAGCAGAAACCAAAAAAATAAAAAAATAATAAAGGATAGTAATGTGAGAAGATGAATGTGATTGAACACTTACTTGAATACAACTTCATGTGGTACATTGCATGTTAAAACAATCCAAGATCTAAAGTACATCATAATCACAAGTTTTACCAGGTTGATAAGCACTAAACCAGGTGAAAAGAATATACCCATCCACACTTGTCCCTGGTTATTAATCAAAGTCAAAATGTTCTCAGCAATCTTGAAATCACCATACTGTTGTAATTGCATGTGGTTGGACAGACAGACAGACAGACAAACATATTTAAAGAGAAGATGAGAAGATGATTTCAAAAAGAAAATAGTTAATGTGTAAATTTTCATGTTTCAACAAAAATAGTTTTCTGTTTTTTCATTTTATAAACATTTGTTGTTAGTTATTAGTTACTTGATATGATGGCTTATTAGTTATTTCATATACCTGTGGAAATGTTTTCTCCATATCCCAGCACCAGTTTTGATTTACATAACGAACGAATAGAGCACGTAAGAAGTCTATACACAATGGTGCCACTATTGACATAATCTATAATTGGCATGAAAATAAAAAAAAGAAGAAAAAGGATAAAGTGAAAAAAATTTCACAAATTAGTGATTGTGAGATTAATTAGCCAATGACATTGAATTAACAATTACAATTAAAAGATCTTTAAAATTACACAATATAAAATTATTGAAATCTATCAAAAATATGCAAATTAGTTTCAAAATAACACAAAATATTACACAACAAAATTTTTAAACCTCTAAAGGTCGGAGCAAAATTATATAAAATCAATTTACAGTTTAAAACGAGAGAAAAAGATATAGTCGGTCATGCCCGACCATATGATACCCTACACCATTGTGTACATTATAATTCGGGGAAGGGGTCTTGACTTGGAGTCAGATGTGGACCGATACTCATAAGTGTAAAATAAAACATACGAATACAGAGTATTACGTTGATGCTGACTTTTATATGAATTTATTCACTTTTGGGTGATTCCCGAAAGAGGGCCTTATATGGGAGCTATGGTAAAGTATGGACCGATCTTTGTAAAATTTGGCACTATCATTTATGTTCATATAAAACTTATTTGTGTCGAATATTAACTTGATACTAACATTTTAATGGGATTTATGCCCGTTAAAGTGATTTTCTGAAAAGGGGTTTATATGGGAGCTATGGTTAATTATGGACCGATCTTTTTAAAAATCAGCACACTTATTTAGACTTATATAGAACTTATATGTTCCAAATTTCATTAAAATATTGCTATATTTAAGGGATTTATGATCGTTAAACCCTTTTCAGGGAGGACATTTGTATGGGGCCTAGGTGAAATAATGGACCGATCATAACCAATTTCAATAGGCTTCGTCCCTGAACTAAAAGAAACCTGTGTACCAAATTTCATTCATTTTGATTCAAAATTGCGACCTGTAGTTTGATTACAAGGTTTACATGGACGGACAGACGGTCAGACGGACAGACGGACGGACGGACGGACGGACGGACGGACGGACGGACATCGTTAAATCGACTCAGAAAGTGATTCTAAGCCGATTGGTATAAATTAAGGTGGGTCTTAGACCAATATTTTTGTGTGTTACAAACATCAGCACAAACGCATAATACCCTCCCCACCTATGGTGGTGTAGGGTATAAATATTATAAGTTGATATATTTTAGAGGATTTATGTTCTAGATATTTAGTTCATTATATCAACTAATGAACTAAATGATTTCAATACGAAAATAAGTTATAATTAGTTTAGTCTTGGCCATTAGAGGGTTAGTTGTTTTTTAAATTTTAAACAAAAGCTGTAGACCTTATTCGATTTTCATAAATTTTTCACTTTTGCCCCAGAAAGTATGCTCCAAATAAAATGAGTGTTAAGAAGATAAAAAATAAAATTTTTAAATTAACGTTTTGAAGTTTATTAGAACATAATGATTTAATTATACCCTACACCACCATAGGTGGGGAGGGTATTATGCGTTTGTGCTGATGTTTGTAACACCCAAAAATATTGGTCTAAGACCCACCTTAATTTATACCAATCGACTTAGAATCACTTTCTGAGTCGATTTAACGATGTCCGTCCGTCCGTCCGTCCGTCCGTGTAAACCTTGTAATCAAACTACAGGTCGCAATTTTGAACCAAAATTTATGAAATTTGGTACACAGCATTTTTTTGGTCCAGGGACGAAGCCTATTGAAATTGGTTATGATCGGTCCATTATTTCACCTAGCCTCCATACAAATGTCCTCCCGGAAAAGAGTTTAACTATCATAAATCCCTTAAATATAGCAATATTTTCATATTATTTGGCACACATAAGTTTCATATAAGTTTAAATAAGTGTGCCGAGTTTAAAAAAGATCGGTCTATAATTACTCATAGCTCCCATATAAACCCCATTCCAAAAAATCAATTTAACGGCCATAAATTGTACTAAAATGTTAGTATCAAGTTAATATTCGACACAAATAAGTTTTATATAAACATAAATGATAGTACCAAATTTTATAAAGATCGGTCTATAATTTATCATAGCTCCCATATAAGGCCCCCTTTCGGGAATCACCCAAAAGTGAATAAATTCATATAAATGTCAGCATCAACGTAATATTCTGTATTTGTATGTCTTATTTTACACTTATAAGTATCGGTCCACATTTGGGTCCATGTCTAATAAAAAACCCCTCCCCGAAATATAGTGTATGGTGTAGGGTATCATATAGTCGGGCCTGACCGACTATATCTTTTTCTCTCGTTTTTTTATGTTTTTGTGAGTCATTTTTCTTAGTTTTTGAAAATTTTCTTAAGTTGAGTTTTTAGATTTCTCTTGTGAAAGTTAAATTAATTTTCTAAAAGAAACATTTTATGGGAGCTATGGGTAATTACGGACCGATCTTTGTGAAATTTGGCTTTTCATTTCACTCTCTTATAAAACTTATTTGTACCGACGCACGTTAGGGCAAAATGTGTCAAAATTGGCTATTAATTGAATTTTGAAATTTAAATTTTTGTAATAAAGTTGGATACCAAATAAAAATAGACAAAATTATCTATCAATATCATATAAAACCTTTAAGCTAGGTTGTGTATTTTTTATAAGGAGCTGTCAAAGTTAATTTTTTTTACATTTTTGAAAAAGAGTAAAAAATTAAATTTACATAAATTTTCAGTGAATTTATTTTAATTAAAATATCTTCTAAAGTAAAAATTTAAAATAGAACCATCAACTCTAGGTATTTAAGTTTATTTTTCTTCAAGTATTTATAAATTATATTTTGTCTTAATATTTTTGTTATTTTTCTGAAAATTGTCTTAAATACACTAATTTTTAAATTTCATGGAATGCAACTTAAAATGTTACAGGATGTGTGTTGTGAAAATGTTCTGAAAAATAGCTCATATTGTCCACTTTAATATTACGAAAAACAAGTAAAAGAAATATGGACTGTGGATTGGTCTCCTACCGAGCAGATCCACTAAGACGGGATTTTAGGAAATTCGAATATTAGGGGGTAAAAATAGGTAAAATCGGTAAATTCGAATGTTAGGGGGTAAAAGAGGGTAAAATCGGTAACCTTATATCTCCTAAACTAATAGAGATACAAAAAAAAAAAATAATAAATAGTTTGAATGTTTAATAATAATAATAGTTTTAAGACAATATTAAATTAAAAAAGGATATCGTAAAAATTTATGGACCGATTTGACTGAATTAAAAAACCGAAATTCGAAAAAAATTATGATCGATTTGTCCATAGCTCAAATAGTATCTGCAAAAATCGTAATGACGCGTTTTGGTATATAACTCGGTAAATACTGGTCTATCTAAAAAGTAAGTCCGTAGCTTATATAAAATCGAAAATCGGTAAAAAATATATTTTGGCCAATATCTCGGTTAATAATGGAAAATCGAAAACCGGTTTTTAAAAACCGGTTTTTTTTAAATATATCGTCCATCTTTAAACCGATTTTTTTCAAATTCAACAGAAGTTCTGGAAAAAATTTCTGATCTTTTGATTTATATATCATGTATCTATGTTATAGGAAGGCTTTATAAACGCCATTTACAGCATTTTTAAGCCAACAAAAAAAAAAAAAAAAAAAAAAAAAAAAAAAAAACGGTTTTTTAAACATATCTCCTTTATTTATGAACCGATATTGCTAAATAGCAAAATTTTCGAAAGAATTTCTGATCGTTTGATATATATATATTATATAAGGCTATTGTCGATGGGCTTCATAAACGCCATTTCAACCGACGGACACACGGTCGGACAGACGGACATCGTCCTATCGACATCATTTCTTATAAGGATCAAGAAAATGTAAAAATTTTTTCTCTCCGACGAAAATTGTAGAAATTACAAACGGAGTGGTGAAGGGTATAAAAAAAATCATGCGCATATATAGCCCGATTTGAGAAATTAATTTTTTTTTCGAAAAAACTCCAGTAGATTTCATACAAAAAATTGCTTAAGTGCAGACATTATCTTTGGTTTATCAAACATTAAACAGTGGGGCATAATTTAAATAAATATGTAACTTCCAATCGGCTGGTTGGATTTATATGAAATTTCGCATATTCGTAGCGGAGGATAGCAATATTTTGAGTTTTTTAAGCAGAAGCGGAGGTATGGGGGTTCAAAATAGGGTACTTATGCCATAGAAAGTGTTACCCGATTTCCAAGATTTTTATATCGCCTTAAAGTTCTTCATAAATCCTTTAGAAAACATGCTTGCATGTACTATTTCTCTTATATATTCTTCAAGATATATTCATTTGAAATTTCAACAATATCAACTTTGCAAGATGTTGTTCAAGACTTTTCAATATATATACTAATATTTTCATATACTAATGTTTTTCTGCACTTTTTTCTATTGAATATCGAAATCTTTAAGTCAATATCTTCATTGAGTCCGAAAATAAACGATTTTGAATTAGAAAGTTTGCAAAAATTAATAAGCAGACGGACGGAACGAAAAAATTTCCTAAAAATCCAAAAATATATTATTTTTTCATTTCTTGACCAATATAAAAACTAAATCTAAATATAAAAGTATTGATATCATCTTTCCCTGAATTAAGTGCCATTTTCGACCCATTTAACCCAAATGTATAGACGGATGGACATTGCCATTCTGTCAAAAAATATTTTAGAATTCTAAAAATGATTTTTTTTTACTAATAAGTAGAAAAAATAGAACATGATCATTAAATTCGGATATCACCTTTTCCTGAATTAAGCGCCATTTTCGACCCATTTACAGACGGACGGGCATTAAAATTCAACCAAAACATAACTTACAATAAATAGAAAAATTAAACGTGATCATTAAAGTTTTGATATCAGCTTTTCCAGAGTTATGCATAATTTTTGACCCATTTAACTCTAATGTATAGCCGGACGGACAAAAAAAATCTTAAAACTCCCAATGTGCGACGCACAGTGTTTTGTATCCATACAAAGATAGAAGAAAAGTAGGGTTGTTATAGAGAATTGAAACTTGGTACACGTATTACTTTAGGAAAAAAAAAAAAAAAAAAACATTTGGACACTTTTACTTTCCATATTTACAGAAGTTAACTAATTTTTTTCTAAAATACTGGTCTGAACTTAACCAAAATTTGTGACAGCCATTAGAAATAGATTCTCTTTAAGTTTGCTAATTACTTTTTTGTCGGCGGAAGAAAAAGCATTCTTTTAGGAAAAAACGGAATTTAAAGTGACAAAATGTAACGAAATATTTTGACACATAAAATATAGAAAAGAAGTCTAAGGATTTTTGTGTAAGAAAAAGTAATTTAGAAATTTTTTTAATTTTTATAATGAGGAACAAAGTAAAATATGTAAACAATTTGAGTTAGATTCTTATAGGGGTTTTGTTTTTGTTCTTTTAACGTTTTTATATTTTTATATTTACTCTAATCTTTTTTATTTTAATACTATAGGGATAGCGGAGCACCCTAGATATAATCTCGTAAATATATTTTATGATAAAAAATCATTTTTTTTTTACTAAAAATTGCATAAGAGCAGAGAAATAAAAATCAAAAATATTCAACTAGTATCTTTTAATTCAAAACTAAAGGTTTAAGAGAATTAAGCTAAGATTTAACTAATTCTTTTGAAACTCTGATTTTTTCTTAATTAGTCGTAAATTACATACATAAATCCTTTAAATAATTCTTGCAAGTATAAAAAATAAACTACATTTTATTAAAATTTTAATAAAAAGAATTTGCCTTTTAGTTGAGGTTTTCATCTGTGTCTTTTTTTCATTTCGTACCAACACGCTTTACAAATACCAGTGAGTGACTATATCCACTTTAAACTTTTTCCATTTAACTTTTTTTTTTTACAAAAAAAAAAAAAAAAAATAAAACATCATTCTATAGAAACTAGTTAAAAGGAAACTTTTTTTGTTTTTTGTAATGTTTTTGCCTGTAGCCATTCAAAAGAGGACGACTAGTAGTTGTCCAGACAAATCGAAAGTTAATCTTTACGTGTTAACAAAACTTATCAAACCAAATGTATATGTATATGTGAAATAAATAAAAAAAGACATTGGTTCAATTTTTTTTGTCTTCTAGAACAAACTTTTTGATTCAAGTGAGAAATATAATACAAGTTTACACTTTCCGGACAAAACTACAAGAAAAAGCTTAATTCAACTTTTTTTTATATCTAAGAGAAAAAAATTCAAGTAGAAGGACCAACATTTTTGTTACGTTTCCTAGTGTGTATGATAAAAGTTTATAACGTACGAGGATTTGGTAAAAAATTTGAAACCATTTTGTTAGTTATTTTGAAATTTAAATTTCTTAACACACATTGTTTTTTTTTATATAGAAAAAATGTGTTTAATACTGGAAATTAAATTAGTCAGGATTTTAAAATTCTTAAAACAAGCCTTTTATGCCAAAAATGTACTGATGTACGACCCTCGTAATTTCACAAAAGTAGCTAATATTCAGAAACAAATTTGTATTTCCATTTTGAACGTTGCTATTTTTGTAAAAAAAAAAAATGTATAACTGTTTATTATGAATATTTCACCAATTGTATAGTTTTTTTGGGAAGTATGAATGAGTTTTTACGTCTATATATATATATATATATATATATATATATATATATATACATATATACAAATGTATATCGTCCATTCCATGAAAGATTTATAAAAAATGCCAATTTTTTGACGGAGGGTGTTCAGATTTTGTTCATATTTGGCAGGCATATATCCTATGGAGCCATTTAAATATCTCCATTTTTATTTTTAGGAGTTTTAAAAAAATCGCGAATTTATTCAAGATTTTAATTTTTCGAAAAGTCAAAAAAATTTGAAAAGTGTGTAAATTTAAACATCAATATCTCTAAAAGTTCTTAATGGATTTTAGTGATATAAACTGCATGTGGAAGACGAATATGTTTTCTTTTAATGTAGTAATTTAGAAATAATATTGCAATTTAAAAATGCATTCATAATGCAAATGCAATTTTAGGATGCATTTTAAAAAAAATTTCTACCCTTTCGATTTTCATGTTTTTTTGATATGTTTAAAAGCAATATCTTTACTATAAAATGCAAAAATAACTGTTCTGGGAGAATGAAATCTACTATTTTCAATATTTTTTAAAAAAAATTTTCATCAATTTTTTCATACAAAAATTTAAATTCTTCCAAAAATTTTGATTTTTTAACTTTATTTGATTATACTCTTTTAGTAATATGTAGCTTTAAATGTTTATAACTGCTTAAATATGCATACGTCGGATTTTATTGATTTGAAAACTAGTATAAAGTTTATTACGATAAATATTTTAAATTATATTGTATGAATCAAAAATTTTTTGCTAATGATACACTCACGAAAAGAATGCAATTTTCGGATGCATTTTTAAGAAATTTCTACCCTTTTCATTTTAAATATTTTTGTTTAATATTGAAGACAAATATGTTTATTATATAAAACATTAGCACTTAATCTGGAACAAATAGGTTTTCTATCGCAAATAACAAATTATTTAATATTATGATTAAAATTAATTTTAAAATAAAAAAAAATAAAAAATTTTTGTATGGAAAAATTTGAAGAAATATTTAACAATTTTTATACCCACCATGAAAAAGATGGGGGGTATATTGATTTTGTCATTCGGTGTGTAACATGTCGAAGGAATCATTTAAGACCCTACAAAGTATATATTTTCTGGGTCCTGGTTGAATTCTGAGTCGATCTAGCTATGTCCGTCCGTATGTCCGTCTGTTGAAAGCAGGATAGAGCTCGAACAGGGGCAACGTAGGGAGACGAAATTTGGCACAAATATTTATCTTATATATATATATAAAGTTATGGACTAAAAACTAGAAACACAGGGTGTCCGTGAAATACTTTTCTGCTGATATTTCTTCAATAAAAGCACGTACGTCAACGAAATTTTGTACGTATACTTGGTGGATCGACATAAACTCTGAAACTAAAAATTGGCGTGATCCGCCCACTTTACCGCCCACCTCCCATATATGGTGAAAATCAACGAAATTGTGTTCACATAGTTCAAGGACCAATGTAAAGTCGGAAACAAAAAATGGGTATGGTCCGCCTACTTTACGCCTACTTTGATGGTGGGTATATAGATTCGGCCGGGCCGAATATATTCGCGCTTGTTTTTTTTAAATAGTGAACCATTTTGTCCCAGAACAATTTATGATGCAATTTTTAGCAAACATAATAATATTTTTTATATCAGAAGAAGAAAAAAATTGAAAGGGTAAAATTTTTTTCAAAAATGCTTACTAAAATTGCATTTGCATTATGAATGCATTTTTAAATGATAATATTATTTTTAAATTACTACATTTATAGTGGACATATTCTTCTTAAATATGCAATTTAAATCATTAAAATCTGTTAACAACTTTTAGAGATATTGGTGTTTAAAATTGCACACTCCTGCAATTTTTTTGACTTTTCGAAAAATCAAAATCGCGAATAAATTCTCGAATTTTTCAAAATTCAAATAAATAAAATATTATTAAAATCGGATGACATAAAAAATATTCTGGAATAGACGATATATATAACAGTCTCCCACTGATAAATTCATATTTAAAGAAACTCATGTCTCACTTTGGATTCTTCCTTAGTAAGATGTTTGTATGTTTGTAGTAAATAAAATTATAAACTTATTTTATATGCATGACACATTAAAATTCTATTTGTTATAGAATTGTTTTTAAAAATAAAAAATACATAAAATCATCTCCCCAGTCCTTTTATTAGCCGGGAATTCTTACAACAACAATGGTTGCAAAAACAATGTGTAACAAAAAAAGTTGTTTCGTGTTCGTGCGTAAATTAACGTCACATTTTCCTTGTTTTATTTATTTTTCTTTTTTTTCCGCAGTGGAACCAAATGTAAGTCAAGCGGTTTTTGGGAAATGAGCTTATTTTTTTTTCTCCAGCCACAATCATATCTGCCTTGGGGTGCTTCTATGATTTGAATAACTCAGCCACAAAACACATTCCGACAGACCCACGTGTATACAATACAACCACACACTCTTCTATATTTTTGCAAATTTCATACATTGTAACTATTAAAGTTATAAAGTAGATACTTTTGATGTAAAAACTATGTAGATTTTTGTTTAAGTTGTATGCAAAATCATGCTTATGTTTATTTATTTTCATATTCATCATAGTCGAGATTTGATGTTCAGTAAGTTTAGTTCTTTGTTGGATAAGAGACATACATAATAACAAACGAGAAAAGTATAGTCGGTCAAGACCTCATAATCATAATTTTGTTTTTACTTATATAAAACTTATTTGTGCTAAATTTCATTAAAATATTTCTTTAAGGCATGTATAAGTGTTAATACTCTATTCCGGGAGGACATTTGTATGGGGGCTAGGTGAAATAATGGACCGATCATGACCAATTTCAATAGCGTTTGTCGTTATGTCAAGATAAACATATGTGCCAAATTTCATCAAATTATCAAAATTCAAAATTGAGACCTGTGCTTTGTGCACAAGGTTTACATGGACAGACAACCAGCCAGCCCACAGTGTCACTTTTATCCAAATTAGAACGACAAAAATACGAAAATAAAAGCTTATTAATTGCAGCAATTTTTCTCGCATTTATTAGTAAACATATCATATAAAATGGAAAAAATGCTTAAAGTATTGGTAAGTGTCTATAGCGCGAACTATGGACTTTCAAAGTTGCAACTTTTTAAAATATTTTAATTGCATTTACAAATTTTGTAAAGAAGTATGTTAACTTTAACTTCATATATCTCAGTAAATAATGCAGATATTGATATGATTTTTTCTGGTATGTAATAGTAAATGTATTCAAATTATTATGTTATAATTTGCTAGGTTAAAAAATAAATATTAAAAATACAGTTTTATTTAATAAAAATTATATTATTAGAAAATATATTTTTTTGGAAAATTCCATTTTTAATGGACTGGAACAAAAAAGTTCCAACGAGTTCCAATTTAAGAATACGATTGTTATATAAAAGAATGTCTGTAAAATTATATTTGAGAATTTTGGCTGCGACTTTTTGCGATCTTTTAAAATATTAGAAAAAAATAAGGTACCTAAATTTTTGCAATTTTTTAAGAATTATTTAAACATCTTACGATAATGGCTGAAAATTTGTTATGCTAGTGTTACACTATGATTAATGTGATAAGTTCTTGCCACGACTACTTTTAAAATATCCCTTATTTTAATAAAATTTACAAAAATATGCATTAAATTCATAATTGATTTTTTCAGTATAGGAGTGGCGGTGATTATACCTGCCCATTTTTAGTGGGTATGTTTACGGCCTTATCATCTAACAGAATATAGAATTTCAGACCAATATCTACAAAATTGGATTTTTGTCGTTCTAAAACTGCCAAATGTGACACTGTGCAGCCGTCCAGCCAGCCAGACGGACGGACATCGTTAAATCAACTCAGAAAATGATTCTGATTCGATTGGTATACTTTAAGGTGGGCGTTGGGATATTATTTCTGTGCGTTACAAATATCAGCACAAACTCATAATACCCCAACCACCTTTAGTGGCGTAGGGTATAAAAACAGAAATAGTTACAACTATTTTATTGTACAAAAACTGGGTATAACAGCGAAATGATACATTAACTTATAAGTAGGGGGCGGATTTTAATGCATTTATTATAAATATTCCTTAACGCTAGGAACACAATTTCGTCGTAGGAACGTATTACGAACGTATTTGTGTTGCATTTGCGTTAATTTTACCTACAATTGCTACGTAATGTAAAAAATAATGAAAAAACTTTATTTTTCCTCTTTAAAATTCTTTGGAAAGTAGATGAAACAGGCTTATCAAGCACATAAATTTGTTATGTGTTGGTTAAATATTAAAAACAAATTTTTAAACAACAATTAGAAATAATTTGTTTTTTCCATAATTTTTTGAGTTTAACTGCGATGTATGTATACTAGGATCCATTAAAATTTAACAACTTTCGAATTTGAACGCAATACTCCCTAGAATTGTTCAGTGGGTTGCAAAAACATACTATGTGAAATATTAGTGAAATCGGATATCAAAACACATAATTGGCCTGGGGGATTTGCAATAAGTTTAACTTTTAATCTATTTTCTCTTTTCATATGTTATTTGATAGATAATTATGTCTAGATTAAAATTCTTTTATATTTAGATGCAAAACAAAGTATATTATAGCAATATTTTTCTAAAAACTGCAAAAAGACCATTTTTTTCCAAATATAAACGCACCCTACAAACTTCAGGTCCGATGCGGCACGGGTTAATGGTATCCGATTTCACTTTTATTTCACGCAGTATGTTTGTGCAATCCAAAAAATAATTCTAGGGGGAGTTACGTTCAAAATTCGAAAATTGTTAAATTTTGGTGCAGCCTAATATACACACCTACTCAAAATAATAGATACATCTTATAGAATGATATTAAAGTGAAGATAACTTTGGAAAATTCTTCAGAAATACCCCGAATATTTTCTTTTAGCAAATAGTTTTATCTAGCAATACCACTTTAATGAAAAATATGGCAAGTTTTTTATCTAAATGCCAAAAATTGTTGCTCATAATTCTTTTATATTAAATCGAATTCTATTGTACTTTCTTTATTGTTTTTACGTAAAAACAAGAGGACTATTGGGAACAAAAGACCCCTTTATTTCTCTGAAGGCCAGTTCAGCTTAAATGTTTAATGAAGTAGGTCCGCAAACAGTTTGGCTTTGTCTTGTGCAAGATAAAATTCAGGAAAGAATTGCCAGAAAAGTTCCATCAATGCGTATATAAAATTTGAAGATACTGTTAAAACTTGTTAAAAAACAAGCGAGAATGTTATATTCGAGCGGATCAATAAGTCCTTGACTTTTTTAATGAAACACAGTGTTTTTTTCAAAAAAAAAAAAAAAAAAAAAATTATTTTTCAACATAATCTCCTTTTAACTCAATACACTTAGTCCAACGTTTCTCCAGTTTTTGTATCCCTTCCAAAAAATAGGATTTTTCGAGGTCCTTAAAATAGGCATTTGTTTGGTAAATAATTTCATCGTTGGAGATGAATCTCTTTCCACCGAGCCATTTCTTTGGGTTTGGAAATAAGAAGTGGTCACTAGGGGCTAAATCCGGAGAATATGGCGGATGAGGTACCAATTCGTAGCCCAATTCATAGAATTTTGTCATTGAGACTGCACACGTGTACACCTGTGCATTATCTTGATGAAAAAGAACTTTTTTCTTGGCCACGTGGGGTCGTTTTCTTTTTAAATCCTCATTAAATCGGTCTAATAAGTTGGCATAATATTCGCCATTTATTGTTTTTCCCTTTTGAAGGTGATGGCCGACAAATTAAGTTTGTCGGCCATCACCTTATTGGCCGACAAACTTAATTTGGCCTTCTTCGGAGCAGGTTCACCCGGAGAAACCTATTGTTTAATACAGAAATAGATCCATGTTTCATCCACAGTTACAAAACGCCGCAAAAACTCATTCGGATTGCGGTTAAACAACTCCAAACAATCCTTTGAAGTTGTCACACGTTTACGTTTATGGTCAATTGAGAGCAAACGCGGTACCCATCTTGCAGACAACTTTCTTAAACCCAGCTGATCATTTAAAATCGAAACCACACTGCCATATGAAATGCCTATGGCATCAACAATCTCACGCACTTTTACTCTTCGGTCGGCCAACACCATATCGTGGATTTTTTCGACATTTTCGGGTGTACTGACCTCAATTGGCCGTCCAGAACGTTTAGCGTCATTTGTACTTGTGCGACCACAAAGAAAGTTAGTAAACCATTTTTTTACCATTGAAATCGATGGTGAGGAGTCCCCATAGCATTTATCGAGCTTTTCTTTGGTTTGATTGACGGTTTTTGAGCACTCGAAATTCACTTCTTTCCACTTTTAGAAAAATACACGAGGTTGTATGTTTTGAACAGCTGTTAAACGCAAATTAAATGACGACAAAATTTGACAGTAGTCTATTAACAGGTGGTACTTGATGGGAACAGTGTTGCATTTCATTTAACTACGAGGGAAGTTCGAAAAGTCACGGAAATATTGATCCGCCCTAGTATTCAAATTTTACGTTATATGGGAGGAACGTGAGAACATGAAATATTGCGGAATACTTTTAATGTAATTGAGCTGATCCAATTTATCGCATTGATAAGTACAATGAATGCCTATGGGTACAGGGATATATTGGAAATTGTTATGTTTCCATATGCCATGGAGAAATGCCATTTACTTCTGGCATTCGAGGCAGGTAATGACTCTAAACAATGTTCTATGTTAGTTAAGAATGGTTTCTCCCAGAATAATGTCCATGTCCATGAGCTACCCAAATTCATCAATGGATCTAAATCCTTTAGATAACTTGTTAAATGATTCGAACAAAAGGCTATCGAAAGAAGTTGTCAAAAATATAGACGAATTATAGAACAAAATATAAAAAATATGGTACAGGACTCCAATGGAAACTTGTCAGAAGTTGATATCTAGTATGTCTAGAAGAATGCCGAATGTTGGCCAAAAAATTAAGGATGTACGACATATTAGTCCTTCCTTAACATTACCTAATAATTTTTGATAAAAGCTTAACTAATTTTTATGTAAATTTTTTTAATGTATCTATTATTATGAGCATCAAAATTGCTTTCATACCCCAGCAAAAAACGATGAAGTTCTTCCAAAAAAAGAGCATTTTCACAACTTCAAAAGTGGAACAAAGTGCATATTTTAAACATTTTTGGAAGTTCTTAATAATTACTTCGAAAAAAGTGAAAATGTATGAATTTTTGTCGGGAAAAAATGGTAATAATTTCTAACAAAATTTAAATTTTATAAATTTTAAAGCATTTTTATTATTATTTAATAGGGCAAAAACAGAATTTTTATTAAAAATTGTATAAACATAGTTTTAAGGGAAGTATTTCAAAAGGAATGAAAAAGAAGTATAAAAGAATAACATCCTACCAATGACAACCATGGGTTAAAATAAGTCATGATTTTAACATTGTGTTGTCATTGCAAGGAAGTTCTTAGTGGTGAAAGAGAGCTGCAGAAATTCTTTTTTTAAACCAATGGTTGTCATTGGTAGGATGTTATTCTTTTAAACTTCTTGTTCATTGCTTTTGAAGCACTTCTCTTAAGACTATGTTTGTAAAATTTGTTAATAAAAATTCTGTTTTTTCCCTATTAAGTAATAATAAAAATGCTTTAAAATTTGTAAAATTTAAATTTTGTTAGAAATTATTACCATTTTTTTCCGCTAAAAATGCATTTATTTGCACTTTTTTGGAAGTAATTATTAAGAACTTCCAAAAAAGTTTAAAATATGCACTTTGTTCCACTTTTGAAGTTGTGAAAATGTTCTTTTTTTGGAAGAACTTCATCGTTTTTTGCTGGGTAGTAATGTAATTTAGAAATTATTTTTCATATTTAAATGAACGAAAATGTGCTTGTTTTCTTCCTTGGATAAAACGAACTTAGGTAAGAAAGCTACATACTTCCACTTTCTAAATAGGTTTAAAAATCTTAAATTTACTTAAAATTTATGAAGCTTCAAGATCTATAGTACAGGAAATACCTTAAAAACGGGTTTCCCTATATCTCGAAATTTTTTAAAATGGGTTTTTGATGTCCTTAAGAAGGTCTATAGACCACATTAGATTGATTTCCGAATAAAAAAATAATTTTTTAACAGCATGTAATTAATTCGAATAAAGTACGTGCAAATAAGTCGACTTCGCTCAATTAGTAAAATTGGCTTTACTATTATTTTATTCCTGTTGCTTTTCAAACATTGTTTTGTGGTTCATGCAGAGAATGTGGCTTAAAATTCTGGTGAGCTTGTGTTTGTTACCTTTCTATGTATGGTGTTTATAACGTGCTGTGAATATAAAATAAATCCTTTGTGCTTAAAAATGTAGTTGAAAATTTTATACGAGTATGCGAATAGCAAGAAAATTAAAGAAAACTATAATTTAATTCAACTATTTTTATGCATAGTGTGTATAAGTATAGGTAATTCAAAATAATAACTAAAAGTGACATCTCAATAGGCTTCTACTGCTATGTAAATATGTATGTATGTGTGACAATGTAAAATTAGCAATATGGTAAAATTATTTTATTATTCTAAAAAGAAAAATTTAATTAAGTTGCACTGAAGTGTCTGTAGCTATTTTTTTTTTGTTTCATGTTAAAAGGAAATAGTAAATGACAAATATTTTCAGAAAAAGGACCTAAAATCGATTATAAATTTCCATATAAAGCTTTAGGAGAATTTTAAAATTCATTTTACTTTATGTAAATAGTTTTAAAGCGGGTGAAAAAAAAAACATTCTCCCAAAATTAGTTTGAAAACAAACTTCAAGGAATAAAGACTATAGAAATATACATATTATTTTCCGAATAAACTAAACTTTTTTTTATACAAAAAAGTAATAAATTTCAATTCCATTATTGGCAAACATTTTTTAAATACATAAAACAAATTTACTTTAAAAATTCTTTAAATATAAAATAAAACCGCATTGTAAATATTTTTTTATCCATTTCATTTCATTTCTAGGCTATATATACATTTAACATTACCGTAAATGATAAAGTCAATAATATTTCTTTTCTTCAAAATGTTTATTTTTTTTTATTTTTTACTTTTAAATCCACAAATTGCCAAATTATGCGTAAAATATAAATGATTCGCCTCGTACTTCTGCAAGCAACAAACTTCTTTAACTTTTACGTATCAATGCTTAGAAATTCTTCAAATATTGAAAAACAAATTCCATGTTTTCCCCTATATCGATATTTTGTTGTTGTTATTTGCTACTGTTGCTGTTGTTGTAGTTGTGTTGTTGCGAATGTTAAACAACATTTTCATTGAGATAAAAATAACCCTCTTTTTTTTCCTATTTCCCAAATACTTATTGTATATATGTTGGCGTTGCTGCTTATCACATTTTTAAAGCATATTTTTAGGAAGAAAATTTAAGGAAAATAGAAAACGAGCTTTATAAGCCATATAACCCAAAGGCTATAAACTTTCACTGACTGTTGCGGAATGAATAGATGAGGAGAAAAAAAAACATTTTTTTGATGAAAAATTTAACGGCTTGTTTGTTCAATTTTGTGACAGCTTGTTTTACATCAACATCTACATGGAAGCAGGCATGCTAATAAGTAAGTAGACATAAGGACAGACAAATGAATTTGTTTAGATATTTATTTAATGTACCACCCACAATAGTGATTCTAATAAACCATTGTAAACGTTAAGGAGGTTCTTTAGAATTTTAAACGATTTTCATGGTATCAATAACAAAATTGATAAATTGAATTGAGAAAAATTAAAAATATGAATTGCGAAAATACATTTAATAATTCAATGCCTTTTTTTAAGGCATTGAATTATTAACTCTATATACACCTCTATAATATACTTAGCGTAATAAAATCCAATTTCAGAATATTTTACTTATATAGTTATTTTTCAATATGGGACATATGAAATTTTTAGCTTCGCTACTTAAATTTTTGCTAGAGCACAGTGGTTCCAAAACGCTTTTTTTTTTTTTGGAAATAATTCAGTAACTATTGAACGGTTAAAAATATCTTAATAAAACTTCACATGGTCAGAGCTGAGGTGTTATCGACTTGATTTGAAGAAGTACAGATACCTAGCGGGTCAAGGGGGAAAAAGTCCAAGTCCAACTATTCGTATATGGTGTTGTATTTCTTTTTTTTACCAGTGATAATAAGCAACATGGTCAATAATTCGTGTTTCCAATAAAGTTCCCTCATACTTAATACTTATACGTGTACATTTGATATATTCAAAGCATAATTGATTAGATGTGATATTCTTCATATATGTTGAATTAAATGACTTTTTCTGGAACTATGAAAGCTGCTGGGTTCTATTTGAATTATAACTTTTGAATATCACATCTAATCAATTATGCTTTGAATATATCAAATGTACACGTATGAGTATTAAGTATGAGGGAACTTTACTGGAAACACGAATTATTGACCATGTTGCTTATTATCACTGGTAAAAAAAAGAAATACAACACCATATACGAATAGTTGGACTTGATGACTTTTGATGTGCTAAACACGAATCTGTTTTCAGTTTTTTTCCATCAGGTGTGGTTTTTTTTATGGGCATGTCTTATATTTCGGCCATACTAAGGCCATTACTTTAGTATATTTCCTTATAACTTAAGAACGGTGACATAAGTAATACACCAGAATATGCGTACTAAAAATATCTTTAAATCTCCCAAACTTAATTTTTTTATGTGCTCAATAGTTTCGAAGTTATTTTGAAATAAGTGTAAAAAAAAAAAACAAAAATCATGCAAAATTTTAGATTTTTTTGTTACTAACATTTTTTAAATAAATGAAAACATCAAAAATGTTTCAGTTTATCATCTTTATCTTAAAGCTGGTAATGCTGCTAATCAAATAAGGCATGTATCTTCAAAATTGATGCACAAATCTTGATTTTATTCACAGTTAAGTAAAAATACCCATGTTACATACAATTGAGTAGAAATACAGTGGTGGGAAAAAAAAACTTTATTTTTTATTTTTTCTTGAAACAAAAATAGGTGAACTAAGTGGATTTTGACGAGTTAAACAAGGATCTGCATTCACTTTTTTTCTATTACGTACTGATTTTCGCGAATAAAATTTCCCGAATAAAATTTCACGGTCGTGTATATCCAAAAATGGTACTTATTAAATCGTGAAAAATATATATGTAGAGGTAGGAACTATTTTGAATGTTCTTTGTAAGTATCGTGATAGGATTCTTAATGGCTTCTGAGTTATTACAAAAAATATAACGCAGTGTAAAATAAAAAATAATTATTTTGAAAGAAATTTCAAGCATGAATTTGTTCACTTTATTCGGTGTGATTTTTTTCAATAACTCAGAAACTATTGAGAGTCCCAGCAACATTCAAAATGGTTGCATCATCTACATATATATTTTTCACGATTTAATAAGTACCATTTTTGGAGATAAGCGACCGCGAAATTTTATTCAATGAACGTTGCAACTTTTCAACTTTGGAAGATATTCGAATTTTTAAAAATACAATAATCAAACTTAAACTCGGCATTTGCGTTACCAGCGTCATTCTTGCCAAATTTTATTACATTCGGATGATTTTTGGTAGAAATTGGCGATTTTTATATTTTATTACAAACAAAACAATACAAATTGAAATAAATATTTCGTATTTATTATGATATTTGTTGTAATAATTCGTAAAATATTGCGAGTCTCAGAATGCCACTTACCACGATTATTTTCATCATTAACATATCGACCATTCCAGGAAAGAACGCCCGAAAAAGTATATTTTTTTACTTGATGGCTTTCAATTTCGATAAAAATTTGTATACATAAACTCCATTAAGCCTTTTATCAATTTCAGTTTTCATTTTCGTGAAATTGCAAGAACTCGCGATTTTATTTCGCTTTTTAATTTTCTCAAAAACCAAAAAAATTTCAAAAGTATGTAACTTTGAATAGCAATATCTCTGGAAAGACTTTGTGAATTTTAATGATTTAACGGCCTTAAAATTTCGCATATAGCGGCTTTACGACGAACATTTTAAAAATAAAAAAGATTTTTTAAAAATGCATTTTAATGCAATTGCATTTTTCAAATGCATTTTTATTTAAATATGCTATTAAAATTTTTTAATTTTTTAACATAAATGAAAAGTTTGGAATCTTTACATTAAAATAAAAGTGTCAAATTTTTGGGACGCGAAAATCTTATATGCATAATCCAATTTTTATAAAAACATTTTTCAAATTTTTCATATAAAATTAAAATTTTTTCTTGTTTTTGAAATTTTCTTTAAAATTTTTATAAAAGTTAACAAAATATAAAAAGTATGCAATTTTAAATATTCATATCTTTTGAAGTTATTGATGGATTTCTGTAATTTAAAAAGTATTTAAAAGGCCATTGATTATTTTTTAGTAATTTAGTCAGCATTTCGAAAACCACTTCTTCGATCCATAATATTTTAAAGATATAAATGCAGTTTTTAGATGCATTTTTGTTAGTTGCGAATTTATTAAATTTTAATTTTTCAAAAGTGTATTTAAAAATGCTTTGTTTATTATAACTTAAAACAATAAATAGTCTAATACATAAAGTTTTGCTATTTTTCAGGATTTTTTAAAAAATAACACAATAATTTTTTTTTAACAAAATACGTAAAGATACTCATAATACCAGAAAAATATAATTTTTATATGAAAAAATTTAAACTAGTTGAAGAAAAGGGGAAATTATGCACAGTACATGTGTGCGTCCCAAAAATTTGAGATTTTTATTTTAATATAAAGATTCCAAACTTTTCATTTATGTTAAAAAATTATCAAATTTGAATAGCATATTTAAAGAAAAATGCATTTAAAAAATGCAATTGCATTAAAATGCATTTTTAAAAAATATTTTTTATTTATAAAATATTCATGTTTAAGCTAACATAATTACAATTCAAACGCCGTTTAAATCACAAATTTCTGCAAAGCCTTCCCAGAAATATTTGTATTTAAAGTTGTATACTTTTGAGATTTTTTAGATTTACATATAAGGTCTTTAGACACCTAAAGACCTTATATGTATAAAATTTTATAAAAATCGGAGGACACTTGGTATATTTTTGGGCTTTCTTTCATGGAATGGACGATATATATATTTTTTTTTTGAATTTTTAAAAACACCATTTTTCGAGATATTTACCCCCGAACAAAAAATCGCGAGATATGGACCATTTTTATGTTGAGAAAAAAGTCATGTTATACGTCATATTATAGGTAATTTTGATACCTTTAATATGACATCTCAATAAATCTTATATAAAATGAATACTTCGAAAGATATTTTTAATTTTGTTTATACACCTTTGTACATATTTTTAGCTATTTTACACTTTCAAATCGCGATATTTCGCGAACCACTTGATGAAATTATCTGAAATTTTGAATTAGTCTTAGTTTCGACAAGAGTAATGATTCTACCAAATGTCATTAAATTCGGAAAGGTAAAGTCAAAAATTGTAATTTTTCGTGTTGATTTTAAATAGGGATCGCATTTTCCCGGACTTTTTGATTTCCCGGGAAAGCGGGAAAAATTTTTCGACTTCCCGGGACTCCCGGACTAAAAATTATAGTTATCATTACTCTCATTAGCTGATCAACTGAGACCCCAAGAGGATATGAATCTTTGCATTAGCAGATTTGAAATAGGAATGTAAGAAAATAGAGATATAAGAATTGACTAAAAAAATATTTAGTTAGACAAGGTTATCTGTCAACAAAAATTTTAGCTAGTTTCGTAAATCATTATAGAATTTAAATTTATTTAAATTCCAATAAAAAGAATTTGTTAATTCTTAAAGAAGTGGCTGATGATAATTTTTTATGCTATTCTTAAAGAAGTTCATATGCTATTAAATTATTTGTAGCTTCAATATCTTAATCCAATTTAAACATAGCTTATATTTTGAAAATATTTTGACTAAAATGTTACAAATGATGACTTTATTCATATTTTAATGCAGGTTTAAATTTAGATTGAAAAAATTAACTTTGGACCTATAAGTTTCAATTTCTTGTTTGTTAATATTCGTAATAAAACATTCGATTTCATGTTATAGATCAGATCTGACGTTCTCATACATAACAGAGAATATTATCTGTAGCTTTCCAGTTGATTATATGAATAATTAAGGATTTGTTGGACTCACTTTCTAATTCTTCTCTTAACTTTTAATGTGAATGTTTTGTCAAATTTCTATGAGACAAATTCCTCATGTGGTCTATACTACTGACAACTTATAACGAATAGGTAGATATTTAAAATGTCTAAAATATTATATTAATCAGTTTTCAGTAGCTGATTTTAAGTGCTGACATTTTATTAAGATGCTTAATTCAATAAATGCCATAAAGTCATCCCAAATAAACTGTTTTATATATTTTACACAAAAACATACTAATGGAATTGTCGTTAATATTTAATTCCTAGCTGAATTTTTAGTTTAATTTTGTTTAAAAATCACTAAAATGTATAAATTTTTGCTAAAATTCATGAAGTTTCTTCCATTTAAGTGCTTTAAAAAATTCCTGGGAATCCCGGACAAAATTCCCGGGAAGGCGGGAAATAGAAAGTGTTTGATTTCCCGGGAATCCCGAGACGGGAAATCCCGGGATGCATTCCCTAATTTTAAATGGAATGACTCACATGTTAGTTTTTTCTATTTTTTAAATTCACACCACAGACTACACAGACAGGAAACCAATGGCATTATAATTTGAGATAAACTTTAGTCGTAGGTATTTATTTGGTCTTATATTAAATTTTATTCAAAAACTTAATATAATAAAATTATATTTTTCTGTATATATTATTTTTTCCATGAAACACATTAATTAATATTGAACATTATCATTTTTCCCCTTCCTATACGTTTAAATTAAATATTTAATTTAAATTTATTCCTATTTTAATTAAATCATAATTAAATTTATTACTCACCCCATCAAACACTATGACCTTGGACAATTCCTGACCCAACGATGTTTCCCAGCACATGGTTGTTAAATTCTGTTCAATCTCTTTAAAGGTCTTCTTTATGTTGGTTAAATTCTTAATATATTGTTGATAAATTGTCATTTCAGTTGTTGTTATGGTTGCCATGGTAGTGCCAGCATCCAAATCAGTTGTGGGTGACATTGTTGTAAAATCATTATCACACACGGTGATAAAGCATGTTTCAAAATTACCATCATCAATTTCACTCCATTCATAGAACGATGTTGGGCCTATGTCCTGATTTACAATGTAAAAAGGTGTAGTGGGAATACCAACATCCTCATCGTCAGCATTTTCAATTAGTTCGTCTTCTTGTTGTTTTGATAATGTTGTGCTGCTGCTGCTGGTGGTGGTGGTGGGAGCTGTTGTTGTTGGTGGTGTGGGAGTTACTGTGGTTGTGTCTTCATCAGTAGGCTTTAGTGTTGAGGTGGTGAAAAATTCCGCTACCTTTTGCAAAAGTTCATTGCGTTCCCATAACAAACCTTTGCTCGCTGTTGTCGTATCCGTTTCGATTTGTGTTGTAGGCAGTGATGATGAAAAATGATTACTAGTTGTGAATGGATCAGTTGAATCATCAATAGTTGTGGATGTAGCTGAGATTGGCATTGTTGTTTTCAGGGTTGTAGTGATGGGTGTTGATTGTAAAGTGGTAGTGGTGGTATAACGTTCCCTTCTACCATATTTTGATGTCCTTAGAAGTTGTAATGAAAGTGGATCTGGTCCTTTGCCATCAACTGGTTCTCTTTTTACTTTCTTGGCTTTAGCTACCACCGACTCCAAGGTTTGTTTAATATACTCTTTACCTTTTAGTTTTTTCTTTGACGACTCTTTAGAACTTTTGTAAACATCATTTTCCTTGGATGTTTCTAAATATTCACTCAACTCTGGATAATCTTCGTTTTCACTTAAATCTCTTTTATTACGACTGCTTAACTCATCAACATCGTTAAAATCTACCAAACTTGCTTCGTTTATATCAAAACCGGCAAAGTAATCGTAATAAACAAATTGAGAATCATTACCAGGATTTTCCGTTGTAGTAGAACTGAGTACCGATGAAGGAGAAGAACTAAACTGGTCATCCTCCTCGGTTGTAGAAAACAATGTAGTATCCTCATAATCATATGTTGTATCTGTGGTAGTGGGTGAAAATGTAGTGGTAGTCGTTGGAATTGTGGTAAATTCTGTAGTGGTGGGGGTGGTGGTCAATGGTGTAGTTGGTGTTGTAAGTTCAATTGTGGTTGGTGATGGTGTCCATGTGGTTGATGTCGTTTGTTCAGTTGTCGTTGTCGTGGTTAATGTGGTCGGCATCATGGTTGTTGTTAAATTTAATAACAACAGAGTCGTTGTGGCAGCCACTGTCGTGGTTGAGGGAAAATTCTTTGTTACTCTCCAGGGCTTTGAGCATTTGACAGTGATGTTGTAACATCTAACTTTCGATATGGCCGCCACTGTGCTGGTTATCACTGCATCGGTCATTGCATCAGTCGTCATTGTTGTTGTGGTGGTAAAATCCTCTGTTGAGATTGAAATTTCATTTGGCGCCGTTGTGGTCATTGCTGTAAATGCCTGCCAAAATTCAGTTAATTTAGCCAATTCCATTGCAGCGGTATCATTTTTTATTTTCAAATCACTTAAAGGCTTTTCTTTACTATTGATTTTGTAAATGAACGAAAACATCAGCGAATACAAATTTAGTAAATTTAAAATCATGATTCTGTAATTGTTAAATAATATTTTTGAGGTTAGTAGATGTTAAGAGAGGGAAAGATATTTATTGAAAATTTACCTGGCTAATTGAAGTCTTAATTGTTGTCGAGGATGCCAATTTTCAAAAAGTCCTAAAGCTTCAAAAATCATGGGTAGAAAGAATGAAAGTAAGGTCATTGTTACGTTAACGGCATTACGACTAATCCAGTTATCTTGACGAGCCAGTTCTTCGGATCTATATATGAAAGAATTTATAAAAAATTAATCTTAACATCGATATTTATTTTTAGGCCGAATAAATTTAAAATGCTGCATAAATAATTTTTTAAAAAAACTATTGAATTTTTTAAATAATATTCTGACAATTTTAAAAATTTTGGCATCGATTTGTTATAGCATATTTTCATCCATAGTTTAGCAGACTTTTAATAATATTTTGTCACATTTTCGTGGAACAATAAATTTTGTTTACGAGGTGTGCTTCAAGCTTTTTTAGGTATGTTTTGCTTTTTTATTTGGATTGTTAGGAGTAGTATGCCGAGATCTTTATAGATTTTCGAATTTTTTACATACAATGGGGTAGATGTAATTGTTCTTAAAATTTTAATATGGTACTGGCTTTAGAATTGTGTTGTAAAGCAAGTCCGGGTTCACACACGGCAATTTTTCTTGCCGCAATTCTGAGTTTATGAAGAGAGAGGAGAAGGGAAGAGTAAAATTTTACATTCTCTTTACTTCTCTCGCCTACGAAGTCAAAATTGCGGCAAGAAATATTGCTGTGTGTGAACCCCGACCAAAAATTTACAGTATAAACTCAGCTTAGAATTTCTTCCAAGGTTTTCCAAGTATTTAGCGATTATTTAGGCGTCTATGGCATTCTCTTAGTTTCGTCTTTAGTTGAGGAGATATAACTGTATCTGCTTTGTCGAGAGAGATCGATTTCTTCTGGTGTTCTCAGCGATACATTTTCTGTGTAGTGAGTGCTGATATATTTTCTATATTTCAACCAGTTATTTCTTGTGTTTGGCTAAATTATCGGAGGGTTAAATAGAGTAACAAAATTGGGTGAATGATTTGAAGATAATTCCAATGAATATTCCACTTGAATAAGTTCAAATGAAAAATTTGAACTTATTCAAGGGGAATAGTTCAAATTCCAAAATCGATGACATCCGGTATTTTAATTGGATCAGTAGGCCACTATGTAGGTACTCCACTCGAATTTACATTCAATCGCATTTTAGAAATTGTATCAAACAAAACATGACCTTTCGGGTTAATCAGTCATGATCCCTAGAATGTATGCTTAGCATTATAATCACCAGCTGCTAGTAAACAGGGTCCTAGTGATTTATAATAAGTTTCATATTGATTTTCCGATATTGAAAATCTAGGGGGTGAGTATATCGATAAAATCACTAAGTTTCGATGAAAATCTTCAAGGCAAATTGCAGTAGTTTGAAGATATTCTTCGCAAAAATCACACATTAAGTAGTGTTTAATACGAGTTTTTATCAAAATAGCCGAGCCATCACATGATCTACATCTGGGATCTTTAGTATCATAAAAAGCATATCCATTCATCTTAAATAAGCTTCTTGAAGTCAAGAATGGGTATGTCAGATAACATAGAAATTTAAAATTTGATTTACTTATAAAACAAATCCTTACAGTCAAATTTTGAAATTTATATCAGGGAGCGGAGCTACGCGGATTTATATATATCCCAGCAAAAAACAATGAAGTTCTTCCAAAAAAAGAACATTTTCACAACTTCAAAAGTAGAACAAAGTGCATATTTTAAACATTTTTGGAAAAATGGTAATAATTTCTAACAAAATTTAAATTTTATAAATTTTAAAGCATTTTTATTATTATTTAATAGGGCAAAAATAGAATTTTTATTAAAAAATTGTATAAACATAGTTTTAAGGGAAGTACTTCAAAAGTAATGAAAAAGAAGTATAAAAGAATAACATCCTACCAATGACAACCATGGGTTAAAAAAAGAACTTCTGCAGCTCTTTTTCACCACTAAGTACTTCTTTCCAATGACAACACAATGTTAAAATCATGGCTTTTTCAGTTTTTTTTTTTTGCTGGGATGTTATTTCCTAAGCCTTTTTCCCCTTTTCGGAGATTTTTGAAGCTTCCAGATAATGTAGAAAATTAAAATTTGGCTCACTCAAAAAGATTTTGAAATTTCTATCAGGGAGCAGAGATAATCGGATTTACTACTTATGTTTCTTTTCTGTGCATTTTTCTTTCCAGAGCTTTCTGAAGCTCCCAGACGTGGTAAAATACTAATAGTCGGCTTACATATAAATCTTTTCATCTTGCAAATCCTAACTTAGCCAGATTTTTCTATCAGGGAGCGGATAGAGCACATTGTTTGCTCTCCAAATCATATCGAAAACTGATTTTACATTTCGGTCAGGTAGGACCGAATGTTTACTAATTTAATACTTTAAGCAATATTATACCTTCAGATTCTAACAGCTTCAAATCTTTAATTTCGATTAGGGAAATTAAAATTTTATTCATATATATTTCTAAAGATTTTCGGATTTGTTTGTGCATATTATTATACCCTACACCACCATAGGTGGTTGGGGTATAATGCGTTTGTGCTGATGTTTATAATGCACAGAAAAAATTATCGGACCCCACCTTAAAGTATACCGTTCGACTCAGAATCACTTTCTGAGTTGATTTAACGATGTCCGTCTGTCGTTCTGGCTGTCTGTCCATGTAAACCTTGTGAACAAAGTACAGGTCGCAATTTTAAAGATATCTTGATGAAATTTGGCACAAACAGTTAATTTGACACAAGGACGAAGCCTATTGAAATTGATTATAGTCGGTCCATTATTTCACCTAGCCCCCATACAAATGCCCTCCCGGAATAGGGGTTTAGTGGTCATAAATGCCTTAAATATAGCAATATTTTAATGAAATTCGGCACAAAAAGTTTTATATAAGTGTTAATCTTATTGCTAAATTTCATTAGGATCGGCCAATAATTGACCATAGCTCCCATATAAACCTCTCTTCCGGAAATTACATTATATGCACGTTAATGTAATCTCACACGAATGATAGTACCAAGTAAAACTAATAAGTTTTATATAAGCAGAAACAACATTGCCAAATTTTATGAGAATCGGTCCATAATTTACCATCTCCCATATAAACTCACTTCCAGGAATCGCCCTAAAGTGCATAAAATCATATAAATGTTTTATTTTACATTTAGTAAAAGTGTTGGTCTATAATTGGCCACAGGTTTAATTTTTGGCTCATACAAAATGATGTAGGGTATCATATGATCGGTCTGGACCGACTATAGTTTCTCTCTCGTTATTATTATAATATTATTATGTTTCCTGGCATTGGCAAGCTTTACGCTCGTAAAATATATTTTTAATGTACATTTTATCACTAAGGCCCGGTTATTATAACTTTCCAATAACTAAAGTTAGGATGTTATCGTTCACTTTAACTGTTTTTGGTTGTTATAAGTATAAGTTAAGCCAAAAGTGACCAATAAGCTAAATGTAAGAACATCTGACCATTAACTTTTGTCGGACGTTTTATGTATTCAGAGCTACCATATTTTCTGCTTTATAAAAGAAATAAATAAAATCATATTTATTCCGCTGTAGTTTTTAGTAATTTGTCTGTCTATATTTATATTAGCTATGAGTTAGCTAAAACTCATTTATTTTAAAAATTTCTTTGTTTTTTATTTGTTTATATTTCCGTTAGTGGCAGTTACGTTCAAATAGTACTTGTTGCCACTACGTAAAGTGGCCAAAAGTAATCGGTTTTTGCTTTGATATTGCCGTATTATCAAAATTATAAAATTTACTTTAAAACCAAGTTGTAATAACCAAAAGTAGATAAAGCTCACTTTATCGTTCACTTTAGTTTATCTTACCTTTAACTATCTGATACCTTATAGGTAAGTTATAATAACGGCCCTAAATAAGATACATGTTAAAAATTTTGCGATAATTTACTTAAAAAAACTAAAATAGCACTCTTTAGAAGGAATATTATCATGAGTAAAAATTATTAAACGACTATAATTTTTAAATCATGATATTCATTTGTTTTTTTCAGCGAAATATCCCAAAATATGTATTTTATTACCCATAGTTTTTCACGATTTTTTACCAACAAAATTGTTTGCTATATACGGAATCGTGAAAAATATTAAATTACATTTTTTTTAATGTGTGCATCCTATAATTATTTTAAGCAAAAAAGAGTTTAAAAGCAAATGTTTTTGCATACTCTGTGCATATTTCAAATTTGTGATACTTTTTTTAATATTTTACAACATCCCTTAGTAGTTCAGTGTTTTTTTTTTTAGTTGCAGAAGCTGCAAATCTTATTTTTCTTTTTCACTATTTACACTATTGTTATAAATTTACCTGAAGATGGGAGATTTTCGACATTTTTACGATGCTTGGTTGTTTTATTGGGAGTAGAACACAGTCAATAAGACATTTGTTGCTAAACTAGATCCTTATGCAGTTTTTAAGGAAATTTTATAAAAAATATTTCTTTAATTGTTTTTAACATATTTTGCGAATAAACTATTAATATAGTTAATGTTTAGTTTGATGCAGCAAATGTAGAACAGTACCAATAAGTCTTGATTTAGTTAGAAATTTCACTGCATATTTGGTTGAAATTATCAATCGTGTCCTTAAGTTTTATTATAAAACTCATAAGATGAAGTCGATTTGTAATCGTTAGTACGTTATAATATGACTTTATTCAGTCTTCAGCATGTCTTATCTATTTGATATATGAAATAGATCTTCCCCATCATCATTGTGTAATGTGACAAAAAAATATACTTATTGTTAAAATTATTTCTGGAAGATATATTGTATTTATTTTCCCCCAAAAATATATTTCACACTATAGGAACAAATATTAAATACATTACTTTATTTACTAAATTACTTTATAGCTAAAAGTTCAAAAAGTCACACTAAGTGCTTCGATAGTCGTTTCGACTAACAAGGTTGTGCAAAATACTAACTTCCAGACCGCTCACAGCAACATACGTCTGGACACTTCAAGATCTTATTTACGGCAGGTGTTATACTAAAATTCACAAAAAAATATGCAACGTTGTTAGTCAAACCGACTAACGAAGCCTTTCCAGGGTTAATAGCAGTGGAAATGCCCTATGAAATCGCAATTTTTCGGTTTCTATAAAGCAGACCCTCTATTTTTAAGAGTTTTTTTTTTAAAGTTTCTACTTTAAAACTCCTCAACTTTTGCGCGCATTGATAAAAATATTTAACGCGAATAGGCTTTTAATTCAAAATATTGGTTAATAAAACCAAAATGGTTGTTCGTGTCAGGGGAACGAAATTGTTGGTGATATTTTCACTGAAAATTTAAAATTTTTTGATATTCCTCATATGCATAAAAAAACTTTTTTTAAGCATATTTTTGGTTTCCCTGATAATAACTTATATTTCGCACTGCATTAAAACCCCTTCTGCATAGCCTTAACTACTCAAATGAATTCCTGATGCATTTCTTCTCATATATTATTATTCACGAACTGAATAAATTACAAAAGCTACCTTTAAGTTTTGCAAAATAAAGAAAAACAAATATTTAACAAATCTCTGAAAAATACTTAACTCATAAAAATTACCTAATAAAGAATTTTCCTCTAGCTCATTTACTTACTTATTAACCAGTGCCACTACAGTATAACCGGAGGCAGCCAACAATGTCATCACTAAAATATTCACTAAAATACGTTGTAATATAATGCGCCAACTGAAACCACCAAACAGCAATGCACCATTATCACACAATGCAAAAAGGAAGAAAGAAGATAAAGTAGACAAACAAAGAGAAGAAAATTCAATTTCCCATAAATTTAATGCAACAACAAAATAAAGTTATGTAGAAGGGAATTTACTTGCGTTTATCCTTTTTCTTTTCGGCTTCTTCTAGTAAAGCTTCTTTGAAACCAACTACAACGGATGCAATCCTATTATGTGCAGTTTCCGCATGACCTGTTATTTTGTTACGATTAGGTATGTATAAGCGGAGGGATATAGTTAAAATATTTTCAGTTTGCTTTTTGCAAGACTTAAACTTACCAATCATAAAATCCCAGCCCGTAAATAGTTTCCATGAAAACGTACATTCATCGTCTTTTGAAGATAATTTAGAATTTCGTGAATTTTCTGCCATTCTGCAAAAGGAAAACAATTAGAAATGAAATAAGTATAAAACAAAGTAGAGAGAAATTTCATTAATTAAAACTTTTCAAATAATATGATAAAAAAAGTTGAAGTTTGGGTAGAGATTTTTTTCTTTTAGCTAATAAATTCATCAAATCAAGTAGATGAAATTTATTGTTAGTTTTGTACCTTGTGTAACTTTTGTGCGTGTGTTCGGTAAGTTCAATGATTCCTTTCTTTTCCTAAACTCACACATACATTGTTAATTAATTATAAGGACAATATATAAATTGTCAATTATAAAAATGCCAACTAATTGAATTACGACCACGTTGGCTTGACCCTCTAGTAAAAAAAAAAAAAAAAAGAAGTAGAATCAAATCAACATTCCTTATTTGAACTTAAAAGATTAACTTTCGTTTCTATTTGTAATTCGATATTAAGATTTAGTAAGTTACATTTATTTTTATACTCTTGTTTTTTTATTAAGATTTTGTTATTCATTGGGGAAGGATAACAATTTAGTAGCAATAGGGAATGTTAAATTGTAAGATTTTAAATTATAGCATTTCATTATTTAATGTATAGTATGAGTTTTACTTCCTACTGAACTTGATATCAAAATATTTAAATGATTTCTGCTTCATCATCGCACAGCCCAAACGGTTAAAGCTAGAAAGATGAAATATGGATGGTGTATTGAAGTCTCCTACCGAATAGATCCACTAAGACGGGATTTTTGGAAAAAGGGTAAAAACGGGTAAAATCGGTAACCTTATATCTCCTAAACTAATAGAGATACAAAAAAACAAAAAAAAAAAATAAATAGTTATCGTTATTCATTTGAAAAATTATCGGATAGGTGTCTGGTACTTTATTTGAATTTCGGCTCTTTTAGGAAAAAAACGGGTAAAGACTGTAATTTGGTACCTTTTTGGAACCCTATCTATCTTTTAATCCGGTAAGCATAGAAATAAAATGTGCACAAAATTAGTATCTTATCGAAAATTGGCGAATTCGAGTTTGGTACTTTTTTGAAATTCGAACGTTTAAAGGGTAAAAATCGCGCCTGAATTTGGTACTTTTTTTCACAAAATATTTTTTTATTTTAACGCTAGATTCACGCACAATTTAGAAATTC